>JASDDO010000028.1:118755157-120194024 GCA_030015575.1 Agapanthus africanus
GCAATCCGCGCGGAGGGCTCAACACGCGCGGAGGTCCAATTCTAGCACCTTTCAATGGAGGAATGACCGGGGTCCTCGGCTTTAGGGGAGCCTTGCGATCGCCGCCAGGAGGCGCACCCTTGCGGTCGACCAGCATGCGTTTTTCCATTTGGATAACTGGACCCATAGCATGCGCATACCAAGCCACGTACACGTTGAGGATCTTGGGGACGCAGCTTGGCTCGCTAATGAAGAAATAGGAACCCGTATTAAACCGCATGAAGTGGTGCATCGCGTTCTTTATCCCCTCTCGGCTAACCACGGGCTTTTCCAAGAAAGCTTCCATTGGGATCCCTTGGTTGTAGCTCGATTGCTGAGCAAACCGGTGCGGATTATACCTCATAAAGAGTGCTGTCTCATTCTGCCTGAACACCAAGTAGCCCGGTCGAATGGAGTAGAGATGGAGGATTTCCCGAGCCTTCAAATGGAAGCCCCGTCTTTAAAGTCATCGCGTAGTGACACAACCGACTTGGTGGTCTCTGAGCCTATTGTTATGACCTTATCCAAGAAAGAAGTCTTCGCTCCAACCAGGCGTGGTCGAAGGAGCAGTCCCCTAGCCTCCCGCGGAGGTGCAACTACGATCGAAGCCCCGACCAACCGTATGACCCTCGGGAGTCTGCATCTCTCAAAGAAGGGAGGAATCTTATGGGCGCCGAACACCCCCTGCACGTGCATTTCCATCCAAGAGGTAAAATAGTACATCGGGAAGTTGGCGGGTTGCACCCCAGGCTCACTAGCGTCCGCCGCTACGCTAAGTCCATTATAAAGGTAAGCCAGCCCAGCGATTCCTACTGACAACTGCAAACCAGCCACCATCCGATACGCTGGATAGAAAACAGATGGCCGCATGTGGCGCGGGTGCATAGGGAGCGCAAAGTTGCACAGCCACAAGCCCAGGAACCCTACAAAAAAGGTCTCCTCATCCATGCCTGGGACGGCAATTTCTGAAAAAGGGACGACGGCGACACTAGGGAGATAAAAGTCTTTGTGGTCATCCTCCGACGCTGGTCGACGATCCAAACCGAACCCAAAAGGGTCGTCGAGCTGGGCGAACTTCTTGCTCCGCTCCGATAGGAACTCCGGTCGAACGAAGCGGGCAATAAAATCTGCAAAACTGATGCCCCGGACGCCCGATTCAAAATAGAGTCCTTCATAGATCTCCAGCACCTTAACCAAGCTTGGGTACTGGTGCTGAATAGCGTTCTCTGGCGTCAGGTCAAACACCAGCGGCTTGGTGGCAAAGACGTATTCATCGGGAGGAAGCAGCTCCTCGTAAAGCTTTCCCCTCATCGGCAGACCCGAGGTTTCAGCAAACTCCTCTAAGGAGATAGAGACTTCCCGGTCCGTCATCAGGAAGGTGTAGGTGGGGATGTTCCATTGCTCGATAAAAGCCTTAACCCACCACGTTGGAGGAGAAGGATACTTAAAGAGTGAGACGTAAATGGCCGAGTACAAACCAATTCTCATCAGATGAGTTCTCTTCGCTGATAGGATGTACCGGGCCCATTGCAAATATCCGGCAGACGGTCGCGGGAGCAATCCAATATTATAAGCCTGTCCCCAAGGGCGTGCTTCACTCTGACAAATTCGCCTTCCTAAAATATCTATTGCTGGCGGCGGCTGCACAGGGATAGCACCAATCGCAGGCTGGAGGAGGTCATCCGAATTCTAATTTTTAACCTCCACGACATACTTCACTGGGAGTTCATCTGCGTAGGGGAGTGAAGACGTTGGCTCAGACAGCGTGGTGAAACCGAAACTTCGGCGACCCTGGATGATCTCATTGTACCATTTACCCCACAAGTGGAGGCTCTTGTGCTCGGGGTCATGATCCTTGATGAGAGCGAGCACCACGCGGTCCATCGGTGCCTGGGGAAACCCTCCCTCCGAGCGAACAAACGGAAAAGACGAGTTGGCGGACATGTTTCCTGCGAAGAGACAAAATTAGCCGTCGGTGTTATAATATTCCAACGCTCAACATTTTAAAATTTACACCATGCTGCAATACAGTGGGTGGGGGACCAAATGGGGCCCACAAAATCTGGATGACAGTGCATCATTTAATAAGACAGCCCCATCATTGGATGAGACTGTCAATTAAAGAAAGGATCTCCAAGAGAATACCCTCATTGATGGGAAATCCCTAGAGTGACATTTGTCAAGTTTTAGTCTCAAAGGAATAAAATTTCCTAAAAAGAGCCTAGCTCTATAATAATGATGAAAACTGTAACTCCTAAGGATTAAAAATTTGGAATCTTAAAGATCCATGAAAACTTTTAGGAGTTCTCTATTTTCAGATAAAAAAAGAGATCTGCATTTGATCCATGAGCAAGGCTTTGTTCATGGGTTAAAACCCATGAACAAGATCTCTATAGATCTGTAAACTTTTGAGAGCAAGGCTCTGTTGATGAAACCCCAAAAGAGTTTTCTTTAGATCAAAGATCTATGAGAGCAGAGCTCTGTTAATTCAATTCAATTTAATTTAGTTTAATTTTACCTAAAAGTTACTCTAAGTTCTGAAATTTGAAATTCTTGGGAAGAAACGAGAGCAAGGCTCTAAAAATTCTCAAACAAGAGCAAGGCTCTGAAATTCAAATTCTTGAAAGTGGTAAAAAATTACCAAGGACCAAGGGTCCTATTTATAGGCGCCGGCGCCCCTTCAGATCACCCTTTGATCCAACGGTTGGAATCTTGCCACCGTCGCACTCACGTGCGCGCCACGTGAGCGCAACGGTGGGGGGGCATTTGTTTCCCCCAATCAGAGCAAAGCTCTGTTGAAATTCAAAATTCAAAATTCAAATTTTGAAGTAACGCTTCAAATCCTGGACGCAATGCGCCATGTGTCAGATGCTGATACGTCAGTGCAGCGCCCGAGACAGCGCGCCCAATCAGAGCAAAGCTCTATTAAAAAACAAGAAGAAGCAACGCTTCAGTTGCGCAAGCACTGCGATGCGCGACACGTGTCAGCGCAGATGCGCTAGCGCAGTTGCGCTACGCGACACGTGTCAGCGTGTGTCAGCGCAGATGCGCTGGCGCAGTTGCACTGCGCTTCGGGCTGCGCGACACGTGTCAGCACAGATGCGCTGGCGCAGTTGCGCTGGCGCAGTTGCGCTGCGCTGTGCGCTGCGTGACACGTGTCACGCGCTGGGGCATTTGCGCCAAACAGAATTAAGATTTTAAAGAAATCTTTCTATTCTTGTTAAAACAAGAAGATTTTCTTCTGTAAAACAGAAGCCCTTGGATCAAAGATCCAACGGTGGGGAAAATTCCCCAAATCACTCAGAGAAAGATCTCTTTAACTAATTTATGGGCACTATAAAAAGGACCCTAGACCTCAATTCAAAGGCATGAACATTTATGAAAAAATCAAGAACTTCAAACAGAGAAAACTCTGAAGGAATTTCAAGAAGAGAAAAAAGGTAAAAACCTTTAAGATAGAAGGATTTCTTCTACTAGATCATTGATCTAAGAACAAGATCAATGATCTTCAATAAAAAACAAATAAAAATAGTGCTTTGCACTTTTTATGAACCTCTGGTTCCCGGAAATAAGAAAAACAAGAGAAACTTATTTTCTTTGATCTAAATTAGATCAAGAAAACAAATAGTGCTTTGCACTTCTTTTATGAACCATTGGTTTTGGAATCTAAAAGATTCTCAAATAATAAAACAGTGCCCTGCACTTGCAAAACCTACATTGTTGCGCTCTCGGGTCGGCGCAAGCCACCAGAGAGCGCCACGTGTCAGCCCCATGATGATCTGCGCTATGCGCTTTTAAAACAGAGCACTGCTCTCATGAATTGGCGCAACCCACCAGAGCGCGCAATGTGTCAGCAGCGCAACAGCGCAGCGCACTGCGCTTGCGCTCTCCTGAGCGTGACACGTGTCACCTCCCCATGGACTTGCACCTTGCGCTCCTCAATCAGCGCAAAGCGCCTGACAAGCCACGTGGCACTCTGTCAGACTAATTAATGCAATGCATCATCAAGGGCAGAGCCCAATAAAGAAATGTCTATCAGACCAAACAAAGTGCTATGCACTATTAAAAGGGATAAAGCCCAAATAAAAGTCTATCAGACCAAAATAAAATGCTCTGGGCCTAAAAGGCCAGAGAAAATGCTATGCATTATTAAACAGGGGCAGAGCCCCAGTAAAGGCCTAACAAGCCAAATGCAAATAAAACGTTGAATACTCTCAACTGGACTTAGCCCAATCGTGGCCGTAAGTCCTCAAATTAAATTGACTGAGCACAGTTGCTCTTTTAAATCAATTTACACTTAGTCCAAGGGTACATCTCTGAACCCCTCTGACACATGTCGTTGTAATCCTTCAACGTCGTCAGAGAGATGACGGGTCCCGACGGCCATATATCCAAAGGACCGCAATGTCCTTAAACTACCAAGGGACCGCAATGCCCTTAAACTACCAAGGGACCGCAACGTCCTTAAACTACGTATGGACCACCATGTCCCTAAACTGGAATATGGACCCCCATGTCCCTAAACTGGAACATGGACCAGTACGTCCCTAAACTGGAACAATAGAGCCTCCAAATGCTCTTTTATCGGATCTAAACGATCCTGTTTAAGTTGATCTTAATCTCAAATATGGCTAACGTATCCTTAAACCTTCAAACAGACTTTAGTCCCAAATTGTACTATAGATCCCCCAATCAACTTTGGTTCAAAGGTACATCTCTGAACTCCTCTGACATCTGTCGTTGTAATCCTTCAACGTCGTCAGAGAGGTGATGGGTCCCGACGGCCATACATGCAATGGACCACCATGTCCCTAAACTTGAAATGGATCTAGACGATCCCGTTAAGTTGATCTTAGTCTGGAAATTAGACTAACGTATCCTTAACAAACGTTTAAGTTGATCTTAGCCTCAAAAATGGCTAACGTATCCTTAAACCAAAACCCAAAACCCAAATCTAAGAAAATACGGATTTGGACTAATCCACGTCCTACGGGCGACGGCATCGCTTAGTCTCCGTATACAATCCATGGGCAACCACAAACAAAACAAACACCTACGACACGAAGTGAAATTCTGGAGAAGGAGAAAGTTGTTACCGCGATGCGGTAGCGTAATTAACTGCAGGGGCTTGCGCCTGCAGGGAAGAGCGTCCCCACAATCAAAAACCCCTCAAGCGAGGGGGAATCTGACGAAGTCTGCTACATCGGCCGCATCCGTCTAAACCTTCGATACACGGTGCCATAAATCAACTTGGCATCTTCGAAGAGGTGGACGGATAAAACCAAATAGCATCTGCCCCGAACCTCAGGCACGACGTCCTAATGTCTCGGCCGCCATTCGGAGGGGAACAGGTACATAAGCACGGTATTTGTGAAATCCGGCTTATTGACCCTTGTCCGTCCGTTCTTATCGCTTGCTTTTGCCTCTGGCCAAACCGAACGCAACCGGTCGCGGTTAGAGATCACTGATACCTTGGTAGGGTAGGGTGCCTAACGGAGCGCTTGCGTAAGGTTTGGACGGAGTTCAATGAAAAATATCAGAATAAGAAAATGAGAAACAAAAACTTTAACTTACACAACCAATCTATTTCCTAACACCATATTCACAACCATCACAACAACAAAGAAAAAGAGCGAAGAAATGATACAAAGAAAAGAGTAAACAACATTGTAAGAAAGTAAGTGCAAGGTAATAAAATAGCAAGTAAGTAAAGGGCAAGAATTAAAATTGCAAGTAAGTAAAGTAAGAAATAAAATACTAAGAACCCAAAGTGCAAAATGAAAGCTTGATTATGTCCTAGTAATACAACCTTGAGTTCAATAACCAAAACTTAAACTTGCAAGCTCAATGAAGAGGTTGCAAGATCAAGAGAAGGCAAGGAGCTCAAGGGAAACTAGTTATGTACAAGAACAAAAGAGAAAAGAAAAACAAAGAGTAAAAGTATTTGGTCACGCCCCGCTTCCCAAAATACGGAAAACGAGGGATGACTAGGCCAGCCATGCTCCTACGGTCAAGGAATAATCCCGCCGTAGTCACACTTCGGCTTCTAGCATTACATGGTAATCAGTAAACAAAGCACAACAATAAAGAAATACATCACTAAATTATTACATCAAAGTTCATTGTTCACAATTTACAAATAAACAAGAAAGAACTACTAACCGAGTTCAAATACAAGATCTCTTTAGGGAAAGCAGAAAAGAAGAAAAAGGTACTCCAGGCTAGATCTCCGCTAGCTCGAAAGGTAAATCCGACTCCTGCGCTGGTTCTTCCTCGAGTTCTGAGTATGCATACTCAGGTCGTCAGAGCGACGTAATAGCAAATTTTATAATAATGACATGAAACATGCAAATAAGGTAATAACAGTGAAAGTAAAATGCTGATAATCACTATGTCACTAAATGATGCAAAGTATGATCTGTGTCCCTATCAGTCTCTAAGTCATGTTTGAAATCGAATAGTGGAAAGGAGGATCATGTTTAACGGGAGTCTCGTACATACCCGAGACAACGACCTACACGCCCGGGACATAACTCTGTCAGCTGGATCGCTAGATCCTATCTAATATATATAAGAATCACTGTTCGAATGATCATCCTCTAAAACACGGTCCCGCTAAATACGATGCTCTTTCCACTTCGATTTCTCCTTTTTTTTTCCAGATTTACACTATTGATGATTATAATTTAGTCGTGTATAAGTATACACCAATAACACGGTTTTGTCACTGTTCACTGTATTAATCACTGTCACGAATCATTCACTTTTTCATTGACGCACTTGACACTCCTAAACCAATATCATTTACGCACGATAATGCAATGTCCACTGAATAATAACGCGCACTATCACTATGTATATGACAGTTGGTTAAGGTATGTACATTTATGCAGTTAACAAGTCATGCGTAATATGAACTATTACGCACGTCATAAGCTTACAAAAATTGCAGTAATTCATATGCTCAGAATTTAGCGAAACGATACAAAGAAGGTAACAAGTAGACTTAATCATCAGTTCAGCAAAATTTGTTTCAATACAATCGGATTTCTGGTATTCAAGTTACAGCCGTTTCAATTTAAGTGCTCGCTGCAGGAAATTCAGTTTCTGAACTGAACGTCCATTTCACGGCACAATTTTCACCCAGTTGGGATCAGAATTTAGCGACGCTACAGTTGAATGAAATATAGGTTTTTCAATAGGGTTTCCAACGCAACAGACGGATTCTCAATCGCGTCTCTACGTCAGGAGTTATGCACTGTTCAACACTAGGGTATCGATTCTGTTTCTGTTTGGGACTGCTATGCGTCTTGTTCTTTTAAATTGCAGTTTAAATAGTAAACGACGATAAAAAGGTGTGAAATCACTTGCGTTATCTATCTAACAGTTTCATCTTCAATAAAATGTAGGGTTCCGCAACATACAAGTTCAGGCGACAAGGTAGTGAGCATTACGAGATAGAAACCAACAGCCGGAGCTGCTCTGGACTGCAGTCCAGAGCCGCTCTCCGAACCAATTCTCGTCATAATTTCAGTACAGTAACAATTAAGAACTTGTATAGGGTTCCAGGTCGTCGAGTCGGCTTCTATTTGAGCCCTCGAACGCATCATTTCAATGTGTAAGCAATTAATTATGATTTTAACAAGTTTCAGGTGCGGGAAGTTCTCAGTTTTTACGGGTGTAATTGGGGTGATCGTTTAAGTCAGTAACAATCACATTTTTCAGTCAAATTTCTACACAAGGTTCATTATCACATGGGCCCGATTATACGATCAATTTCCTTTAGTTTAAAGAAAGGTTTTTGTTCGAGTTTTGCATCGAACACATACACTATTTTAAGTCGCACTAAATGTTCATGTGGAATTTAACGGTATTTCAAGTTTTAGTAAAACAAATAGCATGAAGCAAGTAGGTAACTTGCCTGGAGACGCTTTGGCGATGCACGGCAGCGGCAACGGCACGAACGCGCGACGAACGGCACGGTTTGGATTCGCGGCCTCGGCTCGCGTTTCAGGTTCGTTGTCGGAGTTGCCCGGAGATGGCTCGTGTTCGCTGGAAGCGGAGTGGGATGCTCTGTGGATCTCCTGGGATGTGCTGGGGTCGACGATGGTCGGCGGTGGTCGCTCCGGCGATGGGCAGCAGTAAGGTTCGAGGCTCGCAGTGAGGGTTTGATGAAGGTGATGATGCTGAGGGTGTAGGGGTGTCGACGAGGTGGTTCAGGTGCAATGGGGGGCTCGCCGGCGTCGAGATGCAGGTGGTGGCCGAGATGGGTGTGCAGGGGAGTTCGAGCGAGGAGATGGGTGCTTGATTGAGGGGCAGCGGTTGTTGAGGTGAAGGTGAAGGCTTTAGGAGGAGGCTAGGATGATCAGTGATGAAGGAGGAGGTTGGAGGAGGTTCGTCGTCGTCGTTGGGGGGTGAGCGGGGTTGAAAGCTCGGTGATTTTCAAAGAGCAGAGGGGAAGTTGGCGAGTGAGAGGGAGAGAGGAGTTGGAGACGAGGAGATGTTTGAGGGGGCACGCGGACGTGGTCGGCTCGTGGGGGCAACGAAGGCGAGGCGTCGGCGACGTGGGGTTGAGCGCGGAGACGTGGGCGTGCGACAGGGGCAACGTGGGAATGAAGGAAAAATCGAGCGGGAAAGTTTTTAGCGAGTGAGGAAGGAGAGAAGTGATGACGGGTTGGGTCTGGGGTTAGGCGGGTGCGGTTAGGGTGTTGGGCCGGGGAATTTTGGGCTTTAGTTTAATTCAATTGTTTTTATTTATTTGTTTGGGCCGGGAAAGAAGTGTGGGCTGAGGAGGGTTTAAAGGTTTTGGGTTTTGATTTTTAATCGCTTAGCAAAAACAATTAGTAAAACTTGAGCAACCAAATACCTGCAAAAATCACGAGGAAAATAGGGAAGCAATCGGGGGACTAGGAAAAAATATATGAAAATTTTATTGATAGGAACGGGGATTTACATTTGGTAATATGAGAAATATTGGACAATATAAGACCCCCTTTCCCTTGCTCACTGATATGTATTTATAGGCTCAAAAGAAAATTAAACAATAAAAATGAGTTGATATGACAGTAAGGGAGAGCCAGAATAAAAATGGGACTCATTAGGGCTAGGGGGCCGACGAGATTGGATTTTTAAAGGGTGTCGCCGGCCAAAATCCGAGCTAATGAGCTCGTGTTGGTTGTGTGGTCTTGTGTTCTCTCGACAAGTCCACTGGTGCTGCTTGATTTGTCTACATGAACTTGGTCTGCACTCAGGGATTTGGAGGGAAACTTGATGCTTTTTAAATCATATCATATCTTTTTGCATTAAACACACATCACTTCTTGTATGCCTACTTGCTCCTCTTGCATCATGGCAGCCCCCCTCTCTAAGTCCTAGTGCCAAAGAGCATGTGTACACACTTGTATGTGTTGGACCATTTAGATAAAAAGTGTGTACATATGCATGTTGTAGGAGAAACTCTTTGGACATTGATCGGTTTGCAGTTCTGATTACAGTGTCGTCTCACTAATGTAATATCCACGCATTTAAATGTATTTCCAGTATTTTTCACGTATACCTGTAATCTGTAATTACTGAGCAAACACTGATTAATAGTACCGATTTATATAAAAAATAGATAATGAATGAGTGGAATTAAAATGTAGTTTTCTATGATAAACAAATACCCCAAACTTATCTTTTGCTCGTCCCGAGCAAAACAAAAATCCTAGCCTCACTTTCGCAGGGAACGCGATTGCACTGAGCTCGTGCAACAAGCCGTTAAACCTCTAGGTGTCCCTAGTAGGAGGAGTGTTGTCTCCTGAGGGTTTTCAGCGGATTACACCCACAAAATCCTGGCAAGCTGGTTTCATAAGTTAACGTCGATCATACTCCTACAGTTTAGTATCTAGGTTAGAAATTCTATCATCCTAAATTAGAAATATTTAGCCCTTATGTTTCACGCCTCCTATTTATTTAACCTCAGATAAAAAAAAACATTTTTACAGTTTAGAAAGATCTCGGTTTCTCTTGAGTTTTCCTTCTAAAATGCGGTCTCCAATCAGGGATTTTTATCAACTTTACGGAAAACATAAGTCTTATTCTTTATTCCCATCTTTCCTCCAAACATCGATTGTATACCCCTATGTGTAGGTATAGTTTCACCCCTACACTTAAGAATTCAATTCAAGCTATAGTACCCTTTCCCTAATGCCTAATACTACTTCTTTTCATTAATGATGGACGGTTTTGCTCACACACCTTTCATGCGACTATTAATGCTTCTTGAGACACTAATGGCCGATTACTGAATGTGTGAGCTTAAAGCGTAAATAACAGTTTCCAAGTCTTGACTTTATTTATTTATTTTTCTTTTTCAAGACCGGATATATTTTTTTCCCCAATGATGCTCTTTAGGTGGTTAGCTTTAAATACCGTTTTTTTCTTTCATCCTAGGTTTTGAGACAAGAGTATTTCTAGGGATCCTCTACTATCCCAAGTTTCAAGGTGTGTGTATGTGCAGTTTGTAGGGTATATACTTTCTAAATTTGGACTTAAGAATAGAAACTATTTTTCAGATTTATCCTTCAGTAAAACTTTCAATACTTTCCCTTCATTTCGACTTAACTCAAGAACTGAACTCAGAATTACCTACTTCTATAAAAAAAACTGCAAGGACGTATAATTACCAAGGTTAAACAGAATGATGGTTATTTTTAGGGTTTTCAATTTCTAAGCCTAGGATTTAGTTATTTCTAACGCATCAACTAAACTTTTGGAAATAGAAATCTAAGTTATCCTATTAGGTAACTTGACGACAAAGTTTTTATATTTTTTGGAAATTTTTTCGATTTTTGTGGGGTTTTAATAAGGTATGCAAATGCAAAATATACATATGAATGCGAAAGTAGAAAGCTTACCGAGCACACCCCCAAACTTAAACTTGCACTGTCAGGCTACATCAAGAGGGTCAAACTTAAATTTCATATTATCATCGAGTTTCGTACATTTAGTATAAGATTTTCGTATTATTTTGGGGTTTAAGATTCAATTTCAAGGTTTTTGACAGTTTTTAATTCATGGTTTTGGATTTTTAGGATTTTCAATAATTTGAAGTATTTTATTCGTTCAATTTCAAGGTTCAATTTCAAGATTTTTTAGGGTTGGATTTTGGGGTTTAGGATTTAGGTTTTCAGGTTTTTGTGTCAAATTAGGGTTTTCTCATTTCATCTCTATCATGAAATGTTACCACTTGATCAACAATTTTTACCATATTATCAACAATTTTTTCAACATAAACACAAATTCTACAAACCTAACATTCAATTTTTTTCCACATAATAAACAAGTTTCGGAATTTTTTCTACATTTTCAATTTATACATTAACCTAACATTCAATTTGTTCCACCTTTTCAATGTTTCCACACCGAGAGAGAGAAAGGGAGGCTTACCACGAGTAAAGAAGGCTGATGGTGGCGGCGATTGTGGAGGCTAACGACACTACGTGGACAGTCACTGCTGCGAGAGAGAGAGAGAGAGAGAGAGAGAGAGAGTGAGTGAGTTGGAGAGAGAGAGAGAGAGAGACATGAGTGAGAGAGGGACATGAGTGGGGCTTACCACGATTAGAGGAGGCCGACAGTGGTGGCGATGGTGGAGGCCGGCGATACTATACAGACTACCATGGCTGTTAGGGTTTTAGGGAAGTGTTGGTGGAGACGATGGAGGCGCTCAAGAAGACAGTGGAGGCGATGGTGATGGCAATGATGAAGTTGATGGTGGATTCGATGGTGGAGACGGTGATGGTGATGGTGAAGTCGAGGGCAGAGTCGACGGTGGAGACGACGGTGGAGGTGATGGCGGCGGCATTGGTGAAGTCTATGTTGGAAGTGGTGGTGACGAGGGTGCTGGCGATGGTGGTAGCGAAGGTTAGGGTTAGGGGACTTGAAATTTTTTGAGGGGGGACCAACTTCGATTTGAGGATTGGGGGGGTTTTTCTTTTCGTCAGCCTTAAACCAATTCATTGATCGCCCCCCCTTAATTTAATATTGGTCTATTCCATCGGAATATAGCTGATGGAATAAGTGCCCCTGACGAAATAGCCTAGATAAAGCAAATATTAGTTTCTCTGATATGATTTTAACCCAGAAGATTATGACCTACTCAATAATATTATTCATTAAATACAAATTTTCACCAATTTTCATCCCATTCGTATGTCTATCCAAGAATCTATTAGAATGGGTTTCTCCTGCACAAGAACAAGGGGTGTTTCCGGCGATAACTTTCGCTAGGAATACAAGGCAATCCATCCACAATGTACAATCACAACTGCGGGCTTAACACTGCTAAGGCCAACTCTTCAGATGCAATTTTTATAATTGCTAATTGTGTAATACTAATCATAAAATATCTTAAGAGTAATGTTAAAAAAAAAACTCACTGATGGATATCCAATGGCAATGCTGGACCCATCAGAATGTAAGTTTTCTGTCAATAAAGGCATCGTCGGCAAATTATCTATCAGCAATGCTGGGATGGTTTGTACTACAGTACTGGTATACAAAGAAAGTACTTTCATATGAAACAGTGAACATCCGAATGGTTTGAACCTCATCCAAATACAGATGCATTCAAATGGTTAGAATACAAAGAATGTACTTGAATGCACTCTTCATGTGAAAAGATCGAGGAATACCAATTAATTGGTGACACTACCAAGCACAAATGGCCATGCTAGAGTCAAACAAAATTGCCTTCTTCCCCAACTAAATAATTACAAGATTCACAATTCTTTTCTATCCATGCATGCGCCAAACTCTATATAAACGGAAGACACTTCTTCAACAAAGCACAAACTCATAGCTTGATCCAAAAAAGAAAAGAAAGAAAAGAAAACTTATAACCATGGCAATAATTTATAATCTCTTCTTCTTTGCCTTGGTTATGCTCCTACTACTGGCTTCAGGGATGGAGGCTACTAATAAGCAAGAATTAGGGGAGAAGTGCGGCAAAGAGAAATATACATCGTTGATCCCAGCTTGCAATAAATATATCATAAAGCTATTTCCACCAATGGATCCATCTGAAAACTGTTGCGCTACATGTCAGAATACAGACATCCCTTGCTTTTGTAAGAGGGTTGACGAGGACAGGCATTTAGAGGAGATTATAAGCATGGAGAGGGTGGCTTATGTTGCCAACTTCTGCAAGAATCCTTTAAAGAGCGGGACTAAATGTGGAAGTAAGCTTGATGATTAATTAACATTTCTTTTAGTCCATACAAACATGAAATGTTCACTGATGTCGATTTATTTTGTTTTGTTTTGTTTTGTAGGTTATACTGTTCCAAAGGCATAAGCTAGATGGAAAGATGGAGGGTCTAGAATAATGATGGAATAAATGGAGTGTATTGGGTTTTATCTATCTATGTAAAAAAAGAACAAAGCATTTTGATCTTGAATGAAAATCTAAATCGATGCATGTTTTCTCTTCTAGTTCTTGATGATACAATCTGACAAAAATCTTCTTCTCCACAAAGATGGGTTTCTAACAATCAAAATCGGCGCTAAGCATTTTATAAAGTTTCCACCGAATTTTAAGAAGCAGCTAGGTCATCTGACATTTGAGTGGCATGTGCATATCTTGTTATCATGGACAAATAACTAGTGAATAGAATATGGATATGATCCTTAAGTAACCATGAGGCTTATATACATTGAGAATTCTAGGTGAACAAGAAAAGGATGTGCAAACAATTTTCAGCACCCCAAATTTATTATCATTTCTACGCCCTATATTTCGTACGGCTATGCATATTCTCATTACCAGCAAAGACAGATGCAAAACAAGGTTCTCTATAGTCGATCCTGTATGTTCTGGTTCAGTGAGGGAAATCATCGAACAGGGCATGTGCTTGGTATTTTTAGTGTTATTACACATATTCAGTGCTTGGCTCTCAGTGATTCCTATAGCAATATTTCTAACTGCCAACACTTAATAAATTAATCTCACAGCTCTATGAAATGTAAAACATTGGAAAAATTCACACAAGGAACATCGAATGAAACGACTAAAAATCTCGACATTATATCTTATAGAAGAAGAGCAGGTCAAAAAAAAGCTCACCTTTGGTTCGAATACTTCCATTTCTGGAATCATAAATACCCAAAAGAACAATATCATAACTGATGAAAACAACCCACTGGGTTCCAAACAATTGAAATGATTAGAACTCGATTAGGGATAGGAGAGAGGGGAATGAGAATTGGTGCATTGAAATTGAATGGGGAGGGGAGAGAGAGAGAGGATTGACATATTGAAATTTAAGAAATGGAGATTTTTATTCTCCTCCTCCTCCTCCTCCTTTTCTTTTTCTTTTTTGGTGCTGCAAATTTCTTTAGGCTCTTATAAACCAAGCAACATTCGTGCTCATTTTAGACCGACTGCAACAGGACACTTGAAATTGTTATCTCAACAAATCCGATAACACCATTCAATGCTCATAAATTAACCAGAAAATCAGTTCATGCATTCCCTTCTCGAAATATATGAATAGCTTTAATCTCGATCAGCCGATTCTTCTTCTTTTCTTCGAAGGATCAACCGAAGTAGCATGCAAGACAGTCTTGTCTTTTCAAACCCCACCACATCATCTACTACTTCAGCATTTGCCAAAAAATGGGTAACAATATTTTCTTCATGAATAATAATCTAATCCAAATTCATATTTTATCAAAAATCGATATTTTTGCACTGCCAAAAAATTCTTTAGTTTGTTCTATAATTAAACCTAAATCATTCTCTAGTAAAAGCTCGATGGCGTGCGACTAAAAGACCACATCTAGCTTAGCCTTTTTAATGACCTAATTGATCGACCAATGGAACCGAGAGCAATACAAGTCTCTGTTCTTTTGCTTGAACAACATGAAGTCGCTTGCCACATTATAATAAATCAGCTCCAATTATAGAGAAATCCCCAACTAAACCATCAAAATTTGCCTTGAGTGCATCACAACATACTGTGACTGTCAAGGACTATCACACCACTTAGAATGAACCTTTTTTATTCTGGAATTTTATTACGAACTTGCGTAGTAGATTACCAATCCCGCAACACCATAAATCTTAAGATGAACACATGGGTACCTGCCTTCTTAAAAAAAACTAACTATAAGACGTCGATAAAAGTCACTGATTCATGTTAAATTACAAATAATATAAAACTAAGCAACAAAATGTACTCGAAAAGAATTAAAATCTATAAATAGGTTCATCCGTTTGTCGACATTAAATGTATGACTCGTGTCTTCTGTCGGCAATTTTGGAAAGGTTTGTGTTGGTATACAAAGAATGCATTGCAATGTTAGAGCCAGGCTCATAACAGTTAGGGCAAAAATTGTTATATAAATTAAGGAATATGGGAAAAACTCAAATTTAAATATACTTTCGTTTTACATAGAATTTTATTTTTTAAATATTTTTTTTTCAAATGTTAATTAACTTTATTATACAATTTCTTAACCATTTAGAAGCTAATAAATTCTATTTCTCTAAGCTAATCAATAACTAATTGAAAAGAAATTTCAACCTTTAATATATTTAATTAAATTTGCTTGTAAAAAGTTAAGTTTAGATACATTGCACAAGGAAAAAATGTAAACGTTAAATTTCTACATAGATCGCTAAGAATAAAGCTAAGTTAAATTTGAGATAAAGTTTGACCTTTTTTCTTTTATATTGTGGACAACGTCTCAACCCACAACAATGAAAATGGCCTGTTGTACTCACATGATTATCGATAAGATTTTATGCGAGAAAAACGTTTTCTTTGTAGGTAACAGAATTTTAGTCTGAAAATTGATAGATATGCAAATATAATGTGTCCTTTTATACTAATCATATATAAGAAAATGATCAGCATTACAAGAATCGCCCTTTTATGGTCACCAGACGAAATAAGCTTATTTCGTCGGCTGATGTCCGACGGAATAAATTGTGACGGAATAAATCTTATTTCATCGGGTACTTATTTTATTTCGTCGGGTAATTTATTTCGTCGGAAGATATCCGACGAAATAAGATCGAAAAAACCGGGTACGCGGCTTATTTCGTCGGACATTTTCCGATGGAATAAGTTATTTCGTCGGAAAATGCACGATGAAGAAAATGCCCGATGAAATATGCGGACTAAACGGGTGCTAGAATCTCGTGTCCAACCGAACATGCACTAAGCGAGTTTAGTGTACGTGGCAGCATGTGAGAAAGTGGGGAGAAAGATTTTAAGAATACTTTGCTTTGGCAAAAATGACGGATGCAAGACTTTACTCAACCAATCACAAAATGCACAAACAGCTCCTAGAGTTAGGGTCATCTAGATCAAATCACTAGACTGCTTCTAAACTTCCAAAAGACAAGATGTAAGATAAATCCTCTATCACCTCCTTATTTTTCTTGCAGCCAGGTAAGTACCAGATAAGTAGGAGCTATCCGCTATACGAATCACCGTAATAGCGGGCTTAATTAAATAAACCACTTGTCTTAGACACTAGAAGAAAAATACGGATAAGTAACAAATTACCCACGCCCCTCCTCTGTCCTAATTAAGTGTGATTGTCCTTAAAGGCTTAGTCTAGATAATTTTTTTATTAATGTAAGGTGATGTGTATGCTCGTTTTGCGATTTTTGGAGCTTAGCGAGGGTAATTAACTCTCCATCTAATATGAATCTGGGTTTCTTACCCCTTAATATCAGTTTAAATCATGTAAAACAAACACACACAAAACTCTAAAACAAGCAAAAAGATATTTTGTTTTTGGTGATGTTTGCAAAGAATCCTGCAAGTAGAACAGTTTATAAGAGCTTCAGACAGGATAAAAGGAAGAAAGGAAGTTACCAGAAAATTTTGGAGAAGAGAAACGATAGAAGCGCCACACTTCCGCCGCCAATGGCACTTTTTGGCCACGGTTCCGCCGCTTTCTTTGGGCCAAACTATCCAATTCTTTAGCACTGAACTCCTAATCCTCCGCTCTCCTAGTTCAAGCACGAGTATTCACTGTAAACTCACCTAGATAATCCAGATTAGCTGCACAACTCGAACAAACATCATAAAACATATCAATATGCAGTTTAACATTTTTTTATTTTTTTATTATTTTTATTTTATGTTAGATCAACCCGAATAATAAGAAAAATAAAATTACCGTTTTCCCGGCAACGACGCCATTTGATTAATGTGAAATGTTGTCTTTCATCGTTTTAATTACCGCAATCAACATGGTGTCGCAATTGCTAGCCGTGGAGAGTACGGATCGTCCACAGGGAAACTATAATTTTATTTCTAATGTTTTAGACGAGTTGATTCAGAAAATGTTTGTTTTATTTTTATTCTAAGATTTATATAGCAATGAGAAAAAAGATTATTAGGGTTTAAGAATTAGGATGTTAAGGGATGGTGATTTAAATAATAAATCTTTTTATCTTTTAATTATTTATTGCTAAAAGAATAGAAATGAATGTGTATTAGAGTATTTAGAGGGGTACTAGGGATTCCCCCTATTGACCCCTGTCCTTCTATTTATCCCTATTAAACTCAAGCCTCCCATAAAACAAGTATTAATTTTCTCTTAAATCGGAGTCACAACTATCATAAATTGGTAGTGCGTCCAAATAGAGGGGGTTAATACTTACTTGGTTGGAGTTATAACAATCAAAATATAAAAAGAACATGAGAGATTTACCATCTCTCATACTTCTCTTTCTTACAACCCTAACAAGCGAGAATTTACTCGCTCAGTATTATAAGAAGAAGATGAAAAAGAAAGATGGAAAAATGATTACGATATGCTAATTATTAGGGTCTTCACTATAGCGAGGGACAACCTTTGAGTGTTATCACATACAAATACTTAAAACGGAAAAAATGAGGGGGAAAGTGTTTTATTTTCATTGGAGAAACTAGCTATTATATCTCTCACTATAGCGAAGAGATTCTTTGAGTATCATGGTTTCAAAAATCATTTAAAAAGGGGAAGAAAAGAAGTCATAGAAATCCATCAAAAAGAATTGCAAAATTAATTAAAGTGCAGGCAAAAGTAAAGTGCAAGGAATTTAAATTGCGAGATAAGAGAAGACAAATAGAAAATTTACTCTACCTTTTATTCATCAAAGGTTGAAACTTCATTACAATTTTAATGGCTAAGAATTTTGAAAAGAAAACTAATTCTAAACAAAATAAACCCTAGATACCTCTTTGTTTGGTGCTCTCGGTGCTATTTATAGGTCCTGACATCTAAAATCCTAGCGTCGAAGTCACTGTACATGAAAAGACGAAACTGCCCACGAAGGCCTAACTTGTGCGGCGCTTGAATGGCGGCGAATCCGCGGTCTTTTGGTGTTTTTGGCGACAGTTCCGCGGTCAGATGAAGGATTTGGGCTTCCAAACCTTTTGTGTTGCGTTCTCGTTTTTTAGATGATTTCTGAGCACACCATTTCTTGAATTTGCTGATACTGAAATTTGCAGGGTTGACTGAGTTGACTTTGACTTTTAATTGGATCAGTCTGGTTTTACCTCTAAAGTCCGTGATTCACACTAAACCTGTTTCCTGCACTTATATAGCAAGCTCGGATTAAAATTATCATTTTCATAAGCAATATTATAAAGAATGGATGGTATTAAAATACAATTTTATGATGTAAACATCACTTGATCAATAATTTTTACCACATGATCAATAATTTTCAACATAATCACAAATTTCATATACCTAACATTCAATTTTTTTCCATATAAGAATTTTTTCGACATTTTCAATTTATCCATAAACCGAACATTCAATTTATTCCACATTTTCTACGTTTTCACAGTGAAAGAGAGGGGGGTTACCATTAGTAGAGGAGGTTGATGGTGGTGACGATTGTGGAGACCGGCGACACTATGTGAACAATCACGGTCGCGCGCGCGCGCGAGAGAGAGAGAGAGAAAGAGAGAGAGAGAGATGGGGTCTTACCATGATTAGAGAAGACCAACAATGATAGCAATGGTGGAGGCCAACGACACTATGTGGACGACCATGGATGCTAGGGTTTTAGGGAGGTGTTGGTGGAGACGGTGGATGCGGTTAAGAAGACAGTGGAGTCGATGGTGGCGGCGTTGGTGAAGCCTATGTTGGAGGTGATGGCGACGAGGGTGTTGACGATAGTGGTAGCGAAGGTTAGGATTAGGGGACTAGAAAATTTTTGATGGGGAGTGACTTCGATTTGGGGATTGGGGTTGGTGGGAGGGGCTGGGAGGGATTGTCTTTTCGTCGGCCTTAAACCAATTCCTCGATCGGGCCTCCCTTTACTTTAAAATTGGTCTATTCCATCGGAATATAGCCGACGGAACAAGTTCCCCTGAAAAAATAGTCCAGATAAAGCGGATATTAGTTTCTCAGATATGATTTCAACCCAGAAGATTATGACCTGCTCAATAATATAATTCATTAAATCCAATTTTCGTCCCATTCGTATGTCTATCCAAGAATCTATTAGAATGGGTTTCTCCTGCACAAGAACAAGGGGTGTTTCAGACAATAACTTTCGATAGGAATACAAGGCAATCCATCTACAATGTACAATCACAACTGCAAGCTTAACACTGCTAAGGCCAACTCTTCAGACGCAATTTTTATAATTGCCAATTGTGTTATACTAATCATAAAATATCTTAAAGAGTCATGTTAAAAAAAAACCCACTGATGGATAATCCAATGGCAATGCTGGACCCATCAGAATGTAAGTTTTCTGTCAATAAAGGTATCGTCGGCAAATTATCTATCAGCAATGCTGGGGTGGTTTGTACTACATTACTAGTATACAAAGAATGTACTTACATATGAAACAATGAACATCCGAATGGTTTGAGCCTCATCCAAATGCCGATGCATTCAAATGGTTAGCATACAAAGAATGTACTTGAATGCACTCTTCATGTGAAAAGATGGAGGAATACCAATTAATTACTGACACAACCAAGCACAAATGGCCATGCTAGAGTCAAACAAAATTGTCTTCTTCCCCAACTAATTAATTACAAGATTCACAATTCTATCCATGCATGCGCCAAACTCAATATAAACCGAAGACACTTGTTCAACAAAGCACAAACTCATAGCTTGATCCAAAAAAGAAAAGAAAGAACAGAAAACTTATAACCATGGCAATAATTAATAATCTCTTCTTCTTTTTCTTGGCTATGCTCCTACTGCTGGCTTCAGAGATGGAGGCTAATAATAAGCAAGTATTTGTGGAGAAGTGCGGCAAAGAGAAATACACAACGTTGATCCCAGCTTGCAATAAATATATCATAAATCTATTTCCGCCAATGGATCCAGATGAAAACTGTTGCGCTACATGTCGGAATACAGACATCCCATGCTTTTGTAAGAGGGTCGACGAGGACAGGCGTTTAGAGGAGATTATAAGCATGGAGAGGGTGGCTTATGTTGCCAAGTTCTGCAAGACACCTTTAAAGAGCGGAACTAAATGTGGAAGTAAGCTTGATGATTAATTAACATTTCTTTTAGTCCATACAAACATGAAATGTTCACTGATGCCGATTTGTTTTGTTTTGTTTTGTAGGTTATACTGTTCCAAAGGCATAAGCTAGATGGAAAGATGGAGGGTCTAGAATAATGATGGAATAAATGGAGTGTATTGGGTTTTATCTATCTATGTAAAAAAAGAACAAAGCATTTTGATCTTGAATGAAAATCTAAATCGATGCATGTTTTCCCTTCTAGTTCTTGATGATACAATCTGACGAAAATCTTCTTCTCCACAAAGATGGGTTTCTAACAATCAAAATCGGCACTAAGCATTTTATAAAGTTTCCACCGAATTTTAAGTAGCAGCTAGGTGAACATGTGCATATCTTGTTATCATGCATAAATAACTAGTTAATAGAATATGGATATGATCCTTAAGTAACCATGAGGCTTATATACATTGAGAATTCTAGGTGAACAAGAAAAGGATGTGCAAACAATTTTCAGCACCCCAAATTTATTATCATTTCTACGCCCTATATTTCGTACGGCTATGCATATTCTCATTACCAGCAAAGACAGATGCAAAACAAGGTTCTCTATAGTCGATCCTGTATGTTCTGGTTCAGTGAGGGAAATCATCGAACAGGACATCTGCTTGGTATTTTTAGTGTAATTACACATATTCAGTGCTTGGCTCTCAGTTTCACTTAATAAATTAATCTCACAGCTCTATGAAATGTAAACCATTGGAAAAATTCACACAAGGAACATCCTTAAAAATTTCACACAAGGAACAGAACCTTTTTTTTTTCTCGAATCTTAATAAGAACTTGAGTAGATACCAAGCACACAACACCATAAATCATAAAACACATGGGTACTTGCCTTCTTTAAAAAAACTAATTCTTAAAATATAAACTAACTATAAGACGGCTATAAAAGTTAGTGATTTATGTTAAATTACAAATAGTATATGTAGTTGAAAAAAATTAAAATCTTTAAGTAGGTTCATCCGTTCGTTCAACAACGTTAAAATTTACGCTGCATGTCTTATGTCTGCAATTTTGGAACGGTTTGTGTTGGCATACAAAGAATGCATTGCTGATGGAGGTCCTTTTCAGGTCTCCGTCAGATGTTGTCTTCCGTTGATCTCCCGGCGGATTTCGGTGATGTTGTTCTGTCGCGTGTGGATCTCAATGGGTTTTGGTGAGAAAGGTAATATGAGGAATTTAGCGCCGAGTACCTGCAAAGAAGTCCCGGGTGGTTTGGTACCACCGAGGACTCTCCGACGATCAAGTTAGTAATGAGATCCGAGCAGAGTAACGGCTTAGTAGAGTAAAGAATGGCTTACTTGACCTCTCTGTGATGGGGGTTTATATAGCGGTGGCGGCACGCAGCAGCAGGCGTGAGAATCTTGCCGGCAGTTATGCTCCCGACGTCACGCCCGCGTAGAGAGCGGATCGCTCATTAATGGAGATCGTGATGGCGTGGAACGTGGGATGTTGCTGGCGGAGAATCCGCGCATGGCGAGATTTGCGGAGCGGCGATTACGCCTGTGGGCGGTGGAGTTGGCCGGAGGACCGAGGAAGACAGCCTCGGCTGGGAGGCTCGGGGACGAGCGAGAAGGCTGAGGGGTCTTGGTCTTGTGGCAGTTCGGGACGAGCTGAGGGGCCGAGGAGGCCAGTTTGCGGGGGGGGAGGGGGGGGCGAGGAAGGCCAGCTCGTGATTGCAGGTCGGGTGCAGGGTGGCCTGGTCGGCCCCTGTGGATTCTTTCTTCTGAGTCCTGGGACACGTTATTTGCCACGTGTCCTGATCTTGGAGATCGCCAATATTGAGCATCATCAATTGCGATGGTGGATCCAGTATCATAACAGGTAGGTCAAAAATTGTTATATCAATTAAAGAATATGGAAAAAACTCAAATTTAAATCGACTTTACATTTTACATAAAATTTTATTTCTTAAATATTTTTTTTCAAATGTTAATTATCTTTATTATACAATATCTTAATCATTTAGAAGCTAATAAATTCTATTTCTCTAAGCTAATCAATAACTAATTGAAAAGAAATTTCAACCTTTAATATATTTAATTAAATTTGCATGTAAAAAGTTAAGTTTAGATACATTGTACACGAAAAAATGAAAATGTTAAATTTCTACACAGCTGGCCAAGAAAAAAGCTAAGTTAAATTTGAGATAAAGTTTGACTTTCTTTTTTCTTTTATATTATGGACGTCTCTGCTCACTATAACAAAAATGGCCTATTGTACTCACAAGATTATCCATAAGATTTTATGCGAGAAAAACATTTTCTTTGTAGGTAAGAAAATTTTAGTCTGAAAATTGATAGATATGCAAATATAATGTATCCTTTTTATACTAATCATATATAAGAAAATGAACAGCTTTTCCAAATTATCAAAGTTTATTTCTTTTCATATTAATTGTATATAAGAAATGCAAATATTGAAATTCTGTCAAATGCTCTTTGTTTATACTAATTTATCTTCATTATTGTCTTTTTCATCGTATCATATTTATTTCGCTTAATCTCTATTGGTATTATTGGTGTATGTAGTTATTGTTGGAGCAAATGCATAAAAGGACAAAAGTCCAAACTTATTACATTAATATATATATTTTTGTCAAATATTTTATTTATCAATCATATTTTGAAACAGTTTTTCATCGGCGGTTTCAACCGTCGCTAAACAGTTTTCACCAACGGTTTCAACCATTGTTAGTGCACACGAACCGTTGCGAACTTTTGCGAACAGTTTTCATGAACGATCACAATGGCCGGTAACGGTTTTACAAACGGTTTTACAAACGGTTTCAACCGTCGGTAATGACTCTTCAGTTCTAACCATTTGAAAGACTATATAAAGACATTTTCTGAAGGCAAAATAGAATATGAAAAAAACAAAGTACACACACAAATTCTTTCTTCTTCTTCCTCACTGTTGTTTCCGACTAATTAAGGGTGCACGCACTCATCAGATGAAGTGCCATCGCATGCAATGCGACACGTGACAAAACCTTTAATAGGTTGCGATGCGATCCGTGCAAAACAATTGCGCATACCCCTAGCGATGCGCAAGTGCACCTTATTGAGCCGAAGCCATTATTAGAAGAAAACTTTATGTTGTTAATAAACTTAACAAATCAAACAAAATTGATATGGGATCAATAATCTAATGGTGCGCACATATCCTAAATTGATGTGTATCAATTTAAAACGATTTGTTAGGGATTTAGCCTAACAAATCATTCTTCTATAAAGAGAGTCTGAGAGGAGAAAATATGAGAACGTCCACAACACCCAAATATTACCCCGCTGCGCTACTCTTTCAACCAAGCAAAACTCAAAGCCTTCATCATCTCCCTCGAAGAAGCCTTAACGTTAACTGGGTAAAAGAAAAAGGGACTAATAACTCTTTTTTTTTATATATAAAGCTTCGTCTTTACTATGAGTTTCGACCCCACATATGAGATCTATCAAAGGATTTTAGGGTTCATTCTTTTTACGAATATTTCGATCTTCATAAATGAATCGATCATAAGATCTAAGGACATAAAAACCGAAGTTTTTGTTTCTTTATGAGTTAATACTCCATTAGAAAGTGTTTCGACGCATAAAGAACCGAAGTTGATGCTTACTTTTGAGTTTCGACTCCATTAAAACCAATAGTTTTCTTGAAAGTTATTAATTTTCAATGAAATTAGATCGCACCCTAACTTGGTGCGCATCCTTGAAATATGCGACACGTGATACACACATGTGCACAAGCCAATCACAACCTAACCTAGTGTGCATCCCTTTAAATATGCGATACGTGATACACACGTGCGCACAAGCCAATCACACCTTAACCTGGTGCGCATTCCATAAGATATGTGACACGTGATACGCACGTGTGCACACGTCAACCGTACCTTACAATGAGATGCGACACATACAAAGCACGGGCGCACAAATCAGCAGCAGATGTGCGATGCGTACACATGCTGCACCCGTGCGCACGCACCGACTTTAAATAAAGTCAGGTCTTATGAAGAACCGCACAAATGCGTACACATGTGCACCACATGCTATGCACGTGCGCACCACATGCTATGCACATGCGCTAATTCCATGCACATTGATAGCGCGCGTGCGCACCTGAAACCAAGCCAAAACTTAAAGACTTAGTAAAATAAACTAAATATGGAAGCCCATCCTTCATATATAATTAAATGATCAACTTAGAACATATTTTCAAAATATGACCTTGTCGTCTAAGTTAATCTTAGTCTAAAATAAGACTAACGATTCTTAGATAAATACATATACTATCCTGAACTGATAGATCTCACAAATCTAAGAAATTCTACCTAGGTTCAATCCCGCTGGCAAACAAAAATACCAACATGGATCCCAAAAAATCCCCAAATCTAATTTGTACGGGTTTGGACTAATCTGTACCCTACGAGCGATGACATATATTAGTCTTCGTATATAATCCAAGGGCAAACCAAAATAAACAAAACTTAAAACACGATACACAAAACAAAGCTTGGAGAAGCAAAAAGTTGTTATCATTCGTAATAACATAATTAACTGCAGGGCTTGCGCCTGTAAGAAAAATACGTCTCCACAATCAATAAACGCTTCACTTGTGAGGGGGAATCTGAAAGTCGGCTACATTGGTCGCATCTATCCAAAACTCCGATATATGGAGTCATAAATCAACTTGGTATTTTCGGAGAGGTGAATGGATATGTTCCAAATTACATATGCCCTCAGATTCAGGTTAGACGCGCTCCACATGCCTAGCTCTAGTTTCCGGCGGTGAACAGATTCTGACATGCCCGGTGGGACCATTTTTCTTTGTAACACCCGAGCCCAATACTACTATTTTCTGTTACTGGTCGAGCATTAGATAGTACTCATTTCATTTAGCTTGCCTGTTTGACACTTACCGTGAAATTTTATCTGGCTAAGTCATTTCTGCATATAACAAATTTTAGCACCTAAAATAAAATTAAAAATATCCATCTTGGCCTACTCGACACCCCTAGTCTCGTGGTAGCGTCCGTGCATCGAGTTCTCGTCCCGTTCGGTGAAACGGGGGAGTTTGGACGGCTACGCGCGCGTACGGGTGTCCGTCTTGGGGGTATGCTTTTTAATCATAAAACACTTAATTTCAAAATTTGGAACCCGTTTAAAATCCTATTATTTAAATTTCGAATTTTTGGAACCGACCCGGGCGCGATTTGAAAATGTTTCATTTAGCGCCAAAATCCCAAATTAATATAATATTTAAAACCTTATATATATTTCGTTAACTTTCATAACTCAATTATCCTTAAGAGAAAATCTTTCACAGTTTAAATCTTTGCATAAAATATTTTTCCTTCAGCCAATCAGGATGGAAATTTTACCCGTGGGCCCCTCCTTTAACTCCCTCTCTCTCTACCTCTCACATCTCTTTCTCTCTCTCTATCGTTCTCTATCTCTCTCTCTCTAGCTTTCTCTCTCTCCTATATATATTCATAATTCCATCCCTCTCGTCACGAACAGAAACCCACCGTGAGCCTAACCCTAGCCGCCTTCACCGTCGCCGCCGCAGCCCCGACGCCGGCGCCAACGTCACCGTCGCCTTCGCCTCCGCCTCCTCACCTCAACCAACCCTTGTTTTCTTCCCCGCGCACCCTGCACGTCTGCTGCGACCACCTGTAGAACTCCCTGCCATCGCCTGCTCGCCGGCGGCCCTCGTCGTCGCTATCCGCGCCACCACCAGCGCCTTCCTCATCACCTACGCACTCCAGCACCCCGACCATCTCCTCTCCCTCTCCGTTTTCCTTTCACCGAACTTCCATACCCGAGCCCTAACCCTCACCGCTGCAACCCTTCGTCGGCGCCTCACCGCCGTCGACCTCATCGCCGTCACACGCTCTGCAACACCAGTAAGCCTTCTCACCTCTTCCTCCTTCCATTTCCCTCCGGTTTATCCTTTGGCTGTACATTAAATTTCTGGATTTTAGTTGTCGCTGTTCGCCGGAATCCGGCCGTGCCGGTGACGTGTCCCGACGATCCAGCGGAGTGCTCTGACCCGTGAGGTCCCTTGGTTCGTTGGTTGGGTTCAATCCGTGAACCGTGCATTCGTCGCGTGTTTCCCCGCCGACGTTACGTTCCGTTTTTCCCGGTTCGCGACCTTTCGAGGCAAGTATCACTTGCTACATGCTATACTATATATTTATATATGTTTGACACATTAAACCTGTAAAACTTAACTTGGTATAGTCGTTTCTCATTTGGTTGCAATATGACATACATCATTTTACAGTTAACATAAAATTTACAGTTTGCCAATTTAAACCTAATAACCAAGCTTACCTGTTAATCACATTTTTACTGTCAAATAGATGGTAGCACTTACCCATGTAGTTCTATTACATTCGGACATTCGTATTCAAAGGCTTGATATAACTGTGTTGCACCCATATCTAAACTATTGCACCGCTAAGGGTGCTCAAACCTGTTAATATAATAAAACGGCTGCACTGTATTACTGCACTCTTGAGATTGAATGAAACATACTTATTATTTAGCTCATTGCTCATTCCATGTTGTTAAATACCCTGTTCGATTATATATCTGTTTGTGAGCACACCCACGATATTGTTACATCTTGACTTGACATTGTCACACATGGTATTTATATGATACACCTGACATGGTACCGCTTACTATTGACTTGACCTGATGTACCATGACCTGACCTGTTACCTGATCTCGTGCCTAATGCCAACAAACCTGACATGTAGTCCTCATGGACCGTTCCTGTTGTCTATTCAGACAAACCTTCTTTCACCTGATCCTGTGTTGGCATTAGTTCTTGATTACTGAATACCTGACCTGACACACATAACTTGGGGGTATGGGGAAATCAAAGGTGAAACCTGACTTGTAACTCGACAGTTCACTACCTGTTCTGGGTGTACACATTCTTGTTTTGTGCCTAGCGGCATGTCTCAGTTTCGGCCGAGAATATTGTGGCCGTGGTCCCGGGTATGTACAGGATACTATCGAGTGTACACATTCCTGTTTTGTGCCTAGCGGCATGTCTCGGCTGAAGCCGAGAATATTGTGGCCGTGGTCCCGGGTATGTACGGGATACTATTGAGTTACATCGACGATTCATCAATTGATTTCAAAGACTTTAGACTAGAAAACCTGATAGAACAGTTTAGTTACCCACTGCACACTACCCTGCACTGCTTGTTTCACAGTATTACTTTATTCATGTTTTATTTTGCATTGCCTGTTACACTGTTCATATTATATTACTGGTTGACATGACGCGCTGACGTCTGGGTTTTGCATGGCCCAGATCCTGTACCACTGTCGCAGTCCGAGCAGGAGTACTTCAGCCAGCAGGCTGAGTTGTGAGTCCAGTAGTGGTTAGTTTTATTTCTTGCATTTATTTTCTGATGTGAGCCCGCATTATGGGACATACCTTTCAGATATTGTATTGGATCATTTGCTTCTGCACTTATTTATTATTGACTCTTGTTATTCTGGATTATGAACATGTTTTAGATAGTTTTATCTTGTTCTTGATATCTCTACAGCCGTAATGTGACTGTGGATGGATACTTCCTACCCACAGGTAGCATGGTTGGCTATGTCACGTGTCCAATTTAGCGTACTCTGGGAAGCGGGGCGTGACATTCTCTTTCTAATCCACACGTCGTGTGTCGTGTTTTCGTGAACAAAGCGTTGTATACTATATTTATGGTTGCTCTTGGTTTTTAGATACTGTTCCCCGCCGAAACACGGAGACGCGACCGCGCGGGTCCGTCTCGCCTGAATTCGGGGCAGATGCTAATTGGTGCTATCCGTCCACCTCTCCGAATATACCAAGTTGATTTATGACACCATGTATCGAAGGTTTAAATGGATGCGGCCGATGTAGCAGACTTCGTCAGTTTCCCCCTCATTTGAGGGTTTTTTGATTGTAGGAACGCTCTTCCCTGCAGGCGCAAGTCCCTGCAGTTAATTACACTACCGCATCGCGGTAACCACTTTCTCCTTCTCCAGATGGTCACTTCGTGTCGTGGGTGTTTGTTTTGTTTTTAGTTGCCCGTGGATTGTATACGGAGACTAATTTATGTTGTCGCCCATAGGGCGTGGATTAGTCCAAATCCGTATTTTCTTAGATTTGGGTTTGGGGGTTGGGTTTACGGATACGTTAGTCTCATTTGGGACTAAGATCAACTTAAACGTTTGTTAAGGATACGTCAGTCTAATTTTAGACTAAGATCAACTTAACGGGATCGTTTAGATCCAACAAAAGAGAATTTGGACTCTATTGTTTAGTTTAGGGACGTTGTGGTCGATTAGTTTAAGGACATTACGGTCCAATATTAGTTTAAAGACATCTCGGTCCAAGTTAAGGACATCATAGTCCGTGAGCTTAAAGACCTCACAGTCAAGATTAAGGATATCATAGTCCGTGAGTTTAAAGACCTCACAGTCAAGATTAAGGACATCATAGTCCATGAGTTTTAAAGACCTCACGGTCAAGGTTAGGGACATCATAGTCCATGAGTTTAAAGACCTCACAGTCAATAGAATGTCTGGTTGTCGGGACCCGTCACCTCTCTGAAGACGTTGAAGGATTACAACGACAAATATCAGAGGAGTGAAGAGATGTACCCTTAAACCGATGCGGGTTGAGAGACCTGTAGTCCAATTGGGACTAAGATCTGTGATTTATGAGCATGTGAACTCAATTAATCTGAATTGAGGACTTATGGCCAATTTGGGCTAAGTCCATTCAATTACAATGTTCAACATTTGTTTTTGAGTCGTTAGATGTTTGTTTGAGCCCAATCCCTTTAAAAAATGTTAAGTATTGATTTAGTCTCTGACAATGTTTTGTCTTTAGTTGAATGCTGTGCATTTATCATAGCTCCAGACTTATTCAAAGAACAGTTTATATTCTGTCCAAGCGCACATAAAAGCATGTGGCACACTTGGCACTGCGCCAGTCGATGAGCGCAGTGCGCTATGGTTAAAGCGCTAATGCGTCAAGGCAACTAAAGACTAGTAGTGGTTACTCCTTTGAAAATTTTAAATATAAAATTATTCTAAGGAGGGTAGATCATAACTATCACCACCATTCTTGCCATTCATAGCAAACCCAGAAGTTTTAAACGCCAACTACGATTTTTCGGAGAAGGGACTTGGCGGTGCGATATATCCGCGCGGCGATATAGTTGCATATGCTTCAAGGCAACTAAAGACTCATGAAAGCAACTATTCCTATCCAGATCTAGAACCGACGATGGCAATGTTCATCTTGAAGATATAAAAACACTACTCTAAGAAGAACGTGAGGACACGGATGGTTGAAACACATGAAGCGGATGAGAGGGGTCAAGTTTTATATGAGAGAAGTGCCGATCGATTGGGACGATCCTGAAGATGGAGAATTTGTAAGATTGACATAATTGTAGAAAAAAAGGTGGAGATGGTGATACAATGCAGGGAGCGCCGAAAGCTCAGCCCATGACTCATCGGCCGTTTAATATCTTGGAAGGAAACGGTGGGTTTGTGTATAGCCAAGTTTTGCTATTTTCTTTGGAGGGCGTGCATAATTCTTTTATATCTCACATTTGAGAGGGTATGCTAGCAACCTTAGTCATACTTTTGATCATTCCGAGATCACGGAAAGATTGGCGTAACCTACGAGCAGTAACCGGTCGGAATACTAGAAGGATGAAACCTTGAAGGACAAGATAATCCAGCTGGCTAGAGTTATGTGGAGAAAGAACTACTAGGCAGACATACAAGGACGCGAGAAAACAGGACGAGAGAGCGAGACCCAAAATTTTTAACCACGATAATCCCTTCTTAGTGATTTTTTCTTGACCCATCTTCTGAAATTTCGAGGACGAAATTATTTTAAGGAGGGTAGATTGTAACGACCGTGTTTTCTGATACCTAATAAAAAATATTTTATTTAAATTTCTACTATCAAATAATTATTTACATGTTTCGTTGATAGAAGAATATTTTTAAAGTAATGTTAATAATTTTCAAAGCATTGAAATATGATTAAAGGAATTTTCTAAAATCTATTTATTGTTTTTCTAGGCTTAAAATGTTTTAATAAAATTTTATAATGCCTTAAAAGACTCTAAATATTTTATTATCAATTAGGATCATAATTCGTAATTAAAAATATTTTTAAGGATAAACTAGATTTTTAACTAATTATAATAACTAGCTAAAACCATAGATATAGGGTATATTATTTAGTTTTAGCCCAAAATTATTTTTATACTAAAGATAACAATAAAATATATTTTCTAAAAATTTTCCATAATTTTCCCATATTTTAAACTATTTTTAACAATTTTTTTAAAACCAAATTCAATTTTTAAAATATAAAACAGTTTAGTATTTATATAAAAATAAAAATAAAAAAAATTTAATCCCTTAATCCTGGACCGTTGGATCACAAGATCCAATGGCCCAGAGCCTCGCGGCGGCGCCGCGCATGGTCCCTACACGCAGACGCAAACGCAGGGAGGCGGACGCGTGGCGACACGTGGCGCATGGCGGCGCGATCTCTCCCGTTGGATCATAATCCAACGGTTGAGATGAAGGGCAGCGGCGGCAATTACGAGCTGATGGTTCTGAATGATTGGTTGCACGGATTTTTTGGTGATTTTAACAGAAATTTTGGATTTTATGGTTGGTAATAAAACCCTATAAATAGGCACTTCTCACACATCAGAACTCCAAAAATTCTGAAAAAAATACCCACACCTTCGTATCGACGACGCCGACGCTACAGCTCCACCTAATCACCAAGGAAAAATCTGAGCGCAGAGCTATTGAGGAGTTTGTACAAGCCTACGTTTTCAACCCATCTACATCCAACTCTAATCAAAGGTAGGATCCGCCTCTCTCCACTCATCTGTCGCCTTCTTCTTTTTTCAATAACCTTAATTCCAACTTCTAATCATCATCCCCGTATTAAAATAATGTTACAATATTCTTACATGCCTATACTTTTGTATCCCTTAATGATGATAATCTTAACCCATAGTTAAAATGGTTTCCTTAATCATTCCTATATGTCAAAAAATATTGCACCTTCATACAACATGGAATGTGACAGGCTTAAAGTTATAACCCACAAGTATTAATTCACCCCTTACATACCCATACTCACCCATGCTACTTTTGTGATCTCGAAATAGGTTTCTTCCACAAAAATACCCTCGTTTTGTTAAAATGTTATATTTGTTTAAAATATCCACATGAGTTAAGATATTTGGAATAATTATTTTAGATACGATATAGATATATATTTTTACTTACACTTTTTCTTCAACTACTATAATGTTGTTAAATCTCTTTACCTTTTTGAAAGGGGATAATACTAAATCTAAATAACGACATATGGTTTTTCCAACTTAGCCCTTTTCACTCGAAAGGATGTTTTTATATTAATTCTTCTTAGAATATTAACTAAAGTTTAATGAATTATCCTAATAATAGGGTAATGTTTTACGCTTGAATCTCGTGGTTGATAGGCGATCGTTCTTGAAAAGGACACAAATCCTGCCGTTCATGTGCAACGGTTGCCAATATGAACGTATTTTCTAAAACATTACTTCAAACTTAAAACACTATCATTTCATAAAATTATTGTTTACAATAAAATATCTCAATCCATCCTAAAAAGAGATAATTTCATTTAAATACCTTGATCTTTACTAAAAGGCTATTTTCAATAAAGACCATAACCCTTATGAAAGACATTTTCCAAAAGAATATCTAAAACTTTATTAAAAGATAATTTTCAAATAAATACCATAACCTTTTATTAAAAGGATATTTTCTCAGTAAAATATTATGGGTTTTCCAAAATGATAAATATTCCAAATATCATGGTATTCTTATAAAATAAATAAATAAATATAATTAAACACTATTATCCTTTATTAACTAAATATTCTATAAGATGATACGAAGTACATTACAAATTTTAAAATATAACAAGATAAAACGAGCGGTTGTGGAAGACCATATTAAATGAGATCAATTTCTTGATTATAAGTCTATGACATTTACAACACATGATACGGTTAGGGTTAGAATGCGCGGACCTAGGTATGGAATACTTATATATGAAGATCCCTGCAGGCGGGGTGACCAGTCCAATGTGTGGACGACTATTAACCCAATATTCGGGCGAATACTAACCCTATTTGAAAGCTAATGATCCAAAATGTGGATGACATACAATGTAGAAATTCCATGCCTAGAGGTATACGCACTAACTCTAATTCGTCAAACCTTTTTACTGAACCACGGGGATGAGTAGTTTGATTAGGCAAGGAGATTCGGAACTCGGATTCCCCTACTACCGATCATGATCCCGAGAAGTGAAACGGTACATTTCACTTCCCCAGTTGTTGTTCCGTGGCCACAACTGAATAATCGCGAGTATCCGGACCCTTATTTAACAAACTAAAAACGTTTACAATACCTATTGATACTCAACACTAAACCACATCATGTGCTATACCTATCTGTTATCTTATCTACCTTTCTTTATGAGACACGAGTTATTCAGTATCTTGGATGTGGATATTTTACCAGTTTAGACTTGTTGTTTACTATGAAACTGAATGGTGGAAATACCTGTGCACTTGAGTGATATTCACGCTAGACAAAACTCCATAGTAGTTATGGGACACTTTCGGGGATGTTCACGCTACCGCATTGTTTGCCACCTCAGGCACGAGCACCAGCTTATACTGCTTCCAGCTAGTCATGAGATACCTCAAGGATACGAGTATGTTCACCAGTCAATTCCATCCGTACACACCTTGTTTTACCTGATCTAACTCTTAGACTGAATATCCGTTTGACTTGACTTGAACTTTTACCAAACATATACCTCACACAACCTACTCATATTCACATGTACCTCTGTCAACATATCTAATTTGAATATAACCTCATAACTTTATACCCATGTACATCATATTCAGTGCATTTATACACCCATGTCTGTTTCTATACCTTTACTTCTTTATGAGGCAATCCTACCCGAGTATAACTCACTGACGGACTTTCCTTTTCTTTCTCTATTTTTAGAATGTCCGTCAGATAAGAATAAGTATTATGGCGAGGATCAAGGTGTGAAGCCAACTAATGAAGATTATGCAGACTTGACGATGGAAGTTTAGCTAGATTTAATTTTTTTTGCTACCCACATGTTTAGGGCTTTTGTTTCTCTTTTGATATAATTAAACTACTTAGTTTATTTTACTCTTTCTTTTGGAATGTAATAAAGTTTGGTTAATGAAAATAAATGCCTTTCGCTTTTATTATTTTGATTTTGGTACACATCCTGCATGTTAGATATTCATACGCTTAACGTAACTGTATTGAATAGACCACTTTCAATACAGTTAGGTTGCGGACTTTGCCACGTCATTCTTCACATTCTTTTGGGAAGTGGGGCGTGACAATAAATCCACAAAACACCTAAACAAAACAAAACACATTATTCTTCTTCACATATCAAGCTTGGATCTTCTTTAAGTTAGCTTTTTGGAGGCAAAAAAAAATTGGGATTTCTAGTTACATGATTTTGTATCTTTATGAAGGTATAAAAGCTTAACCCAATCTCTTTTTGTTGTTTAATACTTTAAATTAGCTTATTAGTTGTTAATTTAAAGCTATTAATTTCATATTTAGCATTTCTAGCAATTGGTTTTGGTTAATCAAGTTAGGGTTTTCATTAGTGAAAAGGTTAATTGATAAGTTAGGCTTAATGAAAAGTTAACCTAGATGCTAGTTTGTTAAATGATTTTTCCTAATTATATAATTAGCTAATTAGCAAACTAAATTTTTACTAATCCTATTTGAGTGAAATCTAAAATTTCTAGTAAGGTATGAATGGTTTAATCTTGCTATATTGTGATGGTTGTAATTTCTAGTTTTGGTAAAAACTTGTAGTTTTGTGCTAAAATAATATAAGTTGCTTACTAGATTTTAGGATAATTTAGGCGTGGGTTTCTTTTGACGTTGCGACATTAATTATATTGATTCCACGCTATATCTTGTGTTGTGAATGCGTGATCGGTACGATCAGGGTTTAGACTTAGTAGTTATGTCACTTTGCGTTCCTGGTTAGGGTCGTGCCGATATCATTCGTGTCTTTGTGTAGCTTTTGCTCTTGAGTTGGTTTCGTGGTGTCGCTACGCGCGTTAGCCACTTGACGAACACTTGAGAGTATATTTGGAGTTGGTGCATCGGTCAAACATAGTTGGTACGTGTTATTGATCGATTGCTAATATACACTTATTATATTGTTATATGCTTTCAGGATCGCAGGCGGGGACTTCGGGCGCTGCGAACAGGGGAAAGCGAGTAGTTGGTTTTACTTAACCAGGAACGTTGGTGAGTAGATTTAACATCTACAGGGGGATCGCCCGCATGGCGTTATGCGTCTGGGCTAGATCAAATGATATGACTATTAGTTAGAAGTATACGGATATTGATTGTGCATGTATACCATTGTTACTTATCTCATTTCCTTGTGTATGAACTTAGTATTAATGAGACACAACACTATTATTGACTGTTCATGTTTCACGAGCACTAATTGTATGCTACACACACACCGTCAATAACCATGACACGCACAACACCTATACATATGCGATATTGTATTGTTTAGGGATATTGAGACATGATCCCTATTTCCTTTTGTGCATATGACATATAACATACCTGTATACCTACATGCTTACACATATGTCTTGACATGCTTACATGCTAGTTACCTATATATCTATATGGTATTGTACCATTAGTGATAGGTATATATACATATGAGATATAGCTACATGTACATCTCGCATACATACTTACACTTATACCTGGAAGGTATTACATCATTATTGATAGGTAGATACACACATCTTGCTATGCCAACATGGTTACGCATACCTGGCTATAGCTACATGTTCACCTTTATTTGATATTGTATGGACTTGGAGAAATTAGGAACCGCATGATATACATATTAACTTGTTGCAGTTAAATAGAGATTTTTCCTTTATATGCTCATATTACTATTTCATGTTGCATATATTACATTCATGGATTTCATATGATATTCTCTGATATTTTTACTCCTAAGTATATATAACAGTGGAATGGGACGATGTTATATATATATATATATATATATATATATTAGTGGAATCAGACACTAATATATATGTATTGATTCATGCAGTTATACTTATTCATTACTTGATATTTTCTGGATTTGAGGACCGTGGTTGTTTCATGAAATTATGCAATATTCATTACTTGATGTTTTCTGGATTTGAGGACCGTGGTAGTTTCATAAAATTATGCATTATTTGAAAAACCCGGTTTCTCTTGATATAATATTACAGCAGCTACCATGAGTTTTATTGGTTCTGATATATATACCCCATGCGAGGAGGCGTCGTGGGCCGTGTACGGGTATATGGTGGGGTCCGGAGGTACCCCGGGGCAAGAAGATCGATAGACCACGCCGATGAGCCTGACAGGGGAACCATACCTACCGGTGGCAGTACCTTGACTCGGCGGTTATCGTGGGGATACCGACCGGTGTCATGTACATATGGATACGTCGAATTTCGAGTGTCGAAGCTGGGCCCTCGAGTTTTCGGGATAGCGTATGATACGTACCTATCAGGAGGGCTAGTCGTGGTGACAACGCTTGATAGATCAGTATTTATGTGTCGATGCTAGACACTTGTTTCATGATATTTTTGGGTGTCGATGTTGGACACTCACTTTATATGAAATTTACTCGATACTGGATATTGGATATATGAGATTTACTTGATATTGTACATTCAGGATATATGAGGTTTACTTGATATTGTACATTCAAGATATATGAGGTTTACTTGATATTGTATATTCAGTATATATGAGATTTACTTGATATTATACATTCAGGATATATGAGACTTACAGGATATGAGGGCCAATTTGGGGGCTGATTTGAGGAAAATTTGGGATTTAGATTGTCTTGATGGACTTTGGTCCTGTCACGAGGTCAGGATTCCGTGAGAATGACATGTTTTATTCCATACTCCTCATTTATTTTATATGCATTGCTTCATGTATTAGTAGTACCTGATAGAGTATCTTTCATGACTGTTGCATATACATATTGTCATATTATTGCTTCATATATTAGTTGTACCTGCTAGAGTACCTTTCATGACTGTTACATACATATGACCATTTATTGCCATCCGCTTGCATGTATTAGATTCGCGCTGTACGTGCATACTTGCGATTACCTGCATATGTTATTTACTATTCATGAGTTGGAAACTCACCCCCGTTGTGCCACAGTGTTTTGCAGGTAGTCCCTCAGGGCAGTCGCGGCAGGCTTTTCATCTTTCGTATCATCTTTTGCAGCGGATACTGCTTCAGCTGACTGCGTGCAGTTTTGCTATAGGTGGGTTTTGCGGTTATCCGATATTGCTTATTGTATATTCGTTGTATCCTGTACTCTCCATCTACCACTTTCATGTATGACTTAGAGACTTGATGTGAGGACGATATTGTATGTTATTTTGTGACTTGGAGGTCTTTTATGTTGTTTTACTTATATCGTCTTTTATTTTTCGTTACGGCATCGTATATCTGTTGTGGTGGTTGTTTTCCGCCTTTGGGGGTGGATTTGCTCCCGTTGGGGATGCTTTACTTATATTTATGTTGTACCCATTTTTGGGGTTAGTTTTTACAAAAGAGGTGCTGCCAAAATTTTTAAGAAAGTAAAGTTAGACTTTAAAGAATTTGTACTTGAGATTTTCAAAAGTTTTAACAATGTTCTTATCACTTACAACTTTTGATGATTTAGATTGCTGGGTTTTCGGATTACTTAAATTGCGTTATGCCTGTAGACGTTGCGTAGTTTAAGGGCCGTCACGTGCCAATTTTCGGGTCGTGACAGTGACTCTCTGAAAATGCAAGGTTGCGTTGATGCGGACTACTCAAGGGATCGAGATAGTAGGAAGAGCACAATGGGGTACGTATTCATGGTTGGGGGAATAGCGGTGAGTTGGGTCTCTCAATTGCAAAATATTTTGGCATTGTCAACGGAAGCTGAGTACATAATCATTACGGAATCCGGCAAAGATATGATAGGGTTACAAGGGTTACTTAAAGAATTAGGGAAGAAACAAGACTTCAATATCTTATGGAGCGACATCCAAAGTGCGATACATTTGGTGAAGAATGCGGTATATCACTCTCGGACGAAGCACATCAAGGTGGGGTATCACTTTATACGCTTAACGTTGGAAAATGGGGAGTTGACACTGCAGAAGATCGCGGGGAAAAAAAAATCCAATGGATATGTTCACTAAGGTCGTAGACAGAGACAAGCTGGATCTCTGTTGCAGATTGGTGAATCTCTCCAAGAAAATCTGATGAGCAGAGAGTAGAGCGGAGTCGTGTGAAGTCTACTAGCGATAAGAATCAAGCCAGAAGTATCTCCAAGTAAGAGATTGTTAGAATTATGGAGATTACTTCCTCAGACGTCTGCTGAAGGGAGGACAGACGTCTGGACGTGCACGAAACAATGTCAGAATACCATAGCAACGGCAGACATCTGAAGGCCAGTAAGGTAGACGTCTGCAGATGAACTGAAGTCTAGTCTAAAGTATCGGCAGACGTCTGGTGACAAGAGTCCAGACATCTGCCCAAAGGAGACAAAAACTTACAGAGTCGAGGCAAACGTCTAACCAAGTGTGGTTCAGACGTTTGTCGACTGTAAATCTATGCGAATTAATATTTGGTAAATTCGGTTTTATCTCCTGTTTTCAGCAGGATTAGGGTTTGCCGATAAATAGGGAACTCTCATATGATATTTGTATTGCCTAATTAAAAAGAAAAGAGAGACCATTGTATTGAAAGAGCGACGGCTTAGATCTAGAGAGATTTGAGAGAAATTTTTTAGGGCTGCTCATGAGTGTACTTGATTCAAGATTATAGTAGATTTTGCAGATTCCGCTCTGCCGAGAACTAACCATACGGTGGGTGAACCTCGTTAAAAAATCATTCTTTGGTTTGTGTTTGTGATTCTATTTTGTTCTCGCATTTTATTATTTGTCTTTCGTGATTATTACATGATTGGTTGTGTCGCGAGTATTGTTCCGTGGATCAACTTCCTCCCAGCATATATGTCATGACAGAAAAGGGCATCATGAGATTTTGAGAGAAGTGTCTGGATTTTTGTTCTTGCCAAAAATCCGATTTTTCAGTAACCAAGGAGTGCCAAGCACACCCAATGACAACATATAAGAGATGACAAAGGCATCATAAGAAATTGAAAATAAAGAGGAAAACACAAAGAGTTTAGTACCAAGAAAAGGCAGCAAACAAGAATATAGGTGCATTGGTGGCTAATTATATCAGAGAAACAGAACTGAAGGGGGGAAATGCCAAGTAAATAATATTTGAGAATTACACTCCTGCTAAATTTTTATAAGCAACAATCGTGCTTCAAAAAATAGAACTAGTAGTTTGTTTAAAAACTGCCAAAAGGAAAGAATAACTAGCATGCAGCTCAAACACAGTATGTAAAAGCTCAGAAGTATAACCATTATCAAACCTGGAGACCAAAAGAATTAGGAATGAGTAAAGGAATTAGGAATTAGGAATGGTTTGAACATTTATAGCCTTCAAGTTTTCCCATCCTCAATAGCATGAGTAAAACTTGAAGGCTATAAATCTTCTTAAAGCAATGGATGTAAACAGTTTTCCCATCCTCAATAGCATGAGTAAAGGAATTAGGAATGGTTTGAACATTTATAGCCTTAAGAAGATTCTTCCAAATAAGTTTAGGTACTTTGCATTCGAGAAAGAGACGAGTGACAGTTTCAATCATGCAAGAATCAAAAACACAAACAGCATTATTATACCAACCCTTCTTAATAATTAAGATTCTCTTGGTCAGAATCCTATTTTAAGCCAGCAACCATGAATTTTTTTTTAATGTGGGTGGGAGCATAATTCTCCCAAATGATTTTGTTAAAAGCATAATGAAGATTGAGATCATTCATAACATTATAGACAGATTTAATATTAAAATTCGGGCTAATTGCTAAATAATACCTCAATATTTCACCTACTTTACATTTATATATCTTATTGTTTTTCCGCTGCACTTAGATACCCTTTACAGTACAAACCATATGAACCTTTTTTAAAATAGTGGTGGATTTGATCGTCGACTGAGAACAACAAAGTATTAACGGCTTGTACTTCAGCGTATATAAGTACAGCAAAAAAAATCAATAAGGAATATAAGTGCAAAGTTGGTGAAACATTGAGGTATTATATAGCAATTAACCCTTAAAACTGTTATTGGTAGTGCCAGCCCAAACAAAGGTGTCAAGGGTGTTAGAATTAATAGTAAAACTGGATAGTTTATCCATATATAGGATTCTGTATATGAATTCTATCATCTAAGGAAATGATTTATTGAAAGCTGGCTTCCAAATCCACATACATTGGCTATTATAGTCTTCTGTGTGTGAAATAAGAGATTCTTAATTCCAAGCAATCTTGTATAAATAAGGAAAAGTTTCAGATAGAGTTGAGGAAGATGCCCATTTGTCCTTCCAAAAGTATAATTGTTTAGCATCATCTACAGACCAAGAGAGAATATTAATGAGTTGATTGTGGTTATTATCTCTTTTTTTCTTCCATTCTTATTCTCTTCATTTTGTTTTGCACCATGACAAATTAAAGCCCCTAGTAGACTTGAGAAATGAGAATCATGACTAAAGATTACAAATTTAAGATGCATGCAACCAATGCAATGCAAGAGGACATGATAACAAGTTCTAATTATTTAGAAGAGGTCATGAATTTCATGCTGCGGGTTCAACCATTAAACTAAAGATATCAAGCATCTAATTAATGCTTTCAATGAGAAAATATTTGTGGCTAAATTAAGCATGCATTTTGACCGCCGTCCAACTTACCCGTTCCTTATTTTGACATTTAAAAAAAAAAGAAAATAATAATAATAATAATAATAATAATAAACAACGAGGATTTATAATGTCACATACAGTTGGATCCAGATTTCCTGCACTTGTTTTTCCTGCTTGGCAATTCTGACGTCTTATATTAGCGTAAAACAATCGGTCATGGTTGTGCAGAGTCATGAGGAAAATCCAAAAGCTAGGATTCATGAGAGTAGAGAAAAGCAAGGGATCTGAATCCGTTGCTGTAGGACAATATTATGTTAAATGTCTTGCATGCTATCATCATTGGTTATATTCTGACAAATTGATGAAAAATTGAAAATGGCTCTAGTAAATATACAAACATGCACCATGCTTTAGATATCCTCCAACAGTACAACTACATTAATTTGAAACTATAAATGGCCTTGCATTAGTTAGTAATATGTAAGCATAAGAACAATGGATCTCTCTCTCTCTCTCTCTCTCTCTCTCTATATATATATATATATATATATAATTTCGTGGATAACCAATTCTATTACAAATGTCAAATGGGAATTTAAGGATCCTTACCCCAGCTCCATAAGTATGATACCCAGTTAAAATGGAAATATTTAAAATTATCTGTACTCTTATAATTCAAACTCTCTACGGATTTGCAATTTCGATCTAATTTGAATTGATCTGGCCTTTAAAAGATTGACACCTCATCCTAATAACCGTAGACATTCTATCACAAAAGCTAAAGATTACTCCAAAGTTTGTAGCCTTTTGGACGAGGCGACACAACCCAAATTAATATACATCATAGATTCTTAATCACACATCATTAATAAATCACCTTTCTCATAAATATAATCTTGCCGTGTATAGTACTCCTAAAAGCAAATTGAAGATATTTTTCACGGTTCGGTCATACCAAGTACCAACTAATTAATTATTCATGCTATCAAATCCTGATCCCCTTAGCACATTCAAATCCAGTATATTATATCTTTTTTATACGTTTTGCATCTATTATTGATAAAATCCTTTGTTACTGTTTTAGCTGTGCTATATATATATAGATATCATAAAACCTGAATAATATAAGTTTAACAAAAAGATAAAATTAACACTAAAATTATTGGCCCAAATTAATATATATTGTTGGAAAAAATAAATTGTTAGATTATGATAAGGGCTTTTTTTTGAAATAATATTATTTTAAAATTATATTATTAAAATAGGGTAGTTGAAATTAAAATTATGAAAGTAGGATGGTTTGCACCCTACCCCCGCTACCCCATCCCCATCCCCACCCCCAGAATAGAGGGCGGGTTCTGGGAACCCGCCCCCTATACAAATGTATAGGGGGCGGGTTCCCAGAACCCGCCCCATTTTTTTTATTTTTTAAATTATTTTTTAATTATTAATTATAATTATTAATTATATAATTATAATTATAAATATAATATTAATTCTGATTTTAATTATAATTAAAATTATATAATGATAATTATAATTATTTTAAAAATTGTTTAAAAATAAATAAACGAAAATAAATTTGGAAAAAATATTAAAATTTCATTATATGAATGTTTTTTACAGAATGAATCCGTCAAATTTACAATGTAAAAAAATCCTATCTATTTGTAAAATGTAAATACTATATCGACGTTCAAATTTATAATAACAAAATGAATCCGTCAAATTTATAATACAAAAAAATCTGAGTGCACTTGTCACGATCCTGAAGGTCCCGCCCCTGATGCATGTCCTAGACATCTGGTCCTATAATGGCCTGATTGTTTGCATAGGCTACATCTGGATTGTCTTTGTTGAGGATCAGCATCCATTGTCATTCGATCTCGACGCACCTTAGGTCTTCCGGGCCTTATATTTTTTTCCGGCGGTAATACAGTCGGTGTTTGTCTGTTGGCAGTATAATAGTGCCAATAGCGACTGTCCGGTATAGGATGAAATTTTGGATCGTATGCGCCTTGGTAATTGGAAACTGTATAGTAATGGGAAGCAAAATTGTAATGTGAGGTATGCATGCTGCTCGCAGCAGCAATTGCGTGGGCACAAGGTAAATGTTGTTGCTGGAACAGACCGCATGTACACGAAGAGAGCCCTTCATCTCTAAAGTTCACGGTATATTGATTCCCATTACCGCCTGTTACCTGAAACTCCGCCGTGTCAAAGCTTTCGGATCTGTAGTATTGTGCTCTGTGCTCTCTTTTCCGAAAGATATCTTCGTAATACGCGGTGAGCGGAGTGTTAGTGTATATGCCCTAGAGGCCATTACTGTATCATACTAGTATGTATATTACTTGATGGAAGCTTGGGATATTCACAGTTGTACAGACAATCTTGCTCAATATAGTAGTATGCTACTTGGTTTGTCTCTGCTTTAATGTGTACTTGTGTGTTTATTTATTATATCACCTATACGCATTAGTAGAGCCCTTTGGATCTTTGCTTGATTACCGGCGTTGTGATGGCGATCACACTCGTGGGGGCTGGGTAATCTACAAGCACATCCTTATACACGTCCCTAGTCGTGGGAGTATCGAGATAGGGCATCGATACTCCGGAGTAGACTAGCGTATGCGCTTCTCATTCTAGCCCGGGAGACGGTCTGTCCCACAGCCGTCGATACGTCGTACTTGAGATAGTATGCGGGTGCTCGTTGGGTTATGAGTACACTGGACAGGACTCGTCGGGAACTGATGGTTGGTATTATACCTATCGTCAGTTATCAGTTCCCAGGTGGCATGAGTACAGCTTAGTCCGCTGACTTGACACTGTCACTTCGCCTCGAGTGTGTTCCCACTGTTCTTTGATTGCTACCCTACCACGGCTCTACTGAGTCGTGCAAACAGGTAGTAGTTGGGAGCAGTTCCGAAGCACTTGGAGGCAGTGACGGTTAGACAGGATTCGTCTCTCCCGGTATTGCGGGTTGACATCGCGCTGTGTCTAGGAGAGCCATTACACAGTAGTCCCTGGCCAGGGCAAGCGAGATATACTGGTAGGTTCCAGTGTTATCTCAGGGTGTTCTGGGCTTCACTCCGACACGACTTGTACCGCTATTAGGGGTCTGACGCTTGCCGCCCCCTAGGCCCGACATGCGATGTATCAGACGAACAGACCGGACTGTACGGAGAATGTCACATTCAGACTCAGTAGGAGTTCAGATGGGTTTTACCTCGTCAGTCTTCTTATCGGCATCTACCTGGGGACCGTTACGCACAGCTAGTGCCGCTTGCGGTCTGTGGTTAAACCCACTGCCAGCGTAGTGTCGAGTCTTTAGAGTCCCACATAGAGGGCTATTCGCCTCTGGGCAAAACTGAGTAGGGGTCGCATGGTTTTGCGGCAGGGTTCGTTCTCATCCGCGCACTTGTGCACGTTTGGAGTCCGGACGGATTATACTGGAAGGCTCTGGTTTGAGCCAGATACTGGTATATGTTTTGGGGTTGCTTTTATCTCTCAGTATTCTTGTTCCTCGGAACGAGAATGCAGGTGTGTATGCACAGTTGCTTGAGGCGGAGGATGAGGTCTTTCATTAGGGTTTCGGAATGGGTGCGTATGCACAGTTGACAGTCGTCTTTTTCCAAACCCTAATGGATTTATGAAATATCAATTAATAATAGTAATTAAATGAAATAATGTTATGGTTGATTTTGTTGACTTGTTGACCATGATTGACTTGTTGACCATGGTTGAATGTTGACCATCATCATTGCTTTGCAAGGATACTCCTTGATTCTAGCTTACATTCATTTAAAAAAGTGATGATGGTGGTCATTCCAAATACAACCATCAACTATTTCATTTTGATTTATTATTATTAATTAGATAAATCATTTTCCTTTTGTTATGGTTGCAAGAGGAAAATAGCTCATTTTTTTCTATCATATTGATTCTCTCTGCTCACTTCATCTTCTTCCTCCTCTTGTTCAAGGAGAGCAAATCTCATGTGTTGAGAATCATCTCCTTGAAGATATAACACCCCAAAGCACACTCTACTCACTCTAAGGTAGAAGGTCTAGCAAGCCGAATACCTTAGTTCTCTCAAGATCGAGAAAGGAGCCCAAGGATGAAGCCCTCAGGTGGATCTATCTTCGGCAAAGAGGAGACGAGGAGGGGAAGCCATTCAAGCTACTACAAAGAGCAAGAAAGAAGAAGAACAACAAGAAGAGAAGGAGTTCAAGTTGAGGTATAACCACTTTGCCGAGTAGTTAACTCTTCTTTGCAAGTATGCTAGTTTAGTTTAGCAAAGATCCGGCTTTTACGGTCCATGTTGCAGAGTTTATGAAAATTTTTGTTTTACCGTTTCCGCATCCCCGAAAGTACCGGGAGAGGTAACGTGGACCTAACAGTGGTATCAGAGCCTAACTAAACTTAAACTAGCTTGGTAGCGAAGTGTATGGAAGTTCGAAACGGAAAAATCACAAAAACCGGAAATCAAAACCCTAAGTTTCTGTTGAATTTTTTTGTGCTCTAAAAGTAAAAAGTTTTACTCCTAAAATCGGCTCAGGGTTTTGTGAGAACACCCACCAAAAACGATCCCATGAATTCTTCAAACCGCCGCGGATCCGCGGCCTCATCTATTCTCTTCGCCGCGGATCCGCCGCCGTTTGGGCTCTTCATGTGATCGTGTTTTGTGCAGTGTTCTTCTGGTAGGGTTTTGGGATTTTTCAAATATGTTATATGTGCCCAGATTTTCCAGAATAGAAATTTGTTTTTGGGGGCCTATAATTCCGTATTTTTTCCGAACTTCACTACACTTTGACTATGTTGGTTATATCTATGATGTTTGTATGTATTGAACGTCGGCTAATCGCTATAAGTCGATTAGTCGGGGTTATACATCTCTGTGATCTGTGTTTGACATTGGAATGTGTATATGAATGTGTTGGACTGTCGCGGGTGAATAGCCGGGGTGGATGTGAGATGAGCTTTTGTTTTTCTTTCATTCTTTTGTAAATGTAAATTGATATAATAATATTATTTGTATGGCCGCACAACCGGGTCGGGGTTGTAGCCGTCATTGTATAATTGTTTTTACTGTTTTTGCTCCTAGGATAGACCCATGGAGGGGTGCACAAACTACCGGGTACTTGGCGGGTAGTTTGCCGCACCCGTAGGGGTCTTGGGTGGGGTTTTGGCTATTCACCGCGACCGTGTAATCCGCTTTTCGTTGCAGGCTCGAACAGATTGCGGATTCCTAGTATATCCAATGTATTCATCTGTGATCTGTAATGTCTATCATTGCTTTATATTTAGGCGTTGCTTATGTTTTACAGCCGCGCTAGCCCAGCCCCCGCTCTGTCGTTAGTTAAGTAACATAACGGGTGATGACGGGACCCCGTGGCGAATGCGAATGGCATAAGCGTACGTCATATTTTGGTTGTTTTCTGCAATGGTAGGATTTAAATGATGGGACGCATTAAAAGAACTAATGCAAGAAAATAAACCTAAAAGACGTTGTTGGAACAAGTTTTTCAAAAAGCTGTTATTATAAGGACGTTCATCTTTTTGTTTTGCATCGAGGTATTCGGTTATGAATGCCCAGCACCTCAATCGACGAGGCAAGGCCCGAGATCCCCTCATCGGGAGTGACCCCTTGGACAAAAGGTTTGCGTCAGGGTAATAACTTCACCATAGTCGATTATTCTTGCTTTGCATCGAGGTATTCATCTTACGAATGCCCAGCACCTCACTCGACGAGGAAAGAGCCGAGATCCCTTCACAGGGAGTGACCTCTTTAGCAAAAGTTTTCGCCACTATATTTTCAAAAAGACTACCAGGTTCCTTCAACGATATCAAGTTCATTACGTTAATGGGTTTTTCGCCAAAAACCCAGCCGTAGCCCTCCGTCATTTCTTACAAGTAAGACTTAGTATTCGTGCTGCGTTTGTTGACTCCGTCAAGGCGTAGTGTACGGTAGCTAAGTGCTGCTTGTTTGTATCGGTATATGGGATTGATTAGGACAGTCGTATAACCTTGTTGACTCCGTCAAGGGTTATGCGGGTGGGTTTAATGCAATCCAGATAATGACAGGTTGAACTTGACTAGGACTCTTTGATTTGTTGACTCCGTCAAGATCACTTGGGTCCTAGGGGCAAAAACCACATCGGGAGTTTCAAAAGTACTGAAACTTGCAGATTTAGCATACCTTCTGGAGTGTGGTGACTAGAGTGGATTCCATCTAGGTTATCACACAATGACAGTTGGATCCCGATCCCACTGATGAGTTGGATTACTCTCGGGAAGTTATTTCACTTAACGATCAATGCTATAAACCTAGTAGGTGTCAAGAAAGGTGTTAGCGGGGTTACGCCCCCAGGGAAAAGAGGTTCTTTAATTAAGGAACTTCGCGAAAGCGTTGGAAAACCTCCCTCGAAGTACCGACACTAGCCTGGCTGAAAGGTTAAGCAAGTATTGTGACGTGAATTAAAACCCGGCTAGTTCTTCTTTTAAAAAGGTTTTAAGAAGAATTTGAGTAAACAGTGGGAGACATCCTGGTTAGATAAATTAATAAACCAATCTAATCTTGCAAGAGCATACGCTGAGTGTTCCTTTTCTCTCTCTCCAGGCAGCAACCTTTTCACGCCCTAATCAAGATAATAAAATGTATCGCTTGACCGATCCGAATTCTTATTCGGGACTGGGGAAAGTTGGTTCAGCTCTAACTTGTGACAACAGTCATGAGTATGAGAATGGGAAAGGGGATTGTATGGATTTCCAGGATACCCAGTCGAAGAAGAAGCATGGTTTTGCATCTACTTCAGGTGTTCTTGTAATTGAGAATTGTTTTACGGTCAGCCCTACCTCCTGGGTACTTGATACCGGATCAGGATCTCATATCTGTAATTTATTACAGAGACTGAGAAAAAGTAGGAAAGTTGCACCGGGTGATATGTCGCTCAGAGTAGCGAACGGAGCACAAGTTAATGCGGCAGCCGTCGGTGAATATCACCTAGTATTGCCAAATGGCAAGACTATGATTTTGAACGATTGCTACTATGTACCCTCCATGGTTTGCAACATCATATCAGTTTCTTTACTCGATAAAGATGGATATAACTTTGTTCTTGAAAAGAATATCATGAACATTTACCTTCATAAGGTACTGGTTGCAGAGGGTACACTGTGTAATGGTATCTACGTTCTAAATCAGAATATAGTTCTCAATATACAAAACACACGCAAGAGGAAGAATTCAGATACGAATGAATCCTACTTGTGGCATTGTAGACTTGGTCACATCGGTGAGAAAAGACTGAGTAAGTTGCATAAAGATGGACTCTTGAATACGTTCGAGTTTTCATCTTATGAAACTTGTCAGTCTTGTCTCAAAGGAAAGATGACCAAATCTCCGTTCACCGGACATGGAGAAAGAGCAAGAGAGCTCTTGGGACTCATACACAGTGATGTGTGTGGTCCGATGTCTATACATGCAAGGGGCGGGTTCTCCTACTTCATCACATTCACTGACGATCTCTCTAGGTTCGGATATGTGTATCTGATGAAACACAAATCTGAAGCTTTTGAGAAATTCAAGGAATTTAGAAAGGAAGTAGAGAACCAGATTGGCAAAAGTATCAAGATCCTCCGGTCTGATAGAGGAGGGGAGTACTTAAGCTCGGAATTCCTAGATTACTTAAAAGAGAATGGTATTCTCTCTCAGCTTACTCCTCCTTATACACCACAGCACAACGGTGTTTCGGAGCGGAGGAATCGTACCCTATTGGATATGGTTCGCTCCATGATGAGTAGTGCTGAGTTGCCTCTTTCATTTTGGGGACATGCGCTTCAGACAGCGGCATACCTATTGAACTATGTTCCATCCAAATCAGTGCCTAAGACTCCATATGAAATATGGAGTGGAAGAAATCCGTATCTTAAGCGATTTAAGATATGGGGTTGTCCGGCCTATGTGAAAACACAGAAACCGGACAAGTTAGAGGCACGGTCAGTTCTCTGTAAATTTGTGGGATATCCTAAAGACTCACTAGGATATCTGTTCTACCATGCTGAGGAACAGAAGGTGTTTGTATCTCGCCACGCTACCTTCTTAGAAAGGGAGTTTCTTGCAAAAGAAGCTAGTGGGAGTTCGGTAGAACTGGAAGAAATTCAGCGACCACAAAATGTAACTGAAAATTTGGAGGAACCGCTAGATTTAATAACCCCAAACGAATCTCAGACACTCCGCAGATCTGGTAGGATTTCTCATCAACCCGAGAGATACTACGGTTTTCTCATAGACGGGGATCGAGAGGATTGCATCTTGGAAGAAGATGACCCTACCAGTTTCAGGCAGGCCATTATCAGTAGGGACTCTGATAAGTGGCAGGAAGCAATGCAATCCGAAATGGAGTCCATGTACGCCAATAAAGTGTGGACCTTGGATATTGCTCCACCTGGGGTAAAACCCGTTGGAGGCAAATGGATCTACAAAAGGAAACTTGGTGTAGATGGGCAGGTGGAAACCTATAAAGCTAGACTCGTTGCAAAAGGTTTTCGTCAAAGACCTGGTTTGGACTATGACGAGACTTTTTCTCCGGTGGCTATGCTCAAATCCATTCGGATCCTACTTGCCATTGCTGCCTTCCATGACTATGAAATCTGGCAGATGGATGTTAAGACGGCTTTCCTAAATGGTTGTTTGGAAGAGTGCGTTTACATGGATCAACCAGAAGGTTTCGTAGACAGTGGGAGCAGCGGAAGGGTGTGCAAGTTGCTTAAATCCATTTATGGATTAAAGCAGGCATCGCGGAGCTGGAACATCTGTTTTGATGAGGCAATCAAGGAATTTGATTTCATCAAGAACGAAGATGAACCCTGTGTATATAAGAAGATTGTAGGACGAACTGTCGTGTTCCTAGTCTTGTACGTGGACGACATTCTTTTGATAGGAAATGATATTCCTATGCTACAATCGGTCAAGCTATTTTTGTCACAAAGGTTCTCCATGAAAGACCTGGGTGATGCCTCGTACATTCTGGAGATCAAGATCTATAGAGATAGATCCAAGAGACTACTGGGACTTTCGCAGTCCAGGTACATAGAGACCGTACTAAAGAGATTTAGTATGGAGGATTCCAAGCGCGGTAACATACCCGCATTGCACGGAATTACCCTCTCCAAGAAGATGTCTCCTAAGACTGACGAGGAGAGGGTTCGCATGAGCACTATACCCTACGCTTCGGCGGTAGGATCTATAATGTATGCGATGCTATGTACAAGACCAGATGTAGCTTACGCGCTGAGCGCGGTAAGCCGGTATCAGTCAGACCCAGGGGAGGACCACTGGACAACAGTGAAGAACATTCTCAAGTACCTGAGAAGGACTAAGGAGATGTTCCTGGTTTACGGTAATGGAGACCTCAGGATCGAGTCCTTTACCGATTCAAGCTTCCAGAGTGACAAAGATGACAGCAAGTCTGTCTCGGGTTTTGTGTTTACCCTCAACGGAAGGGCGGTATGTTGGAGGAGTTCCAAGCAGGATACCGTCGCAGACTCGACGATGGAGGCTGAATACATTGCTGCAAGCGATGCCGCAAAAGAGGCGGTCTGGATTAAGAAGTTCATTAGTGAACTTCAGGTGGTTCCGTCCATTGTTGACCCAATACCTTTGTATTGCGATAACAATGGGGCTATAGCTTTAGCGAAGAAACCAAGGTCCCATCAGAAATCCAGGCACATCTTAAGGCGGTATCACCTGATCAGGGAGATCATTGATCGACAGGAGATCGAGGTGCGGAGAGTGGACACAAAGGACAACACTGCGGACCCATTCACGAAGGCTTTACCCCAGACTCAGTTCGAGCGGCTGATCGAGATGATAGGTCTTCGATACGCCAGTACACGGCCTTAGTGCAAGTGGGAGATTGTTAGTGTATATGCCCTAGAGGCCATTACTGTATCATACTAGTATGTATATTACTTGATGGAAGCTTGGAATATTCACAGTTGTACAGACAATCTTGCTCAATATAGTAGTATGCTACTTGGTTTTTCTCTGCTTTAATGTGTACTTGTGTGTTTATTTATTATATCACCTATACGCATTAGTAGAGCCCTTTGGATCTTTGCTTGATTACCGGCGTTGTGATGGCGATCACACTCGTGGGGGCTGGGTAATCTACAAGCACATCCTTATACACGTCCTTAGTCGTGGGAGTATCGAGATAGGGCATCGATACTCCGGAGTAGACTAGCGTATGCGCTTCTCATCCCAGCCCGGGAGACGGTCTGTCCCACAGCCGTCGGTACGTCGTACTTGAGATAGTATGCGGGTGCTCGTTGGGTTACGAGTACACTGGACAGGACTCGTCGGGAACTGATGGTTGGTATTATACCTATCGTCAGTTATCAGTTCCCAGGTGGCATGAGTACAGCTTAGTCCGCTGACTTGACACTGTCACTTCGCCTCGAGTGTGTTCCCACTGTTCTTTGATTGCTACCCTACCACGGCTCTACTGAGTCGTGCAAACAGGTAGTAGTTGGGAGCAGTCCCGAAGCACTTGGAGGCAGTGACGGTTAGACAGGATTCGTCTCTCCCGGTATTGGGGGTTGACATCGCGCTGTGTCTAGGAGAGCCATTACACAAGTAGTCCCTGGCCAGGGCAAGCGAGATATACTGGTAGGTTCCAGTGTTATCTCTGGGTGTTTTGGGCTTCACTCCGACACGACTTGTACCGCTATTAGGGGTCTGATGCTTGCCGCCCCCTAGGCCCGACATGCAATGTATCAGACGAACAGACCGGACTGTACGGAGAATGTCACATTCAGACTCAGTAGGAGTTCAGATGGGTTTTACCTCGTCAGTCTTCTTATCGGCATTTACCTGGGGACCGTTACGCACAGCTAGTGCCGCTTGCGGTCTGTGGTTAAACCCACTGCCAGCGTAGTGTCGAGTCTTTAGAGTCCCACATAGAGGGCTATTCGCTTCTGGGCAAAACTGAGTAGGGGTCGCATGGTTTTGCGGCAGGGTTCGTTCTCATCCGCGCACTTGTGCACGTTTGGAGTCCGGACGGATTATACTGGCAGGCTCTGGTTTGAGCCAGATACTGGTATATGTTTTGGGGTTGCTTTTATCTCTCAGTATTCTTGTTCCTCGGAACGAGAATGCAGGTGTGTATGCACAGTTGCTTGAGGCGGAGGATGAGGTCTTTCATTAGGGTTTCGGAACGGGTGCGTATGCACAGTTGACAGTCGTCTTTTTCCAAACCCTAATGGATTTATGAAATATCAATTAATAATAGTAATTAAATGAAATAATGTTATGGTTGATTTTGTTGACTTGTTGACCATGGTTGACTTGTTGACCATGGTTGAATGTTGACCATCATCATTGCTTTGCAAGGATACTCCTTGATTCTAGCTTACATTCATTTAAAGAAGTGATGATGGTGGTCATTCCAAATACAACCATCAACTATTTCATTTTGATTTATTATTATTAATTAGATAAATCATTTTCCTTTTGTTATGGTTGCAAGAGGAAAATAGCTCATTTTTTTCTATCATATTGATTCTCTCTCCTCACTTCATCTTCTTCCTCCTCTTGTTCAAGGAGAGCAAATCTCATGTGTTGAAAATCATCTCCTTGAAGATATAACACCCCAAAGCACACTCTACTCACTCTAAGGTAGAAGGTCTAGCAAGCCGAATACTTTAGTTCTCTCAAGATCGAGAAAGGAGCCCAAGGATGAAGCCCTCAGGTGGATCTATCTTCGGCAAAGAGGAGACGAGGAGGGGAAGCCATTCAAGCTACTAAAAAGAGCAAGAAAGAAGAAGAACAACAAGAAGAGAAGGAGTTCAAGTTGAGGTATAACCACTTTGCCGAGTAGTTAACTCTTCTTTGCAAGTATGCTAGTTTAGTTTAACAAAGATCCGGCTTTTACGGTCCATGTTGCAAAATTTATGAAAATTTTTGTTTTACCGTTTCCGCATCCCCGAAAGTACCGGGAGAGGTAACGTAGACCTAACACGGAGTGTCCATCGCCAATGACTTTTCTCTTCTGTGCACAAAATAAGTATTCATCCGGAAAAAGGTTCGAACAATCAACCCCTATATCGGTAAGCGTCTAACCCCTTTAAGGACCCCGTTGAAGCTTTCAGACTATTAGTCGTCATTAGGAGATATCTGCACCCATCATCATGTGCTTGTGACCACATGCGTACTGGATACCCATCTCCCCAATTTTCGTCATGTATATGTCTCGAACATTAGGGTCAGGCGTTTTACCGGCTCTGTACATAAGTTTATGTAGATCTGAATTTTTAAATTTTCGATCAAAATTTTGCCTGAAGTGTCGTAGGCAAAACCTATGTGGGGTCGTCGGAAATACAGATCTCATTGCAGCTAGTATTCCCGGATGTCTATCAGATATGATGCATAAATCCGTTCTATGAAGAACAGATGGGATATTTTTAAGGTGACGAAAAAACCATGACCAGGATGATCTATTTTCACCCTCGACAATAGAAAATCCCAACGGAAATATACCGTTATTAGCATCAACACCTATAGCAATTAACATGCAGCCTCTATACTTACCGTATAGATACGTACCATCAACGCACAATACCGGCCGACAGTGTGTGAAACCAGCCGCACATGGACCAAAGCACCAGAAAATTCTTTGAAACCTGACAGAGCCCTCGACGTCTGTTTCTGTGGTTTTTAACCGGTATACGGTCCCCGGATTTGATACTTTCATGGCTTCCATAAAAGGGACTAGTGAGTTGTACGAGCTTTCCCAGTCCCCGAATATCTTGCACAAAGCCTTTCTACGAGCATCCCATGCCTTCACATACGAAATCTGAATTTTATGCTCTCCGCTAACCAAGAGCCGTATCTCTCGGGGAGTCATCGCCACATCTGTACGGATCAGTGGCATGATTAGCGAGCAAATGTAAGATGAAGTGCAATTCCGGTGATCCTGTAACATAATAGAATTGATGCAAGTGTGTTCTTGGTTGTATTTCGTGACCTTCCAAGCCTTGGCTCTTTTGGAACAACATGCATGCAATCTCCACTGACATTCAGGAGTTTTCGTACATACCACAGTATAGTACGTCTTATTTGACTCTTCGGTTTTAAATGTAACGTTTTGCTGAATGGACCACGACTTCAGCTTACAAATAAGATCTCCTTTTTCCTGAAACAAATCCCCGACGCTGATGCAATCTTCGCTTGCTGCTGTTGCGTCCAAATAGGATGCCGTATTTACTTCTGCCACAGCTAAATCTATCCAACCATCATCTTCCAGCGGATCGAGGCCGCGATCTTCTAGTTCGACAAAATCGTTATTCGCAACCATACCATCAAAGAATGCTACCTCATTCAATCCAGCAGCATATTCCACGCTATCCTTCCCCTGATGACCTTCACTGATTTCATCATCATCACTGCCATACATATCAATATCACCCGTAGCAACATAAGGCTCGGGTGCAATATATGATGGTTGTGGTCGGTGTAATGTGGATGGTTCGGGGTGAGAAGACCGGAAAGATGTGGACGGACATGCTTGGAATGCGCTGCTTGGATCGTGTTGGAATGATGCGGAGGTGTGGGGAAATCTGCGTTTAATATATAAATTGTTATTATAATATTATTCCTTAATATTTTCGTAACTAAATCATCACTTGTTTCAGATTTATTTACCTGTGGAAGGCTGTGTGTGGTAATTCTTGCTGTTCTTCTGGGGTGCATGTAACTGCAGCAGTCGACTGGGAGAACCTGGATTTATGGATTTTATTAAATGTTTGAATATTAGTATATACGTATTACTAAAATGTTTAAATATGGGTTTATAAAATGTTTACCCATGAGTTTGAATGTTTGAATAATGTTGTGTATAGTCATATCCACCGGCACTGACGGTATCATCGTTGACCATGTGACCGTACCCCTAGGAACTATCTCCAGCATTACCATCAAAATTACCAGTTGGAGGGGCATCTGATACTTCCAATTGCTCCTTCTGAACCAAAAGTTCAAAACAATGCTAGGTGCTTGAGAGACCGAAATCTATCATCGAAGATATTGATGCATCGTCTATAATTTCAACCAATGCATTTCCATTGAACATAGGCCATATACAACTTAACTTAACCCTACTTTCACGGGGATCGTATTTCGTAATTTTGAACACTTTAGTCTCTAGTTCATCATAAGTCGTTGATACTTCCAATCGCATGATTCGTGCGGACCCGCCCATATACTTGGGACCTTGTGCACTTGTGATAACCTGGCCATCGTATTTACATACAACAAATATACTTGGGGGGGCCATAATCCTGCACAAAAAACAGTTATATTTTTTATGTTGTGTTGAAATTGCAAAAAACTTTCAAACTCGAAGATTGCTTACTTCCAATACTTTATGAACTGTTCCACTGCTCGAAAATTGCTTACTCGCAGACTATGGTACTGAACTTGACCTTCTTCTAAAACTCCACACTTACACAAAATTGATAGCGGAGAAGAATTGATCGAAGTAAATGGATAGTGACCGGTGTAGGATGAAAATTTGACAGAGATGAAATGGGTAGTGAAATGTATAGCAGAGACATATTTATAGGATATAAGGGCCGGCAAGATATTGAAGAGGGCGGGTTCTAACAACCCGCCCTCTTAATTGACCTAACCGACTCTGGCATACTGGTACAAATAATTATTGAAGAGGGCGGGTTTTAATAACCCGCCCTCTTCAATATGATGTTCTGACAATTACACAACTGATGATGTGACACTTCCACTTAATTTTAATAAATAAATATATTAAAATAAAGTGATTTGACAAAACAAGTATATAAAAAAACAAAATTAATGAAGAGAGCGGGTTCTTGAACCCGCCCTCTTCCTTTGTGAATAGGAAACCCAGGAACTGATTTGACACCTCTCTGGTAATTAATGAAGAGTGATGTTCTGACAATTACACAACTGATGATGTGACACTTCCATTTAATTTTAATAAATAAATATATTAAAATAAAGTGATTTGACAAGACAAGTATATAAAAAAAAATTAATGAAGAGGGCGGGTTCCTCTTCCTTTGTGAATAGGAAACTCAGGAACTGATTTGACACCTCTTTGGTAATTAAAGAAGAGGGCGGGTTCCTGAAACCCGCCCTCTTCTTTGTGAATAGGAACTGATTTGACAGCTCTCTGGTAATTATTGAAGAGGGCGGGTTCCAGGAACCCGCCCTCTTTGACAACAGAGACTGTAGCGGGTTCCTGCAACCCGTCCACCCTCTATAAAACCCTCGTGAGGATCAACCACACTTTCTTCAGTGAGAATCAATCACACTTTCTAATCTCTACTTGATAAAACTCTCGACAAATTTCTGCTCCAGTACATTTCAATGGAGAATCAACCGCTCGACAAATCTCTGCTTGTACATCAAAACGAACACAGATCGTTCAATATATTACACGGGGAGGAAATATTCTAAACTTAGTTAATTTTTTTTAATTACACCTTTCATTTAATTCTAATAGTTGAAAATAACATTATTTAATTTTGCAGGATGGAGATAATCTCACCGTCGTCACGTATAGCTCAGACAAATGGATAGTTAGCGACCAACGAATAAACCATCGGCTTAGACGGGCCGGATTTTATGAAGCGTCGTTGATTCGTCATATCCAAATCGACCACGCCCTCGTCACCTCTCTGGTTGAGCGTTGAAGAAAAGAGACCCACACCTTTTATCTAAGATGGGGTAAGGCCACAATCACACTCCAGGATATTGGCCTCTCACTCGGTTTACGGGTCAATGGGCTTGGGTTGGTCGGAGGAAAAATTGTTGATCCAGATACCGACCACCTATACTGGGATACATATGCCGAGTCTGCTCTCGGACAGGTAAACAATTTCATTCTGATTCCCCTCTTTAGTGTACCTATTTTATATTTTACATTATTTCTAGCTTTAATATTTAAAAAAATGCTAATATCAGGCACCAGGAGGCCACAGTAAGGGGTATAAAATCAGTTTAAACTGGCTAAGAGATACATTTAGTAATATCTCTGATGAAACCACCGATGAAGTTTTGGATAGACATGCACGTGCCTACATTCTGTACATGATCGGTTCTTGGTTGATGCCGGATCAATCAGCAACACATGTCCATCCGTTATACCTTGGCTTCCTAACGGATTTTGATGTCTGTGGCTAATATGCTTGGGGAGCAGGGGTCCTGGCCTTTCTTTATAAGGAACTCGATAAGGCATGTGCTCCTACGAAGAATAAAATTTGTGGATGCATTACATTACTTCAGGTAAATTCTTTATTTTTCACAGCTAGAATTTTGCAAAATTGCAATATTGGTTTTCTCTCTTATAATCTGAAACTTTATTTATAGATCTGGTCATGGGAGCATATGTATATAGGAAGACCAGAGAATGTTAAAATAACTGGCTTGGATATCCCCGAAAAGCCGCTCGGCTGCTGGTGGAATGGGAAGAAAGCGTATAAGGCTTCTCGTCGAGTACTTAAGTACTATAGAGATGAGTTGGATCGCATGGAGGCGGCTCAGGTAACCATAATTTAGGTAATTAAATTTGTTTTACAATTTTGAAATACCTTAATCATAATTTTTTTACTATGTTATTTGCGCAGTTTCTGTGGACGCCTTATACAGCAGATCGTCTACAACGCTTATCCGGCATCTGTCTCGAAGGAGAGCCGGTTTGGCGGGCTCGATGCCCACTCCTCTGCATTAATGTCGTTGTCATGCACCTCCCGGATAGGGTGTTGCGACAGTTTGATAGATTGCAATATATTCCTGTCCCGCCGCCTTCGCCTATGACAATAGAGGGAGACATGCGAGGAGGAAATACGGAGCGTGATTGGAGAGAGCATCATCATCAATATTTGCTGAGATGGGAGGATAGGCAGCGTAGTATTGCCTTACAGCAAATAGGTGACCACACAGCCACTGACGCTACCAAAGTATATATACAGTGGTATAAGCGTGTCACCATAAGATATCTTTCTGCTCCCCCCAAAAACTTCCCAAATATCTCGCGGTACGAGCCTAGAGGCCACATGGAACGAGATTTGGTAAGTTGAATTCTTTATATCATATTACTTTTTAACATCCGGCGGTACGAGTCAATACTTATTTCTTATTTCTAATGTAACGACAGGCTCGTGGATTGCATTTCGTACAAACAATGGTGCAGGAACCATACCCGACTGATACTGGTCCGGCATCTCAGGCTCGATTTTCAAATGTCGACCAATTAATTGGTGATGTATTCGATTCATATGGTATTTCTCAACATTTATCGCCGGCACCGGAGCCGCAGTATCAGCCGGCACCGGAGCCACAGTATGAACCGGCACCGCAGCCGCAGTATGACCCGGCACTAGAGCCGCAGCATCAAGGAGATCCAGCGCAGCAGGATTGGTGGTTTGGATCACCATACCGTCAGTAGCAACCCTGGGATACCGGACAGGCGCAACAACACCAGTCTTGGGGATCAGGTTTTGCAGAACAGCCGTCTTGGGGTCAGGTTTTGAGCAATAACAGCACCCTTGGGGGTCAGGATTTGCGCAGCCATGGGGCCAAGATTTTGTGCAACATCAGCCGCATGAAACCGGGACAGGTTTTTCGCTACAACTGCCCAGTTAGGACACGGATTTAGCGTACTACGCAAATTTGTTGGGAGGCACACCTGTCCCACATTCAGGTTCAGGATTTGCGGATCAACAGCCTGTTCAAGACGCTGCTGAAGACGAAACTGAAGCAGAACCCGAACCCGAAGCAGAAGAGCAGATGCCAACGCCGCCGCCGCCATCTATCCAAGAAACAGGTGGTTCCTCCAGTCATCCCAAGAGGCATAGGCTTATGTCAAGCCTTCTCGGATTTCATAAGGGAAAAGGAAAAGGAAAAGGAAAAAAATAGTATTTAAATTTTACAAACAGATAGGATTTTTTCACATTGGAAATTTGACGGATTCATTTTGATATTTGACCGTCGAGATAGAAATCGGATAGGAATTTTTGGTATTGTAAATTTTGACGGATTCATTCTGTAAAAAATATTGATATAGTGAAATTTTATTATTTAATTTAAATATTTTTTCGTTTATTTACTTTTATTTTATTTTTAAGAATTATAATTATAATTAAAATCAGAATTAATATTATATTTATAATTATAATTATATAATTAATAATTAAAAAATAATTAAAAAAATAAAAAAAATGAGGCGGGTTCTGGGAACCCGCCCTCTATATGTATAGGGGGCGGGTTCCCAGAACCCGCCCCCTATTCTGGGGGTGGGAGTGGGGTAGGGGGGTGGGTGCAAACCGCCCTACTTTCATAATTTTAATTTCAACTACCCTATTTTAATAATATAATTTTAAAATAATATTATTTCAAAAAAAACCCATAAATGATAATATTAGTTTATGATAATATTATATGATAATATTAGCTAAATTTTTCTTTTACGAATTATTATTTAATATTATAGAGATAATATTATAGAGATGATTGATAATTATTTTAGTCTGTTATATCTCAACTAATTTCATATGTCTACTAAAATTATTTTAAAAAAACACCCATGGTAAGTTAGAAATGTGTAACCGTTTTAATTTAATATTCAAAAAAACACTTTTACTAGAAACTCTTAAAAAATTGAATATATTTACAAAGTTTGGTTATGGTTTTATTTATCATTTTTCTTGAAATTATGAAAAAAAATCTTGGCACTTGTCATCTAAGAATCAAATTATAGCAATCTCAATTGGAAAATCCCCTTCCCTTTTCGATCGTCTCTCTCCTATTATGATGCTAACTCATGGGTATCACACAAAATTTACAAACAATCCTGTAGCAGCTAAGATAATGGGTTTTTTTTCCTTAGGTTATAAAAGACAAAATTTTAAATAATATTCTATTATACTATCCCCCACTCTCCAATGGTCCAACCCAACAAATAAAAACAAACATCTTTTTGTATTTCAAACATTTATTGCTACATAACAATAATAAATTTTTATGTTTATAAAATCCAAATTTCCGGTGCATTGCACGTGCAAAATACAAGATCTATCTCTAACTAAAAAAACTTGCAGCTCCAAAACACATAAACTGGTGGAATGCAATACATGTCTAATTAATGCAACTGTCCAGGCTCATGCCTGTGATAATTGAGAAAGAAAATCCCATGGCTTAGATTTATCATAGAGTTGAAAAAGGAAAAATGCTTAACCCGCCAATTTAAAATTTCTACCAAATTTTATCTAAAAGACAAACACCATGGACCCACCTGTTTGACACTGTTACATAGGTATTGTGGATATCACCATTTTATTTTCTTGGATAGATTTTGATAGGATTTCAAAAAAAGTATTGCTCCAGATAAAAACATGGACGGGGTTTCCAATTAGAAGAAATTAAACTTTGTGGGTCCACATGAATTTCATGCACGCTTGGAATGGAAAGAACAGTGCCATAACTTGGTGGCAGTACTTACTGCTACAACAATGGTCAAACAACATCATTTTCATACGGTACTTAATTAAATACATAATTGTCCTCTTGCTCATACCTCATAATTACAATTAGAGCAGCTTAACTCCCAGAACAAAGCTTAATCCCACAGCTTTCTCTATATAAACCAACCCAAACCTCTCAACCAAACACACACAACCTCTAAGAGAAATAATATCTAAACATGAGATCCTTGGCTGTGGCAGGCGCCATCGCCATCGCCGCGATGTTGGTCATTCTCAACGCGAACCCTGCAAGAGCTGATCAAAACTGCAATGGGGATATAGCAAAGTTGGCAGCAACATGCAGAGACTCTGTTATGAAACCCGGGCCTCAAACAGACCCATCGAATACATGCTGCCTAGCTGTCCAGAGTGTGAATGTGCCTTGTGTCTGCGATCATATCCCGAAGGATATAGAGAACATCATCAGCATGGAGAAAGTGGTGTATGTTGCTAAGTATTGCGGCAAGGCTTTGAAGAGGGGGAGTAAATGCGGAAGTAAGTTTGTATGATATTATCGCGTCTATTTTTTCATGTATTAATTGCAGAATGTACCACCCTTTTTGCTTTATAAAATCAGTAATAGCGGCAAGTTAATTACTTTTCTTTCTTTCAAAACACCCTTGATTTTTTTTTATCATAATGGGGGGCAAGTATATATATTTGAAAAAAGATTAATTGCCGATAAAATAGAAGATAAAGTGTATGGATGTTTTTAAGGCAATTTAGTCAGTCATTATTTTGATTGAGGTTTGAAATGAATGTTTCTTGATGTTTTTTCTTTCTTTCTAATTTCAGGTTACACAGTTCCAAGGGCTTGATCTTATGGGAGATAAATTGAAGAAAAATCAAGGAATAAATGTGTGCTTTCTAATTTGTACGAGGACTGAGGCTAGGATATCCAGTGGAAAATGTTTGAGGAATGAATAATATTAATGAGTTGGATTACAACTATAATCTCTTTTTCTTCCATTTTTATTCTCTTCATTTTGTTTTGCACTATGACAAATTAAAGCGTATGATAAACATTAAGACTTGAGAATCATGACTAAATCGTTACAAAGCCTAACTTAAAAACCGTGCTGGGGCTCTTGGCCTCCTGTTTTACCTCTTTGGCTCTGCAGTAGCTGCGGCCTACCCTAGGCCTATTACCCTCGTTTAAGAATACATGTAGATGATATGAGAACCGGATCGTCCTCTCCATTGATACTATCCAATGAAAAGTCCACTGGATGATATCCAACCGTCTGTTTAAAATGAATGGTAATAAATTATTAGCCTATCTATAAATAATGTTGTTATCAATAAGGTATAAATGAGAAATCAAATAAATAGATTTTGTGCAAACCTACATTTCACATCAATCTTATTCTTTATCGATGCATAGCTTACGATCTTACTATTTTCTGCTTTTCTCTTTCATTGCTGAATAGCCTTTAGTTACAAATGGATAAAATTGAATGTTAAGATTAATTTTAGGGAAAATTGTTTCCCGACCTAATTTGGAGAAATGATTTATTTTTAAACTCACAAATTTTTAAAATTATGAGAAAACCCAAAAATATATTTTTACATTATTTTAAACCCAAACCTTAATTTGTACACGTATTTACGTATGCATTGCCTATATTACCCTTTTAATAATTTTTAACATATTAGAATATAAGATTTTTTGGATTTCCCAAGTTTTATAAATGAGATATTTGATTATGTATCTATAGTTTTCCATGGATTTTTTTATCATTCTCTCATTACCATTGCTTTTCCTAAACCCCCATCTTTTTTCTAAACCTATCTCCTTTATTCTTATCTACTTCTTTTATTATTGCTTGCCCTAATCTTCGACTTTTTGACAGTTCTTCCTTTTTATTGAAGCGAGAGAAGAGCTTGGCGGATTGGAAGTGGAGATAGAGGAATCGGATGAATTGGATCGAAAATTAAGAATTTGAAAGAAGAGATGCAAAAATTGAAAAGAGATAGACGAATCGGAGGAATTAAATTAGATTTGAGAGATTTGAAAAGGAAATGCAAATTTTGAAAGAGGATGTTGGAGAGAAAAATGAGGAATTGGGAGAGAAGGATCGAAAAAGAAAGAGCAAACCATGACAGGTAGTAATTTTTTGAGAGAATAATCAAAGTGTATGATTAAAAGAATAAGGTAAACCTGGAATTTTTGCCAAAATATTCTAAGTATAATACATGTAATTTTATTTGGGCTTGAAACCTCCGTATTTTTTAAGTATTGGGTTTTTTTCATAATTTTGAAAATACATGGGTCTATAAATAAATCATCTCTTCAATGGTTCCGGAAACAATTTTCCCTTAATTATATTTAACCAAAACTTCAAACTCATGGTTTTTTTTATATTATAGAAGTAACATTCAACATCTTGTTTCCGTTCATTTTGAGAAAAATCATAATCCATTTAACTAAATACCATTTACAATCTATTAGAATTATAATTGTGATGGATTATACTAAATTAAAACAACAATGAGAAAAAATTTAACACTAACTTTTGCTGGATTAAGCAAACACAACGTCGTATTTCAAAGAAAATTGAAAAAATCAAAAATACTCAAAAATACTAAAAAGACATTCAATTATCCAAGTATTTTACATGAATTTTCGATTTGTATTTAAATTTTCGGCAATAATGTTTTGCAAAAAATGAAGAATATTTCTTATGAAATGTTTTGCATGTAATCTAATTAATTTATTTATTCATATCTTATTATCTTATTAAACAATGAGACTATATATAAACATGTTAATCATTTATAGCCGTTCATTCTAAACGAACAGTTGGATATTATTCAATGGATTCTCCAATGAAGAGTGTCAATGGAGAGGATCCGAATTAGAACCAGATCTAAATATATATCATGTATAAAGCCCTGTTAAAAAAGATTCCCCTATAAAGCTTCTTCTTTTTTTTGCATACAAAATTTCATCCCCGTCCTAAATTTCTTTTCAAATAACTACCTTCTCTTTCGCCACAACAAACAATAGGATTTGTTTAATTGGAAAATTACAAATGACCCTATTTTGTTTTTTGACAGAAATTCTGGTACAAATTCAGATGCGGATAGTCATTAGATATGAAAAGCAATATCCATGTTCGATAATTGGATATGAATATAGATTCCATTCGGATTATCCGTATCCCTCTACAACCATGCAATCATAAAAAAATATTTCAATCATAATATTGATTGATTGGTTTTTCTTAAATTAATTTGAATACGTTTCTCTTTAACTTTGTAATAGACAGTGTGTTTGCCAATGTTAGATTTTTTTTTTCATTTTGTATTTATAATCAACCCTTAGAATTTGTTATACACTGAGATTTTCTTATATTTGGTGCATTATTGCATGGCAATTTTAAATATTAATATGTAATATTTTTTGACATGCTAAACTTTCATCAAGCACAATCATCATTGCATGATATTAATATTTTGCTTGAGATAATATACGGTTGGACTTCCATCCGTGCATAATGTGCGGGTTCCTTGCTAGTTTATTTAGAAAAGGACATGATTTTGATGCCGGTTCAATACTGAACTAAAGATATCAAGCATCTATATAATGCATTCAAGGGGTCCATAATTATATGAAGTGAAGTCAGGAGGAAAATCCAAATGCGGATTCATCAGAATAGTGAAAAGCAAGGGATCCGAATTGGTCACAGCAGGACAATGTCCAAAAAATAAAGTTGCTGCTTGCTACTAATTACGTTTCAAGTAAAGAAAGGTAAATATTCTTTAAAAAAAAATTCCCAATTCCCAATTCCTAATTTTGTTAGATGTCTTGCATCCTGTTTATTAGTTAGATTCTGACAATTTTTCTTTATTTTTTTGGCAATGGCCCGTAAATCCTAACCTATGCAGACAACACACCGGGTGCACATCACACGCAAACACACAACACACACAGCGGATCCACGAATTTCTTCTGAAAGAGTTAATTTGTGGCCAATTTCCCACTTGGGATTCATCATTAGGTTCGAACCTCGCCTTTTTCCTAAACGAGAAAGTGCTCATGCCAACTGAGCTATAGCTCATGGTCAGATTCTGACAAATTGATGCAAAAATGAAAATAGCTCTAGCAAATATACAAACATGCATCGTTCTTGGATATCCTACAACAGTAGGACAGCATTTGAAACGATAACAGAAATGGTCTTGCATTAGTCAGCAGTAATAGCTTTTTTATTGGGAAACGGACCTGTAAGTTCTAACCCATACACACAATACACTCACTCACACATCGTGTACATGCCCATGACAACTATGAATTCCCCCACAAAGGATTCAACCCTCGTGGGAATGAAGGAACTGAGATATTATCGCTCATTGATATTTGATAGCAATAACTTTATTTGAAACTTTATTGTTATTTGATGTTGCCTTTTTCTCCACGTAAACATAAAAACGACATGATGCCGGGGATGTACGTAGAAAACTATGGATTTCTTTCTCTTTTGTTCTATATAGACATATTTTTTTGTATACAAATACCCATTGTTGCTTATAAATGCTTTTGCCTAATATATATTTTTATTTGTTTCCTACTGTCTTCTTTCATCAGAACCCGTTGAGTGTTTAATTATTAACCACAAGTGCACATCGTACTATGTAGTAAATATGCAAGTATAAATCGGTTCATTGGGAAAACGACGATAAGTTTAATTATATCTAGACGGATTAAAAGAAAAAATCTGAAAAAAAAGGTACACTTGCTTTGAAGGAAATAAATTTAAAAGAGAGCATATCTAGGATTTTGAATTCCCTGTATGTATACAACATGCATAATAACTATATGACTTCTCTCTATTTTCTCAAACTTTTTATTATAATTATGGAATTGGTACATTCAGCATGGACTATATCTTACTCGGCATATGGAATGGAAGATTACCGGGAATTCTCGTATTCTCGGGAATGGAAAGACCGGACAACTGATTCCAAGAAATTTTTGCATTAATGTGCTTGGTATATATACTTTAATCATTCCCGGTAATATATTTATATGCAACCGTCAATCGGCGGCGAGGCCGGAGGAGGGCCGGTGGATGGTGGCAAGGCCAGTGACCAACGATCGATCGACGGCCGGCCAGTGAACGGTAGGGCTGACAGGTGACGAACTACGGCCGATCAGCGATGACCGGCGACGGGCTGGCAGCGAACTGCCGATCGGCGGTGGGTCGGCCGGTGGACGACCGACGATGGGCAGCGAGGCCGGCCGACGACGGATAGTCACGGTTCATTTCATATTAGACGGGAATATTTCGTGGTAATCTAGGATAGACACATGTTTTGACGGAAATAGGATTACCATGAAATGGTGTCATTTGATTACCATGGTAATCCTATATTCCCGGAAATATTTTTTACCCCTAAATAAGCGTGGTAATATTTTATGATAATTTAGAATTACCATCTAAATTACCTCCTAGCAAGCGCACTCATAAAAAGTCCAACATATCTGCTCTCTACATAATCTATCAAAACATACCAATTGTGAAATTTGTTTCTTAAGCATTGACTATATGAAATCCAATCTATTTGGTCTCTAATAATCCATCAAAACATATCAATCCACAATTTTTACAAAGTTGTTATTTTATATCGATATAGTACCAGTTCAATATTTATTTTCCTAAGCAAAGGCCGTAAGCTTTGCATCACGTCGTAAACTATCAAGTTTTGTTTGCAAAATTGAACATTGAATTACATTAATCTAATTATTCTAAATTAATATAGTATCTATCCAAACACTCAACTTCCCTAACCATGAACCATAAGTTTGTTATCACATCATAGCCTATGAAAATTTTGTCTACAAGGCTTAAAGATTTGATTTGTATTCATCTCGAATTATGTTTAATCCAAATATAGAGAGTTCATAAATTATTACTATATGTTTTCAATCTAAATTCATCAACCCTAAATAAAATTAGCTACCTATGAAAGTAAAAGTGACGCAAATAAAATAAGGGTTTTTGTAATCACTACTACAATAATGGGTTGCCCTACGGATTTAGCCGTATGGGCAAATCATTGCCTATACGCCTTACTCTGTAGGGACATTTATTCCTACGGATTACTCCGTAGGGACATAATCTTTATTTAATTTATTGGTCTATAAAATAAAATAATTGCCCCTACGAATTTATCCGTAAGGCCTGATAGATTCTCTTACGGATTAATTCGTAGGGGTAAGTTTTACCCCTGTTACTGAGTCCATAGGGACAAAATATCAGGTATCCTGATATTTTGTCCCTACGGCCAACTGTGTAGAGACAAACATTGCACCTACGGAAGAATCCACAGGTGCAATAGATGGCCCTGCGGATTAATTCGTAAGGACAAAATATCTGGTTTTTTTATTAAAAAAATGGGTTTCCTGTTTTTTCCCCGTCCTGTGCACAATAAAATATACATCATATGACTAAATACAGGAATATTCATAATCAACATCTCACGCATAATATAAAAAAAATAAACAAACAGAATACGATATCAATCTAAATCATCGTGAACAAGGAAACAACCACCAATATCGTCCAAAATATATACAATATGTATCATATAAGTACATACATCCTCAAAAATATAAAAAAAGCTATTCTACCTCGGTCCAGCTCCTCCACCTCTGATAATCACCGTAATTTGGCGCATCTGCTCCTCGGTATAGCCCTGAGTCATCAAAAACTCGACTATTGAAGGAGCGGACTGTGCGGGAGTCTGAGTGGGCTGTGGAGCTGCAGGAGTGGTCTGCGCAACCGCAGCCGAGATAGTGGCTTGCAGAGCCGCAGCCGAGGTAATGGCTTGCAGAGCCGCAGCCGAAGGAGATGCATGTGGAGCCGCAGCAGATGTAGCCTGTCGCATCTGTTAAATTTTGTGTGTAATAAACGAGTAAGAACGGTGTATTAGATTATAGTCAAATTAGTATCATTATCAGGTTATTGCGAAATCCCAATCTAAGAATACTTAGGGACTTATGCCTCGTTTGGGTATCTAGTTTGGAAAACCATAGTTTATTTTAATTAGATGGTTTTATGTTAGTATGATTAATCAAAACTAAGTCTACAACCAAATAAGCTCAGGTTACTAATATTGCATATGTTACTATCTATAATGTGATATAATATTTTACTATTAAATAGTATACGTAACATCTCCTTCAACTACTCGACGATGGTCTTCAAGGCGGCAACATCATCCTCCAGACGTCGCTCACGGAGGGTAGGGGAAGTAACCACCGGAGTGGAGACCAACCTCATATGGGCCCTGCTAGGAGCCAGTCCCTAGCCTCTCTTCCAACCTCCGTGGTGCCCTCCATGTGCGGCGTCTAGGATTGGGGTCAATAGCATCGGATCGGTCTGTCCATTAAAATCGATCCCCGATGCCTTCGCCTGCTCCACCACCCGCTCCTACACCCACATTAACCATTAAAATATAAGTATATCATTTAAATTTAAACTTATCAAAACAAAAATTTCATTCGAATTAGAATAAATATTAACACTTACGCAATACTCCTGGGTAGCGGTGTCGGGGAATCAAAGCTCGTCCGTGGCGGGATCTGTCGAGGTGCCGTGAACGGCAAGATACGCGGTCAGCACGCTCGGTGTACCATCCTGCGCCAGGGTCTGAGCTCTCTGCAATTCACCAAAAATTTACATATATTATAAAATAATTCTTAATATTACATTATATCAAAATAGATCTATTGTAATTTACCGATACCTCCATGGCACGAGTAATGTTCCTCGAGCCACCTGTATAAGTGGGGCGACCCCTCTTCGCCGACTTCCTATTCTCCTTATTTTGATCGACCTGTTTCTGCACAACACATTTAGATTTAGTTTTCTAATTAAGAAACACAAAAAAATAAATTATATACTAAACAATGAATTATATTTAAAGTACAAACCTGTTTGCGCTGAGAATCGTAATATTAGCACAAGAGAGACCATGTATCTACGCCGACTCTCGCAAAGGCCGGAGTATGTAGGAGAGCCGCTCTCTCTGCCTCGGGGGTCGCCAATCATATCAAATAGTAGTCGATCTTCAGCTCGTTCCTATTGTATCGGACCTTTGATTGCATGTTCTTCATCAGGCCGATGTACAGAGTGTGAAGATCGAGCACTCTCTCTGGGTGATCAGGGTCGGGTACAGGTTGAAAGTCGTAATCCAACTGCAAATACAAAAAAATAATGTATTTAGCCCGCAAGTGTTAAATAATAATAAATATATTGGATAAGTCAAATGAAAATATATATTAATACCCGAGCCTGATCCTAGAAGAGGGCAAATGAGTGCCGGTACTGATTACCCCACTTAACGTGAAGTGGATATTTCTTTTGGATGCAGCTCTCATCCCCCATATACCGGCCGAACCTCTCGGCATAATCTCCAGTATAGCGATAATCGGAGGTAAAGAAGAGGGGGAATGGTGCCTCCCCCAAGCTCTATCGGGCCTCATCCTGTGGGACTGATTCGGCCCTCGAGTCCCCCTCTCGGGATGGGGCTATCCTGCATCTACAAGAAATATCAAGACAAGAAATATTAAGAAAGAGTGGTATTAAGAAATAAAGGATTAACGAAAATTGAAGTGGGATATATACCTCCGGCGATAGCAACATGAGCCTAGGCCCGGGCAGCAGCACGAGCGGGACGATAGTTCCTCCGGTGAGGAACAGCCGTTGACCCCGACGTAAACGCATCCCCTCCAACTAGAAAATAAACATTAACGATAAAATTACATGAAGTTCATGTTTATTCTTAGAGCATATGTAAAATGAATAAATATTTTATATTCATTCTAACCTGCAGACTGAGCGGAGGGCACGGAAGTGGCGGGAGTGGCCTCTGCGCCAGATGTGGATGCACCGCATATAATTAGACAATTAAAAATAGATTATATAAGTAATTGCAAAAAAAATATGTATATCAATAATATAACATTCTAAATCAATATGCGTGCAATATAGGATATATAAACATACCCGCAGGTGCGGTGGTGGCCTCTGTCCGAGATGTGGAGGCACCACCTACAGCTAGACAATCAAAAAATTATTATCTAAGTAAGAGCAAAAAGAATGTGTGTATATTTATTATATAACATTCATTAATATGCATGCACTATAGAATATATAAATATATCTGCAGGTGCGGTAGTGGCCTCTGTCTCTGAAGTGGACGCACCACCAATAGCTAGACAATTAAACATTGACTATATAAGTAATTTTGAAATAAATATGCGTGTATATTTATAATATTACATTCAAAATGAATATGCGTGCAATATACCTGGAGGTGTGGAAAAGTCCACACGGAAGGAGTCATCCAAAGGGGATACCGATCGGGGTGCAAGACCGGCCCTCTGAAGCTCCCTACGCAGCTCTCCGGACAGCAGAACCGCTCTACCTCTGCCGCTGCCGCGGCTGGTGCTCCTTCTGCCCCTCGCTGCTCCGGTCTTCGTCATCAAACCTAGATAAGAGTACAATCATTACATATGCATGCAATATATGTATAGATCGTAGAAATGTGAAGTAATAATATAACATTACTGATAACTTTTTTCGTTTCATGGGCGTATTGGATTTCATCATCGATATCATTTCAAACCCACGTAACTTCACGATCAGCCGAAGACAACCCGTCTTTTAAAACAGACGGTCGGGGCACTCTGAGTCTTCTCTCCTCTTCATCCTCATCGATGTCCTCCATACGATCCTCGAATTCTGGGACATCGTAAACATCCCTAGGTTTCCAACGACATACGACACTCCATCCCGGATGCTTAGTATACTTAGAACGCTTGGTTCGGAAAGATAAATGGATCGTCCTGACCGTAAAATCGAAGTGTGTTCACACTAGTCAATCCATATTCATCTTTCCAAGTCCCGAGATTGTTTCTCCACTTATCCGTATCGGTTTGTGTATTGTACCAAGTACACTGAAATATATAAAACGGTTCTGATCGTCCGGGATATTGGATGCCAAGTATGCAATTTAAGTATCCATAATAAATCACACTATCCGATCCTACCGTCGTAATCCCACTATTCTAAGTGGTTCGAGATGTTTCTATGTCCTTAACTTCAAATTTGTATCCAAGGACACCGAATCTTTTATAATATGCAACCTTCATACTAGGAAACTGGGCTTAACATCTTGAATCTCTCTCTAATAATGCAAACAAGTTCAGATCGTGGATCTGACAAAACAAATTTTACGGCAAATACATAACGATATAAGTTTAGATTAAGACTGGTAGCAATAACATGTTATTCAAACAATTTACATGATCTGCAACCCAATCGCAAAAATTATCCTGATGATATTTTTCCAATCGTTCATCATTCCAATCAGGATGCCCCTCACGTACATCATTAATATGAATTCTGTTCTCAACAATAAATTATGACATTAATATCATATCATTTCATACACATACAAACACAAATATAACAATTAATCCAAAAAACATACTCTCTAATTTATTCAAGACATACGCTATTGAGGGGGATAAACCGATATATCTTGTTGATAAATATAGTGCCTACTCTCTTATAGGACGCTTTACCATATGGCTTGTTCTGAATTCTCCGAGACCGGTTAAGCTTCGTCTCAATGTTCTCGTCCAGATAGCGGGAACAAATGTGGTTACTTCATTTAGAAGATAACCTTGCATGATAGAACCATCTGGTTGATTTCTATTACATATATACTTTTTAGAGTGTAGAGGTACCTAACGAAAAATATGTTAAATAAATAAATACAGGCATATAGGACAACAATAATTTTACAAATTGCGTGAAAAGAAAAATTCCACGGACCTTTCGACGGGATACATCTAATATTGTACCGGTCCGGCTAACTTAGCCTCGGTTGCAAGATGAACCGTCAGGTATATTATGATATCGAAGAATGACGGTGGGAAAATACGCTCAACCTTGCAAAGTATTAATGAAATAAAATTTTCTAGATTCTCCAGCGTCATAACATCCAAGGTTTTAGCGCACAATTCTCTAAAAAAACAAAGGTCATTGATTACTAGACCAACCGATTCGGGAAGGGAAGTCCTGAGGGCTAATGAGAGAAGGTGCTCCATAATAAGATGGTGATCATGACTTTTCAGCCCATCGATCTTGCCTTTCACAATTTTTATCTTCTTTCTAAATGATTCTGAGAAACCTATGGGAACTTTCAAATCATGCAACAACTGCAGGAACCTTTTCTTCTCCGGTTGTGACATATTATATGCGGTATTGGGAAGTACACACTTTTCTGGTTTACCCGCTATCGGTTTAGGATGCAATTCACTTCTAATTTCCCAGTCCTGAAAATCCATCCGAGCACGGAGCTTGTCTTTTGATTTTCTGTCTTTACAAAGAAGCAATTTGAGTACGTGCTCGGATACTCCCTTCTCTATGTGCATAACGTCTAGATAATGATGTACTAAATTTGTTGACCAGTACGGAAGCTCGTAGAAAATGCTTAATTTGTTCCAGTATAGTGGTTTGACCTGTTTTGCCGGATCTATCCCGAAAGTCACATTATTGTAACCATCCCACTGAGCAGTCACGTCCTCTCCGGACAAAGAGGCTGGAGTCCCAAGAAGCTCTTGCTGACCATTAAAGTGAGCAGCGTCTAATCTGTAGGGATGGTCTAATGGCAGGAAACGCCGATGACCGCAATAACAAACTTTCCTGCTAAAATTCAACCATTTCGATGTTGTATATTGATGGCAGTAAGGGCATGCTTTGTGACCATGTATGGACCAACATGATAGCATTCCATACGCCGGAAAATCATTAATTGTCCACATTAAAGCGCACGCATTGTGAAGGTTGTATCTGTGTTTGCATCATAAGTCTCTACACCATCAATGAAAAGATTTTAACTCATCGATCAGAGGTCAGAGATGGACGTCGATGTTGTTTCCCGGTGAGTTTGGTCCGTCAATAAGAAGAGGCATCATAAAGTAGGATTGATCTATAACCAACCAAGACGACAAATTATAAACTATCATTATAACAGGCCATGTGCTGTGGCTTCCAACCATATAGTTGAATAGGCAGAAACCATCACTAGTGAGTCCGAGCCTGACATTGCGAGGATCACTACTAAATATTTTGTGCCTCCTATCAAAATCCTTCTATGCCGGTGAATCTCTTGGATGGCTCATTTTTTCGTCTTCGCTTGGAGCAGCACGGTGATGCCAAATCATTGCCTCGGCTGTTTTCTTGCACCTGAATAGCCTCTGCAGCCTCTGTGTTATGGGAAAGTATCGTGCTATCTTGACAGGTATATCGGGCTTCTTATCAGATTCTTTCGGCTTATACCTGCCCTCTCCGCATGTTGGACACTCTTTCAAATCTGAATTCTCTTTCCGGTACAACACGCAATTTTTGAGACATGCATGAATTTTCTCACACTTTAGACCCAAATCAGACATCATCTTCTGGGCTTCATACCAGCTGTCGGGCATGTTATTTCCCAGAGGCATATAATCTTTCAGGAACTTCAGAAGCATCATGAATAACTTGTTACTCCATCCATTTAGACACTTAATCTGGAAAAGTTGGATGAACCATGATAGGATGGAATACTTTGCATTCTCATAAATTGGTCTTCTAGCGTCATTCATGAACTTTTCATATTTATCCGCACGCGGTCCTTGATCGGAAGGAATGTCATCTTCGGTAGGAAAACTATCACCGAGGGCAGCCTCTACCATATCCTCCATTTCTTCTCCTGGAAAGAAGTTATCGTCGTCTTCTTCTGTCGCATTACCATCTTCTTCTTTTCCTTCCCCATGATATAGCCAAGTTGTATATAGTCTAATAAAACTATGTTTAACGATGTGAAGCTCTACGATTTCTATCTTCTGTCAGAACTTATTCCCACATCTATCGCACGGATAAAGAATCTTCTCTAACACGATCTTATTATGTACGCGTGCAAATTCAATGAAAGCAGCAACTCCTGCGATGAACTTAGATTGCATGTGTTGTTGCCAATCCACATACATCCAATCTTTAACTCTAATATACTTGTGGGTCATGTTAAACTGTATGACATATAAATTGTAGGTTATGGTGACTATATTGAGAAATCTAAGAACAAGATGGTTACTGACAAAGAAGAAAATCCGTAGAGGCAAGTTTGTCATTGAAAAGAATAAATTATCGATTAACAAAGTTAGATTTGAAGATACCTAAGTATGAGTTGTATTCTGTGTATGTATATTTCAATTTATGATTTCGCTTAGGTGTAGCGTTGTTAGTGTGTATGTGCTTTGTGTGTGCGTTTGTTGTTTATTTGTATTGTATATATGTGTTTCGTCTGTCGGGGGTAAGGATTATATCCCATTAATAATGTATAGAGCAGACACCCATTCACTTGTGCTTTCATCCGTTTCGAGTAAATTTCGACAGCACCTCCCCACTGTTCTCCGAGAACACTGTAATAAAATAGATAATCATTTTAATGCTGTGAAACAATATTGAAATGAACATCTAATCTATCTTTGTACACGGAGAACCAGCGGAAAAATACCTGTCACACCCCGCTTCCCAGAGTACGCTAAGATAGACACGTGACAGAGCCAACCATGCTGCCTGTGAATAGGAAATATCCCTCCACAGTCACATTACGGCTGTAGAGATATCAAGAACAATAATAATAACTATCTAATACATGTCCATGAGCCAGAATAACGAGTCAAGAATAAAATAACGCGGAAGCAAAAAGATCCAATACAATAATAAACTGGAATGTACGTCCCATAATGCGGGCTCACATCAGGAATGAAAATACTGAAAGGAAACTAAACTAAACTAATAACAGGTCATCACCGCTCGGCCTGTTGATCAAAGTACTCCTCGACAGCCTGCAATAAGGACAAGGGATCTGGGCCATGCAAAACCCAGACGTCAGTGCATCATAATATCAATAATTCTAAGTAAGCAGGATCAAATGAAATATGCAGGCATGAAGTATAAACAGTAACCAGTTATCAGGAATAAAAAGCAACATGAATATAGATCAGTGAACAGGATATATACAGGTGAAGTGCAGTGAAAAGTCTAAACTGTGCTATAGGGTTATCTACTCTAAAGTTATTGAAATCAATTAGAGTAATCCTCCGTGTAACTCAAAGGATATGTCCCGTTATCCCCCGGGACCACGGATCAGGTAGTGGGAGTCATGAATGACTCTGTCCCATTATCCCCCGGGACCACGGATCAAGTAAGAATCACGAATGATTCTGTCCTGTTATCCCCCGGAACCACGAATCAAGTAATACCCTTGTAAGCTACACTTTAGTTTACACTTTTGATTTCCCCATACCCCTAAGGTTATGTGTTCAAGTCAGGTATTGGTAAATCTGGAGCTAATGCCAACACAGAATCAAACAGGTATGGGTTTGTCTGTATAGACAACAAGATATGTTCGTAGGGACAAAAAGTCATGATTGTCGGCATTAGTAACAAGATCAGGTAACATGTCAAGCTGTGGTACATCAGGTCATGTCAGGTAGTGTACATGGATCAAATCATGTCAAGGAGTGTACATGTATCAAGTCGTGTCAAGTAGTAGTGTATCAAGTCATGTCAGGTGGTGCACAAGTATCAAGTGGGTGCTCATAATCAAACCGTAATAAGTATGGGTACACAAAATCAAGTATGGAGTACTAATGTAACAATAAAATGGAATAATGTGATGTGGTATGCAAATAGATATAAATTCAAAGATATGGATGCACAATTACTGATTAGGGTTACATTTATAGTTCCAATACTAATTAGGATGCTCTTTATTAAACATGGGATGTTAATAACACAGTGTTATGTATTAATATAATTTATGGATGCAGTTATATATATTTTAAATGAGATGGATGCAAACGGGTATCCGAAATCAGTAGAACTATAAAATGGTAATGTGGGATGTACAACTAAGCAATATGCGATATAAATATTGATATGGATGCAGTATATTGTAATCTAGTATGTAACAAGATAAGTTTTCATTATCTAGATCTGAAATGATATGAATGGATGCAAACGGAACATCGAAAAGCTATAATATGAAACATGGGATACTAGATTTAAAATACAGGTATGATATTTATTTAAATAGGTATATAATGAGTTATATAGCATGTAGCAAGATTAACTTGCCTCGACGGATCAAGAAACGGATGTGTATGGTACGTCTCACGTCGGTGAAAAGTCGCGACGCACGTACGGTACACACAACGGGTCCAAGAAACGCCTAAGGGTGATCACATAAGTCAGGTACGTCGTCTGAATCGTCGGAATCGTCGACGTCACGTCCGGCTCCGGCGATCTATGCAAACAGAGAACAAATTTTCAAGAAAGAAATAAAGAAAAAAAAGAAGAAAAGAAGGGAAAGAAGAAGGATGAGAAGAAGAGGAAAGCTCACTGTGTTGCAGAGAGGAGTCGTGAGGGTGTCGACGGCCGTGAACGAGCTCCGGCGAAGCTAGGGTTTGGTGTTAGGGTTTCGGTTAGGGTTTGGGTTTGTTGTCTGGGGTGTTGCTGGGTTGTAGGGGGAAGAACAGAGGAGATAGGGAGAGAAAGGAGATGGTGATGATGGTGGTGTGAGGCTAGGGTCGTCGGCGATGAAGGAACGGCGACGAGGTGGTGTGGGTTTTGGTTTCTCTGTGTGTGCAGGGGTGCGTGCAGGGATCACTGGAGAATGAGGGAGGTGGCGAAGGAGAAGGAGATGAGACGAGGGCTCTGTTGAGGTTGAGGAGGCAATGGAGATTAGGGTTAGGGTTTGAGATTGGGAGCTCGGTGATGGGTTAAGGAAGAAGGGACTCGGGGTTTGTTTTCCCAATCAGAGCAAAGCTCTGTTCAAATTCAAAATTCAAAAATTGAAGCAACGCTTCAGATCCAGCGCTAGACGCGTTGCGCGCCACGTGTCAAACACGGGTGCGCTACCGCGAGGTGCGCTGCGCCTTAGGCAGTGTACCTCCAATCAGAGCAAAGCACTGTTTCGAAATTCAAAATTCAAAAATTAAAGCAACACTTCAGATCCAGCGCAAGGCGCGCTGCGCGCCACGTGTCAAACACGGATGCGCCAGCGCCAGGTGTGCTGCGCCCTAGGCAGCGCATCACGAGTGCGCTAGCGCTAGGCCAGCTGCGCGCCACGTGTCAAACATGGGTGCGCTAGCGCAGGATGCGCTGCGCTCTGAGCAGCGTACCACGTGTTAAACGTAGGTGCGCTAGCGCAAGGTGCGCTGCGCTCTGAGCAGCGTACCACGTGCAAAGCACGCGTGCGCCAGCGCTGGAATTAAAAATTCCCTACTGTTAGATCAAAAGATCTAATAATAATGATAAATTATAAATTAATCAGAATAAAATTCTGTTATGGAAAGATTTTCTTGATCTTATTAAAACAAGAAGATTATATTCTGCAAGACAGAAGCCTCAGGATCAAAAATCCAACGGTGGGAAATATTCCCAAATCAATCAGAGAAAGATCTTTTAAAACTGATTTAACAAATCAATTGGCCCCATATAAAGGCTCCAAGACTTAAAGTCTGATATAGAGAAACCCCCCTGCAAACTTTGAGAAAAACTCAAAGAGAAAGAAAAGCAAGCTTTTGGTGAAAGAAGATCATTTTTTTCAAGGTAAAGAACATGATTCTTGAACACAGAGATGAAATCATCTCAGAAAAGAAGAACTATCTTCTAAATAAGATCAAAGATCTACAAAATATCAAGGTCTTTGATAAAAACGAGATCAGAGATCTTATTATAAAAACTAAAAAGAAGTATTCACTTCATTCATAGATCCTTGATCTACCAAGGCAGTGCCCTTTTTTTTATAAATAAGAACTTCTGTTCTTGAACCTTGAGGCAAGGCCTCCTTTAAAGGGAGAACATAAACTTGTTCTCTGATCATAAATTTGATCAAATGCGCTTTGAGCTACTGAAAAATGCCTTGCACTTATGAACTGCGCTTTTGCGCTCATTGGACAAGCGCTCAGCGCCAAAGCATGCCACGTGTCAACTACAGACACAGCTTGCGCTTTGCGCTTCTGAAACAGCGCACTGCGTCCATGGATTGGCGCTCAGCACCAAGTGCGCCACGTGTCACTCACTGGTGCGCCACTAAATCAGCGCAAAGCGCTCATAAATTGAAAGCGCAATGCGCTAATAAACTAGCGCTTAGCGCTAAGCACGACACGTGTCATCTTCGTGTGCGCTACCCGACAGAAGCGCTATGCGCTCTCTAATTTGCGCAAAGCGCCTGGTGCGCCACGTGGCGCATTGTCAGAACACACTTTGTTCTGATGAATACTATGCATTCAGTATAAGACAAAAAATGTCAGGATCTAATGCTTAGCATTATTAAAAGGGCCAGGCCCAAATAAGGGCTCAATAGCCAGAACAATAAAATGTTAAACATTTTAATTGGACTTAGCCTAATTCTGGCCATAAGTCCTCAACTTATATTTAACCGAGCCAATCTTCTCTTTCAACCAAATCACACCGGTTCGAGGGTACATCTCGTTACTCCTCTGATATTTCTCGTTGTAATCCTTCAACGTCTTCAGAGAGGTGACGGGTCCCGACGACCACACATTTTTACGAAATGTGGGGTCCTTAAACTCATGGACTACGATGTCCTTAAACCCTATAGACTACGACGTCTTTAAACTACGGACTGTAGGGTCCTTAAACTCATGGACTACGATGTCTTTAAACCCTATAGACTACGATGTCTTTAAACTACGGACTGTGGGGTCCTTAAACTCATCGACTACGATGTACTTAAATTTCATAGACTACGATGTCTCTAAACCGGACTGCGGGGTCCTTAAACTCATGGACCGCAATGTCCTTAAACTAACAACGGGCCGAAACGTCCTTAAACTAACATTGGACCGCAATATCCTTAAACTAACAATGTACCGTAATGTCCTTAAACTAATCAACCGCAATGTCCCTAAACTAAACAACAGAGGCCAAACGTTCTCTCATTGGATCTAAATGATCCTGTTAAGTTGATCTTAGTCTAGAAATTAGATTAACGTATCCTTAACAAACGTTTAAGTTGATCTTAGTCTCAAATGAGGCTAACGTATCCTTAAACCCAACCCCCAAACCCAAATCTAAGAAAATACGGATTTGGACTAATCCACGCCCTATGGGAGACAACATAAATTAGTCTCCGTATACAATCCACGGGCAACCACAAACAAAACAAACACACACGATGACCATCTAGAGAAGGAGAAAGTTGTTACCATGATGCGGTAGTGTAATTAACTGCAGGGGCTTGAGCCTGCAGGGAAGAGCATCCCCACAATCAAAAACCCCTCAAACGAGGGGGAATCTGACGAAGTCTGCTACATCGGCCGCATCCGTTTAAACCTTCGATACATGGTGCCATAAATCAACTTGGCATCTTCGGAGAGGTGGACGGATATCACCAATTAGCATATGCCCCCAGATTCAGGAAGGCGTCCGTCTTCCCGGTTTCCGGTGGTAAACAGATTCTGGCACGCCCGGTGGGACCTTTTCCTCTTTCCACTCCACACTTCGTGTGTCGTGTTCGCGAACGAATCGCGGTTTGATATGGTTGCCCTTGGGTTCAAGATACTAAGATTTGGTTTCTTGCATGGCGCAGAAAGCGAAACAGCAATGGCATCTACTTGCGTGAAATGTTCCAACTGCAACTGCAACCCGCGCTCCGCCTCTTCTGGAGGCATAGCTTACGGGACTCAAGCGGCCTCCTTGTTCACGATGCTGGTAGATCAGGTGACTCAGGCCACCACCGGATTGTTCTTTGGGACCATGCTCCTACCGATGAGCTTCAGCACCCCCGTACCAACACCAGAAGCTCCCAAGAAGTCGGTCTTTGATCGGCTTGCTACTACCACGGCCCCTCTCAACGGGTCGTCCAGCTCCAGCGCCTCATCTTTGCCAGACTGGGCTAAAATTCCTGTGGGCCCATGATGAAGCCTGCAATCCCAGAAAAGGTTGTTCCGAAGAGGATAGCCATCCCAGCTCCTGAAGTCGTCAAGGCAGCTTCTCCTGCCAAAGGGTCGGTTTTTACAAGACTGACTGTTTCGACTCCCACTACGGTTCCCGTCCTTGCTCAGAAGTCTGTTTTTGACCGGTTGGATACCGCTTCTCAACGGACATCAGTCTTCAAGAGGCTGGCACTGACAACGCCTTACCAGAACAGAGGGCAAGACAAGCCATCCCCATCACCGAACCAACACCATTGGCTCGACACGCTCGACGTCGCCAAGTGAGGAAGGCTGGGGGAAACTCCCCCTCTGGGCTAACTCCACCAGCCCCAACGGTGGAAGTCAATGCTGCTGTTCCAACCGGAAACAGTTTTGAACTGCTGAACAAGGTGCGTAGGAACTCTCCTACCGCCATACTAAAAAGATATCCTCCACCGGTGGAGAATGTTACAGAAGCAAAGCCGGAACAACCCCCTCAGCGGCTGTCCTCCAAAGTTTACAAAGTCTGGCGATGTGTCCAAGAGTCAGTGATCGATCAAGACTATCTTCGCCGACAGAAGAAGCTGAAGGTTCAGCAGGAAGAAGGCCGTCCTAACAAGCCATAAAGGACGACAACTGCCTGGGTGCCCCCTGCAACGACCCCCTCAACGTCAACAGCTCAAAAGAAAAGGAGGCCAGAGAAAGCCCCTGTGACTACGGCAGACCACAAAGACGCCGAGCCCAAACGCCCCAAGTCTGGGGGCATAATCGTGCATACTGTTTATATGGCTTCCGGAAAAGAGGAAAGCCGCGCTTCTACAGGTCACTGACCTCTCACCCGATCAATAACAAGGGCTCAGGAACAACAACAACAGAAGCTTCGGGAGATGCTGACTGCAATGGCCGCAATTACCGGGCCAAAAGAAAGCCCGGAGGCATCATCAGAGCAGCGCCACGAACTAGAAACTGATACTGACTTCCTACGCAGGGTCCTTGAAAAGAAGGACAGAGAAGCAGCAGAATAAGCTGCCAACAAAAACAAATGACGCTTCTCTTCCAAGACATGGTAGGGATGATGTTACAGCCGGATCCTCCAGCTGAAGACCCACCGATCATTATTGAAGACGATAGAGGGGAGACATCTAATCCTCCCCCGGCTCTTTCAGCAGCCAAGGAGGAAACTATTTCCAAGGCCGCAATGGACGACTACATAGCTCAGCAAATACGAGCTCACCGGGCGAATGAAACGACCGGCCAAGTTGTCAAAACTGGGCGACCGTATCCAAGCTGGTATGACCAAATAAAATACCCGCCGGGATACACAATCCCCAAATTCCATGTGTACAAAGGGACATGCAATCCTCACCAGCACGTCGCCCAGTTCAGATCTCTTTGCGGCAACACCGGGGGTGATGATAAACTTTTGCTCCGTCAATTTGTCGGCAGCTTGTCAGAAACGGCCTTCGAATGGTACTCTGAACTCCCGAATGACTCCGTCAAGACTTTTGCGGAAATGGAGCTGTTATTCACCCAACGATTCGCAAGTGCTAGTGAACGCACCCCGATAACGGCATTGATTAATGCCAGGGTGAAGCCAGACGATACGTGGGTCCAATATGCCATACGATGGCGGAATCTGTGGTCAAAATGCGAACAACGCATCGAAGGGGCACCGGCGGTGGGTATGTTCGTGGGCACTCTGGACCCTCATGCGACCATCTCCCAGTTCATGATGTTCTTCAAGTCGACCACTTTCCAGGTCTTGATCGATAAACTGGCCCAAATAGACCAGATGGGTCAGAGACCGTCTCCTCCAAAACCCAGACTCTCGAAATGAGAAGGGAAAGGGGAAAGCGATCATCGTTGCCAATGCTCAACAACAGCCCAGTGGCCCAAGACCAGTTGATCGCCAAAATAACAGAACTCGATCTCTTGAAGATAAAATGAGTCGCCCTTACTCGTTTCCTAGAGACAAGTCAAAGAGGTTATTCGAGCTTGCACTGCGCAACAGGCTCATTAATTTGCCGGAGCCAAGACGCCCAGCGCAACCTGGCGACATTAGCAATCCTAACTACTGCCATTATCACCGAATGTTGGGCCATCCGATCGAGGATTGTTACATCTTCAAAAGCTGGATAGAAGATCAATACCACCAAGGCAAGTTCGTATTATCTGAGAATTGGAAGGTGAACCCGCCTCGGCCACACGCTCCCAAGAAAATAGATACACCGGGGGCATCATGCTCTTTTGTAGAAGAAGCTCCATGGGAGGTCGCTCTTTCAGCCAAGACGAAAAGAATGCTGAAGGATCTCCACACATGTCCGGAAATTAGGTGGAAAAATCCACTGGAACCTGAGGTCATCGAGGGGATGCTGAAGTCGCGCCCAACTCCAAAGATCGGTGGTGATAGCCAAAGCACGCAGGCCCAGCCGTCGAAATCTTCGAAAAAGAAGAAGAAATCCAAGAAGCTCGTGAAGCCTGGCAACAAGCGCACGGACCTGCAAAAGCAGATTGACGCGTTGGAAGAGTATAACCAGAAGGCATGGACTCCAATCACGCTCTAGGAGTTCCTCGGCCACGTCCTTGAGGACGGAAATGATGGAGAAGACTCATCTGATGAATTTGAAGATTACGTGGCAAGTTGCCATGCGATCTCTCATTCGTCGCTAGACAATGAAGAGGCTCCTTGAACAAAGAAACTAGGGGCAAGTCCTGAGCCAGAACTCCTGGGGCCATCAAATGAAATAATTGATGCATTCCTAAACACAGCTCTTCTTAAAAGCAAAGCTGATCGGAAGCGTGAGATGGCCATATTTGAAAAGGCTAAACGCCGGCGATTGGACGAAAGAGTTGAGACACTCCCGCCGAAACAAAGTACATCCGCCGCAAACAAAAGCAGGTTCAAGACGAGGAAGAGGTTCGCCAAAGCCATATCAATGGGAATGAAGCTGCCACCCTCCGAAGGAAACGTTCTTGGTGAAGCGGAAATGCATCCTAGCTACTGTTTATATCATCAAAAGATTGCGCACCTAACCGAAGAGTGCAACGCTTTTAAAAGATGGTGGCAGGGATATGTTGCTCACCGGCAACATTTTAAGCGGATGAAATGCGAAACTCGTCGGGAGCAAAGTGTAAGTGCATGGCAGCGCCCCGGCCGTCTGAACGAGGCCAAAATGCGGAAACAAAAACTTTTCTTTAAACAGAAACAGGTGCTACCGCGGACTATAAATCCGGATCAGACCATTAACCTACTACTAGCTAACTAGAGAAAGGATAGAGAGCTATACCGAGCGATCCGTGTCCTTCGGTCTTCGGCCACCATCCTGATCTCCTCGCGGAATCTCCGATCTCGATCTCCTCATCGGAAAGGGCACCACATCACCGAGTCTTTTTACGGGCTCCCACCTCTTGAACCGAGGAAACTCGGACACGAAGTTGGCAAGCTAACGTGTCCAAGATTGCTGTAGAATAGTGTAGAGCTCTTTTGTCCCAAGGGGTTGACGAAGTTGCCATTTTGAGCGGAGGTGAAGGAGAAAGCTTTTTAGATGAACCAAAAAGGATTTTGTGCAAAGCAAAAGAGATCAAAATCCCACTTCCAAAATTTGGACAGCCCCCCTTCTTATGGCCGGCCATGCTAGGAGTGTGAGAGAGGGAGCGAGCAATCATCCAAGAGAGAGAAAAAGGGTGATGATGAGGAATCATCATCACAACCAAGTCTCATCCTAATCCCATCATACAAAGTAAGCAATGATGAACAAAAAATAAGTTAATGGAAGCTAGAACCATCATGAACCAACCATGTGGCACAAAAAGTCTTCTCCATTATTAATTGCACATTTGCAAATAACCCCCTCCACACCAATTTTCAGCCAAAGAAAGAAACAAAGGAAAATGGCCGAAACGGAATGCAAGCTGGCAACTTCAAAAAATCGATCCCGTAATAAATTACAGGAAAACCCCGCGACTGTATATACATACCCGCATTTGTATTCCGACCGAATACAAATGCAATAAGACAAAATCTACACTGTACAATACTAGGATCCAGCTTAAACCAAAGCCCGCTAGTATTATCCGTCCGACTATGATCCATGCAATACCGCACGTATATGATCGAACCCTGCCATATATCCATACGGCATCTACAGCGTTTCGCCCGAAACTTGAGAAACTTTCTGTGGGGGACTCTAAAGACTCGTCAATACTTTGGCTGTGGATTTAACCACTAGCACGTCAGAGGTATTAACCGTACGTAACGGGCTACCAGGTATTGACCAAAAGGGAAGTCGATGAGCGAACTCATCCTGACACCCTACTGAGTCTGTCAGTGACAATATCCGTACAGTCCGGTCCGTTCGTCTATGAGTATCGCATGGCAGGCCTAGGGGGTTGGTAAAAGTCAGACCCCCAAAAGCGGTACAAGTCGTGTCGGAGTGTAGCCCAGAACACCCTGAGATATTACTGGAATACCTACCAGTGAATCTCCTGCCTTGGCTAAGGACTTTGTGTAATGGCTCTCCTAGACACAGCGCGACCTCACCCCCAATACCGGGAGAGACGAACCCCTGCAGATCCGCTCACTGCCTCCATGTGGCTCGGGACTGTACCCAACTAAAACCTGTTTGCACGACTCCTTTGAGCCGTGGTAGGGTAGTAATCAAAGTACAGTGGGAACTCACACGAGACAAATGACGATCTTAGATCGATGAACTAACCTGTACACATATCACCAGGGAACTGCTATCTGACGTCAGGTATAAAACCAACTAGCATGTTCCCGGCGAGTCCTGTCTGGTGTACTCATAACCCAATGAGCACCTGTATACATCTTAGGTGAACCAACTGACATCAGTGGCTTATGAGACCGGCCACTGCCCCTCGTCGGGGTCTCAACTGTATACACTAGTCTACTCTGGAGTATCGATGCCCTGTCTCGAAAACTCCCACGACTAGGGACCTTTTAAGGATATGCTTATAGACCCCAGCTCCCACGTATATGATCGCCATCATACTGCTGGCCATCAAGCAAGAATCCTAAGGGCTCTATCAACGCGCAATAGTGACCTGTAAGGTCACCTAAAGCAGTACACGATGATAAAGATAAACCAGATAACATACTATCATCTTGAGTAAGACTGTTCTACCGGCATAGGTCCTCCCTCAATCATTGCAATCACGTGCCTGTGATCCAATAATTGACTCTGAGGGCACTATATCCAACAATCTCCTACTTGCACTCAAGGCTAATTAATGCGATGTCGCATACTCACAGCCTGTGTGATACCGAACACCCAACTCCTCTACTAATCAGTCACACAAAACCCGTTTGCGAAACTATTGCGTTCGAGGAATAGCCTCAGTGAGTGGATCCGTCCTAATGTTTCTTTCTATGTCTCTCTTTATCTCAAGTTCGCGGAGAAAGCCATCTCCCGAAATGAGCAATACCTGTCTTAGAATATGTGTGGATATCTGATGGGACCTAGCTCATAAATGAACTCCAAATCCAAATTTCTTAGACTGTATCATCAACTGAACTTAATCAGTATCCTGCGTAATGCCTCCCTCAGTATCCGCTTGGATCACCTGTCCAAAACACTGCCCCTCGTCAGAGGAAAAACTACAACTCTGACAGTCACCCTGTCATTCAGGTCACCTTGGAAGCCTGGAATGATAACTGTCTCCTAAAAGAGGCTGTTGTTATCATATCCCCAGAACATCCACTTATGTTCTAAAACTTCTTCCGAATGTTTCTCCAGGATTGGATCAATATCTTATTGCATCTACTACAAAAACAACATCTGGTGTGGTACTTGACATCTCATGATTGACTCAATTGCTTAAGCAAGTGATCTGCCAATCATGCACATCCCTCTCCCCTTTAGTCTGTAAGACACCTTTAGAGAGGGTGACTCCATCTCCTGCAGGTACACCACCGTGTCAGGAGTCGTCCATTCTAAATACCTTTAGAATGTTGTCTAAGCACCCTGATTGGGACACTTCCCAAATCTAGATCTAAAACCATAGATCTAGTAATCAGAATATCTGATATAATATCCATTTCCTTTGTGGAGAAACCACTGTGTGACAACCAAAGTATAACCGATCGTAGTATAGGAATTTCACTTCCTACTCTGTGTATGTCATCTAAAAACCAGGACATCACACCCTACTACCTTCTTAACAGATCTATCCCCTATTCTGATGAAGTCAAACCTATGACTGTCACATCAGAAATAGATGATCTACCTCCGCTATATCTGCTTTAGTCTATAAACAGACATAAGCCACCTGTCCACCAATGCTTCCGCTGCTCCCACTGACTACTACAACCCTCTGGCAGAATCATATACACGTACTCTTCTAAAGCTTGTTTAGAACGACGCTATACTCATCCTTCTGCTGGGTCTCATAGCCTGGAACAACAGTAGTGTTAAGTCTGGGTAAACAAGAACCTCCCTGTCACCGTCCTTGAGGCTACCGGAGTACCTCTCGGGTGCCTGAGGTTACCCACCATCACTGCGGAGTGGCAAATGGAATGTCAAATCAGATTGAATCTTTAGGTTCCCATCAAATTTTCAGTAATCGTTTGCGGTTCTGGAATCACTTCCAGTTCTACCATACTCCCACTACTGTTTTCTGAAAAAATCCATTTTACTAAAACTGTGGCGAGTCAAGAACAATATCACTATTGACCTTCCAGATGGTATATTGTCAACCCTCGTCATAGCCCGGGTCAACCCACAAACAGCCATTACAGAAACGCTCCTTGAGTTATCCAGAGTCTGGTTTTAAGCATATGCCGGACAACTCCCCGTACCTTAACATCGTTAAGATATGAACCGTTCTGTATCCAATATAGAAACAGAGGCACTGATTTAAATGGAACCATATTCAAATCATGCAACTGTCTCCAGTGCATGTCAACTAAATGGAAGGAGGCCGATTAACATTACTCAACTTAGGAGTGCTTCCAATTATGAGTAATCTGAAAGAGAAACAAGTTCTCTTAAAACCATTACTATCAACTGAATACTATACACAAGTATCTACATCTTCGATCATCTTGAAGAATCCCGATACTTGCAACACCTGGTTCTCTACTTTACTCTTATACCTATAACTTCTCAAACTAGGACCTTGTGTTTCTACGAAACACATGTCTAAGAACTAGAGAAGTCACAAGTAAACAGAATATAGTACGAGTACCAACCCCTCTGTCCCAATGGACACTGGACAACATACAATACTCTGTATAAGTCCCCTGAATCTAATAACTCAATCTCTGTGTATCGTAGGTTGAAAACTATACTTATGGTTAAGAAGAATTACACCGCTGTTTAATGCTCCTTACCTAACCATCCACTGATATAGGTAAACGTCATAGACATAATTTCAAAAAGTTATATCTCACTCTATAAAGATAGACGTACAGATATATCAATTTGAAATTGGTGCATAACAAAGGATATTCAAAACCAAATATTTGCCGTCCGGCAAATAACCCAGATGATTTCCTCAAATATCACCAATTACAACGAATACCGATATAATGAGGATGATCACCCAATTCCCAATAACTTACTCCCACTCATCATCTGTAAAACCATACAGATGTGAGAACCAAACCTGGTAAATATATACCCTGGAGTAAGAACTAATTGGGAAATCAGTTTTCTTTTAACAGTACACAGTGAAACTGAAATATTGAAATGTTTCGTAGGGGTATCCGGGTATTCCTAGTAATGCCTCTTCCATTATCCAGATTCACAACTGTAACCGTATATTTCTTTACCATCTCTCCAAATACCTTCATATGGCTTTAGTCATTTCCTTCTGTACGCCCTCTTAGGCTAAATGGTTTTCTTCCTTCCCTACCGTTCGGCACCAGCCTATAGTTTGGAAGAAGATTATCCAATAAGCATAATGGGAGTACTGTCATAATCCTAGGAGCACTCGCAACCCGAGAGAAGGTAAAGATAAAAGACACCTGAATAAACCTTATTCCTATTTCTCCTGAACCAGAATCCATCCCCGAACTGGAACAAGTTCCTTTCGAGTTCGTATATAACCATACGATGGAGTATCCAAATGACTGTGGATTTTCGTAGTGATACGGAGTGTTCTGGAGAAATAAAAAGGTGAAGTAGGAGTGACAATGAAATACTTGGTTTTGGTCGTGAATAGCAGTCGCAATTTACTTTGCCCTCTTTCTAATCCCTTTATTTATCTTTACTTAATACCTTCTGTACACCATCGTTAGGCCAATTGGTTTTCTTCATTCTCCACCGTTCGACACCTGCCTATGGTTTGGAAGAAGACTATCCAATTAGCGTAATAGGTGTACCGTCCTAATCCAAGGAGCACTCGCAATCTGAGAGAAGGTAAAAGGAAAAGACAACTGAATAGTCCTATTCGTTTTCTCCAGAACCAGAAACCATCCTCGAATCTGGAACAAGTTCCTTCGAGTTCGTATATAACCATACGATGGTTTTATCCAATGGAAGTGGACGTTCGTAGTAATATGGGGTGTCCTGGAGAAAAGGGTAAAAGTAGGAGTGGCAATGAGGTATGCAACTCTGACAATCCAAAAGCCAGTGTTATAAGAAGGTTCGGTCAACTTGGTCACTGAGTCATAGTCAAGGGTCGGGCCATGGTCGCTGCCAAAGAGAGAGAGAAAAGAAACACTCTGCGTGCACTCTATCCTAGATCAGAATGGTTATCACTTTATCTAATCAGGAAAACCTCCCACTGTAACCTCAAATTTTCCTCCAAACCTGAAAGAAGAATTAATCGGGATCACCCGAGGAGTAAACCAACTCATCAGTGGGAATCGGGATCCAACTATCATCGCATGATAACGTGATGGGATCCACTCACGTTATCACACTCCAGAAGGTATGCGCATGCCTGGCAAGTTTCAGTTTCTTTAGAAACTCCCGATGTGATTTTTACCCCATGCTCTTATGACCTTGACTTTGGCCAACAAATCATAAGTCACATGTCAAGTTCTACCCGTCATTATCCAGGTTGATTTGAACCCACCCGTACCTACCCTTGACTTTGGCCAACAAGGCAGTACGACTGTCCCAAACCAACGCATCTATCTATACTGCAGAAAAGTAACAAATAACTACCATGCACTATTCCTTGACTTTGGCCAACAAACATAGCATGAATACTACGTGCTACCCGTCTGAAATGACGGAGGGCTACGAATGGTTTTTGGCGAAAAACCTTTAACGTAATGAACTTGATATCGTTGAAGGAACCGGATAGCTTTTTTATAAAACTACAGTGACGAAAACCTTTGCTAAAGAGGTCACTCCCGGTGAAGGGATCTCGGCTCTTTCCCCGTAGAATGAGGTGCAGGATATTCCAACTGAATACCACGATGCAAAGCAAAAGTAATCGACTATAGTGAAGTTATTTCCCTGACGTAAACTTCTGTCCAAGGGGTCACTCCCGGTGAAGGGATCTCGGCCCTTGCCTCGTCGACTGAGGTGCTGGATATTCATAACCGAATACCACTGTGCAAAACAAAAGAGAACGTCCTTGCAATAACAGCTTTTTGAAAATTGTTCCAACAACATCAAAATAGGTTTGTTTAGCTTGCATTGATCCGAATTAACGCAGTCCCATCAATTGATCACACCACAAAAGAACGAAAATAATGATGTACGTATATGCCATCCGCATTCGCCACTGGGTCCCGTCATCACCTGTTAGGTTACTTAACTAACGACAGAGCGGGGACTAGACCAGCGCGGATGCAAAACATATACAACATCTACTAGTATATATATCAATATATAATAATCGCTCAAGGCGTGATAAAAATGCAACATCACAGAAATGTAATAAGCATCATAGAACAATACAGATATCTGGGATCCACGGGTTTCATAGAGCCGCTACTGAAACCCGACGTTCCTCTGGTCGTGTGGATAGCCTGTGCAATGAAATCCTAGACCTCTACGGGCACGGCAAGTTACCCGCCAAAACCTGAAGCAAGGCAGCCCCCTTCAGCAACGTGAATGGACCACCCAGCACTTCACAGAATCCGGTAACTTGAGCACCCCTCCTTGGGTCAACCTGTACCGCCTACGAGTGCGGCGAATAGCCCGCCAATTCTAGAGTGAATCCCCCTCCGTCTCAAAGCCATGAGATGCGGGCCCGTTGCCCTATAGAACCCGGCTATCCGTGCACCCCTCCGCGGGGTAATCCTAGTACAGAAAGTAAAATATATACAACGGGTACATCGACCTCAGCCCGGTCGTGCCCCAAAAGAATAATATACAAACAGGCAGTGACGACAGTCCACATGTCGGACACTCATCCCGCAATATCAAATGTACAAATACAACCAAACTGTACTACCATTGCATCCAGGCTATCCACCACGACAAATCCGCAACATCACAGCATAACACTAAACATCAACATGAATGTCACGTTCGCAAATCCGTCTAAGAGAGCTATAGCAATTAGACAGGATTTACCGATCAAATGACATTCATGGTTGCAGATATAATGTAAATACTGTGAACTAACATGTTTAAAATTTTCGATCGACAAAATTTCCGAAGTGGGCCCCAAGCACAACTGTAGCACTCAAAATAAATCTGGGCCCAAAAAGAATATACCAAAATTCCCAATTTCAATTCAGAAAGCTACTGTAGAAATTTGGTACGGCGTTGACATTTTCCTGCCGCGGAACCGCGGCCAGAACAGGGGTTTGGCCGCAGTTCCGCAGTCCTACTGTAGCATCACCGTACCGAATTTTTACAGAATGCTTAAAACCGCCTGCACGAATTTCTGCAACACTCAAATTAATTTTTCGAGCAAAAAAAATTTCGACAGAAAACTGGACTTGAAAATGGGGTTTTTAGAAAATTCGTTCGATCGAACTTGTAAACACGTTAGAGCAGGCTAGAAAAGGATAATGGCGTGGCTCTGATACCATGTAAGTGCACGGCAGCGCCCCAGCTGTCTGAACGAGGCCAAAATGCGGAAACAAAAACTTTTCTTTAAACAGAAACCGGCGCTACTGCAGACTATAAACCCGGATCGGACCATTAACCTACTACTAGCTAACTAGAGAAACGGTAGAGATCTATACCGAGCGATCCGTGTCCTTCGGTCTTCGGCCGCCATCCCGATCTCTTTGCGGAATCTCCGGTTTCGATCTCCTCGTCGGAAAGGGCACCACATCACCGAGTCTTTTTACGGGCTCCCACCTCTTGAACCGAGGCAACTCGGACACGAAGTTAGCAAGCCGACGTGTCCAAGATTGCTGTAGAATAGTGTAGGGCTCTTTTGTCCCAAGGGGTTGACGAAGTTGCCATTTTGAGTGGAGGTGAAGGAGAAAGCTTTTTAGATGAACCAAAAAAGGATTTTGTGGAAAGCAAAAATGATCAAAACAAAGAAATATGACCGAGGAGCATAAAAGAACCATCGACAACTTTCACATGGTCAATGCCGGGGGATTGCAAGTTCTCACCTTCGGGAGCGACTCTGACGAAGAAATGGCTCTTGGCCCTCTCTTTAAAGAGTCCACTTTGGGAAAAGAGGAAGAACTGAAGGCCTGTGAAAATATTCAGCTGCGCAATCGTACGCTGTCCGAAAAGAATCTTGGGCCCTTGAACAATGGGTCAAATAGAAAAGATAAGGGAAAAGAAAAAGTCCCTGAGGATATCATCCTTGATGACCAAGCCGTCGAAAAGCTGACAGCCAAGGACCCGCCAAAGAAAAGTAAGGTGGACTACAACGTTCTGGCACACTTGATAAAGCTACCTTCGCAGTTAAGCATTCTCGACGCCCTTCTGCTATCCAAAGAGGCGAGAGATTCTTTAATCAAGGCACTGCAGGAACCCGAGCAATTCCAAGCTTTCCTCGCCGAAGAAAAGATGAAGGACGAGCTGGAAGAAGAACACACAGCCGATATCACCTTCGGCGATGAAGATCTCCTCCTTGGGACATGCGAGCACAACCGTCCCCTATATGTCTCCGGATACTATCATGACATCAAGATAGGTAAAATCTTGGTCGACAATGGGTCCTCCGTCAATCTCCTTAACGTAAGGGTGCTAAAAGAGATATGCATGAGTGTTTAGCACCTCGCTCGGGATAAGATCACCATCTCCGGATTCGACTCTCAGTCATCACAGATGCTTGGGTCTGTAATACTGACGTTACGCTTTGGGATGCTTGTTACTGATATCAAGTTCCACGTCATTGACGCTAAGACGTGCTACAATGCTTTGCTCGGCCGTCCTTGGTTACACGAGTACAACATTATTCCTTCAACACAACATCAGTGTATGAAGTATTTCAAGGATGGTCTCGAGTATACTGTGACAGGAGAGCTAAACCCATTCTCCGTGAACGAAGTCCGCAAGTATGAAGATGCAAAATACTTCTTACCAGACTTTGAGGACACAGAAAGATATCACAAACCGGAGAACAAATCTATCACCCCCATTCCAGTCTTCGGGAGTGATACCGAGGAGGAAGAAGAGATTGTTTACTCAGGTCCTCCCCAGTACAACAAGTCAGGACCGCCCACTCCTATGGTTATCTTTGGCAGCGACTCGGAAGATGAGGTCCATACCGTATTCTCTGCTCGGCCTTCAATACAAACCTTCGCTGATGAAGAGCAAAGTTTGCAGGTTGCCATGGTTCCGTCCAAGCATCATAAAGAACTAGACACGCTTGATACCTACAATGTGGAAGAGCTGCAGACGTTCTATGTCCCTCCCAAGCGAGAAGGTGAAAAGGCGATCCTATTCTACCGATCCGGGGAAACCAAAGTAGAGAAAGAAATCTGGCACGGCGCGGATTCTACACTCGACAGGCTCCAGCCAATCCGTTTGCCCAAATATTATACGAACGGACTAAAAAGGCTGTTAAGGCGCCAAGGCGTACCTTTCAAACAGACCGCTCGAAAAGCTAAGTTCTATGAAAGGATCTGGAATGTCCCCAGAACTCAAAGAAAGTTGCCTAACGGGAGAATGGAAACGACCAGGCTTGGGTATGTTCAATCCAAGAAACGGGAGCTACTCCGCGACTGCTACGTCGTACATGACTTTGATGAAGAGGGAGATGCTCTGTGGAAAGATGCTAACCCTGAACCAGAAAGAGCTCCCGCCGTGAAAATGCCCAGTCCTTCGTTCGAAGAACAAATGGACAAGCTTATAAGAGAAGCAGGTCAAAAGGTTTGAGACGACCATAATCGCGAAATGGCCATCTATGAGAAAGCCAGGACGTAACGCCTCCTTCAACAGGCTGTGAAAAATGAAAATGCTCCTCCTTGACAACCCGTTGTACAAAAGGCCCAACGCAGAGGCAGAAACAAACCAAACAACGGGAAAGGCGTTCGGCAACGACAAATCGGGTCCAAGAAGCCACGCGATCAGGAATCGAGCAGTCCGGATTCGTCTCTTATAAAAAAGATGAGTCGAGCATATTCTTTTCCCCAAGACAGGTTAAGGAAGATTTTGATCTTGTCATAAAATATCAGATGATGACACTCTCGGAGTCCAAGCACCCTGAGCAAGCAGGCGAAGTCTCTCACCCGGACTATTGCTCCTATCATAGGGCAATAGGACATCCTATTGAAGACTGCTTCACCTTCAAGAACTGGGTCGAAGACCAATATCAACAGGGCAGATTCGCTCTATCCAGCAGCTGGAGGGTAACCCCGCCGCAGAAGCATGAACCCAAAGACACAAGAGTAGAACCGGATCAACATCGGTCTTGGAAACGATCCCGTACCTGTCACATGATAACACTGTCAGAAGAGGAGCCCGAGAATGTGGATGAACTCCCCTGGTGCTTCGAAAACGATGATGACGAGGTAATCTCGGAATTTCCACCGGCACCAAAAGAGTTGGAAGATGGAATACATACTACTGCAGATAATCTCAAGAAAATTGATTTGGGGATGGCAAGTGACCCGCGGCCGGCATTCGTTAGTGAGCTATTGTCTGAAGAAAGGGCGGCTGCACTAAAAGACGTGCTTATGCAGCATAGAGATTGTTTTGCATGGAATTATTCCGAGATGCCAGGACTAGATCCAGAGATTGCTGTCCAAAAATTAGCAATATCCCCGGGCGTTAAGCCAATCAAGCAAGCACCGAGGAGAATGCGGCTTGAGCTTGAGACGAGCATCAACGCCGAGGTCAAGAAGCTAATCGACTCCGGCTTTATCCAGGAGGTTCAATATCCTGACTGGATCGCTAACATTGTCCCAGTGATGAAGAAAAATGGGATGGTGCCCTTTCGGGATCTTAATAAAGCCTGCCCGAAGGACGACTTCCCAGTACCGGTCACCGAACTGATGATAGTTAATACGTCCACTCATGAAGTTTTCTTCTTCATGGATGGCTCATCAGGATACAATCAGATAAAAATGCATCCCGAAGACCAGAAACATACTGCTTTCCGGACCCCTTTGGGCATATTCTGCTATAAGGTGATGCCTTTCGGTCTAAAAAACGCCGGTGCCACTTATCAGAGGGCCATGACAAAGGTCTTCGATGACCTCATACATGAAATCGTCGAATGTTATATCGACGACCTTGTAGTAAAAAGCAAATCATACGAGGAACATTTAGAGCATTTGAAAACCGTATTTCAACGCCTTCGGCAATACAACTTGAAGATGAATCCTCTCAAATGCGCGTTTGGAGTTTCCTCGGGAAAATTCCTGGGATTCATCGTCCGACACCGAGGCATCGAGATAGATCCGTCAAATATCAAGGCGGTTATGGAAATGCCTCCACCAAGGACTCTCAAGCAATTGCAGTCTCTCCAAGGAAAGCTCGCGTATATCCGGCGATTTATAGCCAATCTCTCAGGCAAGTGTCGTCCCTACAGTCACCTAATGAAGAAGGGGACCCCGTTCGTCTGGGATCACAAATGCCAAAGCGCACTGGAAGAAATCAAGCAATACCTGCAGAATCCGCCAGTACTAGCCGCTCCCGTTAAAGGAAAACCTCTCATTCTGTATACAACCACCCTTGAAGGTTCCTTAGGCGCATTGTGGGCACAAGAGAACGATCAAGGGAAGGAGAGAGTCCTCTACTATTTGAGTCGAGTTCTACTGGGGGCAGAAAGCAATTACTCTCCCATTGAAAAACACTGCCTAGCGTTGATCTTCGCGGTAATGAAGCTCAGACATTACGCGTTGGCGCATGAGGTCCATCTCATATCAAAAGTGGACCCTCTCAAGTACTTGATGTCGAAGGCCATATTAACGGGACGACTCGCTAAATGGGCCCTACTCTTGATGGAGTTCTCGATAACTTATCGACCTCTTAAAGCAGTGAAAGGACAGGCCATCGCCGACTTCCTCGCTGAGCATCCGATACCTGCCGATTCTCCTTTGAATTGCGAACTGCCAGACGAACATGCGTTTGACACGATCGATGGTGGTGATACCCGGTGGGAACTCTATTTTGATGGGGCGTCCTCCATGAAGAAGCGCAAACAAAGCACCCCTATAATCAAATCAGGGTAGGCCTCATCTTCGTGACTCCACAGGGAGGAATAATGCGATTCGCCTTCTCCTTGACAGAGCCGAGGATGAACAACGAAGCCGAGTATGAATCTTTGATAGCAGATCTCGAGATCGCCATCGACATGGGAATTGAAAACCTCCTCATATACGGAGACTCCCAACTGATCGTCAGTCAAGTAAACGGCGACTATCAGACGTGCAAGCCTGAGTTGGTGAAATACGGCGAAAGAGTAAAACGACTGCTGACTCAAATTCTTTCCTACACCTTGGAAAGCATACCGCGTGCGGAAAATAGCAAAGCGGATGCGTTACCCAAGCTCGCTAAAGAGCTGGCCGACGAGAACCTCGATGACGTGAGGATCGTTGTGCAAAGCCGTCGGATTCTTACTCCAGCAGAGGTATCTCCGAAGTTGTCCGAAGAAAACGGAGCGACCGAGCAAATGACTCTGCAAATAAAAGACCAGGAAAAGGTTACCGATTGGAGAGATGTCTTTATAGACTACTTCAAATCCCGTCGAACACCTGAAGATGCATCCTCAAGGCATCAGCTTATAAAACGAGCTCTGTCTTTCGCGTTCGTCAATGATACTCTGTATAAAAGGTCATTTGATTCTCTGTGTCTAAGATGCTTGGGACCTGAAGAGGCAAAGAGAGTCATCCAAGAAACTCACGACGGACTCTGCGGTTCTCACCAAGCCGGGCCGAAGATGAAGCCGAAGATCAAAAGGATGGGCTACTATTGGATCACGATGATCCAAGTTTGCCTCGAATACGCGAAGCAGTGCCATTTGTGCCGGATTCACGGAGACTTTATCCATCAACATCCAAATCCACTACATCCAATGGTGGCTAGCTGGCCGTTCGAAATGTGGGGAACTGACATAATTGGCCCCATCGAACCAGTATCGTCCAGAGGACATTGATTCATTTTGGCAACGACTGATTACTTCTCCAAATGGGCAAAAACAGTACCGCTGAGGGAAGTAAAGACGGAGAATATCCTCCATTTCTTCAAGACGCACGTCATTTATCGGTTTGGAACTCTACGACGGATTATCTCCGATAACGGGCCAGCCTATAGAAGCCACAAAATAAGCCGCTTCATACAGCAGCATAACATAGACTGGAGATACTCCTCAGTCTATAATCCCCGAGCTAACAGTGTAGCTGAGGCTTTTAACAAGACCTTGACGAAGATCATGAAAAAGACGGTGTCCCGAAATAAGAAGGACTGGCACGAGAGACTGCATGAAGCTCTCTGGGCATATCGAACTACGTTCAAAACGACCACGAATACAACGCCGTATGCATTGGTATTCGGTATAGAGGCGGTACTTCCCCTCGAGATAGAGCTACCCTCTCTACGAGTGGCAGTTCACTACGAGTTAACAGACGAAGAGAATGCTCACTTTCGGCTTGAGGAGCTCGATGCCCTTGATGAAACTCGGCTCATGGCGCAACAAAATCTGGAGGCTTACAAAGCAAAGATGACGCGCTCATACGAAAGATTAACTCGGCCAAGAACATTCCGCCAAGGCGAACTCGTGCTAGTGGTCAAAAGACCTATGATCCCCAATCGTGCCAAGCGGGGGAAATTTGAGCCGAACTATGAAGGCCCATATATCATAGACAATGTCTACCAGGGTGGGGCCTACCTACTCATGGACATGCATGGCGAAAGGCCCTTCAGGCCAATAAATGGTCGCTTCTTAAAGAAATACTACACCTGACGAGTCACGGCCTAGGTCAATGATAGATGACGACGACTATGTCCGCTTGCTATCTTTCTAAGCCCAAACTCTATAAGTAGTAGCCGGTTAACGGACCGAAACGTCCTTAAACTAACAGTGGACCGAAACGTCCTTAGACTAACAACTGACCGAAACGTCCTTAAAACTAACAATGGACCACTATGTCTTAAAACTAGCCGTTGACCGAGATGTCGAAAACTACGGTGGATTGCAGCATCCCAAAGTTGATACAAGAAAAAAAAGAATAAAAAAAAAGAGGAAAAAGAAAACGGTATGTCCATAAGCAAAATGGGCACGGATGAAAACCCGAAAGGGCTCCATGAGTAAAAACAGTAAGGCTACCGGCGAGTTTTGTGAAAACCCGAAAGGGCGCAACCTCGTTAGAATAAAAAAAAAAGAGAAAATGGTATGTCCATAAGAAAATGGGCACGGATGAAAACCCGAAAGGGCTCCGTGAGTAAAAACAGCAGGGCTACCAGCGAGTTTTGTGAAAACCCGAAAGGGCGCAATCTCGTTAAAAGACACTTGCAAGGTCCTCTCGACTTTGTAAGGAGAAACCACCTGCGTGAGATCCTTATGACTCATAAGGGAGCAACACACTTAGGGATCCCCACGATCCCTAGGGAGAAATTACACTTGCGAGATCCTCACGACTCGTAAGGAGAACCCTCTTATGAGATCCTCACGGCTCATAAGATTCCAAAGTCTTGAGCTACAGGGATCTCAACCTGTTCTTAAGCAGCCACCACAACCTCCGAAGCTTCCCTACAAGCGGCTCAATGCTGACCCTTGTATACAATCCACGGGCGCGGATAAAAATTTCCCTAACAGATTCCCATCCGTGACTAGGGATATGTCTACCCGGTGAATAGCCCTTATAAGTCCTCTCGACTTATAAGGAGAAAACACTCTTGTAAGATCCTTCTGACTTATAAGAGACCATACACTTAAGAATCCTCATGATTCCTAAGGAGAAAACACACCTACGAGATCCTCACAACTCGCAGGGAGAAATACCTTTATGAGACCCTTACGGCTCATGAAGTCAAAGCCTTAGTCGACAGGATCCTAACCTTGTCTACTAAGCTACCTTTGTTCGACATCGACAGAGGCAAATGATGATTCGCTCCTGGCAATATCCCAGTTATAGCGGTGCTGATGCCAAAATCGGTGTCTAATTCCAGGCTTATAGCGAGAAGCTAGCGAGTTACACATGCATACGAAATAGTCGAAATGATGGGGCAACTTGCAACAAAATCAGAAAGTAAAAATGTATGCATACAAAATAGCCGAAATGATTGGGCAACTCGCAACAAAAAGCAGCGAGTAAAAATAAAATAAATAGCCGAAAAGATTGGGCACCGCGAAAAATAGCCGAAATGATTGGGCAATCGCGACCTTCGCGATATAAAAGCTGAAATGATAGAGCATCGCGGAAATAAAAAAACATATAAAATTTATGCCCTACATGTGATATTACATCAATCCCTGTACACAATCCAGGGGCACAAACAAAGAAGGAATCACGCCTTCCCTCCCAGGCTTCATCAGAAGAAGAAACCATATCTCAACGGCTCACAGACAACCTGGAGACCACCCCGATATTTGTCTCATTACAACAGACGCTACATCATCCACATGACCCTGTTCGGAAATACGTCATCCACATGACCCCGTTCAGAAATACGTCATCCACATGACCCAGCTCGGAAATACGTCATACACATGACCCCTTTCGGAAATACGTCATCAACATGACCCCGTTCGGAAATACGTCATCCACATGACCCCGTTCGGGAATACGTCATCCACATGACCCCGTTCGGAAATACGTCATCCACATGACCCCGTTCGGAAATGCGTCATCCATATGACCCCGTTCGGAAATGCGTCATCCAAATGACCCCGCTCGAAAATACGTCATCCACATGACCCCGTTCGGAAATACGTCATCCACATGACCCCTTTCGGAAATACGTCATACACATGACCCCGTTCGAAAATACGTCATCCACATGACCCCGTTCGGAAATACGTCATCCTTATGGCCCCGTTCGGAAATACGTCATCCATATGACCCCGTCACGGAAATACGTCATCCATATGACTCCGTCACGGAAATACGTCATCCATATGACCCCGTTTCGGAAATACGTCATCTACATGTCTATCCTACTAAACACTTACGGGTCCTCTCGATTCGTAAGGAAGAAAACTCTCTTATAAGATCCTTACGACTTATAAGGGAAAACACACTTAGGAATCCTCACGATTCTTAAGGAGAAAATACACCTACGAGATCCTCACGACTCGTAGGGAGAAAAATCTTTATGAGACCCTCATGACTCATAAAATTGAAAAGTTTTAGGTGACAGATCCTAACCCTGTTTCCTAAGCCATCACCGCTCTACAAAGAGTCCAAGATGGACAGCTATCTACAGGCCACACTTGCCAGAGTAACATATCAACAACACAGTAAAGAGAAGAAAGCGATAGAGAGAACATCTGATTCACGTTTGATTAAGCATCGAAGCATACCGGTCCATGCATGCGCAAAAGATTTAGTACATAAAATAAAACAAGCTGAAATGAAGAAATTTGCCATTCATACTTCGAAAAAGTTCTTACAATTATGAAAGCAGTAAACAAAAATATCATCAAAATAATTACAATGGCAAAACCTCAGATCCAGGGCATGGATTGAGGAATTCGAAAGTAAGGCCATCTAGAGTCTTTCTGGCCTTTCTGACCATTCTCGTGTGCATCCTCTCGCGCTCATGAGTGTCGAGATCCTCGGCAATGTCCCCTTCCCTTTGATAAGAAGCGATTATCGTCTGTTGGAAAGTTTGGTGCAGGATATCAATGAGGTTGTCTCGCCACTTCTTCGAGATCAGCCCCTACAGGAACACATAATGCATCTTGTCTTCGGTATCATCCAGCGCATTAAGTAGCATGGCCTCATGAAATCCAGGAAGTGCTCTCCAAATTGCTCCCACTACGATTTTCAAGAGAGCGGAACGGCGAGGAAGTAACCAACCGACGCGTGCATACAGACGACCCATAATCTCCGCACATTGGGCATCTGTAAACTCTTGGTTTTGGCAACGACCCTGTATGCGGATATCCTCATAAGTAATGAACTCGTTCAGACTGTATAAATGAACAGCCATAGTGCCTGAAAAGAAACATCATTAGAAGATCAGTAATGAAGAAAAACAAATACGGAATTTAAACGACTCTTGATATCCCCATGGAGAGAACAAATCCTAATTATGACTCCTAACAAATTTGAATTTGCGGGAAATCTTATAAAAAAAGGTGGAATCTTATTTAATGAGTGACCCCTTGGGTTTAGGAGTTAAACTCCTCGAGAGCAATGCTCTGGAGACAGGAGTGACACCTGTCAAAGCCAATTATGAGGGGAATTTAAAGAAACTCCCCGAGAATGCTAAGAGCCTTGCTCTGAAAAATAAAAAAAAGATAATGATAAAAAGAAAGGACATCAGAAAAATTGAAATCAAATTTTTGTATATATGAATTAAAATTCTAAGATCTTCAAGATTCATGAATAAGCTCTGAAGAGAGCAAAGCTCTATCATTGAAACCCTAAATGGGTTTTCTTTAGATCGAAGATCTATGAAGAGTAAGGCTCTGTTAATGGGTAAAACCCTAATTTAGTAAAAGTTTTAAACTTTACCTAAATTTTAACAGAGTTTTTACTCTTAAAAGGTTCTTAAACAGGGGAGCAATGCTCTGAAGAAGAGATAATTCTCAAAGAGAAGATGAAAATCATCTAAGGGACCAAAGGTCCTATTTATAGGCGTTGAGAGCCGTTTCAACTTCCAAAAGTTGATCCAACGATTGAGATGCTACCACCGCCGCACCCACGTATGGGCCACGTAAGCGCAACGGTGGGGGGGCATTTGTTTCCCCAATCAGAGCAAAGCTCTGTTCAAATTCAAAATTCAAAAAATTGAAGCAACGCTTCAGATCCAGCGCTAGGTGCGCTGCGCGCCACGTGTAAAACACGGGTGCGCTAGCGCCAGGTGCGCTGCGCCCTAGGCAGTGCACCCCCAATCAGAGCAAAGCACTGTTTTGAAATTTAAAATTCAAAAATTGAAGCAACGCTTCAGATCCAGCGCTAGGCGCGCTGCGCGCCACGTGTTAAACACGGGTGTGCTAGCGCCAGGTGCGCTGCGCCCTAGGCAGCGCATCACGAGTGCGCTAGCGCTAGGCCAGCTGCGTGCCACGTGTCAAACACGGATGCGCTAGCGCAGGATGCGCTGCGATCTGAGCAGCGCACCACGTGTCAAACGTAGGTGCGCTAGCGCAAGGTGCGCTGCGCTCTGAGTAGCGCACTACATGCAAAACACGTGTGCGCCAGCGCTGGAATTAAAAATTCCCCACCGTTAGATCAAAAAATCTAATAATAATGATAAATCATTAATTAATCAGAATTAAATTCTGTTATGGAAATATTTTCTCGATCTTATTAAAACAAGAAGATTATCTTCTACAAGACAGAAGCCTTAGGATCAAAGATCCAACGGTGGGAAATATTCCCAAATCAATCATAGAAAGATCTCTTAAAGCAGATTTAACAAATCAATTGGCCCTATATAAAGGCCCCAAGACTTAAAGTCTGATATAGAGAAACCCCCCTGCAAACTTTGAGAAAAACTCAAAGAGAAAGAAAAGCAAGCTTTTGGTGAAAGAAGATCATTTTCTTCAAAGTAAAGAACATGATTCTTGAACACAGAGATGAAATCATCTCATAAAAGAAGAACTATCTTCTAAATAAGATCATAGATCTACAAAAGATCAAGGTCTTTGATAAAAACGAGATCAGAGATCTTATTATAAAAACTAAAAAGAAGTATTCACTTCATTCATAGATCCTTGATCTACAAAGGCAGTGCCCTTTTTTTTTTATAAATAAGAACTTCTGTTCTTGAACCTTGAGGCAAGGCCTCCTTTAATGGGAGAACATAAACTTGTTCTCTGATAATAAATTTGATCAAATGCGTTTTGCGCTACTGAAAAGTGCCTTTCACTCATGAACTGTGCTTTTGTGCTCATTGGACAGGCGCTCAGCGCCAAAGGATGCCACGTGTCAACCACAGACATAGCTTGCGCTTTGCGCTTCTGAAACAGCGCACTGCGCCCATAGACTGGCGCTCAGCGCCAAGCGCGCCACGTGTCACTCACTGGTGCGCCACTAAATCAGCGCAAAGCGCTCATAAATTGAAAGCGCAATGCGCTAATAAACTAGCGCTTAGCGCTAAGCGCGACACGTGTCATCTTCGTGTGCGCTACCCGACAGAAGCGCTATGCGCTCTCTAATTGGCGCAAAGCGCCTGGCGCGCCACGTGGCGCATTGTCAGAACACACTTTGTTCTGATGAATACTATGCATTCAGTACAAGATAAAAAATGTCAGGATCTAATGCTTAGCATTATTAAAATGGCCATTCCCAAATAAAAGCTCAATAGCCAAAACAATAAAATGTTAAACATTTTAATTGGACTTAGCCCAATTCTGGCCATAAGTCCTCAACTTATATTTAACCGAGCCCATCTGCTCTATCAACCAACGCACACCGGTTCGAGGGCACATCTCGTTCCTCCTCTGATATTTGTCGTTGTAATCCTTCAACGTCTTCAGAGAGGTGATGGGTCCCGACGACCACACATTTCTACGGACTGTGGGGTCCTTAAACTCATGGACTACAATGTCCTTAAACCCTATAAACTACGACGTCTTTAAATTACGGACTGTGGGTTCCTTAAACTCATAGACTACGATGTCCTTAAACCCTATAGACTACGATGTCTTTAAACTACGGACCGTGGGGTCCTTAAACTCATGGACTACGATGTCCTTAAACTTCATAGACTACGATGTCTCTAAACCGGACTGCGGGGTCCTTAAACTCATGGACCGCAATGTCCTTAAACTAACAACGGACCGAAACGTTCTTAAACTAACATTGGACCGCAATGTCCTTAAACTTACATTAGACCGTAATGTCCTTAAACTAATCAACCGCAATGTCTCTAAACTAAACAACAGAGGCTAAACGTTCTCTCATTGGATCTAAATGATCCTGTTAAGTTGATCTTAGTCTAGAAATTAGATTAACGTATCCTTAACAAACGTTTAAGTTGATCTTAGTCTCAAATGAGGCTAACGTATCCTTAAATCTAACCCCCAAACCAAAGTCTAAGAAAATACGGATTTGGACTAATCCACGCCCTACGGGCGACAACATAAATTAGTCTCCGTATACAATCCACGGGCAACCACAAACAAAACAAATACACACGACACGAAGTGACCATCTGGAGAAGGAGAAAGTTGTTACTGCGATGCGGTAGCGTAATTAACTGCAGGGGCTTGCGCCTGCAGGGAAGAGCGTCCCAACAATAAAACCCCCCTCAAACGAGGGGGAATTTGACGAAGTCTGTTACATCGGCCGCATCCGTTTAAACCTTCGATACATGGTGCCATAAATCAAGTTGGCATCTTCAGAGCGGTGGACGGATAGCACCAATTAGTATCTGCCCCCAGATTCAGGAAGACGTCCGTCTTCCCGGTTTCCGGCGGTAAACAGGGTTTTTAAAGGCAAATGGAGGAGGAAGTTGAGATATGGGGATCTGTGTGAAGGGAGGTAACGGGATTCAGAGGGAGGTGACGGAATTCATTCTCACCGCGAGATGAGAGAGATAGAGGTGCGAGATGAGAGAGATAGAGAGAGGGTGAGAGGAGAGAGAGAGAGGAGGAGAAAGAAAGTTGTCGGCATGCGGAGGAGAGAGAGAGAGAAAGAGAAGTAGAAGGAGAGAGGGAGTAGGGCTACGAGAGAGTGAGAGAGCTGGAGTGGGAGAGAGAAAGAATCTGATTGGTTTAGGGAAAGATTTTAGTTTGTTAAAATGAGTTAAGATTTTAATTTAATAAAATATTTAGTTAGTTAAATAAACTTTAGGCTATTGATTTATTAATTTAAAGATATTATATTTAATTAAATTTGAATTTTGCCTGGATACAAAATATTCCAAAACGCGCCCGGGTCGGGTCTAAAATTTAGATTTAAAAATATGAAAAATACATGCGACTTTCAAAATTCAATATGAATGCTCAGGTAACGAAAAAGCATACCCCCAAGAACGGATGCACGTACGTGCGCGTAGCCGTCCAAACACGTCCGTTTCACTGAACGGGACGAGTAAAAAATGCGCGGATGCTTTTCGGTAACGTGAGCAAGCCATGTTATGTAATTTTAATATATTTTATGTGACTTAAAATGTTATGCAATGCCAGATGAAATGCCAGTATGCAGTAAATATGAAAATGCACCAGTCTACGTAACAAATCAGGATAATTCATAAATATGAGCAAGCCATGTTATGTAATTTTAATATATTTTCTGTGACTTAAAATGTTATGCAATGCCAGATGAAATGCCAGTATGCAGTAAATATGAAAATGCACCAGTCTACGTAACAAATCAGGATAATTCATAAATATGAATCAAACAGGTTCAAGCAAGCGGGTCGGGTCGAATGCAATATAAAATGTAAAATACTATTCGCACCCAAAACACGATTAATCGAGAAATACCACAAATAAGAACTGGAATTGGTATAAATGAACTAGGTTGTTACATTATACCCAACTACAAAAAGAATTTCGTCCTCGAAATTCCAAGAACAAGAAAGGATAAACAATCTAGAAACTACAAGAATAGATGTGGAAACTTCTGTCAGATTTCATCTTCTCGTTCCCAAGTTGATTCTCCATGCGAGCGATTTCCCCAAGAAACAAGTCCAAGAGGGATAACCTTGTTCTTAAGAACCTTTTCCTTTTGATCCACAATTGACATCGGTCGTTCCTCAAAGGTTAAATCTTCTCATACAGCCAGCTCCGAATGATCTAGCACATGTGTTTCATCTCGAACATACTTACAGAGTTGAGATACATGAAATACGTCATGAACATTTGCCAAAGATTGCGGTAAAGCCAGTCGATACGCCACTTCTCCAACACGCTCCAAAATTTCGAAAGGCCCTACGAATCGAGGACTGAGCTTTCCTCGACTCCCAAAACGAATAACTCCTCTAGTCGGTGATATATTCAAGAATACTAGATCACCAACAGCGAACTCTAGAGGTCTTCTCGATGTATCGGCCCAACTCTTCTGCCGATCTTGCGCTGCCTTCATATGTTTCCGGATAGTGTTAACTTTCTCCACTGTTTGCACGATCAAATCCGGTCCCAACAATCTTCGTTTTCCAATATCATCCCAACAAACGGGTGAACGACACTTGCAACCATACAATGCTTCGAATGGAGCCATCTGAATAGTCGCCTGAAAACTGTTATTGTAAGAAAATTCCACTAAGTGTAGATGATCCTCCCATGAACCCTTGAAGTCTAACATGCAAGATCTCAACATGTTTTCAAGAGTTTAGATCGTTCTCTCCGACTGGCCATCTTTTTGAAGATGATAAGCTGTGATAAACTTCAATCGAGTCCCCAAACTTTCCTGTAAGCTCCTCCAGAAGTGTGATAAGAAATGGGTGTCACGGTCGGACACGATGCTCACCGGTACTCCATGCAATCTTACAATCTCCTACATGTACCGTTCTGCCAATGCTTTCGTTGATTGACCAACTCGAAATGGTATGAAATGAGCTGCCTTAGTCAATCGATCAACAATCACCCAAACTGCATTGTTACCCTTTGGACTCCGCGGTAACGCTGTCACGAAGTCCATGGTTATATGTTTCCACTTCCATTAAGGAATCGGAAGTTGTTGCAATAAACCAGCAACCCTTTGATGTTCAGCCTTAACTTGCTGACACACCAAGCACTTCGTAACAAAGCGGGCAATCTCCCGTTTCATGCCTTCCCACCAGAAATGCTGTCGTAGATCTCGGTACATCTTCGTGCCTCCTGGATGTACGGAATATGCGGAACTGTGTGCCTCCTTCATAACTTCTTCGCGAATATCTCCTTTTGGCACACACAAACGGCTACCATATCGCAACGAACCATCTTCATGATTCAATAAGTCTGTTCGAAGTCCAGCTTCAACCTGTTCTCGAAACTTTTGCAATTTAGGGTCCTGTAACTGCGCTGCTTTAATATTCTCGATCAACGACGATTGTACTTGCAGCTGTATCAACTGTCCCGAAGAATGCGGTAGCAAGATCTCCAAATCAAATCTCCGAAAGTTTTCATAAGTTCCTTTTGTGCAGTCAACATCCGAATTGCTGGCAACCGACTAAGCACATCCGGCACAACATTAACTTTCCCCGGATGGTACTTAAGATCAAGATCGTAGTCAGCCATCAGCTCCAACCATCTACGCTGCCTCATATTAAGCTCCTTGTGTGTGAACACATACTTCAGGCTTTTGTAATCAGTGAATACTTCGACCCTTTTGCCCAATAAGTAGTGTCTCCAAATCTTCAAAGCGAAAATCACAGCTGCTAACTCCAAGTCATGAGTTGGGTAATTTTTCTCATGGGTCTTCAACTGTCTCGATGCGTAAGCTATAACCTTCCCATGCTGCATCAAAACACATCCCAATCCTTTCCCAGATGCGTCGCTGTGAATCACCAATCCTCCGGAACTGTCTGGCACGGTCAAAATAGGAGCGGTTATCAATCTCTGCTTCAACACCTCAAAAGCTGACGCACACTTATCCGTCCACTCAAATGGTACTTCCTTACGCGTAAGCTTGGTCAAAGGCTCGGCCAAACGAGCAAAATTCTCCACGAACCTTCTGTAATATCCGGCAAGTCCAAGAAAGCTTCTGATCTCTACAACGTTCTTCAGAATCGGCTAATCTCGAACTGCTGCAATCTTTTCGGGATCAACGGCGATTCCATCTTCGGACACGACATGCCCTAAAAACTTCACTTCTTCAAGCCAAAACTCGCACTTGCTCATCTTTGCATACAATCTTTCTTGCCTCAAACTCTGCAGTGCGATCTTCAAGTGTTCTGCATGCTCTTCAATACTCTTTGAGTAGACCAGAATATCATCAATGAACACCACTATAAACTGGTCCAAGAATGGTGAAAAGATTCGGTTCATCAAGTCCATAAATACCGCCGGTGCATTCGTTACTCCGAAGGGCATCACTAAATACTCGTAATGTCCATACCGAGTTCGGAACGCCATCTTGCAAATATCTTCTGATTTAATTCGGACCTGATGATATCCGGATCGCAAATCCAGCTTCTAGAATACCCTTGCACCACTAAGCTGCTCGAATAATTCGCCAATGCGAGGGATCGGGTACTTGTTCTTAATAGTCACTTGGTTTAATTCTCGATAATCGATGCACATTCTCCTTGTGCCATCTTTCTTCTTAACTAGAAGAACTAGAGCCCCCCAAGGTGAATTACTGCTGCGAATCCAACCCTTCTCAAGTAATTCAGCAAGCTGCTTCTTGACTTCTTCCAACTTCACTGGTGCCATTGGATAGTACACCTTAGAGATTGGCGCTGCACCAGGAATAAGATCGATCGCGGACTCCACATCTCGTTTTGGCGGTAAACCCGAGATGTCCTCGAACACGTCCATGAAATCTCGAACTACCACTGGCGCTTCTTCCTTATCAACTTCCATAGACGAAAGAACATTATTTGTCGGCCTAGCCCTAAACTCGACTGGCCCGACAGAACTGCTTCCTCTAGTAAAGATAAACTCCGGATGTCCGGGAATCTGGAAAATTACTTTATTTTCCCTACAATCAATGTAAGCGTGGAAAGTGCCGAGAAAATCCATTCCCAAGACGACTTCATAACTGCCGGTATCAATCACTAAGAAATCTGCAAATAACTCTCGTCCGCAAACAACAACTGAACAATCCTTACATTCTCTATTAGCTACGATCTTCCCATTCCCAGTGTGTATGTCCCAACAACTAGATAAGGTCGTGCAAGGAATCAAGTGTGTAGTAATAAACTTGGATGACATAAAACAATGGGATGCACTAGAATCGAATAACGCTAATGCGGAAAAACCATGAACAAGTAGGATACCTGAAACAACTTCTTTTGAAGCCTTAGCTTCCTCAGCCGTCAAGGTAAATGCTCGAGCTTGATTGGGTCCCTGAGTCAACTGCTTCTGCCCCTGAAACTGCTTCTGCGGTGGCCTCTGAACATCATCCTTCAACTGAAGCTTCGACGGACAAGCGTTGATAGTATGATCCGCCGATCCAAAAACCAAACAGAGTCCCAGCTTCCTTCGACAATCCTTCTGTAGGTGCCCTGGTAGATGACAGAACTCACAAAACATTCTTCCCTTCTGCTCATGCACGACGGGCTTCTTCATAGGTGTTACGCCATGTCGGTTCACCGGAATACCTCTGCGTATATGCGCTCGGTTCGGTGCAAATGCCGGCTTTCGCGCTGTAACTTCTTGCTGCTGCATACCCCCAGTCTTCATAGATAGGCTATGTTTGCTCTCGGGCCGCTGTAAGTACTTGTGAGAAAGTGGTCAAACCCAGGGATATAGTTTGCCTCTGGATGTCCACATCTAAACTGCACATAAACCTTCGTGTCCTATCAGCTTCTTTAGCCACCAAAGGTCCAGCGAATCGACTGAGCCGTGTCTACTCAGCCGCATGCGCATCCACGGATCCGCCGTTCTGCTTTAAACTGATAAAATTTTCTTCCATTTCCTCCCGTGCAGTCTGCGGGAAGAACTTCTCCAAGAAACTCTTCGAAAAATCCGTCCAACTGATCGGCTTGGGCAAGCGGGTCTCTTCCACAAGCCACCATTCACGGGCATAGTCCACCAACTGGATGTGTACCACATCCACTCTCTTATCCTCTGGAATCCATGCCGCAATGAGCAAATTCTCCGTATCAACCAGCCACTGCTCTGCTGGCAACGGCTCTTCCAAACCAGTGAAGACGGACGGACCAAGCCTCCTGAAATCCGCCACGGTACCCACACGATCAACTGGTCTGGCCACAACATTGTTTACGGACTGCTGGACGGTCCGCAAACCTTCCTGAAAAACTTCGGCTTGCTGCTGGTTCAGCTCGGTCTGCCGTTTCTGGTTCTCCAGCATCCCACGAATTACTCCAAGCAAAGCGGCTTCATCAACGCGCCTTTGGTACGTTTTCAGATTTCTGCCTGCCATGTTCCTGAAATCAAAACGCCGAAAGGATTAATATGATAATAGATTCAAAATATAGATCAAGGATATGAATCAAGACTAGAACTCCAAGTTACTTAAATAGAGTACCGCATTGTAACCATGCCGCGGTACATAGCTACAATCACATAACTCCACCCAAGTCTCCTAAGTTCTAGAGATAAACAATAGGAAACCATGTTTCAAGTCGAGATGCAAAGAGGTTTGCATATCGTCAAGGTAGAATCAGGAGGAAGTTAAGATTCAAAAAATGGCAAGATGGTAAAGTGGCAGGACATGTTCCTAATCACGAGTATTCTGATTCGTGTATTGGGTCCAATACCCAACTACAAAAGAATCAAACCTGATTAACCTAGATCCTATGGCTTTGATACCAAACAAACCCTGTCACGCCCCGCTTCCCAGAGTAAGCTAAGATAGGTACGTGACAGAGCCAACCATGCTACCTGTGGATAGGAAATATCCCTCCACAGTCACATTACGGCTGTAGAGATATCAAGAACAATAATAATTAACTATCTAATACATGTCCATGAGCCAGAATAACGAGTCAAGAATAAAATAATGCGGAAGCAAAAAGATCCAATACAATAATAAACTGGAATGTACGTCCCATAATGCGGGCTCACATCAGGAATGAAAATACTGAAAGGAAACTAAACTAAACTAATAACAGGTCATCACCGCTTGGCCTGTTGATCAAAGTACTCCTCGACAGCCTGTGATAAGGACAAGGGATCTGAGCCATGCAAAACCCAGACGTCAGTGCGTCATAATATCAATAATTCTAAGCAAGCAGGATAAAATGAAATATGCAGGCATGAAGTATAAACAATAACCAGTTATCAGGAATAAACAACAACATGAATATAGATCAGTGAATAGGATATATACAGGTGAAGTGCAGTGAAAAGTCTAAACTGTTCTATAGGGTTATCTACTATAAAGTTATTGAAATCAATTAGAGTAATCCTCCATGTAACTCAAAGGATATGTCCCGTTATCCCCCGGGACCACGGATCAGGTAGTGGGAGTCATGAATGACTCTGTCCCGTTATCCCCCGGGACCACGGATCAAGTAAGAATCACGAATGATTCTGTCCCGTTATCCCCCAAGACCACGGATCAAGTAATACCCTTGTAAGCTACACTTTAATTTACACTTTTGATTTCCCCATACCCCCAAGGTTATGTGTTCAAGTCAGGTATTGGTAAATCTGGAGCTAATACCAACACAGGATCAAGCAGGTACGGGTTTGTCTGTATAGACAACAAGATATGTCCGTAGGGATAACAAGTCATGATTGTCGGCATTAGTAACAAGATCAGGTAACATGTCAAGCTGTAGTACATCAGGTCATGTCAGGTAGTGTACATGGATCAAATCATATCAAGTAGTGCACATGTATCAAGTCGTGTCAAGTAGTAGTGTATCAAGTCATGTCAGGTGGTGCACAAGTATCATGTGGGTGCTCATAATCAAACTGTAATAAGTATGGGTACACAAAATGAAGTATGGAGTACTAATGTAACAATAAAATGGAATAATATGATGTGGTATGCAAATAGATATAAATTCAAAGATATGGATGCACAATTACTGATTAGGGTTACATTTATAGTTCCAATACTAATTAGGATACTCTTTATTAAACATGGGATGTTAATAACACAGATTTATGTATTAATATGATCTATGGATGCAGTTATATATATTTTAAATGAGATGGATGCAAACGGGTATCTGAAATCAGTAAAACTATAATATGGTAATGTGGGATGTACAACTAAGAAATATGTGATATAAATATTGATATGGATGCAGTATATTGTAATCTAGTATGTAACAAGATAAGTTTTCATTATCTAGATCTGAAATGATATGAATGGATGCAAACGGAACAGCGAAAAGCTATAATATGAAACATGGGATACTAGATTTAAAATACAGGTATGATATTTATTTAAATAGGTATATAATGAATTATATAGCATGTAGCAAGATTAACTTGCCTCGACGGATAAAGAAACGGATGTATACGGTACGTCTCACGTCGGTGAAAAGTCGCGACGCACGTACAACACACGCAACGGGTCCAAGAAACGCACAAGGGTGATCACACAAGTCAGGTACGTCATCTGTATCGTCGGAATCTTCGACGTCACGTCCGGCTCCGGCGATCTATGCAAACAGAGAACAAATTTTCAAGAAAGAAATAAAGAAAAAAAAGAAGAAAAGAAGGGAAAGAAGAAGGATGAGAAGAAAAGGAATGCTCACTGGGTTGCAGAGAGGAGTCGTGAGGGTGTCGACGACCGTGAATGAGCTCCGGTGAAGCTAGGGTTTGGTGTTGGGGTTTCGGTTAGGGTTTGGGTTTGTTGTCTGGGGTGTTGCTGGGTTGTAGGGGGAAGAACAGAGGAGACAGGGAGAGAAAAGAGATGGTTATGATGGTGGAGTGAGGCTATGGTCATCGGCGATGAAGGAACGACGACGAGGTGGTGTGGGTTTTGGTTTCTCTGTATGTGCAGGGGTGCGTGCAGGGATCACGGGAGAATGAGGGAGGCGGCGAAGGAGAAGGAGATGAGACGAGGGCTCTGTTGAGGTTGAGGAGGCAATGGAGATTAGGGTTAAGGTTTGAGATTGGGAGCTCGGTGATGGGTTAAGGAAGAAAGGACTCGGGGTTTTTAAAGAGAAATGGAGGAAGAAGTTGAGATATGGGGATCTTTGTGAAGGGAGGTAACGGGACTCAGAGGGAGGTGACGGGATTCATTCTCACCGCGAGATGAGAGAGAGAGGTGCGAGATGAGAGAGATAGAGAGAGGGCGAGAGGAGAAAGAGAGGAGGAGAAAGAAAGTTGTCGGCATGCGGAGGAGAGAGAGATAGAAAGAGAAGAAGAAGGAGAGAAGGAGTGGGGCCATGAGAGAGAGAGAGAGAGAGAGTGGGAGAGAGAAAGGATCTGATTGGTTTAGGGAAAGATTTTAGTTTGTTAAAATGAGTTAAGATTTTAATTTAATAAAATATTTAGTTAGTTAAATAAACTTTAGGCTGTCGATTTATTAATTTAAAGATATTATATTTAATAAAATTTGAATTTTGTCGGGATACAAAATATTCCAAAACGCGTCCGGGTTGGGTCTAAAATTTAGATTTAAAAATATGAAAAATACATGAGACTTTCAAAATTCAAAATGAATGCTTAGGTAACGAAAAAAGCATACCCCCAAAAATGGATGCACGTACGTACGCGTAGCCGTCCAAACACGTCTGTTTCACTGAACAGGACGAGAACAAGATGCGCGGATGCTACTACGGGTTTAGGGGTATCATGCAAGCCATGTTATGTAATTTTAAAATATTTTCCGTGAATTAAAATGTTATGCAATGCCAGATGAAATGCCAGTATGCAGTAAACATGAAAATGCACCAGTCTACGTAACAAATCAGGATAATTCATAAATATGAATCAAACAGGTTCAAGCAAGCGGGTCGGGTCGAATGCAATATAAAATGTAAAATACTATTCGCACCCAAAACACGATAAATCGAGAAATACCACAAATAAGAAAATACGAGAACTGGAATTGGTATAAATGAACTAGGTTGTTACAGTACCGGCGAAATAACTCGAAACGAATGAAAACATAAGTGAATGCAGGTGTTTTGCTTTATACATTCCTAACTTGTCCACACTAGACAGATCTATCAGTTATCATACGATTGAATCTTCTCGTCACATAAACTACATGACGGTTATTAGCACCGAACTATACCGTCCGATATTTAACAATCTTCCTATAGTTCTATGTCACGACGAACATCGAACGTATGTTAACCGATAGACGGGGACTAAGTCGCGCTGATTTTCACATATGAGTATTAATGAGAATATGAAAGTTTCATATTATTATCGAGTATCATATATTTGTTTTAACTTGAACATTCAACTTAAATAGTTTTACATTTACGTTTCGTTTCTAAAGGCATGAAATTTTTAGTTTAGGGTAAAGTTTTCTTACGTTTTCGGTAAAGTTGTACGTTTACGTTATCATCGAGTATCCTACTGAAGGAACTAGTGCACCATAAACCCTTATCCTAATTAATCTAATTATCCCTAATTATCACCCTAACTCAAATTATCCCTAATTAACCCAAAATTAAGCTAATTAAACCAAATTAACCATAATCAGCACCCTAACCCAAATTAACCCTATTTTACCTAATTAACCCAAATTAACCCTAATCATCACCTAAACCCAAATTAACCATTTTTACCTAATTAACCTAAATTAACCCTGACCCTAATCATCACCCAAACCCTAATCCAAATTAACCCTAGCCTAAACCAAAATTAACCCTAGCCTAAACCAAAATTAACCCTAATTAATCTAATGGACCCTAACCCTAATCATCACCAACTCTATTTAATATAATTAACCCTAACCCTAACCCTAACCATCACCCAAAACCTAACCCTATTTCACCTAATTAACCCTAACCCTAATCAACCCAAAGTCTAACCCTAACCCTAATCATCACCCAAAGTCTAACCCTAACCCAAATCAACCCCCAATTAACCCGGTCCTATAACCCTAACCCTAACCCTATTTTATCTAATTAACCCTAACCCTAATCATCACCCAAAACCTAACCCTAACCAAAACCCCCATTTATCCCGGCCTGGTAACCTTAACCTTAAAATCAACAACAATAACACCAATTTAAAACAACAAAATTATAAATTAAAATCAAAATTAATTCACCTCTGCCGACAAGTAAAGTTTCTCAAGGAGGTGGAGAGCAAGACTTCGATAACATGGAGGAGGCCGGGATGATAGAGCTCGAAATGGTAGAGGTGGCGACGATGATGATTGGAGGGGATGAGCTCGGTTGGCGGTGACAAGGAACTCTACGACGAGCTTGATCGACGGCTATGGAGGAGGAACTCGGCGAAGAGGAAGGCGGCGATGAGAAAGGTGGCGCCGATGGGTGAGGATGGACGACGATGGGCGAGGGTGCGGGTTGGTGGGAAATTTTGGGGACAGTAGGAAATTCTTAGGTTTATTTTTTTTAAACAACCCTTTTTCACCCCTACGTATTAATCCGTAGGTCTCTCTTTTGCGGCACCTTAGAGCCAAATAAATACATTGCATTTTAATATTTTTTAATTTATTTATGCCCCTACGGATTTAACCGTAGGGACAAACAATACCCCTATGGAGTAAACCGTAGGGGCAATAAAAAGTTGCCCCTACGAATTCTTCTATTCGTAGGGGCAACCCCTCATTGTAGTAGTGAATATACCCCACTCAAAATTTTGATATTTTGAAAAAACCCATTCAAAACTTCATATTTTCAAAAAACCCATCTAACTCATAGCCGTTAACTACAAACCTAACTCTCAACCATCTCTGTTAAATAAGTTAACCATGGTTTGGTTAGAACTTTTAAGCCCTGGTTGGATACAGAGTTTAGATTACTGTAGTTTATTTTAAAGCGAAGGTAGGGGGGCATGCAAATTATGGTTTGCAATCCCCAAACTTCAAAAATGGAGTTTACTTAAATCCAAAAATGAAGTTTACTTAACTTTGATCATATTGGAGTTGAAATAACAATAGTTTAAGGTTTTAGTTATCTCAGCTCCAAAATGATTGCCAAACAAAGCAAAGAAATCATTTTGGAGTTAACGTTTGCTAACTTTTTGAAACCGCGGTTTGGAAAAGTTAACTCCCCAAACATGCCCTTACTCTCTTACATACCCTTTTCTCTCTCTCTCTCTCTCTCTCTATATATATATATATATATATACATACATATATACATACATAAATACATATATACATACATACATACATATATATATATATATATATATATATATATATATATATATATATATATGTCTTTTCCTCCATGAGTTGCTGCCCTTCACAACACCGGCGGCGGCCAACCACTTACAGAGGAGTTCTTCATCACTTCTCCCTCTTCTCTTCATTTCTCCATCTCTACAACTTGCATAGGAGTTTGCATCTTTAAAACTTGCAAAGTTTTTGTTGGAAGTTGAAGTGAAAGACTCAAACTATTAATATTTAAACTTTAGTTCCACATTGGAAAAACTAAAGTTTTTGGATATGCTTATATATGATATCTCCATATAGGTCGTTAGTAATATTTGTATTGGCTTTTATTGAAATGCACGCGCCACGCCCGAGCCTACAAACCTAACTCTCAACCATCTCTGTTAAATAAGTTAACCATGGTTTGGTTAGAACTTTTAAGCCCTGGTTGGATACAGAGTTTAGATTACTGTAGTTTATTTTAAAGCGAAGGTAGGGGGGCATGCAAATTATGGTTTGCAATCCCCAAACTTCAAAAATGGAGTTTACTTAAATCCAAAAATGAAGTTTACTTAACTTTGATCATATTGGAGTTGAAATAAATGAAGTTTACTTAACTTTGATCATATTGGAGTTGAAATAACAATAGTTTAAGGTTTTAGTTATCTCAGCTCCAAAATGATTGCCAAACAAAGCAAAGAAATCATTTTGGAGTTAACGTTTGCTAACTTTTTGAAACCGCGGTTTGGAAAAGTTAACTCCCCAAACATGCCCTTACTCTCTTACATACCCTTTTCTCTCTCTCTCTCTCTCTCTCTCTATATATATATATATATATATATATACATATATATATATACATACATATATATATATACACATACATACATACATATATATATATATATATATATACACATACATACATACATACATACATATATATATATATATATATATATATATGTGTCTTTTCCTCCATGAGCTGCTGCCCTTCACAACACCGGCGGTGGCCAACCACTTACAGAGGAGTTCTTCATCACTTCTCCCTCTTCTCTTCATTTCTCCATCTCTACAACTTGCATAGGAGTTTGCATCTTTAAAACTTGCAAAGTTTTTGTTGGAAGTTGAAGTGAAAGACTCAAACTATTAATATTTAAACTTTAGTCCCACATTGGAAAAACTAAAGTTTTTGGATGTGCTTATATATGATATCTCCATATAGGTCGTTAGTAATATTTGTATTGGCTTTTATTGAAATGCACGCGCCACGCCCGAGCCCTTAGTGGGGGTGTGTTCTACGAACATGAATGTTGGTCCAGTCATGGGGGGGGGGTGTCCCTGCACTGTTTTTATCCTTTTGCATATTTAATTTTTTGTTTTAACTGAAAGAAATTTAAACAAATGGATGTAACTGTTAGAACAGTTACTATAACCGTTCCCGGATTTTTTGGAACAGTTGTGTTCCTTAGAGACATTGATTCGGGTCTTATAAATAGCCCAAATCTCTTCTCCCTCAAACATAATTTTTACAGTTTTTTCTCTCTTTCTCTATTGGTTTGTTCTGAGCATCGGTGCAAGACAAGGCATGATACATTCTATCTTTGTGACTTGTGCAAGTCGGGGATACCGGAAGGGCCGAGAGAACGTCGTATCTTGTAAACGTAGCGCCGCTGAAAACCTGCACAATAGGAAGGCAATTGCGTTCTTACGGTAGCGCACTCAAGTGTGTACTTCATTCCCATTCAGTCTTGTCCAATCTTATTACCATTTTTTGTTTAATTATTTAAATTGAATTTATTTATTTATTTTAGTGCATAATTTCTAATAGTGTAAGAATGTAATCGCATGCACTGATCTAATTGCATTTTTCTATACTGTTTCATTATAAAAATTAACTGTCAATTGCCTCTTTATACTAATTAATCAACAAAATTTAACATATTGTTCGTTGTTAATATTCTAATCATATTGTTATATTGATTCTAATAATCACTAAATTGCTTTAGATGGCACCCAAGGACGACTCATGTACTATCAAGCATGATAAATTTAATGGCACTAATGATTTCAATACCTGGCAAATCCAAGTTGAATATTTGTTAAGGCTTAATAACCAGTATTAAAGAGAGTCTCATGTCTTTTAACTCTTCTAATGAGTCTGAGAAAAATGATGATACTACAACCACAACCCTTCCTGCTGAGAAATCTAAGTATTTCTCTCAAGAGGAAATCGACTATCATTGCAAATTTCGTATTCTAAGTGCTCTTGATCGTTCACTCTACCCTAGTTTTCTTCATCACAAAAATGCAAAGGACCTATGGACTGACTTTGTCACGCCCCGCTTCCCAGTGTACGGAGAAAGGGACGCAATGAGATCCGCTACGTATATACTCAGAAGTACATACGCTAAGCGTATCTAAGCAATATAAAATAAATACACAAGAGAAAAGGGATAATAAAAACAACTTTTATTTAACATTCTTTTGTACAATGCATGAAAATGAAATACAACTGAAATAAAAAGATGCCTAAACAGTGGCATAACAGGAAATGAAAAGTAATGAATGGAAAAGTGTACAATGAAACTACAGTGCTGGATCTTCGGAAAACTGCTCCAAGTTTTCTATAGATGGCTCGATCTCTGCCGGGTCCAAACCACCTGACGATATTCAAAGAAGAAAGAAATATAATATCGTCAGCGAACAGGTCGCTCGGTAAGTCCCAAAGATAAGAGGAAAATAGAATAGACAGAATAAGAAGATATCTTTTAAAGTTGTATATTATTGTTGTAATGTTGTGTTAACGCTGTTGTTTGTAGGTTAGTATAGAAGGATGCTAGTGTATACGAGAGGGGTCTCTATATGCTAGAGACCAGGGCAAACGGAATGTACAAGGAACCGTTAAGCCACGGTACAACAGCAACGGAATATAAGTTAGGTGTCTTAATCTGACCGCCTCGTGCCACCTTTAACACCTTCCGTACAAATCTACCCCTTAAATCCCGCGATGTCTTATTTGTATTGTTATCTTGTAAATTGTATTGGTGGTATGAGTGATTGACTGACCGAAATCATGATATCAGTAAACGGTTGTAACCGTAGAATCATGTAAATGGACTAACTGAGAATCATGTAAAAGAAATATATATATATATATATATATATATATATATCCATGGTTCGGTTCAGTCAAGTTGTATAAATTGATAATTGAATTCATGGATTCATGCGTTCATATTGAATTGGAATATTGTAGATTGTAGATTGACTTGAATCATATTCAAGTCAGAATGATCATACTCAAACCCGAGTCAGACAGTTAGAAATGTAAATCGAAGTCCTATAATTGCTAGGGTCCTTAGGGTAATTTATAAAACTTGAAGGGGTTTTATGTAAAAATACTTTTATATACTTTTCAAAATACACCTCAAGTATTCATTATTCGTCTTTAGAGTTGTAATGAATGTGGATTTTATATTGAGCCATTTCTAGTGAAAATATCCCAGTTTTATAAATAAGGTATTTATCTGTAATATTGATTTATTTGAAGTTCATGATATTTTAGTGTAAAATTTATTCTTGTGATTTTCAGAAAAAGGTAGAATATTTATATCATAACAAAATAAATGTTTTAATGATAAATATACATATATTTATACAAAAATAATTTTAATAAATATTTTATATTCTAAAAATCTCATTTTCTTAAGATATCGTATTTTAAATCTTTCGAGACCGAATGTTCCTTGCGGAGGTCTGAATCTCGCACTACTAAGCCCGAGGATGTGAGATAATCCGCACCATCCCGAACGGGTTCCCTAAAAATGGGTTGTAGTGGCGCTTTGCAAAGATTGTAAAATACTAAATCCTTTAGAAAACGGTTTTATAAAGTAAAAGGTATTTATTTGTAAAAATGTCAATTTTCCGTATTTTAGATTCTAGGGTTTCCTAAATCAACTAGCTTATTTCTAAATGGTCTAAACAACAAGTTATTAGATGCCTCAAATCGCCTCTTCACCACCAATTATGGTCAGGTAAGTACAAGTGAGGAAAGGAGGGATTCGCTCACGAATCACCATGAGTCGGGCCTTTTAAAGTTACCTTTCTCACTTGCCTAGCCTAGACACCACAAAGTCAGGTTTAGATAAACGACCGATGTCCACAACTTATCGTATTTTCCTAATAAGAGATATTTATTTAAAAGTGTATCAAAACTAAATCTTTTAGAGATAGTTTTATTAAGTATATGGTATTTAAATGTAAATTCTTATTTTCTCGTATTCTAAGGTTTCAATGGTATCGTATTAGATTGTATGTAAGTGTGTGAGGAGGTAGTTCATTACCTCGTGATCTACTATAAATGTATAACAAGTTTGATGGTGTTAAATAAAAGAGTGAAACATTGTGGTATTTAAGCGAAAAATACGGTAAATTGAGAAAGCTATCATTTCATGTGGTGAAACTTGTTCAAATTCTTTGATTAGTGTTTAGTAGTCAACATAAGGATGTTTAATTATGATTGTATTAGTGAGAAGTGAAACTTATAGAAAACCGAATCGAAAATCGGATTTGTAATTTCGTATTTTCTTGAATAGGGAAGAGAGAGATAGAAAGGGACTTACGGGTTTTCGATTACACTAGAGTGAGGGGGAACTAAAGGGATTTCCGATGCGTTGCGTCGTCGCCGATAATTTCTAAAAACGTCGCCGGAATTTCCGCCGGAATTTCGTCGGAGCTTCGCCGCGAGCTTATTTTCAAAATACACAACTCTTGGAAAAATTTTGAGAGAGTGAGCTTAGGATTTTGGGATGAGAGGGTAGAGGGGAGGTGGTGTATTTATAGGGTAGGATAAGAGTAGGGTAGGTGAAGGGTTTTTAATAAAAAAATTGTAAAAATTTGTGTGAAAATCATTAAAATTGTAGTAAATGGGGGATAATTAAATCTCGGAAACCGATCCAATAAATTAGAGTATACAGGGGGTTAGGGGAGACGAAGAGCCCCAACTTTCATGTTGGGGACTCGGCCGTCCGGCCGAGTCTGACCGGCGGCGCCGGCCCGAGTCGGGCCGAGTCAGGTGTCGAGGAGGTGGGGGTCTTCAGGTGGGTCCTTTGGTATATTTAGTTTTTAAAGTATAGTTTAATTTTTGGAAGTTATGGTGTGTGGACTGTTGGGCTTCCAAGGAATTTAAAACAAAAATAATCTAAAAATAATGTGGGGCAGGGGATTTGAACTCTGGTGGCTTAGTTCAGCAGTGCAAGGTATTACCAATGAGCTACAAGCTCCTTCTTGTAATTATTTGTATGAAATAATTACTTAAAGTGGTAACAGCAACATTAAATACCCCAAGTATACTTCAAATTTAAATCAATTTTATGTATACGAAAATTGGAGTTGTTACAATCTACCCTCCTTACAAAAATTTCGTCCTCGAAATTTATAACTTTTATTTGAGGACTAGTTTACAAAGAGGTGAGGATATCTTGCACGCATTTCATCTTCCCTTTCCCAAGTGGATTCTCCTGGAGTGTCCTTCCTCCACATTACCCGGACCAAGTTAACTTCCTTGTTCCGAAGGGTCTTCACTTTCCTGTCCAGGATCTCCACAGGCTGTTGCTCACAAGACAAGTCGGGCAGTATAGTGAGCTCGGAATGATCAAGGACATGGCTGGGGTCACTCACATACTTTCTGAGTTGGGATATATGGAACACGTTATGCGCTCCTTCCAATGAGGGTGGAAGCGCTAAGCGGTATGCCACTTCACCGACTCGTTCGAGTATGTCGAACGGTCCAATATATCTCGGACTTAATTTACCCCGTCTTCCAAATCGGATCACTCCACGGTTCGAAGATATCTTCAGGAATACGTGATCTCATGGTTGGAACTCCAAGTGTCGTCTCTTCACATCTGCCCAGTGCTTATGTCGATCTTGGGTTATGCGCATCCTTTCCCTGATGGTACGAACCACATCAACGGTCGCTACTATCATCTCTGGTCCAAGAAGTTCCCTATCTCCGACATCGTCCCAACTTAATAGTGATCGACACTTCCTTCCATACAATGCTGCAAAAGGTGCCATTCCTATGCTTTCTTGGTAGCTGTTATTGTATGCGCACTCCACAAGATGCAGGTGATCTTCCCACGATCCTTTGAAGTCTAGCATACACGCTCTGAGCATATCCTCCAAGATCTGAATAGTTCGTTCCGACTGACCATCTGTTTATGGATGATAAGCCATGCTGAAGTTCAGACTTGTTCCCAAGCTTGCTTGCAGACTCTGCCAAAATTGCGATCGGAACCTGGTGTCACGATCAGAGACAATGCAGACCGGTACTCCATGAAGTCTCATAATTTCCTGTATGAGTTCATGGGTATCAGAGATAGTACATTATGAAAAGTTTAAATCTTAAATAGATTATTACCTCCATGTACTTCTTTACTAGTGCCTCAGTTGATTGGCCAACTCGAAAAGGGATGAAGTGAGCCGACTTTGTGAGTCGATCCACAATGACCCATATAGCATCGTTACCCTTCGTGCTGTGAGGAAGAGCAATCACAAAATCCATCGTGATGTGTTGCCACTTCCACTCTGGGATTGGTAACAGTTGAAGTAGTCCAGCTGTCCTGTGATGTTCAGCCTTTACTTGCTGACACACCAAACATTTTGCGACACTTCTGGCTACTTCACGCTTCATTCCATGCCACCAATAATTCTGACGTAGATCTTTGTACATTTTGGTGCCTCCAGGATGTACTGAGTAGGGAGAGCTGTGAGCTTCTTTCATTAACTCTTCCCGAACAGGACCTTTTGGTACACACAATCTGCTGCCGTATCTTAAAGATCCGTCTTCATGGATGATGAAGTCTGTTCTGAGTCCATTCTCCACTTGTTCTCTGATCCTTTGCAACTTAGCATCACTTGCTTGAGCTGCTTTGATCTGATTGATAATGGTTGATTGAACTTGTAGATTCATCAAACTTGAAGAGTTACCTGGCATGACTACTTCAATCTCCATCTGATGCAAGTCTTGCTGAAGCTTCCACTGAGCGGTGAGATTCATTGCTAATGGTTGGCGACTAAGAGCATCAGGTACTACGTTCACCTTCCCTGGGTGATATTGCAAGTTGATGTCAAAGTCCGTGAGTTCTAACCATCTTCTCTGCCGCATATTCAACTCCTTCTGAGTAAACACGTACTTCAGAATTTTATGGTCTGTGTAGATGTTCACTCGTTCACCAAGTAGATAATGGCGCCAAATCTTGAGAGCAAAGATGACGGCTGCCAACTCCAAGTCATGCGTCGGATAATTGCGCTCATGAGTCTTCAGTTGTCTTGAAGCATAAGCCACAACCTTACCGTGCTGATGTAGAACACATCCTAATCCCTTACCGGATGCATCACAATGCACTTCGAATCCTCCAGATTGATCCGGTATTACAAGAATGGGTGCTGATGTCAACCTTGACTTGAGTTCTACGAAAGCTTGTTCGCATGCATCTGACCACACAAATTCTTCATCTTTTCGTATGAGCTTGGTCAGGGGTGTTGCTATCTTCGAAAATCCATCAATGAACCTTCTGTAATATCCAGCTAAACCCAAGAAACTCCGAATGTCCTTCACTGACTTTGGTGTAAGCCATTCGCTAACTGCTGAAACTTTTGCTGGATCCACAGAAATTCCTTCTCCTGATACGATATGTCCAAGAAAACCAACTTTCTTTAGCCAAAACTCGCACTTGCTGTACTTGGCATAGAGCTTATGTTGTCGAAGAGTTTCCAGGACAATTCGTAGGTGCTCTGCATGCTCTTTCCGACTCTTAGAATACACCAGGATATCGTCGATGAAGATGACAACAAACCTTTCTAAGTATTCCCGGAAAACTTGATTCATTAGGTTCATGAATATTGCTGGTGCATTGGTCACTCCAAATGGCATCACTAGAAATTCTTAATGTCCATAACTAGTTCTGAAAGCTGTTTTGTGAATATCAGCTTCCTTGACCTTCACTTGATAATAACCTGAACGAAGATCCAATTTAGAGAAAACACAAGATCCACTTAGTTGATCGAATAAATTATCGATGCGCGGGAGTGGATACTTGTTCTATATAGTGACTTCGTTCAAGGCTCTATAATCGATGCACATTCTATATGAACCTTCCTTCTTCTTCACCAGTAGCACAGGTGCTCCCCAACTTGAAGTGCTGGGACGAATCCATCATTTCGCCAATAATTCGTCCAACTGTGTTCGGACTTCCTTCAAACCTTCCGGACTTAATCTATAAGGTGCTTTGATCACCGATTGTGCTCCTGGTACTAAATCAATGTAAGTCGATGTACAACACCCCACGACTTGCGGGGAGGCGGAAATATGAAAAACGATCTTGTTCTATGTAATAACATCGACTAACCGCAAGAATCGGTGCTAAACGATAACTAACAATAAACATAGGAGTTCTAAACTACTATATGAAGTGATTATACCTAATGAACCGTGTGCTTCGTCTTTTCGTTCTCCACCTCCTCCTCGGCCTTCTCCTAGTAGTAGATGATTCACCCGAGAGCTTTACTTCAAGCTTCACCTCAAACTAGAGGTAACTAGGTTTCTTAAAGTGCTAATCTAAGTAACCTAGGTGATATAGAGTTTGATTATGGAGTGAGTAGTCTATTCTAATCCTTGATCTCAACACATGAGAGGGGATGATTAGGGTTTGAAGAGAGAGAGAGCTTGAGGAGAGAGAAGGTGAGCATAAGAATGAGAATGAGATAATGATCTCTCATGATATATATGTGTAGGGTTCTTAGGCACACTAATGAGGTCTCACAAGGCATTAAGCATGCCAATTTCAAAAATTACAAGTGCCAAGAAACCCTAATACGGATCGTTAACTAGAGTTTAGGCGAAAAATGAAACTAGTTAACTTAACTAAAATAAAGAGGCTACAACCTTTGTAGATCCGGTTCTCCACCTCCATGGCTCCGTGATGAATTCCCCTCACTGTACAAATCGGATCCCAGACTCTAGCTTCGGCTTCATCGGAGAAATGGGCGGGCTAGGTCATCGACTACGATGCTGAAGATGATCTACGTCGAGGCAACACTAGATCAAGCTCCAACTTCACCAAGTCAAGAAACTTGTGAAGAAAACACCCTATACTACTTGGCAAGAGGTAGAGGATGAAGAAATAGGAAGTGGGTTCACTTTAGAATTGGATTTCTCACTCTTTTCATCAAATCACCATTGATGAAAGCTAGGTTTTCTTCTTTTGTTAAGATGAAGAAGAAGAAGAAGATGAATATGATAAAGTGTTGAAGAATAATTGAAAAGGAATTGATTCTTATCATATTCTAACCTTAGTTAAGTGTAGAGAATAGACCATGGTTAGTTATGATGGTTAGGGTTAAGCAAGAGACAAGAATGGTGGACTAGGTCAAAGCTTCATGAAGCTTCAACAAAACTACAAATAAAGCCACCATTCTTTTCTTATCTTTTCCAAAATGAATAAACAAATACATAAATGAATAAGCAAAACCCTAATCATCAACTTAACCATGGTTTAATTCTTAACACTTAACCAAAGAATCATGTATCATCAAACATGATACAATCATATGCACAAAAGTATATCACATATACAACTTGCACAAATCAAGTGAGAAAATCCATTTAAAGTGAACCAATACTAGTTAATGCAAAGTAATATATCAAATATATATAATTCTACATTAAATCATTAAATCAACACTTGATTTAACGATCCCGTCATATCGCATATAACTGACTAGTATCCAATGTATTGACTTATCGAATCAATCCTTGATTCGATAACTAGGTTATATCACATACAACCATTCGACACATTCATCGCGAGAATTGAATACGGTATCACATACACGCATTATTCTCGGTCCCGCACATATCTCATATGCGCTCCTATTTCGTTTCGCTTGAGCCAGGAAACCTCTGTGTAGGACTCTAAAGACTCGTCAATACGCCGGCAGTAGGTGATGATCATATCAAACACGCACAAGCCGCAAGCGGTCTGCTAAACGTAACGGTCACCCGGGTATTGAGCGATTAGAAGATCGACAAGCAAGCCCGCTCATACTCTTGTAAATCCAACCAGTAACACTTACCGTATAGTCCGGTCTGTTTGTCTGATATGTCGCATATCTCGCCAGGGGTGGTAAACGTCAGACCCCAATAGCTCGATAAGTCGTGTCGATATGAGGTCTATAACAGTTCGAGAAACTACAGGTAACACTTACCAGTAAATCTCAGCAACCCTGGCCAGGGATTTCCGGTTATAGCCAATCGAACACAGCGCAACATCAACTCCCTATACCGGGAGAGATGAATCCCCTCCTATCGCTCATTGCCTCCATGTGATTCGGGACTGTACCCAAAAGCCACCGTTTTGCACGCCCTCTTGGACGTGGTAAGGTGGAAATCAAAGCACAGTGGGAACCACACAAGACTCTATGACGATCTCGGGTCAACAGACTACTCTGTACCAGTGTCACCAGAGAACTGCCATCTGACGTAAGGTATAATACCATCTGGGAGTTCTCGGCGAGTCCGTCCAGTGTACCCAGTCTACTCTGAGCACCCGTATATCATCTCTGATGTCAAACACCAATGGATATGGGATCATCCATCGCCCATCTATATGAGTCGAGAAGGTATACGCTAGTCTACTCTGGTATATCGATGCCCCGTCTCGATATACCCACGACTAGGGACCTTGAAAGATGTACTTATGGACTACCATGTCCCCACTAGTATGATCCGCTTCATGGTCCAGGTAGTCAAGTACACATCCTAAGGGTTTTACCAACATGTAACAGAGAGACAATCAGTATACATGTTAAGGTAAAGAACAACCAGATAGCATACTATCATGTCGAGCAAGAAAGTCCTCCCTATATACGTCCCAGCATCCACTACAACATACATCCTATGTATAGTAATGGCCTCTAGGGCATACATATAACTAACAATATGAAGCATTTAATCTTTATCAAATAAATAGAATAATGGATTTAACAACCATGCTTCATAAATACAAATGGGTGATTCATTTCCATGAGTCATTAAGCATTTATGATGCATTAATGACATGGATGGATCACACAAATGAGTCACTAATCTCATTTAATGCATATGCCACCTAAACCCCCAAGTCACCATCTTCTAGAAACTTCTCGTGAAATTACGAGAACGCCCCTCCTATCCGTGAAAACACGGAAAAACTTTAGACTGTACAAATCCAATATCCCGATACTAGAATCTGGCTTAAACCAAAGCCGACTAGTAAAAACTATCCGAAAGTCGTACGTGCGTAAACACACGTATGCGTCCGAACCCTTGTCGTAAAACCATACGACCTCTATATCGTTTCGCTTGGAGCAGGAAAACTCTCTGTGTGGGACTCTAATGACTCGACTACTACGCTGGCAGTGGGTTTAACCACAGACCGCAAGCGGCACTAGCTGTACGTAACGGTCCCTAGGTAGATGTCGATAAGAAGGCCGATGAGGAAACCCATCCGAACTTCTACTGAGCCTGATGTGACAATCTCCATACAGTCCGGTCTGTTCGTCTAAGACTATCGCATATCGGGCCTAGAGGGCGGCAAGCGTCAGTCCCCTAATAGCGGTATAAGTCGTGTCGGAGTGAAGCCCATTACACCCTGAGAAACTACTGGAACCTACCAGTAAATCTCGCTTGCCCTGGCCAGGGACTTTGCGTAATGGCTCTTTGACACAGCGCGATATCAACTCCCAATACCGGGAGAGACGAATCCTGTCTAACCGCCACTGCCTCCAAGTGCTCGGGGCTGCACCCAACTGCTATCTGTTTGCACGACTCCTTTGAGCCGTGGTAGGGTAGCAATCTAAGAACAGTGGGACACACTCGAGGCGAAGTAGCAGTGTCAAGTCTGCGGACTATGCTGTACTCATGTCACCTGGGAACTGTTAACTGACGACTGGTATAAAACCCAACCAACAGTTCCCTGCGAGTCCTGTCCGGTGTACCCGTAACTCAACGAGCACCTGTATACTATCTCCAGTACGACGTACTGACGGCTGTGGGACAGACCATCTCCCCAACTGGGATGAGAAGCGTACACACTAGTCTACTCCGGAGTATCGATGCCCTGTCTCGATAATCCTAGGACTAAGGACCTGAAAAAGGATGTGCTTGTAGACTATCCAGCCCCCACTAGTGTGACTGCCATCACAACGCTGGTAGTCAAGCAAGATCCTAAGAGCTCTATCAATACGTATACTCACATATTAAGATAGAAAAACCAAGTAGCATACTACCATGTTTAGCAAGACTGTTATATATATGTGAATATCCCAAGCTTCCATTAAGTAATATACAAACTAGTATGATACAATAATGGCCCCTAGGGCATATACACTAACAATCAATATTGAATTCAAGAGCTCGATCGGGAGGCAAACCTGATATATCGTCAGGAAATACATCGTCGAACTCTCGAACTACCTCTGGTCTTAATTCTTCTTCCGCTTGAGCTGCTGCAACTACTGCTTCTCTTGGCTTCGCTTTGTAGATACTTGGATCCAGGGTACAGTCTCCGCTCTTGAAATAGAAGACCGGGTGGTCTGGAATCTCGAATACTACCCTCCTTTGTCGACAGTCAATGGTAGCATCAAAAGTTCCAAGCCAATCCATTCCTAGAACCACATCGAAGTTCGGTATGTCCAGTACTTTGAAGTCAGCATAAAACTCTTTGCTGCAGACGACGACTGGACACAAGCTATATCCCATGATTGCCTTTAGAACGCCATTTCCTGAACTGACATTCCAGCCGGATACAAGCGGTGAGACTGGAATTGCATGGGTTCGGACGAACCATTGCGACATAAAGCAGTGCGATGCTCCAGTATCAAACAGTGCTAGTGCATGGAGTGAGGCTACTAAGATTGTACCTAAGGTATGTGGGGTATGTTTTAGGTATAGGGAAAGTGTGTAGGTAAACAAGAAAAGTTTGAGAAGAAAAGTTTACCGGTGATGACTTGGCCAGTGGCCTCAGCTTCTTCCACGGACATCGTGAAAGCCTGGCGCTTTCGTACATTCCTCCTGGCATGCGGAGCATTCCTCAGAACGTTCTGTTGAGCTTGATGGAACTGACGAGGAGGTGGTGCAGCTTGTGGTCCTCTGGGTGGTGCAGGTAGTGCAAGTCTTGGAGTGGGTGCTTGGATGGCTGGGCGCTGTGGGTAATTGTTTGCTGGCATGGGTGCAGCAACTGGGTTTTGCCTTTGGGGACAAGACCCAATATCATGAGTAGCTGAGCCGCAGACTAAGCAAAGACGGTTGGCTCGCCGACAGTCTCTCATCATATTTCCGGCTCTCTTGCAGTAGGTACAAAAGGCTGGGCTAGGACGATGGTTCGGTACTCCGGGTCGCCTTGGCATAAAAGGTGGCCTGGACGAGGCTCCACCTGCCATCTGGTTGGCAGGGTGTTTGACTCCTGCAGACTGAGGTCTGCCCCTTACTTTTATCACTGCCTCATAACTGCGGGTAGCTTCCAGAGCATCCTCATGGGTCAGAAATTTTCCAGTGGCTAGAGCAGCCTGAATTTCCGTGTCCAGACCTTGTTGAAAGCGACGGGCTCTGATCTCGTCCGTTGGTATCAAGTGTGCCGCGAATCTGTTTAAAGGATTGTGTTAGCTGTGTAATATATGCTATTTAAAAATTGAACTATTGTGACATATCTTACCGGCTTAGCATGGTGAATTCAGCGTCGTACTCTTCTACTGATTTTTCCCACATTGAACTCTGTTGTAGATGAATGAACTGCTGCTCTATGGCAAACCTGGCAGTCACAGGGAAGTACATCGCGTCGAACTTCTCGCGAAAAGTCTTCCATTCAATAGGCTGTGCAAGACGGCTTTCTTCCGCCTTCCACCAGTTGCGAGCATTGTCCGTGAGCTGTAGTTTCGCTACTCGAACCCAAGCTATGTCTGGCACTTGTGCTGCTGCCAGATCATCTTCTATACTTTGTGCCCATTCTTCGGCTTCAAGAGGGCTTTCTTTTCCAGAGAACTGCTTGGGATGTAAAGTCCTGAATTGCTTTACCCCAGGTGCGTCAGTCTCGGGATGGTTCAGGAGTTGTTGTTGTTCCTCAAGAAGGCTGCGGATCGCCTCAAGTAGCACTGTTTACTCAGTGGGTGGCGCAGGAACAGCAGGAACGTCTGGTAGTGGAGGTGGAGGTGTGTTGTTGACGTTGGTGCTGGTGTTGTTCGGGGAATCCATAACCCTGAAGAAAAATTTGGGTTAGGACAGATTCAAAGGAAATGATAAGATTCAAGAAATATGAAATCGTAAGATTCAAGGAACATGAATTGTAAAGAATGTTTTAGTTGCTTGTTCTTGTGTTATATTGCTTAGGTTGTTCACGCAGAACAGAATTGCATGGTAGTGTTCCATACAACTCTGGCCTGCATAGGCTACCAACAAAACCTGTCACGCCCCGCTTCCCAGTGTACGGAGAAAAGGACACGACGAGGTCCGCTACGTATATACTCAGAAGTATATACGCTAAGCGTATCTAAGCAATATAAAATAAATACACAAGAGACAAGAGATAATAAAAACAACAACTTTTATTTATTAACATTCTTTTGTACAATGCATGAAAAGGAAATACAACTGAAATAAAAAGATGCCTAAACAGTGGCATAACAGGAAATGAAAAGTACTGAATGGAAAAGTGTACAATGAAACTACAGTGCTGGATCTTCGGCAAACTGCTCCAAGTCTTCTGTAGATGGCTCGATCTCTGCTGGGTCCAAACCACCTGACGACATTCAAAGAAGAAAGAAATAGAATATCGTCAGCGAACAGGTCGCTCGGTAAGTCCCAAAGATAAGAGGAAAGTAGAATAGACAGAATAAGAAGATATCTTTTAAAGATGTATATTGTTGTTGTAATGTTGTGTTAACGCTGTTGTTTGTAGCTTGGTACAGAAGGATGCCAGTGTATACGAGAGGGGTCTCTATATGCTAGAGACCAGGGCAAACGGAATGTACAAGGAACCGTTAAGCCACGGTACAACAGCAACGGAATATAGGTTAGGTGTCTTAATCTGACCGCCTCGTGCCACCTTTAACACCTTCCGTACAAATATACCCCTTAAACCCCGCGATGTCTTGTTTGTATTGTTATCTTGTAAATTGTATTGGTGGTATGAGTGATTGACTGACCGAAACCATGATATCAGTAAACGGTTGTAACCGTAGAATCATGTAAATGGAATAACTGAGAATCATGTAAAAGGAATATATATATATATATATATATATCCATGGTTCGGTTCAGTCAAGTTGTATAAATTGATAATTGAATTCATGGATTCATGTGTTCATATTGAATTAGAATATTGTAGATTGTAGATTGACTTGAATCATATTCAAGTCAGAATGATCAGACTCAAATCCGAGTCAGACAGTTAGAAATGTAAATCGAAGTCCTATAATTGCTAGGGTCCTTAGGGTAATTTATAAAACTTGAAGGGGTTTTATGTAAAAATACTTTTATATACTTTTCAAAATACATCTCAAGTATTCATTATTCGTCTTTAGAGTTGTAATAAATGTGGATTTTATATTGAGCCATTTCTAGTGAAAATATCCAAGTTTTATAAATAAGATATTTATCTATAATATTGATTTATTTGAAACTCATGGTACTTTAGCGTAAAATTTATTCTTGTGATTTTTAGAAAAAGGTGGAATATTTATATCATAACAAAATAAATGTTTTAATGATAAATATACATATATTTATACAAAAATAATTTTAATAAATATTTTATATTCTAAAAATCTCATTTTCTTAAGATATCGTATTTTAAATCTTTCGAGACCGAATGCTCCTTGCGGAGGTCTGAATCTCGCACTACTAAACCCGAGGATATGCGATAATCCACACCATCCCGAACGGGTTCCCCAAAAATGGGTTGTAGCAGCGCTTTGCAAATATTGTAAAATACTTAATCCTTTAGAAAACGGTTTTAAAAAGTAAAAGGTATTTATTTGTAAAAATATCAATTTTCCGTATTTTAGATTCTAGGGTTTCCTAAATCAACTAGCCTATTTCTAAATGGTCTAAACGACAAGTTGTTAGATACCTCAAATCGCCTCTTCACCGCCAATTGTGGCCAGGTAAGTACAAGTGAGGAAAGGAGGGATCCGCTCACGAATCACCGTGAGTCGGGCCTTTTAAAGTTAACTTTCTCACTTGCCTAGCCTAAACACCACAAAGTCAGGTTTAGATAAACGACCGATGTCCACAACTTATCGTATTTTCCTAATAAGAGGTATTTATTTAAAAGTGTATCAAAACTAAATCTTTTAGAGATAGTTTTATTAAGTATATTGTATTTAAATGTAAATTCTTGTTTTCTCGTATTCTAAGGTTTCAATGGTATCATTTTCGATTGTATGTAAGTGTGTGGGGAGGTAGGTCGTTACCTCGTGATCTACTATAAATGTATAGCAAGTTTGATGGTGTTAAATGAAAGAGTGAAATATTGTGGTATTTAAGCGAAAAATACGGTAAATTGAGAAAGCTATCATTTCATGTGGTGAAACTTGTTCAAATTCTTTGATTAGTGTTTAGTAGTCAATATAAGGATATTTAATTATGATTGTATTAGTGAGAAGTGAAACTTATAGAAAACCGAATCGGAAATCGGATTTGTTCCGATTCCGTCGGGTTTATAATTTTGTATTTTCTTGAATAGGGAAGAGAGAGATAGAAAGGGACTTACGGGTTTTCGATTGCACTAGAATGAAGGGGAACTAAAGGGATTGCCGATGCGTTGCGTCGTCGCCGGTAGTTTCTAAAAACGTCGCCGGAATTTCCGTCGGAATTTCGTCGGAGCTTCGCCACGAGCTTGTTTTCAAAGTACACAACTCTTGGAAAAATTTTGAGAGAGTGGGCTTAGGATTTTGGGATGAGAGGGTAGAGGGGAGGGGGTGTATTTATAGGGTAGGCTAGGGATAGGGTAGGTGAAGGGTTTTTAATAAAAAAAATTGTTAAAGTTTGTGTGAAAATCATTAAAATTGTAGTAAATGGGGGATAATTAAATCTTGGGAATCGATCCAATAAATTAGAGTATTCAGGGGGTTAGGGGAGACGAAGAGCCCCAACTTTCATGTTGGGGACTCGGCCGTCCGGCCGAGTCCGGCCGGCGGCGCCGGCCCGAGTCGGGGGTCGAGGAGGTGGGGGGTCTTCAGGTGGGTCCTCTGGTATATTTAGTTTTTAAAGTGTAGCTCAATTTTTGGAAGTTATGATGTGTGGACTATTGGGCTTCCAAGGAATTTAAAACAAAAATAATCTAAAAATAATGTGGGGCAGAGGATTTGAAATCTGGTGGCTTGGTTCAGCAGTGCACGGTATTACCAATGAGCTACAATCTCCTTCTTGTAATTATTTGTGTGAAATAATTACTTAAAGTGGTAACAGCAACATTAAATACCCCAAGTATACTTCAAATTTAAATCAATTTTATGTATACGAAAATTGGAGTTGTTACACACTTAGAAAAGCGTTATGGCAATGACAATGCCAGAGTTAAACGTTATTCTATTTTTTCCTTCCGTAACTTTACCCTGAAAGATGATCAACCCATGAACAATCAATTACATACCTATCAACAGTTGGTCACAAAAGTGGTTAACTCTAGAACAATACTTTCTGAATAATTTTAGGTTACCGCCCTAATTGATGTATTACCTTCTTCCTGGAAAACCTTTGCAAACCATCTTAATATAAACCAAAACCAATATTATCTCGTTGATGTGATGAATTCTATTCGTATAGAAGAACAAAGGAGGACAATCCATAATCCTCCTAACAGATTTAGAGTTAATCTTACCGAAGGATAAGGGGGTGGTAGATCTCCTAGTGGATTCCAAAAGAAAAGATTTAAAAATAAGAAAATATTCAACAAGAGTAAAAGTCAGGTTAAGAATCAAAGACCCAACAATAGTGATGAAAAATTCTGCTATGTCTGTGGAAGGAAACATCACATTTCCACCAAGTTCTTATATAGGAAGACCGCTCCAATTCAGAAACCTGCGGGAAATCCAAAAGCAACTGTAAATGTAGTGGAAAATAGTGATGGTCCAATACTCTGGTTTGATGCTCCAACAATTAATTTCACTATTACATCTAATGAATGGTGGTTGGATCGTGGAGCAAATGTATATGTATGTTCTGATTATAAATGGTTTCATGCATTTCAGGATGAATGTGGGGAAGTGTAACGCTCGGGAATGACACTATATCACCTGTCAAGAGAAAGGGAACCGTCAGGCTCTCTATGACCTCAGGGAAAACATTACCCTTGGAGGATGTGTTGTATTTTCCGGGTATTAGGAGAAATTTAATAAGTGTCTCTTTGTTATAAAAAAAAAGGATATAAAATTGTGTTAGAATCAAATCAGATTGTTATTTCTAGAGGCAATGTATTTGTTAGTAAATGATATGTTTGTGATGGTTTATTTAAACTTAACATTGTTTGTAATAATGTTTGTAATAATAATAATAATAATAATAATGCCTCTTTAGTTTTAAATGCCACTTCTAGTAATGTCTGGTATGGTAGGCTAGAACATGTTAATTTTCAAACCTTAAAAAGAATGATGCATTTGAATTTGATTTCTAAGAGTTCTATTGACTTGCATTCTAAGTATGATATCTGTGTTAAGGCTAAGCACACTAGAAACACTTTTAAATCAGTAGATAAATGCACTCTAACACTTAGTTTAATACACTCAGATGTCTATAACTCTAACTGACAATCTACAAAGGGTGGAAATAAATATTATGTTACATTTATAGATGACAATACTAGGTATTGTTATGTCTATTTAATCTCCACTAAAGACAAGGAATTCAATATATTTAAGAGATATAAAGCCGAAGTAGAAAGCTTCACTGAAAAGAAAATTAAGATACTTAGATCGGACCGTTGGGGAGAATATACATCACATGAATTTGACTCATTTTGCTAAGAATATGGTATTAGACATGAATACTCTCCTCCATATACACCTGAATCTAATGGTGTTGCAGAAAGGAAAAACAGAATGCTAATGAATATGGTTAACTCCATGTTGATTAGTTCTGGAGCCCCTGAAATCTTGTGGAGTGAAGCAATCTTATCGGCATTCTATATACTTAATTGTTTACTATCACGGCCCGGAAATGGCACGTGACTGAAACTTGAATCAAGTGAAGTCTATAGGACCACACCGTAACCCAAGTAAGCCAAAAACCAAGAATCTAAACCTTTTTAAGAAAATAGTGGAGGTGAAGTTTTGAAAAAAGGGTATATATGAAATCAAGTCACTTTTTAAATTATAAATAAGGTTCTTTAGCCTATGTAACAAATTACATACGTAGGATCCTGATCTGGTATCCAATACACAGGACGTAGAACAAACTGAGAAATAGTTCTCGGTAACGGACACACCCGAAGAAGATGCATCAACATGCTGTTTCTTCGTACGGGTGGCGCGGGAATCCTGATATTCCCATATCCCTTGCTCATACTTATGACAGTCATAAGATGGAGCGAGACCAACGTTACTTAGCCCTGTATGTCGGATTGCTTGGCACGACAGCAAGGTTTTGGGAGTTATCGCCCATGCCATTTTCAAAAATTTGCCGTACAAAACAATCATAACCCTAGAATCTTAACTAAAGATTTAGACAATACAGTGTGTAAACTACTTTACAATTAAATGAACTGGGAATACAACCTTTGTAGACTGGTCCTTCACTTCAATAGCTCTTTGTAGTAGTCCTTTCGCTCCAAGTAGTGATCTTGCGGACTCTAGAGTGGCTCCACAAGAAGAAAGCAACGAGCTTGCATGAAGTCTTCGAGGCCGAAGATGATCTACGTCGAGGAGACACTAACCCAAGCTACTTCTTCACTAATGTGGGATTAGTGAAGCGAACACTCTAAACTAAATTGCTAATCTAATAGAGGATGATGAAGTAGGATTTTTGCTCACTTTAGAATTAATTTTCTCACTTGTTTTATTCTCCTCTCAAAAATCTAGAGAGCTCACTCAAGTGAAGAGGAAGAAGAAGCAAATAATAGACGAGAGAGTGAATGGCAACCATGGATGAGTTTGTATCATATACTAACTCATGTAGAGACATAACCATGGCTAAGTGATAATGGTTAGGTTAATAAATATCTTAGGTAAAATAAAATTAGTGGACTAAGTCAAATCATCTACAAGTTTCCACAAGCTTCATGCATATAACTTATTTCCATCTAATTTGGATTTACTTAAAATAAATAATCCTCACAATTATCATAAGCATGGTGTAAGTCTCATACACCCATGTTGCATGTGGCATCAAGCATGACACAAAAAGAAAACACAATTAACATATATCACATATATATTAAGTGTGCACATGTGAGAAAAAGAAATGCTTAAGTGGTCTAATATTAGTTAATGTAAATTAATATATCAAATATATAATTATACATTAAATCATTAAATCAACACTTGATTTAATAATCCGGTTATATCTCATATGACCGACTAATATTATTTGTATCAACACTTGATTCGATAACCCGGTTATATATCTCATATAACCGACCGATACAGTTTCGACTTATCAAATCAACATCTGATTCGATAACCCGGCTATATCTCATATAACCAATCGATACCTTATATCGCGAGAATAGAATACGGTATCACAAACTCGTATTAATCTCGGTCCCACACATATCACATACGTGCTCCTACTTCGTTTGGCCTGAGCCAGTGAAACCTCTGTGTAGGACTCTAAAGACTCGTCAATACGCCGGTAGTAGGTGATGATCATATCAAGCATCCATAAGCCGTCAGCGGTACTAGCTGGACGTAACGGCTACTCGGGTATTGAGCGATCAAAAGATCAACAAGCAAGCCTGCTCCTACTCCTGAAAAGCCTGTCAGTAACACTACCGTACAGTCCGGTCTTTTCGTCTGATATGTTGCATATCTAGTCTAGTGGTAGTAAACGTCAGACCCCAGTAACCGATAAGTTGTGCCGATGTAAGGCTCATAACGGGTCGAGAAACTACTGATAACACTTATCAGTAAATCTCCGTAGCAGCCCTGGCCAGGGACTTATCGTTATGGCCAATCGAGCACAGCGCAACATCAACCCCCAATACCGGGAGAGACGAATCCCATCCTATCGCTCATTGCCTCCATATGATTAGGGACTGTACCCAAAAGCCACTGTTTTGCACGTTCTTTTGAACGTGGTAAGGTAGAAATCAAAGCACAGTAGGAATCACACAAGACTCTATGACGATCTCGGGTCAATAGACTAACTTGTACCAGTGTCTCCAGAGAACTGCTATCTGATAATTGGTATAATACAAAGTAAGATTTCTCGGCGAGTCCGTTCAGTGTTCCCGGTCTCCACTGAGCACCCGTATACCATCTTTGATGTCAAACACCAATGGATGTGGGATCATCCATCGCCCATCATATGGGTCAAGATGCGTATACGCTAGTCTACTCTGGAATATCGATGCCCTGTCTCGATACACCTTCAACTAGGAACTATTATAGGATGTACTTGTGGACAACCATTGGCCCCACTAGTATGATCTCCATCATAGTCCTGGTAGTCAAGTACACATCCTAAAGGCTTTATCAACATGTGAGAGCAAGACAACATCACCTATACAAGTCAATATGTTAAGACAAAGAGCTACCAGATAGCATACTATCATGTCGAGCAAGAAAGTCCTCTCTCTTTATATATCCAAGCATCCACTATAATATACATCACATGTACAATAATGGCCTCTAGGGCATACATATAACTAACAATATCCCACTTGCACTAAGGCCAGTTGTTGTAGTATCTCATACCTAACATCCCGAATAGTCTCTCAAATTGTATCTGGGGTATGGCCTTTGTTTGTGGATCCGCCGTGTTATCCTTCATGTCAACTCTCCTGACCTTGATCTCGCGGCGATCAACTATCTCCCGGATCAGGTGATACCGCCTCAGAATATGCCTGGATCGCTGATGGGACCTGAGTTCCTTGTCCAATGCCACTGCTCCATTGTTATCGCAATACAAAGGTATTGGATACTCAATGGACGGAACTACTCCAAGTTCAGTTATGAACTTCTTCATCCAGACAGCCTCTTTGGCAGCATCGTCGGCAGCGATGTATTCAGCCTCCATCGTCGAGTCTGCCATGGTTTCCTGCTTGGAACTCTTTCAACAAACCGCCCCTCTATTGAGGGTAAAGACAAATCCCGAGACTGACTTAGAGTCGTCCTTATCACTTTGGAAGTTTGAATTGGTAAAGGACTCCACTTGGAGTTCTCCATTACCATACACCAAGGAAATCTCTTTAGTCCTTCTCAAGTACTTGAGAATGTTCTTCACGGCTGTCTAATGACTCTCTCCTGGATCTGCTTGATACCTACTCACTACACTTAGTGATTGTGCTACATCAGGTCTGGTACATAACATCGCATTTATGATAGAGCCTACTGCCGAAGCATAGGGTATCTCTTACATGCGAGCTCTTTCCAAATCAGTCTTGTGAGACATCTCTTTGGAGAGAGTGAGTCCTGTGATCGTAGGTAAATTCCCACGCTTGGATTCTTCCATACTAAACCTCTTTAGTATGGTGTCTATGTACCTAGATTGGGAAAATCCCAGTATCCTTTTAGATCTATCTCTATAGATCTTAATTCCCAAGATGTAGAAGGCATCACCTAGATCTTTCATTGAGAATCTTTATGATAAGAAGAGCTTGACCGAGTGCAGCATAGGAACATCATTTCCTATCAAGAGTATGTCATCCACGTACAATACGAGGAAGACAACCTTACTCTCTGCCACCTTCTTGTATATACAACATTCATCTACGTTTTTGATGAAGTCAAACTTTTTGACTACCACATCAAAACAGATGTTCCAACTCCGCGATGTCTGCTTTAACCCGTAGATGGATTTAAGCAGCTTGCACACCTTTCCACTGCTCTCACTATCTACGAAGCCCTCTGGCTGAGTCATGTACACGCACTCTTCTAAATCACCATTTAGAAAGGCGGTCTTAACATCCATTTGCCAGATTTCATAGTCATGGTATGCAGCAATGGAAAGTAGGATCCGGATGGACTTAAGCATAGCCTCTGAAGAAAAGGTTTCATCATAGTCCACACCTGGTCGTTGACGAAAGCCTTTTGCAACAAGTCTTGCTTTAAAAGTCTCAACTTTTCCATCTACACCAAGTTTCTTCTTAAAGATCCATTTGCTCCTGATGGGTTTTACCCCTTCAGGAGCAACTTCCAAAGTCCATACTTTTTTGGTGTACATGGATTCCATCTCAGATCGTATTGCATTCAACCATTTCACAGAGTCCCCACTCGTGATGGCCTGCTCGAAGCTAGTTGGGTCATCATCTTCCATGATGCAATCCTCGCTCCCACCGTCTAGGAGAAAACCGTAGTATCTCTCAGGTGGATGAGGAACCCTACTAGATCGGCGGAGAGGCTGAGGTTCGTTGGGGACTATCGAATCCTCTGGTTCCACTAAATCATAAGTTGTAGTTTGTCCTACTGGAACTTCTTCCAGCTCTACCTCTTCGCCACTAATTTCTTTTGAAAGAAATTCCTTTTCTAAAAAGGTGGCATGTTTAGCAACAAACACCTTTTTTTGTTCACTATGGTAGAATAGATATCCATTTGAATATTTAGGATATCCAACAAACTTACAAAGAACTGATCAAGCCTCGAGTTTGTCCGGATTTTGCCTTTTGACATAGGCTAGACAACCCCATATCTTAACTCGTTTAAGACATAGTCTCTTCCCACTCCATATCTCATATGGTGTGGTAGGTACAGATTTAGATTGAACTTGATTCAATAGGTATGCAGCCGCTTCAAGCGCATAACCCCAAAAGGAAATAGGCAACTCAGCAGTGCTCATCATAGAGCGTACCATATCTAATAGGGTGCGATTCCTCCATTCCGATACACCGTTGTGATGTGGTGTATACGGAGGAGTAAGCTGAGAGAGAATCCCATTCTCTTTTAGATAGTCCAGGAACTCATTGCTCAAGTATTCTCCTCCTCGATCAGATCGAAGGATTTTAATACTTTTACCCATTTGGTTCTCGACTTCATGCTTATATTCTTTGAATTTCTCAAAAGCTTCAGACTTTTGTTTCAACAGGAACACATGTCCGTACCTTGAAAGATCGTCAGTGAATGTAATGAAGTATGAGGAACTATCCCTGTCATATGTAGACATGGGACCGCAAACATCACTATGTATCCGTCCCAAGAGTTCCGTAACTCTTTCTCCGTGTCCAGTAAACGGAGTTTTGATCATCTTTCCTTTGAGACATGAATGGAAAGTTTCATAAGATGATAATTCGAACGGTTTTAAATATCCATCTTTGTGTAACTTAGCTAGTCGTGTCGCATTGATATGACCCAGTCTACAATGCCACAAGAAAGATTCGTTCAGTTCTGAACTCTTCCTCTTGTGTGTGTTTTGTACGTTAAGAACTGTGGTTTGATTTAGAATGTATATGCCATTATTTAGCGAGCCTGATCTAATCAACTTTTGATCCAGGAAGATGTTCATATCATTATCCTGTACTAAAAAATTATATCCTTCTTTACTTAATAAAGAAACTGATATAAGATTGCATATCAGGGTCGGTATGTAATAGCATTCGTTCAGAATCAATGTATTACCATTTGATAATACAAGGTGATATTCGCCAACTGCTTTGGCTGCAACATTTGCACCATTCCTTACTAGTACGGAATGATCACATATTCCCAGTTCTCTACCTTTCCTTAGCCCATGTAACATATTACATATGTGGGATCCCGATCCAGTATCTAATACCCAGGACGTAGAGTGTACTGAGAAATGGTTCTGGGTGACTAACACACCCGAAGAAGATGCATCAACATGCTCTTTCTTCGTTTGGGTGGCGTGGAAATCCGGATATTTTCCTATCTCCTGCTCAGACCTATAACAATTATAAGTTAGAGCGGAACCAACGTTTCCCTGCTCAGCATAACAAGCGGGTTCAGTCAATACATCCATATTATTTTCTTGATTAAGGCCTGGCATGGTCTCTACCTCGAGAGAGAGAGAAGAAAAGACTTAGCGTATGCTCTTGCAAGATTAGATTGGTTTATTATCTTATCTAATTAGGATGGCTCCCACTAGTTTTATCAAATCTTCCTTCAAATCCTAAAAGGTAAGACTGATCGGGATTAATTACACCTTACAAGTTCGCCAATCTTTCGGCCAGGCCAGTGTTGGTATTTTGAGGGAGGTTCCCCGTGCTTTCGCACGGACCTAGTTAAAATAAACCTCGTTTCCCCAGGGGCGTAACCCCATTAACACCTTTCTAAACACATACTTGATCGACTAATTGTGATGTGTAAAACTCTCCCAAGAGTAACTCTTACTCGCAGTAGGTATCGGGATCCAACTATCTCATAGAAGGTATGCACTCTCATTGCAAATTTCAACACTTGAAATTCCTGATAATACTTTTTACCCCAAGCGTCCTATGACCTTGACAGAGGTCAACAAACCATAGTGCGCTAGTCAAGTTCAACCCGCCATTTCATGACTGAATTAAACCCACCCGTACGACCCTTGACAGAGGTCAACAAGGTCTTACGACTACCCTAATCCAATCGCATTTCATGCTTTACAGATAAGAACTAATCAGCTACCGCACACTACGCATTGACAGAGGTCAACAAACGTAGCACGAATACTAAGTGGCACTTATCTGAAATGACGGAGGGCTACGCAGGTTTTTAAGAAAACCATGAGCGTAATGAACTTGATGTAGTTGTAGAAACAAGTGATTTTTGAAAATGAGTGTTTTTTAGGCTTTTACTAGTTTTTCTAAAGAGGTCACTCCCGGTGAAAGGATCTCGGCTCTTTCCTTATCGAATAAGGTGCAGGATATTTCATATATACCGTTATGCAAAGCAAGAACTAAAAGAAGCGATCAAAAGACAAAACCAAGTGGGTTGTAGCATCTGCTAGTTTCACTAAAGAGGTCACTCCCGGTGAAGAGATCTCGGCTCTTTCCTTATCGAATAAGGTGCTGGATATTCTACAAGGAATACCGCTATGCAAAGCAAAAACTAGAGCTACCTTTTTTGAAAATTTGATTCTACAACATGTTTTAGATTTCTTTTCTTTTCATTAATCTCATTAATGAATTCCCATCATTTATACTTCCTAAGTATCACAGAAGAAACGAAAATACAACGTACGCTTATGCCATCCGCATATGCTACAATGTCCCGTTATGCACCGTTAGGTTATTTAACTGACGACATAGAGGGGTGGGACTAGCGCGGGTGCAAAACATAAACAACATTTATTATATATCATATATATAATAATAAATCATTCGTCTCACGCATATAAAGTGATCACATCACAGAATATCAGCAGCAGAAGATATCATATGAAATATTGGATATACTAGGAATTCCATGTTTTAAATTAAGTCAGTATAAACACGGATTCCACGGTCACGATGAATAGCCAAACCCACATCCCTAGACCCGTACGAGAGCGGCAAGCAACCCTACCAAGTCTAGAGTTAGGAGACCCGGACTCGACTCCTCGAGATGGTCTCCTACTGGACTCTAGAACCCGGTTACTTATGCTCCCCTCCTTGGGTCTATCCTAATGCGGAAAAGTAAATAATATAAAACAATGGTGGCATCATCCTCAACCCGGAAGTGCCCCAATAAAAGAATATTACATACAATGAATTTTACATGAATGAAAATAAAAATTCTTATCTCACATAAAACCCCCGGTATTCAAAACACGATGATCCAATATAACATATCCCAGCAACACATAACATCACATGTCATCAACATAAGTAAATATGGGTATCACAATTGTCGTTGACATATAGCAACGAAAATGGTGATACACCACATATTACACTTATGGTCGCAGAAAAGAAAATGTCAAACTACAACATTTGGAATCCACAATCACCTTAGACATTATAAATCCAAAATATCACATACTTTGGATTTCATGCCTAACTATATGAATTCCACATATTGTATCACATTTCACAAATAGTTAGACGACGTTAAACATTCTGATCGAATCAACAAACACCCAAAATTTCCCCAAAAGCTCAACACTTGAGCATGGTTTAAAAATACTCATCACATGCCACAGTACCTATGGACCAACCGTAGAAGGGTCAACCCTTGCCTCATCTATGGAGCAGCGGAACTACCGCAAACCCTAGGGTTTGGCGGCGGTTCTTACGGTCATAGAATCGAGTTAGGGTTTTGTTCTTTTAGAGGGTCCACCGCATTACTTACATGATATTTGAATGTTCTTTAACTCGGAAAAAATCCAACTCTTGGAAAATTTTCCGTCGAGGGTTATAGTGGGTATTTGATATCCATTCGAACTTTTTAACACCGTCTAAATAATCCAAAATATAGTTAGAATTACGACTACGAAACACTCCGAATTGCCTTTGCAAAAAGATAATATCACATGCAAATTTAGCAAAAACAAGTAATATCTGAAACACCAAAACCCAGAGACCAGAACACCAAACAAATACGAACTCCAGAAGCCTCATCAAGGCCGACCTGCTCGGTTTTTAGGGGTATGTGCTCGGGTCAAATCCGGCTAAATGAGTTCGTATTTTTTCAGTATTCATATTACATCTTATGTAACATTCTGCAGTTGCTTAAAAAAAATTTCGACGACTTTAAAAATTGACAAAAACTAGGTTTTTAGTTTTGATTGTTTCGGAGTTGTTTCGGTTTCATAATTCTACAAACATCTTCTAAATCTCTAGCTTGGCTCTGATACCACTGTCGGATTGCTTGGCACGATAGCAAGGTTTCGGGAGGCATCGCCCATGCCATTTTCAAAAGTTTGCCGTACAAAACAATCCTAACCCTAGAATCTTAACTAAAGATTTATACAATACAATGTGTAAACTACTTTACAATTAAGTGAACTAGGAATACAACCTTTGTAGACCGGTCCTTCACTTCAATAGCTCCTTATAGTAGTCCCTTCGCTCCAAGTAGTGATCTTGCGGACACTAGAGTGGCTCCATAAGAAGAAAGCAACGAGCTTGCATGAAGTCTTCGAGGCCGAAGATGATCTACGTCGAGGAGTCACTAACCCAAGCTATCTCTTCACTAATGTGGGATTAGTGAAGCTAACACCCAAAACTAACTTGCTAATCTAGTAGAGGATGATGAAGTAGGATTTTTCCTCAGTTTAGAATTAATTTTCTCACTTGTTTTATTCTCCTCTCAAAAATCTTGATAGCTCACTCAAGTGAAGAGGAAGAAGAAGCAAATAATAGATGAGAGAGTGAATGGCAACCATGAATGAGTTTGTATCATATACTAACTCATGTAGAGACATAACCATGGCTAAGTGATAATGGTTAGGTTAATAAATGTCTTAGGTAAAACAAAATTAGTGGACTGAGTCAAAGCATCTACAGGCTTCCACAAGCTTCATGCATGTGACTTATTTCCATCTAATTTTGATTTACTTAAAATAAATAATCCTCACAATTATCATAAGTATGGTGTAAGTCTCATACACCCATGTTGCATGCGGTATCAAGCATGACACAAAAGGAAAACATAATTAACCTATATCACATATATATTAAGTGTGCACATGTGAGAAAAAGAAATGCTTAAGTGGGCTAATATTAATTAATGTAAATTAATATATCAAATATATAATTATACATTAAATCATTAAATCAACACTTGATTTAATAATCCGGTTATATCTCATATGACCGACTAATATTATTTGTATCAACCTATCGAATCAACACTTGATTCGATAACCCGGTTATATATTTTATATAACCGACCGATACAGTATCGACTTATCGAATCAACATTGGATTCGATAACCTGGCTATATCTTATATAACCGATCGATACCTTATATCGTGAGAATAGAATACGGTATCACATACTCGTATTAATCTCGGTCCCGCATATATCACATATGTTCTCCTACTTCGTTTTGCCTGAGCCAGTGAAACCTCTGTGTAGGATTCTAAAGACTCGTCAATACGCCGGTAGTAGGTGATGATCATATCAAGCACCCACAAGCCGTCAGCGGTACTAACTGGACGTAACGGCTACTCGGGTATTGAGCGATCAGAAGATCAACAAGCAAGCCTGCTCCCACTCCTGAAAAGCCTGTCAGTAACACTACCGTACAGTCCGGTCTTTTCGTCTGATATGTTGCATATCTAGTCCAAGGGTGGTCAACGTCAGACCCCAGTAACCGATAAGTCATGCCAATGTAAGGCTTATAACGGGTCGAGAAACTACTGATAACACTTATCAGTAAATCTCCGTAGCAGCCCTGGTCAGGGACTTATCGTTATGGCCAAACGAGCACAGCGCAACATCAACCCCCAATATCGGGAGAGACGAATCCCCTCCTATCGCTCATTGCCTCCATATGATTCGGGACTGTACCCAAAAGTCACCGTTTTGCACGTTCTGTTGAACGTGGTAAGGTGGAAATCAAAGCACAGTGGGAATCACACAAGACTCTATGACAATCTCGGGTCTACAGACTAACCTGTACCAGTGTCACCAGAGAACTGCTATCTGACGATAGGTATAATACCAGCTAGGAGTTCTCAGCCATTCCGTTCAGTGTACCCAGTCTCCACTGAGCACCCGTATACCATCTTTGATGTCAAACACCAATAGATGTGGGATCATCCATCGCCCATCATATGGGTCAAGATGCGTATACGCTAGTCTACTCTGGAATATCGATGCCCTGTCTCGATACACCCTCGACTAGGAACTATTACAGGGTGTACTTGTGGACTACCATTGGCCCCACTAGTATGATCTCCATCATAGTCCTGGTAGTCAAGTACACATCCTAAGGGCTTTATCAACATGTGAGAGCAAGACAACATCACTTATACAAGTCAACATGTTAAGATAAAGAGCAACCAGATAGCATACTATCATGTCGAGCAAGAAAGTCCTCTCTATATATATCCAAGCATCCACTATAATATACATCACATGTACAATAATGGCTTCTAGGGCATACATATAATTAACACTGTATAAAAGTAGGGTTTGGTCAACACATCCATATTATTATCTTGATTAAGGCGTGGCATTGGTTGCTTCCTGGAGAGAGAGAAAAGGAAACGCGTTAGCGTGCGCTCTTTGCAAGATTTGATTGGTTATTATCTTATCTAATCAGGATGGCTCCCACTGTTTTTTATCAAATCTTCCTTCAAACCATAAATGGTAAGATTAGCCGGGATTAATTACACCCTACAGGTTCGCCAATCGTTCGGCCAGGCAGGTATCGGTACTCCGAGGAAGGTTCACCGTGCGTTCGCTTGGACCTAATTAAAATAAACCTCATTTCCCTAGAGGCATGACCCCGTTGACACCTTTCTAGACACCTACTTGATTAGCTAATTGTAAAGTGCAAAATTCTTCCAGAAGTAACTCTTACTCACAGTGTGTATCGAGATTCAACTATCATATAGAAGGTATGCAATTTCATTGCAAATTTCAACACTTGAAATTCCCGATAATGGTTTTTACCCCTAGCATCTTATAATCTTAGCTATGGTCAACAAATTATAAGTGCTAGCCAGGTTCAACCCGTCATTTCTTGATGGAATCAAACCCACCCGTGCGACCCTTAGGTAAGGTCAACAAAGCCGCACGACTACCCTAATCCAATCGCATCACATGCTGCAGACAAGCGCTAATTAGCTACCGCACACTACGACTTGGCTATGGTCAACAAACACAGCATGAATACTAAATAGTACTTATCTGAAATGACGGAGAGCTACGCAGGTTTTTAAGAAAACCATGAGCGTAATGAACTTGATATCGTTGTAGAATCTAGTGATTTTGAAAAGGAGTGTTTTTGAGGCTTTTGCTGGTTTCGCTAAAGAGATCACTCCCGGTGAAGGGATCTCGGCTCTTTCCTCATCGAATGAGATGCTGGATATTCATGAATACCACTATACAAAGCAAAAACTAGAGAAGCTTTCAAAAACAAAACTGAGTTGGTTGTAGTATTTGCTAGTTTCTCTAAAGAGGTCACTCCCGGTGAAGGGATCTCGGCTCTTTCCTCATGGAATGAGGTGTTGGATATTCATCAAGGAATACCACTATGCAAAGCAAAAAACTAGAGCTACCCTTTTTGAAAATTTTATTCTACAATATCTTTTGGTTTCTTTCTTTTCATTAATCTCATCAATGAAGTCCCATCAATTAATGTTTCCTAAACATTACAGAAAAATGAAACGAAAATAGAACGTACGCTTATACCATCTGCATTCGCCATGGGGCCCCGTCATGTACCGTTAGGTTACTTAACTACCAGCAGAGCGGGGGATGGACTAGCGTGGGTGCAAAACATAAGCAACGCATATTATATATCATATATATAATGTCACATTCGTCTCACGCAGTTATATGATCAACATCACAGAATCAAGCAGCAGAAGCAATATATGAAATATTGGATATACTAGGATGTCCGTGTTTTAAATTTAGCTAGTAATGTAAAACACGGATTCCACGGTCATGATGAATAGCCAAACCCACATCCTTAGAACCCTACGAGAGCTGCAAGTAACCCTGCCAATTCTAGAGTTAGGAGATCCGGTCTCAACTCCTTGAGATGGTCTCCTACTGGACTCTAGAACCCGGTTACTTGTGCTCCCCTCCTTGAGTCTATCCTAATGTGTAAAAGTAAATAATATACAACAATGGTGACATCATCCTCAACCCGGAAGTTCCCCAATAAAAGAATAATACATACAGATTTTACATGAATGAAAATAAAAACTCCCATCTCACATAGAACCCCCTGGCTATTCTTTCACGACGATCCAATAAATTATATCAACAACAATACATGATATCACATATCATCAACGTAAGCAAATATGCGTATCCCTAAAACTTTTTGACATATAGCAACGAGATTGGGATACCTCACATATTACACTTACGGTCGCAGAAAAGAAAACAGAAAACTACAATAATTAGAATCCGCAATATCCTTATGTAGAGTGTTTTTCGTCACCCCATTAAGATAGGAATACGCGCACGCTCGTCAGGCGCATTACAGATCCCCCTGCCTAGGGTAGGCTAGGGCTTATTGATTGTGGGGATCCGAATCTCCGGCAGCCGCGGACTAAGCTGCCGTTAATTACCCCTCACCTTTGAAGCGAGAGAACCTCCGATCAACGGGTCAAACGGGTCATGCGAACTCAATGTGCATTGTACGTGCATTGTGCTTTGAAAGGGGTTTTGGATATATCGGGGGGCCCCGCAGAGTTTTTACGGGGGTCCCGCTACTCGGATAGCGGGCTACGGGTCAAGGGGGCTAGCAACCCCCTTACGGGATATGGGGCAGCGCCCCGTTAGAAATTTTTTCTACCGGGGGACAGTGTTGTAGAGTATGTATATGTGTGTGTATGTGTATAAGGGAAAGGGCATCCAAAGGATGCGTGGGAGAAAGCGCCAGCGCCTCACGTGCGCGGCACACGGGCGCTTGGGCACTGGCGCTATCGCCTTGGGCGCCAGCGCTTTGGGTTCCAGGGCGCTAGCGCCTTATGTGCCAGGCATGTGGGCGCTAGCGCTATCGCCTTGGGCGCTAGCGCTTTGGGTGCCAGGGCGCTAACGCCTTATGTGCTAGGCATATGGGCGCTAGCGCTAGGGGTTCTAGCGCCTTGGGCGCTAGCGCCTCACATTCCAAGCACGTGGGTGCTCGGGCGCTAGGCCGCTAGCGCCTCACGTGCCAAGCACGTGGGCGCTCGGGCGCTAGCGCTTTGGGCGCTAGCGCTTTGGGCGCTACCGCCTCACGTGCCAGGCACGTGGGCGCTCGGGCGCTGGGCGGCAAAAGGGACTTGGTCCCTGCACTGAGTTGTACTCCCAGAAAGAAATACTTATTATTTTGTATGTGTGTGTGTGTGTGTGTGTGTGTATGAGGAGTTAAACTCCTAAGATATTTTTGAAGCTGATGAAGGGGCTTCTCCCCTTGAGCCCTGGATCTTCCCCAAAGGGGGGTCTTTGGAGATGGGTCTCCTTCTTCCTCCTCTGTTGGCCGGCTCTTGGATAACAAGAGGGGTGAGATTTTAAAAATCTCTCCTTTTTAAGATCTGATGGAAGATCCAAGCTCCCCTTTATGGGTTTTGTGGTGAAAAACTATTTAGTTTTGGAAAAGGAAGAGTAAAACTCTTGATTTAATTCAAAATAAAGAAGAAGGTTTTAGAACCTTGAGGAAGGAGAGAGAGCACAGATCTTGATTTTTTTGGGAGAGAGAAAAAATTTGTTGATATATTTTCATTATCTTTGCCTTTATAGGCTATACACTTTACATATAGCCCCTTGGGCTTTACAAAAATAGCATTTTGCCTATCCCATGCCTCATGTGCTATTTCTTCTTGCACATAAGCCATGGGCTTTACAAAAATTTGGATTTATGCCCATTTTTTCTTACATTTATTCATAAAATAAAAGAAAAGAAATACACCAAAATTATTTATTAAATTTTTTTTATCTTGGCATGGGGGAGCCGGCGGCTTCATATTCGGGCTCGACCCGAGCATTGGCCCACTTGACCTGGGCTTGGGCCCACTTGGTTTGGGGTTGACTTTGATTTTGACTTGGTCAACCGGGGTGTAAATTTTGCCCTAAAAAAATTGCCCCCCCTTAATAAGTGCACACCACATATGTGGGTCGTGTGTATGAAATTGATGGATTTTCTTTCACGTGGAGGCGAATTGATTTGGTTCTCGCTTTTGGGAAGCTGGCACTGCCCTTTTTACGACATGGACGGTCGATTCTGCCTTTTTTACGACTTGGACGGTCGGTTCTGCCCTTTTTGTGACTTGGAAGGTCGGTTCTGCCCTTTTTGTCACGTGGACTGTCGGTTCTGCCCTTTTTGGGACTTGGACAGTCGGTGCTGCCTTTTTGTGACGTGGATGGTCGGTTCTGCCCTTTTTAAAACTTAGACGGTCGGTGCTGCCATTTTTTGCTACTTGGACGGTCGGTGCTGCCCTTTTTATGACTTGGACGGTCGGCGCTGCCCTTTTTGCGACTTGGACGGTCGATGCTGTCCTTTTTGCGACTTTGGAAGGTCGGTTCTGCCCTTTTTGCGACTTGTACGGTCGGTTCTGCCCTTTTTGCGACGTGGACGGTCGGTTCTGCCCTTTTTGCTACTTGGACGGTCAGTGCTGCCCTTTTTGCGACGTGGACGGTCGGTTTTACCCTTTTTGCGACTTGGACGGTCGGTGCTGCCCTTTTTGCGACTTGGACAGCCGGTGCTGCCCTTTTTTGGACTTGGACGGCCGATGCTGCCCTTTTTACGACTTGGACGGTCGATTACTTGCTCCGCTTCTTACGGTGTCGGCATTTGATTTGACTTGCTCCGCTTTCCGCGGTGTCGGGGTTGATTTGTTTGATTTGATTTATTTTGGAAGTTCCCTACATATCCAGCGGGACTTTCGAGTTTAGAAGTGCATGCCGGGTGGGACTTTGAATTTGGTTTTTGGGTCGGCATCAACATTGCTGCACTAAAATAATGTCGGGAGCAACTCATCATTTGCCGTGAGGGGATGTCCCTCGTTCCCAGTTTAACGACTTAGGGGTCATATATTCCCAGTTTAACGACTTAGAGGTCATCTATTCCCAATTTAAAGACTTAGGGGTCTATTGGGTTGGAGTTTGAAATTTTGGGTTAGGGTAGGCATCAGCGTTGCTAACACTGAAGCACATGTGCCAGGAGCAACTCATCATTTGCCCTGAGAGGATTTGAGAATTGGTTTTTGGGTCGGCATCAGCGTTGCTAACACTGAAGCACAGGTGCCAGGAGCAATTCATCATTTGCTTTTTCCTGTTGGGAAGCGATGGCTTAGGAGAAAGGTTTAGGTCCCTATCACCTAAGGCTTTTCAATTTTATGAGCCGTAAGGGTCCCATAAAAGCATTTTCTCCCTACGAGTCGAAAGGATCTCGTAGGTGTACTTTCTCCTTAGGAGTCGTGGGGACTCCCAAGTGTGTTTTTCCTTTGTGAGTCGTAAGGATCCTACGAAGGTGTTTTCTTACGAGTCGTGAGGATCCCGTAAGTTTTGTTCTCCTCATGCATCGTGAGGACACATGAGTGGGTCTTCCCAAATGGAGCATAATTCCGAGGGCGGAGACCGGCCGCTGGAATGGTGACTTCGGTGGGGCATGGGTATGGTGAGAATTATTTGAGCCCATGAATTGTATACGACAATCAACTTGGGGACCAACCGTAGGGCTTAGGGAATTTTAGAAAATTGGATTTTGGTTGGCGTCTGTATCGCTGCATTGGAATATGGTACTAGGAGCGACTTATCATTCGCCGTCGGGATATTCGGAGTTTGGTTGCAGTCTGCATTGCTGCACTGGAATATGGTACTAGGAGCGACTCATCATTCGCCATTTGGAGACTTGGAATTTGGATCTTCTTTGGCATCAGCATTACTGCACTGGAATAATACCAGGAGCAACTCATCATTTGCCCTGGGAGAACTTGGGATTTGGGTTTTTGGTCGGCATCAGCACTGCTAACACTGAAGCGAAATGCCAGGAGAGACTCATCATTTGCCGTTGCCCGTTGGGGAGCGATAGCTCAGGAGACAGGTTTAGATCCCTATCACCTAAAGCTTTTCAATTTTATGAGCCATAAGGGTCTCATAAAAGCATTTTCTCCCTACGAGTTGAGAGGATCTCGCAAGTGTATGTTCTCCTTAGGAATCGTAGGGATTCCTAAGTGTGTTGCTCCTTTGTGAGTCGTAAGGAACTCACGCAGGGATTTTCTCCTCACAAGGTCGAGAGGACTTTGCGAGTGTATTTTATCTCTTTTAATGAGTTTGCGCCCTTTCGGTTTTCACAAACTCGCTGGCAGTCCTGCTGTTTAACCCATGGAGCCCTTTCGGGTTTTCATCCGTGCCCATTTTGCTTGTGGACATACCCTTTTTTTCGGTCACTGGTGGGACTTTTTAAAAGTAGTCTCACCGGCAGGACTTGGAAGAGATAGGGGTCGTTTACGCCCGTGGATTGTATACGGTTTTGTAGGATGTATGATCCAGACCGTAGGGCCTTTGTGCTTAATTCGCCTGCGACTTGGAGCATCCATGCGTAGTATTTCTTGAGATATCGGCCATTGATGGGCGGCATGGGTCTTTCTCCCTCGGCACTTATTAGTTGGTAGGATCCTCCGTCGAACACTTTCTTGATGACCTATGGTCCTTCCCAGTTTGGCTCGAATTTTCCCTTGGCATGTCGATTGGGGATGATCGGTCTTTTGAGGACCAACACCAATTCGCCTTTCTTGAAAGCGCGGAGACGGGGCAGCTTGCTATAGGCCTGTGACATTTGGGCTCGGTATAACTCCAGATTTTACTGCACCGCGAGCCTCTTTTCTTCGAGCGCGTCGATCTCTTCAAGCCGAAGGAGCACGTTTTCCTCTTCCATCAACTTGTGCTGAACGACCATTCTTAAGCTTGGAATTTCGACTTCGAGGGGGAGGACCGCTTCTACTCCGAAGAGCAATGAGTATGGAGTGGACTGAGTTGGAGTACAGTGCGTGGTACGACATGCCCACAACGCCTCGTGAAGTTTGAGATTGTAGTCTCTCTTGTTGGCTGAAGCATTTTTCCTCAGGAGCTTGCATAGAGTCTTATTGAAGGCTTCGGCTAGCCCATTGGCTCCTGGATTATAGATGGAGGAATATTTCCAGTCTATCTTGTGCTGGGTAGCGAACCTTGAGACTTTGAAGCTCTTGAAAGAAGGCCCGCTGTCAGAAATGATTCTTATTGATGTACCGAAGCGGTATAGAATATTATGCTGGAAGAACGTCAGAATATTTTCTGTCTTGACTTCTTTTAGCGAGACAGCTTCATCCCATCTGGAGAAATAGTCAGTTGCGGCCAATATGAACCGGTGGCCTCTGGATGACAAAGGATCAATTGGGCCAACAATGTCGGTGCCCCAGACTTTAAAGGGCCACGACACCACCGTAGGATGCAACGGATTGGGATGCTTGTGAATGAAATCACCGTGAATTTGGCAGATATGATATTTTTTTGTATGCTCTCCGCAATCCCGTATCATGGTGGGTCAGTAATACCCAAGCCGTTTAATTTGAAGTCGCATCTTAGGGCCAGACTGGTGAGCACCGCAAACTCTCGAGTGAACTTCTTTCATGACTTTCTGGGCTTCGGCCAATGACAGACACCTGAGCCAGAGTTGGTCATATGATTTGCGGTATAGCATGTTATTTATGAACAAGAATTGGAGAGCTCTCTTCTTCAGCTGAATTCTCTCAGATTTTCCTTCGGGCAGCTTGTCTTATCAGAGGTACTCTATGAAGGGTTCCCTCCAATCAGGCTCGTCTTGGATGATCGAAGCTTCTTCGGCAGGATTGTTCTCTTGTTCTATGCTTTCTTCCTCACGCAAAGAGGCTGGAGGCAGAATTTGCCGACTTCTGACTGTGATTAGAATTTCGTCCATGTCAGGATCAGCTAGCTCTTTAGCTAGGCGAGTGAGTATGTCGGCCTTTCCGTTCAATGCTCTAGGGACTCTCATTAGTTCAATGTGAGTGAACTGTTTCATGAGTTCCACCACTCGGCTTCTGTACCGATCTAACTCGGGTTTGTATATCTTATAGTCACCGCTAACTTGGTTGACGACAAGCTGGGAGTCACCGTAAACCCGTAGCCGTAGGATTTCTATTTCTATGGCAAGCTCTAGACCAGCTATCAGAGCTTCGTACTCAGCTTCATTGTTTGTGCGAGGATCGATGAGAGCAAAAGAACGTCATAGGGTTCCCATCGATGGCGTGATGAACACCAATCCTGTCCCTGCTTTTATCTGCAGGATGCTTGATCTGCCGGAGCTCCTCATTGATAAGGCTCCATCGAAGTAGAGCTCCCAACATGGCTCATCTTTCTCGAGATATAGCACTTGTTTGTCAGGTAACTCGCAATTAAGAGGTGACCCCTCTGATACGGGATGAGCAGCAAGGAAGTCTGCAAGAGTTTGCCCTTTTATTATTTTCTGAGGAGTATAAACTATGTCAAACTCAAGTAGCATGACGGCCCATCTTGACATTCTACCGGCTAGGCTTTCTTTGGTCATTAAGTGTTTGAGCGGGTCGACCTTAGAGATCAGTATAACCCGATGAGCGAGTAGATAGTGCTTCAGCTTCTTCACAACGAACATCAGAGCCAGGCATTACTTTTCGATCGGGGAATAGTTGTGTTCCGCCCCGACTAAAGTTCAATTGAGGTAGTAGAGGGCATTTTCTTTTCCTTCCTCATTATTCTGGGTAAGGAGCGCACCGAGTGACTCATTTAGTGCGGCAGTATAGAGAATCAACGGTTTGTTTGGAATAGGAGCAGCAAGCACTGGAGGGTGCAACAGGTACTGTTTGATGCTTTCAAACGCTTCTTGACATTCGGCATCCCAGACAAAAGGAGCTCCTTTCTTCATGAGGTTTGAGAAGGGCCGAAATCTCCCCGATAAATTTGAGATAATCCTTCGTATATAAGCAAGCTTGCCTTGAAAAGATCTTAGCTGCGTCAAATTCTTCGGAGGGGGCATCTCCATGATGGCCTTTATCTTGGATGGGTCAACTTCAATCCCTCGATGTCGGACTATGAAGCCCAGGAATTTTCGCGATGACACGCCAAAAGCGCACTTTAGAGGATTCATCTTAAGATCGTATTCCCTCAGTCTGGTGAGAACGGTCCTAAGATCTTTGATGTGGTTGGCCTTGGCTTTAGTCTTGACGACCAGATCATCAACATAGCATTTGACGACTTTATGGATTAGGTCATCAAAGATATTGGTCATTTCCCTTTGATATGTAGCACCTGTGTTCTTCAGTCCGAACGGCATCACTTTGTAGCAGTATATTCCGATCGGGGTTCGAAATGCTGTGTGTTTCTCATCCTCATGCGACATCTTGATCTGATTATACCCAGACGAGCCATCCATAAAGGTGAACAACTCGTAATTTGAGGTGTCATCGACCATCATTTCCATGACCGGTAGCAGGAAGTCGTCTTTAGGACATGCCTTGTTAAGGTCCCTGAAATCGACACAAACTCGGATCTACCCATTTTTTTCTTCATTGGGACTACGCATGCGATCCAGTCCGCATATTTCTCTTCTCTGATGAAGCCAGTATCGATAAGTTTCTTAGTTTCCTCGATGTCCTTTTCTTCTAGCTCACTTCTCATTCTTCGGGGACCTTGCTTGACTGGCTTAACATCTGGAGAAATAGCCAGCTTATGCACGGCTACCTCAGGGGAGAGGCCAGGCATTTCTTTGTATGTCCACGCGAAGCAGTCGATGAATTCATGCAGCAGGGAGATTATCTGCTCCTTCATTTCCTCTGACAGGTGTGAGCTGATGTAGGTCGGCCTTGGATTATTAGGCGTTCCCAATTCGATCTCGGTTAGCTTATCGAAGGTTGCCTGTCCGCCATCTTCGAGCTCTTGAAGAGCTTCTTCTGGCTCGGCTAGCTCGTCTTTATCATTTAACTCTTCGCTGGCTTCCCCAATATGGATCATGTAGCATGCCTTAGAATCAGGATGAATGAAACCTATGCCCCGTCTATCTAGAGGCCGTCCATCGATGAGTGCTTGGACCTAAGGAGGATGCCATAGCCCTTCATAAAACTTTGCTTCAGACTCCGTTTGATAGAGCCGGCATCCGTACCTTTCGAAATATTCCGGCATCTCGGGCGCATAGTATCTGGGATTGAGGACGGCTCTTATGCCCCTCTCATAGGGAAGGCACGCGACAGACAAATCATTCGGGTGCACAACAGGATTTGACCCATAAAACAGGATGCCCTTCTGTCCACTTTTCCTTCCAGGAACGTAGAAAGTTTTCAGCTGGTCCACGGTGGAGACTGACAATGCATCGAGCTCTTTGCACATCTACTCCGGCACCCTTGTGACGGCTAGGGACGCTTCTGTAACTTCGAAGGTCTATCGTAGCTTAGCTGTCCGCACGATAGCCCGATTGCACAGCTGTTGCAAGACGGATCCTCTTCTTCTGATTCTTCAGTGTCACTGCCTAAACGAGGGCAGATTTTGCAGTCAGATGGGCCTTTAGTATCAGATTCGTCCGTATCGCTACCGAAATGAGGGCGAGTTTTACGGAAGGACAGCCTTCCAGCGTCGGACTCATCAGTGTCACTGCCGAAATGCGGACACACATGGGGGTTTCTGCTTTTGAAAGTGACAGCTGGCTCAGACTTGCTTTTGAGTTTCGGGGATGTTCTGTCTTTGGTCAGCTGTGGCTCAGCACTTTGGAGATTCACAAAGTACCGAGAATCTTCATATCGGAATTCATGCACACCGAACGGCTGGATGTCTCCGTCAATGCGTCTTTCTTCGCCATTTTTAGTATACTTCATGCATTGATGGAGAGTTGATGGAACGATGCCGTAATCGTGGAGCCATGGCCGTCCCAAGAGAATTTTATAAGACGTGTCGGCGTCGATCACGTATATCTTAGCTTCAGTTTGCAGATCCCCAAATTTTATTGGCAAAGCTATAGACCCCAGAACTTGCTGGCAGTTTTGATTGAAGCCTTGAATGACAATCCTTTCCCTTGACAGGTGTTGGACGTCCATTAACATACTCTTCAGAGTCCGCAAATTCATGATGTTCACTGAGGATCCCGGATCAATCAATATGCGATTACTCCGATCTCCGTCGCTGTACCCGGTCACGTAAAGCGGTCGGTTATGCTCAGCTATTCTTAGTATCAGGTTTTCTTCCTTAAACATGACCGTGGTGGTATGCAGGGTGTACTGGGCTTCTTTCATATTAATTTCCGCAAAGCGAGTCTGGTACCGCTCGGGGTTTTGTAAAGCGTGAATGAGAACATCTCTAAGCTCTTTCGATAGAATCAAGGCATCGTAGATGCTAAGGAGAGACGAAAGCTTTCGGAGATGAGCCAAGACAATATAGTCTACTGGGTAAGGAATCGAATCTTCATGAGCAAGTTCTCTGCCATCTTCTTCATTAGCGACTTGTTTTTCCTTCCCTTTTGGGGCGTTACCCTGATTTGGCGGTAGAGCCCTGCCGCTTCTGAGCTGGATTTGGTTGGTCTTAGTGGCGAGCTCCTCGTCCTCTTCGGGAAAACAGAGCTCCTCCTCAGAGTCGCTGCCCAAATGGATGGCGAAGCAGGTCACTATAGGGATCTCTTCATTGGAGTCTTCTTCTAACTCCTCGAGAATCTCAGCCGCTTCTACAGGGAAGAAATCTTTCGGTTGAATTAAAGTTCTTTCCCGCTGTTCATAGTCTTTGAGGGAATCAATATATTTTTGAATGGTCGATCTACCTGCAGACTCTTTTTCGTGTCGAGCAGCACTTTTCTTCTTCTTGAGCTTTTTGGATTTTGAGCCTGATGGAGCCGAATTGGCAGCTGGAGTGGTAGGCTTCTTCTGCCCTTCCCATTCTGTTCTGGGCTCCTTCCGAAGTAGCTTTAGCATCTTCTCATTTTATTATATATGTGCGTACTCCACGGAGACTGCGGTGAGTCAGTTTCATTTCTCAGGGCAGCGGGTTCGGCTGTTTGCTCCCAGAAGGCTTCAGATTCTATCTGTATAAAGTTGGTGGTTGCAACTTGATTTTTCACCAACACACTTTTGGACAGCTCGATCTCTCCAGCCTTGTACTGCTTTTCGACCCAGTCTTTGAAGATATAGCAATCCTCGATCGCATGGCTCACTACTCGGTGGTACGGGCAATACAGGGGATTGTCGGTCATTTTTGCTTCTTAAGGACTTTTCGACTCCGGTAATTGTAGACCGTTGTTCAAGGCATCTTTAAATATCTTGCGGACCTTGTCCCTTCTGAAAGAGTAAACCTTGTTCTTTTTCTCCTCTAGGGAAGGCCCTTCTCCTCCCAGAAATTGCTTTCGAGACCGGTTGGTTTTGGAATCGCCTGCCCTTCGCTTGTCTTCATTGTCGGACGCATTGAAGACATTGGTATTGCTGGAATTCTGGCTTCTACGGTTGTCATCCCGCTTGCTTTTCCAAGTCTTGTCTCTCTGAGAGTCCGGGGTATACTCTTGCTTTGAGCGTTCCAGCATTTAGACCTTCTTGGTTAGCTCTTGATACGTCTTGAGGCCTGCTGTATACAAGAATGGGGCCATCCAATTGCTGAGGTTCCTGTTCCCTGATAAAATATCAGGAAAAAACCCAATGGAGCATCACGTGCCCACACGTGACCAGGGGTCACGTGCTGACACGTGATGGTTTCTTGGGGATTCTGCTGAAATAGAATTAAATTCTAATCAAACAAGTAATTAGTGGAGTCACGTGCCCACACGTGATGGCCCTTTAAAAAAAACCACTGAAGGATTTAAAAGGCATAATAAAACAGCAAAGAAAGATCCCAATGGGGCATTACGTGTCTACACGTGACCAAAGGTCACGTGCTGACACATGATGATTCCATAGTTCTTTAAAACAACAGAATTAAATTCTGCTTAAAATGTTTAATTAGGGGGGTCACGTGTCAACACGTGATGGGTTCCTAAGCTCTTTAATTAATAGAATTAAATTCTATTTAAAATGATCAAACGGTGGGATCACGTACCAACACGTGATAGGCTCTTAAGTCTTCTGAACTAATAGAATTAAATTCTAATTAAGAGGGAATCGAGAACCCTAACGGGAAAAGTATTTTTCTAAATCTTTCCAAACAAAAAAAAGATTGTGCTCCGTAAAGTGGAGCACCGTTGGATTAAAAATCCAATGGTGATTAAAGATCACCAATTTATAGAAAGATTCTATACAAGGAAATATTTCCCTGAAATTCACCAAGAATAACAAACAAAATATCTTTTGGATTAAAAATCCAATGGTGAATTCACTGCGTGATCTAAAAGATCATGTCGGTTACAAAAATCAATTAAAATCTTTCAATGAAAGATTGACTAAATAAACTGATTCTTTTCTTTCTCCTATAAATAGGAGCCAAGAAGAGAAGAGGGGATTTTTTTTGGAGAGATACACAACAACAGAGAGAAAAAAGAGAGGAGAATTTAATTCTCAAAAGAGAAAAGAGGATCTCTTCAGAGAAAAAACTCTAGGTGAGAAGAAGAAGAAGTTCATTCTACAAGCTCTCACAAAATAAAAGAGAATTTAATTCTCATATTAAGATTTTAACTCTTCTGAATAAGAACTTAGTTCTTCCATTGGTTGAAAATCTGCAGAAGCAGATCTCCCCATAAGTTGAGAATTTAATTCTCATCGGGGAGATTCTATCATGCAGATCCAAAACCTAGAGGGAGAATTGAGTTTAACAAATTTAATTCTTCCAAATACATAGGAATTTAATTCCTTTAAGTGAAATTAGGGTTTAACCATACATAAGAATTTAATTCTTCCATATACATAGGAATTTAATTCCTCAAAACAAAATTAGGGTTTAACCCTACCAAAGAATTTAATTCTTAAAACATGAGACTTGAAGCTCTCCATGCACGTAAAGATCAAGTATCCAACATGATCACGTGGTAACACGTGACCCTTCATCCCAACGAACAAAAAGGAATGAATAAGGCATGCTCACGTGCCCCCACGGGTCCCTTTAACGGACTCCTCAAAATAAGAAGGAAATAGCCTAGAGGCAATGCCTCACGTGCCCCCACGTGACCCTTTAATGGACTCCTCAAAATAAGAAGGAATCAGCCCAGAGGCAATACCTCACGTGTCCCCACGTGACCCCTGACAAACACCCTTTTCAAAAGAATAAAATAGGGGAAGACAGAGGAATTGGTGCCCAACGCAGAGGCATTGTCACGTGTCCACACGTGATGATTTCAAAGACTAAAAGCGTTTAACACTTATTTGAATATTCTGAGAACAAAATAAAGAAAGTCTGGCCCCATCTTCAGATGCCTCACGTAACCCCACGTGACCAATTCAATTTTAGTGTTTAACACTACTTTAAGTGCTTCGTCCTTAGTGTTTAACACTATTTTCAGCACATCACGTGGGAACACGTGATCGCCAATTATGCTTTAGTGTTTAACACTATTTTCAAACCATCCTTAGCCCAAATCAGCTAAGTTTTTCCAGAGGCAAGATCTCCCCTTTGAGTGAACCCCAACTACATTCTTCCAAACTTGATCATTTCATATGACATTCAAAATAACACCCCAGAGCCATAATGAATGGTTAGTGCTCAGCCAAAGACAAAATATTGTCAGAGCCCCCAAATCCCTGTTTAGCATTGCTAAATAATGGGGGGGCTGAGCCCCAGAAAATGTTCAACAGTATAAAAAAAAGGTCCAACATTTCAAACCTAATTGGACTTAGCCCAAGTTAGCCATAAGTCCTCAATCCAGATTTAACTGAGCCCATGTGCTCATAATTCAATTAATTGATTATAGTCCCAAATTGGACTATAGATTTCCCAATCAACTTTGGTTCATGGGTACATCTCTTTACTCCTTTGAGATTTGTCCTTGTAATCCTTCAACGTCTTCAAAGAGGTGACGGGTCCTGATAACCAATCATTCCATAGACTGTGGGGTCCCTTTAAACCTATGGACTATGATGTCCTTAACCTCGGACTGTGGGGTCACTTTAAACCCATGGACTATGATGTCCTTAACCTCAGACTGTGGAGTCCCTTTAAACCAATGGACTATAATGTCCTTAACCTGGACTGTGGGGTCCTTAAACCCATGGACTATGATGTTCTTAACCTTCGACCGCAATGTTCCTAAACTAAACAAGAGAGCCCAAATGCTCTCTTGTCGCATCTAAACGATCCTGTTAAGTTGATCTTAGTCTAAAATTAGACTAACGTATGCTTAACAAACGTTTAAGTTGAGCTTAGTTTCAAATGAGACTAACGTATCCTTACCCCAACCCCAAACCCAAATCTAAGAAGATACGGATTTGGACTAATCTACGCCCTACGGGCGACAACATAAATTAGTCTCTGTATATAATCCACGGGAACCAAAAATAAAACAAACACACACGACACGGAGTGACCATCTGGAGAAGGAGAAAGTGGTTACCGCGATGCGGTAGCGTAATTAACTGCAGGGGCTTGCTCCTGCAGTGAAGAGCGTCCCCACAATCAAAAACCCCTCAACGAGGGGGAATCTGACGAAGTCTGCTATATCGGCCGCATCCGTTTAAATCTCCGATACACGGTGCCATAAATCAACTTGGCATCTTCGGAGAGGTATACGGATAGCACCAATTAGCATATGACCCGAAATTCAAGCAAGACGGACTTACGCGGTCTGGTCCCCATTTTCGGCGGAGAACAGATTCTGGCATGCCCAGTGGGAACCTCTTCCTATTTCCACTCCACACTTCGTGTATCGTGTTCGCGAACGAATCGAGGTTTAATATCGTTGCCCTTGGGTTCGAGGTACTAAGATTTGGTTTTTTCTCGTGCAGAAAAAAGAAATGGCCTCTAATTGCTCCAGCTGCAACTACAACTCCCGTTCCACCTCATCTGGAGGTGTAACCTACGGGCCCCAAGAGGCCTCCCTGTTCAAGATGCCAGTGGAGCAAGTAACTCAGGCCACAACTGGGCTATTTTTCGGGACCATGCTCCCACCGATGAGCTTTAACACCCCCGTACCATTGCAAGAAGCTCCAAAGAAGTCGGTCTTTAATCGACTTACCACTGCCGCGGCCCCTCTCAACGGGTCGCCCAACTTCAATGTCTCAGTTTTCAACAGACTGGGCCAGAACGCCAACAAGCCCGCGATACCTGAAGCAGCCATCCCAAAGCGGATAGCCATCCCGGCTCAAGCGAACGAAATCATCAGAGAGGCTTCTTCTGCCAAGAAGTCAGTCTTCACTAGACTGACTGTTCCGGCTCCCACTCCAGGCGAAGTCCTCAAAGTTGCTTCCCCTGCCCAGAGGTCTGTCTTTGACAGATTAGACATTACTTCTCAACGGACATCGGTCTTCAAGTGGCTGACACCGGCGACAACCCTTCGCCAAAACAGGGGGCATGAGGAAGTCATCCGTACAGCTGAGATAATCCCTACGGCTCGACACGCTCGACGTCGCCACTGGCGCCGAGTAAACAAGGCTGGGGGAAGCTCCCCTTCTGGACTGACTCCGCCAGCTCCCATGGTGGAAATCGATGCTACTGTTCCAACTGGGAACAGCTTTGAACCGCTGAGGAGAGTGCGCAAAAACTCTCCGACTGCCGTGCTGAAAAGATCTCCTCTACCTGTGGAGAATGCTACAGAAAAGAAGCTGGAGCAGCCCCTTAGCGGCTGTCCTCCAAAATTTACAAAGTCTGGCGACAGGTCCAGGAATCGGTGATTGATTAGGACTACTCTCGCCAACCGAAGAAGATTAAAGCTCGGCAAGAAGAGAGCCATCCCGTGGTACCACAAAAGATGTCATCCGTCTGGGTGCCCGCTGCAACGGCTCCCTCAACGTCAACCACTCACAAGAGAAGGAGGCCAGAGAAAGCCCCTGTGACCGCGGCGAACCGTAAGGACGCTGAACCTAAACGCCCCAAGTCTGGGGGCATGGTAACACATACCGTTTATATGGCTTCTGGAAAAGAGGAAAGCCGTGCTTCTACGGGTCATCGACCGCTTACCCGATCGATAACAAAGGCTCAGGAGCAACAGCAACAAAAACTTCAGGAGATGCTGACTGCAACGGCCGCACTCACTAGGTCAAAAGAAAATCCAGAGACCTCAGAGCAGCGTCGGGAACAAGAAATTGATACTGAATTCCTCCAAAGAATGCTCGAGAGGAAAGAAAAAGAGGCCGCGGAACAAGCGGCCAACATAAAATGAATGGCTCTTTTGTTCCAAGACATGGCCAGGATGATGTTACAGCCGGAACCTCCAGCTGAAGACCCCTCGATTATCATTGAAGACGATAGAGGGGAGACATCGAACCCTCCTCCGGCTCTTTCAGCAGCCAAGGAGGAAACCATCTCCAAGGCTGCTCTGGATGATTACATCACTCAGAAAATACGAGCTCATCAGGTGAGCGAAACGACCGGGCAGATTGTTAAGACTGGACGACCTTATCCGGGCTAGTATGACCAAATAAGGTATCGTCGGGATATATGATCCCTAAATTCCATGTATATAAAGGGACGGGAAATCCCCACCAGCATGTCGCCCAGTTCAGGGCTCTATGTGGTAACACTGGAGGTGACGATAAACTGCTACTTCGCCAGTTCGTCGGCAGCTTTTCAGAAACAGCGTTCAAATGGTACTCTGAACTCCCGAACGACTCCGTTAAGACGTTTGCAGAGATGGAGCTGCTATTCACCTAACGTTTTGCGAGTGCTAGCGAATGCACCCCAATCACAGTGCTGATCAATGCCAGGGAGAAACTTGGGTTTAATACGCAATACGATGGCGGAATTTATGGTCGAAATGCAAGCAGCGCATCGAAGAAGCGCCTGCAGTAGGCATGTTTGTGGGCACTCTTGACCCTCAGGCGACTATTTCCCAATTCATGATGTTCTTCAAGCCGACCACGTTTCAGGTCTTGATTGACAAACTGGCCCAAATGGACCAGATGGGTCATAGATCGTCTCCTTCAAAGCCGGAGCCACGGAATGAAAAGGGAAAAGGGGAAAGCGACCTTCGTCGCAAATGCTCAACAGCAGCCCAGTGGTCCAAAATTAACTGATCGCCTGGACGAGAGACGACAATTCTATAATGAGAAAATAAAGCGCCCTTATTCGTTTCCCCGGGACAAAACGAGGAGATTGTTCGAGCTGGCAATGCGCAACAGGCTCGTTAATTTGCCAGATCTAAAACGCCCATTGCAACCCGGTGAGGTTAATAATCCCAATTATTGTCCCTATCACCAAGCGATAGGCCATCTGATTGAAGATTGCTTCGTCTTTAAAGGCTGGATTGAAGATCAATACCAACAGGGCAAATTCGCCCTGTCCGAGAAGTGGAAAGTAAGCCCGTCTCAAACGCATGCTCTTAAAAGGGGGGACATACCGGGGGCATCGTGCTCTTTTGTCAAAGAAGTTCCATGGGAGGTCGCTCTTTTAGCCAAAACGAAAAGAATGCTGAAGGATCTCCAGACATGCCCAGCAATCAGATGGAAAAATCCATTGGAACCCGAGATCATCGAAGGAATACTGAAACCGCGCCCAACTCCAAAAATTGGTGGTGATAGTCAGAGCGCCCACACCCAGCCGTTAAAGTCTTCGAAGAGAAAGAAGAAGACCAAAAAGCCCGTGAAGCCTAGTGACAAGCGCTCGGACCTGCAAAAACATATCGATGCACTGGAAGGATATAACCAGAAGGCGCGAACCCCGGTCACACTTCAAGAGTTTCTCAGCCACGTTCTTGAGGACGGAGATGATGACAATGGAGACGATTCATCGGATGAACCTGAGAATTATGTAGCAAGCTGCCATGTGATCTCTTACTCGTCGATAGACGAGGAAGAATCTCCTGATGCAGAGAAGCTGGGGGCAGGTCCCGAAACGGAGCTCCTAGGACCATCAGACGAGATGATTGATGCATTCCTAAACGAAACTCTTTTGAAAAGCAAAGCAGATCGAGAGCACGAGATGGCCATATTTGAAAAGGCCAAACACCGGCGACTGGACGAAAGGGTCGAGACATTCCAGCCAGATCAAAGTGCATCCGCCGCAAATAAAAGCAGATTCAAGATGAGGAAAATGTTCGCCAAGGCCATATCGATGGGAATGAAGTTGCTACCCTCCGAGAGAAACACTCCTGATGAAGCGGATATACGTCCTAGCTATTGCTTATATCATCGAAAGATTGTGCACCCCACCAAAGAGTGCAACGCATTTAAGAACTGGTGGCAGGGATATGTTGCCCACCGACAACATTTCAAGCGGATAAAACGCAAAACTCGTCGGGAACAAAGAAACACGACCGAGAAGCGCAAAAGAACGACCGGCAACTGTCACATGGTCAATGCTGGGGATTGCAAGTTCTCACCTTTGGGAGCGATTCTGATGAAGAAATAGCTCTTGGCCCTCTCTTCAAAGAATCTACCTCGGGAAAAGAGGATGAACCGAAGAGCTGCGAGAATATTCAGCTGGGCAAATCACACATTACCTGAAAAGAATCTCGGACCTGCGAACAAGGGATCGAATAGAAAGGATAAGGGAAAAGAAAAGGTCCCTGAGGATATCATCCTCGATGACCAAGCCGTCGAAGAGCTGACAGCCAAGGATCCGCCCAAGAATAACAAGGTTGATTACAACGTTCTGGCACACCTGAGGAAGATACCCTCACAGCTAAGCATTCTCGACGCCCTTCTGTTATCAAAAAGAAGCAAGAGATTCTCTGATCAAGGCATTACAAAGAGCCTGAACAGTTCCAAGCTTTCCTTGCCGAAGAAAAGATGAAGGACGAGCTGGAAGAAGTACACACGGCCGATATCACTTTCGGTGATGAAGATCTCTTTCTCGGGACGTGCGAGCATAACCGTCCCCTTTATGTCTCTGGATACTATCATGATATTAAGATAGGAAAGATCCTGGTTGACAATGGGCCCTCCGTTAATCTCCTCAATATAAGAGTGTTGAAGGAAATCTGCATTAGCGTTTAGCACCTCGCTCGTGATTAAAATCACCATAAAACTACTACGGACCGCAGCATCCCAAGGCTGACAATATATATATATATATATATATATATATATATATATATATATAAGGAAGAGAACGGTATGCCCATAAGCAAAATGGGAACGAATGAAAATCCGAAAGGGCTCCGTGAGTAAAAAAGCAGGAGCAGGGACTGCCGGCGAGTTTGTGAAAACCCGAAATGGCGCAATCTCGTTTAAAAGACACTTGCAAGGTCCTCTCAACCCTATAAGGAGAAACCACCTGCGTGAGATCCTTACGACTCACAAGGGAGCAACACACTTAGGGATCCTTAAGGAGAAACGTACTAACGAGATCCTCACGACTCGTAAGGAGAAACGTACTAACGAGATCCTCACGACTCGTAAGGAGAATTCCCCTTTGAGAGCCTCACGGCTCATAGGATTCAAAAGCCTTAACCTACAGGGGATCTGACCCTGTTCTTCTCACGACTCGTAAGGAGAATTCCCCTTTGAGAGCCTTACGGCTCATAGGATTCAAAAGCCTTAACCTACAGGGATCTGACCCTGTTCTTAAGTCGTCATACACCCTGATTTTACCCTAAAAAGTGGTTCAGTATTGATCCTTGTATACAATCCACAGGCGCGAAATAAACATCTCCCTGACAAAGTCCCACCCGTGACTGGGGATATGCTCATATGGCGAATAACCCTTGTAAGTCCTCTCGACTTATTAAGGAGAAAATACTCTTGTAAGATCCTTACGACTTATAAGAGACCATACACTTAAGACTCCTCACGATTCTTAAGGAGGAAAACGCACCTACGAGATCCTCACGACTTCTAGGGAGAAATACCCTTATGAGACCCTTATGGCTCATAAAGTTTAAAAGCCTTAGTCGACAGGATCCTAACCCTGTTTACTAAGCCACCTTTGTTCGATATCGACAAAGGCAAATGATGATTCGCTCTTGGCAAATATCCCAGTTTGTAGCGATGTTGATGCCTAAATCGGTATCAAATACCAAACTCGCAACGAAAAGTCAGCGAGCCACAAAATGCATATGAAAATAGCCGAAATGATGGGGCGATTTGCAACAAAATCAGCAAGGTAAAAAATGTATGTATACGAAATAGCCAAAATGGTTTGGGCAACTCGCAATAAAAAGCAGCGAGTAAATAAAACAAATAGCCGAAATGATTGGGCACCGCGAAAAAATAGCCGAAATGATTAGGCAATCGCGACTTTCGCGATATAAAAGTTGAAATGATAGAGCATCAAGGAAAGAAAAATATATAAAAATGAAACTTTTTTGCCCTACAGGTGAGATCACATCGATCCCTGCATACAATCCAGGGGCACAAACAAAGAGGGAACCATACCTTCCCACCAGGCTCCATCAGAAAAAGAAGCCAAATCTCCACGATTCACAGACAGCCTAGAGATCATCTCAACATTCCTCTCATTACAACAGACACAACATCGGTAAAGCAAAACCGCGGCAATTCCTGATTCCATGACTCGGCGGTGCACAGACAACCGAGAGTCAACCCCGACTCCGTAAAATATGGATAAAGTCAACATCTCCTGGTCCTGTGGACACGGCTAATGTCAATCCTGACCCCGTGGGAAGCGTCCAGAGCAGAACCTGGTCCTTGGGGAACACGGTGCAGGGTTTCCTAGGCACACTAAGGAGGTCTCACAAGGCATCAACCATGCCAATTTCAAATTTTACGGGTGCCGAGAAACCCTAACACGGATCGTTGGCTAGAAATTTAGGCGACAAAACGAGCTAGTTAACATCTTAACTAAGAGTACAGAAATACAACCTTTGTAGATCCGTTCCTCTACCTCCACGCCTCCGTGATGAAGTCCTCTCCGCCGTCCAAATCAAATCCCGGGCTCTAGCGTCGGCTTCATCGGAGAAAGAGCGGGCTAGGTCATCGACGACGTGCCGAAGATGATCTACGTCGAGGCATCGCTAGATCAAGCTCCAACTTCACCAAGTCTAGAAACTTGTGAAGAAAACACACTCTACTACTTGGCAAGAGGTAGAGGATGAAGAAATAGGAAGTGGGTTTACTTTAGAATTGGATTTCTCACTCTTTTTCATCAATCACCATTGATGGTCAAGCTTTTTCTTCTTGTGAAGAAGAAGATGAAGATAATATGATAAGTATTTTAAAAAATGGAAAAGAAAATGAATTCTTATCATAATTGTAACCATGGTAAAGTGTAGAGAGCTAACTATAGTTAAATGAATGGTTAGGGTTAATGAGATGAAGACAAAAGGGTTTCTTTGGTCAAAGCTTCATGAAGCTTCAACAAGCTTCATGAAAGAAACCCTTTTGTTTTTCTTTTCTCTTTTCATTTCTTTTAATCCAAATTAAAAGATAAATGAAAGAATAAATGAAAACCCTAACCATTAACTAACCATGGTTTAATCTTTACACTTGGCCAAGTTAACATGTATCATCAAACATGATACAATCAAGTGCACAAAATATATCACATATACAATGTGCACATCCGAGTGAGAAAATCCATCTTAAGTGAACCGATACTAGTTAATGCAAAGTAATATATCAAATATATAATTATGCATTTAAATCATTAAATCAACACTTGATTTAACGATCCGGTCATATCGCATATAACCGACTAGTATCCAATGTATCGGCTTATCGAATCAACCCTCGATTCGATAACTAGGTTATATCGCATATAACTATATCGATACATTCATCGCGAGAATAGAATACGGTATCACATACACGCATTATTCTCGGTCCCGCACATATCTCATATGCGCTCCTATTTCGTTTCGCTTGAGCCAGGAAACCTCTGTGTAGGACTCTAAAGACTCGTCAATACGCCGGCAGCAGATGATGATCATATCAAGCACCCACAAACCGCAAGCGGTCTGCTAAACGTAACGGCCACCCGGGTATTGAGCGATCAGAAGATCGACGAGCAAGCCCGCTCACACTCCAGTGAATCCAACCAGTAACACTACCGTACAGTCCGGTCTCGTCGTCTGATATGTCGCATATCTTGCCTAGGGGTGGTAAACGTCAGACCCCAATAGCTCGATAAGTCGTGTCGATATGAGGTCTATAACAATTCGAGAAACTACTGGTAACACTTACCAGTAAATCTCAGCAACCCTGGCCAGGGATTTTCCTGTTATAGCCAATCGAACACAGTGCAACATCAACTCCCTATACCGGGGAGAGACGAATCCCCTCCTATCGCTCATTGCCTCCATGTGATTTGGGACTGTACCCAAAAAACCACCGTTTTGTACGCCCTCTTGGACCTGGTAAGATGGAAATCAAAGCACAGTGGGAACCACACAAGACTCTATGACGATCTCGGGTCAACAGACTACTCTGTACAAGTGTCACCAGAGAACTGCCATCTGACGTAAGGTATAACACCATCTGGGAGTTCTCACCGAGTCCGTCCAGTGTACCCAGTCTCCACTGAGCACCCGTATATCATCTCTGATGTCAAACACCAATGGATATGGGATCATCCATCGCCCATCTGTATGGGTCGAGAAGGTATACGCTAGTCTACTCTGGTATATCGATGCCCCGTCTCGATACACCCACGACTAGGGACTTTGAAGGATGTACTTATGGACTACCATGTCCCCACTAGTATGATCCGCATCATAGTCCAGGTAGTCAAGTAACACATCCTAAGGGCTTTACCAACATGTAACAGAGAGACAATCAGTATACACGTTAAGGTAAAGAGTAACCAGATAGCATACTATCATGTCGAGCAAGAAAGTCCTCCCTATATATGTCCCAGCATCCACTACAATATACATCCAATGTACAGTAATGGCCTCTAGGGCATACATATAACTAACAATCTTCCACTTGCACTAGGGCCATCTGAAGCAGTGGTTGCAGTATCTCATACTCAACCATCCCATAAAAATCTCTCTCTGGGAACAGGTCTTTGTGAGTGGATCCGCTGTGTTGTCCTCTGAGTCTTCTCTCCAAACCTTGATCTCCTTGGAGATCAACCATCTCCATGATCAGGTGATACTGCCTTAGAATATGTCTGGATCACTGATGGGACGGGCGTTCCTTGGCACAAGCCACAACTCCATTGTCACACAATGGGAGGAACTTAGTTCATCTCATGAACCAATAAACACCCAAACATCCTCTTTGGTAGCATCTTAAGTAGCGATGTATCCTGTCTTTATCGTCTAGTATGTCACGGTATCTAGCTTGGAACTCTTCCAACATACCGTCCCTCCACTGAGGGTAAAGACAATGCCTGTGACTGACATTCAGTCGTCTTTATCACCCTGGAACCCTTCCAGTGATTCTCCCCAGGATCGATTGATATCATCTCACTACAACTAGTGAGAATCCTAACATCCAATTAGATCTATCTCATAGATTCACAACGCAGGATTTAGGAGGTATCACTTTGATCCTTTATGGAGAATCATTGTGATAATCGGAGATTGACCGAGCGTAGCATAGGAAACTCCTTCCCTATCAAGAGTATGTCATCCACGTACTCTACGAGGATCATCACTATACTCCCTACTACCTTTTTGTATATACAAGGTTCATCTACCATTTTGATGATGTCAAACTCTTTGACTAACACATCAAAACAGATGTTCCAACTCCGCGATACCTGCTTTATCCTATAAAGCATCTTGTACACGTTTCCGCTGCTCCTACTGTCTACGAAGCCATCTGGCTGTATACTTATAGACGTTCTCTTCTAAAACATCATTTAGAAAAGTAGTCATGGCACCCAACCGCCAGATATCGTAGTCATGGTATGTAGCCGTGGCAAGTAGGATCTGGATGGACTTAAGCATAGCTACTTGAAAAGGTTTCATCATTATCCACACCTGGTCAATGATGCAAGCTTTTAACAAGTCTAGCTTTGAAAGTCTCAACTTTTCCATCTACACCAAGTAATCTTCTCAAGATATACTTGCTCCTGATGGGGATTTAACCCTTCAGATATAGCAACCAAAGTCCATACTTTGTTGGTGTACATGGATTCCATCTCAGATCGCTAAGCATCCAGCCATTCTTACAGAGTCCCACTCCTCATGGCCAGCTCGAAACTAGTTGGGTCATCATCTCATGATGCAATCCTCGCTCCCACTGTCATAGAGTAACCGAAGTATCTCTCAGGCGGGTGAGGAACCTTATGGTCTCTACTGAATCCTTTGGTTCTATCAAATCATTAGCTGCAGTTTGTATAGATGGAATATTTTCAGTTCTACATAACTGACCTTGCTTCGAGCTTGTCCGGATTTTGCTTTTAGACATAGGCTGGACAACCCCAAATCTTAACTAACTTAAGATATGGGCTCTTCCCTTTCCATATCACATATGAAGTGGTAGGCAACTGATTTGATTCGAACGCTATTCAATAGGTATGCAGCTTCTCAAGTGCATAACTCCCAAAAAGGAAATAGGTAACTCAGTATTACTCATCATAGAGCACACCTTATCACATAGGGTGTGATTTCTCCGCCCCGATATACCATCGTGCTATGGTGTGTACGGAGGAGTAATGCTGAGAGAGAATCTCATTCTCCTTTAGAATGGTCCAGGAATTCCGTGCTCAAGTATTCTCCTCCTTGATCACCATCAAAGGACATAATACTTATACCCGTATTGGTTCTCTACTTCTAACTTATATTCTGTGAATATCTCAAAAGTTTCGGACTTGTGTTTCAACAGGAACATATGTCTGAATCTTGAGAAATCATCAGAGAATGTAATGAAGTACAAAGAACCGGTCTTGATATGTGTAGACAGGGGACCTATATACATCAACATGTATCATCCAAGAGTTCACTAACTCTTTCTCTGTTTCCAGTAAACGGAGCTATGGTTATCTTATCTCTGTGACATGACTGGCAAGTTTCACAAGATGTAAATTCAAACTGATTTAAATATGCATCTATATGTAACTTCAGCCAGTCGGATCGCATTGATATGACCTAGTCTACAATGCCTTAAGAAGAATTCGTTCATTTATGAACTCTTCCTCTTGTGTGTGTTCGTATACTAAAAACTGTAGTTTGATTTAGAATATCAATGCTTTTAGATAACGTGCCTGAACTGATCAACTTTTGATATAGAAAATGTTCAAAACATTATCCAACAATACAAAATTATATCCTTTCTTTACTAATAAAGAGACTGATATGATTTTGTATATCAGGTTCGGTATCTAATAACATTCGTTCAGAATCAATGTAATTGGAATACAGGGTGACAGTGACCAACAGACTTGGCTGCAACTCTTGCCCCGTTTTCTGCCTCATGAAACTTATCACCCGTTCTCAGTTTTTCTACCCTTTTGTAGCCCTATGTAACAGTTTACATATCTGGGATCCTGATCCGGTATCATATACCCAGGATGCGGAGGATACTGAGAAAAAGTTTTTTGTAATGAACACACCCGAAGATGATGCATCAGCATGCACTCTCTTCGTTTGGGCAGCACGGGAATTCTGGTAATCCCCAATTTCCTGCTCTGTCTTATAACAATTATAAGTTGAAGCGGGACCAACGTTCCCCAGCTCAGTATAACAAGCGGGTTCGGTCAATATTCCGTATTATTTTCTTGATTAAGGCGTGATATGGTCGCTACCTGGAGAGAGAGAGAAGAAAACACTCAGCGTGCGCTCTTGCAAGAATAGATTGGTTATTATTTTATCTAATCAGGATGGCTCCCACTGTTTTATCAAATCTTCCTTCAAACCCTAAAAGGAAAGACTAGCCGGGATTAATTACACACTACAAGTTCGCCAATCTTTCAGCCAGGCCAGTGTCGGTACATTGAGGGAGGTCCCCCGTGCTTTCGCACGAACCTAATTAATGTAAACCTCGTTTTCCCATAGGCGTAATCTCGTTAACACCTTTCTAGACACCTACTTGATCGGCTAATTGTAATGTATAAAACTCTCCCAGGAGTAATTCTTACTCGCAGCGGGTATCGGGATCTAACTATCTCATAGAAGGTATGCAATCTCATTGCAAATTTCAACACTTGAAATTCCCGATAATTTTGCCCCTAACCTCCTATGACCCTGACAAAGGCCAACAAACCATAGGATGCTAGTCAAGTTCAACCCGTCATTTCCTGATTGAATTAAACCCACCCGCACGGCCCTTGACAAAGGCCAACAAGGTCGCACGACTACCCTAATCCAATCTGCATCATATGCATAAGCAGATAAGCACCAGTTAGCTACCGCACACTACGCCTTGACAAAGGCCAACAAACGCAGCACGAATACTAACTACTACTTATCTGAAATGACGGAGGGCTACGACAGGTTTTTCTGAAAACCTATTGCGTAATGAACTTGATATCGTTGTAGGATCGAATGAATTTTGAAATGGAGTGTTTTTGAGGCTTTTCTAGTTTTGCTAAAGGAGTCACTCCCGGTGAAGGGATCGTCGGTCCTTTCCTCGTCGAATGAGGTGCGGGATATATCATATATATCACTGTGCAAAGCAAAAACTCTTAAAAGCAATCAAAAGACAAACCGAGTGTGTAGCATCTGCCAGTTATTGCTAAAGGAGTCACTCCCGGTGAAGGGATCTCGGTCCTTTCCTTATCGAATAAGGTGCAGGATATATCATATATACCGCTGTGCAAAGCAAGAACTGTAGCTACCTGTTTTATTTTGAAATTCGATTCTACAACATCTTAGGTTTCTTTTATTTTCATTAATCACATTAATGAAATCCCATCATTTATATACCTAAACATCACAGATAAATACGACGTACACTTATGCCATCCGCATTCGCCTCGATGTCCCCTCGTGCACCGTTAGGTTAGGTAACTAACGGCAGAGCGAGGCAGGGCTAGCGCGGGTGTAAAACATAAGTAACGTCTATATAATATATCATATATACTATATACAGTATCTATCACAGAATATATCACATGATCACATCACAGATATCGCAGCAGAAGAATCATATGAAATATTGGATATACTAGGACGTCCGTGTTTTCAATACGAGCCAGTATAAAACACGGATTCCACGGTCGTGATGAATAGCCAAACCCACACCCCTAGACCCCTACGAGAGCGGCAAGCAACCCTACCAATTCTGGAGTTAGGAGACCCGGACTCGACTCCTCGAGTTGGTCTCCCACTGGACTCCAGAACCCGGTTACTTGTGCCCTCCTCCTTGGGTCTATCCTAGTGCAGAAAAGTAAATAATATACAAACGGTGACAACTTCCGCAACCTGGAAGCACCCCAATAAAAGAATATTACATACAAGTTTTTACATGAATGAAAATGAAAAACACTCATCTCACATAAAAACCCCCGGCTATTCGAACACGACGATCCAATATAACATATCCAGCAACACATAACATCACATGTCATCAACGTAAGTAAATATGCGCATCCCAATTTTCGTTGACATATAGCAACGAAACCGGCGATGTCACATATTACACTTACGGTCACAGAAAAGAAAGTGTAAAACTACAACAGTTGGAATCCGCAACCTCCATAGACATCGCATGCCTAATCAAATGAAATACTTAGACATCACATGCCTAACAATTATAAACCCCGCATTTTAGTCTCATTATCGAAAACTTTTTTTTCAATATCAAGTCGGGCAATTCAACAAGATTCCCGACATCCTGATCGAATCCTCGTCACAAACTTCAGTAGGCGGCCGCACCCCCGACGCCGTCGACGAAGTGCACCAAGGCGGAACACCGCTACAGCGAGCACCCGAACGGATGCTTTCGGCGACGGGGTTCTCCTACAGTCACTTGGTCGGGGCTATGGAGTGAGGCTGTCTATTAAGTTTACCCGGCGAGTATCCGCGTACGCTACGTGATTGCGACAAACTTTTTATCACATCAAAATTCCGTGGCAACCGATCAAGTGAGACTAAACCGCTAGATTTATAACATTCATTCAGTTATCTCATAACTGTTGTGAATTCCAATTATTGTATCCTATTCCAGATAAATAGAAAATGTTAAACTTTCCGATCGAACAGTCAAACACCCAAGTTTTCCCGATACAGATTAACTCATGAAATAAGTTCAAAGACATTCGCTTCATGCCTCAGTACCAACGGTCCAGCCGTAGAAGGGTCAAGCCAACGCCTCACATGTGGCACGCCGTACTGCCCCAAACCCGAAGGTTCAAAGGGCAGCTCAAGACAGTCACATAATCGAGTTAAGGTTTGTTGTCTTCTAGAGGGACCATCGCGTTACTTGCACTACTTAGAACGTCATTAAACTACGGAAAGATCCAACACTTGGAAATTTCCCGACAGGGGAAAAGTTGGGTATTTATATCCGGTCGAACTTTTTAACATATTCTAAAAAATACCCGGAAACACACACAGACAAAATTAGACAGTCCGATCGAATCTCCGAATCCCCAATACAACCCAGAAAATAAGACTCTGGAATAAATATTAAAATATTCCCAGGAAAACCAGAACTGCTTACTAAGAATTACGGTGCAAACTTCGATGCACAAAACGACAAACTAGCCGCGGAACCGCCGCATGAGCATGCTCATGCCGCGGATCCGCGGCGACTTTAAGGAATCAGTCCATCGAATTTTACAGTAAGTCTTAGATCTTCCTGCTGATTTTTCTGCATATTTTTAATCTGGAAAAAACCACGTTTTTCAAAAAAGTCCAGAGAGCATGTTAAAATCGGGGTTTCGGGTCGATCGGACTTCTAACTCCGTCTACGCATCGCCTAAGGCTCTAGCTAGGCTCTGATACCACTGCAGGGTTCCTAGGCACACTAAGGAGGTCTCACAAGGCATCAACCATGCCAATTTCAAATTTTACGGGTGCCGAGAAACCCTAACACGGATCGTTGGCTAGAAATTTAGGCGACAAAACGAGCTAGTTAACATCTTAACTAAGAGTACGGAAATACAACCTTTGTAGATCCGTTCCTCCACCTCCACGGCTCCGTGATGAAGTCCTCTCCGCTGTCCAAATCAAATCCCGGGCTCTAGCGTCGGCTTCATCGGAGAAAGAGCGGGCTAGGTCATCGACGACGTGCCGAAGATGATCTACGTCGAGGCATCGCTAGATCAAGCTCCAACTTCACCAAGTCTAGAAACTTATGAAGAAAACACACTCTACTACTTGGCAAGAGGTAGAGGATGAAGAAATAGGAAGTGGGTTTACTTTAGAATTGGATTTCTCACTCTTTTTCATCAATCACCATTGATGGTCAAGCTTTTTCTTCTTGTGAAGAAGAAGATGAAGATAATATGATAAGTATTTTAAAAAATGGAAAAGAAAATGAATTCTTATCATAATTGTAACTATGGTAAAGTGTAGAGAGCTAACTATAGTTAAATGAATGGTTAGGGTTAATGAGATGAAGACAAAAGGGTTTCTTTGGTCAAAGCTTCATGAAGCTTCAACAAGCTTCATGAAAGAAACCCTTTTGTTTTTCTTTTCTCTTTTCATTTCTTTTAATCCAAATTAAAAGATAAATGAAAGAATAAATGAAAACCCTAACCATTAACTAACCATGGTTTAATCTTTACACTTGGCCAAGTTAACATGTATCATCAAACATGATACAATCAAGTGCACAAAATATATCACATATACAATGTGCACATCCGAGTGAGAAAATCCATCTTAAGTGAACCGATACTAGTTAATGCAAAGTAATATATCAAATATATAATTATGCATTAAATCATTAAATCAACACTTGATTTAACGATCCGGTCATATCGCATATAACCGACTAGTATCCAATGTATCGGCTTATCGAATCAACCCTCGATTCGATAACTAGGTTATATCGCATATAACTATATCGATACATTCATCGCGAGAATAGAATACGGTATCACATACACGCATTATTCTCGGTCCCGCACATATCTCATATGCGCTCCTATTTCGTTTCGCTTGAGCCAGGAAACCTCTGTGTAGGACTCTAAAGACTCGTCAATACGCCGGCAGCAGATGATGATCATATCAAGCACCCACAAACCGCAAGCGGTCTGCTAAACGTAACGGCCACCCGGGTATTGAGCGATCAGAAGATCGACGAGCAAGCCCGCTCACACTCCAGTGAATCCAACCAGTAACACTACCGTACAGTCCGGTCTCGTCGTCTGATATGTCGCATATCTTGCCTAGGGGTGGTAAACGACAGACCCCAATAGCTCGATAAGTCGTGTCGATATGAGGTCTATAACAATTCGAGAAACTACTGGTAACACTTACCAGTAAATCTCAGCAACCCTGGCCAGGGATTTCCTGTTATAGCCAATCGAACACAGCGCAACATCAACTCCCTATACCGGGAGAGACGAATCCCCTCCTATCGCTCATTGCCTCCATGTGATTCGGGACTGTACCCAAAAACCACCGTTTTGCACGCCCTCTTGGACGTGGTAAGATGGAAATCAAAGCACAGTGGGAACCACACAAGACTCTATGACGATCTCGGGTCAACAGACTACTCTGTACAAGTGTCACCAGAGAACTGCCATCTGACGTAAGGTATAATACCATCTGGGAGTTCTCGCCGAGTCGGTCCAGTGTACCCAGTCTCCACTGAGCACCCGTATATCATCTCTGATGTCAAACACCAATGGATATGGGATCATCCATCGCCCATCTGTATGGGTCGAGAAGGTATACGCTAGTCTACTCTGGTATATCGATGCCCCGTCTCGATACACCCACGACTAGGGACTTTGAAGGATGTACTTATGGACTACCATGTCCCCACTAGTATGATCCGCATCATAGTCCAGGTAGTCAAGTACACATCCTAAGGGCTTTACCAACATGTAACAGAGAGACAATCAGTATACACGTTAAGGTAAAGAGTAACCAGATAGCATACTATCATGTCGAGCAAGAAAGTCCTCCCTATATATGTCCCAGCATCCACTACAATATACATCCAATGTACAGTAATGGCCTCTAGGGCATACATATAACTAACACACGGCTTATGTCAATCCTGACCCGTGGGAAGTGTTCAGAGCAAATCCTGGTCTACTGGAACACGGTTAATGTCAATCCTGACCCCATGGGAAGCGTCCAGAGCGGAACCTGGTCCTTGGGGAACACGGCTTATGTCAATCCTGACTCGTGGGAAGTGTTCAGAGCAAATCCTGGTCTAGTGGAACACGGCTAATGTCAATCCTGACCCCATGGAAAGCGTCCAGAGCGGAACCTGGTCCTTGCGGAACACGGCTAATGTCAATCCTGACCCCGTGGGAAGCATCCAGAGCAAATCCTGGTCTAGTGGAATACGGCTAATGTCAATCCTGACCCCGTGGGAAGCGTCCAGAGCAAATCCTGGTCTAGTGGAACACGGCTAATGTCAATCCTGACCCCGTGGGAAGTTTCCAGAGCAAATCCTGGTTTCGTAGAACACGGCTTATGTCAATCCTGACCCCGTGGGAAGCGTCCAGAGCGGATCCTGGTCCTTGCGGAACACGGCTAATATCAATCCTGACCCCATGGAAAGCGTCCAGAGCAAATCCTGATTTCTTGGAACACGGCTTATGTCAATCCTGACCCGTGGGAAGCGTCCAGAGCGGATCCTGGTCCTTGCGGAACACGAATAATCTTAATCCTGACCCCGTGGGAAGCGTCCAAAGCAAATCCTGGTTTCGTGGAACACGGCTTATGTCAATCCTGACCCCGTGGGAAGCGTCCAGAACGGATCCTGTTCCTTGCGGAACACGGCTAATGTCAATCCTGACCCCGTGGGAAGCGTCCAGAGCAAATCCTGGTTTCGTGGAACACGACTTATGTCAATCTTGACCCCGTGGGAAGCGTCCAGAGCGGATCCTGGTCCTTGCGGAACACGGCTTATGTCAATCCTGACCTCGTGGGAAGCATCCAGAGCAAATCCTGGTCTAGTGAAACACGACTTATGTCAATCCTGACCCCGTGGGAAGCATACAGAGCAAATCTTGGTCTCGTGGAACACGGCTAATGTCAATCCTAACCCCGTAGGAAGCGTTCAGAGAAAATCCCGGTCTCGTAGATCACGGCTAATGTCAATCCTGACCCCGTAGGAAGCATCCAGAGCGGATCCTGATCCTTGCAGAACATGGCTAATGTCAATCCTGGCCCATGGGAAGCATCCAGGGCAAATCCTGGTCCCATAGAACACGGTTAAAGTCAATTTTGACCCCGTGGGAAATGGCCAGAGCAACTCCTGACTCCGTGAAATGCGGATAATGTCAACCTCATCCACCACTTACGGGTCCTCACGACATGTAAGGGAGAAAACTCTTTTGTGAGATCCTTACGACTCTCAAGAGAAAACGCATTTAGGAATCCTCACGATTCTTAAGGAGAAATTACACCTACAGGATCCTCTCGACCTGTAAAGAGAAAATTCTTTATGAGACCCTCACGGCTCATAAAAGTTGAAAATTCTTAGGGGGCATATCCTAACCCTGTCTCCCAAGCCATCGTTGCTTCATAGAGAGGTCAAGGTAGATTTTCTACGAGCCACACTCTCCGACAAGAAAAGAAATGATCACTTACGGGTCCTCTCGACTTGTAAGGAAGAAAATTATCTTGTGAGATCCTTACGACTCTCAAGAGAAAATACACTTAGGAATCCTCACGATTCTTAAGGAGAAATTACACTTACGAGATCCTCATGACTCGTAAGGAGAAATACCTTTATGAGACCCCCACGACTCATAAAGTTGGAAAGCCTTAGGAGGCAGATCTGAACCTGACTCCTACGCCATCGCTGTCCTACAAGGAAATCGAAATATATTATCCACAAAATGCAGTTTCTAAAAGGGACAAACCATCATGTACCAAAATATGTCTTTTATTCATGAATCCAAATGAATACAAAGTACAATTTATGAAAGAATAAAAAAATACTCTCATTCAGGAGTATGTACAAAAGAAGTATAAAAAAATACAATTCTTCAAGCCGGCGGATGATTTAATAGGTTTGCCAGTTCATCCCTTTTCCGCTGGGCCTCGGCTTCATGATTTATTATCGTCAAGAGACGTGCCTCCGCTTGAGCCTGTTGGGCCTGGTACGAGGCAAGCCGACTTTCAAGCTCCTTTTCGGTAACCTTATGAGGTTCGACCATTTCACGAGTGAAAATGACGGCTTTATCGATGGCTACCACCTCCCTAATAGCTTCTTGAAGCACCCGCCAAAGTTCATATGCCTGAGTGGTCTTGGCCGTAAGATTAGCTTGAAGTTCCCTCAGCGCTTTAGAAGCCAGCTCCCTCTCTGAAAACTTTCGGCTGAGCCTCTTCTCGCATGATAGTATATTCGCAGCGCACCGCTCAATCAGCCCCCGTAAGCTCGCCTTTGTAGCCACAACCTCTGAAGGAAGGCGCATACATTCAAGACTATGCAAGCAAGCCTCCACCTAACGACATAACTCAACCCAGACTTGCACCAATATTTCACTATGGTAAGTAGCAAGAGAGGGAAGAGAACCGTTGGCTTCAGCGGTAAATGCTTCGGCCGTGATCAGACTGCCAGCATAAAGGTCTTCGATCAGAGCTGACAAAGAGTGAAGGCTTAGCTTTGCCATCTGTTCCGAGGCACGTAGAGCATAGGGGCCGGGTGGCATGACGATGCGAGATTCCAGCGTGGTAAGAACTGGCAAGGCTGTTAAGATTTATAAACAATCAGTGAGACTTGCAAGCAAAGAGCAGACGGAACAACGTTGAAACTTCACTTACCCACAGTCATGCAAGAAGGGTCTGAAGGCTCCCCAGGCCCGTCAAGAATCTCAACTTCGTCATCGGCTTCCAGAACTGTAGAAGACATCAGTGTCATTATATGAAATAATAATAACGCTGTGAGAAAGGGGCAAATAACACTAACCTTGCCTGGAAGAGAGGACGATGCGTTGAGGGGATATCGCCTGCGGAGCGGCCATCTCTAACAGACGCTGAAAAGACTTCCTGGGGGACAAGTCTACGATGGACGCCGCCAATCCTCGTAACTCTGAAAAGACAGAAAGGTTCAGATAATGAAGAGATCATTAAAATAAAAGATAGAAGAATACCTTCGATACTCCTCCCACTCTGAACTGGAGGGATAGCAGCTTCGGCGGCCTCCTCCGTGCCCCCAGGCACATCATCGGGGACATGGGTCGGTATAACAACTTCCAATTGAGAAGCAGTGGCCATTGCTGCGGGCTTTAATGAAAGGACGGTGGCCTCGATCACCTGTCCCATAGTCTTCGGGCCGTCCCCAGAAAGATCTATTGAATCTACGGCTAACGAAGGTGCCTCTTCCGGGGGAGCAAGCACTGGGGGAACGAGAGTCACCGAGGGGAGCTCCGTGACAGGAACGACAGTTGTATCGACCCCCTCCACACTTACTAGTGTCTCATTGGGGATATTTGCAGAGTCCATAGTCAGGGCGCGACTAGGACTCAGATCCCCTGCTATTGCCGAAGTCCCTGCAAAGTTTTCACGAAGATAAGGATATATATATATATATATATATATATATATAAGCAGTGCAAAATACTACAAAAAGATATATAAGTATACCAATGCGCAGAGGGGCTTCTAGTATGGCTTGTTCAAGCCGGCGTTCCTTCCTACGGAGGTATGCTCACCGGGGATCGAGGGTAGACTCGTGGCCACCGGTCCACAACGAAAGCGCATCTTCGGTATCGTCCGAGATAGGCTGTTTAAGAGCTATCTCGCCTCTCTCTTCCAAAGGACCTATAAATATCCGCCGTATCGATGGAGGATCTCCGTAAATGATGACGGCAGGATAAGGCCTCTTCGAAATCCTTACATTCTCAGATTCATCCTGTGAGCGTCTTATAGCCTCAACCAATTGAGCAACTTCCTCGGAAGATGAACTCGGGAAAAGTCGACCACCATCCGATTCTTGCACGGCTAGTAGTTCATCTTGAAGAATAGGCTCGGATTCCACTAAAAAGTCGAGCAGATTGGTGGCCGTCTTCCTTCGCCTCTTGGACCCAGAACTAACCGCAGAAGACGATCGCCTCTTTCCCCTCGGTGCTTTAGTGCGACGTTGACCCACTTCGCCTTCAATATCTTCACTCGGTGGTGCTACCAATGACGACACGGCCATTGCTGACGTCGCAGCTGATGATACTGCTACTGGCGCCTTATTGGCCCTTGCTTGAGCTCTAGTGCAAGGCGGCATACCAGCTGTGGGAGTTAGATCCACTCCCGCTGTCTCAGGAATAAGCACAACACCAACATCTCTCAGGGGAGGGCGAACCATTACCCACGGTCGCGGCGGGACTCCCGTAGCCTGGATTGGAGTGGGAACCCTATATCCAAGGAGCATCCTCCTCTCCTCAACAATAATAGGACTGACTCAGAGGAGGTACCATCCTGTGAAAGCCCCCACACATCGAGGGATGTAGTCAGCCTCAGGAATCACGAAGCGAGAGCCGGTGTTCAGCCGCATGAAGTGATGAGCGGCGTCACAAACAACTTCCAACGACAGGCTGGGCTCCACTGTAAACGCTTCAAAGGGGACACCATGGTCATATCCCAGTTGCCGAGCAAAGAGGTATGGGTTGTACCGCATAAAAAGAGCCGCACCATTTTGACGAAACAGCAGATAACCCAGTCTGATCGAATATAAGTGCATGTCTTCCTTGGGCTTCAAGGATGGTGCTCCCTCTTTCGACGAGTCACAAAGTTGTTGAATCGGTCCTGTAGGAGCAGAAAGGACTCGATCGTTAAATACCATCCCACCCGCATTGGCATAGGGATTAAGTAGCACGCGAATAGCTCCAGACTGAGTCGGATGAGGAGCAGAGGCGTCCACCAACCTCATAAGCCGTGGAAGAGTGTATGCATCATAAAAGCTGGGTCTCTGATGCGCGGCAAATGCGCCTAGCACATGCATCTCAATCCATGACGTAAAGTAATGAAGAGAGAAATTCACTATGTTCACACCTGGTGTTGAGGTATTGGCTGCAGCACATAGCTCATGATACAGATGCGCTAGCCCCGCAATGCCTACGGCTAGTCGCGTCCCTCCAGCGATGCGATGAGCAGGGTAAATGACCGAAGCTCTCATGAATCGACGGTGCATTGGAATGACGAACCAGCTGAGCCAGACGCTCATAAAACCCTTGAAGAAAGTCTCTTCATCTATGCCAGAAGCTGCGATCGACTCAAAAGGTACAGCCGACAGGATTGGAATGTAAAACTGCGGCAAATCCTCTTCTTTAGCCGGCAGCTTATTTAAACCAAACCCGAAGGGGTCGTTGATACTCACAAACTTCGGAGCCGTCTTTGATAGAACGTCTTCGCGAAGGAAGCAGGCGATAAAGCTTTTGAAAGTGACGCCCTGCTCCTCTGACTCTGTGAATAGCTTCTCAAAAATGCTCAGAGTCTTGATTAGACTTGGGTGCTTGTGGCGGACGACATTTTCAGTTGGCAAGCCGTCAAGCATAGCCGGCTCGGTTTCAAAAACATACTCATCAGGGGGCAGCAGTTCTTCATAAAGCATCCTTTTGATCGGCAACCCCGAGATCTCGCGAAATTCTTCCAGAGAGATTGAAACTTCGCAGTCCCCTAGCAAGAAGGTGTTGGTGGGAAGATTCCATTAATTTAGGAAAGCCTTAACCCACCAGACATGAGGGGACTGATAGTGGAAGAGAGACGCGTACACCGCCTGATAGAGCCCAACCCTCTGCAGTCGCGCACGATGGGCAGACAGGATATAACGAGCCCAGAGAAGGTAGCCCATGGGTTGTCGAGGAGTAAGCCCTATTTTGTAAACCTGTCCCCAGGGCTGGGCTTCACCTTGGAAGATACGACGCCCTAAGATGTCTATAGCTGGCACTGGGTGGTTTGGAATCCCAGTTGTCGACGGCTTGAGCCGTCCCGTAAGAGTCCAGTTCAACATCTCCACAGCAAAGACGGCCCGTGGACGCTCCATCGGCAAAAATGGGTAGGTAGGCTATGTTGGTATCTTGCAAAGAAAGATGCAGCGACCACGGATGATATGACCGTACCAGGTCCCCCATAAAAGCAAGTTGGTGCAATTAAGGTCGTGAGCTCTAATCATCGCCATCACCTCTTCATCAGATGGTGACTGAGGAAAGGCAGCCTCCGAGCGAGTAAAAGGGAAGTATGGAAGAGAAGCCATTGTTCCTGAAACAGATGAAAGGAAACCGTTAATGAAGCCCACACGTGTATATATATTTATAAATATATATATATATATAAAGGGCAGTGGAAGAAAACGATTAAAAAAACTTATTTTATGGGACCATTGGTTATAAAACACAGGGGCCCCACAAAATCAAAATGGCGGCTCACTAATGATGAGGCAGGGTAATCATTATGGGAATAAAAGAAAGATTCTCAATAAATGAACAGTGGATTGCAAACAACTCTACACATTCCCCAGGGAGAAAACCCCACTGCAAGAACTCTATGCAAATCATGAAGGGTCTCTATGGAAGCATTTTTGCAAAGAACAATTCAGGGCAAGAAAATCCCAAGAAGTTCTCTGTGAAGAACTGAGTTCTTTAGAGGAATTAAATTCCTTTTGAATAGAGGAATTAAATTCCCAGAAAATATTTTTCAGAGCTAAAGCTCTTAAGAATGGAATTAAATTCCAGAGAGAAGACAAGTATCACCATTGATCTCTGAGATCATAGAACCCCTAAAAAAAGGAGTTTATTATTTAAAGGTTGGACATTATTTTAAAGAACTTGGAAAGATGGGTTCTTGTTAAAGGGAAAAACCCTTGGTATGGATTTAAAATCCAAAGAAAATTTCTACAAGAAATTCTTCAGCCGTTCATGATCCTTACCAAAAAAAGGAAATCTTTTGTTGATAAAGTTAAACTCTGAAAAATTTTGAAACAGAGAACTGAGCTATGGGAAAGAGAATTAAATTCTCAGAGGAAAACGAGCAAGGAAGAATATGGAAAAAGTGGAGGCGCTTTTGAAGCGACCCCTGCATTTATAGGATGTGATGGGAAACGGTTCAACGGACACAAAAATGACAACATTGCACTCACGTGCAAACACGTGAGAACAACGCTGTGGGGGCATTTGTTCCCTGATAAATTATCAGGAAAAACCCTAATGGAGCATCACGTGCCCACACGTGATCTGGGGTCACGTGCTGACACGTGATGGTTTCATGGGGATTCTGCTGAAATAGAATTAAATTCTAATCAAACAAGCAATTAGTGGAGTCACGTGCCCACACGTGATGGCCCTTTAAAAAAACCCACTGAAGGATTTAAAAGGCATAATAAAACAGCAAAGAAAGATCCCAATGGGGCATCACGTGTCTACACGTGACCAAAGGTCACGTGCTGACACGTAATGATTCCTTAGTTCTTTAAAACAGCAGAATTAAATTCTGCTTAAAATGTTTAATCAGGGGGGTCACGTGTCAACACGTGATGGGTTCCTAAGCTCTTTAATTAATAGAATTAAATTCTATTTAAAATGATCAAACGGTGGGATCACGTGCCAACACGTGATAGGCTCTTAAGTCTTCTGAACTAATAGAATTAAATTCTAATTAAGAGGGAATCGAGAACCCTATCTGGAAAAGTATTTCTCTAAATCTTTCCAAACAAAAAAAGATTGTGCTCTGTAAAGTAGAGCACCGTTGGATTAAAAATCCAATGGTGATTAAAGATCACCAATTTATAGAAAGATTCTATACAAGAAAAGATTTCCCTGAAATTCACCAAGAATAAAAAACAGAATATCTTTTGGATTAAAAATCCAATGGTGAATAAAATTCACCGAGTGATCTAAAAGATCATATCGGTTACAAAACTCAATTAAAATCTTTCAATGAAAGATTGAATAAACAAACTGATTCTTTTCTTTCTCCTATAAATAGGAGTCAAGAAGAGAAGAGGGGATTTTTTTTTGGAAAGATACACAACAACAGAGAGAAAAAAGAGAGGAGAATTTAATTCTCAAGAGAGAAAAGAAGATCTCTTCAGAGAAAAAACTCTAGGTGAGAAGAAAAAGAAAAAGTTCATTCTACAAGTTCTCACAAAATAAAAGAGAATTTAATTCTAAGAGTTTAACTCTTCTGAATAAGAACTTAGTTCTTCCTTTGGTTGAAGATCTGCAGAAGCAGATCTCCCTGTAAGTTGAGAATTTAATTCTCATCGGGGAGATTCTGTTATGCAGATCTAAAACCTAGAGGGAGAATTGAGTTTAGGGAATTTAATTCCTCCAAATACATAGGAATTTAATTCATTTAACTGAAATTAGGGTTTAACCCTACATAAGAATTTAATTCTTCTATATACATAGGAATTTAATTCCTCAAAATAAAATTAGGGTTTAACCCTACCAAAGAATTTAATTCTTAAAACAAGAGAGTTGAAGCTCTCCATGCACGTAAAGATCAAGTATCCAACATGATCACGTGGTAACACGTGACCCTTCATCCCAATGAACAAAAAGGAATGAATAAGGCATGCTCATGTGCCCCCACGTGACCCTTTAATGGACTCTTCAAAATAAGAAGGAATTAGCCCAGAAGCAATACCTCACGTGCCCCCACGTGACCCTTTAATGGACTCCTCAAAATAAGAAGGAATTAGACCAGAGGAAATACCTTACGTGTCCCTACGTGACCCCTGACAAACACCCTTTTCAAAAGAATAAAATAGGGGAAGGCAGAGGAATTGATTCCCAACTCAAAGACATTGTCACGTGTCCACACGTGATGATTTTAAAGACTAAAAGTGTTTAACACTTATTTGAATATTCTGAGAACAAAATAAAGAAAGTCTGGCCCCATCTTCAGATGCCTCACGTGACCCCACGTGACCAATTCAATTTTAGTATTTAACAATACTTTAAGCACTTCGTCCTTAGTGTTTAACACTATTTTCAGCACATCACGTGGGAACACATGATCGTCAAATATGCTTTAGTGTTTAACACTATTTTCAAACCAGCCTTAGCCCAAATCAGCTAAGTTTTTCCAGAGACAAGATCTCCCCTTTGAGTGAAACCCAACTACATTCTTCCAAACTTGATCATTTCATATGACATTCAAAATAAAACCCCAGAGCCATAATGAATGGTTAGTGCTCAGCCAAAGACAAATTGTTGTCAGAGCCCCCAAATCCCTGTTTAGCATTGCTAAATAATGGGGGGGCTGAACCCCAGACAAATGTTCAACAGTATAAACAAAGGTCCAACATTTCAAACCTAATTGGACTTAGCCAAAGTTGGCCATAAGTGTTAGTTATATGTATGCCCTAGAGGCCATTACTATACATAGGATGTATACTGTAGTGGATGCTGGGACATATATAGGGAGGACTTTCTTGCTCGACATGATAGTATGCTATCTGGTTGATCTTTACCTTAACGTGTACACTGATAGTCTCTCTGTTACATGTTGGTAAAGCCCTTAGGATGTGTACTTGACTACCTGGACTGTGATGCGGATCATACTAGTGGGGACATGGTAGTCCATAAGTACATCCTTGAAAGTCCCTAGTCGTAGGTGTATCGAGATGGGGCATCGATATACCAGAGTAGACTAGCGTATACCTTCTCGACCCATACAGATGGGCGATGGATGATCCCATATCCATCGGTGTTTGACATCAGAGATGATATACGGGTGCTCAGTAGAGACTGGGTACACTGGACGGACTCGCCGAGAACTCCCATATGGTATTATACCTCCCGTCAGATGGCAGTTCTCTGGTGACACTGGTACAGAGTAGTCTGTTGACCCGAGATCGTCATAGAGTCTTGTGCGGTTCCCACTGTGCTTTGATTTCCATCTTACCACGTCCAAGAGGGCGTGCAAAACGGTGGTTTTTGGGTACAGTCCCGAGTCACATGGAGGCAATGAGCGATAGGAGGGGATTCGTCTCTCCCGGTATAGGGGGTTGATGTTGCGCTGTGTTCGATTGGCTATAACAGGAAATCCCTGGTCAGGGTTGCTGAGATTTACTGGTAAGTGTTACCAGTAGTTTCTCGAATTGTTATAGACCTCATATCGACACGACTTATCGAGCTATTGGGGTCTGACGTTTACCACCCCTAGGTGAGATATGCGACATATCAGACGATATGACCGGACTGTACGGTAGTGTTACTGGTTGGATTCACTGGAGTGTGAGCGGGCTTGCTCGTCGATCTTCTGATCGCTCAATACCCGGGTGGCCGTTACGTTTAGCAGACCGCTTGCGGCTTGTGGGTGTTTGATATGATCATCATCTGCTGCCGGCGTATTGACGAGTCTTTAGAGTCCTACACAGAGGTTTCCTGGCTCAAGCGAAACGAAATAGGAGCGCATATGAGATATGTGCGGGACCGAGAATAATGCGTGTATGTGATACCGTATTCCATTCTCGCGATGAATGTATCGAATGGTTGTATGCGATATAACCTAGTTATCGATTCAAGCGTTGATTCGATAAGCCGATACATTGTATACTAGCCGGTTGTGTGCGACATGACCGGATCATTGAATCAAGTGTTGATTTAATGATTTAATGTATAATTATATATTTGATATATTACTTTGCATTAACTAGTATTGGTTCACTTTAAATGGATTTTCTCACTTTTTGTGCACATTGTATATGTGATATACTTTTGTACACAAGATTGTATCATGTTTGATGATACATGCTAGTTTGGGTTTGTGTAAAGAATTAAACCATGGTTACTTAAGTGGTTAGGGTTTCATTTCCTTTTCTCATTTATTTATTTCATTTATTCATTTTGAAATAAATAAGAATAAAGAGAAAGAATGGTGGCTTTATTTGTAGTTTAGTTGAAGCTTCATGAAGCTTTGACCAAAGTCCACCATTCTTATCTCATTCTTAACCCTAACCATTCAACTAACTTTGGTTAATTCTCTACACATTACCATGGTTAGATTATGATAAACATTCCATTTTTTTTTCCATTTTTGGAATAACTTATCATAATACTTTCTTCTTCTTCTTCTTCATTGAAGAAAACCTTACTTCATCAATGGTGGATTGATGAAACAAGTGAGAAATCCAATTCTAAAGTCTACCCACTTCCTATTTCTTCATCCTCTACCTCTTGCCAAGTAGTAGAGTGTGATTTCTTCACAAGTTTCTTAACTTGGTGAAGTCGGAGCTTGATTTAGCGATGCCTCGACGTAGATCATCTTCGGCATAGACATCGATGACCTAGCCCGTCCATTCTCCGATGAAGCCGACGCTAGAGCCCGGGACTTGTTATGGACAGCGAGGAGACTTCATTGCGGAGCTATGGAGGTGGAGAACCGGATCTACAAAGGTTGTATTTCCGTATCTCTTAGTTAAGTGTTAACTAGTTATCTTTTCGCCTAGAAATCTAGCCAACGATCCGTACACTAGGGTTTCTCGGCACCATAATTTTTGAAATTGGCATGGTTGATGCCTTGTGAGACCTCTTGAGAGTGCCTAGGAACCCTACAGTGGTATCAGAGCCTAGCTAGAGCCTTAGGCGAAGTCTAGACGGAGTTTGAAGTCCGAACGAACCCGAAAACCCAATTCCAAATTGCTCTCTGTCCTTTTTCTAAAATCTGGGATTTTTCAACATTAAAAATATGCAGAAAAATCAGCAGGAAATTATAAGGGATACTGTAAAATTCGTGTGCCTAATTCCATCATTGAGCCGCGGTTCCACGGCACGATCATGGCTCGTGCGGCGGATCCGCGGCCGTTTTGTCTTTTGTGGCATCCAAATTTGCACAGTAATTCATCATATGCAGTGCTGGTTTTCCTGGGTATTTTAAATATTTTTTCAAGAGTTGAATTTTTCTGGAGTTGTTTTGGGGATTCGGTGTTTCGATCGGGGTATCAAATTTCGTCTTTGTGTATTTCCGGATAATTTTTAGAATATGTTAAAAGGTTCGACCGGATACAAATATCCAATTTTTCCCCTGTCGGGAAATTTCCAAGTGTTGGATTTTTCCGTAGTTTAACGACGTTCTAAGTAGTGCAAGTAACTCGATGGACCCTCTAGAAGACAACAAACCTTAACTCGATTATGTGACCGTCTTGAACTGCCCTTTGAACCTTCGGGTTTGGGGCAGTACAGCGTGCCACATGTGAGGCGTTGGCTTGACCCTTCTACGGCTGGACCGTTGGTACTGAGGCACGAACGGAATGTTGTTAGACTTATTTCATGTGTTGAGCTGTATCGGGAAAACTTGGGTGTTTGACTGTTCGATCGAAAAGTTTAACATTTTCTGTTTATCTGGAATGGGATACAATAATTGGAATTCACAAAAGTTATGTGATAACTGAATGAATGTTATAAACATAGCAGTTTAGTCTCACTTGATCGGTTGCCACGGAATTTTGATGTGATCAAAAGTCCGTCGCAATCACGTAGCGTACGCGGATACTCGCCGGATAAACTTAATAGACAGCCTCACTCCATAGCCCCGACCAAGTGACTGTAGGAGAACCCCGTCGCCGAAAGCATCCGTTCGGGTGCTCGCGGTGGCGGTGTTCCGCCTTGGTGCACTTCGTCGACGGCGTCGGGGGTGCGGCCGCCTACTGAAGTTTGCGACGAGTATTCGATCAGGATGTCAGGAATCTTGTTGAATTGCCCGACTTGATATTGAAAAGAGTTTTCGATTTTGAGACTAAAATGCGTGGTTTATAATTGTTAGGCATGCGATGTCTAAGTAATTCATTTGGTCAGGCATGCGATGTCTGAGGTGGTTGCGGATTCCAACTGTTGTAGTTTTACACTTTCTTTTCTGTGACCGTAAGTGTAATATGTGATATCGCCGATTTCGTTGCTATATGTCAACGACAATTGGGATGCGCATATTTACTTACGTTGATGACATGTGATGTTATGTGTTGCTGGATATGTTATATTGGATCGTCGTGTTTGAATTGCCGGGGGGTTTTTATGTGAGATGAGTGTTTTTCATTTTCATTCATGTAAAAACTTGTATGTAATATTCTTTTATTGGGGAACTTCCAGGTTGCGGAAGATGTCACCGTTTGTATATTATTTACTTTTCCGCACTAGGATAGACCCAAGGAGGAGGGCACAAGTAACCGGGTTCTGGAGTCCAGTGGGAGACCAACTCGAGGAGTCGAGTCTGGGCCTCCTAACTCTAGAATTGGTAGGGTTGCTTGCCGCTCTCGTAGGGGTCTAGGGATGTGGGTTTGGCTATTCATCACGACCGTGGAATCCGTGTTTTATACTGGCTCGTATTGAAAACACGGACGTCCTAGTATATCCAATATTTCATATGATTCTTCTGCTGCGATATCTGTGATGTGATCATGTGATGTTCTGTGATAGATACAGTATATAGTATATATGATATATTATATAGACGTTACTTATGTTTTACACCCGTGCTAGCCCTGCCCCGCTCTGCCGTTAGTTACCTAACCTAACGGTGCACGAGGGGACATCGAGGCGAATGCGGATGGAAAAAGTGTACGTCGTATTTATCTGTGATGTTTAGGTGATTAAATGATGGGACTTCATTAATGTGATTAATGAAATAAAAGAAACCTAAGATGTTGTAGAATCGAATTTCAAAATAAAAAGGGTAGCTACAGTTCTTGCTTTGCACAGCGGTATATATGATATATCCTGTACCTAATTCGATGAGGAAAGGACCGAGATCCCTTCACCGGGAGTGACTCCTTTAGCAATAACTGGCAGATGCTACACACTCGGTTTGTCTTTTGATTGCTTTTAAGAGTTTTTGCTTTGCACAGTGATATATACGATATATCCCGCACCTCATTCGACGAGGAAAGGACCGACGATCCCTTCACCGGGAGTGACTCCTTTAGCAAAACTAGAAAAACCTCAAAAGCACTCCATTTCAAAATCATTTGATTCTACAACGATATCAAGTTCATTACGCAATAGGTTTTCAGAAAAACCTGTCGTAGCCCTCCGTCATTTCAGATAAGTACTAGTTAGTATCCGTGCTACGTTTGTTGACTATGTTAAGGCGTAGTGTGCGGTAGCTAATTAGTGCTTATCTGCATAAGCATATGATGTGATTGGATTAGGGTAGTCGTGCGACTTTGTTGACTATGTTAAGGGTCGTGCGGGTGGGTTTAATTCAATCGGGAAATGACGGGTTGAACTTGACTAGCACTTATGATTTGTTGACTATGTTAAGGTCATATAGCTGCTAGGGGCAAAGTATTATCGGGAATTTCAAGTGTTGAAATTTGCAATGAGATTGCATACCTTCTATGAGATAGTTGGATCCCGATACCCGCTGCGAGTAAGTGTTACTCCTGGGAGAGTTTTATACATTACAATTAGCCGATCAAGTAAGTGTCTAGAAAGGTGTCAACGAGGTTACGCCTCTGGGAAAACGAGGTTTACATTAATTAGGTTCGTGCGAAAGCACGGGGGACCTCCCTCAAAGTACCGACACTGGCCTGGCTGAAAGATTGGCGAACTTGTAGTGTGTAATTAATCCCGGCTAGTCTTTCCTTTTAGGGTTTGAAGGAAGATTTGATAAAAAGCAGTGGGAGCCATCCTGATTAGATAAAATAATAACCAATCTATTCTTGACAGAGCGCACGCTGAGTGTTTTCTTCTCTCTCTCTCCAGGTAGCGACCATATCACGCCTTAATCAAGATAATAATACGGATTATTGACCGAACCCGCTTGTTATACTGAGCTGGGGAACATTGATCCCGCTCCAACTTATAATTGTTATAAGACAGAGCAGGAAATTGGGGAATACCAGATTTCCCGTGCCGCCCAAATGAAGAGAGTGCATGTTGATGCATCATCTTCGGGTGTGTTCGTTACAAAGAACTGTTTCTCTGTATCCTTTACGTCCTGGGTATGTGTTACCAGATCAGGATCCCAGATATGTAATCTGTTACATAGGGCTACAGAAAGGTAGAGAACTGAGAACGGGTGATAAGTTTCATGAGGCAGAAAACGGGGCAAGTGTTGCAGCCAAGTCTGTTGGTCACTGTCACCCTGTATTACCAATACATTGGTTCTGAACGAATGCTATTAGATACCGAACCTGATATACAAAATCATATCAGTCTCTTTATTAGTAAAGAAATGATAAAATTTTGTATTGTTGGATAATGTTTTGAACATTTCCTATATCAAAAGTTGATCGGTTCAGGCACGTTATCTAAAAGCGTTGATGTTCTAAATCAAACTACAGTTCTTAGTATACAGAACACACACAAGAGGAAGAGTTCAGAATTGAACGATTCCTTCTTGAGGTATTGTAGACTAGGTCATATCAATGCGACCCGACTAGCTGAAGTTACATATAGATGCATATTTAAATCAGTTTGAATTTACATCTTATGAAACTTGCCAGTCATGTCACAAAGATAAAATGACCATAGCCCTGTTTATTGGAAACAGAGAAAGAGTTAGTAAACTCTTGGGATATGATACATGTTGATGTATGTAAGCTCCCCTGTCTACAGATGCCAAGATCGGTTCTTTATACTTCATTACATTCTCTGATGATCTTTCGAGATTCAGACCTATGTTCCTGTTGAAACACAAGTCTGAACCTTTTGAGATATTCATAGAATATAAGTTAGAAGTAGAGAACCAGAATACGGGTAAAAGTATTATGTCCTTTGATGAGATCGAGGAGGAGAATACTTGAGCACGAAAATCCTGGATTATTCCAAAGGAGAATGAGATTCTCTCTCAGCATTACTCCTCCGCATACACCATAGCACGATGGTATATCGGGGCGGAGCAATAGCACCCTATATGATATGGTGTGCTCTATGATGAGTACTACTGAGTTTCCTATTTCCTTTTGGGAATTATGCGCTTGAGAACCTGCATACCTATTGAATTGGGTTCGAATCAAATCAATGCCTACCGCTTCATATATGATATGGAAAGGGAAGAGCCCATATCTTAAGTTGGTTAAGATTTGGGGTTGTCCGGGCTATGTCTAAAACCATAATCCGGACAAGTTCGAGGCGAGGTCTGTTATGTAGAACTGGAAATGTTTCAGCTATACAGACTGCAGCTGATGATTTGATAGAACCAAAGGATTCAGTAGATTCCAACGAACCTCAGCCTCTCCGCCGATCTAGTAGGGTTCCTCACCCACCTGAGAGATACTTCTGTTTCTCTATGACAGTGGGAGCGAGGATTGCATCATGAGATGATGACCCAACTAGTTTCGACCTGGCCATCAGGAGTAGGACTCTGTGAGAATGGCTGGATGTTTATTGATCTGAGATGGAATCCTTATACACCAACAAAGTATGGACTTTGGTTGCTATATCTGAAGGGTTAAATTCCCATCAGGAGCAAGTATATCTTGAGAAGATTACTTGGTGTACATGGAAAAGTTGAGACTTTCAAAGCTAGACTTGTTAAAAGTTTGCATCATTGCCCAGGTGTGGATAATGATGAAACCTTTTCAAGTAGCTATGCTTAAGTCCATCCAGATACTACTTGCCACGGCTACATACCATGACTACGATATCTGGTGGTTGGGTGTCATGACTGCTTTTCTAAATGATGTTTTAGAAAAGTGCGTCTATAAGTACACAGCCAGAGGGCTTCGTAGACAGTGGGAGCAGCGGAAACGTGTGCAAGATGCTTTATAGGATAAAGCAGGCATCGCAGAGTTGGAACATCTGTTTTGATGGATTAGTCAAAGAGTTTGACATCATCAAAATGGTAGATGAACCTTATATAAACAAAAAGGTAGTAGGGAGTATGGTGGTGATCCTCATAGAGTACGTGGATGACATACTCTTGATAGGGAAGGAGTTTCCTATGCTACGCTCGATCAATCTCCGGTTATCACAAGGATTCTCCACATAGGATCAAAATGATACCTCCTAAATCCTGAGTTTTAGATCTATGAGATAGATTTGATTGGATGTTAGGATTCTCACTAGTTGTAGTGAGATGGTATCAATCGATCCTGGGGAAAATCACTGGAAGTGTTCCAGGGTGATGAAGACGACTGAATGTCAGTCGCAGGCATTGTCTTTACCCTCAGTAAAGGGACGGTATGTTGGAAGAGTTCCAAGCTAGATACCGTGACATACTAGACGATAAAGGCAGGATACATCGCTACTTAAGATGCTACCAAAGATGCTGTTTGGGTGTATAGTGGTTCATGAGATGAACTATGTTCCTCCCATTGTGTGACAATGGAGTTGTGGCTTATGCCAAGGAACGTCCGTCCCATCAGTGATCCAGACATATTCTAAGGCAGTGTCACCTGATCATGGAGATGGTTGATCTCCAGGGAGATCGAGGTTAGGAGAGTAGACTCAGAGGACAACACAGCGGATCCACTCACAAAGGCCTGTTCCCAGAAAGAGACTTTTATGGGATGGTTGAGTATGAGATACTGCAACCACTGCTACAGATGGCCCTAGTGCAAGTGGGAGATTGTTAGTTATATGTATGCCCTAGAGGCCATTACTATACATAGGATGTATACTGTAGTGGATGCTGGGACATATATAGGGAGGACTTTCTTGCTCGACATGATAGTATGCTATCTGGTTGATCTTTACCTTAACGTGTACACTGATAGTCTCTCTGTTACATGTTGGTAAAGCCCTTAGGATGTGTACTTGACTACCTAGACTGTGATGCGGATCATACTAGTGGGGACATGGTAGTCCATAAGTACATCCTTGAAAGTCCCTAGTCATGGGTGTATCGAGATGGGGCATCGATATACCAGAGTAGACTAGCGTATACCTTCTCGACCCATACAGATGGGCGATGGATGATCCCATATCCATCGGTGTTTGACATCAGAGATGATATACGGGTGCTCAGTAGAGACTGGGTACACTGTACAGACTCGCCGAGAACTCCCAGATGGTATTATACCTCACGTCAGATGGCAGTTCTCTGGTGACACTGGTACAGAGTAGTCTGTTGACCCGAGATCGGCATAGAGTCTTGTGTGGTTCCCACTGTGCTTTGATTTCCATCTTACCACGTCCAAGAGGGCGTGCAAAACGGTGGTTTTTGGGTACAGTCCCGAGTCACATGGAGGCAATGAGCGATAGGAGGGGATTCGTCTCTCCCGGTATAGGGGGTTGATGTTGCGCTGTGTTCGATTGGCTATAACAGGAAATCCCTGGCCAGGGTTGCTGAGATTTACTGGTAAGTGTTACCAGTAGTTTCTCGAATTGTTATAGACCTCATATCGACACGACTTATCGAGCTATTGGGGTCTGACGTTTACCACCCCTAGGTGAGATATGCGACATATCAGACGATCAGACCGGACTGTACGGTAGTGTTACTGGTTGGATTCACTGGAGTGTGAGCGGGCTTTCTCGTCGATCTTCTGATCGCTCAATACTCGGGTGGCCGTTACGTTTAGCAGACCGCTTGCGGCTTGTGGGTGTTTGATATGATCATCATCTGCTGCCGGCGTATTGACGAGTCTTTAGAGTCCTACACAGAGGTTTCCTGGCTCAAGCGAAACGAAATAGGAGCGCATATGAGATATGTGCGGGACCGAGAATAATGCGTGTATGTGATACCGTATTCTATTCTCGCGATGAATGTATCGAATAGTTGTATGCGATATAACCTAGTTATCGATTCAAGCGTTGATTCGATAAGCCGATACATTGTATACTAGCCGGTTGTGTGCGACATGACCGGATCATTGAATCAAGTGTTGATTTAATGATTTAATGTATAATTATATATTTGATATATTACTTTGCATTAACTAGTATTGGTTCACTTTAAATGGATTTTCTCACTTTTTGTGCACATTGTATATGTGATATACTTTTGTACACAAGATTGTATCATGTTTGATGATACATGCTAGTTTGGGTTTGTGTAAAGAATTAAACCTTGGTTACTTAATTGGTTAGGGTTTCATTTCCTTTTCTCATTTATTTATTTCATTTATTCATTTTGAAATAAATAAGAATAAAGAGAAAGAATGGTGGCTTTATTTGTAGTTTAGTTGAAGCTTCATGAAGCTTTGACCAAAGTCCACCATTCTTATCTCATTCTTAACCCTAACCATTCAACTAACTTTGGTTAATTCTCTACACATTACCATGGTTAGATTATGATAAACATTCCATTTTTTTTTCCATTTTTGGAATAACTTATCATAATACTTTCTTCTTCTTCTTCTTCATTGAAGAAAACCTTACTTCATCAATGGTGGATTGATGAAACAAGTGAGAAATCCAATTCTAAAGTCTACCCACTTCCTATTTCTTCATCCTCTACCTCTTGCCAAGTAGTAGAGTATGATTTCTTCACAAGTTTCTTGACTTGGTGAAGTCGGAGCTTGATTTAGCGATGCCTCGACGTAGATCATCTTCGGCATGGACATCGATGACCTAGCCCGTCCATTCTCCGATGAAGCCGACGCTACAGCCCGGGACTTGTTATGGACAGCGAGGAGACTTCATTGCGGAGCTATGGATGTGGAGAACCGGATCTACAAAGGTTGTATTTCCGTATCTCTTAGTTAAGTGTTAACTAGTTATCTTTTCGCCTAGAAATCTAGCCAACGATCCGTACACTAGGGTTTCTCGGCACCATAATTTTTGAAATTGGCATGGTTGATGCCTTGTGAGACCTCTTGAGAGTGCCTAGGAACCCTACAATAAGTCCTCGATCCAGATTTAACTGAGCCCATGTGCTCATAATTCAATTAATTGATCTTAGTCCCAAATTGGACTATAGATTTCCCAATCAACTTTGGTTCAAGGGTACATCTCTTCACTCTTTTGAGATTTGTCATTGTAATCCTTCAACGTCTTCAAAGAGGTGACGGGTCCCGATAACCAATCATTCCATAGACTGTGGGGTCTCTTTAAACCCATGGACTATGATGTCCTTAACCTCGGACTATGGGGTCCCTTAAAACCCATGGACTATGGTGTCCTTAATTTCGGACTGTGGGGTCCTTTTAAACCCATGGACTATGATATCCTTAACCTGGACTGTGGGGTCCTTAAACCCATGGACTATGATGTCCTTAACCTTCGACCGCAATGTGCCTAAACTAAACAATAGAGCCCAAATGCTCTCTTGTCGGATCTAAACGATCCTGTTAAGTTGATCTTAGTCTAAAATTAGACTAACGTATCCTTAACAAACGTTTAAGTTGATCTTAGTTTTAAATGAGACTAACGTATCCTTAAACCCAACCTCAAACCCAAATCTAAGAAGATACGGATTTGGACTAATCCACGCCCTACGGGCGACAACAAATTAGTCTCCGTATACAATCCACGGTAAAACAAAAACAAAATAAACACACACGACACGGAGTGACCATCTGGAGAAGGAGAAAGTGGTTACCGTGACGCGATAGCGTAATGAAATGCAGGGGCTTGCGCCTGTAGGGAAGAGCGTCCCCACAATCAAAAACCCCTCAACGAGGGGGAATCTGACGAAGTCTGCTATATCGTCCGCATCCGTTTAAACCTCCGATACACGGTGCCATAAATCAACTTGGCATCTTCGGAGAGGTGGACGGATAGCACCAATTAGCATCTGCCCCAAAATTCAAGCAAGACGGACCTACGCGGTCTCGTCCCTGTTTTCGGTGGAAGACAGATTCTGGCACGCCCGGTGGGACCTCTTCCTCTTTCCACTCCACACTTCCTGAGTTATGTTCACGAACGAATCACGGTTTAATATGGTTACCCTTAGGTTCAAGGTATTAAGATTTGGTTTTGTTCTCGTGCAGAAAAAAGAAATGGCCTCTAACTGCTCTAGCTACAACTGCAACTCCCGTTCCACCTCATTTGGAGGTGTAACCTACGGGCCCCAAGCGGCCTCCCTGTTCAAAATGCCAGTAGAGCAAGTAACTCAGGCCACCACTGGGCTATTTTTCGGGACCATGCTCCCACCGATGAGCTTTAACACCTCTGTACCATTGCAAGAAGCTCCAAAGAAGTCGGTCTTTGATCGACTTACCACTGCCGCGGCCCCTCTCAACGGGTCGCCCAACTTCAATGCCTCAGTTTTCAACAGACTGGGCTAGAACGCCAATAAGCCCGCGATAACTGAAGCCGCCATCCCAAAGCGGATAACCATCCCGGCTCAAGCGGACGAAATCATTGGAGAGGCTTCTTCTGCCAAGAAGTCAGCCTTCACAAGACTGACTGTTCCGGCTCCCATTCCAGGCGAAGTCCTCAAAGCTGCTTCCTCTGCCCAGAGGTCTGTCTTTTACAGATTGGACATTGTTTCTCAACGGATATCGGTCTTCAAGAGGCTGACACCGGCGACAACCCTTCGCCAAAACAGGGGGAATAAGGAAGTCACCCCTACAGCTGAGACAATCCCAATGGCTCGACACGCTCAACGTCACTACTGGCGCCGAGAAAAGAAGACTAGGGGCAGCTCCCTTTCTGGACTGACTCCACCAGCTCCCATAGTGGAAATCGATGCTGCTGTTCCAACTGGGAACAGATTTGAACCGCTGAGGAGAGTGTGCAAAAACTCTCCGACTGCCGTGCTGAAAAGATCTCCTATACCTGTGGAGAATGCTACAGAAAAGAAGCCGGAGTAGCCCCCTCAGCGGCTGTCTTCCAAAATTTACAAAGTCTGGCGACAGGTCAAGGAATTGGTGATTGATCAGGACTACTCTCGCCGGCTGAAGAAGATTAAATCTCGGCAAGAAGAGAGCCATCCCGTGGTACCACAGAAGATGTCATCCGTCTGGGTGCCCGCTGCAACGGCTCCCTCAATGTCAACCACTCACAAGAGAAGGAGGCCGGAGAAAACCCCTGTGACCGCGACGAACCGCAAGGACGCTGAACCTAAACGCCCCAAGTCTGGGGGCATGGTAACACATACCGTTTATATGGCTTCTGGAAAAGAGGAAAGTCGTGCTTCTACGGATCATCGACCGCTTACCCGATCGATAACAAAGGCTCAGGAGCAACAGCAGCAAAAACTTCAGGAGATGCTGACTGCAATGGCCGCACTCACTGGGTCAAAAGAAAATCCAGAGACCTCAGAGTAGCATCGAGAACAAGAAACTGATACTGAATTCCTCCGAAGAATGCTCGAGAGGAAAGAAAAAGAGGCCGCGGAACAGGTGGCCAACATAAAAAGAATGGCTCTTTTGTTCCAAGATATGGCCGGGATTATATTACAGCCGGAACCTGCAGCTGAAGACCCCCCGATTATCATTGATGACGACAGAGGGGAAACATCGAACCATCCTCCGGCTCTTTCAGCAGCCAAGTAGGAGACCATCTACAAGGCCGCTCTGGATGATTACATCGCTCAGCAAATACGAGCTTATCAGGCGAGCGAAACGACCGGGCAGATCGTTAAGACTGGACGACCCTATCCGGGCTGGTATGACCAAATATGGTACCCGCTGGGATATACGATCCCTAAATTCCATGTATATAAAGGGACGGGCAATCCCCACCAGTATGTCGCCCAGTTCAGGGCTTTATGTGGTAACACTGGAGGTGACGATAAACTGCTACTTCGCCAGTTCGTCGGCAGATTGTCAGAAACAGTGTTCGAATGATACTCTGAACTCCCGAACGACTCTTTATCTTTGCTCCTGAGCTATTTTCGAAGCTCTTTATCTTTGCTCTTGAGCTGTTTTCGAAGCTCTTGAAGCAGCTCTTGCTCCACGGTCCTCGGGCGGAAAGTCGGCTCTTCCTCGCTGTCCGAGCTTGACTCTACATGGACTGAGGGGTCTTTCTTCCTATCATCCTCATCGAGAGGGTTTTCATCATCCAGAGGAGGCGGCTGTTCTTGGGAAGCGGCAACCACATTCAAGCCAGATTGGGCTTGGGATGTGGTGGCCACATCCTTACTTTTGCTGTGAAGGTTGTCGCTGGGGCGCCCGCCTGCCATATAGACCGTATGGATAACATATCCAGCCGTCTTTTTGTTATCGGTGACTGATTTCACGGATCGCTGTCTTGACCCTCCTGTTTTGGTAACGGGAAGTCGACTGAAGGCGGCTGGCCTAACCGGATTCTTGAATGGTATTGACACTTCCTTTCTGGTCTTGCCCCGCTGTTTTCGCACGGCACAGAGCGCCTGATAGACTCTTGAAGAGACAGTGACATACTTTTTCTATTGGGGCCGGGACACGTCTCTTTGTAGCGACGTTCGGACCGCTGTGTTCTTGATTCTGGTGATCATGGCATTTTTCTGAACCCACTTCAGAGGTTCGAATGAATTGCTGATTTTTACGGCCAACTCATCCGTCGTCGCGGAGTAACCCTGCTCTTGGAATCTCACAAGATTCCACTTGGCCGGAGTCCTGGCCCTCTTGTTGGATCTATACCTGAGCCGCTTCTGCCTTAACTTTTCTGTTTTAAGCACTTGGCAGGTTTCGGCTCTTCGTTAAGACGCCGTAAGCAGATTGACAGAGAGCCAGAGAAGATGCCTGCTCGCGCGATTGTCAAGGGCACCACCTGAGCTTGCTGGAGATGCTTTGTGGCCCCATTAGTGTAGATGGCCTTGCCCCCAGTCGGAACAGTGGAGAGTCGTTCGAATACAGATTTGCATTTGGGGTGGGATTCTCTGGCGACCATAACGTTCGGCCTCCTGCCCCTTGAGGTCAGTTTGGCTGCTTGGTTTGCCGTGGCCTCCGTCAAATGAGCGTTTCCAGCAGGGTAAATGATGACGGAACCAAATTGACGGGGTATCTCCTCCCATTGCCGGTTGAGACTGGCTGGGAGAACCACACGGGTATTGATCTTGACCACGTACGAGGTCGGGGTCGCGTCGGAAGCTAAATTCGTCTTAGGAGACATCGTCATTGAAAGTTGATTGCTGCACAAAAAAAATAAATTATTTCAGTACAAACATCGGCATATATGTTAAATGAGTTCGCATGAACGCTTGACCCGAGATATGGGAGGAGAGAAAGGTCCCACCGGGTGTGCCAGAATCTGTAGGGTATTTTTCGTCACCCCATTGAGATGGGAATACGCGCGCGCTCGTCAGGCGCATTACAGATTCCCCCTGCCTAGGGTAGGCTGGGGCTTATTGATTGTGGGGATCCGAATCTCCGGCAGCCACGGACTAAGCTGCCGTTAATTACCCCTCGTCTTTGGAGCGAGAGAACCTCCGATTAACGGGTCAAACGGGTCATGCGAGCTCAATGTGCAGTGTACGTGCGTTGTGTTTTAAAAAGGGTTTTGGATATATCGGAGGCCCCGCAGAGTTTTTACGGGGGTCCCGCTACCCGGATAGCGGGCTGGGGGTCAAGGAGGCTAGTAGCCCCCTTGCGGGGTGCGGGGCAGCACCCCGTTAGAAATTTTTTCTGACGGGGGACAGTGTTGTAGAGTATGTGTGTGTGTGTGTATGTATATATACATACATACATACATACATATATATATATATATATATATAAGGGAAAGGGCATCCAAAGGATGCGTGGGAGAAAGCGCCAGCGCCTCACGTGCGCGGCATGCGGGCGCTTGGGCACTGGCGCTATCGTCTTGGGCGCTAGCGCCTTACGTGCCAGGCACGTGGGCGCTCTGGTGCTAGCGCTTTGGGCGCTAACGCCTCACGTGCTAAGAACATGAGCACTCGGGCGATCGGGCGCTCGTGCTAGCGCTTTGGGTGCTAGCGCCTCACGTGCTAGGCACGTGGGGGCTCGGGCGCTAGCGCCTCACGTGCCAGGCACGTGGGCGCTCGGACGCTAGCGCCTCACGTGCCAGGCACGTGGGCGCCCGGGCGCTGGGAGGCAAAAGGGACTTGGTCCCTACACTGGGAGTTGTACTCCCAGAAAGAAATACTTATTATTTTGTGTGTGTGTGTGTGTGTATTTATATATGAGGAGTTGAACTCCTAAGATATTTTTGAAGCTGATGAAAGGCTTCTCCCCTTAAGCCCTCGATCTTCCCCAAAGAGGGGTCTTTGGAAATGGGTCTCCTTCTTCCTCCTCTATTGGCCGGCTCTTGGATAACAAGAGGGGTGATATTTTAAAAATCTCTCCTTTTTAAGATCTGATGGAAGATCCAAGCTCCCATTTGTGGGTTTTGTGGTGAAAAACTATTTAGTTTTGGAAAAGGAAGAGTAAAACTCTTAATTTAATTCAAAATAAAGAAGAAGCTTTTAGAACCTTGAGGAAGAAGAGATAGCACATATCTTGATTTTTTTGGGAGAGAGAAAAAAGTTGTTGAGATATTTTCATTATCTTTGTCTTTATAGGCTATACACTTTACATATAGCCCCTTGGGCTTTACAGAAATGGCATTTTGCACATCCCATGGCTCATGTGCTATTTTTTTTTGGACATAAGCCACGGGCTTTACAAAAATTTGGCTTTATGCCCATTTTTTCTTACATTTATTCATAAAATAAAATAAAAGAAATACACCAAAATTATTTGTTACAAAATTTTTATCTTGGCATGGGGGAGCCGGCGGCTTCATATTCGGGCTCGACTCGGGCATTGGCCCACTTGACCTAGGCTTGGGCCCACTTGGCTTGGGGTTGACTTTGATTTTGACTTGGTCAACTGGGGTGTAAATTTTGACCTCAACACATTAGACATCATAAACCCGGAATATCTCATATTCCGGATTTCATGCCTAACTTATAAAATTTGCATTTTAGTCTCAAATTGAAAACTTTTTTCAATTGGTTGTCGGATAATTCAACAACATTCCCAGCTTAGTGATCGCGTACAATACACAATTGCGACGGAGTTTTGATCCGAATCAAAACTTCGTGGCAATCGATCAATTGAGACTAAACGGCAAGGTTTACAATATACTAATTAGTTTTCATAAAACTAATTAATCCGGATTCTAATAATTATATCACACATCATAAAGCTTGTAAAGTAACCGTGACATTAGAATTCCACACGCAATTAGCAAACTAAACCAATTTTTCCAAGACATGAAAAATCTAGTGAGCTAAAGTTCCAAAACCGATCGTTTTAAGCCAATCCGGGAGTCGAAACGAACTTGAAACCCGCCCGAATCTTCTCGTAGGCAAAGATCCTAAAATTAACTATCGAATGGGGGCCTCGGGTGGTACCCACCCCCGGGGGCCACCTCGAAGTGGCCCCTAGGGGAAGGCAGACCCGAGAGCACCCAGTTAGGGTGCTTTCGGGTCACCCACCCCTAAGGACACCTTGTGGTAGTCTTGGGGTGTGGGTCCGGCCTTTAGTACCCCCGGGGTATCCCCGGGGTGCGCACACTCCACCCCGCAGCTTCTCGATTCAAACCGTGAGCCCGCAGGGGTGTGCAAACAACTCAAAACATCATTTTGGAAACTGTTTTTATCGGCAGTTTTTGCACGACAAAAACGGTGGATTTATAACGTTGCTACAAGCTACCCTAATGTTCTAGCTTGGCTCTGATATTATGAAATTCAGGCAGCCACCCCATCCAATTGGGTCGCTGTGGCACCTATAGGGTATCAGAGCTACTAGGCATTGGATGTCGACCTATAGGGGGTTCCCACTATGTGACAGTATGGCGAAGCAAAGGCTCTTACCCCTAAGGTGTCCGGAGACCGGAAGGTGTTCCGGCGGGTTGTAGCCCTCGCGAGGGGGGATGCATAAAAAGTAGCTGCTGAGAGACCTGTGTATGCCCTAAGACCATTATTGTACATGTGATATATATTATAGTGGATGCTTGGACATATATATTCCTAACAGTATTGACCGAACCCACTTATTATACTAGCTAGGTTCTGCTCTATCTTATGACTGTCATAAGTCTGAGTAAGGAATAGTAGAATATATGAATTCTCACGCCACCCAAAATGAAGAAGGAGCATGCTGATACATCTTCTTCGGGTGTGTTCGTTACCGAGAACCGTTTCTCAGTTTGCTCTACGTCGTAGGTATTGGATACTGGATCAGGATCCCACGTATGTAATTTATTACATGAGTTAAGTAGAGGTAGAGAACTGGGAAAAGGGATATTTCCCACAGAGAAGGGAATAGTGCAATTGTTGCACCCAAAACAGTTGGTGAAGATCACCTAATATTACAAAGTAGTAATACAATAATTCTGAGCAACTGTTATATCGTACCAAAAATATTGTGAATGTTTTCCTATATCAAGTGTTGATTGGGTATGATACGTTATATAACGGTATATACGTTCTAAATCACAACACGGTTCTAAGTATACAGAACATACACAAGAGGAACAGTTCAGAAATGAATGAAGCCTTCTTGTGGTATTGTAGACTAGGTCATATCAATGCGACAAGACTGGCTAAGTTGCATAAGAATGGATATTTGAATCCGTTCGAATTTACATCTTATGAAACTTGCCAGTCATGTCTCAAAGGCAAGATGACCAAAACTCCGTTTACTGGACACGGAGAAAGAGGTACTGAACTCTTGGCATTGATACATAGTGATGTATGCGGTTCTATGTCTACACATGCCAGGAATGTCCTCATATTTAATTAGATTCACCGATGATCTCTCAAGATACGTACATATGTTCTTGATGAAACAATGTTTCCCCAATCAGAGCAAAGCTCTGTTTGAAATTTAAATTTCAAAATTGAAGCAACGCTTCAGATGCAGCGCCAAGTGCGCTGCGCCCTAGGCAGCGCACCATGTGTGCGCTAGCGCTAGGTGTGCTGCGCTCCGAGAAGCGCACCACGTGTCAAACATGGGTGCCCTAGCGCATGGTGCGCTGCGCTCCGAGCAGCGCACCACGTGTCAAACACGGATGCGCTAGCGTAGGGTGCGCTGCGCTCCGAGCAGCGCACCACGTGTCAAACACGGGTGCGCTGCGTTCTGAGCAGCGCACCACGTGCAAAGCACGGGTGCGCTAGCGTTGGAATTAAAAAACTCCCCACCGTTAGATCAAAAGATCTAATAATAATGATAAATCATTAATTAATCAGAATTAAATTCTGTTATGGAAAGATTTTCCAATCTTGTTAAAAACAAGAAAATTGCCTTCTGTAAAACAGAAGCCCTAGGATCAAAGATCCAATATGGGAAACATCCCCAAATCAATCAGAGAAAGATCTCTTTAACTGATTCAACAAATCAGCTTGCCCTATATAAAGGCCCCAAGACTTCAAGTCTTATATAGAGAAACCCCCCATAAACTTTGAGAAATTCAAAGATAAAGAGCAAGCTCTTGCAAGAAGATATTTCTTCAAGGTAAAGATGAAGGATGATGAACACAGAGATGAAATCATCTCATAAAAAGAAAAATTCATTTCTTTAAAAAGATCATAGATCTACAAGACAAAAATTCTTTCACAAAGAGATCAAAAGATCTCATCATAAAAAGAAGAAGAACATAATTCTTCTCATAGATCATGGATCTATAAAGGCAAAGCCTTTCATCAAAATTAGTGAATGGAAATATCTCCTGCAAAATAAGAACTGTTGTTCTTAGATCTTGAGACAAAGTCTCTTTTAAAAGAATATAAATTTGTTATCAGATCTTAAATTAATCATATGCGCTTTGCGCTCTTGAAATGCGCATTGCGCTCCTGAACTGCGCCTTGCGCTCCTGAACTGCGCTTCTGCGCTCTCTGGGTTGGCGCTCAGCGCCAAATGCGCCACGTATCAACCACGCATGCGCCAATTAACAACTTGCGCTTTGCGCTTCTGAAATAGCGCACTGCGCTCATGGGCTGGCGCTCAGCGCCAAGCGCACCACGTGTAACTCACGTGTGCGCCACTAAACTGAAAGTGCAATGCGCTCATGGATTAGCGCTAAGCGCTCATAAACTGGCATCATGCGCTTGTCATCTTGCGCCTAGCGCTAAGCGCGACACGTGTCCCTTACATGTGCGCTACTTGGCAGTAGCACACTGCGCTCTTTGACTGGCGCAAAGCGCCTGGTGCGCCACGTGTTGCACTGACAAAACATAAATTGTTCTTTAATAAGCCCAGAGCTCTGATGAATGCTCAGCATTCAATACAAGATAAAAACATTGTTAAAAGAGCCAAGCCCAAATAAAGGCTCAACAGCCCAAAGTAAGAATGATAAACATTTATTGGAGTTAGCCCAAGATTGGCCATAAGACCTCAACTCATATTAATTGAGCCCGTCTGCTCATGAATATTTTAACAGATCTTAGTCCCAAATTGGACTACAGATCTTTCAACCAAGTCACGATGGTTCGAGGGTACATCTCTTTACTCCTCTGATATTTTTCGTTATAATCCTTCAATGTCTTCAGAGAGGTGACGGGTCCCGACAACCAAACACTCTACGGACTGTGGGGTCCTTAAGCTCACGGACTATGACATCCTTAACCTTGACTGTGAGGTCTTTAAGCTCACGGACTATGATGTCCTTAACCTTGACTGTGAGGTCTTTAAGCTCACGGACTATGACGTCCTTAACTTTGACTGTGAGGTCTTTAAACTCACGGACTATGACGTCCTTAACCTTGACTGTGAGGTCTTTAAACTCACGGACTATGACGTCCTTAACCTCACGGACTATGATGTCCTTAACCTTGACTATGGGGTCTTTAAACTCTCGGACTGTAATGTCCTTAACCTCGACCGTGATGTCTTTAAACTAACATTGGACCAAAATCTCCTTAAACTAACATTGGACCGTAATGTCCTTAAACTAATCGACCGCAATGTCCCTAAACTAAACAATAGAGCCCAATTGCTCTCTTGTTGGATCTAAATGATCCTGTTAAGTTGATCTTAGTCTAAAAATTGGACTAACGTATCCTTAACAAACGTTTAAGTTGATCTTAGTCCCAAATGAGACTAACGTATTCTTAAACCCAACCCCCAAACCCAAATCTAAGAAGATACGGATTTGGACTAATCCATGCCCTACGGACGACAACATAAATTAGTCTCCGTATACAATCCATAGGCTACCAAAAACAAAATAAACACACACGACACGAAGTGACCATCTAGAGAAGGAGAAAGTTGTTACCGCGACGCGGTAGCGTAATTAACTGCAGGGGCTTGCGCCTACAGGGAAGAGCGTCCCCATAATCAAAAACCCCTCAAATGAGGGGGAATCTGACGAAGTCTGCTACATCGGCCGCATCCGTTTAAACCTTCGATACACGGTGCCATAAATCAACTTAGCATTTTCGGAGAGGTGGACAGATAGCACCAATTAGCATCTTCCCCGAAATTCAGGCGAGACGTTTGTCTTCCCGGTTTTTGGCGGGGAACAGATTCTGGCACGCCCGGTGGGACCTTTTCCTCTTTCTACCCCACACTTCGTGTGTCGTGTTCGTGAACGAATCGCGGTTTGACATGGTTGCCCTTGGGTTTGAGGTACTAAGATTTGGTGTCTTGCTCCGTGCGGAAAACGAAAGATCAATGGTTTCTACCTGCACAAAATGCTCCAGCTATAACTGCAACTCTCGTTCCGCCTCATCTGGAGGTGTAACTTACGGGCCCCAGGCAGCCTCCCTTTTCACAATGCAGGTAGAGCAGGTAACGCAGGCTACCACCGGGTTGTTCTTCGGGACCATGCTCCCACCAGTGAGCGTTAACATCCCGCTGCCGCAAGAAGCGCAGAAGAAGTCGGTCTTTGATCGGCTCACTACCACCACGGCCCCTCTCAACGGGTCATCCAATGCCAAGCCAATAGCATCAGTGTTCGATAGGCTGAGCCTGAACTCCAATGGGCCTGTCAAGAAGCCCACGATACCTGAAGTGGCCATCCCAAAACGGATAGCCATTCCTGCTCTCGAGGTCACTAAAGAAGCTTCTCCCGTCAAAGGATCAGTCTTTAGGAGGTTGGCCACTCCGGTTTCCATTCCTGCTCAAAGGTCTGTCTTTGACAGATTGGATACTGCTGCTCAACAGACGTCGGTCTTCAAGAGGATGGTACCAGCAGCGCCTCACCAGAACAAGGGGCATGACAAAGCCATCCCCATAGCTGAACCAACACCATCTGCGTGACATGCTCGCCGTCGTCACTGGTGCCTAGTAAGGAAGGCTGGGAGCAGCTCTCCGTCTGGATTTACTCCACCAGCTCCAACGGTGGAGATCGATGCTGCTGTTCCAACCGGGAACAACTTCGAACTGCTTAACAAGGTGCGCAGAAACTCTCCTACTGCAGTGCTGAAGAGATCTCCTCCACCCGTGGAGAATGCACCGAAGGCGAAGCCAGAACAACCCCCTCAGCGGATTTCTTCCAAAATTTACAAAGTCTGGCGACAGGTTCAGGACTCAGTAATTGATCAAGATTATTCTCGCCGATAGAAAACGATAAAAGTTCGGCAAGAAAAGGACCATCCTGTCAAGCTACAAAAGGCGACAGCTACCTGGGTACCCGCTGCAACGGCCCCCTCGACTTCAACTGCTCACAAAAGAAGGAGGCCAGAGAAAGCCCCCGTGAATGCGGCAAGCCGCAATGATGGTGCATACTATTTATATGGCTTCCGAAAAAGAGGAAAGCCGTGCTTCTACGGGTCATTGACCGCTTACCCGATCGATAACGAAGGCTCAGGAACAACAGCAGTAGAAACTTCAGGAGATGCTGACTGCAATGGCCGCACTCACTGGGCTAAAAGAAAATCCAGAAACCTCGGAGCAGCGTCGGGAACAAGAAACTGATACCGAGTTCCTCCGAAGAATGCTCGAGAGGAAAGAAAAAGAGGCTGCAGAACAGGCGGCCAATATAAAACGAATGGCTCTTTTATTCCAAGACATGGCCGGGATGATGTTACAGCCGGAACCTCCAGCTGAAGACCCCCCAATTATCGTTGAAGACGACAGAGGGGAGACATCGAACTCTCCTCATGCTCTTTCATCAGCCAAAGATGAGACCATCTCCAAGGCCGCTCTGGATGATTACATTGCTCAGTAGATACGAGCTCACCAGGCGAACGAAGCGGCTGGACAGATCGTTAAAACTGGACGACCTTATCCAGGTTGGTATGACTAAATAAAGTACCCGCCGGGATATACGATCCCTAAATTTCATGTATATAAAGAGACGGGGAATCCACATCAGCATGTCGCTCAATTCAGAGCCTTGTGCGGCAACACTGGAGGAGATGATAAGCTAATGCTTCGCCACTTCGTCGGCAGTTTGGCGGAAACCGCCTTTGAGTGGTATTCGGAGCTTCCCAACGACTCCGTCAAAACTTTTATGGAGATGGAATTGCTGTTTACCAAACGTTTCGCGAGCACTAGCGAGCGCACCCCGATCACTGCGTTAATTAACGCCAGAGTGAAGCCAGACGAAACATGGGTGCAATACGCGATACGATGGCGGAATCTATGGTCGAAGTGCGAGCAGCGCATCGAGGAAGCACCTGCGGTAGGCCTGTTCGTGGGTACTCTTGATCCGCAGGCGACCATTTCGCAGTTGATGATGTTTTTCAAGCAGACTACTTTCCAGGCCTTGATTGACAAATTGGCCCAAATGGATCAGATGGGCCATAGACCGTCTTCCTCGAAGATGGAGCCTCGAAACGAGAAGGGCAAATGGAAAGCAACCTTCGTCGCCAACGCTCAACAACAACCGAGTGATCCGAGACCGGTTGTTCTCCAAAGAATTAAGCGGCAATCCTTCGATGAGAAGTTGAGACGTCCATATTCGTTTCCTCGGGATAAAACAAGGAGATTGTTCGAACTAGCAGTGCGCAATGGGCTCATTACTTTACCAGAGTCGGACACCCACTGCAACCGAACGACATCAACGATCCCAATTACTGACCCTACCATCGAGTATTGGGCCATCCACTCGAAGATTGCTGCATCTTCAAAAATTGGGTTGAAGACCAATACCAGTAAGGCAAATTCGCGTTATCTGAAAATTAGAAGGTGAACCCGCCACAACCACACACTCCCAAGAAGACGGACACACCGGGGGTATTATGCTCCTTCATAGAAGAAGCGCAGCGGAAGGTTGCTCTTTCAGCCAAGACGAAAAGAATGCTGAAGGATCTCCAGACATGCCCGGCGATCAGGTGGAAAAATCCACTGGAATCCGAGATCATCGAGGGAATGCTGAAACCGCGCCCAACCCCAAAGATTGGTGGTGATGGCCAAAGCACTCACACTCAGCCGTCAAAGTCTTCGAAGAAGAAGAAGAAGAAGACCAAAAAGCCCGCACAGTTTGATGACAAACGCACGGATCTGCAAAAGCATATTGACGCGCTGGAGGAATATAACCAGAAGGCACGAACCCCGGTCACACTCTAAGAATTTCTCAACAATATCCTTGAGAGCGGAGATAACGACAATAACGATGGGGATGACTCGTCAGAAGAATCTGAGGACTATGTGGCAAGTTGCCACATGATCTCTCATTCGGTGTTAATTAACGAAGAAGCTCACTCGGCGATAGAAGACAGCATAAAAGAGCTGGGGGCAGGATCAAAGCCAAAACCCTTGGAACCGTTTGACGAGATGATCGACTTGCTACTGAACGAAGCCTGTCAGAAAAGCAAAGCCAATCGAGAGCGCGAACTGGCTATATTCGAAAAAGCCAAATGCTGACGACTGGATGAAAAGGTCGAGGCACCCCAACCGGATCGAAGCATCCCTATCGTCATCAAAAGCAAGCTTGAAGTAAGGAAACGATTCGCTAGGGCCCTATTTCATAGGAAATTCTCCTGGCAGTATACATTTTGATGAAGTGGACATACATCCTAACTTCTGCTTATACCATCAGAGGATTACACACCCTACCGAGGAGTGCATAGCCTTTAAAAACTGGTGGCAGGGATATGGTTCCTACCGACAACATGTTCAACGAGTGAAGCGTAAGGCTCGTCGGGAATAGAAAAGTACGACAGATGAGCGCAAAAGAGCCGCTGGCAACTGTCACATAATCGACACTAAGGGATCGCAAGTTATCACCTTTGGAAGCGACTCTGACGAAGAAATCGCCCTCAGCCTTCTCTTCAAGGAATCCACCTCCGACACAAAAGATGCGAAGATTCGCGAGAAAATCTAGCTGCATAATCGTACGTTGCCCGAAAAATCTTGGACCTATGAACGTCTGACCGAAACGTCGTTAAACTAATACAAACCCGCGGCGTCCTCAGGCTGACGTGGTAAAAAAAACGGTACGTCCATAAGCGAAATGGGCACGAATGAAAACCCGAAAGAGCTCCGTGAGTAAAAACAGTGGGACTACCGGCGAGTTTTGTGAAAACCCGAAAGGGCGCAATCTCGTCAAAAGACACTTGCAAGGTCCTCTCGACCCTGTAGGGAGAAACCACCGGCGTGAGATCCTTATGACTCACAAAGGAGAAACACACTTAGGGATCCCCATGATTCCTAAGGAGAAATTACACTTGCGAGATCCTCACGACTCGTAAGGAGAACCCTCTTATGAGACCCTCACGACTCATAAGATTCAAAAGTCTTAAGTTACAGGGATCTGAACCTGTTCTTAAGCAGTCATACCCCCCGATTTTGCCCAACAAGCGTCTCAACCCTTGTATACAATCCACGGGCACGAATAAACATTTTCCTAACAAAGTCCCATCCGTGACTAGGGATATGTCTACACGGTGAACAGCCTTTGTAAGTCCTCTCGACTTAAAAGGAGAAAATACTCTTATAAGATCCTTATGACTTACGAAAATCCATACACTTAGGAGTCCTCACGATTCCTAAGGAGAAAATGCACCTACGAGATCCTCACGATTCGCAGGGAGAAATCCCTTTATGAGACCCTTACGGCTCATGAAGTCAAAATCCTTAGTCGACAGGATCCTAACCTTGTTCGCTAAGCCACCTTTGTTAGACATCGACAGAGGAAAATGATGATTCACTCCTGGCAATATCCCAGTTGTAGCGATGCTGATGCCAAAATTAGTGTAAAATCCCAAAACTCGTGGCAAAAAGCCAGCGAGCCACACATGCATACGAAATAGCCGAAATGATGGGGCAACTTGCAAACAAAATCAGCAAGTAAAAGTGTATGCATGCAAAATAGCCGAAATGATTGGGCACCGTGAAAAATGGCCGAAATGATTGGGCAATCGCGACTTTCGCGATATAAAAGCTTAAATGATAGAGCATCGCGAAAAGAAATAAAAATAATAATGATGATGAAACTTTTGCACTGCAGGTAAGTCCATACCGACCCCTGTATACAATCTATGGACATAAACAAAAGGGGGACCACATTTCCCCACCAGACCTTGTCAAAGGGAGAGTCAGATCTTGACGGCAACATCTGCATCCCAGGAGACCCTCAATGGCGTCCCGCCTCATTCCAGCAGGATACGGAAACAACATCACCAATCAGAGCCATGGCAAAGTCCCCGGTTCCAAGACTCTACGGTTCACAGACAATCTAGAGTCGACCCGACACCACAGAAAGCGGAAATACGTCGGCCAATGACCTCCGTCTCGGAAATACGTCATCCAATGATCCCGTCTCGGAAATACGTCAACCCTGACACCGCAGAAAGTGGAGCACACCGCAGGAGGCGAAGCACATCAACCTAGACACCGCAAAAAGCAGAACAAGTCAACCGACCCCAGGGAAATCAGTGTCCTTGGCAAAACCTCTCGATTCAGGGAAATCAGTGTCCTTGACCAAAGCACCTTGATTCGCGTCGACCCGCAGAGAAATCAGTGTCTTTGCAGGATACCTCGATTCGTCTCAACCCTAGGGAAATCAGTATCCTTGGCAAATATCTCGATTCAGGAAAATCAGCGTCCTTGACGAGAACATCTCGATTCGCGTCGGCCCGTAAGGAAATCGGTGTCTTTATAGGAATCTCTCGATTCGTCTCGACTCCCAGGGATATCAGTGTCCTTGGCACAACCTCGATTCAGGGAAACCAGCGTCCTTGACGAGAACATCTCGATTCGCGTCGGCCCGTAAGGAAATCAATGTCTTTACAGGAATCTCTCGATTCGTCTCGACCCCCAGGGAAATCAGTGTCCTTAGTAAAACCTCGATTCAGGAAAACCAGCGTCCTTGACGAGAGCATCTCAATTCGCGTCGACCCGCAGAGAAATCAGTGTCTTTGTAGGAATACCTCGATTCGTCTCAACTCCGAGGAAATCAGTGTCCTTGGCAAAAACCTCGATTCAGGGAAATCAGCGTCCTTGACGAGAGCATCTCGATTCGCGTCGACCCGCAAGGAAATCAGTGTCTTTGCAGGAATATCTCGATTCATCTCAATTATGAGGAAATCAGCGTCCTTGGCAAAAACCTCGATTCAGGAAAATCAGTGTCCTTGACGAGAGCATCTCGATTCGCATCGACCAGCAGAGAAATCAGCGTCTTTGTAGGAATACCTCGATTCGTTTCAACTCCGAGGAAATCAGTATCTTTGGCAAAAATCTCGATTCAGGGAAATCAGCGTACTTGACGAGAGCACCTCGATTCGCGTCGACCGGCAGAGAAATCAGTGTCTTTGCAGGAATACCTCGATTCGTTTCGACTCCAGGGAAATCAGTGTCTTTGGCAAAATCTCGATTCAGGGAAATCAGCGTCCTTGACGAGTGCATCTCGATTCGTGTTGACCCGCAGAGAAATGAGTGTCTTTGCAGGAATACCTCGATTCGTCTCAACTCCAAGGAAATCAGTGTCCTTGGCAAATATCTCGATTCAGGAAAATCAGCGTCCTTAATGAGAACATCTCGATTCGCGCCGACCCGCAGAGAAATCAGTGTCTCTGCAGGAATATACGACGTCAGCAAAGCAGAGCCACGGCAAAGTTCCCAGTTCCATGACTCGACGGTGCACCGACAAACCAAAGTCAACCCTCTACCTCCCTGTTGAAGCAATGCTTTGACTCAAGAGTGAGTCAACTCATCAATCACTTACGAGTCTTCTCGACTTGTAAGGAAGAAAATTCTCTTGTGAGATCCTTACGACTCTCAAGAGAAAACACACTTAGGAGTCCTCACGACTCCTCAGGAGAAAAGACACCTACGAGATCCTCTCGACTTCTAGGGAGAAAAGTCTTTATGAGACCCTCACGGCTCATGAAGTTGGAAAACCTTAGGCAGCAGATCTGAACCTGCTTCCTAAACCATCGCTATCTCTCGAAGAATTCAAAACAGAATGCTCTCTCTATTATCTACAGTCTACGCTTACTAAAGTGACATGCTGATAACAAAGAAAAAAAGAAAGCAAAGAGATGACACAAGATATTATGAAAGAAATGTATCTTTTATTCATAAATTCAATTGGGTACAAAATACATCTTATGAAAGAATAAAAAAATGGATACATTTTATTCGAAATTACAAATTTCACAAAAACGATTATTGAGAGGGAAGCGTTTTCAATAGTCCAATCAGCCGCTCGCGCACTTCCCTCAGCCCCTTTTCTTGGTCAGCTGCCGCGGCCAACTCTGCTTCGACCTGGGCTCGTTGCTGCAAGTAGGACGAGAGTTGCTCGTCAACGACCTGCTGAGCCACCTCACGACTTTGTGCATCTCGCTCGATGAGGTCGAGCTTCTGCCTCAGCGTTAGCCCGTCGGAAATACATCGTAGAAGGCTTTCGAAGATAACTTTCAACTGTGCAGCGTTTGCATCAACTTGAGCATGCAATCGAGCAGATTCGCTTGAAGCCTCTTCGCACTCCTTACGCTTCAGGGCTGCTTCCTGTTCAAGATGGCGGAAGTAAGGAGTGCTCTCCTCCACCCATGTAGCCCGCTGGGAGTTCACAGCCAAGACCTCGGGGGAAGGACGTATAAACTCGAGCTCATGCAGACAGGCCTCGATTTTCCTGCAGTGATTAACTCAGGACTCCACGACGCCCTCGTTATGAAAGTGCACAAGCATCGCCAGCATGGGATTAACCTCAACAGCGAAATCGGTAGCAAGGGCAGGAGTCTCCACATCAAGCTCCTCGAGGTGATCGATCAACATGCGCAGGCTATTCACGGCACCTTTGGAAGAGGGACGTCGAGAGAAGGGGCCTGATGGTATTATAACTTGAGACTCGAACGGAGCTGAAGTCGATGTCACAGCTACAAAGCAAATCACAGTCAAGTAACGGTTTGAGAAATAATGGAGGTTCATGAACAACGGAGTTTACTATACCGGCTGCAGCAGAGGTCAAGACTGGGAGTACCGGCGGTGCAACTGTTCTTTCATCTCCCCCTTCAAGCTGTAAGGCTGTAATTAAAACAAAGAAGAATTAGAAACGATTTGACTACCCGTCAAAGAAAAGAAGAAACGTTAGCTAAAGGTTGTACTCACCAGCTCCGCTAGAAGAGGCAATCTCTGACTGAAAGGAGAAGTGTGGGTGTAGCACCTGATACAGGTGATCAAAAAGGACTCTTGCAAGGTTATAATAATGCAATGTCGGTACATAAAGTATACTGTCTACAATGAAGCCGATGGGTCACAAATCCGCACCTTCCAGCATTTGAGAGGGTACGAGAGAAGGTAAAGGAGCGGTCACCGTCAAAGCAACAACTGGAGACGCTTCCTCGGGTGGCACAACCTCAACGCCCACCACAGCTGCATTCGAAACAAAAGTAATGTCAGAAAAGGTCGAAAAGGGATTGCAGAATAAAATAGAAAGCAATAACCTGAAATTTACCTGGTAAGTCGCCGGTCGAGACTGCGACAAGGGCATCACTGGATGCAGCGACTGCCTCACCCTCCTCCAACAAAATGGTCTCACCTCCCGTCGCCTCATCCCCTGACTCTACGAGAGCCGTTGTAACTCTCGCGACGCCAGGAGATGGCAGAGAACCACAGGCAGAAAGAATGACGATTGGAGCAGTGCCCGACTCTTGAGAAGGAGCGGCTACCTCGGACTCGGCGATTGTAGCCATCTCACCTACCGCTACCACGGACTCGGCGATTGTAGCTGTCTCACCTACCGCTACCTCAGGCTCGATGGTTGCTGTCACGACACCCACCATCTTCTCGGCAAGACTCGGCCCTGCAAGATAGGATATATGAGAACCTGAAAATTAAAACTTTGACAAAAGAACCCAGTGACACGTTACCTTGAGTCGATTTTTCGATTACTTCCCGAGCAGCACGTGCTGCCTATCTGTGGGCGGTGGACAAGGCAGCCGAAATATCCTCTGAAGGAGTAGGGGCAGGGGTAGCAGCGCTCGAACCTGCACTCGCGGCCAAGGCGGCACTACGCTCCCTTGCCGCGCGCATTCTACGCTTCCTTTCCGCTCGGGCCGTGAGAGCGGATCTTCTAGAAGCCTCCATCAATAGGACGTCATCGTCCGCGCCAAGGGTTACCTCTGGAGCCGTTATGGCATCCGTCATCGGTCGTTTGAGTAAGGCCTCTTTCGACAGTGCTGAGGAGGCCGGGACTTCGATGGTTGGCCCTGGAAGCATCTCCGCATCACCTTGTGGGATTGGCATTGTAGTCCCTGCGATAAGATAAGAAGGGGGTCAGATTACCCATAAGAAACGGGAGCAGAGACGCGGTGAGCTGAAATATACCAACGCCCAGCGAAGCGCGAATCCTCTCCTCCTCCTCAAAAGTCCTAAGGGAAGTCGCGAGAGCCTCTTCAGTGGAAATGCCTGTTAAAGAAGGAAAAGTGTCAGTCAAAACATGATAATAAAAATATAATGCAATGACAAAAGGTACGGCTGATATTTACTTGATTGCGCGAGGATGGCCAGTCCCGCTTTGTGGCTTGCTGATAGCACAGAAGCTGCAATAGCAGCCTCGAGGTCGGTATCATCCGGCGCTACGAATAGACCCTCGTTGGTTCCATATTCGCCCAAGCCCTCACTATACGGAGCATGAGGATCCTGACAAAATACAATGTCAGCAGAGAGGATCGACTTCTTCTTCCTCTTCTGCGAGCGAGCTCCGGTCGCCGCAAGCACAAGTTTACGTTTAGTGGGCACCTTGGGGCGACGAGTCCCAATATCTGAACCCAAGCCAGAATCGGGGGAAGCTACAGTCACCATTTCTGCAGAAGCCCGGGGTATCGGTAGCTCGGGCCTGTCGTGCGGGACTTCGATCACGGCAGCTTCTCTTAGCGGAGGTGGGATAATGGTCCGTCGTTTCAAGAGGACGTTTCGATCACCAGCAGGGGGTGCACCTTTACGATCGAGCAGCAGTCGCTTCTCTTTCCTGATAACGGTGCCCATTGAATGATGGTACCACGCCACGTACACACTAAGGGCCTTCAAGACACAGCTCGGTTCGCTGATAAAGAAATTGGACCCTGTGTTCACGCGCATAAAATGATGCAGCGCATTTCGCATCCCCTCTTCGGTGGCAGCAGGTTCTAGCAAGAAAGCCTCCAGCGGAACTTCCTGATTATAGCTCAATTGTTGGGCAAAACGATGCGGATTGTATCTCATGAATAACGCCGCATCATTTTTCCTAAACACTAGAAATCCCGGTCTGATAGAATATAAATGGAGGATTTCCCGAGCTTTCAAAACAGAGGCTCCATCTTTAAAAATGTCCCGCAATGGCTGCACCGTTGTTGCGGACTCTTTACCGATAGTCAAAATCTTGTCGGTGAAGGTCATGCCATCTCCAACCATGCGAGGACGAAGGAGCAAACCTCTAGCTTCCCGCGGTGACGGATTTACAATAGATGCGCCAACTAATCACATAATCCGGGGAAAGCCGCACCTGTCATAGAATGAAGGCCTTTTATGGATACCAAAAATGCCAAATGCATGTAGCTCGAGCCATTACATGAAATAATGCATCGAGAAGTTCACATGCTGCACTCCGGGTTCAGTAGTATCCGCCGCTTGACTAAATCCGTAATACAAATGAGCTAAACTGGCGACCCCGACAGCCACTTTCACCCTAATAATCATTCGGTGAGCCGGATAGAAGACAGACGGTCTCATACGGCGAAGGTGCATCGGGAGCGCAAACCAGCTCAGCCATAACCCAAGAAACCCCAGAAAGAACGTTTCCTCATCAATCCCAGGGACTGCGACCTCCACAAAAGAAACAACTGGAGTGTTGGGAAGGAAGAAACTCTTCTGATCTGCCTCTGCCGTTGGCAGGTTGTTTAAACCTAAGCCGAGAGGGTCGTCAAGCGTGGCGAATTTAGCAGCCTCCTTCGAGAGGACCTCAGGATGAAGAAAACAAGCGATGAAGTCCTCAAAATTAACCCCGCGGCTCCCAGATTCGAGAAAAAGGACCTCATAAATATTCAACACTTTGATCAAACTAGGAAATTGGTGTTGAATGGCGCTTTTCGGGGTAAGGCCGGTCATCACTGGCTTGGCACCAAAAACATATTCATCTGTAGGAAGCAGTTCCTCATAATGCTCCCCCATAACCGGTAAGCCAGAAACTTCTGCAAATTCCTCTAAGGAGATCGATACTTCTCGGTCCAGCGAAAGAAAGGTATGAGTGGAATATTCCACTGCTCTAGAAAGGCCTTAACCCATAGGCGAGAAGCGTAGGATACTGGAAGAGAGAAGCATAAATTGCGGGATACAACCCAAGCCTTAGCAATTGCGACTTCTTCGCCGACAAAATATAACGGGCTCATTGCAGATAACCAGTCGGATGACGAGGAATTAGGCCAATCATATGTCCCCACGGTCGCGCCTCGCCTTGACAAATATGTCGCCTCAGGGTATCCAAAGCCATTGGAGGCTAAACGGGTATCGAAGCTATAGCATGCTGAAGAAGATCTCCCGAAGTCCAGTTGACTTCTTCCACGGTATAGTTCACCGGGGATGGGTCGGCGTAATGGATCGCCATGATGGGCTCTGAGGGTACCGCGCACGAAAAGTTTTGCCGACCCTTAATAATCTGATTATACCATGTTCCCCAAAGGTGAAGATTCTTATGTTCCGGGTCATGATCTTTGATCAAAGTTAGGACTTCCCGGTTTACAGGCGCTCCAGGGAATCCTCCTTCTGAATGAATAAAAGGGAAAAAGAGATCGAAAGACATGTCGCCTGTGCAAAAAGGGACAAAAGTCAATTTTCAGTGCTATAATATAAATTCCGACATTTGGTACTTTAAAATGTGTACCGCACTGCAATGCAGTAAAAAGGGGACCAAAGAGGGCCCACAAAATCTAGATGACAATTCATTATTAATAAAACAGCCTCATTATTTGATGAGGTTGTCATTAAATGAGGAAATCCTCAAGAAAATTCCCATTAAATGAGAGATCTCTCGGGAAGAGGAGTAAATCTCCCTTTGAGAGCAATGCTCTGTGAAAGAGTGACACTTGTCAAACTCTGATCATAAAGGAATAAAAATTCCTCAAGAGCCTTGCTCTGAAAAACTGATGATGAAAGAATCCATCAGAAAAATTAAAATCAATTTTTTATGAATTAAAAATTCTGAGATCTTCAAGATCTATGAACAAACTCTAAGAGTTCTTTATGAGCAAAGCTCTGTTCATGGGTTAAGAAACCCTGAATGAAGATCTCCTTAGATCTATGGGTTCAAGAGAGCAAAGCTCCGTTAATGAAACCCTGAAAAGGGTTTTCTTTAGATCAAAGATCTATGGAGAGCAAGGCTCTATTAATGGGTGAAACCCTAGATTCTTAAAATGATCTTTTAAAAGATTTAATCTTTACCAAGATTTTAACAGAGTTTTGACTCTTGAAAAGTTCTTAAGCAGAAAAGCTATGCTCTGAATAAAAATTCTCAAATGAAGAAGATGAACAGAATCGTCTAAAGGAGCAAAGGTCCTACTTATATGCATTGAAATGCCTTTTCAACTTCTGAGCTGATCCAAGGGCACAGATGTTGCCACCGATGCACTCACATGTAGGCCACGTGAGTGCAACGGTGGGGGGGCATTTGTTTCCCCCAATCAGAGCAAAGCTCTGTTTGAAATTTAAATTTCAAAATTGAAGCAACGCTTCAGATGCAGCGCCAAGTGCCCTGCGTCCTAGGCAGCGCACCATGTGTGCGCTACGCTAGGTGCGTTGCGCTCTAAGCAGCGCACCACGTGTCAAACATGGGTGCGCTAGTGCAGGGTGCGCTGCGTTCCGAGCAGTACACCAAGTGTCAAACACGGGTGCGCTGCGCTCTGAGCAGCGCACCACGTGCAAAGCACGGGTGCGCTAGCGCTGGAATTAAAAAACTCCCCACCGTTAGATCAAAAAATCTAATAATAATGATAAATCATTAATTAATCAGAATTAAATTCTATTATGGAAAGATTTTCCAATCTTGTTAAAAACAAGAAGATTGCCTTCTGTAAAACAGAAGCCCTAGGATCAACGATCCAATATGGGAAACATCCCCAAATCAATCAGAGAAAGATCTCTTTAACTGATTCAACAAATCAGCTTGCCCTATATAAAGGCCCCAAGACTTCAAATTTTATATAGAGAAACCCCGCCATAAACTTTGAGAAATTCAAAGATAAAGAGCAAGCTCTTGCAAGAAGATATTTCTTCAAGGTAAAGATGAAGGATGATGAACACAGAGATGAAATCATCTCATAAAAAGAAAAATTCATTTCTTTAAAAAGATCATAGATCTACAAGACAAAAAGTCTTTCACAAAGAGATCAAAAGATCTCATCATAAAATAAAAGAAGAACATAATTCTTCTCACAGATCATGGATCTATAAAGGCAAAGCCTTTCATCAAAATAAGGGATTGGAAATATCTCCTGCAAAATAAGAACTGTTATTCTTAGATCTTGAGACAAAGTCTCTTTTAAAAGAACATAAATTTGTTCTCAGATCATAAAATTAATCAGATGCACTTTGCGCTCTTGAAATGCGCCTTGCGCTCCTGAACTGCGCTTCTGCGCTCTCTGGACTGGCGCTCAGCGCCAAATGCGCCACGTGTCAACCACGTATACGCCAATTAACAACTTGCGCTTTGCGCTTCTGAAATAGCGCACTGCGCTCATGGGCTGGCGCTCAGCGCCAAGCGCACCACGTGTGCGCCACTAAACTGAAAGTGCAATGCGCTCATGGATTAGCGCTAAGTACTCATAAACTGGCATCATGCGCTCGTCATCTGGCGCCTAGCGCTGAGCGCGACACGTGTCCCTTACATGTGCGCTACTTGGCAGTAGAGCACTGCGCTCTTTGACTGGCGCAAAGTGCCTGGTGCACCACGTGTTGCACTGACAGAACATAAATTGTTCTTTAATAAGTCCAGAGCTCTGATGAATACTCAGCATTCAATACAAGATAAAAACATTGTTAAAAGGGCAAAGCCCAAATAAAGGCTCAATTGCCCAAAGTAAGAATGATAAACATTTATTGGACTTAGCCCAAGATTGGCCATAAGTCCTCAACTCATATTAATTGAGCCCATCTGCTCATGAAAATTTTAACAAATCTTAGTCCCAAATTGGACTACAGATCTTTCAACCAACTCATGCCGGTTCGAGGGTACATCTCTTTACTCCTCTGATATTTATCGTTATAATCCTTCAACGTCTTCAGAAAGGTGAAGGGTCCCGACAACCAAACACTCTACGGACTGTGGGGTCCTTAAGCTCACGGACTATGACGTCCTTAACCTTGATTGTGAGGTCTTTAAACTCACGGACTATGACGTCCTTAACCTTGACTGTGAGGTCTTTAAACTCACGGACTATGATGTCTTTAACCTTGACTGTAAGGTCTTTAAACTCACAGACTATGATGTCCTTAACCTCGACCGTGATGTCTTTAAACTAACATTGGACCGAAATGTCCTTAAACTAACATTGGACCGTGATGTCCTTAAACTAATCGACCGCAATGTCCCTAAACTAAACAATAGAGCCCAATTGCTCTCTTATTGGATCTAAACGATCCTGTTAAGTTGATCTTAGTCTAAAAATTGGACTAACGTATCCTTAACAAACGTTTAACTTGATCTTAGTCCCAAATGAGACTAACGTATCCTTAAACCCAACCGCCAAACCCAAATCTAAGAAGATACGGATTTGAACTAATCCACGCCCTACGGGCGACAACATAAATTAGTCTCCGTATACAATCCACGGGCAATCAAAAACAAAATAAACACACACGACACGAAGTGACCATCTGGAGAAGGAGAAAGTTGTTACCGCGACGCGGTAGCGTAATTAACTGCAGGGGCTTGCACCTGCAGGGAAGAGCGTCCCCACAATCAAAAAAACCTCAAATGAGGGGGAATCTGACGAAGTCTGCTACATCGGCCGCATCCGTTTAAACCTTCGATACACAGTACCATAAATCAACTTGGCATCTTCGGAGAGGTGGACGGATAGCACCAATTAGCATCTGTCCCGAAATTCAGGCGAGACGTTTGTCTTCCTGGTTTTCGGCGGGGAACAAACACAAATCTAAATCTTTTGAGAAATTCAAGGAATATAAGTACGAAGTTGAGAACCAGATGGGTAAAAGTATTAAAATCCTTCGATCTGATCTGGGAGTAGAATACTTAAGCACGGAATTCAGAGACTACTTAAAAAAGAAGGGGATTCTCTCAGCTTACTCCTCCGTATACACCACATCACAATGAAGTTTCGGAGCGGAGAAATCGCACCCTATTAGATATGGTGCGCTCTATGATGAGTAATGCTGAGTTGCCTATTTCCTTTTAGGGTTATGCACTTGAGATAGCTGCAAACCTATTGAATAGAGTACCGGCCAAATCCGTTGTCCACCACTCCATATGAGATATGGAATGGGAAGAGACCATCTCTTAAACGAGTTAAAATATGGGGTTGTCCGGCCAATGATAAAAAGCAAAATCCGGACAAGCGCGAGACAAAGTTTGTTTTGTGCAACTTTGTGGGATATCCAAAGGATTCATATGGATATATCTTCTACCATACTGAGAAACAAAAAGTGTTTGTTTCTCAATATGCCACCTTTTTAGAAAAGGAATTTCTGGTGAAAAAAATTGTCACGCCCCGCTTCCCGATGTACGGGCAGAGGGCACGACTGGCCTCTACGTATTTAGTCAGAAGTAAATACGCTAAGCGTAACTAAGCAATATAAAAGAAATGTACACAAGAGACAAATGTAATGAAACAACAACTTTATTTAATAATATTCTTTTGTACAATACATGGAAAAGTAAATACATCTGAAAGAAAGCAATGCCTAAACAGTGGCATAACAGAAAAGGAAAATACAAAATGTAAAAGAAAAGGTACAAGTGAAACTACAGCTCGGGATCTGATTTAAAGGATTTTTATAGATCAAAAATATATGTTACCACAATCAAGAACGGCGTCGCTTGGTAGCTAGCCGGTGAATACGGGTCGATCCACATGGATGGTATTAATTTCCTAAATGTTCTTACGAGCTAATTCCAAAGGGTGTTGGATCTTTTATCACAGAAAAACTAATTTGAGTTATACTAGGATTAGGAAACTTGCTAGGATTAGGTTTAAGTAAAGTTTGGTAAAATAAAGATCTACACCTCTTTCAATGCCCTAAATTAGATATCTTTTTAGGAGTTATGGTAATTATTAGTAAAGGGGATTAGGATGATCGGGAAGAAACTATGTTTCTTCCTCTAGATCCTTGTCCGTCCTTTCTTAATAATTACCCTAACCTTCATGGAAGACATGCATATCCGGTCTTTTATACTACGGTATCACCGTTACCTCTTGGGTAGGGTGTCGTAGGGAGCGGAACATGCATGCATGCATGAAGTCCTAATTATTACAAATGATTGGGCACGAAAGAGATGAGAGATCTTCATCTCTCAAACTCTTCCCTATTCCTAACCCTAACAAGCGAGGAAACTACTCGCTCATTAAGGGACCTACAAAAGACATTATTTTTATTTTGTTTTTAGATCTAAGAGATTAATTATCTACTGCAGATTAAGAAATTCTAATTAGATTAAACTAAGGCAAAAGAATAATTTATCTAGGGCAGAAAATAAATCTAAGAACTAGGGCAGAAATTAAAATTACTTACAAAATGATGCTCTCAAAACTTCAAAGGAATCTGAATTTTATTCATAAAAAGAGGCATGCCCTAATACAAGATTTAGAGTTCCTATTTATAGAGGATAGGAAACCCTAGGGTTACAATGACTCGCGCATCTGCTATTACAAAAATACCCCAAGGAAGACTATTCAGCGCGGCCTCAGAATATGGAAAAATTTTGCGCCACTACGGGCTTGACACGGCCGCGGAACCGCGGCCGCAGCCATGGTTTGGCCGCGGTTCCGCGGCCCAATGAGAAGATCATGTGCTGAAACTTTCTGTGCTGGTTCTGGGCTTTTTTGTTCTTCCTACTTCTTTAGTACTTTTCTCAAATTGGTTTCTACGTTTCTTCCAGATTTCCACAGTGAACAATTGCAGTGGGCTTTTACCGTTGCTTCGAAATCTTGGACCTTGTGCTGCCTTTGTACTTTGTGAACTGATCTTTGTGTAGGCTTGATCAAGATCCTTCTATTTGTTGGTCGTAGTCTCAATTTTGCATCGTCTTTTATCTTTTTCATTATTTTTGTTCCAAGAACCTGTAACCTGTACTATGTAGCAGACATGGGTCAAAAGCACATGTTTATTTATAAAATGCATAAGAATGGGGAATATAATAATGCAATATTATCATATGAACAAATACCCCCAAACTTATCTTTTGCTCGTTCTCGAGCAAACCTAGTTTTATTCTCGACAAAACCTAACCTCACTTTCGCAGGCAAACGCGATTGCACTGAGCTCGTGCAACAAGCCGTTAAACCTCTAGGTGTCCCTAGTAGGAGGAGTGTTGTCTCCTGAGGGTTTTAAGCGGATACTACCCACAAAATCCGATCAATTAGGCTCATTGACTTTTATTCTCCAATTAGGTTTTCTAACAAGGAATTCTATTATCTCCGACTCATAAATCATCCACCCATATTCTTCACGCTTCCTTATCATTTAACTTAAGATTATATATGTTCTGCAGACCTACTTAGCTTTCGGCATCTCTTAAGTTTTCCTTCTAGGGTTCCATCTCAACTTAGGAATTTTTATCATCTCTACTAAAGATACAAGTCATATTCTTCATTCCTATCTCTTATCTAAACTCCAATCACATACCCCTACGTGTGTGTATATATCACCCCTACACTTGGAAATTCAAATCAAGCAATCATACTATTGTCCGTTGTCCAAAGCGTTTCTTAATTGGTGAATTTTTGATGAATTTTGCTCACACATCCTTCATGCGACCGTTAACACTTCTTGAGGTACCAACAACCGATTACAAGATGTGTTTGCGCATTAAAACGTAATTCCTAGTCTTGTAACACCTAAGGCTTTAGCAGTGACTCCCAAACCAGTTGGTCTAAGGCACTAGGTGATGAAGCACCCTCGCTAAATATTTTTCTATTTTTGCAGCCTTAAGTAATTACAAAAACCAGTATTCATTTTTTTATTATCTCTTTATTCACACTTGAATTTTTTATTTTTCTTCATACTAAGGACTTTAGACAAGAGCATTTCAAGGTCTCCTCTACTATTCCAAGTTTCAAGGTGCGTGTTTGTGCAATTTGTAGGGTATATATTTTCAGAATCTAGATTTAAGCTTAGGAATTATTTTTCAAACTTATACTCTAATAAAAATATCAATACTCTTCCCTTGTTTTAACTTAGCCCAAGAAGTGAACTCAAATTTGCCTATTTCTAAATAAACTACAAAGACATATACTTTCTACCGTTAAACTCAAAGAAAGGTTATCGTTAGGGTTTTTAATTTACTAAGTCTAAGATCTAGTTGTTCCTAGCTAGTTAACCTATTTGTCAAACTCAAGTCAAATAAGGCAAAAATTGAATACATTAATTTTTTATAATTTTTGAAATTTTCAATTTTTAATGGGTTTTTCTTTTTCAAATTTTTTTTTCAAATTTTTCAAATTTTCTTTTGATTTTTATATAAGGATGCAAATGCAAATATACATATGAATGCGAAGGAAGAAAACTTACCGAGCATACCCCCAAACTTAAATTGGACAGTGTCCTCACTGTCAGGCTGCACCAAGTGGGTCGATAATGTCGGCAATTTCCTGCTTATTATTTTTTTTCTTTTTTTTTATAATCATATTTACAAATGATACACACCCTCAAACTTATTTGAAATAAGGTTTTGGAAAAGTTGATTGGAAATTTGGGGGTGAAAGTGGAGGAGATTTAATCGGTGTAGATCAGCTCCTGCAAAAACAGGAGCTCCTCCGATGGGTCTGCTGTGAGGAACGGTTTCAATCGATGTCCGTTTACTTTAAATAAAGTACCGTCATCAGGATTTTCAAGATCGACTGCACCGTGCGGATAAATGGTGCGAACTACAAATGGCCCTTTCTACCTAGAACGGAGCTTGCCAGGATGATAATGTAACCGAGTGTCATAGAGTAAAACCTGTTGACCAGGTTTAAATGTTTTTCGCAGAAGATGTTTATCATGAAACACCTTAGTTCGGATTTTAACAATTACGGCATTATCATAAGCTTCATCTCGCAGCTCTTCTAGTTCATTTAATTGCAGCTTTCGATTGCTGCCCGCATCTCCTAATGATAAATTCAACTCTTTGATTGTCCAAAATGCCTTATGCTCAATCTCTACTGGGAGGTGGCAAGCCTTCCTATAAATAAGCCGGTATGGAGACATACCAAGATCGGTCTTGTACGCAGTACGGAAAGCCCATAGTGCATCGATCAGTTTGAATGACCAATCTTTACGGTTTTTAGAAACCGTTTTCTCCAAAATTTGCTTAATTTGCCGATTCGACACATCGGCTTGCCCACATGTTTGGGGATGGTATGGCGTTGACAGCTTGTGGGTAATAGAATATTTGCACATTAAGGACTCAAAAGTCCTATTGCAAAAGTGAGAACCATTATCACTTATAATCGCTCGAGGGTGCCCAAACCGAGAAAAGATATGTTCCTTAAGAAATTGAACGACAACCTTGTTATCATTCGTTCGGCTCGGCACAGCCTCGACCCACTTTGACACGTAGTCAACAGCCAAAAGAATGTACACATTCCCAAAGGAATTGGGAAATGGTCCCATGAAGTCTATTCCCCAAACATCAAAAACATCTACAACCAAAATTGGTTGGAGCGACATTTCGTTTCTCCGTGATATCCGGCCCAAGTGTTGGCACTGGGAGCATGTTTTGCAGTATTCATATGCATCCTTAAAGAGTCGTGACCAATAGAAACCACAATGCAAGATTTTCTCGGCTGTCTTCTTTGGGCCGAAGTGCCCGCCACACGCTTGATCGTGGCAAAAAGACAGCACACTCTTAAACTCGTTTTCCGATACACACCGACGAATGATTTGGTCGAAATAGTATTTAAAAAGATAAGGTTCATCCCGGTAAAAATGCTTTGTTTGTGACAAGAATCGAAGTTTATCCTGTTTCGACCAATCTTTAGGTATCACGCCGGTAGCTAAGTAGTTTACTATATCAGCGAACCATGGTTCGCAAGAAACGGTTAAGAGTTACTCATCGGGAAAAACATCTTTGATTGGAATTTCAAGTGTAGGCGAAGAAGGCAGTCGTGAAAGGTGATCAGCCACTACATTTTCACATCCTCATTTGTCCCTTATGACAAGGTCAAACTCTTGAAGTAAGAGGATCCAACGTATTAGCCTCGATTTAGCATCCTTTTTCGCAAAAAGGTGGCAAAGAGCTGAATGGTCCGTATACACAATAACTGGAGAGCCGATTAAATAAGACCGGAATTTTTCAAGTGCAAACACAACGGCTAAAAATTCTTTTTCTGTTGTGTGTAGTTTAGTTGGGCCTCATTTAATGTACGGCTAGCGTAATAAATCACATGCGGCATCTTATTAATGTGCTATCCAAGAACAGCACCAATGGCAAAATCTGATGCGTCGCACATAATTTCGAATGGATGCGTCCAGCCTGGAGATGAAAGAATGGGTGCAGAAATGAGAGAGTGTTTCAATGACTCGAACGCTTCCATGCAAGTTGAGTCAAAATCAAATGTTGTGTCCTTGGCCAATAAGAGAGTCAAGGGTCTAGCAATCTTGCTAAAATCCTTGATGAACCGTCTATAAAATCCGGCATGGCCAAGGAAAGCTCGGATGTCTTTGACGCATTTAGGAGGAGGAAGATTGGAAATGACTTCAATTTTGGCTCTATCAACCTCTATGCCGTTTTGCGAGATGATATGTCCTAAGACAATGCCTTCTCGTACCATAAAGTGGCACTTCTCCCAATTTAAAGTTAGGTTCTTATCCCTACAGCGGGTAAGAACTGCGTCAAGGTGTAGCAAACACTCGTCGAAGGAGTCACCAAAAATGGAGAAATCATCCATAAAGATCTTCAAAAACTTTTCAACCATGTCTGAAAAGATCCCCATCATACACCGCTGAAATGTAGCGGGTGCATTGCATAACCCAAAGGGCATGCGACGATAAGCAAAAGTGCCAAAAGGACAAGTAAATGTGGTCTTGTCTTGATCCTCTTTGGCTATGGGGACTTGGTTATAGCCGGAATAGCCATCTAAAAAGCAATAGAACTCGTGCCTAGCCAATCGTTCTAGCATTTGGTCAATGAAAGGTAAAGGAAAGTGGTCTTTCCTTGTCGCGGCATTGAGTTTTCTATAGTCGATGCAAACTCGCTACCCAGTTTGGGTGCGAGTAGGAATTAACTCATTTGCCTCATTGGTAATGACCGTGATGCCCAATTTCTTTGGCACAACATGAATAGGGCTAACCCATTGGCTATCCGAGATAGGGTAAATGATACCACTATCAAGACATTTAACAATCTCCTTCTTGACAGCCTCTTTCATTATGGGGTTGAGGCGTCTTTGTGGATCCCTTACCGGCTTGGCATCATCCATCAAGTGTATATGATGTTCAACTATGAGGGGACTAATCCCCTTGATGTCCGTCATAGACCAGCCAAAAGCTTGCCGATTATTTTGTAAGACCATTAAAAGGGCCTTCTCTTGCTCGAGGGCTAGAGAGGCCGATATGATAACGGGAAGGGTCTCATTATCACCTAGATAAGCATATTTAAAGTGCAACGGCAAAAGCTTTAGTTCGAGTTTAGGAGGTGAAACAATTGATGGTAACAATGGTGTAACCGTTTCAAACTCGAAGGATTCCATCAACGGTCCAAATCGAGTATACGCAACCGAGTCGGATGGTTCAACTAACTCATCCGAAAAAGCAAAAGACTCAAAATCGGGTGGTGAGTCTTCAAAATCGTCTACAAAGGTGAAACACTCATAATCGTTGTCCGCCGTGAAAGCTGTATCGGATTCTAGGAGGAACGCACTAGTGGCGTCAATACTGCTGTGATCAAACATAAAATTTTCGAACTCACAGTCCTCCTCCGCGATCTCATTGATCGAGCAAACATCAAGTACGCTAGAATTAGGCTCGGAAGGCTGATTTCCCAACTTAAAAATGTTGAGTTCAATTGTCATATTGCCAAAAGATAGATTCATTGAACCATTACGACAATTGATCACCGCATTAGAAGTCGCAAGGAATGGTCGACCAAGTATCACCGGAATTTGATTCCGGGGGTTAGCTACAGGTTGTGTATCCATAACAATAAAGTCAACGGGGAAAATGAAATCTCCTACTCTAATTAACACATCCTCCAACTCTCCCCTAGGATGGGTGATGGATTGGTCGGCCATTTGGAGAGTACAATGAGTGGGCTTAAGCTCTCCAACGCCTAATTGCTCATACACAGAATAAGGTAGAAAATTGACACTAGCACCAAGATCTAATAGTGCTCTATCGATGTTCTTGTCCCCAATTGTTATCGAAATAGTAGGACAACCGGGGTCCTTGTGCTTTTGGGGTAAAGATTGGACAAGAGCATCGCTAACAGCACTGGCCACGAAAACTTTCTTTAGTACTTGTGACTTCCTCTTTTTGGTGCATAAGTCCTTTAAGATTTTTGCATATGAAGGAACTTGTTGGATTGCATCCAAGAGAGGGATATTTATGTTAACCTGTTTGAACAACTCTACAATTTTCTCCATTTGTGGAGTTGGTTTATTGGATCTCAACCGATTTGGAAAATGAACATTTTGAAAAGTTGTTGAGTCCAATTTTTATGAATCAGATTGTGGAGTTGGAACGGATCCCCGTGTAGATGTGTTCGTGTTGTGAGAAGTGGGTCCGTTCGAGCTAGAAGAAGTAGAGCCTTGTGAAGGATGGAGAATAGGCTCTAACGAAGAAGAAGAAGAAGAAGAAGAAGGTGAAGAAGATGAAGAAGGACCACCGGCAGGGGTGTCATTGTTAATACCCACATTATTTTGCAACACTTTTCCGGATCTCAATGTGGTCACAGCATTTACGTTATGATTTTTCTGTTGATATGCAGCATGTGCGTGACCGGGATTTGGCCGTGGTTGAGATGGAAGCTTTCCTTTTTCTCGCTCGCTCAACGCAGCATTGAGTTGTGCAATTTGTGCCTCAATAGATTTGTTGCTTTGATCGTGTGAGGCACTGTTTTGCACTAAAGATTGAATAGAAGTCTCTAGCCTTGCTGCGGATTGTGTAAATTGCTTTAGGAACGCATCTAGACTTCTTTCGAGCGAGTTAACCTTGTCATTATGAGGTGGAAAAAAATTTTTTTGCGGGTAAGAATTGTTGGGCACAAAATTGTTCACTTGATTAGAGTAAGGTTGCTGTTGGAAAAGTTGCTGGAATTGAGTTTGTGGAGGTGCTTGTTGTTGTGGAGGAGGAGGCCTTTGAAAATTGTTGTTTCCTTGGAATTGTTGAGGTTGGTTCCAAGCGAAATTTGGGTGACTCCTCCTACCCGGATTGTATGTCGAAGAGTATGGATCGTTTCTTTGTCGTTGCTGAAAGGAAGCATTGACTTGATCATGTCCTTGAGTAGATGGATTGTAAGGACACTCTTCGGTGAGATATGATGGATCCGAACAATAAGCACAAACAATTCATGGAGGCACAACAGGGGCAGGAGAAGGCGATGAGATTTTGGTCTCAATCGCTTCTAGTTTTTTCGTAAGTGCGGCCATCTCGGCCTTCATAGCAATCGACATATCTAAGTGATGTATGCCTGCCCTAGATTGACTAATAGAAGAAGATGATGTGGTCTTGGTGCTCTCCCACTGAATTGTTTGTTCACTAAGATCCTCAAGAAACTGCCACGCTTCCTCACTAGATTTAGTTAGAAAGTGACCTTGACAAATAGTTTCTACAAACTGCTTCGTTGCCGGTTTCAATCCCTCGTATAATGTTTGGCAAAGTTGCCAATTTTCGATCCCATGGTGAGGGCATTGAACGAGTAGGTCTTTGAATCTTTCAAAACACTTCCAAAATGGTTCGGAAGGAAGCTGGGAGAATTGTATAATCTCATTACGGATTCTAGCAGTCTTGTGATGAGGATAGAACTTTTTAAGAAAAGCTTTCACAAACTCTTCCCAATTCTTAATTGAATGTGACGCTGTGCTGTATAGCCACTTCTCGGCTAAGTCACATAAGGTGAAAAGAATGACCCTTAGCCTTATAGCATCGTCGGATAATTGGGTTGTTTTCATCATAGCGCAAACGTTTTGGAATTTGTTGATAAAGATATATGCATCTTCGGATTCCAATTCGTGAAATTTTGGTAGCATATTGATGAAGTGGGGTTTGATCTCAAAAATGTCTCCATTTGCCGGTGGGAGGGAAAGACAAGTAGGTAGGGCGGTGTGGATGGGGTAGAAAAGATCCTGGAGCGCGATTCGTTGGGGCGCTTCAACAGGCGGGTGATTCGGGTTATTCGCACCTAACGGAGGTGGAATCATTCCCGTCAGTAAGGTGTTATTAGGATTGTATCCCGACATACCTTCGGAAGAAGAATTTGAAGGTGAAAGTGAAGAAGTGGAAAGGATTTCGACTTCGGAGTCGAAAGGTTCGTCGGTCGGTACCAACGAAACACGGACTAATCGGGCGCTAGTGTCCCTTGTCCAACCGGACATACACTAATAAGGTAGTGTAGTCAAAAAGGTGAAAGACAGAATGTGGAGGTAAGAAAACGTTAATGAGAAGAAGGTTGTGTACGTGGGTGCAAAGATTTCTTTAGCGACAAGTTGCAAGTTTTTGAAAAGATTTTTCCTTTTTCTTTTTATGTGGAGCTTTTTGCAAAAAGATTTTTGAAAAGAGACTTTGAAAAAATGCGATCAACCACAAATGCACAATCAGGCCTAGATCTAGGGTCACCTAGGTCAGCTAGACAGCTCCTAACTGTTCCAAAGGGCTAGAAATAGGACCTCAAACCGTCTCTTCACCGCCAATTGCGGCCAAATAAGTGCCAGGTGAGCGGGGGGCTCTCCACTACAAGTAGTGGCCCTAATTAAGTAACCACTCGCCTTAGACACACTTGCCTAGACACCGCAAAGTCAGGTTAGGATTAACGGCCGATGCCTATAACTAGTCCTCTATCCTATTGAGCGCGACGTCCTTAGAGCTGAGTCTAGTATTTTTTAATTAAATATGGTCAATGCAAATGCCTTATGTGATTTCTGGGGTCCTGAGAAGGGTGATGAAATCCCCACCCAATCTGAATTGGTCTCAAGCCCCTTAAAGTCCGATTAAAATATGCAAAGCAGTAAATCACTTGCAATCAATTTTCTTTTAACCGCGGCGCAAAGAATCCTGCAGAAAATCAATTATTGGAAGGGGGAAGATTTTTAATCGCAAAGAATCCTGCAGACGATTTTTCAAAAGATATATTTTAAGTTGCAGAGGGAAGAATGAGGAAACAAACAGAGGAATTTTCGCGCGCTGAAGACACGAGACGGCCGTGGTTCCACGGTGGGAAGGGGTTACGACCGCGGTTTAGCGGCGGCAGCGGCGGCCGCGGATCTCCAGAAAAATTGTGGTGTTCTGTTGTTCCAGCCCCTTTCTGTTCTGATCTACTTTTTTCTGTTTCGCACTCTGGATTTTTCCAGATCCGTCGATCCTGCAAAGATTCACACAAGAAACCCTTCAAACAATAAAAGATGATAGAATTTTTATATTTTTGATTTTTTTCAATTTTTATGGTTTTTATATTTTATATTAACCCGAAATTACAAAATGGAAATTTTTACGCCATCCCCGGCAACGGCGCCATTTGATTTAAAGGATTTTTATAGATCAAAAATATATGTTACCGCAATCAAGAACGACGTCGCTTGGTAGCTAGCCGGTGAATACGGGTCGATCCACAGGGATGGTGTTAATTTCCTAAATGTTCTTACGAGCTAATTCCAAAGGGTGTTGGATCTTTTATCACAGAAAAACTAATTTGAGTTATACTAGGATTAGGAAACTTGCTAGGATTAGGTTTAGGTAAAGTTTGGTAAAATAAAGATCTACACCTCTTTCAATATCCTAAATTAGATATCTTTTTAGGAGTTATGGTAATTATTAGTAAAAGGGATTAGGATGATCGGGAAGAAACTATGTTTCTTCCTCTAGATCCTTGTCCGTCATTTCTCAATAATTACCCTAACCTTCATGGAAGACATGCATATCCGGTCTTTTATACTACGGTGTCACCGTTACCTCTTGGGTAGGGTGCCGTAGGGAGCGGAACATGCATGCATGCATGAAGCCCTAATTATTACAAATGATTGGGCACGAAAGAGATGAGAGATCTTCATCTCTCAAACTCTTCCCTATTCCTAACCCTAACAAGCGAGGAAACCACTCGCTCATTAAGGGATCTACAAAAGACATTATTTTTATTTTTATTTTAGATCTAAGAGATTAATTACCTACTGCAGATTAAGAAATTCTAAACTAGATTAAACTAAGGCAAAAGAATAATTTATCTAGGGCAGAAAATAAATCTAAGAACTAGGGCAGAAATTAAAATTACTTACAAAATGATGCTCTCAAAACTTCAAAGGAATCTGAATTTTATTCATAAAAAGTGGCATGCCCTAATACAAGATTTAGAGTTCCTATTTATAGAGGATAGGAAACCCTAGGGTTACAATGACTCGCACATTTGCTATTACAAAAATACCCCTAGGAAGACTATTCAGTGGGGCCTCAGAATATGGAAAAATTTTGCGCCACTACGGGCTTGACACGGCCGCGGAACCGCGGCCGAAGCCATGGTTAGGTCGCGGTTCCGTGGCCCAATGAAAAGATCATGTGCTGAAACTTTGTGTGCTGGTTCTGGGCTTTTTTGTTCTTCCTACTTCTTTAGTACTTTTCTCAAATTGGCTTCTAGGTTTCTTCCAGATCTCCACAGTGAACGATTGCAGTGGACTTTTACCGTTGCTTCGAAATCTTGGACCTTGTGCTGCCTTTGTACTTTGTGAACTGATCTTTGTGTAGACTTGATCAAGATCCTTCTATTTGTTGGTCGTAGTCTCACTTTTGCATCGTCTTTTATCTTTTTCACTGTTTTTGTTCCAAGAACCTGTAACCTGTACTATGTAGCAGACATGGGTCAAAAGCACCTGTTTATTTATAAAATGCATAAGAATGGAGAATATAATAATGCAATATTATGATATGAATAGGATCTTCAAAAAACTGGTCCAATTCTTCATTGCTGGGCTCAATCTCTGGAAGGTTCGAATCACCTGACGACATTCAAAGAAGAAAGAAAGAGAATGTCGTAATCGAACAAATCGCTCGGTAAGTCCCAAAGATAAGGGAGAAGTAGATTAGACAGAGAGTAAGAGAAAGAATGTAGCTTTTAAAGTTGTATTTAGAGTTAACGCTGTTGTTTGTAGCTTAATACAGAAGGATGCCAGTATATACGAGAGGAGTCTCTATATGCCAGAGACTAAAGGCAAATAGAAGTACAAGGCTCCGTTATACAATCCGGAACAACGGCAATTGAATTCAGATTAGGTGTCTTAAATCTTGCAATTCCGTACCACTTCTAACACCTTCCGTACCAATCTACCCCTTAAACCCCGCGATATCTTTGTTGTATTGTTTGTATTGCAACTTGTATTGTCTTGTAATATAGATTGTATAATTGGATGACTTACCGAAACCATGATATCAGTAAATGGATGTAACTGGAGAACCATGGATGTAACTGGAGAATCATGTAAATGGAAGTATATCCATGGTTCGGTTCAGTCAATATAGATTGAATAGTTTGAATAGATTGAATATATGCATTCATATTGAATTGTTATATTGTAGATTGTATTTGAATCATATTCAAGTCGGATTGATTATATTGAGACTCAGTCTAAGTCAGACAATTAGAAAAGAAATTAAAATTCTGAATTAAGTTTTGATGTTATCGGTAACCGCTGCACATGGGTGGCAGGATTTGTGTCTTTTTCAAAGACGACTACCGTATTGTAAAGTTGTATACCTTAGATAGGCAAGCACCCATATCTCCGGCTCCCTGAAGCTCAAGAGACCGGTCCCGCTTAAACATATATTTACTAAGATCCTTAGGGTAATTTATAGAACTTGAGGGGTTTTATGTAAAAATAATTTTGTATAGTTTTCAAAATACACCCCAAGTATTAAATTATCGTCTTTAGAGTTGTCATAGATGTAGATTTTATATATATGACATTTCTACTGAATAAAACCTATTTTCCATAATATAGGGTATTTATTTGCAATATTGAACTTGTATGGAATTGTATGGTATTTTTATGTAAAATGATTCTTTTGATTTAGAAAAGTTGGAATATTTATATTATGTCAAAAATAGATATTTTGATGATACATAAATATATTTATTTATAAAAATAATTTTAATTTATTATTTTTTTAGAAATCTCATTTTCTAAAGATATTTGTATTTTTAAATCTTTCGAGACCGAAGGCCCCTTGCGGGGGTCTGCATCTCGCACTACTAAGCTCGAGAATATGCGATAATCCGCACCATCCCAAACGGGTTCTCCAAATGGGTTGTAGCGGCGCTTTGCAAAGATTTGTTTAAAATACATAATCTTGTGAAAATGGTTTTTATAAGTTAAAGGTAGTTTTATGTAAAACGATATTATTCCCGAATCTATATTTCCCAAAAGGTATTGAGCTATGTTGCATATGAGTGTTGTGAAGAGGTAGATCATTACCTCATGATCTATCTAAATGTATAGCAAGATTAATGATGTTTTAAAGACGAAGCTAAACTACATGGTATTTTACTGAAAAAGTACGATAAAAATTGAAATATACATTCTTTTGAAATGGAATTTATTCCATATATTTTATTAATGATTAATAGTCAAGATGTAAGAGTTTTGTATGGTTGTGTTAAGGAAAATTGAATTTTACCAAGAAAACCGAATCGGAAGTCGAATTTAACTCCGCTTCCGTCGGGTTTTAGTAAAAAAAGTTTTAAGAATAGATTAGAGAAGAGAGAGGTGGGACTTACGGGATTTCATATTAGAGGAGAGGGAGAGGGATTGGTAGTAGTTTCCGGTGCGTCGTTTCGTCGCCGGGAGCTCTTAGGGTCTTCGTCGGAATTTCGCCGGAGTTTCGCCCTTCGCTAACTTCAGTTGCATAAAAAAATTCTAGAGAGTTTTCTTGAGAGTTTGGACAGAATTGTGAGTGAGAGGTGTGTGTTTAGGGGTGATATTTATAGGGTAAAACTAGGGTTAGGGTTTGTGAAAGGTTGTATTGAAAATTGTATTAAAAATTGTATTTAAAAATGGTTTAATGGAGTTTTAAAGAGGCTTTGTTGCTGTGCAGGTAATTTAAAGTATACAAGGGTTATTAGAATACAAAAAGGCAGAGGGTCCAAGAAGGGAATCGGCCGATCCAGGGTGAATCGGCTGGCGGCGGCGGCCGAGTCGTGCGGTCCGCCGGCCGAGTCGGGCCCCCTTGCTGCCACGTGTCCAGTGTCTCATGGTCTACCCCCTGGTCCAGTTTGTTTTATTTGTGAAGTAAGGTTTTTATGATTTATGCACGTGTAGACCCTTGGACTTCTAAAAATTTAAAAGAAAACAATATTAAAAATAATGTGGGGGATATGATTTGAACTCTGGTGTTTTGGTTCAGCAGTGTAAGGTCTTACCAATGAGCTACAAGCTCCTTCTTGCTATTAAAAAGCAAAATAAATTTATAACTTGTGCTCAGGAAAAAATACCCCTTTCTGTATTTTTTGAAAAATTGTACAGAAAGTTGTACAGGAAGTTTAGGGTTGTTACATTCTACCCTCCTTATAAAAATTTCGTTCTCGAAATTTGTAAAAGGAAAGTGTAACAGATTCAAAAAAAGTTTGGTGACTGAAATACTGATAGTGTATGAAAAATAATAAAGTGATACAAGGATTTTAAAAATGTGAAAGAGACATACTAGTGTTACCTTGGTCAACTGTCTCGGTTTCTACGGCTACTAAGGTGTAAGTCTGACGCTGTAGTACATTCGTCCTAACTGGAGGCATATTTTGTCCATGGGGCATGTTTCTCTGCCCTCGAGGCATGTCCCCCATTGCTTGTTGGAATTGGCGAGCAGGCTGTGCAGGTGGTGGAGCAGAGAGTGCTAAACGAGGTGCAGGCGCCTAAATAGCTGGCCGCTGCGGATAGTTAGTGGGTGTGTGAGCTGAGTTGCTATTATAAGGACAGTTTCCAATTCCGTGGTTGGATGCGCCACAAATTAGACACAGGCCTTTTGCGCGCCAACAGTCCATCCACAAGTGTCCCTTTCTATAGCAGTAGTAGCAAAAGTCTGGATCAGCTGGTTATTAATTTCTTCCGATCTCCTCGGTTCAACAGTTGGCCTTGAAGAGGCTCCTCCCGCCATCTGGTTGGCAGGGCGCTTCATTCCGGCAGATTGAGGTCTGCCCTTCTTCTTTACCACTGCTTCGTATTTTCGTGCAGCTTTCAAAGCCAAATCATGGGTTGGGAAATCCCCTGTAGCTAATGCAGCTTGGATTTCCGGGTCCAACCCTTGCTGAAATTTTCTAGCTCTGCTCTCAGCAGTCGGTATGAGATGGGCCACAAACCTGTTACGATCTTGTGTTAGCTGTGTAGTATGTGATATTTTGAAAGTCGAATTTATTGAGACATTTCTTACCGACTGAGCATGGTGAACTCAGCGTCATACTCATCTACTGATTTGGTCCACATCGAAACTTGTTGTAGATGGATGAACAGCTATTCCATGTTGAACCTGGCAGTCTCAGGGAAGTACTTTGCGTCGAACATGTCGTGGAAAATCTTCTATTTGATGGGTTGATCAAGACGGCTTTCTTCTTCCTTCCACCAAACCCGTGCATTGTCCGCGAGCTGCAACTTTGCAACCCGAACCCAAGACATCTCTGGCACTTGTGCTGCTGCCAGATCATCTTCGATGCGCCGAGTCCATTCCTCAGCTTCCAACGGGCACTCTTTTCCTGAGAACTGTTTGGGGTGCAATACCCGGAATTTCTTCACTCCGGGTGCTTCCGCTTCTGGACGGTTCAAGAGAATAGCAGTCTGCTGCTGCTGTCCTTCCAGTAGGCTGCGGATCGCCTCAAGCAATATCTTCTGCTCATTGATCGGAGCAGCTACTGCAGGTGTAAGTGATAGTGGTAGGGGAGTGTTGTTGAAGTTGGTACTGGTGTTGTTTAGGGAATTCATAAGCTTGAATGAAAAATTTAGGTTAGGACAGGTTCAAAGTATATGATTCAAAGAATATGAAATGATAAGATTCAAGGAGTATGGATTGTAAAGAATGTTTTTAGTTGCTGGTTCTTGTGTTTTATATTGCTTAGGTTGTTCACGCGGAACAGAACTGTATGGTAGTGTTCCATACAGTTCTGACCTGCATGGGCCACCAACAAAACCTGTCACGCCCCGCTTCCCGGTGTACGGGCAGAGGGCGCGACTAGCCGCTACATATTTACTCAGAAGTAAATACGCTAAGCGTAACTAAGCAATACAAAAGAAATGTACACAAGAGACAAATGTAATGAAACAGTAACTTTATTTATTAACATTCTTTTGTAAAATGCATGGAAAAGCAAATATATCTGAAGGAAAGTAATGCCTAAACAGTGGCATAACAGAAAAAGAAAATACAGAATGTAAAAGAAAAAGTACAAGTGAAACTATAGCTCGGGATCTTCAATAAACTGGTCCAAGTCTTCAGTGCTAGGCTCGATCTCTGGAAGGTCCGAATCACCTGACGACATTCAAAGAAGAAAGAAAGAGAATGTCGTCAGTGAACATATCGCTCGGTAAGTCCCAAAGATAAGGGAGAAGTAGAATAGACAGAGAGTAAGAGAAAGAGTGTGTCTTTTAAAGTTGTATTTAGAGTTAACGCTGTTGTTTGTAGCTTGGTACAGAAGGATGCCAGTGTATACGAGAGGAGTCTCTATATGCCAGAGACTAAAGGCAAATGGAAGTACAAGGCTCCGTTATACAACCCGGAACAACGGTAATTGAATTCAGGTTAGGTGTCTTAAATCTTGCAGTCTCGTGCCACTTCTAACACCTTCCGTATCAATCTACCCCTTAAACCCCGCGGTATCTTTGTTGTATTGTTTGTATTGTATTGCAACTTATATTGTCTTGTAATATAGATTGTATAATTGGATGACTTGCCAAAACCATGATATCAGTAAATGGATATAATTGGAGAATCATGGATGTAACTGGAGAATCATGTAAATGGAAGTATATCCATGGTTCGGTTCAGTCAATATAGATTGAATAGTTTGAATAGATTGAATATATGCATTTATATTGAATTGTTATATTGTAGATTGTACTTGAATCATATTCAAGTCAGATTAATTATATTGAGACTCAGTCCGAGTCAGACAATTAGAAAAAAAATTGAAATCCCGAATTAAGTTTTGATGTTATCGATAACCGCTGCACATGGGAGGCAGGATTTGTGTCTTTTTCAAAGACAATTACTGTGTTGATAACACCGTTTGTAAAGTTGTCTACCTTAGATAGGCAAGCATCCATATCTCCGGCTCCCTGAGGCTCAAGAGATTGGTCCCGCTTAAACCTATATTTACTAGGGTCCTTAGGGTAATTAATAGAACTTGAGGGGTTTTTATGTAAAAATAATTTTGTATAGTTTTCAAAATACACCCCAAATATTTAATTATCGTCTATAGAGTTTTCATAGATGTAGATTTTATATATGTGGCATTTCTAGTGAATAAAACCTATTTTCCATAATATAGCGTATTTATTTGCAATATTGAACTTGTAGGGAATTGCATGGTATTTTCATGTAAAATGATTCTTTTGATTTAGAAAAATTGGAATATTTATATTATATCAAAAATAAATATTTTGATAATACATAAATATATTTATTTATAAAAATAATTTTAATTTATTATTTTTTTAGAAATCTCATTTTCTAAAGATATTTGTATTTTTAAATCTTTCGAGACCGAATGCCCCTTGCGGGGGTCTGCATCTCGCACTACTAAGCCCGAGAATGTGCGATAATCCGCACCATCCCGAACGGGTTCCCCAAATGGGTTGTAGCGGCGCTTTGCAAAGACTTGTTTAAAATACATAATCTTGTGAAAATATTTTTATAAGTTAAAGGTAGTTTTGTGTAAAACGGTATTTTTCCCGAATATATATTTCCCAAAAGGTATTGTGCTATGTTGCATATGAGTGTTGTGAAGAGGTAGGTCATTATCTCGTGATCTATCTAAAGATATAGCAAGATTAATGATGTTTTAAAGACGAAGCTAAACTACATGGTATTTTACTGAAAAAGTACGATAAAAATTGAAATATACATTCTTTTGAAATGGAATTTGTTCCATATATTTTATTAATGATTAATAGTCAAGATGTAAGAGTTTTGTATGGTTGTGTTAAGGAAAATTGAACTTTACCAAGAAAACCGAATCGAAAGTCGGATTTAACTCCGCTTCCGTCGGGTTTTAGTAAAAAAAGTTTTAAGAATAGATTAGAGAAGAGAGATGTGGGACTTACGAGATTTCAGATTAGAGGAGAGGGAGAGGGATTGGTAGTAGTTTCCGGTGCGTCGTTTCGCCGCCGGGAGCTCTTAGGGTCGTCGTCGGAATTTTGCCGGAGTTTCGCCCTTCGTTAACTTCACTTGCACACAAATATTCTAGAGAGTTTTCTTGAGAGTTTGGACAGAATTTTGAGTGAGAGGGGTGTGTTTAGGGGTGGTGTTTATAGGGTAAAACTAGGGTTAGGGTAGGTGAAAGTTTGTATTGAAAATTGTATTTAAAATTGGTTTAATGGAGTTTTAAAGAGGCTCTGTTACTGTGCAGGTAATTTAAAGTATACAGGGGTTATTAGAATACAAAAAGACAGAGGGTCCAAGAAGGGAATCGGCCGATCCGGGGTGAATCGGCCGGCGGCTGCGGCCGAGTCAGGCCGAGTCGGGCCCCCCTTGCTGCCACGTGTCCAGTGTCTTATGGTCTACCCCATGGTCCAGTTTGTTTTATTTGTGAAGTGGGGTTTTTATGAGTTATGCACTTGTAGACCCTTGGACTTCTAAAAATTTAAAAGAAAACAATATTAAAAATAATGTGGGGGATGAGATTTGAACTCTGGTGCTTTGGTTCAGAAGTGCAAGGTCTTACCAATGAGCTACAAGCTCCTTCTTTCTATTAAAAAGAAAAACAAACTTATAATTTATACTCAGGCAGAAATACCCCTTTCTGTATTTTTTGAAAAATTGTACAGAAAGTTGTAGAGGAAGTTTAGGGTTGTTACAGAAATTAGTGGTAATGAGGTAGAACTGGAAGAAGTTCTAGCTACACAAACTATAACTGACGATTTGGTAGAACCGGAGGATTCAATAGTCCCCGACGAAGCTCAGCCATTCCGCGGATCTAATAGGGTTGCTCATCCACCTGAGAGATACTACGGCTTTCTCATAGACGGTGGGAGCGAGGATTGAATCATGGAAGATGATGACCCAACTAGTTTCGAGCAGGCCATCACTAGTGGGGACTCTGTGAAATGGCTGGATGCTATGCGATCTGAGATGGAATCCATGTACACCAACAAAATATGGACTTTGGAAGTTGCTCCCGAAGGGGTAAAATCCGTCGGGAGCAAGTGAATCTTTAAGAAGAAAATTGGTGTAGATGGAAAGGTTGAGACCTTCAAAACTAGACTTGTAGCAAAAGGTTTTCGTCAATGACCAGGTGTCGACTATGATGAAACCTTTTCTTCTGTCGCCATGCTTAAATCCATCAGGATCCTACTTGCCATTGCTGCATACCATGACTATGAAATCTGGCAGATAGATGTCAAGACCGCTTTTCTAAATGGTGATTTAGAAGCGAGCGTGTACATGACACATCCAGAGGGCTTCGTAGACAGTGGGAGCAGCAGAAGAATGTGCAAGCTGCTCAAATAAATTTACGGATTAAAGCAGGCATCGCGGAGCTGGAACATCTATTTCGATGAAGCTGTCAAAGAGTTTGACTTCATCAAAAATGTAGATGAACCATGTATATATACGAAGGTTGTAGAGAGTAAGGTTGTCTTCCTCGTATTGTACATGGATGACATACTCTTGATAGGAAACGATGTTCCTATACTACACTCGGTCAAGCTCTTCTTATCACACAAGCTCTCCATGAAAGATCTTGGTGATGTCTCCTACATCCTGGGGATAAAGATCTATAGAGATGGATCTAGATGGATGTTGGGATTGTTCCAATCCAGATACATTGACACCATACTAAAAAGGTTTAGAGTGGAAGATTCTAAATGTGGTAATTTACTCGCTTGTTCAGTAATCACTCTCTCCAAAGAGATGTCTCCCAAGACTGATTTGGAGAGGGCTCACATGCAAGGGATACCCTATGCTTCGGCAGTCGGGTCTATCATGTATGCGATGATATATACCAGACTAAATATAGCTTACTCACTAGGTGTAATGAGTAGGTATCAATCAGATTCAGGGGAGAAACACTGGAAAGCTGTGAAAAACATTCTTGAGTACTTGAGAATGACCAAAGAAATGTTCTTGGTGTATGGTAACGGTGAACTCCAGGTGGAGTCCTTTACCGACTCGAGGTTCCAGAGTGATAAGGAAGACAGTGAGCCGGTCTCGGGTTTTGTCTTCACCCTCAATGGAGGGGCGGTATGTTGAAAGAGTTCCAAGCAAGATACCGTAGCAGACTCGACGATGGAGGCTGAATACATCGCTGCCAACGATACTGCCAAAGATGTTGTCTGGATGAAGAAGTTCATAGCTGAACTTGGTGTGGTTCTATCCATTGAGCATCCAATACCTGTGTATTGTGATAACAATGGAGCAGTGGTTTTGGCCAAGGAACCCCGGTCTCATCAGAGATCCAGACATGTTCTTAGGCGATATCACCTAATCAGGGAGATAGTAGATCCCCGGGTGATCGAGGTCAGGAGAGTTGACACGAAGGATAACACAGCGGATCCACTCACGAAGGCCCTCCCCCAGATGCAATTCAAGAGACTTTTTGGAATGTTGGGTATGAGATACTACAACAACTGGCCTTAGTGCAAGTGGGAGATTGTTAGGAATATGTATGTCCTAGAGACCATTATTGTATGATATAGTGGATGCTTGGACATATATAGAGAGGACTTTCTTGCTCGACATGATAGTATGCTATCTGGTTTCCTTTATCTTAACATGGTCACTTGTATTATTATACTGTCTCTCATATACATGTTGATAAATCCCTTAGGATGTTTGCTTGACTATCAGGACTATGATGCGGATCATACTACTGGGACATGGGTAATCCACAAGCACATCCTTCAATTGTTCCTAATCGAGGGAATATCAAGACAGGGCATCGATATTCCAGAGTAGACTAGCGTGTACGTTTCTTGACCCTGTAGGGGGCGATGGTTGATCCCATATCCATTGGTGTTTGACATCAAAGATTGTACACAGGTGCTCATTAGAGAATGGGTACACCGAACAGGACTCGCCGAGAACTTCTACATGGTACTATACCTATCGTCAGATAGAAGTTCTCTGGTGACACTGGTACAGGTTAGTCTGTAGACCCGAGATCGTCATAGAGTCTTGTGTGGTTCCCACTGTGCTTTGATTTCCTCCCTACCACGGCTCAAAGGAGTCGTGCAAACAGGTGGATTTTGGGTACAGTCTCGAATCACATGGAGGCAATGAGCGATAGAAGGGGTTTCATCTCTCCCGGTATAGGGAATTGATGTTGCGCTATGCCCGATTGGCCATAACAGGAAATCCCTGACCATGGCTGTTGATGAGATTTACTGGTAAGAGTTATCAGTAGTTTCTCGTATCATTATAGGCCACACATCGGCATGACTTATCAAGTTATTGGGGTCTGACGATTCCACCCCCAGACTCGATATGCGACATATCAGACGAAGAGACCGGACTGTACGGTAAGTGTTACTTATATGCTTCATGAGAGTTTGGACAATCTTGCTTGTTGATCTTTTAATCGCTCAATACCTAAGTAGCTGTTATGTCCATCTAGTACCGCTGACGGTTTGTGGGTAACTGATATGATCATTATCTACTACTGGCATATTGACGAGTCTTTAGAGTCCCACACAGAAGTTTCCTATTTCAGGCGAAACGAAGTAGGGCACATATGCTGATATGTGCGGGGGCCTGATTAAATACGAGTATGTGATACCGTATTCTAATCTGGCGGTTATTTGTTATCGGTTAGGTTATATATGATATAACCGGATTATCGAATTAAGTGTTGATTTCATAATGTGATATACAGATAAATGATATTAGTCGGTTATATGTGATATAACCGGATTATTAAATCAAGTGTTGATTTAATAATATGATATATATTTATATTTGATATAATTATATATTAACTAATATTATTGCTCACTAATTATTTTGCTTATATATGTATATGTATATATGTATGTATGTATATATATACGTATATGTATATATGTATGTATGTATATGTATATGTATATATATGTATGTATGTATGTATGTATGTATCTACGTACATACATACATACATACATACATATATATCTGTGTGTGTGTGTGTGTGTGAAGCATGATTGATTTTATATTTTTAGAAAATAAAAAATGAGAAGTGAAAAATGGGGAGACTTTTGAGGGATGGGCAAGACATGGCTTTTATCATTAGTTTATTACTCTTGACTTGCTATTCAAGTATGATTGCAATTTATTATTGCAATTTATTCCATACTTGAATAAGTGAGGTCATGTGTGTAGCCATACTACACTCATCTCATTCTACACAACACATGTGATTTTTTTGTCACTTGAGCTCATATGATGAGTTCTGCTCTCTAGCTCTCTCCATCTTTTTCTTCCTCATCTCCTCCAAGCTCAATCTCTCACATGAGTTGTGAAGTCTTGAGCTTGTGAGAACCCTAATGAGCAAACAAAACCCCTATTTCACCATTCTACACTTGATTAGCAATTAAGTGTAGCGTGTTTTCTTCACTAAAGAGTTTAGTGAAGAGCTAATTTGGATTAGCGAAGTTTCGGATGGATCATTTTCGGCACAGAGATCGCAAAGGAAGCTCGATCCAACTTCAATTGGAGTCTAGTGGAGTCACGTGGACTACTACACGGAGCTTGAGAAGAGAAGAACACGGTCTACAAATGTTGTAGCCTCTTTTTCTTAGTGTAAAGTTTTTGTTATATCATGTTAAATCATAATCATCTAGTTTTGATTCTTGTTTAGTGTTAATTAGCACCCCAAAATTTTTTAAATAGCATAGTAAAAACCAGTGGTGGTTGTAATAAACACTTTCAGTACAGAATCATGAGAATTTCCACAAAAAAATGGAAAAATTAAAAACAAATAAATACAACTGTAGTAAATCAGATATCTCTTTAGGTAAGTAAATCAACTCACATTCCACATGATGGATGCACACGTGTATATGTTAACTTCTGGGAAGAAATGGATTGAAAAAACTTATAGAACTTTAATTAAGATAACATAGCTAGATTTCAAAAGGCTTTTAGTAGAAACTCTAGATTTAATTACAAAGTTTGGTTATGATTTTATTTATTATTTTTTCCTTGAAATTATGAGAATTTTCTGGTCATCCTAACTCCTAAAAATCAAAATACATTTTTTTAAACAAATAAAATCTATACTCAATAGCTCATACATCTAGTGCCATTTCCAAATTGAAAGAATTAACAGTCACCCCTAAAATCCATGCTCAATAGCTCATACATCTAGTGCCAGTTCCGGCTTCAGCCACTTGCTGCAAGGCCATCCAGGGTTCGGATATACCGTGCATCTACAAGAAGCACGTCACCCCTAAGATCGAGAAGCTGATCAGTAAGAGCAAGCTTGTGTACGTCGCGGCCAAGTGTGATTGGCCTTTCGCTCACAAGAGCAAATGTGGAAGTAAGCTAACATAAGTTGTGCTTTTATTAGAGAAATTAATTACATCGAAAGTACCTTCAGCTATTGTGGGTTTTCACTAAACTATGTTTACCGTGTGCCAAAACACAATTTATTTAATGGATATAATTAAACATTTTCTTTCAAATAATTTGAATTTCATCATAAATTGTAATCATAATGTAGACTAATTAGTGAATTGGATTTCCTGAAGCTTAGAAGAACTTCAAGCAAGAGCACAAGGAGGAGAGTACTGCCAACTTCTTTAGCCAATAAAATGAACTATTAAGGGACCACACATGATTAAAGTAATTGATGATGCTCGATATCGGTGATCTCCCAGATCATGACACGTGGCAGATGACGTGTCCCAGAGCATTCAAGAAAGGACCGATGGGGGCCGACCAGATCACACCTATGCTCGTCCTACCGAGCAAACGCTAGCTCACCTACGAGCCCCCTGCATAACCGGCCTCCTCGGCTACACAGCCTGTTTCCGAGCTACCGCAGAACCAAGATACCTCGGCTCTCCCGCTCGTCCGCGTGCTATCCCGCCGAGGGCATCTTCCTCGGTCTCATCGACCGACCAACAGCACCGCTTGCTGGCGTAACCGCCATCCCGCAAATCTCTCCATGCGCAAGATCTCCGCCGGCCACATCCCACGTTCCACGCCACCACGATCTCCCATTAACGAGCCTGTCTTACCATTAATGGGAGGTCCCGCTCATCACGCGGGCGTGACGTCGGGAGCGTAACGGCCGGCGTGATTCTCGCGCCTGCTGCACCTGCTGCCACCACTACTTAAACCCCTCTTTGAGAGGGCCAAGGTAAGCCATTTCTACTCCACTAAGCCGTGACTCTGCTCGGATCTCTAGACTAACTTGATCGTCGGAAGGTCCTTGTTGGTACAATCACCCCGAGACTTCCTTGCAGGTAACTCGGCAACCACAACCTCAACCCATAGAGATCCACACGCTTCAGTAGCGACAGCCTCTAGATCCAATCTTAGCCACCCATCGCGGCCATCAGCAGATCAACGGGAAGCAACATCTGAAGGAGATTCCACCCTCCATCAGCTGGCGCCATCTGTGGGAAAAACTTGATTCCACAAAAACAAAAGTTCGCCTTCCGATCTCATTCCAATGGCTAGCGATCATCACGACGATCCAAACACCAACCGCCGCCTCCTTATCAACAGAGGCGCAGACGAGCCTCCTCCACCGAATGCCATCAACGCCCTCGCCGGCCAGATAGATCGACTCGCATCCTTCGTGGAGGTGCTCGTCCGCGTCCAAACGGCGGAGCAGAATCCCCAAGTCACCGCTCCCCCGCCTTGGGGCCAGGACCCCTACAGGGGGAGAGAAGACTCAGCCCGCGTCGGCACGGCCGACCACCGCCTCGTTGCCTCCCACAGCCGCGGATCCCCCGGGTCAGTATGTTCTGCGACCCGCTGGGCGCCCAACAGCTCGACACCGAGGTCCGTCGCTAGAGCGCCCCGCCCCGAGGTCTTTCGCGCACCTATCCGTCCTGAGGAAATGTCGGTCAGCCCGCCTGTCACCAGGCATGACTGACACACCCTTCCACTACGGGGCCGCGCAGACGGGGTTCGCCAGGGCAGATCAAGGGCCACCTCACCCGGGTTTTTGAGGAACCTCATTGAGAGAAACCGCGGTTGAGGCCAGACTCAGGCCTCCAACAGCAGAGGCCTAGGATCAGAATGCACCGAGTCGTCGGGGTACCATGGCCGACTCGATGCCCTCGAGAAGAAGATCGAGAGTCTGCATCGGGAAAGCCACCGTTCGAGCGATGGGGCTAAGTATGCCGCCGACTCGCTTACAAAACCATTCACTGAGGAGCTGCTCGCCGTCCACGTCTCTTCCCGCAACAATCCCCCAAATGTCTCCCTTTTCGACGGCAAATCTGACCCGAAGGACCACTTGGATGCATTCACCGTGGGAATGAGCTTCCAGGACCACTCCGATGCCGCCCGATGCCGAGCTTTCCTGGCTACTCTCATCCGCTCCGGGCGAGACTGGTTCCAAGGACTCGAGCCGCGCTCAATCTCAACCTTTGATTAGTTGGCAACACGATTCCTCGGCCATTTCGTCGGGAACAGGCGGCAGAAGCGCACAGTCGACCACCTCTTCACGATCAAGAGAGGGGACAAGGAGACGTTCAAGACCTACGTCACCCGCTTCTACAACGCCCTTCTCGAAGTCCCAGAGCACCGGGACAAGACAGTCATCATGACTCTGAGGTCTGGTCTTAGGCTCAAGGAGTGGCTACGCTCTTTTGCACTGGCGCAACCTAAGACCATGGCCAAGGTGAAGGCCTGGACCGAGCACGAGGTCTAGCTCGAGTCCGAGGTGAACGCGAACCTCCCCCGGGCAGAGCAAGCCGACCAGAAGAAGAGGGCAAGGGACGAGAGAAGGGGACCTGAACGGCAAAAGCCCTACCCCCTAAAGTTCCAAGAGTACACACCGCTTAACGTCTCCCAGGCAGTGCTACTTGAGGAGGCCAAAGGCGAAGGGTTCTTTAAGCTCCCCCCGATCCCACGCGCGGCCTCAAAGCGAACCCGAGGTCCCTACTGCGGCTTTTATAGGTCGCTGGGCCAATCAACGGAGAGCTGCAAACAACTCCGAAACTATATTGAAGAGCTCATCTGTTCGGGGCACCTCGCAGCGTACCTGAGGGACAAGCGGCAAGTTGACCGCGAGTAGGAGCAGCGTCCCCCTCCAGCCGAGCAGACCATCGGCCAGATCATGGTAGTGTCAGCGGAGCATACGTCTGGTACCCTCGAAGCTCGGTACCCCATGCCGAGCATAGATACCAACAGACGTTTGGGGGACTCAAGCTGCATGAATAAAAGCATCTACTAGCATGTATTTTCTTTTCAAAAGCAATGTACCATCTTCTTGAGATCTTTTGTTTATATAATAAAGAGATCAATAGAGCATTGCAGAAAAGAAAAAGAATTTTATTCATTCAAGAGGTACTGTAGGCTCCTCAGCCGTACACAAAAAAAAAATTACAACAACGGGGGAATGGGGTACAGAGAGCACTGCTCGTGGTACTCTGAGCATATCTCCTCCAGCCGAGCCCTCGCAGCGCCTATCCTCTACCTCCGATCCCCTCCCTCCCCCCCCCCCCCCCCCGCAAGCTTCGGCATCGAGCCTCAACTGGTAGCACTCACGGACGAGCGCTTCCAAGCGGTTTAGCACGCCCGCAGAGATTAGGCCGAAGCACCTCAGAGACCTTAGATTGCCTATGGCCTCGTCGAACAGCATTTTGGATAAGAGGTTGTAGAGCCCCGGCGACGCCCTCCAGATGGAGTACATCAACAGCTGAAATAGGGAGGAGCGTCGGGGGAGCAATCGGACAAAATGATCCTCGATCCGGACTATCAGCGACTACACCGTGTCATCGGTGCAGTACAGGTAGTAGAGGTATACATCCTCGAAGGTTATGATGTCGGGGATGGTGAAAGGGAAATCCTCCATTATGTCGTTTCGGTTGCAAGGAAAAGAGTAATCAATACTCCCTCGGTTTTATAGAAAACGACGCCTTGGAGTCCAACAGTCGCCCGTTTCAGCCGCAACGCGGGCGCCACGCGGCAAGTGTCACGCCTCCCCATGCGAAACCGAAACGACGCAAATTCGGCGCTTCGCCTTCGCCGCGCCCTCACGACACGTGTCCTAGAGACTGTCCTACTCCTCGGTGCTCACCTTGGGAGGCTTCGACAGAGCCTCGCCAAGAGGCAACCGAGCAGCTTCACTGCTCGGTCTTTCCTCATGGAGCTAAGCCCTCAATAAGAGGCAGCCCTGCAGCTACACTGCTCGGCTATCCCTGGCCGGTAGCTTCCCTACCCCAACGCCAGGGATCTAAGCCTTCTACAAGAGGCAGCCCTGCAGCTACACTGCTCGGCTATCCCTGGCCGATAGCTTCCCTACCTACAATGCCAGGGATCTAAGCACTCAACAAGAGGCAGCCCTGCAGCTACACTACTCGGCTATCTCTGGCTGGTAGCTTCCCTACCCCAACGCCAGGGATCTAAGCCCTCAACATGAGGCAGCCCTGCAGCTACACTGCTCGGCTATCCCTGGCCAGTAGCTTCCCTACCCACAACGCCAGGGATCTAAGCCCTCTGTTGGGGTCAAAATTTAAACCCCTGGTTGACCAAGTCAAAGTCAAGGTCAACCCCAAGCCAGGTGGGCCCAAGCCCAGGTGAAGTGGGCCCATGCCCAAGTCGAGCCCACGGCCAGCCTCCTCCATACCAAAATATAGATCATGTAATAATTAATTTTTATGTAATTTTTTATGCATGAATGTATGCAAAATGGGCATAAAGCAAAATTTTTTTAAAGCCCATGGCTTATGTGCAAAGAGGAATGGCACATGAGCCATGGGATGGGCAAAATGCCATTTTGTAAAGCCCAAGGGGCTATATATAAATATGTAAGCCTATATAAGGCAACATGATGAAAATATCTAATATACTTTTCATTCCCCTCAAAAATCTAGGGTTAGTGCCTCGTTCCCATTTCTGAAGGTTCTAAACCTTTTTCTTTCTTTTGAAATTAAATCAAGAGTTTTACTTTTCCTTTTCCAAAACTAAAGAGTTTTTCACCACAAAACCCACAAAGGGAAACTCAGATCTGCCATCAGATCTCAAAAAGAAGAGATTTTTAAAATCTCATACTTCTTGATCTTCAAGATCCGGCCAACAAAGGAAGAAGAAGGAGATCCATATCCAGAAACCCCACTTTGGGGAAGAATTAGGGCTCAAGGGGAGAAGCCCTTCATCAGCTTCAAAATATCCTAAGAGTTTAACTCCTCACACACACACACACACACACACACACATATATATATATATATATATATATGAGATTAATGGAGGAAAGAGGCCATAGGAGGGGATTTACTCCTATGGCGTGGAAAAAATACAACCTCCGCCATTTTTTCCGACGATCGGCACCCATCATCATCATCGTTATCATCTAAGATGTGCGTACACCAAATTTCATGTGATTCCACAACTTTTTCACCGTTGATTTAGTGGGTTCAAAATTAACGGTTTACCGACAATAGAACATTTTACATTGCTAAATCAACGGTGAAAAAGTTGTAGAATCACATGAAATTTGGTTTACCCACATCTTAGATGATAACGATGAAGATGATGTGGGCCGATTGTCGGAAAAAATGACGGAGGTTGTATTTTTTCCATGCCATAGGAGGAAATCCCCTCCTATGGCCTCTTTCCTCCATTATTCTCTCTCTCTCTCTCTCTATATATATATATATATAAACACAGAGAATAATAGGTGCTCCTTTCTTGGAGCACAACTCCCATCGCAGGGACCAAGTCCCTTTTGCCGTTCGAGCGCCCACATGCTGACACGTGAGGCGCTAGCGCCCGAGCGCCCACGTGCTGACACGTGGCATGCTAGCGCCCAAAGCGCTAGCACTCTTGTGCTCAGAGCGCTAGCGCCCGAGCGCCCACGTGCTGACACGTGGCGCGCTAGCGCTCTTGCGCTCAGAGCGCTAGCGCCCAGAGGGCTAGCGCTCTAGCGCCCAGAGCGCCCAGCGCTCTAGCGTCCAGAGCGCCCAGAGCGCTCTAGCGCCCAGAGCGCTAGCGCCCAAGCGCCTACGTGCTGACATGTGGTGCACTAGCGCTCTTGCGCTCAAAGCGCTAGCACCCAAAACGCTGGAGCTTTTCCCACGCATCCTTTGGATGCCCTTTCCTTTTTTCATTTCATATATATATATATATATACACACACGCATACACATACTCTACAACACTACCCCTCTCAAAAAAATTTGGGCTGGGGCGCTGCCCCGCACCCCGCAAGGGGGCTGCTAGCACCCTTGAACCCCAGCCCGCTATCCGGGTAGCGGGACCCCCGTAAAAACTCTGCGTGGCTCCCGATATATCCAAGCCCCCCTCCAAAACAAAACACACATACACTGCACATTGAGTTCGCATGACCAGTTTAACCCGTTGATCGGAGGTTCTCTCGCCCCAAAGGCGAGAGGTAATTAACGGCAGCTTTGTCCGTAGCTGCCGGAGATTCAGATCTCCACAATTAATAAACCCTGGCCTACCCTAGGCAGGAGGAATCTGTAGTACGCCTGACAAGCGCGCGCGTATTCCTATCTCAATGGGGTGACGAAAAACACCCTACAGATTCTGGCACGCCCGGTGGGACACAATCTCTCCTCCCATATTTCGGGGTAAATGTTCATGCGAGCTCAATCAATGTACATATCGATCGTATATACTGAAATCATGATTCTATTTGCAGGGGTTAACAATTTTCAGTTGCCATCTTCAAACGCAAGTCGGTATTTGAACGACATTCCTCGGCCCCAGCTGGGGGCAAGGCCATCAACACCGACAAAGTAATAGGGCATCTCGGGCAAGCTCCAGCGGTGCCCCTGACAACTGCTCAATCGGGTATCTTCTCTAAGCTCCCCGCCGGCTGACCACCACGTCGTTAAACTGGGAATGACAGACCACCAAGTCTTTAAACTGGGAATAATTGACCACCACGTCATTAAACTGGAAACATATGACCTCTAAGTCGTTAAACTGGAAACAGATGACCTCTATGTCGTTAAACTGGAAACAGATGACCTCTAAGTCGTTAAACTGGAAACATATGACCACTAAGTCGTTAAACTGGAAACAGATGACCACTAAGTCGCTAAACTGGAAACAGATGACCTCTACGTCGTTAAACTGGAAATAGATGACCACTAAGTCGTTAAAACTGGAAACAGATGATCTCTACGTCGTTAAACTGGAAACAGATGACCACTAAGTCGTTAAACTGGAAACAGATGACCTCTAAGTCGTTAAACTGGAAACAGATGACCTCTACGTCGTTAAACTGGAAACAGATAACCTCTACGTCGTTACACTGGAAACAGATGACCACTAAGTCTTTAAACTGGAAACAAATGACCTCTAAGTCGTTAAACTGGAAACAGATGACCTCTACGTTGTTAAACTGGAAACAGATGACCACTAAGTCGTTAAACTGGAAACAGATGACCTCTACGTCATTAAACTGGAAACAGATACCAGGTCGTTAAACTGGAAACAGATGACCTCTACGTCGTTAAACTGGAAACAGATGACCACCAAGTCGTTAAACTGGAAACAGAGGACCACCACGTCGTTAAACTGGGAACACCAACTGACCACCATGTCGTTAAACTGGGAACAATCGACCACCATATCGTTAAACTAGGAATGATAGACCTCAAAGTCTTTAAGTTGGGAACCGCTGACCACCATGTCATTAAACTGGGAATAATCGACCACCACGTCATTAAACTTGGAACAGTAGACCTCTAAGTCTTTAAATTGGGAACCGATGACCACCACGTCGTTAAACTGGGAACAATCGACCTCCAAGTCGTTAAACTGGGAATGTACAAAAAATGTGTAAATAAAAAAAAAAGCTAAAGCCGAAATGATGGAGCAACTCGCAATAAAAATCAGCGAGTAAAAATAAAGATGAAAAATAAAGCTGAAATAATAGGGCAACCGCGAATAAATAGCCGAAATGATAGGGCAATCGCGACCTTCACGATAAGAAAAGCTGAAATGATAGGGCAATCGCGACCTTCACGATAAGAAAAGCTGAAATGATAGAGCAATCGCGGTAAAAAAAAAACAAATAAAAAAAACAAAACCAAAAAAAAAAACAAGAAAACAACAAAACAATGGCGAATGATGAGTTGCTCCTGATACCATATTCCAGTGCAGCAATGCAGACGCCAACAAAAACCCAATTTCCCAAAATTCTTCCGGCCCTACGGTCAGTCCCCAAATTGACTGCCGTATACAATCCACGGGCTCAAATAATTCTCGTCATACCCATGCCCCACCACAATCACCAGTTACGCGGCTGGTCTCCGCCTTTAGAATTATGCTCCATTGAGAAGATCCACTTATGTGTCCTCACGATACATGAGGAGAACAAACCTTTGTGAGATCCTTACGACTCATAAAGGAAAAACACACTTAGGAGTCCCCACGACTCCTAAGGAAAAAATACACCTATGGGATCCTTACGACTCATAGGGAGAAAATGCTTTTATGGGACCCTCACGGCCCATAAAATTGAAAAGCCTTAGGCGATAGGGATCTAAACCTGTCTCCTAAGCCGTCGCTCCGCAATCCCCAAATAGCGAATGATGAGTCGCTCCTGGTACCATATTCCAGTGCAGCGATACCGACGCTAACCAAATTCCAAATCCCATACCCCAACAGCGAATGGTGAGCCGCTCCTGCTACCATATTCCAGTGCAGCGATGCAGACGCTAACCAAATTCCAAATCCTATACCCCAACGGCGAATGATGAGTCGCTCCTGGGACCATATTCCAGTGCAGCGATGCAGACGCCAACAAAGTCCCGAATTTTGTTCGGCCATACGGTCTGGATCATATATCCTGCAAAACCGTATACAATCCATGGGCGTAAAAAAATCCCAATCCCTCCCAAGTCCTACCGGTGAGACCACATTCAAAGTCCCACCGGCGGTGAAGATTCAAAAAAAAAAAGAGAAAAAAGGTATGTCCACAAGCAAAATGGGCACAGATGAAAACACGAAAGGGCTCCGTGAGTAAAACCAGCAGGACTGCCGGCGAGTTTGTGAAAACCTGAAAGGGCGCAAACTTGTAAAAAAGAGATGAAATGCCTCATAAAGTCCTCTCGACTTTGTGAGGAGAAAATTCCCGTGTGAGATCTTTACGACTCACAAAGGAGCAACACACTTAAGAGTCCCCACGACTCCTAAGGAGAAAATACACCTACGGGATCCTTACGACCCGTAGGGAGAAAATGCTTTGTGAGACCCTTATGGCTCACAAAATTGAAAAGTTTTAGGTGATAGGGACCTAAAACCGGTCTCCTAAGCCATCGCTTCCTAATAAACAAGCGCAAATGATGATTCGCTCCTGGTACCATATTCCAGTGTAGCGATACTGATGCCAGGCAAAAACCAATTCCCAAATCCTCCCGGGGCAAATGATGAGTTGCTCCTGGCATTATTCTAATGCAGCAATGCAGATGCCGACAAAAAAAAAATCCCCGAATCCTCTCATGGCAAATGATGATTCGCTCCTGGTACCATATTCCAATGTAGCGATGCTGATGTCAACACAAATTAAATCAAACCGACAACCTCTGCGGTGGAATCATGCTCCGCCCCAGAATTTACCCCGTGTCGAAATCATGCTTCGTCTCGGGATATCTACCTTCCCTGCCGGAATTTTGCTCCACCTCGGAATCAAATCAACCAACAAGCTCTGCGTCGGAATCATACTTCGTCTCAGAGTGTACCCCGTGTCAAAATCAAGCTTCGCCTCGGTGTATCTGCCTTCCCTGTCGGAATTATGCTTCGCCTCGGAATCAAATCAACCAACCAGCTCTGCATCGGAATCATACTTCGTCTCAGAGTGTACCCCGCGTCGAAATCAAGCTTCGCCTCGGTGTATCCGCCTTCCCTGTCGGAATTATGCTTCGGCTCGGAATCAACCAACAAGCTCTACGTCGGAATCATGCTTCGTCTCAGAGTGTCCCCCGCGTCGAAATCAAGCTTCACCTTGGTGTATCTGCCTTCCCTGTCGAAATTATGCTTCGTCTCGGAATCAAGTCTGCCAACAAGCTCTGCGCCGGAATCATGCTTCGTCTCAGAGTGTACACCGTGTCGAAATCATGCTTTGCCTCGGTGTATCTGCCTTCCCTGTCGAAATTATGCTTCGTCTCGGAATCAAGTCTGCCAACAAGCTCTGCGCCGGAATCATGCTTCGTCTCAGAGTGTACACCATGTAGAAATCATGCTTCGCCTCGGCGTATCTGCCTTCCCTGTCGAAATTATGCTTCGTCTCGGAATCAAGTCTGCCAACAAGCTCTGCGCCGGAATCATGCTTCGTCTCAGAGTGTACATCGTGTCAAAATCATGCTTCGCCTCGGCATATCTGCTTTCCCTGTCGGAATAATGCTCCGATCCCTGGAATCATGCTCTGCTCATCGGAATGATGCTCCGATCCCTAGAATCATGCTCCGCTCATCGGAATGATGCTCCGATCCATGGAATCATGCTCCACTCTTCGGAATGATGCTCCGATCCTTGGAATCATGCTCCGCTCATCGGAATGATGCTCCGATCCCTGGAATCATGCTCCGCTCATCGGAATGATGCTCCGATCCATGGAATCATGCTCCGCTCTTTGGAATGATGCTTCGATCATCGGAATGATGCTCCGCTCATCGGAATGATGCTCCGATCCCTGGAATCATGCTCCGCTCTTCGGAATGATGCTCCGATCCCTGGAATCATGCTCCGCTCATCGGAATGATGCTCCGATCCTTGGAATCATGCTCCGCTCTTCGGAATGGTGTTCCGATCCTTGGAATCATGCTCCACTCATCGGAATGGTGCTCCGATCCCTGTAATCATGCTCCGCTCTTCGGAATAGTGCTCCGATCCCTGTAATCATGCTCCGCTCTTCGGAATGATGCTCCAATCCTTGCAATCATGCCTCTACTCTTCGAAATTATGCTTCGACTCTTCGGAATGATACTCTGACCTTGGAATTATGCTCCGCAAATCGGAATGATGCTCCGATCCCTGGAATCATGCTCCGCGCTTCGGAATGATGCTCCGATCCTTGGAATCATGCTCCGCTCTTCAGAATGATATTCCGATCCTTAGAATTATGCTCCGCAAATCGGAATGATGCTCCGATCCCCGGTAATCATGCTCCCCGAGGGGTACTATGACCCTGGAATTATGCTCCGTGAATCAGAATGATGCTCCGATCCCCGAGAATCATGCTTCCCGGGATGATGCTCCGCCCCCGAAATGATGTTCCACCTCGAAGTTCAGCTTCAAGGTCTATCAATTTCATGCACACAACTCAAATGTGCGGTGTGCATTTATTGATGGGGGGCACTATGTTGGGGTCAAAATTTGCACCCCCGGTTGACCGAGTCAAAGTCAAGGTCAACCCCAAGTCAGGTGGGCCCAAGCCCAGGTCAAGCGGGCCCATGCCTAAGTCGAGCCTGCAGCCAGCCTCCTCCATGCCAAAATATAGATCATGTAATAATTAATTTTTATGAATTTTTTTATGCATGAATGTATGCAAAATGGGCATAAAGCCAAATTTTTGTAAAGCCCGTGGCTTATGTGTAAAAAGAAATGGCACATGAGCCATGGGATGAGCAAAATGTCATTTTATAAAGCCCAAGGGGCTATATGTAAATATGCAAGCCTATATAAGGCAACATGATGAAAATATCTAATATACTTTTCATTCCCCTCAAAAATCTAGAGTTTGTGCCTCTTTCCCCTTTTTGAAGGTTCTAAACCTTCTTTTTTCTTTTGAAATTAAATCAAGAGTTTTACTCTTTCTTTTCCAAAACTAAAGAGTTTTTCACCACAAAACCCACAAAGGGGAATTCAGATCTGCCATCAGATCTAAAAAAGAAGAGATTTTTAAAATCTCATACTTTTTGATTTTCAAGATTCGGCCAACAAAGAAAGAAGAAGGAGACCTATCTCCAGAAACCCCACTTTGGGGAAGAACTAGGGCTCAAGGGGAGAAGCCCTTCATCAGCTTTAAAACATCCTAGGATTTTAACTCCTCATATATATATATATATATATATATATATATATATATATATATATAAACACAGAGAATAATGAGTGCTCCTTTCTGGGAGCACAACTCCCATCGCAGGGACCAGGTCCCTTTTGCTGCTCGAGCGCCCACGTGCTGACACGTGGGGCGCTCTTGCGCTCAGAGCGCTAGCGCTCAAAGCGCAAGCCTCCGAGCGCCCACGTGCTGACACGTGGCGTGCTTGCGCTCAAAGCGCTAGCGCCCGAGCGCCCACGTGTTGACACGTAGCGCGCTAGCGTCCAAAGCGCTAGCGTCCGAGCGCCCACGTGTTAACACGTGGTGCGCTAGCGCTCTTGCGCTCAGAGCGCTAGCGCCCACGTGCTGACACGTGGTGCGCTAGCGCTCAAAGCGCTAGCGCTGTTGCGCTCAAAGCGCTAGCACCCAAAACGCTAGCGCTTTTCCCACGCATCCTTTGGATGCCCTTTCCTTTTTTTCATTATATATATATATGTATATATACACACACATACACATACTCTACAACACTATCCCTCTCAAAAAAATTTGGGTTGGGGTGCTTCCCCGCACCCCGCAAGGGGGCTGCTAGCCCCCTTGACCCCCAGCCCGCTATTCGGGTACCGGGACCCCCGTAAAAACTCTGCGTGGCTCCCGATATATCCAAGCCCCCCCTCCAAAACAAAACACACATGCACTGCACATTGAGTTCGCATGACCAGTTTAACCCGTTAATCGGAGGTTCCCTTACCCCAAAGGCGAGGGGTAATTAACGGAAGCTTGGTCCGCGGCTGCCGGAGATTCGGATCCTCACAATCAATAAACCCCGGCCTACTCTAGGCAGGGGGAATCTGTAGTACGCCTGACAAGCGCGCGTGTATTCCCATTTCAATGGGATGACGAAAAACACCCTACACCCTCAACAAGAGGCAGCCGTGCAGCTACACTGCTCGGCTATACTTGGCTGGTAGCTTCCCTACCCCACAATGCAAGGGATCAAAACTCTCGCCAAGAGGCACCGGGCAGCAACCCTGCTCGGCCATCCTTAAGGACCCAAAAGCCCTCGCAAGAGGCAACCACTTAGCACGACCAGTGCTCGGTTATCCCTAGCAACACACCAGAGATCAAAGCCCTTACCAAGAGGCACCGGGCGGCAACCCCGCTCGGGCATCCTTAGTATGCCTCCTACGGCCACTCCCGCGCTAAGGATGAAAAGCTCTCGCAAGAGGCGACCACTTAGCACGACCCGTGCTTGGTCGTCCCTGGTAAACCGTCAGGGATCAAAGTTCTCGCCAAGGGGCACCGGGCGGCAACCCCGCTCGGGCGTCCTCAAGGATCAAAGCCATCACCAAGATGCATCGAGCAGCTACCCTGCTCGGCCATCCTTAGTAGGCCACTTACGGCCCCTCCCGCACTAAGGATGAAAAGCCTTCGCGAGAGGCAACCGCTTAGCACGACCCGTGCTCGGTCATCTCTGGCAGACCGCCATGGATCAAAGCCCTCGCCAAGAGGCACCGGGCGGCAACCCCGCTCGGGCGTCCTTAAGGATCAAAGCCTTCACCAAGAGACACCTTGCAGCTACCCTGCTCGGCCATCCTTAGTAAGCCACTTACGGCCCCTCCCGTGCTAAGGATCATAGCCCTCACTAAGAGACACCGAGCAGCTACCCTGCTCGGCCCGTGCCCGGTCGTCCCTGGCAGAACGCTAGGGATCAAAGCCCTCGCCAAGAGGAACCAGGCGGCAGCGCCGCTCGGGCGTCCTTAAGGATCAAAGCCCTTACCAAGAGGCACCGAGCAGCTACCCTGCTCGGCCATCTTTAGTAGGCCACTTATGGCCCCTCTCGTGCTAAGGATTAAAGCCCTCGCCATGAGGCACCGAGCAGCTACCCTGCTCGGCACCATCCTCAGATGACCAATTACGGCCCCTCCAACAACTAAGGAATATGAACTCAACAACAGGCATCCGGTCTATCAACGTCTTAGCGATCTACACATCGACTTTGGGGCCATGGAGACACCATCTTCCCGCCGGTCCTCGCACACTCAGCAAATGATCAGAGTCAAGTCGACGAGTAATCGCTAGACAAGGAACATGCCGACCATAAAGCAGTACTGTACTGATACAAGTGTCTACCAACAAAAGAAAGTATAAGCACAAACACTACTGCAAAAACAAAATCTTTATTCAAAAAGTCAAAGCCTTTACAAGGGTACTATGGGCTCCCCGGCCTTGCAAAAATGCCCGAAGGCCTACAAAATACCAGACGCGACAAAAGGAAAGACAAAGAGAAGACGAGGGGCTTCAAGCCCCATGGGCGGGCGCGATACCGATGAGCTCGACGTCCACCGCGACTGGGGATGCGTCCGTCACAGGAGCCTCGGCGCCACCATCACCGGGAGTCCCTTCCCCGGCAGTGCTCCCGGGGGCATCCCCCTGTTCGTCATCCCCGCGGGGATATTCTGCGTGGAGCTCTTCATCAGCAAACTCCGGCACCCGGGTCTTGACGGCATCGAGAGTCTCGTGCCAGATCATGGTGGTGGCTGAGGCTAGGACGGCGTAGAACTGCTCCGACTTCTAGAAGTTCTCCACCGCCTGTGTCGCCCTAAGGTCAGCTCCCTTTGCCGCCTCTACCGCGGCCCCTAACTCCCTTCGGAGGGTGCTCACTGACTTTTTCATGGTTCCGACGAGCACCTCGGAGCACCTCGGAGCCCTAAAGCTTGGCCTCGGCGGCCTGGGTGGCCTCACGGAGCCTGGCCAACTCTTGCTTCGAGGCCGCCACCTCCTGCTTCGCCGCCGCCACCTCCTGCCTCCCGGCGGCCACCTCGCCTTCAAGGGCAGCGACTCTCGCCGTTGCCGCCTCCAGCTCCTACTTCGAGGAGAACTCGCCCGCGGATCGCATCGCCAGGGCTATCTCCTCCTCCTGCATCCGAGTGACGATGGCGACGTGCTGGAGAACCTGAAGAAATCGGAGGGGGGTCAGAAAGAAAAAGGGGCACCGAATCTCACAAACAATGAGATGATGTATGAACACTAACCTGAAAGGACTCTTGGGCCATGGACGCCAGTTGTCCCTTCAGCGTCTCTCCAGTGACCTGGCCACCGACCGACCTCTCCATATCGTGCAGCAAGCTGTCAGCGACGGAAAGCCCCGAGGGCACCTCGAAACGGAGCTCCCCCTCGTCCACCAAGATCGGAGAGGCCGGGGTCCGCGGAACAATTCGGGGAAACCTCTTGAGAGACGACGGTGGAGAGCTCGTCTCCACCTCTGAAGCTTGGGCGTCCTTTCCCCGAGCCCTTTTTCTACCCGGCGCCTGGCTGGGCTCCGGGACGCGATCCGCACTGGAGCGCTGGAGGAGAACGGCTGCTAGGGAAGCCGGGACCGGCGTCTGATGAGAAGAGCTGGCCCCTTCAGCCGTCGACCCTTTCTTCGGCTTGCGCATGGCTGCTCAGATGATGCCCGCGTCCATGGTTTCTGCACAAGCCAAGATATAGTGGAATCAGCGACACAAACAAAGTAAAAACAAATACAAGCTCCTAACTTACTAACGAACTGGGCGGGGCTGAGCCCGGCCCAACTGAGGGCCCGCTCAGAAAGCAGCACATCAGCCTGAGGAACAGGCTTCCACGCCGCCACTCTCGCCACGTCGGGGTCATTAGACGGTTTTCTCTGCCAACACTTATCCCTAGACCAGTGGACGTGTACGAGCCAGTCCTCACCCTTTGGAGGCCCGACGAAGAAAAATTTCTTCTTCCAATCATGGATAGAAGAAGGCAGGACGACGACTCCTGACCCGGCTACGCTCCCCCGCTGCTTCCTAAAGGAGAGGTAAACCCACCTCGGATCGCCTGCGTGAGTTCCGGGGTGACTCTTGTAAACAAGGGAGGAGGTAAGGATGGACAGACTAAAGAGGATCGCCTGCAACTTCAACCGGACCAGGAACCCAAGGAGAATCCTCCAAGAGTTCGGCACTAGCTGGACCGGGGCTAACCCAAAGTAATTTAACGCAGCTGCAATCTCGGGAGAGAAAGGCAGGCGCATTCCGGCCCAAAAGACTTCCAGGAACAAGGCGATCTCTCTACCTCTCACCTGATCTGCCCTCCTTCCTTCCTCGGCCAACCGTAGCGTGTAGCCAGAGGGAATATGGAAACGAGCCCGAGCGGTAGCAAGCTCGTCCTCATATCTTACCGAGGACGACACACCAGGGGCGTCCGCCGCCACCGCTCCAGGAACCGCCCCAGACGCGTGACACCGAGAAGAGGATCTGACCCCAACTTCCCGGAGGGACTCCAACCCGGGGGAAGAATCCCTAGGATCTACCCCTACGACATCTACAAACTCTTCAAAACAAGACATCTAACCTGATAGGAGGAAATTCTCGAGAAGGGAAAACGCAAGATCCAGCCTAAAAGGAGAGCGCCGAGCAATTAAAACTCAGAATGAGGGAATTGTGAAGAGAGAGGGATCCTCAATCAGGTCCCCCTCGATTTATACAGCCGGCGTTCCCATCCAATGGCGACGGTCGGCTCCCGCCAAAACGATTCTGTGCGCTCGATGGCCACGATCTCTCCACCAGTCGCGAGCACATTGGAAGCATCCCATCGGATGCCGAAAGCCCGCAGCCCGTCACATCAGCCAACCGGCATCCGACACGTGGCCTGTCGCTTCACCAAAGCACACACGATCCGGCGCACCCTCTTTTATGCAGAAGATCTCGCCCTGATTCGCTGACATCATCCAGAAAATACAACGGATGGCCTGGGGACACGCCCAACGATATCTTCGAATATGGGGCTCATCTCGGGTGACCCAGCAGACCACTCTCGACCCGACCCGTCAGCTGGTCGGGACGAAAGTGGGGGGCTAATGATGATGCTCGATATCGGTGATCTCACAGATCATGACACGTGGCAGATGACGTGTCCCAGAGAATTTAAGAAAGGACCGATGGTGGCCGACCAGACCACACCTATGCTCGTCCTACCGAGCAAACGCTGGCTCACCTACGAGCCCCCTGCATAACCGGCCTCCTCGGCCACACAGCTCGTTTCCGAGCTACCGCAGAACCAAGATAGCTCGGCTCTCCTGCTCGTCCGTGAGCTCTCCCGCCGAGGGCATCTTCCTCGGTCTCATCGACTGACCAACAGCACCGCTTGCAGGCGTAACCGCCATCCCGCGAATCTCGCCATGCGCGAGATCTCCACCGGCCACATCCTACGTTCCACGCCACCACGATCCCCCATTAACGAGCCTATCTCGCCATTAATGGGAGGTCCCGCTCATCACGCTGGCGTGACGTCAGGAGCGTAACGGCCGGCGTGATTCTCGCGCCTGCTGCACCTGCTGTCACCACTACATAAACCCCTCTTTCAGAGGACCAAGGTAAGCCATTTCTACTCCACTAAGCCGTTACTCTGCTCGGATCTCTAGACTAACTTGATCGTCGGAGGGTCCTCGGTGGTACAACCACCCCGGGACTTCCTTGTAGGTAACTCGGTAACCACAACCTCAACCCATTGAGATCCACACGCTTCAGGAGCGACAGCCTACAGATCCAATCTTAGCCATCCATCGCGGCCATCAGCAGATCAACGGGAAGCAACATGTGAAGGAGATTCCACCCTCCATCAGTAATGCATTGGGTGTATTAATGCCAATAAAAATAATTTGATGTATAATTTAATTTGAGCTTTTTAATTAAGGTATGTAATCTATCTGGCCCTCTGTTTACTTTCTATCTATTTTCTATTTAATATATAATGTGATGTCCCAGACTCATTGATAGTTTACTTCGATTGCGACGAGAGTCTATACTAACTGATCTGGGCACAAGACTTACAAGATCTCGGATATTTCTTTGCTTTCTTCATTGAACTCGAACGTCCCACTCCTCAATGTTTTAACGCAACATTTCATTAGGAAAATTATGAAAGATTCGTGTTTTTTTCTGCAACTGACTGCCGTTCAAGTTGGTCAGAATCAGTTGGAGGTGAAAAAAGCCGAGGATTGGGAGTTTCTCGACTTGATTTGTTTGTGATTTCAAAATGAATAGAAGTTTGACGTCGTTTCCTCTTTTTATATTGTTTGCAACTTGCTTAACACTAGATTATTAAATATATAGGCTTAAGCAAAACCGAACATGCTACAAACAGGTTGCTTGCTATTTTCGAAAGTCGATGTTAATATGATTTTAATGAATTTTCAATGTTCAATAATCCATTAACAAAAACTAAATAACTGGGACATACAAAATGAAAAGCCTAAAACCGCTACTTAATCATTGAATACCTGCACTATCTGTAACTGAGAGCGCTGTAACAACACCGATATAGAGAGTAACCCACTGGGCATTCCTTTGCGAAACGAGAGGTTTGTGGTTTGAATTCCAAAACGAAAAAAATATTATTGGATACAGGGCACTTCCTAAGACATTACATAAACAATTCCAATACAAATTTGCAAATGTAACCCAAGTTGCAAATGTAACCCAAGCATCAAAAAATTCAAACAAAATTTCAACACTTAGCAAAGACTTGGTGTGATCCAAGTTGCTTTTCTCTTGCTACTACTTATCCAAGGGCAATACAGAGGTTGAAACCTGTTCTCCTTCATGTCAAAGACATCAATGTGATAAACATCACACTCCTCATGAGAAGCATATCGATCGCTAAAATAGATACAGTCCCCTACGCATTCGGGAAAATCCGCTGCCCGAGCAATCGTCGAATTCTTACCTGATAGAAAACCCGCAAAACCCCCAATACTATCAACCTCAACCCACCTCATTTCTTCTCCAGTTTCGTCCAACTTAAAAACCCGAATCCTCCGCATCATCTCGGGCTGCTCAATCTCATCAAACTCCTTATAACACAAAACCATGAACATCTCCAAATCTTCTCTCACCACAACATGAAACTTTTCGACCATGAAACTATTGTCAGGCGAAGGAATCAGTATCCGTGCCTATCCGTACTCCAAGCTGTCATAAACCAAACATACAGTGTAATCATCAAAAACATAGAATCTCCGCTTATAACAATAGACAGAATCAAGAGGCCATGGCAAAGTCGTGTCCACGACCGTCCAGTTTTTATCTCCGATCTTGCAGAAAGCAAACTCTGCAGCAAGTCCTAGCGTTACAACGACAACACACTCATCGTTCAACGGATCGGCCGATAAAGAAACCTTCCATGGATAACCTTTACGGATTGTGACACATCGTTCGCGCACCAAACTGTACTCACCTTCTGTTTCATCATTTTGCCTGTAGTGGCGAGAAACGCCAGCGCCTAAATAGTAGGGATAGCTAGAAGGCGGAGGGAGCAATATTTGTACACGGATGAATGGATTGAACAACGAAAGAGCGGAGTCAAATTCGTTGATTAAAGCGATATATCCGAAGGAAGAGCCGCATATGGTTTTGTTAAGAGTTTCTGGGAAATTTGAGTTCGAGATCTTGTAGTCGGAGAGATCAAAGAAGGCGAGGGAGGAGAGATCATGAAGATCATGATGGAGCAGGAGGTGTGGAAGCTGTGAACGTAGGTTGGTGGGCAGTGAATTGGAGTGCCAAGACGTGCAGACGGAGCGGAACTGGATGAAGTCGACGACAGAGGTGATTTTGGTGGCGACGATTCGGAGTAGCTCCGCGGGTAGCTGAGACCAAGGACGACATGTCACTGCATCGACGTTTTCCATTGTAGAGCGACGAATCAATGAGCAGCAGGGCTTCTTATACTGAAGTTCTTTTGCATTTTTTTTGCGGTTGTTCCTTCTCTGCTCAGAGCCAACGGTCTTTTGTTGTGCCTCCTTGATCCTCAAGCAAACTGCTAGTTTGAGACTTTGAGCTGGCTCCATATGCATTTTCAAATCATCAATCCATTGACCCCGCAGGCAAAAGATTGCAACTTGTTAGATGACAGCAAGTTGCCATTTTAAAACATCCTACAGATCATGATGATCTGTAAGCACACGAACTGCATGGACAAGGTCAAGACGAACCTAGAGAATTTCACCAACTCTCACATTATTATTGGCATATATATGAAACATAATATGAGCTTAAGCCGTTTTCATTCGTCTTCGCCTTTGGTTCAAATGAAAAACCTATCACTGAACAATTTCCGGCCCTTAATCCATGGCAAAGGAGGACACGTGCACGCGCGCGCACAAAGGTACATGCACTAACTGGTACATGCACTCATACGCACATAATTAAAAACACGGCTCACGAAAGCAAAAGCCAACTCTCTTTCACGGTACATAAAAAAGAATTCGAGAGTAATTAACCCAAATTTTGCTAGAGTGTTGGGAGGGAGAGTCGATCCACGGAACAGTGCTCGCGACAAAACCCAAATCACACAAAAATACAATCACGCAATTAAACGACAAAAGACAATATAAATTAAAAAATGCAGGAATAAGAAAGTAATCAATCACAAACAAGATAGATTTGTTAACGAGGTTCACCCACCGTATGGTTAGTCCCCGGCAGAGCGGAATCTGCAAACGTCTACTATACTTGAATTAAGTTTGCAAACAAGAACAACCCTAGGAGATTTCTCTCAAATCTCTCTATACAAATCTTTCTTGGTCTTTGTCTCTTGTGATGATACTTGTGATGGATATAAAATGCCTTACTCATAAGATGTGATTTTATAGCACCTAAGACAATGTCACTATCTAACAAAGTCACAACCTTTCATTGTCACCACCTAACAATATAATGCATGTCAAAAGTAGCACCTAACAAAATCACCACCTATCATTGTCACCGCCTAACAATATCATGCAAGTCAAAATAGCACCTAACAAAGTCATCACCTAACATTATTACCACCTAACAATGTCATGCATGTCAAAAGGTGGTACATAATCCTAGACTTTAATTTACATCAATTTTCAACAAACTCCACCTTGATGCAAATTCATCATAATCTCGACATTGTCCCACTTAGAGTATTTTTTGGCTTGATTCTCAACACTAGTAAACTTCACACCATTCCGCTGCTGCTTTCTTCTCATCAAATTTTCATGGAGAGATTCACCAACCTGCAACAGAGATCCAGTTTATCTCTGTCTACTATTTTGGTGAATATATCCGCCGGATTCTTTTTTCCCGCGATCTTCTGCAGTGTCAACTCACCATCTTCCAACGCTATGCGTATGAAATGGTATCGCACCTTGATATGCTTCGTCCGAGAATGATATGCTGCATTCTTCGCCAAATATATTGCACTTTGGTTGTCGCTCCATAAGGTATTGAAGTTTTGCTTCTTACTCAACTCTTCGAGTAACCCTTGTAACCATATCATCTCTTTGCTGGCTTCCGCGATCGCCACGTACTCAGCCTTCGTAGTTGACAATGCTACTACTTTTTGCAGTTGAGATACCCAACTCACCGCTGTTCCCCCAACTGTAAATACATATCCCATTGTGCTCTTCCCACTATCTCGATCACCCGAGTAGTCCGCATCAACGTAACCTTGCACCTTTAGAGAGTCACCCCCAAAACATAAGCAGTGACTAGACGTACCCCTAAAATACCTCAAAATCCACTTCACCGCATTCCAATGCTTCTTTCCCGGGCTTTGCATATACCGGCTCACAACTCCCACTGCATGTGCAATATCTGATCTCGTACTCACCATTGCATACATTAAACTCCCCGCTAGAGAAGCATAAGGTACTCTTGCCATCTCGTCTTTCTGCTCTTGAGTTGTCGGGCAAAACTCCTTCATGAGTTTGAAATGTTTTGCTAAAGGCGTATTCACCGGTTTTGACTTGTCCATGTTGAACCGCTTTAAAACCTTCTCGATATAGTCCCTTTGCGATAACCACAGCTTCCGCTGCTTCCTATCTCGAACGATCTTCATGCCCAAAATTTGTTTGGCCGCTCCCAAATCTTTCATTGAAAACTTTTCAGCCATCATCTTCTTCAGACTTTGAATTTTCTCGAAGTTCGGACCCGCTACCAACATATCATCTACATAGAGTGATAAAATGATATAGTCTCCATCCTCAAAAGTCTGAATATAGACACAATGATCTGACTCACCACGTATGTTCCCTTCCGAATGGCGGCGGCGACGTGGGGACGTCTAGCCTGAGATTCGGGGCAGATGCTATATGGTTTTTATCCGTCCACCTCTCCGAAGATGCCAAGTTGATTTATGGTACCGTTTATCGGAGGTTTAGACGGATGCGGCCGATATAACAGACTTCGTCAGATTCCCCCTCGCTTGAGGGTTTTTTGATTGTGGAGACGCTCTTCCCTGCAGGCGCAAGCCCCCGCAGTTAATTACGCTACCGCATCAAGGTAGCCACTTTCTCCTTCTCCAGAATTTCACTTCGTGTCGTGTGTGTTTGTTTTGTTTGTGGTTGCCCGTGGATTGTATACTGAGACTAGGTTATGCCGTCGCCCGTAGGACGTGGATTAGTCCAAATCCGTATGTACTTAGATTTGGGTTTGATGTTTTAGTTTAAGGATACGTTAGCCATGTTGAGGCTAAGATCTACTTAAACATCCGTTAAGGATACGTTAGTCCTGCTTGAGACTAAGATCAACTTAACGTGGTGATCCATTTAATATATGGCCGTCGGGACTCGTCACCTCTCTGACGTCGTTGAAGGATTATAACGATAGGTGTCAGAGGAATTCAGAGATGTACCCTTGAACCAAAGTTGATTTGGAGTTTTATAGTCCATTTGAATGTTTAAGGATACGTTAGCCGTGCTTGGGACTAAGATCTACTTAAACGGGATCGTTTTGATCCGACAAAAGAGCCTTTGGAGGGGGCTCTATTGTTCCAGTTTAGGGACGTAGTGGTCCATAAATAGTTTAAAGACATCGCGGTCCATGTTTCAGTTTAGGGACGTGGTGGTCCATGTTCCAGTTTAGGGACGTGGTGGTCCATCATTAGTTTAAGGACATTTCGGTCCACCATTAGTTTAAGGACGTTTCGGTCCACGAGTTTAAGGACCCCACAGTCCGTATTCATGTGTGGTCGTTGGGACCCGTCACCTCTCTGACGTCGTTGAAGGATTACAACGATAGGTGTCAGAGGAGTTCGGAGATGTACCATCGAACCGGAGGTAAATTGATTTAAGCGAGCAGCCGTGCTCAGTCAATTTAATTTGAGGACTTACGGTCATGATTGGGCTAAGTCCAGTTAAAGAGTGTTCAACACTTTTATTTATTTTTGGCCTATTAGGCCTGTGCTAGGGCTTGGCCCCTTTTAAAATAATGCATTGCATTATTTATTGTTTTGTTTGGGCTCTGCCCATTTATAAATGATGCAGAGCATCAATTTTGTTTGGGCTCTGCCCCTTTTTATTGCATTGCAATTTAATTTAGCCTACTAGGCCTTTCTGATTTGGGCCTGGCCCTTTAGCAAAAGAAATGCATTGCATTTGTCAGGCGCTTTGCGCTAATCAATGAGCGCAAGCGCTTGTGGTGATGACACGTGTCACGCTCTGGTGAGCGCAAGCACAGTTAGCGCAGTGAGCTGCACCAGTGCGCTGCGCTGCTGCGCTGCTGCGCTACTGACACGTGGCGCGCTCTGGTGAGTTGCGCCAATCTCAAATAGCAAGGCTCTATCTTATAAGCGCATAGCGCAAGTGATTCTGGTGCTGACACGTGGCGTTCTCTGGTGGTTTGCGCCAACCAAGGAGCGCAACAGTGCAGTTTTTGCAAGTGCAAGCCACTGTTTTATCTTTTGATCGATTTTAAATCAAAGAAAACAAGTTTTTCTAGTTTTCAAAGAACCAATGGTTCATAAGAAAGTGCAAGGCACTATTATTTATTTTTTTTCTTTTATTATCAGCATGTTGACTCGATAATCATAATTGGCAGATAACTTTTAATCATAATTCCCAGTAGTTCTCCTTGTAATCATAAGAAAGTGCAAGGCACTATTATTTATTTTTTTCTTTTTTATTGAAGATCATTGATCTTGTTCTCAGATCAATGATCTGTTCATAAGAGAATTTTCTCTTTTTTCTAAAAGTTTTTACCTTTTTTGTTCTTGAGGAATTCTCTCAAATTCTTCAGAGTTCTCAATGATGGTGTTGATGATCTTGAATTGAGGTCTAGGGTCCTTTTTATAGTACCCATAAATTAGTTAAATTTGTTAAAGAGATCTTTCTCTAAGTGATTTGGCGAATTTTCCCCACCGTTGGATCTTTGATCAAAGGGCTTCTGTTTTACAGAAGAAAATCTTCTTGTTTTAACAAGAACAGAAAAATTTCTTTAAAATCTTAATTCTGTTTAGCGCAAATGCCCCAGCGCGTGACCCGTGTCAAGCAGCGCACAGCGCAGCGCAACTGCGCTGGCGCATCTGCGCTGACACGTGTCGCGCAGCGCACTGCGCAGCGCAACTGCGCTGGCGCAACTGCGCTAACACGTGTCGCGCAGTGCAGCGCTTGCGCAACTGAAGCGTTGCTTCCTTTAAATTTGCTTTAAACAGAGTTTTGCTCTGATTGGGTGCGCTGCCTTGGGCGCTGCGCTGATGTATCTGCACCTGACACGTGGCGCGTTGCGCCCAGGATTTGAAGCGTTGCTTCAAAATTTGAATTTTGAATTTCCAACAGAGCTTTGCTCTGATTGGGGGAAACAAATGCCCCCCCACCGTTGCGCTCACGTGGCGCGCACGTGAGTGCAGCGGTAGCAAGCTCCTAACCGTTGGATCAAGGGGTGAGCTGAAGGGGCGCAAGCGCCTTATAAATAGGACCTCTGGCCTTAGAAAAATCTTCACCCTTTTTCAAGATTTTTGATTTCAACAGAGGTTTGCTCTTGCTTAAGAATTTTAGAGCCTTGCTCTTGCTTTTTCACAAGAACTCCAGAGTTCAGAACTTAAAACCATCTTAGGTATTAATAAAATTAAATTAAATTAAATTAAAATTGATTAATAGAGCCTTGCTCTCATAGATCTTTGATCTAAAACCCCTTTGGGGTTTCATCAACAGAGCCTTGCTCTGGAAAGTTCATAGATCTACAGAGATCTTGTTCATGGGTTTTAACTCATGAACAGAGGTTTGCTCATGGATCAAATGTAGATCTTTTCTGATCTGAAAATGGAGAACTCCTAAAAGTTTTCATGGATCTTTAAGATCCCAAATTTTTAATCTTTAAGAGTTAAAGTTTTCTTTTTGATGGATTTTCCATCATTAGTATAGAGCTAGGCTCTTTTTAAGAAAATTTTATTCCCTTGAGACCAGAGTTTGACAAATGTCACTCTGTGACAGAGCTTTGCTCTAAAAGAGGAGATTTTCTCCTTATCTCTAGGGATTTCCCATCAATGAGGATATTCTCTTGGGGATCTTTTCATTAATTGACAGTCTCATCCAATGACGGGGCTGTCTTATTAAATGATGTACTGTCGTCCAGATTTTGTGGGTCCCCCTTTGGTCCCCCTACCCACTGCATTGCGGTATAGTGTAAAAAATTTAAAATCCCCACCCACACCTTCCTGATGACGGACCGAGAAGTCTCTATCTCCTTGGAGGAGTTTGCTGAAATCTCGGGTCTGCCGATGAGGAATGGATTGGTTAACCCCTTTTGGATTTGGTTAAGGCTTTTATCGAGCAATGGAATATCCCCACCCATACCTTCCTGATGACGGACCGAGAAGTCTCTATCTCCTTGGAGGAGTTTACTGAAATCTCGGGTCTGCCGATGAGGGGAGAGCCTTACGAGGGGCTACTTCCTCCCGATGAATACGTCTTTGCCACCAAGCCTGTAACACCTGAGGTTAGGGTTAGTGGTAATTGTGTGTTAATGTGGGGTTTTTGGTAAAAAGTTTACCAAAACAGGATTCTAGTAATTTATCTGGTTTTATGGTTATTTTTGTAGAATTTTATCTCGACCACACACACTTGTGCATGATAACTAGGGTTAAACCTGGGGTTACCAAGTTTGGGTGTGCATGGTGGGTTAACCATGTTTAGCCAACCATGGTGGGTTAGGCCCTTGGTTAAGGTATTTGAGTTAATTGTGAGTTTTAGGTTTGGTTAAGGGTGATTAGGGTTATGATTGACTTGTGATGAGAAGGAGAGATTGTGATGAGTGTCATGCAAGCATTTATTGAGGGAAGAAAGAATGGTGGCTATGGTTATGTCACACCCCATTTCATTTCAATACTTTTTGCATGTCTCTCTCACACTCCCTTTCACTCTCTCATTTCACTCTTTTCTCTCCTTCTCACTCACACAACAAACATCACCTTTTAGCCACCAAAACCACTTCTTCAGCCAACTTCAGCAGCCATTTCTTCAGCTATGCATCAGAAAACTTCAGCCATACATTAGCATCAGCAGCAACACATCAGCTCCCAACAACATCATCAAACAACAGCTACATAACCCCTCCCCCTTAGCTTCAGCCGCTACTATATCTACCAACAGCACACCATCAGCCATCAAAACCCACATCTTAGCATCAGCCTAGCTATAACAATCAGCATCAGCCTGTAGACATCAGCATCAGCAGCTGAAGCTAAACCCCATCATCTACATCAGCCTAACCAGCCCCCCTACCACAATACTACAGCTTCTTAACCCCTCACATCAGCACCACAACATCATCAGCCACAAAACCAGCCTCCAATAGAACAGTAGCTGCTGCTACAGCCAAGCAAACACCATAAAACAGCAGCAGCTGCTGCACAACAGCCCCCCCAACTTCAGCCACACTCACACAACATCACTACACCCTACCTTCCACCACAAACACTTCAACCTCTTCTCCACCTACTGCTACAACGGCACCACAAAATAACACAACACAACACCAAGCAACAGCAACAGCAACATTTCAGCCCAAACAACAGCATCAGCTTCAGCAGCAGTGAAGCTTTTCAGCTCTTTTCCAGCCGAGTTTTGCAGCCCAGGAGCTGTAGCAACAGCACACACTCTTCTACTTCCTCTCTTCTCTTTCATCTAGGGTCTCTAAAGGTATAACCCCTTAATCCAACTCCTAATTACTAAAAGTTATGGATATCTAGCTTATTTTAGTGTTTATTGTATGTTTAGTAGTAGTTTTGGGGTAAATTAGGGGAATTTTGTGAATGTAAGGGTTGTGATGGTTAGAGTAACCCAAGTAGGTGCTGTTGGGACCAGTTAACCAGAGAATTGCCCCAGATTTAACAAGATACCCGATTTATCCAACTTGGCGTAAATTGGCAGTTTTAACGACTTTTTAGCCTTTCTGAAACCTGCTTTTGACCCGATCCACTCAGGTAAAAATTGAGAAGACTGTAGCTCAGTGACCTTAGCAGAAATACTCACACAAAACACGGGGACCCCTCTCCCTTTTATGGCCGCAGATATATTGTATCTGGCCGCAATTTGCGGCCAGAATGGGGGTGGGGGTGTTGGGTTTTGGTATGTGGGTTTACTCTGGGTAGCTAGGGTTTTTGGTATCTGTAACTTTTCAAGTTGAGTTCTGAGGCAAAATCTGGAGCTATTTACGTGTTTTCGGTGTATTAAACTTGTGCGACACGCGCGTGGTACGCGTTGTTCCGTGGCGCGCTGCGCGACACAGCGTGTCAGTCTAGGTTCTGGTGGGTTTGTGCGCGTCGCGACGTGTCGTGTGCACGCGCGTTTTAATTTCACGCTCGCGTATCCTTTTGTCGATATATCGTGTTTTGCAGGATTTTCCTGATATATTGTGACTGTTGTAAATTCTAGGTTCGCCGGCAGGGACTTCAAGCGCGGCAGAGAAAGAAAAGCAGGTGGTCGGACACACCTAACGTGGGATCACGGGTGAGTAGATTTAACATCTACGGGGGACGATCGTTTGGATGGCGCGAGTCGCCCGATAGATTTAGTAAACTTGAAAATAGTAGACTTGATATTTACTTGTGACATTAGAATAATAGTACTTGTATGACATTTGCTGCAGTTAGGATCTATATGATGTTCCATATACGCAAACTCATTTGTAGGACACATGCACCATTACCAGGTTTTCATATGCAGCACGAGCACTATTCATGTGTACACACACACCCTGGTAATTGCCATGTCACGACACTAGATAACTATAAATCTGAAACATATCAATTGCTTAGACCTGTGATATTGCAACAAATATTTAAAAAGAAATCATAAGAACTACTATTCTCGTGCATATATATTATTATATCATTGTTCATGCCTAGTATAAATCATACATTGTAAATTGATACCATAGGCACTCATTATTATTGACATATGCATACATGATAATTTCATGAAATTTATGATATTTCTGGATTTCGGGGGAAAACCGCAAGATTTCAAACTTATCATCTTTAAAAATATAAAAGTTGCGGTTTTCTAGTGATGTAAAGTGTCGTCCACCATGAGTTTGCTGTGGTTTTCGAGATCCGTGTCGAGGAGTGGAGGAACCGTCACGGGTACATGGTAGGCCCGGTACGGTACCCCGGGGCAAGAAGATCGCAGGAGATGGCGTTGAGCCTGGCAGGGGACGGATTACCTACCGGTGACTTCATTTGGCACGGCGGATATCCAGAGGATACCGACCATGGCCGCTGGATTGAGATATGGATATTTGACATGGATCAGCCGGATGGCTGAGGCCAGAGATACTGGACATGGATATATGAGATTTAGACAGCTTGAGGTGTCGTTGCTGGACACGGATTTATTGGTTTCATGGACATTATACTGACGTTTTAAAAAGAGTTTCAAAAACAGAATAAGGAACAAATCTTATACCTACATAATGAGATCTTGAGTTAGCTCATATAGCATTCATATATGACAGTATATTCATGTGGCATACATACCTGTTATTACATCCATGTGACATACATCCTTGATAGTACACTGATGATGCATATATACTTAGTAGTACATATAGCCATACCTGTTCTACGGATGCTAGGATACTTGTATACGTGCATGCGATAGCCTTAGTAGATGTTATTTATTACTCACGAGCTGGCAACTCACCCCCGTTGTGCCACAGCTTTTCTGCAGGTCCGTTCCGTCAGCACTGTAGCGGCGGACACTTTTGCTCATTCTGCCCTTTTTGCCTGGACTCGAAGCTTTTGCTCATAGGTGGGTTGTTATCATTTTGTACCACTTATATATGTTCATTATATCTAGAGTACTCCATCTGCTACTACTATTTCAGCTGTATCAGTCTTATTTGGATTACTGTATTTTGACCTAGAGGCGAGATTGTGAGACTTGGGGATTTATTTTATGTTATATCTGGGGTCGAGCTCACTTGAGTCGACATGTTATTTCTTATATTTCATGCTTATTTATACACATTGTTATTTTATATTGCGTGGGATTTGTGACCGCCTTGAGGCGAAGAGCTAGCTCCCGTTTGGGGATGCCATATTCATGTAATCATTATATTCTGCTTTGCACCCATTTGGGGCCGATTTTATAAAGGAAATTCTGCAGGAATTTTGGAAAACGGAAAGTTGGAATTTTTTTGGGAAAAGGAAAGTTATTTTAAAAAGGGAACTTGATGTGGTTAAATGGAGTAAAATGCTTTAAACAATGTGGTTTTCCTTCACTCTAAAATTTTAATTGGGTTGTATTCTGGGCTTCGGCTTACTTATTTTACGGACGCCTTGAGACGTTCGTAACGTAAGTGCCGGTCGCGTTCCGTATTTTTGCGGGTCGTGACAAAGCCGCTGGTGTTTGACCTGACGCCGGAGAACGCTATTCAGCACCAGCACCCAGGCTTGGTTAAGGTGCTGGAGATCTATGAAGGACTCTATCTGGAATCGAGCATCCGGGGTGTCAGTTTCGCAGATTTTATTGCCCGCTTCATTCGACCGGAGTTCTTATCGGAGCGAAGCGAGAAGTTTGCCCAGCTCGACGACCCTTTTGGATTTGGTTTGGATTGCCGACCCACATCGGAGGATGACCACAAAGACTTTTACCTCCCCAGTGCCGCCGTCGTTCCTTTTTCAGAAATTGCCGTCCCGGGCATGGATGAGGAGACTTTTTTTGTAGGGTTCCTGGGTTTGTGGCTGTGCAGCTTTGCGCTCCCCATGCACCCATGCCACATGCGGCCATCTGTTTTCTACCCAGCGCATCTGATGGTGGCTGGTTTGTAGTTGTCAGTAGGAATCGCCGGACTGGCTTACCTTTATAATGGACTTAGCGTAGCGGCGGACGCTAGTGAGCCTGGGGTGCAACCCGCCAACTTCCCGATGCACTACTTTACCTCTTGGATGGAAATGCACGTGCACGGGGTGTTCGGCGCCCATAAGACTCCCCTCTGTTTTGAGAGATGCAGGCTCCCGAGGGTCATACGGTTGGTCGGGGCTTCGATCGTAGTTGCACATCCGCGGGAGGCTAGGGGGTTGCTCCTTCGACCACACCTGGTCGGGGCGAAGGTTTCCTTCTTGGATAAGGTCATAACAATAGGATCAGAGACCACCAAGTCGGTAGTGCAGCTACGCGATGATTTTAAAGACGGGGCTTCTATATTGAAGGCTCGGGAAATCCTCCATCTCTATTCCATTCGACCGGGCTACTTGGTGTTCAGGCAAAATGAGACAGCACTCTTTATGAGGTATAACCCGCACCGGTTTGCTCAGCAATCGAGCTACAACCAAGGGATCCCAATGGAAGCTTTCTTGGAAAAGCCCGTGGTTAGCCGAGAGGGGATAAAGAACGCAATGCACCACTTCATGCGGCTTAACACGGGTTCCTATTTCTTTATCAGCGAACCAAGCTGCGTCCCCAAGGTCCTCAACGCGTACGTTGCTTGGTACGCGTATGCTATGGGTCCAGTCATTCTTATGGAAAAGCGCATGCTGGTCGACCGTAAGGGTGCGCCTCCCGGCGGCGATCGTAAGGCTCCCCTAAAGCCGAGGACCCCGGTCATTCCTCCATTGAAAGGTGCTGGAGTTGGACCTCCGCGAGTGTTGAGCCCTCCACGCGGATTGCCGCTTCGCGATACTATAGATGCGCCACTAGCCCCCCGTGCTCCAGCAGAAGCGGTAAATGTGATATCGCCGGAGTCTGGCGCGGGTGCGGATATCGGGACCCGCCGCCCCAAGGTGCCTGCCAAGCGCAAATCAGCCCCAGGTGCATCCAGAGCTGGCGGGCAAAAGAAGAAGAAATCACTCCTCTCCCTCGACGCGATCCTCGGTTTAGAGCCTGAGGCCCCTCTTACTGAAGGAATAAGCGAATATGGCAGCAATAAGGGCTTCTTGGTAGACTCCGCAGACACCGATTTGGCAGCCGCTATTGCAGCTTCCGAGCGATCAGCGAGGCTCGAAGCGATGTTGACTAAACTCGCTGAGTCAGGTAACCATTAGATGCTTTCTTCGTCATTGTATCGCATTTTTTTATCATTATTTTTCGGCTAATAATTTCCCCCATTTTTCAACAGGTGTCACTACCGAAGAAGCCATTGCTGCCTCTTTAAAGACCTTCCAGGAGGAGGAGAAGAAGAGCACTTTAATGGGCGTTGGTACGTATTGCCTTATCAGAAATTTTCGTCTTCTTTTCTGATGGCCAATCTAACCTTCTTCCTTTGTTTCCTTGCAGAGGCTGCGCCAGCTAATGTGGGGACTCTCCCCGGATCCTCTACTGAAGTCCCAGCTTCCTCGGGGCTACAGCGGGAGCCTCAACTTGACAAAACGACGAGGGATGCCTTGAAAAATTTGGAGGCATCCCTGTTCACGGACGAGGACGCCTCAATGAAAGAGGCTCTGGTGAGGTCCGTTTCAACGGCTCGGGAGGAGAGGAAGCGGCTGAGGCACGAGGCGAAGGCGCGCAGGGTTGCTTTGGCCACGGGAGCAGGCCCAAGCACCGTCTCTCGTGCTGATGCTCCATCAGAAGAGCACCCGGTCGCCTTGTCTACGGCTCATAGACAGACGGTGCGCGCCAGTAGGGAGGCTAACAATAAGTCCACCTCAGGTAGTATTTCTTTTTAAAATTTTGTTATAAGAATCATAAAGCTGCTGGTTCTTATATATTATATCCTGCAGGGCCAAGTCCAACCGAGGGGGAGACTGTCGAACCTGAGGAGCCAAAGGGAGAGGCATTGGTCGAGCCTGAGTCGATGGCGGACGACGTCGCTGAGGTTGCCGAACCTGAGCTGGGGGCAGAGGGAGCTGTACCTAAGAAGGTCGTCGATGCCAAACCTGAGACGGCGGCAAATGAGACTACCGCTATAATTGAGCCCACGGCAGCGGCGGACGAGGCGCCTAAGACCGGCGACCCCATGGTGACGGCGGATGAGGCAATAGCAACCGCCGAACCTAAAGAAGTGGCGGGTGAGACGGGTACGGCTCTTGGGGAAAAGCCAGCCGTTCTTTCTCAAGAGTCCGGCAATGCTCCGGTTATAGCTCTCCCTGCCTATGGCCCTCCGGCGTCTCCTGGCCTTGCAAGCACGACGACGGCCCCCGTGGAGTCTGGGGATGAGGCCACGGGTGGTTGTCTTATGTCGATGGAGGAGGGAGACGCCTCTGCCTCGGCTGGAAGCTCATCGGGTAAATTTCGGATTACCGTCCCCCCCTTTTTTTTCTTGTAATCGCTTCTGACAGGTTTACCCTTGCTTCTTAACGCAGGTGCGGCCAGTGTCGATGCTCCACTGCTCGAGGGAGCGCCGTCAACTACTGCCTTGGCGGTGGTCACTTCTCAGCCCTCTCTTATACCATCGAAGATGCTGGAAGGTATGGATTTGCAACCTATTAGTTTCGTCTTTCAGCCGCCTGATTTATGTACTAAAGTCGTACTGCTGTGTCTTTTCAGGAGTGCTTTTTGATCATCTTTATCAAGTGTTTCTCCCACACTTCTCCTTCCCATCTGAATTCGCTTCTTCCTCTGGTGGTGCTAGTGAGTATAGTTTCCGACTGATATCTTTCTTTTTCAGTGATGGAATTATTTCTAACTTTTTCTCGTCCTGACTGCAGTGCTACAAATCGAAGGGGGAGACGAAAGATCGGTCGCGCCACCGGCCCTTTCGGCCTTGCCACCTGCTTCAACTAGTATAGTAGACTATCACATCAATGACTTTTTCCATATTTCTTGAACCGTCATCTAATCGCATTTTGTCTTTTCAGTTGTCGTTCCGGTCTCGGTGCCTTTTGAGTCCCACATTACAATGCCGGCAGGCCCTTCCCTAAAACGTCCATCCTTGAAAGGCGCCGTGAATAGTCTGCGCATGTTGAGCGACTACATCGAGGAACTCGACGTCGAGACTCCTATGTCTGCTGCAGATTTCGCCACGACGGTTAACCCGATGCTGGTGATACTCGTTAATTTCCATGACGAGGGCATCGTTGCGTCTTGGGTTAACCACTGCAGGGAGATCGAGGCCTGCCTGCATCAGCTGGAGTTTATGCTCCCCGCTCTCGAGACCTTAGCCGCAAGCAATGAAAGAGCAGCGTGGATCGAGCAAAGCGCTTCTTACGTCCATCACTTGGAGCAAGAAGCGGCTTTAAGGCTGAGGGAATACCAAGAGACCTCGAGTGAGATGGCTCATCTGCGTGCTGAGGTCGAGGCGAATGCTACTCAAGTGAAGGTTATCTTTGAGGGCCTCCTGGAACGCATCTCTCATGGGCTAAACCTGAAGCGAAAGCTTGATATTGCCGAGCGTGACATCCCAGGCCGTGAAGCTACTCATCAAGCCGTTAGGGAGTAGCTTGCATCTGTCTTGCAGCAGCGGGCTCAAATGGAGGCAGAACTGGCGGTGGTGGCCGATCAGGAGAGAGCGTGGAAGGAGGTGCGCGAACAATTGCAAGAGTTATGCAAGACGCTTCCTTCCCAGTAGTTCTCCTTGTACCCATATACTTGTAAAATTTTCTCTTTTTCGAATAACATGTATCTATTCTTTATTCTTTTGTACGATTCACCTTGTACTTGATTGAATTAATAAATAAAGATACACATTTTTTCTCTGCAATGTCTTGTATGCTCTTTTGTTTTCTCCCTTCTCTTATTATCAGCATGCTGTCTTGATAAACATAATTGACAGATAACTTAGTTTTTCCAAGAGATAGCGATGGCTTAGGCCGCAGGTTCAGATCTGCTGCCTAAGACTTTTCAACTCTATGAGCCGTGAGGGTCTCATAGAGACTTTTCTCCCTACGGATCGAGAGGATCTCATAGGTGGATTTTCTCCTTGGGAATCGTGAGGATTCCCAAGTGCGTTTCCTCTTATAAGTCATAAGGATCCTATAAGAGAATTTTCCCTCTTACGAGTCGAGAGGACTCGTAAGTGTTTGTTGAGTTGACTTATTTCCGGATCGAAGTATTGCTCCGACAGGGAGGTCGTTGGCTGACTTGTTTTCGGGTCGGAGGTCGGAGGTTGACTTGTTTCCGAGACGGAGGTCGTTGGTTGACTTGTTTCCGCGACGGAGGTCGTTTGTTAACTTGTTTCCGAGACGGAGGTCGTTGGTTGACTTGTTTCCGCGACGGAGGTCGTTGGTTGACTTGCTTCCGAGACGGAGGCCGTTGGTTGTCTTGCTTCCGAGACGGAGGTCGTTGGTTGACTTGTTTCCGAGACGGAGGTCGTTGGTTGACTTGTTTCCGCGACGGAGGTCGTTGGTTGACTTTTTTCCGCGACGGAGGTCGTTGGTTGACTCGCTTCCGAGACGGAGGTCGTTGGTTGACTTATTTCCGAGACGGAGGTCATTTGTTGACTTGTTTCCGCGACGGAGGTTGTTGGTTGACTTGTTTCCACGACGGAGGTCGTTTGTTGACTTGTTTCCGAGACGGAGGTCGTTGGTTGACTTGTTTCCGAGACGGAGGTCATTGGCTGACTCTAGGTTGTCTGTGAACCGTAAAGTCTTGGAACTGGGGACTTTGCCATGGCTCCGATTGGTGACGTCACGTCCGCGTCCTGCTGAAATGAGGAGGAACGCCGCTGTTGGTCTCCAGGCTGTAGATGTGGTCGTCGAGATCTGACTTCCCTTTGACGTAGCCTGGTGGGGAAATGTAGTCCCCTTTCCCCCCTTTTTTTATGCCCATGGATTGTATACAGGGGTCACTATGGACTTACCTGCAGGGCAAAAGTTTCATTCTTTCATTTTTTTTATATTTCTTTCCGCGATTCTCTATCATTTCAGCTTTTTACATCGCGAAAGTCGCGATTGCCCAATCATTTCGGCTATTTTTCGCGGTGCCCAATCATTTCGGCTATTTATTTTATTTTTACTCGCTGCTTTTTATTGCGAGTTGCCCAATCATTTCGGCTATTTTGTATGCATACGTTTTTACTTGCTGCTTTTTATTGCAAGTTGCCCCATCATTTCGGCTATTTTTCGTATGCATGTGCGGCTTGCTGGCTTTCCACCGTAAACCTGAAATTAGACACCGATTTCGGCATCAGCACCGCTACAACTGGGATATTGCCAGGAGCGAATCATCATCTGTCTCCGTCGGTGTCAAACAAAGGTGGCTTAGTGAACAGGGTTAAGGTCCTGTCGACTAAGGCTTTTGACTTCATGAGCCGTAAGGGTCTCACAAAGTAATTTCTCCCTACAAATCGTGAGGATCTTGTAGATGTATTTTCTCCTTAGGAATCGTGAGGATTCTACAAGAGGGTTTTCTCCTTATCTATGACTGTAAGTCGTAAGGATCCTACAAGAGGGTTTTCTTCTTGTAAGTCGAGAGGACTTATAAGGGTTGTTTATCATGCGTACATATCCCCAGTCATAGATAGGACTTGGTTAGGGAAATATTTATTCACGCCCGTGGATTATATACAAGGGTCAGTATTGAGCCACTTGTAGGGCAATATTGGAGGTTGTGGGGGTTGCTTAAGCACATGTTTAGGTCTCTGTAACTTAAGACTTTCAAATCTTATGAGCCGTGAGGGTCCCATAAGAGAGTTCTCCTTGCGAGTCGTGAGGATCTCGTAAGTGTATTTTCTCCTTAGGAATCGTAAGGATCCCTAAGTGTGTTGCTCCCTTGTGAGTCGTAAGGCTCTCACGCGGGTGGTTTCTCCTTACAAGGTCGAGAGGACCCTGTAAGTGTCCTTTAACGAGGTTGCGCCCTTTCGGGTTTTCACAAACACTTGCCGGGAGCCCTGTGGTTTTTACTCACGGAGCCCTTTCGGGTTTTCATCCGTGCCCATTTTGCTTATGGACATACCGTTTTTTTTATTCCTTTTATTTTCTTCTCTTTTTTTTACGAGGTCGCGCCCTTTCGGGTTTTCACGAACACTCGCCAGTAGCCCTGCTGTTTTTACTCACGGAGCCCTTTCGGATTTTCATCCGTGCCCATTTTGCTTATGGACATACCGTTTTTTTTTTCTTCTCTCTTCTTTTTTTTTACGAGGTCGCGCCCTTTCGGGTTTTCACGAACACTCGCCAGTAACCCTGCTGTTTTTACTCACGGAGCCCTTTCTGGTTTTCATCCATGCCCTTTTTTGCTTATGGACACACCATTTTTATTTATTATATTTTTCTTCTCTTTTTTTTTATCTCGTCAGCTTAAGAATGCTGCGGTAGTAATTTAAGAACGTTTCGGTCCGTCATTAGTTTAAGGACGTTTCGGTCCGGCATTAGTTTAAGGACGTTTCGGTACGTTATCCAGTTTTAGGACGTAGTGGTCCGTTGGGTTTTCTCTATGAATGAGCATGCTGCCCCCGGTATATCCATCTTCTTCGGAGCATGTGGTTGTGGCGGGCTCATTTTCCAGTTTTCGGACAGCGCGAGTTCACCTTGTTGGTACTGGTCTTCAACCCAGTTTTTGAAGATGAAGCAATCTTCGAGCGGATGACTTACTTCTCGATGGTAGGAGCAGTAATTAGGATTGTTTACATCTCCTGGTTGTAGTGGACGTTTCGGAGTCGGCAGATTGACGATTCCGTTGCGCACTGCCAGTTCAAACAGTTTCCTCGTTTTATCCTGGGGAAACGAGTAAGGACGTCCCAGTCTTTCCTCGAGTGATGGGTGTTCCCCTCCGAATGGCGGCGCGCAAGACTGCGATGTCTTGGCACTGAGATTCGGGGCAGATGCTAATTGGTGCTATCCGTCCACCTCTCCGAAGATGCCAAGTTGATTTATGGCACCATATATCGAAGGTTTGAACGGATGCGTCCGATGTAGCAGACTTCGTCAGATTCCCCCTCGCTTGAGGGGTTTTTGATTGTGGGGACGCTCTTCCCTGCAGGCGCAAGCCCCTGCAGTTAATTACGCTACCGCATTGCGATAACAACTTTCTCCTTCTCCAGATGGTCACTTCGTGTCGTGGGTGTTTGTTTTATTTGTGGTTGCCCGTGGATTGTATACGGAGACTGAGTTATGTCGTCGCCCGTAGGGCGTGGACTAGTCCAAATCCGTATTATCTTAGATTTGGGTTTGGGGGTTTGGTTTGAGGATACGTCAGCCATACTTGAGGCTAAGATCGACTCAAACGTTTGTTAAGGATACGTTAGTCTAACTTTGAGACTAAGATCTACTTAACGGGATCGTTTAGATCCGACAAAGGAGCGTTTGGGCTCTATTGTTCCAGTTTAGGGACATAGTGGTCCATCGTATGTATGGCCGTCGGGACCCGTCACCTCTCTGACGACGTTGAAGAATTACAACGACGGATGTCAGAGGAGTTCAGAGATGTACCCTCGAGCCAGAGTTAATTGGGGGGATTTATAGTCCACTCTGTTTGAAGGTTTAAGGATATGTTAGCCATCTTTGAGGCTAAGATCAACTTAAACGGGACCGTTTAGATCCGACAAAAGAGCATGCGGGGGCTCTATTGTTCTAGTTTAAGGACATTGCGGTCCATGGGTAGTTTAAGGACGTTGCGGTCCATGGGTAGTTTAAGGACATTGCGGTCCATGGGTAGTTTAAGGACATTGCGGTCCATTGTTAGTTTTAAGACATCTCGGTCAAGGTTAAGGACGTCGTAGTCCATGGGTTTAAGGACCCCACAGTCCGGTATGTGCTCTGGATGCTTCACACGGGTTCACTGCCGTGCTTGGCGAGGACCAGGCTCCGCTCTGGACGTTTTCCGCGGGGTCAAAGAGTGACGTTATCCGCATTCCACGTAACCAGGAATTTTGCATTAGACACGGGTTTAAGGACCCCGCAGTCCATATCAATGTGTGGTCGTCGGGACCCGTCACCTCTTTGAAGACATTGAGGGATTACAATACCAAGTATCAAAGGAGTGAAGAGATGTACCCTGGAACCGGAGTGGCTTAAATAGTCCTTGACCCGATTTGGGATCAAGACCAATTAATTATGTTATGAGCCCATTAGCCCAGTTGATTACGAATTGAGGACTTATGGCCATCTTGGGCTAAGTCCAATCATGTCTGGAATATTGACTTCCTGTTGGTCCCTTGAAGGAGAGGCTTTGCCTCTATCCATTCGGCCAATTGGGCCAAGGCCTAGTGTTAAACACTACAGAGCAATCAGTGTTGAACACTGAGAATGAGGTTGACAAGTTAGTGTTTAACACTAAAAGATAATTGGTGTTAAACACCAGCAACAAGGCTTTCAAATTATCATAAACACTAAAAAAGATCAGTGTTGAACACTGGCAATGGAGATCTCAGATTAGTGTTAAATACTAAGGTAATCAGTGTTGAACACTGCGAATAAAGTTTTTTGATTAGTGTTGAACACTAAGGCCCAACAGTGTTTCAATACTGGATTCGAGAGTTCCAATTTAGTGTTGAACACTAAGGCAAGAAGGGTCACGTGGCAACACGTGAGAGCGCCCTCCCTTCATTTATTCTGCTGAGATTATCGCATCTTTCAGAGCATCACGTGCCATCACGTGACGGGCATTCAAGTGCTTATATGTTAAAGCTTCTGCCGAGGGTCACGTGGGTCACGTGGGGTGTTGCCTCAAAGGGGTTTTCTGTAGATCTCTTTGGGGGGGTCACGTGGTGACACGTGACCCTGCCTCTATGTATGTTGTTTAGAGGATCTGTTAATCTTTTCCAGGAATTAAATTCCTCGTAGGGTTAAACCCTGACAGTAATTTCAGAGGAATTAAATTCCTACTTCCTTTTTATATTCTGAATAGAGTTGGACTCTGAATTTTCTGTAGGAATTAAATTCCTCATACATGTGAAGAACTAAATAGGGTTAAACCCTAATAAAAGCTTTTAAGGAATTAAATTCCCACTCTCTGTTAAATTATGATCAAGGGAATTAAATCCCCGCTGTTCCAACAGAACTAGGTTCTTAATTAGGGTTAAACCCTGTTTCTTTTTGTTCTGAAGGAAGTAAATTCCCATAACACAGGGTCAAGCCCTAGTTTTATTTTAAAAGAATTATATTCCTATAGTCCTGTGAGAATTAAATTCTCGTGCTTCCATTCCCTCTCTATGTTTTGGATCTGCATGGCAGGATCTCAACCCATTGAGAATTAAATTCTCAGCTTCAAGGGAAGATGTGCACTTTGCAGATCCTCTATCAAAGAGAGAAGAAATATGTTCTTCTGTTTTATATATCAGAGTTAAACTCTGTTGAGAATTAAATTCTCTTTTCTTTCAAGGAGCCTTCCCTTTCTTACCTAGGGTTTTCTTTTGCAGAAGATCCAAGTTCCTCGAAGTATCAAGGCTCTCTCCCCCTTTCTTCCCTCTGCGTATATCTCTCTATATATCTATCCCTGTGTCTCTTGGCTCCTATTTATAGGAGAAGCAGCTGAATCAATTAGTTTTTGACGAATCTTCATTGAGAGATTTGATTTGCATCCATCATTCGTTTTTGACCTTTGGATTATTGGGTGAATTTTATTCACCATTGGATTTCAAGTCCCGGGATTCCCCTTTGTTATTTCGGTTAGATTTAAAGGGGAAATCTTTCCAAGTTCGGGATTTTCCCATAAATAGGTGATATTTAATCACCTCTGAACCTTTAATTTAATTGTTTCTAGATAGTCGCTTTCCTTTGGAAAGATTTGAATCTCCTTCAGAATTTAATTTTGTTGACAAAATGGGCTTTGAAAGCCGGTCACGTGTGACCACGTGACCCATGGTCACGTGTGGGCACGTGACCCCCTTGGAACGAGCCTTCTTCTTTCTTTCTGCGCTCTGTCTTCTGGTTGCTGCTTAACCGTCACGTGCCACCACGTGACCCCTGGTCACGTGCGAGCACGTGACCCTTGTCTGAATTATTTTTCTTGATTTAACTGGAGAACAATTCTGATGTTTTGATCGTCACGTGCCAATACGTGACCCTGGTCACGTGGGAGCACGCGACCCCTTCTGAAGCTTTTTCCTTGATTTGATCAGGAAGCGTTGGGTCTTTGCTGCTGCTTTTAAATGTCACGTGCCGACACGTGACCCAGGTCACGTGGGAGCACGTGACCCTTACTGAAGCCCCTCTCTTTGATGTAGTTGGGAAACTGAACTTGCTTTGCCGGTACTTTTGGGTGTCACGTGCCAACACGTGACTGCTGGTCACGTGTAAGCACGTGACCCTCTTCTGAAGCTTTTTCCATAAGCTTTCCTGATTTTAAATCAGGAAACAAATGCCCCCACAGCGTTGTTCTCACGTGTCTGCACGTGAGTACAACGCTGTCACTTTTGTGACCGCTGGATCTGCTTTGGGGAGTAGGGTAGACGAAACGTCCTTTCAGAAGCGCCTTCACTTTTTCATGTCCTTCCTTTCAAACCTTTCTTTTAAGAATTTGATTCTCGTTCTCAGAGCTTAGTTCTCTGTTGTGTCTGTGCAGTGCCGCCTCATTTGCCAATCAAAGGCTAGTGCTCATGTGTTGCGTATGCAGGGATCTATTTGATGGGGACGTTTCATTTCCCTAACCTAATTCCAATGCGTCGTTGGATTTCATTTCCAATGCTCTCCCCTTCTTTCCGGGCTTTGAGAGTAGTCCCGCCATGCACGACATTTTTTGTGCATAGCATTAAATGCTCCCCTATATAACCTGAACCCTGTGCCTTGTTAGTGTATATGCCCTAGAGGCCATTACTGTATCATACTAGTTTGTATATTACTTAATGGAAGCTTGGGATATTCACCTTGTATAAACAATCTTGCTCAATATAGTAGTATGCTACTTGGTTTGTTTCTACTTCAATGTGTACTTGTGTTTATTTCAGTATATCACTTATACGCATTAGTGGAGCCCTTAGGATCTTTGCTTGATTACCAGCGTTGTGATGGCAGTCACACTAGTGGGGGCTGGGTAATCTATAGGCACATCCTTATACAGGTCCCTAGTCGTAGGACTATCGAGACAGGGCATCGATACTCCGGAGTAGACTAGCGTATGCGCTTCTCATCCCAGTGTGGGAGATGGTCTGTCCCACAGCCATCAGTACGTCGTACTGGAGATAGTATACGGGTGCTCGTTGGGTTACGAGTACACTGGACAGGACTCGTCGGGAACTGACAGGTTGGTATTATACCTATCGTCAGTTATCAGTTCCCAGGTGACATGAGTACAGCTTAGTCCGCTGACTTGACACTGACACTTCGCCTCGAGTGTGTTCCCACTGCACTTTGATCACTACCCTACCACGGCTCAAAGGAGTCGTGCAAACAGGTGGTGGTTGGGTGCAGTCCCGAAGCACTTGGAGGCAGTGACGGTTAGACAGGATTCGTCTCTCCCGGTATTGGGGGTTGACATCGCGCTGTGTCTAGGAGAGCCATTACACGAGTAGTCCCTGGCCAGGGCAAGCGAGATATACTGGTAGGTTTCCAGTGTTATCTCAGGGTGTTTTGGGCTTCACTCCGACACGACTTGTACCGCTATTGGGGGACTGACGTTTTACCGCCCCCTAGGCCCGCCATGCGATGTATCAGACGAACAGACCGGACTGTACGGAGAATGTCACATTCAGACTCAGTAGGAGTTCAGATGGGGTTTCACCTCGTCAGCCTTCTTGTCGGCATCTACCTGGGGACCGTTACGCACAGCTAGTGCCGCTTGCGGTCTGTGGTTAAACCCACTGCCAGCGTAGTGTCGAGTCTTTAGAGTCCCACACAGAGGGTATTCGCCTCTGGGCAAAACAGAGTAGAGGTCGCATGGTTTTGCGACAGGGTTCGTTCTCATCCGCGCACTTGTGCACGTTTAGAGTCCGGACGGATATTACTGGCTGTCTCTGGTTTGAGTCAGATACTGGTATAGTATTTAGGGTTGCTTTTATCTCTCAGTATTCATGTTCCTCGGAACAAGAATGCAGGTGTGTATGCACAGTTCTTTTTTGAGGAGGAGGAAGATGATTTTTCATTAGGGTTTCGGAACGGGTGCGTATGCACAGTTGACAGTTGTATTTTTCCAAACCCTAATGGATTTGTATTATATCATTTAATAATATATAATAAAATGAAATTGTGTCATGGTTAGTTTTTGTTGACTTGTTGACCATGGTTGACTTGTTGACCATGGTTGAACATTTGACCATTATCATTACAAGAGAAAGATGCTCTTGATTCTTGCATTTTCATTTAATGCTTGTAATGATATTAGTCATTCTAAAACTTTCCATCAACCTTTTCATTTTGATTATTATTATTTGATAATTCATTTTCTTTTTGCATTATGGTTGCAAGAAAGGAAATGAGAGCTCATTCTATCATAACCTCTCTCTCTCCTCATTTCATCTTCTTCTTCCTCTTGAAAAGAGAAACCTTCTCATGTGTTGAGAATCATTCTCTTTAGAAAGAAAAGCAAACCCTAATCACTCTCTACTCATTCTAGGATGAAGGTTTAGCAAGCCGGAAACCCTAGTTCACTCAAAGATCGAGGAAGAGCCCAAAGTCGAACCTTCGAGGTGGATCCATCTTCGACGGGAGAAGGCGACGAAAAGAGAACCATCAACCTCTACAAGGTTTGAAGAAGAAGGAGTTCAAGTTTAGGTATAACCATCTTCCATAGTAGCTAACTCTCTTTAGCTTGTAAACTAGTTTTAGTTTAGACAACGATCCCGACCTAGTTTAGTCCATGTTGCCTCTTGCGATAAAAATTCGTTTTTTATACCGTTTCCGCCTCCCCGTAAGCACCGGGGGGTCGCAATATGGACTTACAGTGGTATCAGAGCCTAACTAAACTTAAACTAGCTTGGTAGTGAAGTGTAACGAAGTTCGGAAACGAAAAATCACAAAACCGGAAATATTACAAAACCTGAGTTTCTGTTGAAATTTTTTTGGCTCAAAATGAAAAACTTTATACTTGTAAAATCGTCTCAGGGTTTTGTAAGTGCACCCATGAAAAACGATGACCTAATTCCCTTAAGCCGCCGCGCTTCCGCCGCACGAGGTAGGCATGTGCGGCGGAAGCGCCGCGCTTTGTATTCTTCTGTCCATCGATTTTCGTGCAGAGTGTTTGTGTGTTAGTTTTGGGATTTTTAAAATATATTATATGTGCCCAGATTTTCCAGAACTGAAATTTCCTTTTGGGGTCCTATAATTCCGTATTTTTTCCGAACTTTACTGCACTTTGACTATGATGGTTATATCTGTGATGTTTGCATGTATTGAACGTCGGCTAATCGCTATAAGTCGATTAGTCGGGGTTATACATGATCTGTAATGTGCTGGAATGTGTATATGAATGTGTTGGACTGTCGCGGGTGAATAGCCGGGGTGGATGTGAGATGAGCTTTTGTTTTTCTTTCATTCATTGTAAATGTAAATTGATGTAATAATATTATTTGTTTGGCCGCACAACCGGGTCGGGGTTGTAGCCGTCATTGTATAATTCTTTTTACTGTTTTTGCTCCTAGGATAGACCCATGGTGGGGTGCACAAACTACCGGGAACTTGGCGGGTAGTTTGCCGCACCCGTAGGGGTCTTGGGTGGGGTATTTGCTATTCACCGCGACCGTGTTATCCGCTTTTCGTTTCAGGCTCGAAAGGATTGCGGATTGCTAGTATATCCAATGTATTCATCTGTGATCTGTAATGTCTATCATTGCTTTCTATTTAGGCGTTGCTTATGTTTTACAGCCGCGCTAGCCCAGCCCCCGCTCTGTCGTTAGTTAAGTAACCTAACGAGTGATGACGGGACCCCGTGGCGAATGCGAATGGCATAAGCGTACGTCATATTTTGGTTGTTTTCTGCAATGGTAGGATTAAATGATGGGACGCATTAAAAGAACTAATGCAAGAATATCACGCATTAAAAGAACTAATGCAAGATAATAAACCAAGTTTAAGTCGATGGAACACTTTCGAAAAACCACTCGGTTCTTTTCAAAACTAACTTTTAAATGCGGAGCTTGAGCCACTCCTTCTAAAAGCTATCTCGTTCCATCGATTATATCAAGTTCACTACGTTCACGGTTTCGCCAAAACCATCCGTAGCCCTCCGTCGTTTCATATGAATATTCAACAGTATTCAAGCTGTGTTTGTTGGCCTTAGTCAAGGCACAGTGTTTGGTAGCTGGTGGGTATTCATATGTTGCATAGATAGAATGCGTTGGTTTGGGACAGTCGTATTGCCTTGTTGGCCATAGTCAAGGGTATATACGGGTGGGTTCAAATTAACCTGGATAACGACGGGAAGAACTTGACGTGTGACTTATGATTTGTTGGCCTTAGTCAAGGTCATAAGAGCATGGGGCAAAAATCCACATCGGGAGTTTCATAAGTACTGAAACTTGCTAGATTTGCATACCATTTGGAGTGTGATGATTATGGTAGGATTCCTTCATTTTCTTCACGCGATGATATTTGGATCCCGATCCTACTGTGAGTATATGCTACTCCTCGGGAAATTTCTCACTAAACGATCAATGCTATAAACCTAGTAGGTGCCTAGAAAGGTGTTAGCGGGGCTACGCCCCCAGGGAAAAGAGGTTCTTAAATTAAGGAACTTCGCGAAAGCGTTGGAAAACCTCCCTCGAAGTACCGACACTGGCCTGGCTGAACGGTTAAGCAAGTATTGTACGGTGGGATTGATCCCGGCTAATTCTTCCTTTGTGGTTTGAGGAGGGATTCGAGAGACAGTGGGAGCCATCCTGTTTAGACAAATTAAAAACCATTCTAAACTTGCAAGAGCATCGTGCTAAGTGTTTCTTCTCTCCCCCTGCAGCGACCAAATCGAAATGACTGGACTTAAGTTACTTCTAGATAAAAACATATTGACAGGGCCAAACTACAAAGATTGGCTCAGGAATGTCAAATTGGCAATCTCTTACGACAAGCTGGGGTATCTTCTTACCACCAAAGCTCCCCCCGTCCCAGGTCCCACCTCCAGCGTCGCGGATAAGGAAATCCGTAAGACTTGGGAGATTGACAGCGCGAAGGCCAGATGCCTCGTACTTGCCTCGATGGACAACGACCATCAGAGGAGGCACGAGAATATGGATTTGGAATCCATATTTCTTCATACAAAAGAACTGTATGGAGAGCAGTCTCGTATCGCAAGATACGAAGTGTCGAAGAAGTTATTTTCGACAAAGTTGGCCGTCGGATCATCGGTAGCGGACCACGTGCTTAAGATGATTGGCTACACTGAGGAGCTCGCGGAACTTGGGACCACGTTGGATAGTGAACTCTATACGGATATAATTCTCCAGTCCCTTCCATCCACTTACGCCCAGTTCATACTGAATTTCAACTTGCAAGAAAATGAAGTTGAACTTTCAGAACTCCTCAACCTGCTGAGGAGCGCAGAGGGCACCCTACAGAAGGGTAGGGAAACACCCGCTTTGTTTGTAGGAGGATCTTCTTCCTCTAGGTCCAAGGCAAAAGCCAAGGGAAAGAGGAAGAAAGCCCCCGCCAAACCAAGAGGCGGTGTTAGTAAAGTGGGTGCGAAGGGAAAGGAAAAGGCAACAAAGATAGCGGGGAAGCTTGTTGGTAAAGAGGAATGCTTCTATTGTCACAAGAGTGGACACTGGAAGAAAGATTGCAGGGCTTGGAAAGCCAGGACACAGGAACTGAAGCAGGTTGCGGCTTCAGCTTCAGGTGTGTATGTTATTGAAAACTGTCTTTCTATAAACTCTACTTCCTGGGTATTGGATACCGGATCAGGATCTCATATCTGTAATTCTTTGCAGGCGTTGAGAAACCGTAGGTTTTTGAAGGCAGGTGACATGACCCTCAGAGTTGCGAACGGAGCTAGCATGGATGCTAAAGCCGTGGGGGACTATCACCTGGGAATGACAGATGGGCATGTTTTGGTTTTGCGTAATTGCTTTTTTGTACCCAACGCAACTTGTAATATCATTTCTGTATCTTTGGTTTCTAAAGAAGGTTATGAATTTGCGTTTGTAAGTAATGTTGTAAACATTCACCTTAATCAAGTTCTGATTGGGTCAGGTACACTGAGCAATGGTATATACGTATTAAACCAACCACAGATTTTCAATGTCCAGAATACACACAAAAGAAAGTCTCCAGATATCAATCAGGCTTTCTTATGGCATTGTAGACTGGGTCACATCAATGAGACACGGTTGACTAAGTTACATAAAGAAGGATACTTGGATCCGTTCGAGTATCAGTCTTATGCCACTTGTGAATCTTGTCTTATGGGAAAGATGACAAAGACTCCGTTCACTGGACACGGAGAAAGAGCGAGCGAGCTCTTGGGACTCATACACAGTGACGTATGTGGTCCAATGTCTACACATGCCCGAAGCGGTTATTCATACTTCATTACTTTCACAGACGATTTCTCTAGGTATGGACATGTCTTCTTAATGAAGCACAAATCCGAGGCCTTTGAGAAATTTCGGGATTACAAGAATGAAGTTGAAAAACAAACAGGCAAAAGTATCAAGATCCTAAGATCGGATCGAGGTGGTGAATACTTGAGTGCCGAGTTCCTGGACTATTTAAAAGAGAATGGTATTCTCTCTCAGCGTACTCCTCCATACACTCCGCAACATAACGGTGTATCAGAAAGGAGGAATCGAACCCTATTGGATATGGTTCGTTCCATGATGAGTAAGGCTGTGTTACCGCGATCTTTCTGGGGATATGCACTAGAAACAGCTGCACATCTCTTGAACCAAGTTCCTACTAAGACTGTGCCTACCACACCATATCAGATGTGGAGTGGGAAGAAACCCTGTCTTAAAGCCTTTAAGACATGGGGATGTCCGGCTTTTGTAAAAAAGCAGCATGCGGACAAGCTCGAGGCACGCTCAGTACTGTGCAAGTTTGTGGGATACCCAAAGAACTCCAAGGGGTATCTATTCTATTACGCAGAGGAGCAAAAAGTCCTTGTTTCTCGTCATGCCCACTTCTTGGAAACTGAGTTTTTGGAAAATCAGATAAGTGGGAGCGCAGTAGAACTGGATGAAATTCCAGAACCTCAGACTATTACTGAAAGCTTAGTGGAACCAGAGGGTTCAAAAGAACAGGACATTCCTATGCCGCTCCGTAGAAGTAGTAGGCAGTCTCATCCGCCCGAGAGATACTACGGTTTTCTCATAGACGGGGATAGAGAGGATTGCATCATAGACTATGATGAGCCTACTAGCTTCCAGCAGGCCGTTCAGAGCATTGACTCGGTAAAATGGCTGGATGCAATGCGGACCGAAATGGAGTCCATGTACACCAACAAAGTATGGACGTTGGACATTGCTCCAGACGGGGTAAAACCCGTAGGATGCAAGTGGATCTTCAAAAGGAAGATTGGTGTAGATGGACAGGTTGAGACCTATAAAGCTAGACTTGTAGCAAAGGGTTTCCGTCAAAGACCTGGCTTGGACTACGACGAAACCTTTTCTCCAGTGGCTATGCTGAAATCCATTCGGATCCTTCTTGCCATTGCTGCCTTCCACGATTATGAGATTTGGCAGATGGACGTAAAAACCGCTTTTCTAAATGGAAATTTAGAGGAGTGTGTCTATATGGATCAGCCAGAGGGTTTCATTCAGAGTGGGAGCAGCGGAAAGGTGTGCAAGTTGCTTAAGTCCATCTATGGACTAAAGCAGGCATCGCGGAGTTGGAACATCTGTTTTGATGAGACGGTCAAGGAATTTGACTTTATCAAAAATCCAGATGAACCATGCATCTATAGTAGATTTGTAGCGAGAACTGTGGTATTCCTTGTTTTATACGTGGATGACATTCTCTTAATAGGAAATGACATTCCTATGCTACAATCTGTCAAGGGTTTCTTGTCACACAGGTTCTCCATGAAAGACCTGGGTGATGCCTCTTACATCCTGGGGATCCGGATCCATCGTGATAGATCCAAGAGGATATTAGGACTTTCACAGTCCAGGTACATCGACACCGTACTGAAAAGATTCAGTATGGAAGATTCCAAGCGCGGTAACTTACCGGCTTGTCACGGGATCACCCTCTCTAAAGAGATGTCTCCCAAGACTGATTTGGAGAGGGATCGCATGTCTATTATACCCTACGCTTCTGCGGTAGGCTCTATAATGTATGCGATGTTGTGTACCAGACCGGATGTAGCTTATGCACTGAGTGTAGTAAGCCGGTATCAGTCAAACCCTGGGGAGAAACATTGGATAGCGGTAAAGAACATTCTCAAGTACCTGAGGAGGACTAAGGAGATGTTCTTGGTGTATGGCGGAAAAGACCTCCAGATTGAGGCCTTTGCTGACTCCAGCTTCCAGAGTGACAAGGATGATTCCAAGTCCATGTCGGGTTTTGTCTTTACCCTCAATGGAGGGGCGGTGTGTTGGAAGAGTTCCAAACAGGAAACCGTTGCAGACTCGACTATGGAAGCGGAATACATCGCTGCATCTGATGCCGCAAAAGAAGCTGTCTGGATAAGGAAGTTCTTAAAAGAACTTCAGGTGGTTCCGTCCATTGTTGACCCAGTACCTCTGTATTGCGACAACAACGGGGCTATAGCTTTAGCAAAGGAACCCAGGTCCCATCAGAGATCCAGGCACATCTTGAGGCGGTATCACCTGATCAGGGAGATCGTGGATCGCAAGGAGATCGAGGTTCGGAGGGTTGCTTCAGAAGAGAACACTGCAGATCCATTCACCAAGGCCCTACCCCAGACTCAGTTCGAGCGGCTGATCGAGATGATAGGTCTTCGATACGCCAGTACATGGCCTTAGTGCAAGTGGGAGATTGTTAGTGTATATGCCCTAGAGGCCATTACTGTATCATACTAGTTTGTATATTACTTAATGGAAGCTTGGGATATTCACCTTGTATAAACAATCTTGCTCAATATAGTAGTATGCTACTTGGTTTGTTTCTACTTCAATGTGTACTTGTGTTTATTTCAGTATATCACTTATACGCATTAGTGGAGCCCTTAGGATCTTTGCTTGATTACCAGCGTTGTGATGGCAGTCACACTAGTGGGGGCTGGGTAATCTATAGGCACATCCTTATACAGGTCCCTAGTCGTAGGACTATCGAGACAGGGCATCGATACTCCGGAGTAGACTAGCGTATGCGCTTCTCATCCCAGTGTGGGAGATGGTCTGTCCCACAGCCATCAGTACGTCGTACTGGAGATAGTATACGGGTGCTCGTTGGGTTACGAGTACACTGGACAGGACTCGTCGGGAACTGACAGGTTGGTATTATACCTATCGTCAGTTATCAGTTCCCAGGTGACATGAGTACAGCTTAGTCCGCTGACTTGACACTGACACTTCGCCTCGAGTGTGTTCCCACTGCACTTTGATCACTACCCTACCACGGCTCAAAGGAGTCGTGCAAACAGGTGGTGGTTGGGTGCAGTCCCGAAGCACTTGGAGGCAGTGACGGTTAGACAGGATTCGTCTCTCCCGGTATTGGGGGTTGACATCGCGCTGTGTCTAGGAGATCCATTACACGAGTAGTCCCTGGCCAGGGCAAGCGAGATATACTGGTAGGTTTCCAGTGTTATCTCAGGGTGTTTTGGGCTTCACTCCGACACGACTTGTACCGCTATTGGGGGACTGACGTTTTACCGCCCCCTAGGCCCGCCATGCGATGTATCAGACGAACAGACCGGACTGTACGGAGAATGTCACATTCAGACTCAGTAGGAGTTCAGATGGGGTTTCACCTCGTCAGCCTTCTTGTCGGCATCTACCTGGGGACCGTTACGCACAGCTAGTGCCGCTTGCGGTCTGTGGTTAAACCCACTGCCAGCGTAGTGTCGAGTCTTTAGAGTCCCACACAGAGGGTATTCGCCTCTGGGCAAAACAGAGTAGAGGTCGCATGGTTTTGCGACAGGGTTCGTTCTCATCCGCGCACTTGTGCACGTTTAGAGTCCGGACGGATATTACTGGCTGTCTCTGGTTTGAGTCAGATACTGGTATAGTATTTAGGGTTGCTTTTATCTCTCAGTATTCATGTTCCTCGGAACAAGAATGCAGGTGTGTATGCACAGTTCTTTTTTGAGGAGGAGGAAGATGATTTTTCATTAGGGTTTCGGAACGGGTGCGTATGCACAGTTGACAGTTGTATTTTTCCAAACCCTAATGGATTTGTATTATATCATTTAATAATATATAATAAAATGAAATTGTGTCATGGTTAGTTTTTGTTGACTTGTTGACCATGGTTGACTTGTTGACCATGGTTGAACATTTGACCATTATCATTACAAGAGAAAGATGCTCTTGATTCTTGCATTTTCATTTAATGCTTGTAATGATATTAGTCATTCTAAAACTTTCCATCAACCTTTTCATTTTGATTATTATTATTTGATAATTCATTTTCTTTTTGCATTATGGTTGCAAGAAAGGAAATGAGAGCTCATTCTATCATAACCTCTCTCTCTCCTCATTTCATCTTCTTCTTCCTCTTGAAAAGAGAAACCTTCTCATGTGTTGAGAATCATTCTCTTTAGAAAGAAAAGCAAACCCTAATCACTCTCTACTCATTCTAGGATGAAGGTTTAGCAAGCCGGAAACCCTAGTTCACTCAAAGATCGAGGAAGAGCCCAAAGTCGAACCTTCGAGGTGGATCCATCTTCGACGGGAGAAGGCGACGAAAAGAGAACCATCAACCTCTACAAGGTTTGAAGAAGAAGGAGTTCAAGTTTAGGTATAACCATCTTCCATAGTAGCTAACTCTCTTTAGCTTGTAAACTAGTTTTAGTTTAGACAACGATCCCGACCTAGTTTAGTCCATGTTGCCTCTTGCGATAAAAATTCGTTTTTTATACCGTTTCCGCCTCCCCGTAAGCACCGGGGGGTCGCAATATGGACTTACATGCCTTACTTCTCTTCTTCACAGAGAAACCTATTCATACCTTAAGGTGGTCATCTTTGAGAACCCGATTGATCCACATGGCTTGCAATCGTCCCCATGCTCGTCGGCAACCATGGGAGGTGCCCCTTGAGGAGATAATTCCTCGCTTCGCTGCGAGGCTGGCGGATCCCCTTCTCACCGACGCTCAATGTGACACGGTGATGTACGAGCTACTGACCCGTCGGGGCTCTCCTCTTCCCATGGGCTCCATTTGGCTCCGGATGATCCTCATGTCTGTGCTTGCCGATATACCCCCTCATCCGGCGGAGATGACTTCGGCGATCCTTGACGCGGCGGAGGACAAGCTTGAGTGCTTTCATGAGGCTTGTCTGATCACTCAAGCTCTGAAGGATCACTCAGTTCATTTACTGAGTCAGATAAGAGCTCGTCGGGCCGTCATGTCTGCTTTTGCTGATGAGCACGGCTCCAACTGGTGGGGAGCGACTCCTCACGAAAACCGCCGCTTTGACGTGCTGGAGAAGGCGGAGAGGGAGTTGGAGAATTTTGTGTTTTGCTTTGTTAACCCTTGTATTTCTGATCCCTTATTTGGTGATCTTTTCCCACCAATGTAGTATGTTTGAATCAATGTACTCCTTTAATCATTGGTGGTTTGCATGCTTTCTGTTGAATTTTCATGCTTGTCAGATAGTCGTACGTGTGTCTTGCTTGCGTAAATGAGCCGTCTATTTTTCTTTAATTACGAGTACCATCGTTACGTTGCATGCACATCAGTGCCTCGGGCAACATTTCCTTTTAAACATTCGTACAGTTGCAAATGCGCGCTTGATAGGATATAGATCAGAAACTTGCCTCGTTATCTCCCGTATCGGGTGGTTTGTGCTGGCTTTAGATCGAGTATTGTTGTCGAAGGGAGGTTTATAAATGAAGACATATTCTTCCCTTCAATGGTGTGTCCCCTTTCTATTGAATGTGTTCTGCGGACAATTTATCTTGATCTCTTTGCAGGACAGTGATGGCTTAGGATACAGGGTTAGGATCTGCTTCCTAAGGCTTTTGCACTTTATGAGCCACGAGGGTCTCATAAAGAGTTTTTCTCCCTACAGGTCGAGAGGATACCATAGGTGTGAGTTCTTCTTAAAGATCGTGAGGATCCTTAAGCGGGTTTTCCCTTGAGAGTCGTAAGGATCTCACAAGAGAGTTTTTCTTCCTTACAGGTCGTAAGGACCTGCAAGTGTCGGATGTGATCGTCCTTATCCGTGTTTCACGGAGTCAGGGGTCTCTCCAAGTATCGTAGTTTAAAGACATCACGGTCAAGGTTAAGGACCTCATAGTCCGTGGATTTAAGGACTCCACAGTCCGCTGTTAGTTTTAAGACATCACGGTCAAGGTTAAGGACCTCATAGTCCGTGGATTTAGGGACTCCACAGTCCGATGTTTGGTTGCAGGGACCCATCACCTCTTTGAAGACGTTGAGGAATTACAACGCCAGGTATCAAAGGAGTGAAGAGATGTACCCTTAAACCAAGGCAGAATCCGTAGGGAATCGGGGTGGTTGATCGTTAGTTTTAAGACATCACGGTCGAGGTTAAGGACGTCATAGTCCGTGGATTTTAAGGACTCCACAGTCCGGTATTTGCTCTGGATGCTTCACACGGGTTCACTGCCGTGCTTGGCGAGGACCAGGCTCCGCTCTGGACGTTTTCCACGGGGTCAAAGAGTGACATTATCCGCGTTCCACGTGACCAGGAATTTTGCACTAGATGCTTCACACGGGTTCACTGCCGTGCTCGGCGAGGACTAGGCTCCGCTCTGGACGTTTTCCACGGGGTCAAAGAGTGACATTATCCGCGTTCCACGTAACCAGGAATTTTGCACTAGATGCTTCACACGGGTTCACTGCCGTGCTCGTCGAGGACTAGGCTCCGCTCTAGACGTTTTCCACGGGGTCAAAGAGTGACATTATCCGCGTTCCACGTAACCAGGAATTTTGCACTAGATGCTTTACACGGGTTCACTGCCGTGCTCGGCGAGGACTAGGCTCCGCTCTGGACGTTTTCCACGGGGTCAAAGAGTGACATTCTCCGCGTTCCACGTGACCAGGAATTTTGCACTAGATGCTTCACACGGGTTCACTGCCGCGCTCGGCGAGGACTAGGCTCCGCTCTGGATGCTTCACACGGGTTCACTGCCGTGCTCTGCGAGGACCAGGATCCTCTCTGGACGTTTTCCACGGGGTCAAAGAGTGACATTATCCGCGTTCCACGTAACCAGGAATTTTGCACTAGATGCTTCACACGGGTTCACTGCCGTGCTCGGCGAGGACTAGGCTCCGCTCTGGACGTTTTCCACGGGGTCAAAGAGTGACATTATCCGCGTTCCACGTAACCAGGAATTTTGCACTAGATGCTTCACACGGGTTCACTGCCGCGCTCGGCGAGGACTAGGCTCCGCTCTGGATGCTTCACACTGGTTCACTGCCGTGCTCTGCGAGGACCAGGATCCGCTCTGGACGTTTTCCACGGGGTCAAAGAGTGACATTATCCGCGTTCCACGTGACCAGGAATTTTGCACTAGATGCTTCACACGGGTTCACTGCCGTGCTCGGCGAGGACTAGGCTCCGCTCTGGACGTTTTCCACGGGGTCAAAGAGTGACATTATCCGCGTTCCACGTGACCAGGAATTTTGCACTAGATGCTTCACACGGGTTCACTGCCGCGCTCGGCGAGGACTAGGCTCCGCTCTGGATGCTTCACACGGGTTCACTGCCGTGCTCTGCGAGGACCAGGATCCGCTCTGGACGTTTTCCACGGGGTCAAAGAGTGACATTATCCGCGTTCCACGTAACCAGGAATTTTGCTGATTGTATCCGCATTTCACGGGATGGAGGTTTGACTGTTGGCGATATGTATACCACCGAGTCATGGAACTGGGAGTTGCCGCTGTTCCGCTTAGCTTGAAGTTGTGTCCGTTGTTACGAGACGAGTGTTGGGATGATCTCTAGGTCGCCTGTGGCCCGTCGAGATTTAGCTTCTTTCTTTGGTGAAACCTGGGGGGGGAGGTATGTTCCCTTTTTGTTTATGCCTTTGGATTGTATACAGGATGTGATGGAACATCACCTGTAAGGCATACATTTTATTTTTATTTTATTTTTTTTCCGCGATGCTCTATCGTTTCAGCTTTTATATCGCGAAGGTCGCGATTGCCCCATCATTTCGGCTATTTTTCGCGGTGCCCAATCATTTCGGCTATTTTTCTTTTTACTCGCTGCGTTTTATTACGAGTTGCCCCATCATTTCGGCTATTTTTCATGCATACATTTTTACTTGCTACTTTTTATTGCAAGTTGCCCCATCATTTCGGCTATTTCGTAGGCATGTGTGGCTTGCTAGCTTTTTCGCCGCAAACTTGGATTTTAGACACCGATTTCAGCATCAGCACCGCTACAACTGGGATGTTGCCAGGAGCGAATCATCATTTGCCTCTGTCGATGTTGAACAAAGGTGGCTCAGTAAACAGGGTTAAGGGTCCTGTCGACCAAGGCTTTTGACTTCATGAGCCGTAAGGGTCTCACAAAGGTATTTCTCCCTACAAGTCGTGAGGATCTTGCAGGTGTATTTTCTCCTTAGGGATCGTGAGGATTCCTAAGTGTATGTTCCTCTGTAAGTCGTAGGGATCCTACAAGAGGGTTTTCTCCTTATGGGTCGAGAGGACCTACAAGGGTTGCTCATCATATGGACATGTCCCTAGTCACGGGTGTGACTTTGCTGGGGAAATGTTTCTTCGTGCCCGTGGATTGTATACAAGGGTCAGTATTGAGCCTCTTGTAGGGCAATATCGAAGGTTGTGGAGGATTTGCTTAAGAACAGGTTTAGGTTTCTGTAACTTAAGACTTTCAAATCTCATGCGCCGTGAGGGTCCCATAAGAGAATTCTCCTTACGAGTCGTGAGGATCTCGTAAGTGTATTTTCTCCTTAGGAATCGTGAGGATCCCTAAGTGTGTTGCTCCTTTGTGAGTCGTAAGGATCTCACGCAGGTGGTTTCTCCTTACAAGGTCGAGAGGACCCTACAAGTGTCTTTTAACGAGGTTGCGCCCTTTCGGGTTTTCACAAACACTCGCCGGTAGTCCTGCTGTTTTTACTCACGGAGCCCTTTCGGGTTTTCATCCGTGCCCATTTTGCTTATGGACATACCGTTTTTTTTTATTTTTTTTCACTTTTTTTTTTACAAGGTCGCGCCCTTTCGGGTTTTCACGAACGCTTACCGGCAGCCCTGCTGTTTTTACTCACGGAGCCCTTTCGGGTTTTCATCCGTGCCCATTTTGCTTATGGACATACCGTCTCTTTTTTTTATTCTTTTTCATATATTTTTTTTTATTTTTTCTTTCTCTCTCCTTTTTTTTTTTACCTCGTCAGCCTAAAGATGCTGCGGTAGTAGTTTTAGGGACGTTTCGGTCCGTCGTTAGTTTAAGGACGTTTCGGTCCGTCGATAGTTTAAGGACGTTTCGGTCCTTCGTTAGTTTAAGGACGTTTCGGTCCACCGTTAGTTTAAGGACGTTTCGGTCCGTCGCTATGGGAAGGCCGGCTGCTGCTTGTAAAGTCTGAGCCTAGGAAGATAGTGAGCGGACATAGTCGTCGTCATCTATCATTGACCCAGGCTGTGGCTTATCAAGCGTAGTATTTCTTTAAGAAGCGGCCATTTATTGGCCTGAAAGGCCTTTCACCGTGCATGTCCATGAGTAGGTAGGCTCCACCCTGGTAGACCTTGTCTATGATGTACGGGCCTTCATAGTTTGGCTCAAATTTTCCTAGCTTGGCACGATTGGGGATCATAGGTCTTTTGACCACTAGTACGAGTTCGCCTTGGCGGAATGTCCTCGGCCTGGTCAATCTTTCGTACAAGCGCGTCATCTTTGCTTTGTAGGCCTCTAGATGTTGTTGCGCTATAAGCCGGGTTTCGTCGAGGGCATCAAGCTCCTCAAGCCGAAGGTGAGCATTTTCTTCGTTCGTCAGCTCGTGGTGGACTGCTACTCGTAGAGAGGGTAACTCTATCTCAAGGGGGAGCACTGCTTCCGTCCCAAATACCAACGCGTACGGCGTTGTGTTCGTGGCCGTCATGAATGTAGTTCGATAAGCCCAAAGGGCTTCTTGCAGCCTTTCGTGCCAGTCTTTCTTATTCCTGGAAACGGTCTTTTTTTATGATCTTCGTACAAGCGCGTCATCTTTGCTTTGTAGGCCTCTAGATGTTGTTGCGCTATGAGCCGGGTTTCGTCGAGGGCATCAAGCTCCTCAAGCCGAAGGTGAGCATTTTCTTCGTTCGTCAGCTCGTGGTGGACTGCTACTCGTAGAGAGGGTAACTCTATCTCAAGGGGGAGCACTGCTTCCGTCCCAAATACCAACGCGTACGGCGTTGTGTTCGTGGCCGTCTTGAATGTAGTTCGATAAGCCCAAAGGGCTTCTTGCAGCCTTTCGTGCCAGTCTTTCTTATTCCTGGAAACGGTCTTTTTTATGATCTTCGTCAAGGTCTTATTGAAGGCCTCGGCCAGACCGTTAGCTCGTGGATTGTAAACCGAAGAATATCTCCAGTCTATATTGTGCTGCTGTGCGAAGCGGCTAATCTTATAGCTTCGGTAGGCCGGCCCATTATCGGAGATAATCCGCCGTGGAGTTCCGAAACGATAGATGACGTGCGTCTTGAAGAAATGGAGGATATTCTCCGTCTTCACTTCCCTCAGTGGTACTGCTTCTGCCCATTTGGAGAAGTAATCAGTTGTCGCCAGGATAAAACGGTGTCCCCGGGATGATGCTTGTTCAATGGGGCCGACTATGTCAGTCCCCCACATTTCGAACGGCCAGCTAGCCACCGTCGGGTGCAGTGGATTCGGATGTTGGTGGATGAAGTCTCCATGAATCTGGCATGAGTGGCATTGCTTCGCATACTCGAGGCAGTCCTGGATCATCGTGGGCCAGTAGTAACCCATCCGTTTAATTTTTAACTTCATCTTTGGGCCTGCTTGGTGAGAACCGTAAAGTCCGTCATGAACTTCCTGAATGACTGTTTCTGCTTCGTCAGGTCCTAAGCATCTCAGCCATAGAGAATCAAACGATCTCTTGTATAGAATATCGTTGACGAAAGCGAAAGATAGAGCTCGTTTCATGAGCTGATGTCTTGAGGACGCTTCTTTGGGCATTCGGTGGGACTTAAAGTAGTCTATGAAGACTTCCCTCCAGTCTTTGGCCTTCTCATGGTCTTTTATTTGTAGGGTCGTCTGCTCAGTCACTCCCTTCTCTTCGGGTGATTCCGAAGGTATTTCCGCCGGGGCGAGCACTTGACGGCTTTGTACCACGATTCTGACATCATCGAGGTTCTCGTCAGCCAGTTCTTTAGCAAGTTTAGCCAACGCGTCTGCTTTGTTGTTTTCCGCGCGCGGTATGTTCTCCAAAGTATAGGAGGGAATTTGGGTCAATAGTTGTTGCACCTTTTCGCCGTACTTTACCAACTCCGGTTTGCACGTTTGGTAGTCACCTTTTACTTGACTAACGACCAGTTGAGAATCCCCATATATAAGGAGGTCTTCAATTCCCAGGTCGATGGCGATTTCGAGGCCTGCTATCAGAGCTTCGTATTCGGCTTCATTGTTTGTCCTCGGCTCTGTTAAGGAGAAGGCGAAGCGCATTATCCTTCCTTGTGGAGTTGTAAAGACGAGGCCTATCCCCGATTTGGTCATTGGGATACCTTGTTTCTGTTTCTTTACGGAGGACGCTCCATCGAAATAGAGTTCCCATCGGGTGCTTCCGCCGCCAATCGCATCAAATGCATGCTCGTCCGGCAAATCACAGTTCAGAGGAGAATCGGCCGGTATCGGGTGCTCAGCGAGGAAATCGGCAATGGCCTGGCCTTTCACTGCCTTAAGAGGTTGATACGTTATCGAGAACTCCATCAAGAGCAGGGCCCACTTAGCGAGTCGTCCCGTCAATATGGCTTTCGACATCAAGTACTTATGGGGATCCACTTTTGAAATGAGGCGGACTTCATGTGCCAACGCATAGCACCTGAGCTTTGTTATCGCGAAAATTAACGCCAAGCAATGTTTTTCAATGGGAGAGTAGTTGCTTTCTGCCCCCAGTAGAACTCGACTTAAGTAGTAGAGTGCTCTCTCTTTCCCCTGATCGTTCTCTTGTGCCCATAATGCGCCCAAGGAACCTTCGAGGGCGGTTGTATAAAGAATGAGGGGTTTTCCTTTGACCGGCGCAGCCAACACCGGAGGGTTCTGCAGGTACTGCTTGATCTCGTCTAGTGCACCTTGGCATTTGTGATCCCAAACGAATGGAGTTCCCTTCTTCATCAGGTGGCTGTCAGGATGGCATTTGCCTGAAAGATTGGCGATAAATCGCCGGATGTATGCGAGCTTCCCTTGGAGAGACCGCAACTGCTTGAGGGTTCTTGGCGGAGGCATTTCCATGATCGCTTTAATCTTCGACGGATCTATTTCAATACCTCGGTGTCGAACGATGAATCCCAGAAATTTGCCCGAGGAGACTCCAAACGCGCATTTGAGGGGATTCATTTTCAAATTATATTGCCGAAGGCGTCGAAATACAGTCTCCAGATGCTTTAAATGATCTTCGTATGACATGCTCTTTACTACGAGGTCATCGATATAGCACTCGACGACGTCGTGTATGAGGTCATCAAAGATCTTTGTCATGGCCCTTTGATAGGTAGCGCCAGCGTTCTTTAGACCAAAGGGCATAACCCTGTAGCAGAATATACCCAAAGGGGTCCGGAAAGCGGTGTGCTTCTGGTCTTCGGGATGCATCTTTATCTGATTGTATCCTGACGAACCATCCATAAAGGAGAAAACCTTGTGAGTGGACGTGTTATATATCATTAGCTCGGTTACTGGTACTGGGAAATCATCCTTTGGACAGGCTTTATTGAGATCCCTGAAATCCACGCATATGCGTACCGTCCCATTCTTCTTCATTACCGGGACGATATTGGCGATCCAGTCGGGATATTGGACTTCTTGGATAAATCCAGAATCGATCAGCTTCTTGACTTCGGCGTTGATGCTCATCTCAAGCTCGAGTCGCATCCTCCTTGGCGCCTGCTTGACTGGCTTGATATCCGGGGATATTGCTAATTTATGCACAACAATCTCCGGATCTAATCCTGGCATCTCGGAGTAGTTCCACGCGAAGCAGTCTTTATGCCGTAGGAGCACGTTCTTTAACGTAGCCATCCTTTCTTCGGATAACAGCTCGCTGACAAATGTCGGTCGCGGGTCGTCTGCCGATCCCAACTCAATCTTCTTGAGGTTATCTGCAGTAGTATGTATACCATCTTCCAATTCTTTCGGAGCGGGCGGAAATTCTGAGATCACCTCATCATCGCTGTTCTCAAAGCACCGGGGAAGGTCATCTACGTTCTCGGGCTCTTCTCCTAATATCGTAATCGTATAACAGGTGCGAACCTGCTCCCCGGACTGAGGTGGACCCGGTTCTGCTCTTGCGGCCTTGGGCTCATGCTTTTGTGCCGGCGTTACCTTCCAGCCGTCGGATAAAGCGAATCTGCCCCGTTGGTACTGGTCCTCGACCCAGTTCTCGAAGGTGAAGCAGTCTTCGGTAGGATGTCCTATGGCTCGGTGATAAGAGCAATAACTCAGATGAGAAGCCTTGTTAGCTTGCTCAGGATGTCTAGACTCTGGAAGCGCGATCATTTGATGTTTTATAGCGAGCTTGAGTAACTTCTCCGTCTTGTCTCGGGGGAAGGAGTACGCTCGACTCATCTTCTTCATGAGGGACAAATCCGAGCCGTGCAACACCCGACCACGTAACCCTCTAATCCTGCGTCGTTGTTGTCGGCTCCTCTTTCCGCTTCTTGATTTATTTCCGTCTCTACGTCGGGCCTTTCGTACAACGGATTGACGAGGATAAGCGTCTTTGTCTTTTGCAGCATGTTGAAATAGACGTTGCGTCCTGGCCTTCTCGTAGATGGCCATTTCGCGGTTGTGGTCTTCCCGAGCTTTCTGACCCACTTTCCTGATAGGCTTGCCCATTCGTTCTTCAAACGACGAACTCGGCGCTTTAATCGCGGGGTCTAGTTTTGATAGGGGGTTGGCATCTCCTGACAGGGCGTCCTCCTCTTCATCAAAGGTATATATAGCGTAGCTGCTGTGAGCCCGTTCCCGTTTTCCGGCTCTTGCGTGTCCAAGCTCGAGTGTTTCCATTTTCCCGTTGGGCAATTTGCGTTGAGTCCCGGGGACATCCCAAATCCTGTTGTAGAACCGAGCCTGCCGAACAGTCTGTTTTAAGGGTACTCCTTGGCGCTTCAATAGCTTCTTTAATCCATTTGTATAGTATCTGGGCAGACGGATGGGTTGGAGCCTATCAAGTGTAGCATCCGCGCCATACCAGATCTCTTTCTCTATTTTCGACTCTGAGGATCGGTAGAATAGGATCACCTTCTCATCCCTTTGCCTGGGAGGGACGTAAAATGTTTGCAGGTCCTGCACATTATGAGCCTGAAGCGTGTCGAGATCCTTATAGTGTTCTCGCGGTACCATGGTGATTTGCAAACTATGGTCATCGCCAGGGGGTGCTTGTATTGACAGCCGATTGGAGAACACAGCATTAACTTCATCTTCTGAATCACTTCCGAAGACTAACATGGGGGCGGGCATCCCCAGGTTGTTGCGTTGAGATGGGCCTGCATAAACTATCTCTTCTTCTTCTTCGGTATCGCTCCCGAAAACAGGGATGGTGGCGGCGGCTTTGTTCTCCGGATTGCGACACCTTTCTATATCCTCGAAATCTGGCAAAAAGTACTTCGCATCTTCGTATTTGCGGACTTCGTTCACGGAAAATGGGTTTAACTCACCTGTTACGGTGTACTCGAAACCATCCTTAAAGTACTTCATACACTGATGTTGTGTAGAAGGGATGATGTTGTATTCGTGTAACCAAGGACGACCGAGCAAGGCGTTGTAGCAGGTCTTGGCGTCAATGACATGGAATTTGATGTCTGTGACGAGAAGTCCAAAGCATAATGTTAGTATCACAGATCTGAGAGTCCGTGACGATTGTGAATCGAAACCGGAGATAGTAATTTTGTCACGAGCGAGGTGTTGCACATTCATGCAGATTTCCTTCAACACCCGAACATTAAGGAGATTGACGGAGGATCCATTATCCACCAGGATCTTGCCTATCTTGATATCATGGCAGTATCCGGAGACATATAGGGGACGGTTGTGGTCGCACGTCCCGAGAAGGAGGTCTTCATCACCGAAAGTGATGTCGGCCGTATGCACTTCCTCCAGTTCATCCTTCATCTTTTCAGTGGCGAGGAAGGCTTGGAATTGCTCAGGTTCTTGTAACGCCTTAATTAGTTAGTCCCGCGCTTCTTTTGATAATAGGAGGGCATCGAGAATGCTAAGCTGAGAAGGTAGCTTCCTTAGGTGCGCGAGGATGTTATAGTCCACCTTACCCTTCCTAGGAGGGTCTTTGGCAGCCAGCTCTCTCATGACTTGGTCATCTAAAGTGATATCTTCAGTGACCTTTTCCTTTCCCTTATCCTTTCTACTTACGGGCCCGAGATTCTTTTCTGAGAGTGTGCGATTGCGCAGCTGAATGTTCTCGCAGATCTCCGATTTCTCCTCTTTCCCTAAAGCGGATTCTTTAAAGAGAGGGCCCAAAGCCAATTCTTCATCAGAGTCGCTCCCAAAGGTGAGAACTTGTGACCCCCTGGCGTTAACCATGTAACAGTTGCCAGTAGTTCTGTTGTGCCCATCGATAGTACTTCTTCGCTCCCGACGGCTCTTGCGTTTCATGCGCTTAACATGTTGCCGACGAGCAACATATCCTTGCCACCATATCTTAAAGGCGTCGCACTCCTCCGTGGGGTGTGATATTTTTCGGTGATATGCGCAATAATCAGGGTGCCTTTCCACCCCATCGTGTGTGTTTCCTTCCGAAGGTGGTAGCTTCATCCCCATTGACATGGCTTTGGCAAACCTTTTTCTCGTCTTGAATATCTTCTTGTCTACTTCGGATGCCTTTCGCTCTGGCGGAGGTAGTTCAACTCTTCCGTTCAGTCGCCTGCATTTGGTTCCTTCTGACGCTGCCATCTCACGCTCCTGATCCGCTTTACTTTTTAGACGAATCTCGTCTAGAAAAGCGTCGATCATTTCGTCTGTTGGCCATGCACGCTCTGGTACAGGCTCTGCCTCCAGCTTCTTAGTGCCAGGAGTTTTCCCATCATCGGTAAACGAGTGGGAGATTACGTTACAACTCGCCACATATCCTTCGGATTCATCCGACGAGCTCTCTCCATCATCTTCCTCTTGAAAGATGTGGTTAAGGAACTCTTGCAGTGTGACAGGAGTTCACGCCTTTTGATTGTATTCTTCCAGCGCGTCGATTTGCTTCTGTAAGTTCGTGTGCTCGTTTCCAAGCTTCACGGACTTCTTGGACTTCTTCTTCTTTTTCTTCGAAGATTTTGACGATTGGGCGTGAGTATTTGGGCTCTTATCGCGAGTCTTTGTAGTTGGGCGGCGCCTTAGCATCCCTTCGATAATTTGAGGTTCAAGAGGGTCCTTCCATTCGATCGCAGGGCACGCATGAAGGTCTCTCAGAATTCTTTTGGTTTTAGTTGATAGCACGACCTCCCATGGAGCTTCTTCAATAAAGGAGCAGGTTGCCCCCGATGTATCTGCTTTCTTAGGAGTATGCGGTTGTGGTGGGTTCACCTTCCACTTTTCGGACAGTACAAACTTCCCCTGGAGGTATTGATCTTCAATCCATCCTTTGAAGACGAAGCAATCTTCAATCGGATGGCTTACCGTTTGATGGTAAGGGCAATAGTTAGGGTTATTCACCTCGGTGGGTTGCGGCGGTCGCCTTGGATTTGGTAGGCTTATAAGTCTGTTGCGTATTGCCAGCTCGAATAGCCGTTTCGTCTTGTCTCGTGGGAACGAGTAGGGACGCTTCATCTTCTCATTATAATACCGACGTCTTTCCTCCAGTTGATCTGCCGGTTTCGGGGCGTTAGGTTGCTGTTGGGCATTCAGAACAAAGGTTGCCCTTCCTTTACCCTTGTCATTCCGAGGTTCCGACTTCGGGGGAGGTGGTCTATGACCCATCTGGTCCATCTGAGCCAACTTGTCGATTAAAGCCTGGAATGTGGTTGGCTTAAAGAACATCATAAACTGGGAGATAGTTGCGTGGGGGTCTAGGGTTCCCACGAACATGCCCACTGCGGGTGCCTCCTCAATGCGTTGTTCACATCTCGACCACAAGTTCCGCCAGCGTATAGCATACTGGACCCAGGTTTCACCTGGTTTTACCCTGGCGTTAATCAGTGCAGTTATTGGAGTGCGTTCGCTGGCACTTGCGAATCGCTGAGTGAATAACAACTCCATTTCAGCGAACGTTTTGATAGAATCGTTCGGGAGTTCCAAATACCATTCGAACGCAGTTTCTGATAAGCTGCCCATGAACTGACGGAGCAACAGTTTATCATCACCGCCGGTGTTACCGCAGAGGGCCCGGAACTGGGCGACATGTTGATGGGGGTTGCCGGTCCCCTTGTACACGTGGAATTTTGGTATCGTATAGCCTTGCGGGTATTTGATTTGGTCGTACCAGCTTGGATACGGCCGCCCCGTTTTCACGACTTGACCAGCTGCCTCAGTCGCGTGATGAACCCGGATTTGCTGGGCTATGTAGTCAACCAAGTCCGCCTTAGAGATTGCCTCCTCCTTGGCCGTTGAGAGGGCTGGTGGTGGATTTGACGTTTCTCCTCGGTCGTTTTCAAGAACTATTGGGGGATCCTCGGCGGGTAAGTCCTGCTGGATCATCATTCCTATCATATCTTGGAAGAGAAGGCCCATACGTTGTATGTTGGCCGCTTGTTCAGCAGCCTCTTTGTCCTTTTTCTCCAGTATCCGGCGAAGGAATTCAGCGTCGGTTTCTTCCTCCTGGCGCACGTCTGAGGACGTTTCTGGGTTTTCTTTTGGCCTGGTAAGTGCGGCCATAGCATTCATCATTTCCTGAAGCTTTTGTTACTGCTCCTGGGCTTTCGTCACGGATCGGGTTAGCGGTCGGTGTCCCGTAGAAGTGCGGCTTTCCTCTTTTCCAGAGGCCATGTAAACAGTGTGCACCACTATGCCCCCAGACTTAGGGCATCTGGGCTCAGTGCTTTTAGTCGTCGTTGCATGCTGGGGGGTCTTCTCTGGCCTCCTCCTTTTATGAGCCATGGAGGTTGAGGGGGTCGTTGAGGTGGGCGTCCAAACAGCCTTTTGGGTTTTAGCCTGGTGACCAGCTTCCGGTTGGATTTTCAGCTTCTTGTGCTGGCGGGAGGAGTTTGGATCGATGATCGAGTCTCGGGCCTGCCGCCAAACCTTATAGATTTTGGAAGACAGCCGTTGAGGGGATCGGGGATGTTCTGGTTTTATTTCCATAACCTTTTTTAATGGGGGAGGCGACTTCTTCAGCACTGCAGTAGGAGAATTCCTTCGCACCTTATTTAGCATTTCGAAGCTGTTCCCAGTTGGAACAGCAGCATTAACTTCTGCCACCGGGGCTGATGGAGTCAACCCGGAGGGGGAGTTGCCTCCAGCCTTCCTTACTCGGCGCCAATGGCGACGTCGAGCGTGTCGAGCGGACGGCGTAGGGTCAGCGGTAAGAATGGTTTCGTCTTGCCCCCTGTCTGGGTGGGGGGTCGCTGTTGGTATTAGCCTGTCAAAGACCGATGTCCTTTGGGCAGCAGGAGCGGGAGCTGAAGCCGTCAATCTTGTAAAGACCGACCTTTTGGCCGGAGAAGCCGCCTTGACGATTTCGGGGGTAGGAGCGGCCACTTTCTTAGAAGCAGCCTTCTCTGAGATTGTAGGCCCCATGATGAGTTCGCAGGATTTCTGGCCCAATCTAGAGAAGACCGAGGCATTGACGTTGGGCGATTCGTTGAGAGGAGCCGCGGCAGGGGTAAGACGATCAAAGACTGACTTCTTGAGAGCTTCCGTTGTCAGCACTGGAGCGGTGAAGCTTGTCGACGGGAGCATGGTCCCAAAGAACAATCCTGTGGTGGCGCAAGTGACCTGTCCCACGGGCATTGTGAATAGCGAAGCAGCTTGGGGTCCGTAGGCTATACCTCCTGGCGAGGCAGAGCGTTGGTTGCAATTGCAGTCCAAGCAGTTGGAGAACTTCGCAGAAGTAGAAGCCATCGAGCCTTTGCTTTCTGTAATAAGCAAGACGCCAAGTTTTAGTATCTTGAAACCCAAGGGCAACCATTAGCGAACCGCGATTGGTTCGCGAGTCACAACACACGAAGTGTGGAGTGGAAAGAGGAAAAGGTCCCACCGGGCGTGCCAGAATCTGTTCCCCTCCGAATGGCGGCGCGCAAGACTGCGATGTCTTGGCACTGAGATTTGGGGCAGATGCTAATTGGTGCTATCCGTCCACCTCTCCGAAGATGCCAAGTTGATTTATGGCACCATACATCGAAGGTTTGAACGGATGCGTCCGATGTAGCAGACTTCGTCAGATTCCCCCTCGCTTGAGGGGTTTTTGATTGTGGGGACGCTCTTCCCTGCAGGCGCAAGCCCCTGCAGTTAATTACGCTACCGCATTGCGATAACAACTTTCTCCTTCTCCAGATGGTCACTTCGTGTCGTGGGTATTTGTTTTATTTGTGGTTGCCCGTGGATTGTATACGGAGACTGAGTTATGTCGTCGCCCGTAGGGCGTGGACTAGTCCAAATCCGTATTATCTTAGATTTGGGTTTGGGGGTTTGGTTTGAGGATACGTCAGCCATACTTGAGGCTAAGATCGACTCAAACGTTTGTTAAGGATACGTTAGTCTAACTTTGAGACTAAGATCTACTTAACGGGATCGTTTAGATCCGACAAAGGAGCGTTTGGGCTCTATTGTTCCAGTTTAGGGACATAGTGGTCCATCGTATGTATGGCCGTCGGGTCCCGTCACCTCTCTGACGACGTTGAAGAATTACAACGACGGATGTCAGAGGAGTTCAGAGATGTACCCTCGAGCCAGAGTTAATTGGGGGGATTTATAGTCCACTCTGTTTGAAGGTTTAAGGATATGTTAGCCATCTTTGAGGCTAAGATCAACTTAAACGGGACCGTTTAGATCCGACAAAAGAGCATGCGGGGGCTCTATTGTTCTAGTTTAAGGACATTGCGGTCCATGGGTAGTTTAAGGACGTTGCGGTCCATGGGTAGTTTAAGGACATTGCGGTCCATTGTTAGTTTTAAAACATCTCGGTCAAGGTTAAGGACGTCGTAGTCCATGGGTTTAAGGACCCCACAGTCCGGTATGTGCTCTGGATGCTTCACACGGGTTCACTGCCGTGCTTGGCGAGGACCAGGCTCCGCTCTGGACGTTTTCCACGGGGTCAAAGAGTGACGTTATCCGCATTCCATGTAACCAGGAATTTTGCATTAGACACGGGTTTAAGGACCCCGCAGTCCATATCAATGTGTGGTCGTCGGGACCCGTCACCTCTTTGAAGACATTGAGGGATTACAATGCCAAGTATCAAAGGAGTGAAGAGATGTACCCTGGAACCGGAGTGGCTTAAATAGTCCTTGACCCGATTTGGGATCAAGACCGATTAATTATGTTATGAGCCCATTAGCCCAGTTGATTACGAATTGAGGACTTATGGCCATCTTGGGCTAAGTCCAATCATGTCTGGAATATTGACTTCCTGTTGGTCCCTTGAAGGAGAGGCTTTGCCTCTATCCATTCGGCCAATTGGGCCAAGGCCTAGTGTTAAACACTACAGAGCAATCAGTGTTGAACACTGGGAATGAGGTTGACAAGTTAGTGTTTAACACTAAAAGATAATTGGTGTTAAACACCAGCAACAAGGCTTTCAAATTATCATAAACACTAAAACAGATCAGTGTTGAACACTGGCAATGGAGATCTCAGATTAGTGTTAAATACTAAGGTAATCAGTGTTGAACACTGCGAATAAAGTTTTTTGATTAGTGTTGAACACTAAGGCCCAACAGTGTTTCAATACTGGATTCGAGAGTTCCAATTTAGTGTTGAACACTAAGGCAAGAGGGGTTACGTGGCAACACGTGAGAGCGCCCTCCCTTCATTTATTCTGCTGAGATTATCGCATCTTTCAGAGCATCACGTGCCATCACGTGACGGGCATTCAAGTGCTTATATGTTAAAGCTTCTGCCAAGGGTCACGTGGGTCATGTGGGGTGTTGCCTCAAAGGGGTTTTCTGTAGATCTCTTTGGGGGGGTCACGTGGTGACACGTGACCCTGCCTCTATGTATGTTGTTTAGAGGATCTGTTAATCTTTTCCAGGAATTAAATTCCTCGTAGGGTTAAACCCTGACAGTAATTTCAGAGGAATTAAATTCCTACTTCCTTTTTATATTCTGAACAGAGTTGGACTCTGAATTTTCTGTAGGAATTAAATTCCTCATACATGTGAAGAACTAAATAGGGTTAAACCCTAATAAAAGCTTTTAAGGAATTAAATTCCCACTCTCTGTTAAATTATGATCAAGGGAATTAAATCCCCGCTGTTCCAACAGAACTAGGTTCTTAATTAGGGTTAAACCCTGTTTCTTTTTGTTCTGAAGGAATTAAATTCCCATAACACAGGGTCAAGCCCTAGTTTTATTTTAAAGGAATTAAATTCCTATAGTTCTGTGAGAATTAAATTCTCGTGCTTCCATTCCCTCTCTATGTTTTGGATCTGCATGGCAGGATCTCAACCCATTGAGAATTAAATTCTCAGCTTCAAGGGGAGATGTGCACTTTGCAGATCCTCTATCAAAGAGAGAAGAAATATGTTCTTCTGTTTTATATATCAGAGTTAAACTCTGTTGAGAATTAAATTCTCTTTTCTTTCAAGGAGCCTTCCCTTTCTTACCTAGGGTTTTCTTTTGCAGAAGATCCAAGTTCCTCGAAGTATCAAGGCTCTCTCTCCCTTTCTTCCCTCTGCGTATATCTCTCTATATATCTATCCCTGTGTCTCTTGTCTCCTATTTATAGGAGAAGCATCTGAATCAATTAGTTTTTGACGAATCTTCATTGAGAGATTTGATTTGCATCCATCATTCGTTTTTGACCTTTGGATTATTGGGTGAATTTTATTCACCATTGGATTTCAAGTCCCGGGATTCCCCTTTGTTATTTCGGTTAGATTTAAAGGGGAAATCTTTCCAAGTTCGGGATTTTCCCATAAATAGGTGATATTTAATCACCTCTGAACCTTTAATTTAATTGTTTCTAGATAGTCGCTTTCCTTTGGAAAGATTTGAATCTCCTTCAGAATTTAATTCTGTTGACAAAATGGGATTTGAAAGTCGGTCACGTGTGACCACATGACCCATGGTCACGTGTGGGCACGTGACCCCCTTGGAACGAGCCTTCTTCTTTCTTTCTGCGCTCTGTCTTCTGGTTGCTGCTTAACCGTCACGTGCCACCACGTGACCCCTGGTCACGTGCGAGCACGTGACCCTTGTCTGAACTCTTTTTCTTGATTTAACTGGAGAACGATTCTGATGTTTTGATCGTCACGTGCCAACACGTGACCCTGGTCACGTGGGAGCACGCGACCTCTTCTGAAGCTTTTTCCTTGATTTGATCAGGAAGCGTTGGGTCTTTGCTGCTGCTTTTAAATGTCACGTGCCGACACGTGACCCAGGTCACGTGGGAGCACGTGACCCTTACTGAAGCCCCTCTCTTTGATGTAGTTGGGAAACTGAACTTGCTTTGCCGATACTTTTGGGTGTCACGTGCCAACACGTGACTGCTGGTCACGTGTATGCACGTGACCCTCTTCTGAAGCTTTTTCCATAAGCTTTCCTGATTTTAAATCAGGAAACAATGGGCGTGGACGCATGTTGTTTTGGCGAACAATCGATTTCGAGTTACTCGGCTGTTGTTGAGTGTTGGCGATGAAGGTCATTTTTTTCTTTCCTTTATCCTTTTTGTTCGCTCCGTCATTCACCGGTCCGAGATTCTTTCCGGGTAATATGCCCTTGCATGGATGAACGTTCTCATAATTCTTCAGTTCTTCAGTGGTGGATTCCTTGAAGAGAGGGTTGAAGGCTGTTTTTTCATCGGGGTCGTTCCTATGGCAATTGCCGGTGACTCTTTTATCCTCATCTGTCGTATTTTTCGGCCGTCTACGAGCTTCCCGCTTTGTTCTGTTGATGTAATGCTTGTGAGCGACATACCCCTGCCACCAACACTTAAAGGAGTCGCAGTCTTCAGTAGCGTGTGCGATCTTCTGATGATATTGGCAATAATTAGGATGCATCTCTATTCCATCGAGAGTGTTTTCTTCAGAGGGTGGTAGCTTCATTCCCATTGATATGGCTTTAGCAAACCTTTTCCTCGTCTTGAATTTGTTTTTATCGGCAGCGGATGTCTTTTGATTTGATGGGAGTGCCTCGACTCTTTCATCCAGTCGGCAATGTTTAGCTCCTTCCAGTATGACCATTTCACGCTCTTGATTGGTTTTAACTTTCAGACGAATCTCATTCAGGAATGCATCGATCATCTTATCTGACGGCTGCAGGATTTCTGGTTCAGGGTCCGCCCTCGGTTTCTCGGCGCAAGGGGTATCCTCATCGTCCGTCAACGAATGGGAAATCATATGACAGCTCGCCACGTATTCCTCAGATTCATCCGACGAACTGTCTCCTTCATCTTCCTTTTGAAAGAAGTGGTTGAGGAATTCTTGGAGCGTAATGGGAGTCCGTGCTTTCTGGTTGTACTCCTTCAGTGCATCAATTTATTTTTGCAAGTCCGTGCGCTTGTCGTCAGGCTTCACGGGCTTCTTGGATTTTTTCTTCTTCTTCTTTGAAGATTTTGACGGCTGGTTGTGAGTGCTTGGGCCGCCACCATCGGTTTTTGGAGTTGAACGCGGCTTCAACATCCCCTCAATGACCTGCGGTTCCAACGGGTTCTTCCATTTGATTGCTGGGCATGCCTGAAGATCGTTCAGCATTCTCTTTGTCTTAGCTGACAGCACAACCTCCCACGGGGCTTCCTCAACGAGAGAGCACGTTGCCCCCGACGTATTCATCCTCTTAGAGGTGTGAGGTTGCGGCAGATTCACCTTCCATCTGTCGGATAACATAAACTTGCCCTGTTGGTACTGGTCTTCAATCCAATTTTTGAAGACGTAGCAATCCTCGATCGGATGACCCAGTACTCGATGATAAGGACAGTAGTTGGGCTCGTTTACATCATTTGGTTGCGATGGACGTTTTGGCTCCGGCAGACTTATGAGTCGGTTGCGCAACGCCAGTTCGAACAATCTTCTCGTTTTATCTCGGGGAAACGAGTAAGGACATCCTAGTCTCTCCCCAAGGGGTACCTGTGGACGCATATTATTTTGACGAACAACTAGCTTCGAGTTGCTCGGCTGTTGCTGAGCATTAGCGACAACGATCGCTTTTCCCTTCCCCTTTTCATTTCGGGAGTCTGGCTTTGGAAGAGGAGGTCTATGGCCCATCTGATCCATTTGCGCTAGCTTGTCAATCAAGGCCTGGAAGGTAGTCGGCTTGAAGAACATCATAAATTGCGAGATGGTTGCTTGTGGATCAAGGGTTCCCACAAACATACCTACTGCAGGGGCTTCTTCAATGTGCTGCTCGCACTTTGACCATAAGTTCCGCTACCGTATAGCATATTGAACCCATGTCTCGCCTGGCTTTACCCTGGCGTTAATCAATGCCGTCATCGGGGTGCGTTCACTGGCACTTGTAAAACGCTGGGTAAACAACGGCTCCATCTCCGCGAAGGTCTTGATAGAGTCGTTCGGGAGCTCAGAGTACCACTCGAACGCTGTATCTGACAAGCTACCGACGAACTGGCGAAGCAACAGTTTGTCATCACCGCCGGTGTTGCCGCAGAGTGCTCTGAACTGGGCAACATGCTGGTGGGGATTGCCCGTCCCCTTATAGACATGGAACTTGGGAATCGTGTAGCCCGGCGGGTACTTGATCTGGTCGTACCAGCTCGGATATGGTCGTCCTATCTTTACGACCTGGCCGGCTGCTTCAGTCGCATGATGAACCCGTATTTGTTTGGCTATGTACTCGTCCAAGTCAGCTTTGGAGATTGTCTCTTCCTTAACTGTCGACAGAGATGGCGGAGGATTTGACGTCTCTCCCCTATCGTCTTCAAGGACGATCGGGGGATCTTCAGCTGGAGAATCTTGTTGGATCATCATCCCCACCATGTCTTGAAACAGGAGGCCCATACGCTTTATGTTGGCTGCTTGTTCAGCAGCCTCTTTATCCTTCTTCTCCAATATCCGACGAAGGAACTCGGCGTCAGTCTCTTGCTCCTGGCGTTCATCCGAGGACGTTTCAGGGTTTTCTTTTGGCCCAGTAAGTACGGCCATCACGTTCATCATTTCCTGGAGCTTTTGCTGTTGCTCCTGAGCTTTGGTCACTAACCGTGTAAGCAGTCTATGACCTGTAGATGCACAGCTGTCCTCTTTTCCCGACGCCATGTATACTGTATGAACCACCATGCCCCCAGACCTAGGGCGTTTGGGCTCGCTGTCTTTGGCATTTGCCGCGGGCGCGGGGATTTTCTCCGGCCTTCTTCTTTTGTGGGCCGTTGAAGTTGAAGGGACCGTTGTAGTGGGCACCCTGGCGGTTGCTGTCCTTTGTTGTTTAATAGGACGGCCCTTTTCTTCTTGCACCTTCGCCTTTTCTGTTGACGAGAGTGATCTGGGTCAATTACGGAGTCTTGAACTCTCTGCCAAACTCTATGAATTTTTTAGGACAGCCGTTGATGGGGCTGCTCTTGCTTCGTCTCCGAAACTCTCTCCGCAGGTGGAGGAGATCTCTTCAGTGTAGCGGTTGGAGAGTTCTTACGTACCCTCTTAAGTGGTTCAAAGTTGTTCCCAGTTGGAATAGCAGCATTGACTTTCACCAATGGAGCAGGTAGAGTTAGCCCTGAGGGGGAGTTGCCCCCTGCCTTCCTCACTCGTCGCCAATGGCGATGTCGAGCATGACGAGCCGCTGGGACTGGCTCAGCGATAGAGACAGCTTCTTTTTGCCCCCTGTCCAGATGAGGCGCTGCTGGTGTTAACCTCTTAAAGACTGAGGTTGTCCTTTGAGGGGTGATATTCAACTTGTCGAAGACAGATCCTCGAGCAGGGGCAGGAGAAGGAATAGTCAGTCTTGAAAAGACTGACTCTTTGACAGGGGAAACCGCCTTGACGACTTCTGGAGCAGCGGCTATTGCCTTCCTTGGGACAGCCACCTTAGGATTCACAAGCTTCTTGGTGGGCCCCTCAGAGTTTTGATCCAGCCTCGCAAAGACAGAGGCTGTTGGCTTGGTAATGGACGACCCGTTGACAGGGGCCGTCGGAGCAGTGAGCCGGTCGAAGACTGACTTCTTGTTCGTTTCTGGTGCAGGTATTGGCATAGAGAAGCTTGCGGGTGGGATCATGGTCCCGAAAAACAGGCCGGTGGTGGCCTGGGTCACCTGTTCTACCGGCAGAGCGAGGAAGGAGGCCGCTTGGGGCTCATATGCTACACCTCCAGGTGAGGTGGGGCGTCGGTTGCATTGACACTTCGAGCAGTTCGAGCAGTTAGAGGCCATTGATGCTTGAGTTCTGCGCCAGGCAAAAGACCAAATCTTAGAATCCGAAGGCAACCATTAACAAACCGCGATTCATTCCCGAAAACGACACACGAAGTGTGGAGTGGAAAGAGAAAAAGGTCCCACCGGGCATGCCAGAATCTGTTCCCCTCCGAATGGCGGCGACGACGTGGGGACGTCTAGCCTGAGATTCGGGGCAGATGCTATATGGTTTTTATCCGTCCACCTCTCCGAAGATGCCAAGTTGATTTATGGCACCGTTTATCGGAGGTTTAGATGGATGCAGCCGATGTAGCAGATTTCGTCAGATTCCCCCTCACTTGAGGGGTTTTTGATTGTGGGGACGCTCTTCCCTGCAGGCGCAAGCCCCCGCAGTTAATTACGCTACCGCATCGAGGTAGCCACTTTCTCCTTCTCCAGAATTTCACTTCATGTCGTGTGTGTTTGTTTTGTTTGTGGTTGCCCGTGGATTGTATACGGAGACTAGGTTATGCCGTCGCCCGTAGGACGTGGATTAGTCCAAATCCGTATTTACTTAGATTTGGGTTTGATGTTTTAGTTTAAGGATACGTTAGCCATGTTGAGGCTAAGATCTACTTAAACATCCGTTAAGGATACGTTAGTCCTGCTTGAGACTAAGATCAACTTAACGTAGTGATCCATTTAATATATGGCCGTCGGGACTCGTCACCTCTCTGACGTCGTTGAAGGATTACAACGATAGGTGTCAAAGGAATTAAGAGATGTACCCTTGAACCAAAGTTGATTTGGAGTTTTATGGTCCATTTGAATGTTTAAGGATACGTTAGCCGTGCTTGGGGCTAAGATCTACTTAAACGGGATCGTTTAGATCCGACAAAAGAGCCTTTGGAGGGGGCTCTATTGTTCCAGTTTAGGGACGTAGTGGTCCATAAATAGTTTAAAGACATCGCGGTCCATGTTCCAGTTTAGGGACGTGGTGGTCCATGTTCCAGTTTAGGGACGCGGTGGTCCATCATTAGTTTAAGGACATTTCGGTCCACCATTAGTTTAAAGACATTTCGGTCCACGAGTTTAAGGACCCCGCAGTTCGTATTCATGTGTGGTCGTTGGGACCCGTCACCTCTCTGACGTCGTTGAATGATTACAACGATAGGTGTCAGAGGAGTTCGGAGATGTACCTTTGAACTGGAGGTAAATTGATTTAAGCGAGCAGCCGTGCTCAGTCAATTTAATTTGAAGACTTACGGCCATGATTGGGCTAAGTCCAGTTGAAGAGTGTTCAACACTTTTATTTGTTTTTGGCCTATTAGGCCTGTGCTAGGGCTTGGCCCCTTTTAAAATAATGCATTGCATTATTTATTGTTTTGTTTGGGCTCTGCCCATTTATAAATGATGCAGAGCATCAATTTTGTTTGGGCTCTGCCCCTTTTTATTGCATTGCAATTTAATTTGGCCTACTAGGCCTTTCTGATTTGGGCCTGGCCCTTTAGCAAAAGAAATGCATTGCATTTGTCAGGCGCTTTGCGCTAATCAATGAGCGCAAGCGCTTGTGGTGATGACACGTGTCACGCTCTGGTGAGCGCAAGCACAGTTAGCGCAGTGCGCTGCACCAGTGCGCTGCGCTGCTGACACGTGGCGCGCTCTGGTGAGTTGCGCCAATCTCACAGAGCAAGGCTCTATCTTATAAGCGCATAGCGCAAGTGATTCTGGTGCTGACACGTGGCGCTCTCAGGTGGTTTGCGCCAACCCAGGAGCGCAACAGTGCAGTTTTTGCAAGTGCAAGGCACTGTTTTATCTTTTGATCGATTTTAAATCAAAGAAAACAAGTTTTTTTAGTTTTCAAAGAACCAATGGTTCATAAGAAAGTGCAAGGCACTATTATTTATTTTTTTTCTTTTTTATTGAAGATCATTGATCTTGTTCTCAGATCAATGATCTGTTCATAAGAGAATTTTCTCTTTTTTCTAAAGGTTTTTACCTATTTTGTTCTTGAGGAATTCTCTCCAATTCTTCAGAGTTCTCAATGATGGTGTTGATGATCTTGAATTGAGGTCTAGGGTCCTTTTTATAGTGCCCATAAATTAGTTAAATTTGTTAAAGAGATTTTTCTCTGAGTGATTTGGGGAATTTTCCCCACCGTTGGATCTTTGATCCAAGGGCTTCTGTTTTACAACAGAAAATCTTCTTGTTTTAACAAGAAAAGAAAGATTTCTTTAAAATTTTAATTCTGTTTGGCGCAAATGCCCCAGCGCGTGACACGTGTCAAGCAGCGCAACTGCGCTGACACGTGTCACGCAGCGTAACTGCGCGGGCGCGTCTGCGCTGACACGTGTCGCGCAGCGCAACTACACCGGCGCATCTGCGCTGACACGTGTCGCGCAGCGCAGCGCTTGCGCAACTGAAGCGTTGCTTCCTTTAAATTTGCTTTAAACAGAGCTTTGCTCTGATTGGGTGCGCTGTCTTGGGCGCTGCGCTGATATATCTGCGCCTGACACGTGGCGCGTTGCGTCCAGGATTTGAAGCGTTGCTTCAAAATTTGAATTTTGAATTTCCAACAGAGCTTTGCTCTGATTGGGGGAAACAACGTACAAATCCCGTCTCTAACATGAACTGATCGAATTTGAGATACCACTGTCTTGGAGCTTGCTTAAGGCCGTACAAGCTCTTTCGCAGTCTACACACCATTGTTTCTTTTCCCTTCACCTCATATCCCGATGGCTGCATCATATAGATCTCCTTCACCAAATATCCATGAAGGAACGCAGTCTTCACATTAAGCTGCTCCAAGTGCAGATCCTCCACCGCCACAATACTAAGGATCACCCGAATTGATGTCATTTTCACCACAGGGGAAAATATCTCTTAATAGTCAATTCCTTATTTTTGCGCATATCCCTTGACTACCAAGCAAGCCTTGTACCGCTTCAAACCATCGGCCTCATCTTTTATCCTGTACACCCATCTATTCAGCAATACTTTTCGACTCTTGGGTAGCTTCACTAGGTCCCACGTGCGGTTCTTCTTCAAAGAATCCATCTCCTCGTCCATAGCTCGCTCCCACTGCTTACTAGCACCGTCTTGTGTCGCCTCTTTAAGGGATTCAGGCTCTCCTAAATCCGTGTACAAAATGAAGTCGGTCACAAGTCTTTCAGGTAGCCTCCTTTCTCTCGTAGATCTCCTCAGAACTGGCACATCTGGTTGCTGAACATGGTCACCATCATGTTCTTGAGTCTGATCATGCACTGCAGCTTCTTCCATGTTTTGATCCCCACTTATGGGCACCTGATTGTTCTCTTGAGTTCCGTCTAACTCCACGAACTCAGATACAACACCATCTTTGGCTTGCTTTTCTTCTCTATATAAGTGCTGCTCATCAAAGACAACGTTCCGGCTTCATATTACTTTCTTACTTGTGTAATCCCACAGCCGATATCCGAACTCGTTTCCACCATACCCGATGAAAGCACACTTCTTAGATTTGGAGTCAAGCTTACTCCTTTCTGCCTTATCAATCAAAGAATATGCAATACAGCCAAATATTTTAAGGTGCGAATAGTTCACCGGTTTACCCGACCAAATTTCTTCTGGAATGTATCCATCAAGCGCACTTGCCGGGTTTCTGTTGATCAGATACACAGCAGCATCGACCGCTGCTGCCCATAAGAATTTTGGCAGATTCGCATCCAAGGTCATGCTTCGCACTCGCTCTAGGATTGTTCTGTTCATCCTTTCAGCGATACCATTTTGCTGTGGCGTCCCAGGTACCGTTTTCAACCAACGAATACCCTTTTGCGAGCAAAACTCCTCGAACTCTTGGGTGCAGTATTCCCCGCCATTATCGGACTTTAGGCATTTAACCTTCATCCCCGTTTGGTTCTCCACCTGCACAATCCAATGTTTGAAGATGCCAAACACATCGGACTTTTTCTTCATCGCGTATACCCATGTCTTCCGACTTGTATCATCGATGAACGTCACGAAGTACTGATTTCCTCTATAAGACTCTACCGAGGCCGGACCCCATACGTCCGTATGCACGATCTCCAGTTTCTTAGTCTTTTTCGCTACGCCTCCAATTTGAAATCTGAGCGCGCTTTGCTTCCCACAAACGCAGCTCTCGCAAAACCCCAACTTCACCTTTTTTAGCCCCGAAAGAACCCTCTTAGCTTGAAGAATTTTCATGTTCTTCTCGCTGAGGTGTCCCAATCTTTTATGCCACAACGAAGTCTCCGAGTCTTTCTCCGAACTTGTTGTCAATGCAATCGAGCTTTCGCTGCTCCCATTGAATGAGTACAACGAACCGCTCAGCTTGTCTCTTGCGACCACCAACGACCCTTTAGAAATCTTCCATTGAGAATTCCCAAACGTTGTAGTAAACCCTTCGTTGTCTAGCTGACTTGTGGAAATTAAGCTTTTCTTCAAATCCGGAATGTGACGAGCATTCTTCAATTTGATTTGACCACCTCCTGAAGGTTGTAAGATGATCATCCCCTTTCCAACGATCTTACACGATTGACCGTTTCCCACCGTCACATGTCCAAGATCGCCCTGAACATACTCGCTAAAGTGATGTCTGCCTGAAGTGCAATGAAAAGAAGCCCCTGAATCTAGGAACCAAGTATTCGCCTTTGTGTTCTCGCTCGCCGATAGACAAAGACCTTGTTCCCCTTGTTCTTGTATAAACACCACATTCGCTTCCTTTTCATCCGTCTTCTCATCTGAGCTTTTCTTCGGAAGTCTGCATTCACTTCTTCTGTGGCCCTTCTTTCCGCAATTCCAACAGGCGTCTTAGATTTTTCCTTGAGATTTACCCCGGCTTTTAGACTTGCCTTTTTTCCACTTTCCCCTTTCCATTGTTCTGCCACGATTCTCCACCGAAAGTGCAGAAGTTCCAGAACTCCCACTCACGGACTTTCTCCGCATCTCATCGTTTAATATGCAGCTTACCGCATCATTAAACGTGAGAATCCCCGAGATAGAGTTGCTAACCGCCATCACTAGGTTCTCCCAACTCTCTGGTAATGAACATAGGAACAGTAGGACTCGAATCTCGTCTTCAAAAATGATTGAAACGGACTCAAGTTGGCTTGTCACGCTATTGAACTCGTTCAGGTGCTCTATCACCAAAGCATTCTCTACCATCTTCATGTTGAAAATCTTCTTCATCAAAAATATTTTATTTGATGTCGATGGTTTCTCATACAACTTCACTAACGTCGTCATTAGCGCCTTAGTTGTTTTCTCCTTTGAGATATTAAAGGCCACCTGCGGAGCCAACGACAATCTGATCGTCGCTAAGGCTTTCCTATCCAAAAGGTTCCACTCCTCATCGGTCATCTTCTCGGGCTCTTCTCCTAGCAACGGAAGATATAGATTCTTTTGGTATAGACAATCTTCTAACTGCATGCGCCACCAACCAAAATTGTGACCATTGAATTTCTCGATTCTTATCTTGTCCTCTGCCATCTTTCATCTGTATCGCAGCAAACCCGACTTCCTCCTAGATCTGAACCAACGCCTTCAAAACTACAATCTAAGAAAGTGGGGAAGATGACACAAGCGTCGTTACCCACCGCTACCTAGATTATAGAATCGAAGAAAACCTAGGTTCTCTTAACCTTGCTCTGATACCAGTTGTTGGGAGGGAGAGTCGATCCACGGAACAGTGCTCGCGACAAAACCCAAATCACGCAAAAATACAATCACGCAATTAAACGACGAAAGACAATATAAATTAAAAAATACAGGAAAAGAAAGTAATCAATCAGAAACAAGATAGATTTGTTAACGAGATTCACCCACCGTATGGCCAGTCGCCAGTAAAGCGGAATCTGCAAACGTCTACTATACTTGAATCAAGTTTGCAAACAAGAACCACCCTAGGAGATTTCTCTCAAATCTCTCTATACAAATCTCTCGTGGCATTTGCCTCTTGTGATGATGCTTATGATGGATACAAAATGCCTCACTCATAAGATGTGCTTTTATAACACCTAGGACAATGTCACTATCTAACAAAATCACAACCTTTCATTGTCACCACCTAACAATATAATGCATGTCAAAAGTAGCACCTAACAAAATCACCACCTATCATGGTCACCACCTAACAATATCATGCAAGTCAAAATAGCACCTAACAAACTCATCACCTAACATTATTACCATCTAACAATGTCATGCATGTCAAAAGGTGATACATAACCTTAGATTTTATTTTGCATCAATTTTCAACATAGAGAACTTTTGGACGTTCGCAAACAGACTTAGAATGGTTCTGAATCCATTAATACTAATTTCTCAAACTGTATAATAGATCTTTTAAGCAAAGTGGAGCGTTGATATAATTTAATTACATAGCATAAATTAAGGGTCGAACAAACAGTTCACTCACAACCATATATATATATATATATATATATTTACAGTGTTGTTACCGCCTATGATGAACTCCTTTATCATTGGCAAAAAATAATGTGTATATAATCAAATACTTATTATTTGTTTCAGTTTATACATAGCAAGTAGCAACATTCAGGCATTGCTTTCAACTTTCAGACACTGTTTTGACCATGCACAGCTTCTCTGCATGGTTCTCGAGCCACTTCATGTGAAGGAAAGGAAACTGATCTTGGAAGTCGAAGTTTAATCTGTTGGGAGATAATCGATCATCGGAACAATACTAGCGATAAATCAAATAACGCAATAACAACAATCAGGCAATTAATCAATGAAAGATAAATAAATAGGTGCGAGAATAAAATAGAAAACGCAAACCAGAGAGGCGCGGAGATTTGTTAACAGGATTCGCCTACAGTATGGCTGGTCTCCGGCAGAGCGGAATCTGCAAATGTCTACTAATATTTCAATCAAGTTTACAAACACCCTAAAAGATTTCTTTCAAAGCTCTCTATAAGCCATCACCTTCAATACAATGGTCTCTCAACCACTCTCGGATTTAATTTTGCTTACAATTAATTAAATCCTTGGCACAGACTTCTTTTGGATTCTCTGTTAATTGGCAGTCACGATCCTTCAATGAAGACTCTAGAATTTTTTTGTGGCTTCAATTAAAGCACTGTGCATCAATTAATATATATAGGTGATAGTGGCCAAATTTGATGATTTGTGCATATCATTAATTAACAAATTAATTAATCTATATGCATAGAATAATGGATTCTAAGAGATAACTTAAAATTTAAATTAATGGTTTAATTCAAATCTTTAGCCATACATGAGACTAGGCTTAAATCTTGGATCCACAAGATTTGGGTCCCATCTACAACAAACCCATCTTGATGCAAATTCACCATAATCTGTAGGAAGATTCTCCACAACATAACATTCTGCCACTTGGAGATTTCTTCCGTCTTGATTCCCAACGCTAATCGACATCACACGATTTCGCTGTTGCTCTCCTCATCAAATTTTCATGGAGAGATTCAACAATCTGCAAAAGAAATCCAGCTTAACTCTGTTTACGACCTTAGTGAACATATCTGGATTCTTTTCTTCAGTGATTTTCTGCAATGTCAACTCCTCCTCATCAATCGCTATACGAATGAAGTGGTACCGTACTTTGATGTGCTTCGTCCGAGAGTGATACACCGCGTTCTTCGCCAAATGTATCGCGCTTTGGCTGTCGCTCCACAAGGTATTGAAGTCTTGTTTCTTACTCAATTCTTCAAGTAACCCTTCTAACCATATCATTTCCTTACTTGCTTACGTGATCGCCAAGTGCTCAGGCTCTGTAGTTGACAATACCACAGCCTTTTGCAATTGAGAGACCCAACTCATCGTTGTTCCCCCAACCATGAATACGTATCCCGTTGTGCTCTTCCCACTATCTCGATCTTCTGAATAGTCTGCATCAACGTTTCCTTGCATTTTCATAAAGTTACCCCCGAAACATAAGCAGTGACCAGACATACCCCTAAGATACCTCAAAATCCACTTCACCGCTCTCCAATATTCTTTCTCCGGGTTTTGCATATACCTGCTAACAACTCTCACTGCATGTGCAATATCAGGTTTCATACTCACTATCGCATACATCAAACTCCCCACCGCAGAAATATAAAGTACTCTCGTCATCTCGTCCTTCTTCTCTTGAGTTGTCGGGCACAACTCCTTCATGAGTTCGAAATACTTTGCTAAGAGCGTACTCTTCGGTTTTGACTTGTCCATATTAAACCGCTTCAAAACCTTCTCAATGTAGTCCCTTTCCGATAACCACAGCTTTCGCTGTTTTGTATCTCGAACGATCTTCATGCCCAAGATTTGCTTCGCCGCTCTCAAATCCTTCATAGCGAATTTCTCGGCCGTTTTCTTCTTCAAAATTTGAATCTTCTCGAAAGTCGGACCCGCTACCAACATGTCATCCACATATAATGACAAAATAATGTAGTCTCCGTCCTTGAAAGTTTGAATGTAGACGCAGTGATTTGATTCACTCAAGACAAATTCTGTCTCTAACATAAACTGATCGAACTTGAGATGCATAGGAGCTTACTTGAGACCATACAAGCTCTTTCGCAGTTTACACACCATAATCTCCTCACCCTTCACCTCGAATCCCGGTGGCTGCATCATATAAATCTCCTTCTCCAAATCGCCATGAAGGAACGCGGTCTTCACTTCAAGCTGCTCTAAATGCAAATCCTCCACCGCCACAATACTAAGGATTACCCGAATGGATGTCATCTTCACTATAGAGGAAAAAATCTCTTGATAGTCAATACCTTGTTTTTTTGCTTATCTCTTGACCACCAGACGAGCTTTGTACCGCTTTACACTGTAGGGTTCCTAGACACACTCAAGAGGTTCCACAAGGCATCTACCATGCCGGATTAAAATTTTTAGGTGCTTGACAACCCTAAACAAGATCGTTAACTAGAGATTAGGCGAATCAAAAAGCTAGTAGATAACAATTATCACTAAGTGAAAGGGACTACAACCTTTGTAGATCCGGTCCTCCACTTCTTTAGCTCCGTGATGACGTCCCTTCGCTGCGATCACCGGGATCCCGGACTCTTGCGATGGTTTCGTCGGAGAAATGAGCGGGCTAGATCGTTGACTTCGATGCCGAAAATGATCTATGTCGAGGCAACTCTAACTCAAGCTCCATCTTCACTTGTCATGAAACTTGTGAAGATAACACACTCTACTACATGGCAAGTGGTAGAGGATAAAGAAATAGGAAGTGGGTTCACTTTGGATTTGGATTTCTCACTTGGATTCATCACTTGATAATTTTCAAGCAAATTTTCTTTTTCTTCATCAAGAAGAAGAAGAAGAAAATAGAAAAATAATTAATTAATAATAATAAATCAAGTGATCTTATCATAATGTAACCATGGGTGAAGCTAACACTTGTAGAGAATAAACTAGGGTTTAGGTTTAATGGTTAGGTTAAGGCAAAAAACAAAGTGGCAAAGACTTTCAAAGCTTCATGAAGCTTCATGAATAAAACAAACCAAGCCTCCACTTTATTCTAGCCAAAATGAATAAAGAAAATAAATAAAACAAATTAAAACCTAACCATTAACCTAAAGATAGTTAAAGCAAACATACACCCAAGTTTGCATGTATCATCAAACATGATACAATTAAGTGCACAAAAATATATTACATATACTACTTGTGCACATCAAGTGAGAAAATCCATCTTAAGTGAACAATACTAGTCAATGTAAAGTAATATATCAAATATATAATTATACATTAAATCATTAAATCAATACTTGATTTAATGATCCGGTCATATCGCATATAACCGACTAATATCAAGTGTATCAATGTATCGAATCAACATTTGATTCGGTAACCCGGCTATATCTCATATAACCGTCCGATGATACGAATCGCGGGAATAGAATTCAGTATCACATACTGGTATTATTCTCGGTCCCGCACATATCTCATATGCGCTCCTAGTTCGTTTCGCTTGAGCCAGGAAACCTCTGTGTAGGACTCTAAAGACTCGTCAATACGCCGGCAGCAGGTGATGATCATATCAAACACCCACAAGCCGCAAGCGGTCTGCTAAACGTAACGGCCACCCGGGTATTGAGCGATCAGAAGATCAACGAGCAAGCCCGCTCACACTCCTGTGAATCCAACCAGTAACACTTACCGTACAGTCCGGTCTGTTCGTCTGATATGTCGCATATCTCGCCTAGGGATGGTAAACGTCAGACCCCGGTAGCTTGATAAGTCATGCCGATGTAAGGTCCATAACAAGCATGAAACTACTGATAACTCTTACCAGTAAATCACTGTAACCCTGGCCAGGGATTTCCGGTTATAGCCAATCGAACACAGCGCAACATCAACTCCCTATACCGGGAGAGACGAATCCCCTCCTATCGCTCATTGCCTCCATGTGATTCGGGACTGTACCCAAAAACCACCGTTTTGCACGCCCTCTTGGACGTGGTAAGGTGGAAATCAAAGCACAGTGGGAATCACACAAGACTCTTTGACGATCTCAGGTCTACAGACTAACCTGTACCAGTGTCACCAGAGAACTGCCATCTGACGTAAGGTATAATACCATCCGGGAGTTCTCGGCGAGTCCGTCCAGTGTACCCAGTCTCCACTGAGCACCCGTATATCATCTATGATGTCAAACACAAATTGATATGGGATCATCCATCGCTCATCTGTATGGGTCGAGAAGGTATACGCTAATCTACTCTGGTATATCGATGCCCCGTCTCGATACACCCACGACTAGGGACCTTGAAGGATGTACTTATGGACTACCATGTCCTCACTAGTATGATCCGCATCATAGTCCAGGTAGTCAAGTACACATCCTAAGGGCTTTATCAACATGTAACAGAGAGACAGAAAGTATACATGTTAAGATAAAGAGCAACCATATAGCATACTATCATGTCGAGCAAGAAAGTCATACCTATATATGTCCCAGCATCCACTACAATATACATCCAATGTACAGTAATGGCCTCTAGGGCATACATATAACTAACAATCTCCCACTTTCACTAGGGCCATCTGTAGCAGTGGTTTCAGTATCACATACTCAACCATCCTATAAAAGTCTCTCTTTGGGAAAAGGCCTTTGTGAGTGGATCCGCCGTGTTGTCCTCTGAATCTACTCTCCTCACCTCGATCACCCTGGAGATCAACTATCTCCATGATCAGGTGATGCTGCCTCAGAATATGTCTGGGTCACTGATGGGATCGGGGTTCCTGGGCCAAAGCCATACTTCCATTGTCACACAATGGTATGAACCTAGTTCATCTCATGAACCAATATACACCCAAATTTCCTCTTTGGTAGTATCTTTAATAGCGATGTTACCAGCCTTTATCGTCTAGTTTGCCACGGTATCTAGCTTGGAACTCTTCCAACATACCGTCCCTCCACTGAGGGTAAAGACATTGCCTGCGACTGACATTCAGTCGTCTTTATCACCCTGAAATCTTTCCAGTGATTCTCTCCAGGATCGATTGATATCATCTCACTAAACCTAGTGAGAAGCCTAACATCCATTTAGATCTATCTCATAGATCCAAATCCCAGGATTTAGGAGGTATCACTTTGATTCTGTATGGAGAATCCTTGTGATAAGCGGAGATTGACCGTGCGTAGCATAGGAAACTCTTTTCCTATCAAGAGTATGTCATCCACGTACTCTACCAGGATCATCACCATACTCCATACTACCTTTTTGTACATACAAGGTTCATATACCGTTTTGATGAAGTCAAACTCTTTAACTACCACATCAAAACAGATGTTCCAACTCCGCGATACCTGCTTTATCCTGTAAAGCAACTTGCACACGTTTCCTCTGCTCCCACTGTTTACGAAGCCATCTGGTTGTGTACTTATAGACGTTCTCTTCTAAATCAGTATTTAGAAAAGCAGTCATGACACCCAACCACCAGATATCGTAGTCATGGTATGCAGCAATGTTAAGTAGGATCTGGATGGACTTAAGCATCGTCCCTGGAAAAGGTTTCATTTTTATCCACGCCTGGTCGATGACGAAAACCTTTAACAAGTCTAGCTTTGAAAGTCTCAACTTTTCCATCTATACCAAGTAATCTTCTCAAGATATACTTGCTCCTGATGGGGATTTAACCCTTCAGATATAGCAGCCAAAGACCATACTTTGTTGGTGTACATAGATTCCATCTCAGATTGCTAAGCATCCAGCCATTCTTACAGAGTCCCTACTCTCGATGGCCTGCTCGAAACTAGTTGGGTCATCATCTCATGATGCATTCCTCGCTCCCACTGTCATCGAGAAACCGAAGTATCTCTGGCGGATGAGGAACCCTACCAGATCGGCGGAAAGGCTGAGGTTCGTCGGGGACTATTGAATCCTCTGGTTCTGTCAAATCATTAGCTGTAGTTTGTATAGCTGGAACTTTTTTAGTTCTACAGAACTGACCTTGCTTCGATCTTGTCCGGATTTTGCTTTCGACATAGGCCGGACAATCCCAAATCTTAACTTACTTAAGAGATAGGCTCTTCCCATACCATATCCTATATGGAGTGGTAGGCACTGATTTGATTCGAACCTAATTCAATAGGTATGCAGCTTCGCAAGTGCACAACCCCTTAAAAGAAACAGGTAACTCGGTAATACTCATCATAGAGCACACCATATCTAATATGGTGTGATTGCTCCGCCCCGATACACCGTTGTGCTGTGGTATATTCAGAGGAGTAATACGGAGAGAGAATCTCATTCTCCTTTAGAATAATCCAGGAATTCTATGCACAAGTATTCTCCTCCCTGATCTTATCATAGGACATAATACTTATACCCGGTTTTTGGTTCTCTATTTCTAACTTATATTCTGTGAATATCTCAAAAAGTTCGGACTTGTGTTTCAACAGGAACATATGTCTGAATCTTGAGAGATTATCAGAGAATGTAATGAAATACAAAGAACCGGTCCTGGCATGTATAGACAGGGAACCTTACATACATCATCATGTATCAGTCCCAAGAGTTTACTAACTCTATCTCTGTTTCCAATAAACAGAGCTATGGTCATCTAATCTTTGTGACATGACTGGCAAGTTTCACAAGATGTAAATTCAAACTGATTTAAATATGCATCTAAATGTAACTTCAGCCAGTCGGGTCGCATTGATATGACCTGGTCTACAATACCTCAAGAAGGATTCGTTCATTTCTGAACTCTTCCTCTTGTGTGTGTTCTGTATACTAAGAACTGTAATTTGATTTAGAACGTCAATGCTTTCAGATAACGTGCCTGAACCGATCAACTCTTGATATAGGAAATGTTCAAAACATTATCCAACAATACAAAATTTTATCATTTCTTTACTAATAAAGAGACTGATATGATTTCGTATATCAGGTTCGGTATCTAATAGCATTTGTTTAGAATCAATGTATTGGTAATACAGGGTGACAGTGACCAACAGACTTGGCTGCAACACTTGCCCCGTTTTCTGTCTCATGAAACTTATCACCCGTTCTCAGTTCTCTACCTTTCTGTAGCCCTATGTAACTGATTACATATGCGGGATCCTGATCCGGTATCTAATACCTAGGACGTAGAGGACACTGAGAAACAGTTCTTTATAATGAACACACCCGAAGAAGATGCATCATATGCACTTTCTTCGTTTGGGCGGCATAGGAATTCTGGTATTCCCCTATTTCCTGCTCTGTCTTATAACAATTATAAGTTGGAGCGGGACCAACGTTCCCCAGCTCAGTATAACAAGCGGGTTCGGTCAATTCATCCATATTATTATCTTGATTAAGACGTGATATGGTCGCTACCTGGAGAGAGAGAGAAGAAAACACTCTGCGTGCGCTCTTGCAAGATTAGATTGGTTATTATTTTATCTAATCATGATGGCTCCTACAGTTTTTATCAAATCTTCCTTCAAACCCTAAAAGGAAAGACTAGCCGGGATTAATTACACGCTACAAGTTCTCCAATCTTTCAGCCAGGCCAGTGTTGGTACTTTGAGGGAGGTTCCCCGTGCTTTCGCACGGACCTAATTATAGTAAACCTCGTTTTCCCAGAGGCGTAACCCCGTTGACACCTTTCTAGACACCTACTTGATCGGCTAATTGTAATGTGTAAAACTCTCCCAGGAGTAACTCTTACTCGCAGCGGGTATCGGGATCCAACTATCTCATAAAAGGTATGCAATCTCATTGCAAATTTCAACACTTGAAATTCCCGATAATTTTGCCCCTAACGTGCTATGACCTTGACGAAAGCCAACAAACCATAGCCCGCTAGTCAAGTTCAACCCGTCATTTCTTGATTGAATTAAACCCACCCGCACGACCCTTGACGAAAGCCAACAAAGCCGCACGACTACCCTAATCCAATCGCATCATATGCAGCAGATAAGCTGCATATAGCTACCGCACACAACACCTTGACGAAAGCCAACAAATGCAGCACGAATACTATATACAACTTATCTGAAATGACGGAGGGCTACGACAGGTTTTTAAGAAAACCTATTGCGTAATGAACTTGATATCGTTGTAGAATCAAATGATTTTAAAATGGAGTGTTTTTTAGGCTTTTCTAGTTTTGCTAAAGGGGTCACTCCCGGTAAAGGGGTCGTCGGCCCTTTCCTCATAGAATAAGGTGCAGGATATATTAAATATACCGCTGTGCAAAGCAAAAACTATAGAAGCGGTCAAAAGACAAACCGAGGGTTGTAGCATCTGCCAGTTAATACTAAAGGAGTCACTCCCGGTGAAGGGATCTCGGTCCTTTCCTTATCGAATAAGGTGCAGGATGTTCTACAAGGAACACCGCGATGCAAAGCAAGAACTGTAGCTACCTGTTTTTGAAAATTCGATTCCACAACATCTTTAGGTTTCTTTTTCTTTCATTAATCATATTAATGAAGTCACATCATTTAAGTCACCTAAACATCACAGATAAATACGACGTACACTTATGCCATCCGCATTCGCCTCGATGTCCCCTCGTGCACCGTTAGGTTAGGTAACTAACGGAAGAGCGGGGCAGGGCTAGCGCGGGTGTAAAACATAAGTAACGTCTATATAATATATCATATTTACTATATACAGTATTTATCACAGAACATCAAATGATCACATCACAGATATCGCAACAGAAGAATCATATGAAACATTGGATATACTAGGACGTCCGCGTTTTCAATACGAGCCGGTATAAAACACGGATTCTACGGTCGCGATGAATAGCCAATCCCACACCCCTAGACCCCTACGAGAGCGGCAAGCAACCCTACCAATTCTAGGGTTAGGAGACCCGGACTCGACTCCTCGAGATGGTCTCCCACTGGACCCTAGAACCCGGTTACTTGTGCTCCCCTCCTTGGGTCTATCCTAATGCGGAAAAATAAATAATATACAAATGGTGACATCATCCGCAAGCTGGAAGTGCCCCAATAAAAGAATATTACATACAAGTTTTTTACATGAATGAAAATGAAAAACACTCATCTCACATAAAAAAAACCCGGCTATTCAAACACGACGATCCAATATAATATATCCAACAACACATAACATCACATATCATCAACGTAAGTAAATATGCCCATCCCAATTGTCGTTGACATATAGCAACTAAACCGGCGATATCACATATTACACTTACGGTTGCAGAAAAGTAAGTGTAAAACTACAACAGTTGGAATCCGCAACCTGCTTAGACATCGCATGCCTAACCAAATGAATTCCTTAGACATCGCATGCCTAACAATTATAAACCCCGCATTTTAGTCTTATTATCGAAAACTCTTTTCAATATCAAGTCGGGCAATTCAACAGGATTCCCGACATTCTGATCGAATGCTCGTCGCAAACTTTAGTGGACGGCCGCACCCCCGATACCGTCGACGAAGTGCACCAAGGCGGAACACTGCTACCGCGAGCACCCGAACGGATGCTTTCAGCGACGGGGTTCTCCTACAGTCACTTGGTCGGGGCTAAGGGGTGTAGCTGTCTATTAAGTTTACCCTGTGAGTATCCGCGTACGCTACGTGATTGCAACGGACTTTTGATCGCATCAAAATTCCGTGGCAACCGATCAAGTGAGACTAAAATGATATGTTTATAACATTCAAATCAGTTATCTCATAACTCCTTGTGGATTCCAAATATTGTATCACATTCCAGATAAATAGAAAATGTTAAACTTTCCGATCGAACAATCAAACACCCAAGTTTTCCCGAAACAGCTCAACACATGAAATAAGTTTAAAAACATTCAATTCATGCCTCAGTACCAACGGTCCAGCCGTAGAAGGGTCAAGCCAACGCCTCACATGTGGCACGCCGTACTGCCCCAAACCCTAAGGTTCAAAGGGTAGTTCAAGACGGTCACATAATCGAGTTAAGGTTTGTTGTCTTCTAGAAGGTCCATCGCGTTACTTGCACTACTTCGAACGTTCTTAAACTACGGAAAGATCCAACACTTGGAAATTTCCCGGCAGGGGAAAAAGTGGGTATTTATATCCGGTCGAACTTTTTAACATGTTCTAAATTTACCCGGAAAAACATAAGCGAGGTTAAAATATTCGATCGAAATATCGAGTCCCCAAAACAACCCAGAAAACTCAACTCTTGAGTAAAGATTAAAATTACCCAGAAAACACAGGAGTCATATAGAAACATTACTGTGCAAAGTTTGGTTAACGAAGCAACAGAATGGCCGCGGAACCGCCGCGCCACGTGGGGTAAGGCCGCGGTTCCGCGGCAGTTTGATGGATTTAGAACCACGTTTTGCACAGTAATTCATATAAAACCCTGCTTATTTTTCTGCATATTTTTAATCAGGAAAAATCCACAGTTTCAAAAATTGTACAGAGAAGGGTATTCGATTAGGGTTTCGGGTTCGAACGGACTTCTAACTTCGTCTACACATCGCCTGAAGCTCTAGCTAAGCTCTGATACCACTGTAGGGTTCCTAGGTACACTCAAGAGGTTCCACAAGGCATCTACCATGCCGGATTAAATTTTTTAGGTGCTTGACAACCCTAAGCAAGATCGTTAACTAGAAATTAAGCGAATCAAAAAGCTAGGAGATAACAATTATCACTAAGTGAAAGGGACTACAACCTTTGTAGATCCGGTCCTCCACTTCTTTAGCTCCGTGATGACGTCCCTTCGCTGCGATCACCGGGATCCCGGACTCTTGCGATGGTTTCGTCGGAGAAATGAGCGGGCTAGGTCGTTGACTTCGATGCCGAAGATGATCTACGTCGAGGCAACTCTAACTCAAGCTCCATCTTCACTTGGTCATGAAACTTGTGAAGATAACACACTCTACTACATGGCAAGTGGTAGAGGATGAAGAAATAGGAAGTGGGTTCACTTTGGATTTGGATTTCTCACTTGGATTCATCACTTGATAATTTTCAAGCAAGCTTTCTTTTTCTTCATCAAGAAGAAGAAGAAGAAGAAGAGAATAGAAAAAGAATTAATTAATAATAATAAATCAAGTAATCTTATCATAATGCAACCATGGGTGAAGCTAACACTTGTAGAGAATAAACTAGGGTTTAAGTTTAATGGTTAGGTTAAAGCAAAAAAACAAAGTGGCAAAGACTTTCAAAGCTTCATGAAGCTTCATGAATAAAACAAACCAAGCCTCCACTTTATTCTTGCCAAAATGAATAAAGAAAATAAATAAAACAAATTAAAACCTAACCATTAACCTAAAGATAGTTTAAAGCAAACATACACCCAAGTTTGTATGTATCATCAAACATGATACAATCAAGTGCACAAAAATATATCACATATACTACTTGTGCACATCAAGTGAGAAAATCCATCTTAAGTGAACAATACTAGTCAATATAAAGTAATATATCAAATATATAATTATACATTAAATCATTAAATCAATACTTGATTTAATGATCCGGTCATATCGCATATAACCGACTAATATCAAGTGTATCAATGTATCGAATCAACATTTGATTCGGTAACCCGGCTATATCTCATATAACCGTCCGATGATACGAATCGCGAGAATAGAATTCAGTATCACATACTGGTATTATTCTCGGTCCCGCACATATCTCATATGCGCTCCTATTTCATTTCGCTTGAGCCAGGAAATCTCTGTGTAGGACTCTAAAGACTCGTCAATACGCCGGCAGCAGGTGATGATCATATCAAACACCCACAAGCCGCACGCGGTCTGCTAAACGTAACGGCCACCCGGGTATTGAGCGATCAGAAGATCAACGAGCAAGCCCGCTCACACTCCTGTGAATCCAACCAGTAACACTTACCGTACAGTCCGGTCTGTTCGTCTGATATGTCACATATCTCGCCTAGGGATGGTAAACGTCAGACCCCAGTAGCTTGATAAGTCATGCCGATGTAAGGTCCATAACAAGCGTGAAACTACTGATAACTCTTACCAGTAAATCACTGTAACCCTGGCCAGGGATTTCCGGTTATAGCCAATCGAACACAGCGCAACATCAACTCCCTATACCAGGAGAGACGAATCCCCTCCTATCGCTCATTGCCTCCATGTGATTCGGGGCTGTACCCAAAAACCACCGTTTTGCACGCCCTCTTGGACGTGGTAAGGTGGAAATCAAAGCACAGTGGGAATCACACAAGACTCTATGACGATCTCAGGTCTACAGACTAACCTGTACCAGTGTCACCAGAGAACTGCCATCTGACGTAAGGTATAATACCATCTGGGAGTTCTCGGCGAGTGTTCACACCAGAATATTGCATTATTATATTCCCCATTCTTATATATTTTACAAATAAACAGGTACTTTTGACGCATGTCTGCTACATATTACAGGTAACAGGTTCTTGGACAGAAAACAGTGAAAATGATGAAAAGACGATGCAAAAGTGGACTTTGACCAACAAATAGGAGGATCTTAGTCAAGCCTACATCGAAAGACAGTTCACAATCAACAAGGCAACGCATGGTCCATGTGCTCAAGGCAAAACGGTTAAAAGATCCATTGCAAAATGTTCACTGAAGATCTGGAACCAACCTAGAAGCCCAAATGGAAAAGGACATATAGAAACAGGAAGACAAAGTCACCAGAAGCCAGCACCAGAAAATTCAGATCCCAAGACCTCAAGTTGGCCGCGGAACCGCGGCCAAACCCAGGCGAAGGCCACGGTTCCACGGCCGTATTAAGCACGTAGAATGTAATTTTTTTGGCATAATTCTTGGAGGCTTTGACCGGTCAACCTAGGGCTATTTTTGTAAATTTAGACATGCGGATCAAAATGTAACCTAGGGTTTCCTATTCTCTATAAATAGGAACTCTAAAGATTGTAAACTTTATGCCTCCCTTTAATGAATAAAATTTAGAAATCTTTTGGAGAGCATCGGTGTTTCTTCTCCATTCAGAAATTCAGATCTGACAACCCTGCATGGATGATTGGAGGGATGCATCTGTAAGTGATTTAATTTCTTGCCTTAGTATAGATTTAATTTCATGCCCTAGGAACTTGTTTATGGTTTAGCTTTTGGGAAGGATTTTGAGAGATGTGATCTCTCATCCTTTTCTTACCCACCAAATATTTACAATAGGACTCCATGCATACATGCACATACCGCTCCCTACGGCACTCTATCCCTCGAGGTAGCGGTGATACCGTAGTATAAAGGCCCGGGTGTGATGTTTTCCATGGAGGTTAGGGTAAGGATCTCTAAAGGAAGGACAAGAACCTAGAGGAAGGAACACCTTCCCGAACGGATCTAATCCACTTTATTGATAATTACCATAACTCCTCATAGATCTTCATTCGGGTATTGAAAGCGGTGAGATTTAATTACATTTCCAAACCATCCCTAAACCTAGCCCTAGCAAGAGTAGATCTAGATAATTGCCCCAGGTTAATTAGGTTTTTAGATTTAATAATTAATCCGAACACCCTTCGGAATTAACTCGTTAGAGCGAATCGGAAATTCACAACATCCCTGTGGATCGACCCGTACTCACCGGCTAGCTGCAAAGCGACGCCGTTCTTGATTGCGGTTACAAATATTTTTGATCTATCTTTTAGAAAGTACAAGCACGCTAAATCATACCAAATCAAATGGCGCCGTTGCCGGGGATGGCGTAGAAATTTCCTTTTCGCAATTTCGGGTTAATCATAAAATTAAAAAATCATAAAAATCTGAAAAAATCAAAAAAATATAAAAATATATATAATTTGTTATTTTTGGAAGGGATACTTTGTGGTTGAATTTTTGCAGGATATACAGAATCGGATCTGGAAAATTCCAGAAAGCGAAACAGAAAAAGGGGTATAGGAACAGAAGGGATTTTAACTAACAGAAGAGCAGCGAGTCCATCCAGTGTACCCAGTCTCCACTGAGCACCCGTATATCATCTCTGATGTCAAACACCAATGGATATGGGATCATCCATCGCCTATCTGTATAGGTCGAGAAGGTATACGCTAGTCTACTCTGGTATATCGATGCCCCGTCTCGATACACCCACGACTAGGGACCTTGAAGGATGTACTTATGGACTACCATGTCCCCACTAGTATGATCTGCATCATAGTCCAGGTAGTTAAGTACACATCCTAAGGGCTTTATCAACATGTAACAGAGAGACAGAAAGTATACATGTTAAGATTAAGAGCAACCAGATAGCATACTATCATGTCGAGCAAGAAAGTCATACCTATATATGTCCCAGCATCCACTACAATATACATCCAATGTACAGTAATGGCCTCTAGGGCATACATATAACTAACACACACCGCCGGCCTCATATTTAATCATGTACACCCACCTATTAAGCAACACTTTCCGATCCTTGGGTAAGTTCACTAGGTCCCATGTATGGTTCTTCTTCAAAGATTCCATCTCGTCGTCCATAGCTTGCTCCTACTGCTTGCTAGCACCATCACTTGTTGCTTCTTCAAGGAACTCAGGCTCTCCCGCATCTGTATACAAAATGAAGTCGGTCACAAGTCTTTCAGGTATCCTTCTTTCTCTCGTAGATCTCCTTAAAATAGGTACATACATATGGTTGCTGAACATAATCACCATCCTATTCTTGAACCTGATCCTGTACTGCGGCTTCCTCTTGTTAGTTATATGTATGCCCTAGAGGCCATTACTGTACATGCGATGTATATTGTAGTGGATGGTTGGACATATATAGGAAGGACTTTCTTGCTCGACATGATAGTCTGCTATCTGGTTGCACTTTATCTTAACATGTAAACAAATACTGTTTTGTGATCACATGTTAATAAAGCCCTTAGGATGAGTACTTGACTACCAGGATTATAATGCAGATCATACTAGTGGGGACATGGTAGTCGATAAGTACATCCTTCAAATGTTCCTAGTCGTGGGAGTATCGAGACAGGGCATCGGTACTCCAGATTAGACTAGCGTATGCGCTTCTTGACTCATATGATGGGCGATGGATGATCCCATATCCATTAGTGTTTGACATCAGAGAAGGTATACGGGTGCTCAGTGTTAGTGTATATGCCCTAGAGGCCATTACTGTATCATACTAGTTTGTATATTACTTAAGGGAAGCTCAGGATATTCACCATTGTATAGACAATCTTGCTCAAAATAGTAGTATGCTACTTGGTTTGTTTCTACTTCAATGTGTGTACATGTGTTTCTTTTAACATATCGTCTATACACATTAGTGGAGCCCTTAGGATCTTTGCTTGATTACCAGCGTTGTGATGGCAGTCACACTCGTGGGGGCTGGGTAATCCACAAGCACATCCTTATGTAGGTCCCTAGTCGTAGGACTATCGAGACAGGGTATCGATACTCCGGAGTAGACTAGCGTATGCGCTTCTCATCCTAGCATGGGAGACGGTCTGTTCCACAGCCGTCAGTACGTCGTACTTGAGATAGTATGCGGGTGCTCGTTAGGTTACGAGTACACTGGACAGGACTCGTCGGGAACTGTTGGTTGGTACTATACCTATCGTCAGTTATCAGTTCCCAGGTGACATGAGTACAGCGTAGTCCGCTGACTTGACACTGTCACTTCGCCTCGAGTGTGTTCCCACTGTACTTTGATTACTACCCTACCACGGCTCAAAGGAGTCGTGCAAACAGGTAGTAGTTGGGAGCAGTCCCGAAGTACTTGGAGGCAGTGACGGTTAGATAGGATTCGTCTCTCCCGGTATTGGGAGTTGATATTGCGCTGTGTCTAGGAGAGCCATTACACATAGTCGTCCCTGACCAGGGCAAGCGAGATACACTGGTAGGTTTCCAGTGTTATCTCAGGGTGTTCTGGGCTACACTCCGACACGACTTGTACCGCTATTAGGATATTTTCACTAGAAATATCACAATATAAAATCTACATTCATTACAACTCTAAAAACGAATAATAAATACTTGGGGTGTATTTTGAAAAGTATATAAAAGTATTTTTACATAAAAACCCCTCAAGTTCTATAAATTACCCTAAGGACCCTAGTAAACATAGGTTTAAGCAGGACCAATCTCTTGAGCCTCAGGGAGCCAGAGAAGTGAGTGCTTGCCGATTTAAGGTAGACAACTTAATAATGATGTTATCAATACGGTAATCGTCTTGGAAAAAGACATAAATCATGCCGTCCATGTGCAGTGGTTACCGATAATATCAAAACAATCAGGACTTCAATTTACTGACTCAGAGTGAGTCTCATTATAATCTGACTTGAATATGATTCAAGTACAATTTACAATCTATAGTCTACAGTCTATAATCTACAATCTATAATCTTCAATCTTACAATTCAACATGAATCCATGAATCTAATTATCAATCTATACAACATGACTGAACCGAACCATGGATATACATTCCATTTACATGGTTCTCCAGTTATTCCATTTACAGGATTCTACAGTTACATCCGTTTACTGATATCATGGTTCCGGTCAGTCATCCAATTATACAATCAATACAATTTACAATACAATACAATACAAACAAGACACTACGAGGTTTAAGGGGTAGATTGGTACGGAAGGTGTTAAAAGTGGCACGAGACTGTAAGACTTAATACACCTAACATGAATCCAGTTGTTGTTGTACCGTGGCATAAACGGTTTCTTGTATTATGCTTGCCTCTAGTCTCTGGCATATAGAGACTCCTCTCGTATACACTGGCATTCTTCTGTACCAAACTACAAACAACAGCGTTAACACAATATTATAACAATATACTACAACATTAAAATCTACTCTCCCACTCTCTTACTTTCTGTCTATTCTACTTCTCTCTTATCTTTGGGACTTACCCAGCGATTTGTTCGCTGACGACATTCTCTTTCTTTCTTCTTTGAATGTCGTCAGGTGATCTGGACACGTCAGAGATCGAGCCCACGAGTGAAGACTTGGACCAATTCAGTGAAGACCCCGAGCTCTAGTTCATTGTACACTTTCTATTTCGGTACTTTTCATTTCTGCCATTGTTTAGGCATCGCCTTATTCCATATATTTACTTTTCCATGCATTGTACAAAAGAATGTGAATAAATAAAGTTGCTGTTTTATTATATGTTGTCTCTTGTGATTTTACTTTTATATTGCTTAGATACGCTTAGCGTATTTACTTCACAGTAAATACGTAGCGGCCTCGTCGCGTCCTCTGCCCGTATACTGGGAAGCGGGGCATGACAGGTTTTGTTGGTGGCTTATGCAGGTCAGAAATGTATAGAACCATACTTTGCAGTTCTGTTCTGCGTGAACAACCTAAGCAATATAAAACACAAGAACCAGCAACTAAAACATTATTTACAATCATGTTCCTTGAATCTTATCATTTCATATTCTTTGAATCATATACTTTGAATCTGTCCTAACCCAAAATTCCCTCATCTCTTTTACAATCTTACCAAAACCTTCACATCCCTTCACACATTTTTCACATTTTTAAAACCCTCCACCTTGTTATTTTTCTTTTTCACACACTATCAGTACTTCAGTCACCACATTTTTCTTAAATGTGTTACACTTTCCTTTTACAAATTTCGAGGACGAAATTTTTTTAAGGAGGGTAGAATGTAACAACCCTAAATTTCCTATACAAGTTTTTACAAAAAAAAAATTAAATCCTTAAAGGGGTATTTATTGTCTGAGTACAAGACTTAAGTAATTAATTAGCAATTTAATTACAAGAAAGAGCTTGTGGCTCATTGGTAATACCTTGCATTGCTGAACCAAGCCACCAGAGTTCAAATCCCATGCCCCATATTATTTTTAATATTTATTTTGTTTTAAATTTTATAGAAGCCCAACAGTCAACACGTGATAAATTCCAAAAATCCCACTACATATAGAAAACTAAATATACCAGTGTGTACAACTGATGACCCCCCACCTACCCACTGCCTGACTCGGCCGAGTCGGCCGGCGGACCGGCCGACTCGGGCCGGCACCACCGGCCGGACTCGGCTGGACGGCCGAGTCCCCAACAGGAAAAATCCGACTCTTCATCTCCCTACTCCCCTGCACACTTCATTTTCCCATATCGGTTCCAGAAACCATTGAAATCCCCATTTACCCCATATTTTAATGAATTTTAATATATTTTTTACATTTTTTATTTTAAACTTTTCATCTACCCTAACCCTAGCCTAACCCTATAATTACCACCCCTACCCTCCACCCTCTCACCCCAAACTCTGAGCCAACTCTAAAAAATTCTCAAGAAAACTTGTGTACTTTGAAATCGAGCACGAAGCGAAGCTACGGTGAATTTTCCGGCGAACTTTCGACGATCATTCTAGGAGCTCCCGGCGACGAAGCGACACACCGGCGACTCCTCCCGTTCTATCTCTTTCTCTTAGTTGTCCAAAAACCCGTAAGTCCCATTTTCTATCTCTCTTTTCTATTCTAAAAATACGGATTTACAAAACCCGACGGAATCGGAACAAATCCGATTTCCGATTCGGTTTTCTTATAAAACTTCACTTCTCGTTAATACAATTGTGCTTAAACTCTTTCATGTTGACTATTAAACACTAATCAATCAAATTGATCAAGTTTCATTTCATAAAATGACGGCTATTTCACTTTATCGTATTTTTCATTTAAATACCACATTGTTTCAATTATACACTTAACTTCATTAAACTTGCTATACCTTTAAGTAGACCACGAGGTAATGACCTACCTCCTCACACACTCATATGCAACATAACACGATACTCTCGAGAACTTAGAATACGGGAAAACAAACATTTTCATTTAAATACCCTTTACTTAATAAAACCATTTCTAAAAGATTTAGTATTGATACATCTTTACAAATAAATAACCTTTGAGCTAATAATAAAAATATCTAGACTCAGCCAATTAAGGACTGTCGCGATCATTAGGACAGAGGAAGGTTGTGGGAACTCAGTCGTTTATCTAAACCTGACTTTGTGTTGTCTAGGCTAGACAAGTGAGAAAGGTAACTTTAAAAGGCCCGTCTCACGGTGATTCGTGAGCGGATCTCTCCTTTCTTCACTTGTACTTACCTGGCCATAATTGGTGGTGAAGAAGCGATTTGAGGTATCTCACAACTTGTCGCTTTGGACCAGTTAGGAGCAGTCTAGTTGACTTAGAAGACCCTAGAACATAGAATACGGGAAAACGACACTTTTTCATTTAAATACCATAATTAATAAAACCGTTTTCCTTAATGATTAGTATTTATACAAATCTTTGCAAAGCACCGCTACAACCTATTTGAGGAACCCGTTCGGGATGGTGCGGTTTATCGTACATTCTCGGGCTTAGTAGTGCGAGATGCAGACCTCCGCAAGGAGTATTCGGTCTCGAAAGATTTAAAACATGATATCTTAAGAAAACGAGATTTCTAGAATATTATATATATACTAAAATTATTTTCATATAAATATATGTATATGTAACATAAAAATATCTATTTTGAATTATTACAAATATTCAACTTTTTCTAAAAATGTCACAAGAATCAATTTTACACTAAAATACCATGAATTCCATACAAATCAATATTATAAATAAATACCTTTATTACTGAAATTAGGATATTTTCACTAGAAATATCACAATATAAAATCTACATTCATTACAACTCTAAAGACGAATAATAAATACTTGGGGTGTATTTTGAAAAGTATATAAAAGTATTTTTACATAAAACCCCCTCAAGTTCTATAAATTACCCTAAGGACCCTAGTAAACATAGGTTTAAGCAGGACCAATCTCTTGAGCCTCAGGGAGCCGGAGAAGTGAGTGCTTGCCGATTTAAGGTAGACAACTTAATAATGGTGTTATCAATACGGTAATCGTCTTGGAAAAAGACACAAATCCTGCCGTCCATGTGCAGTGGTTACCGATAACATCAAAACAATCAGGACTTCAATTTACTGACTCAGAGTGAGTCTCATTATAATCTGACTTGAATATGATTCAAGTACAATTTACAATCTACAGTCTACAATCTACAATCTATAATTTTCAATCTTACAATTCAACATGAATTCATGAATCTAATTATCAATCTATACAACTTGACTGAACTGAACCATAGATATACATTCCATTTACATGGTTCTCCAGTTATTCCATTTACAGGATTCTATGGTTACATCCGTTTACTGATATCATGGTTCCGGTCAGTCATCCAATTATACAATCAATACAATTTACAATACAATACAATACAAACAAGACACTACGGGGTTTAAGGGGTAGATTGGTACGGAAGGTGTTAAAAGTGGTACGAGACTGTAAGACGTAATACACCTAATATGAATCCAGTTGCTGTTGTACCGTGGTATCAACGGTTCCTTGTACTATACTTGCCTCTAGTCTCTGGCATATAGAGACTCCTCTCGTATACACTGGCATTCTTCTGTACCAAGCTACAAACAACAGCGTTAACAAAATATTATAACAATATACTATAATATTAAAAGCTACTCTCCCTCTCTCTTACTTTCTGTCTATTCTATTTCTCTCTTATCTTTGGGGCTTACCGAGCGATTTGTTCGCTGACGACATTCTCTTTCTTTCTTCTTTGAGTGTCGTCAGGTGATCTGGACACGTCAGAGATTGAGCCCACGAGTGAAGACTTGGACCAATTCAGTGAAGACTCTGAGCTCTAGTTCATTGTACACTTTCCATTTTGGTACTTTTCATTTCTGCTATTGTTTAGGCATCGCTTTATTCCATGTATTTATTTTTCCATGCATTGTACAAAAGAATGTGAATAAATAAAATTGCTGTTTTATTATATGTTGTCTCTTGTGATTTTACTTTTATATTGCTTAGATACGCTTAGCGTATTTACTTCACAGTAAATACGTAGCGGCCTCGTCGCATCCTCTGCCCGTATACTGGGAAGCGGGGCGTGACATTAACACATGAATTAGTAATCCACTGCCTATCATTCTCATTAGTAAGGACATGTGCAATTTGCATGCTATCTTATGCTTGAATCTCGTCCTCATCACTAGCATCATCATCATCATCACTTTCATCTCCACTATATTCCAACACCGCTGGATCCGTAGCAGGTATATCGGTTGGATGTGTGGAACCAACATTGGGGATTTGCATGGTACTTGATATTCCGTCTTCATACCGACGAAATCTCGACCTATCGTCTGCAAACGGTTTCCATCCCGTATTGTATTCCGTATTGTATGGCTGCATGTGCTCGGTATTTTGGGGCATAATATTGAAGCCGAAATTTGGCGCTGGCATGCAATTAAAACCGAAACTTGTGTTGGAGGTAGTGCCCTCAGAGTCAATTATTGGATCACAGGCACGTGATTGCAATGATTGAGGGAGGACCTATCCCAGTAGGACAGTCTTACTCAAGATGATAGTATGCTATCTGGTTTATCTTTATCGTCATGTACTGCTTTAGGTGACCTTACAGGTTGCTATTGCACGCTGATAGAGCCCTTAGGATTCTTGCTTGACGACCAGCAGTATGATGGCGATCATATACGTGGGAGCTGGGGTTTATAAGCACATCCTTAAAAGGTCCCTAGTCGTGGGAGTTTCGAGACTGGGCATCGATACTCCATTAGTAGACTAGTGTATACAGTCGAGACGCCGACGAGGGGCGGTGGTCGGTCTCACAAGCCATTAGTGTCAGTTGGTTCACCTAAGATGTATACAGGTGCTCATTAGGTTATGAGTACACCGGACAGGACTCGCCGGGAACATGCTAGTTGGTATTATACCTGACGTCAGATAGCAGTTCCCTGGTGACATGTGTACAGGTTAGTTCATCGACCTGAGATCGTCATTTATCTCGTATGAGTTCCCACTGTGCTTTGATTACTACCCTACCACGGCTCAAAGGAGTCGTACAAACAGGTTTTAGTTGGGTACAGTCCCGAGCCACATGGAAGCAGTGAGCGGATCTGCAGGGGTTCATCTCTCCCGGTATTGGGGGTGAGGTCGCGCTGTGTCTAGGAGAGCCATTACACAAAGCCCTCGGCCGAGGCAGGAGATTTACTGGTAGGTATTCCAGTAGTATCTCAGGGTGTTCTGGGCTACACTCCGACACGACTTGTACCGCTTTTGGGGGTCTGACTTTTACCAACCCCCTAGGCCCGCCATGCGATACTCATAGACGAACGGACCGGACTGTACGGATATTGTCTCTTACAGGCTCAGTAGGTGTCAGGATGAGTTCGCTCATCGACGTCCCTTTTGGTCAATACCTGGTAGCCCGTTACGTATATGGCTAATACCTCTGACGTGCTAGTGGTTAAATCCACAACCAAAGTATTGACGAGTCTTTAGAGTCCCCCACAGACCAGTTTCTCAAGTTTTGGGCGAAACGCTGTAGAGGCCATATGGAGATATGGCAGGGTTCGATCAGATACGTGCGGTATTACACGGATCGTGATCGGACGAAATATACTAGCGGGCTTTAGTTTAAGCCAGATCCTAGTATTGTACAGTGTGGATTTTGTCTCTTTGCATTTGTATTCAGTGGGAATACAAATGCGGGTATGTATATACAGTCGCGGGGTTTTCCTGTAATTTATTACGGGATCTGTTTTCTGAAGTTGCCAGTTTGCATTCCGTTCCGGCCAGTTTTCCTTTGTTCCTTCACGGCTGGATTTTTCTGATGGAGGGGCTAATTTGCAAGTTTGCAAATTAGCTAAGTGGAGGGTTGTATGTGGCATTTGGCTTGTCATGATAATTCAAAGCATCTTTGCTTTTTCTTTAATCATGGTTTTGCATTTAATGTGATGAGATTGTGATGAGAGTTGATTTGGATCTTTGAAGTGAGACTTGTTTTTAGACTTATGGTCACCATTTTCTTTACTACTACACTCACCTCACTTCTTGTTGATTCTTGGACTCTCCCATTTCTAGTGAGGCCGGCCATAATTGTGAGGGTAGGAGGTTTCATTATTTGTGAGAGAAATTGATTCATCTCATTTGCTTGCTTGCAAAATTCCTAACACCTCTCAAAAGTTCTTTTTCCTCTCCACCATCAATGGCAACTTCATAAACCCCAATAGAGACAATCAATTCTACACTTATCCTACAGCACCCTTGGGCACGTCGGCTGGCCAACTTCGTGCCCGAGTTGTCTCGGTCTAGAGGTGGGAGCCCATAAAAGAACCCGGCGATGTGGTGTCCGTTCCGACGAGGAAATGGAGACCGGAGATTCCGCGAGGAGATCGTAGTGGAGGCGAAGACCGAAGGATACGGATCGCTTGGTATAGCTCTCTAACCTTTCTCTTGTTTGCTAGGTTTAGGTTAATGGTTCGATCCGGGTTTTAGGATGCGGTAGTGCCGGTTTAAAGTCAAGAAAAAATTTCGTTTCTGCATTTTGGCCGAGGAAAGACGGCCGGGACGCTACCGTAGTCTTACATGGTATCAGAGCCACGCCATTAACCTAGTCTAGCTTGCTCTAGTATGTTTAGAACTCGATCGAACAAAAATCCCAAAAACCGTATTTTCTAGTGCATCAGGTTTCTGTCGATTTTGTTTTGGCTCTAAAAATTTTTCAGTACATTGCAGAAACATGTGCAGGAAATTGTAAGCATTCTGCAAAAATTTGGTAAGGTGATGCTTTAGTACGACCGCGGAAACGCGGCCTAACCCCTGGTTTAGCCGCGGTTCCGCGGTGGAGAAAAGTCAACGCCGTACCAAATTTTCACAGTAGGATTCTGGGTTGGAAATAGGGGTTTTGGGATATTCTGTTTGGGCACAGATTTTTTTTGAGTGCTACAGTAGTGTTTGGGGCCCACTTCGGTAAATTTGATCGATCGAAAATTTTAAACATGTTAGTTCACAGTATTTACATTATATCTGCGACCGTGAATGTCATTTGATCGGTAAATCCTGTCTAACTGCTATAGCCCTTTTAGATGGATTTGCGAACGTGACATTCACGTTGATGTTCTGTGTTGTGCTGTGATGTTGCGGATTGGTCGTGGGGGATAGCCTGGATGCAATGGTAGTACAGTTTTGTTTTATATGTACATTTGATATTGCGGGGCGAGCGTCCGACATGTGGACTGCCGTCACTGCCTGTTTGTATATTATTCTTTTGGGGCACGACCGGGCTGAGGTCGATGTACCCGTTGTATATTTTACTTTCTGTACTAGGTTTGCCCTGTGGAGGGGTGCACGGATAGCCGGGTTCTAGAGGGCAACGGGCCCGCATCTCATGGCGTTGAGACGGAGGGGGCTTCACTCTAGAATTGGCGGGCTATTCGCCGCACTCGCAGGGGGTACAGGTTGACCCAGGAGGGGTGCCCGAGTTACCGGATTCCATGAAGTGCTGGGTGGTCCATTCACGTTGTTGAAGGGGGCTGCCTCGCTTCATGTTTTGGCGGGTAACTTGCCGCGCCCGTAAGGGTCTAGGTTTTCATTGCATAGGCTATCCACACAATCAGGGGAACGTCGGGTTTCAGTAGTGGCTCTATGAAACCCGGGGATCCCAGATATCTGTATTATTCTGTGATGCTTATTACATTTCTGTGATGTTGCATTTTATCACGCCTTGAGCGAATATTATATATTGATATATATATACTAGTAGATGTTGTATATGTTTTGCATCCGCGCTAGTCCAGTCCCCGCTCTGTCGTTAGTTAAGTAACCTAACGGGTGATGACGGGACCCAGTGGCGAATGCGGATGACATATACGTACATCATTATTTTCGTTCTTTATTGGTGTGATCAATTGATGGGACTGCGTTGATTCGGATCAATGCAAGCTAAACAAACCTATTCTGATGTTGTTGGAACATTTTTCAAAAATCTGTTATTGCAAGGACGTTCTCTTTTGTTTTGCACAGTGGTATTCGGTTATGAATATCCAGCACCTCAGTCGACGAGGCAAGGGCCGAGATCCCTTCACCGGGAGTGACCTCTTGGACAGAAGTTTGCGTCAGGGCAATAACTTCACTATAGTCGATTACTTTTGCTTTGCATCGTGGTATTCAGTTGGAATATCCTGCACCTCATTCTACGGGGAAAGAGCCGAGATCCCTTCACCGGGAGTGACCTCTTTAGCAAAGGTTTTCGTCACTATATTTTTATAAAAAAGGCTATGCAGTTCCTTCAACGATATCAAGTTCATTACGTGAAAAGTTTTTCGCCAAAAACTAGACGTAGCCCTCCGTCATTTCTTATAAGCATTACTTAGTATTCGTGCTGCGTTTGTTGACTGTGTCAAGGCGTAGTGTACGGTAGCTAAGTAGTGTTCGTTTGTGGCATATTGATGGGATTGGTTAGGACAGTCGTGCGGCCTTGTTGACTGTGTCAAGGGCTTGTACGGGTGAGTTTAATGCAATCCAGGATAATGACGGGTTGAACTTGACTAGGACTCTTTGATTTGTTGACTGTGTCAAGGTCACTTGGGTCCTAGGGGTAAAAATCATATCGGGAGTTTCTAAAGAAACTGAAACTTACCAGATATGCGCATACCTTCTGGAGTGTGATAACGTGAGCGGATTCCGTCACGTTATCATGCGATGATAGTTGGATCCCGATTCCCACTGATGAGTTGGTTTACTCCTCGAGTGATCCCGACTAATTCTTCTTTCAGGTTTGGGGAAGAATTTGACGTTACAGTGGGAGGTTTCCTGATTAGATAAAGTGATAACCATTCTGATCTAGGTTAGAGTGCACGCTGAGTGTTTCTTTTCTCTCTCTCTTTGGCAGCGACCATTGACCCGACCCTAGACTATGACTCAGTGACCAAGTTGACCGAACCTTCTTATAAGACTGGCTTTTGGATTGTCAGAGTTGCAAACCTCATTGCCACTCCTACTTTTACCCTTTTCTCCAGGACACTCCGTATTACTACGAACGTCCACTTCCATTGGATAAAACCATCGTATGGTTATATACGAACTCGAAGGAATTTATTCGAGGATGGTTTCCGATTCTGGAGAAAACGAATAGGACTATTCAGTTGTCTTTTCCTTTTACCTTCTCTCAGGTTGCTAGTGCTCCTTGGATTAGGACAGTATACCTATTACGCTTATTGGATAGTCTTCTTCCAAACCTTAGGCTGGTGCCGAACGGTAGGGAATGAAGAAAACCAATTAACCTAACGATGGTGTACAGAAGGTATTATGTAAAGACAAATAAAAGGATTAGTAAGAGGGCAAAGTAAATTGCGACTGCTATTCACGACCAAACCAAGTATTTCTTCGCCAATCCTAAATCACCTTTGTATTTCTCCAGGACACTCCGTGTCACTACGAAGATCCATAGTTTATTGGATATTCCATCGTATGGTTATATACGAACTCGAAAGGAACTTGTTCCAGTTCGGGGATGGATTCTGGTTCAGGAGAAATAGGAATAAAGTTTATTCAGTTGTCTTTTATCTTTACCTTCTCTCGGGTTGCGAGTGCTCCTAGGATTAGGACAGTACACCCATTATGCTTATTGGATAGTTTTCTTCCAAACTATAAGCTGATGCCGAACGGTAGGGAAGGAAGAAAACCATTTGGCCTAAAGGGGTGTGCAGAAGGTAACGACTAAAGACATATAAAGGGATTTGGAGAGATGGCAAAGAATTATACGGTTACAGTTGTGAATCTGGATAATGGAAGAGGCATTACTAGGAATACCCGGATACCCCTACGAAACATTTCAATGTTTCAGTTTCACTGTGTACTGTTAAAAGAAAACTGATTTCCCAATTAGCCCTTGCTCCAGGGTATGTATTTACCAGGTTTGATTCTCACATCTGTATGGTTTTACAGATGATGAGTGGGAGTAAGTTATTGGGAATTGGGTGATTATCCTCATTATTTCGGGATTCGTTGTAATTGGTGATATTTGAGGAAATCGCCTGGGTTGTTTGCCGAACGGCAAATATTTGGTTTTGAATATCCGTTGTTATGCACCAATTTCAAATTGATATATCTGTACGTCTAGTTTTTATAGAGTGAGATATACCTTTTTGAAATTATGTCCATGACATTTACCTATATCAGTGGATGGTTAGGTAAGGAGCATTAAACAGCGGTGTAATTCTTCTCAACCATAAGTACAGTCTTCAACCTACGGCACACAGGGAATGAGTTATTAAACTCAAGGGACTTATACAGAGTATTGTATATTGTCCAGTATCCATTAGGACAGAGGAGTTGGTCCTCGTACTATATTCGGTTTACTTATGACTTCTCTGGTTCTTAGACAAGTGTTTCGTAGAAACACAACGTCTGAGTTTTGAGAAGTTGTAGGTATATGAATAAAGTAGAGAACCAGGTAATGCAAGTATCGGGATTCTTCAAGGTGATCGAAGATGTAGATACTTGTGTAAGGTATTCAGTTGATAGTAATGATTAAGAGAACTTGCTTCTCTTTCAGGTTACTCATAATTGGAAGCACTTCTAAGTTGAGTAACGCTGATCGGCCTCATTCCATTTAGTTGACATGCACTGGAGATAGCTGCATGATTTGAATCTGGTTCAATTAAATCGGTGCCTCTGTTTCTATATTGGATATAGAACAGTTCATATCTTAACGATGTTAAGGTACGGGGAGTTGTCCGGCTTATGCTTAAAACCAGACTCCGGATAACTCTAGGCACGTTTCTTAATGGCTGTTTGTGGGTTGACCCGGGCTATGACGAGGGTTGACTTTCTACCATCTGGAAGATCAATAGTGATATTGTTCTAGACTCGCCACAGTTTTAATAAAAATGGATTTTTTCAGAAAACAGTAGTGGGAGTATGGTAGAACTGGAAGTGATTCCAGAACCGCAAACGATTACTGAAAATTTGATAAGAACCTAAAGATTCAATCTGATTTGACATTCCATTAGCCACTCCGCAGATATGGTGGGTAACCTCAGGCTCGAGAGGTACTTCGGTAGCCTCAAGGACGGTGACAGGGAGGTTCTTGTTTACCCAGACTTGCCATTGCTGTTGTTTCAGGCTGTGAGACCCGGCAGGAGGATGAGTATAGCGTCTTTCTAAACTAGCTTTAGAAGTGTACGTCTATATGACTCTGCCAGAGGCTTGTCGTAGTTAGCGGGAGCAGAGGAAGCATAGTTGACAAGTGACTTATGTCTATTTATAGACTAAAGCAGATATAGCAGAGATAGATCATCTATTTCTGATGTGACAGTCATAGGCTTGACTTCATCAGAATAGGGGATGGATCTGTTAAGAAGGTAGTAGGGCGTGATGTCCTGGTATTTGGATGACATACACAGAGTAGGAAGTGAAATTTCTATACTACGGTCGGTTATACTTTGGTTGTCACACAGTGGTTTCTCCACATAGGATATTAATCCAGTCCTGGAGAAACGATCGGAAGCAGTTTTAGAGCATAAGTGGATATTCTAGAGATATGATAACGGCATCCTCCTTCGGGAGACGGTTATCATTCCAGGCTTCCAAGGTGACCTGGATGACAGAGTGGCTGTCAGAGTTATAGTTTTCCCTCTGACGAGGGGCAGTAGTTTGGACAGGAGGTCCAAGCGGATACTGAGGGAGGCATGGCGCAGGATACTGATTAAGTTCAGTTGATGATACAGTCTAAGTAGTTTGGATTTGGAGTTCCTTTATGAGCTAGGTCCCATAAGATATCCAGACATACTCTAAGACAGGTATTGCTCATTTCGGGAGATGGCTTTCTCCGCGAACTTGAGATAAAGAGAGACATAGAAAGAAACATCAGAGCGGATCCACTCACTGAGGCTATTCCTCGAACGCAATAGTTTCGCAAACGAGCTTTGTGAGACTGCCTAGTAGAGGAGTTGGGTGTTCGATATCACACGGGCTGTGAGTATGCGATATCGCAATAACTAGCCTTGAGTGCAAGTGGGAGATTGTTGGAGGTAGTGACCTCAGAGTCAATTATTGGATCACAGGCACGTGATTGCAATGATTGAGGGAGGATCTATCCCAGTAGGACAGTCTTACTCAAGATGATAGTATGCTATCTGGTTTTTCTTTATCATCGTGTACTGCTTTAGGTGACCTTACAGGTCGCTATTGCACGCTGATAGAGCCCTTAGGATTCTTGCTTGACGACCAGCAGTATGATGGCGATCATATACGTGGGAGCTGGGGTCTATAAGCACATCCTTAAAAGGTCCCTAGTCATGGGAGTTTCGAGACTGGGCATCGATACTCCATTAGTAGACTAGTGTATACAGTCGAGACCCCGACGAGGGGCGGTGGTCGGTCTCACAAGCCATTGCTGTCAGTTGGTTCACCTAAGATGTATACAGGTGCTCATTAGGTTATGAGTACACCGGACAGGACTCGCCGAGAACATGCTAGTTTGTATTATACCTGACGTCAGATAGCAGTTCCCTGGTGACATATGTACAGGTTAGTTCATCGACCTGAGATCGTCATTTGTCTTATGTGAGTTCCCACTGTGCTTTGATTACTACCCTACCACGGCTCAAAGGAGTCGTGCAAACAGGTTTTAGTTGGGTACAGTCCCGAGTCACATGGAAGCAGTGAGCGGATCTGCAGGAGTTCGTCTCTTCCGGTATTGGGGGTGAGGTCGCGCTGTGTCTAGGAGAGCCATTACACAAAGCCCTCGGCCGAGGCAGGAGATTTACTGGTAGGTATTCCAGTAGTATCTCAGGGTGTTCTGGGCTACACTCCGACACGACTTGTACCGCTTTTGGGGGTCTAACTTTTACCAACCCCCTAGGCCCGCCATGCGATACTCATAGACGAACGGACCGGACTGTACGGATATTGTCACTGACAGGCTCAGTAGGGTGTCAGGATGAGTTCGCTCATCAACGTCCCTTTTGATCAATACCTGGTAGCCCGTTACGTATATGTCTAATACCTCTGACGTGCTAGTAGTTAAATCCACAACCAAAGTATTGACGAGTCTTTAGAGTCCCCCACAGACCAGTTTCTCAAGTTTCGGGCGAAACGATGTAGAGGCCGTATGGAGATATGGCAGGGTTCGATCAGATACGTGCGGTATTGCACGGATCGTGATCGGACGGAATATACTAGCGGGCTTTGGTTTAAGCCAGATCCTAGTATTGTACAGTGTGGATTTTGTCTCTTTGCATTTGTATTCAGTGGGAATACAAATGCGGGTATGTATATACAGTCGCGGGGTTTTCCTGTAATTTATTACGGGATCTGTTTTCTGAAGTTGCCAGTTTGCATTCCATTCCGGCCAGTTTTCCTTTGTTCCTTCACGGCCGGATTTTTCTGATGGAGGGGCTAATTTGCAAGTTTGCAAATTAGCTAAGTGGAGGGTTGTATGTGGCATTTGGCTTGTCATGATAATTCAAAGCATCTTTGCTTTTTCTTTAATCATGGTTTTGCATTTAATGTGATGAGATTGTGAGGAGAGTTGATTTGGATCTTTGAAGTGAGACTTGCTTTTAGACTTATGGTCACCATTTTCTTTACTACTGCACTCACCTCCCTTCTTGTTGATTCTTGGACTCTCTCATTTCTAGTGAGGCCGGCCACAATTGTGAGGGTAGGAGGTTTCATTATTTGTGAGGGAAATTGATTCATCTCATTTGCTTGCTTGCAAAATTCCTAACACCTCTCAAAAGTTCTTTCTCCTCTCCACCATCAATGGCAACTTCATAAACCCCAATAGAGACAATCGATTCTACACTTATCCTACAGCACCCTTGGGCACGTCGGCTCGCCAACTTCATGCCCGAGTTGTCTCGGTCCAGAGGTGGGAGCCCGTAAAAGAACCCGGTGATGTAGTGCCCGTTCCGATGAGGAAATGGAGACCGGAGATTCCGCAAGGAGATCGGAGTGGAGGCGAAGACCGAAAGACACGGATCACTTGGTATAGCTCTCTAACCTTTCGCTTGTTTGCTAGGTTTAGGTTAATGGTTCGATCCGGGTTTTAGGATGCGGTAGTGCCGGTTTAAAGTCAAGAAAAATTTTCGTTTCCGTATTTTGGCCGAGGAAAGACGGCCGGGACGCTACCGTAGTCCTACAACTTGGCGCTGGCATGCAATTATAACTGGGCGGCGGTACATAAGAACTGAATACGAATTTATGAATACTTAGTAACTATAGCATATCTCCACTATCAATAAATAGTGATCCGCTAAATGTATATACGATATAAAGATATACAAGGTAATACTTATTTCGTAAACTGCCAATTCGCTGGCGTCCCACTTGATGTGCATTCACTTATGTAACTTTGATTTATATATTGTTCATCATTGGTGGGAGACATAAATCCGGTAGAATCAGCATTCATATTGAGCATACGTGTCATTTCTTCTTGCGGGTATTGCTCGGATGCTCGCAAAGAAGGATCAGGCACTTCAGAATAAGGTTCGGGCAGTTGAGCGGACGTCAATATCTCCTTCTTCACAAACAGCTCGATCGATTTTGATTTCGATACAAGCATGACTTGTGTATCCTTGTCATCGGATACTTCAATGGCGGTATATTCATATTTCATCGGCGATTTGTATATTAAGGAAATATTAAACTCTAACGGATTGATTTTGGTAGCTTTGTACACTACTTGGCACAGCTCATTATATGTGCTAGACTTCTTGACTCTAATCATCTTAGTTTTTCCACCGACATATTCAGGAATATTATTTTTTTAATCGTTAATTGACCACCGAAATAGCAAATTAGATGGATGTAATTATCCATCATTTTTCCACTTGCCAGAAATATTGACAAACTTTGAAAGCCCTCGTCAAACAACCCACTTATTTATCTTCACAATTATACTCAACTAATTACATAACATTACAATAAAATCCATATTTATAGCATGTAACAAGTTGTAAGAACTTGTATCCTATTCATTGATCCGTCATAAGTAAAATCGGGAAAACCCCCTTTTTGTTCGAATTACTTACCAATACGAAATTTTAACCAAATTTTTTAAAATTATTTTAAAATAAAATTAGGGTTTAGCCAACCTTCGAGATGCTCACAATGGTGATGACGATGGCGAGAATGAAGGTGATTGTTCGTACGTGAATTTCCAACTAAATCTGCACAAGCGAGAGATTGTGAAATCGAGAAATCTGAGTGAGCGGAGGAGATGAGAGAGAGACAGAGGGAGAGAGATGAGAGAGAGATGCCGGAAGAGGTTGGAGGGGAGGTCGAAGAAGGCTCGGGAGGAGGTCGGAGGAGGGAGATAGGTGGAGGGAAGAGAGATAGAGGGTGAGAGCGGAGAGAGAAAGAGAGCAGGGGGAGAGAGATCGAGTACTAGAGAGACAAAGAGAGAAATGAAAGTGAAATGAGGAAAGAGGAAAGTGGTGTCGAGTTATATGGTGGAATCGGCATACTTTGAAAGTGCGTCCCATTATTTTTTACTAAAATTTTTAGGGGCACAGTTTGAAACTGCGTCCATACCATTTATAATGTGCGCAGTTTGAAACTGCGCCCAATATATTTGTATGGGGCGCAGTTTCAAACTGCGCCCATTACAAATGGCATGGGTGCAGTTTCAAATTGCGCCCATAACATTTGTATGGGGTGCAGTTTCAAACTACGTCCCATAACAAATGTACGGGCACAGTTTCATAATGCGTCCCATACAAATGTAAATAGTGCAGTTGCCGCGCCCATAATAAATGCGAACTGCGTCCCATACAAATGCTGTCAGCGCAGTTTTAAATCGCGCCTCATAAAAATAATTTTTTATATTTCATGCTAGGGCTTGGGCCGAGCTGGCGCCTACGAAACAAAAAATGGTTTTTTTTTAATTATTTTTTAAAATGGTTTATTTTTTTAATTATTATTTAAATTTGCTGTAGTAAAAAGAAATTACTAAATTATGACAGCTGTGACCCTCATAACCCTCTATCCATAAACTGTGATCGATTAAAGCGCGTGGAAACATTTCTGTTGAATAGTTTACCTCTACTCTCTATTTGGGGGCACAAAAAAACCCATTAAAAAAAGAAAAGAAAGAAGAAGAAGAAGAAGAAAAGATTTCCCCCTTTTTATTCTCTTTGCGTTTCATGGCCGCTCCAGCTTCAACTAAAGGTCCTTTTCTCTCTATTTCTTATTTGGAAGAATTTTCGAATTATTTGTGCCCTAATTTGATTACAACGTTCTATTGGCTTTGGGGCATGACATTTCAAGGTTAGGATCCATGGTATTTTTTTTGAAATCAACCCCCTTCAGCGATCAAACTTGCGACCTCTCACGTTGGATAGTAAATTGGTACCGACTGAGCTAAGCCCAGATAGTGTTAGGGTCTACAGTAGGGATGAATATTTGATGTTAAAAAGCACACCAAACATCATATATAGATTGATTTAAGCAAGATCTCATAGTCTTTGCTGGTAAATTACACTAGAATGCTTGTTTTCACTAAACTACCATAAAGTTCTTTTATTACAGTAAAATACCTTAAGCAATGGTTATCGAGTGGCTTTTTCATTAATATACCCCAAAAGTAGCACTCAAGGTAGTTTGCTGCAATAAAAAAACTTCAAGGTAGTTTGGTGCAATCTACCCGTCTGGATATATAAGGTGAAATTGGAATTGTCCTTTACTGTCAATTGCAGCTGGATAGCTTAATTTAGAAATTGGAATTATCGTCCTTGCTTTTATATTCATCACCGGGCAGAAAAAAAATAGTCGAAAGAGCTCAAAAGAATAAATCTATCCTCTTGTTTTTTGGGTAGAATTGTTGGAAAATGCACAATGTTTCATCAGCTTTGCACTTTTATAGTTATATATATACCTTTTTATTTGTTGCGCTTAAGTACCATGTTGTTTCAATGTGTTTCGCTTGGTCACCTTTGTTGTTTTTCCAATGTAAGTTCTCCAGAAATATTAACACAAAACAACTTGAGCTCATGATTATGCCCTTTGCTGAGAAATATCACTAGTGTTTCATCAAATTTACACACACCTTTTCATGATGCTCTTAAGACCGCACAGCTTCCAAAATATTATGGTTAACTGCCTTTCGTTGTTATGTTTGTTTTAGTCACTTGGAATTTTCCAGAAGATGAGGATCAAGGTTTTAATTATCCGATATCCGCGGATATCATAATCGTATTGGATAGGTGTTTGCTATATCATGCTTTCTATTATAGGATTGTTTATGATAAGTAGATTTGTCAGAATACCTTGATGTCATTACCATTGATTAATCAAATTTGAATTTGGTGGTGATTTGAAAGTTGATTTTGTATTTATAAAACAAATTAAGGAAAAAAGATAATGAAAATCAGATCGTTAATTCTCTCATGTACCACCATGTCCTATGTAGCTACTAACAATCAATCAATCATTTCTTGTGAAAGAAGATAGTAGAAAATACACGGAAAGCTAGACTTAAATTTTAGCGTTGCCATTACTAACTTTTCCCTTTCATGTAAGATTTCTTTATAAATGAATGTGGATTGCAATCTACAGATAACTTCAACGTTTTAGATGTATCAATGGAGAAGCTGGACCTTGAAATGGCTTCGTTGGCATCTTCCCGTGATAATATTAGTAATCTAAATGGTATGATGTCTCAATTATGTACATTGGTTGATTTCTTAAGACCCAAAACCTTTATCCCAAATTTTTGGGGCCAGATACATAAATCCGTAATACTTTAGGGAGGAGTTGTTGATGAAATTCAATTCTGACATATCAATTTAGGCATCATTTTAAGATTTGGTAATACGGTTAAATATATAATCATGCCATACAATTTTTAGCCATTGCTTTGTCTTGTTTCACCTCATTTTTCTTTTTCGAGTTGTTTGGTGTGTAATGCTCTATTGTATACATTCACTGGCATCGAATACATGGATGTTGAAAAACTTTAGACCTTGTTTCTCAATCACATACATATGCATAAACAATTGCCGATGGTATTGTTCCAAATTTGTGTCAATAGTTTCCCACAAAAGTTTTATTAAAAAATTTTGTAACTATTAGTTGAAATGTAATGCTACTTGTGGGCTTCTAGGGATTAAACTTGTATGAAATATGAATATGTTTGAGGAACATTTCCCTAATCTATTCTTCAATTATCCATCTACAACTCTCCTTTGAACTGAATTACATGACTGTTATTCTTAAAACACTGTTATCAACAATTACTTACAAGTAGTCTATTGTTTGCAAAATTTTTTTTGACCAAAACGAAGGCCAAATGCCCCCGCGTTTCATTAAACGAAAATTTTAAAGAAACTTGCAAAAGAGTCACCAAATAGAAAAAAGAAAAAGAAAAGAAAGCAAAGCAAAGCAATATTAATCTAACATAAAGAGTCACCAAATAGGAAAAAGAAACAGAAAAGAAAAGAAAGCAAAGCGATATTAATCTAACATCTCCTTAAAACTTATTAGTAGCCAAACCTCCACCCCGAATCAAAAACCACGATACCCCCTCAGTCACCCAATACCGTGTTGTGGGTCCCGTCCTTTGTAATCATAGGCGATCGCTGAACAGGTTGCATGTCCTCTATATTCTCTGCCACCGTTTGTATCTACGCTTTCTTCCTTGACTTTGTTGTTGTCACACCTGACCAAAACGCAATATTTGATTCAATTCCATTTATTACATGCATGATAGAATTTTTATCATTAAAAATCATATTATTTCGCTCAGCCCAAATACCCCAGCAAATCGTTGACCCCACTATATCCCAATTTCCGTCAAAACGAATGTCCAACTCATTCCTCCATTGGCTCCAAAGTTCTACGAAAGAGCCAAAAAAAATTCCTAGACCTTGCATTACTCCTAAACCTATCCCAAATCTGTATAGCAAAATCGCAAGTAATGAACAAGTGATCTATCGAGTCACCCCCGTCGCACACATTTCGCACCGCAGTGGACGTATCCATTTCCTTTTGCACATGTTGCCCTTTGTTAATATCACATTGTTAAGTGCCAGCCACATAAAAAGTTAATTTTGAGAAGTACTATAAATTTCCAAATGGAATTCAGCTTTGGCATTCTGACCCCTCCATAGTTTAACATTGTGTAGAACGATCTTATGGAAAGGTCTGATATGTCGTCCATCTTCATACTGTTTTATCCTCCGTTCCTCCCATCGGCTTCCATTCTTGAAGATACGCGATCATCGCTCGACGCTTTTGCCGCTCTTGAACTGACAAAGCTCTTGAAAATTTTGGCCACCATTTATTTTCTCGTCATTAGCTTAACACGGAAGTCTTCTTAATCTTTGCCAGTGCGAACGTTTTAGGAAACTTTACCTTTAATGTTAGATCCCTACACCGGTAATCCTGCCAAAAGCTAATTAGCCCAAAATCACCTGTTGTATAAGTTATACCTTTGAAGAAATCCTGCTTTATAGACATCACACCTTTCCAAAACCTGGAAGCAGATGAAATATTCTTATTGGATGCATTAATTGCTCCTGTCTTATTACCATAAGCAACATTTATACTCACCCCCCACCCTTGTTCCCCGTGATCGCCGCCACTTTCTCAGAAGTGCTCTATTCATCTCCTTTATGTTCTTCATTCCTAGACCACCCTCTTCATTCGATCTGCATACTTTTCCCCATTTCACCAGATTATACTTCTTTCTCTCCGCCGAGGCGTCTCTCCAAAGGGAATCTTTTTTAGTTCGGTGAATTCTTTTAACCACCCACTCTGAAAGCCAATAGAAAGACATAATATGTTGGGATCGAACTTAAGACTAAGTTAAGAAGTGTCATCCTTCCGTGAAATGACAGACTCCTTCCTTTCCATCCTTCCAGTCTACCTTATAGTTTATCTATCAAAGATAGCCAATCCGTTCTCTTTAACCTTCCCGGCCTTAAGGGTGGCCCAAGGTATTTTATCGGAAAATCCTCCACCTTACAATTAATAAACCCGGTTAGTTTTTCCCACCACACCCCTCCGCCTCCTAAACAGACCATCGAGCTTTTGTGAAAATTAATTTTTAGACCCGACCACATTTCAAAGGAATATAAGAGTCATTTTAATAACTCTGCTTGTCGTTCGCAAAGCCGTCCAAATAGCAATGTTTCATCCGCATATTGTAAGTTAATCACCTCCTTCCTAACATCCTCTGGCCTCAGCCCTTCCAACAAGCCTTTCATCCTGCAACGCTGCATCATATTTTCCAGCCCATCAGCCACTGGGGTAAAAATAAGTGGGGACAACAGATCCTCTTGACGAAGTCCTCGTTTACACCGAAATTCATTTGTATCCCTTCCATTAACGCACACCATTGCCGTTGCGGAATTCAGCCAACTGCTGATCCAAGTTTTCCATTCTGGAGCAAAGCCTTTTAGATCCAAACATTCAATAACGCAATTCCAGTCCACCATGGCCTTCTCAAAGTCCAACCTCGGCATATAACCTTTTCTTTTCCTTTTTGCATCTTGAATCACTTCATTGGCCATCGCTATCCCGTCCATAATATACCTGCATGCCACGAACCAAGTCTGCGTGTCACCGACAATATCGTCTAAAACACTCAGCCTATTAGCCAAAGCCTTTGAAAGAATCTTACAAGAGCCGTTAATCAGGCCGATCGGCCTATAATCCTTAATTCCTTAACTGTTCTTTTCCTTCCCAGAAATATTGTTTGCAATTTTTGTAACTATTAGCTGAGATATAATTTGCAATTTGTGAACAGTCTTGTAGGATTTCGAAGGATTAAATATGATGAGAACTGAGAGAATATATTTTATATTTTAACATGCCTTCACAGGTTGAAAGCCCTTTGGGCTGAAACCGGGGCTTTTGCGTAGCGCTACTTTTAATTTAATAAATCCACATTTAATACGCGTCTAGTGGGAATCGAACCTAGATTGCTCTGAAACCATGTGAAATGTTCTTGCCACTACACCAAAACTCCGAAGTTATGACGAGAGTTGATGGAATATATTTTATATTGCAACACATCTTTACATTTCATTTGATGAAGATAATAATACCACCTTTCACTTTTGTGCATGCTCGATTGCTTGCAGATGGTGATGATGACTTCTGGGGTGAAGACGAAGCATTAATGGACATTGCAGATAATAGGGAGTGGAAAAGGAGGCAGGAGCAATTTCATACAGTATCCTTATATCAGAAAACTTGCAACTGTATGTTTATACTTGTACCTGCACAACACACTGGTTTAGCATTCGAAAGCACGGATTCACCAATTTCTTGACAACTTTAGATGGGGTATCGTGAAGGCATTACAAAAGGCAAGGAATCTTCGGCACAAGAGGGTTTTAACATTGGCTTTAAGCAATCTGCAGGAAACGGTTACAATTGGGGCCTTGTTAGAGGCGTTTCTAGGTGCGAACCTATAAAATAGTCAATCTTTTAGCACAAACCGTAATTCTTGAGTCCATGTCAATGCACCCAAGAGTCTGAAGTTTGGGTGAAGGTTGAGGGTTATACTTTAATATTCTAACTCGCTCCTGCAGCTTCTGTGCATCAGTGTTATTTATTAAAAAAAAATTACCATCTTGAAAGTTGTCGTTTCTACACCAAAACGCTATAGGGTTGAGGGATATATCTTCATATTCAAAAAAAATAAAAATTTGTGTGCGCTCTTAATTACTCGCATTCCCTTTGATAAGCATTGCACATTTCTATTTGCAGCGCCTATGCTAATCTTCCTGAGCACCTGAAAGAAAAGCTGCCAAAAACAGCTGATGAAAGAGCGAGGCTTGAAGATTTGTATGAAGCTGCTCGGATAATTTCCACAACAGATGCGCTCAAAATGTTTCATGAGAGTATCCAACGCTCCGAAAGTGATTCTCCTTTAGATAACCATTATATGGAGCTTGTGTCACTTATGCACGAGTACCCAGAATTTAATGAGAAAATAGGACCAGCGCAACAAAGCTCAGTTTAGACTTTCTGATCTCACAGGCATTCTTATTATTATTTTCTTATCTGTTTTAACTTGAGCTGAGCTGAGCTGAGCTGCTCCGCAAAAGTAATGTGTTTTGACTCTTGTACCTTTTATATCTTATCTTCTTGCATGAAAATCAATTCATTACGTATGTTCATGGTTTTTTCCTGTGCTATTCTTTGATTGTTTTACTGTTTGGTGTTAATCTGTGTAAAGTCTCTACTGCAATGAAACCTGGACGTGAAAAATAATAAAGTTATGGAGACTTGACAAGCGCTCCCTCCACAGTGAATCTTTTTTGCAGGTTTCAAGAAATAATTTCATGGGTATGCACGCCTAGGTGTGTGTTGTGTGTACTGTGAGTGTGTGTGTTTGATTGAGGCTTACGAGCCAATTCATGAAGAGATCCTCCAGCATAACCAAATGTATGTGATGGTATGAATGTGAGATCCAATTTTACCTTCATGCAAAAAAGATAGTCAATGAGCTCAAAAACTGTACACTGGTGACATGCTAATATAGTTTTCAAACCATATCCTTTATGTATAACAATGAATAGCCAATTAGCTTGATCAACTCCACATTACGCAAAGTAACTGTAAGAATCAAATAGGCCTAAACAAATATAAATTCTACTAACAAAATACATTTGTAAAACAAATACGTACATCATCTTCCCTCAATCAATTTTCATTCTTTTTCATCAGGTCTACAATCATCACAACTCGGACTTAATTTACCATCAAAGTCCAACTCATGATCACGTTCTTCACAACATTCAGAAATCGAACTAGCATCTTCGATATGTAGATTCTCTACATCTGCTTCCAGAGAGAAACTCAGCTGCTGTTCTAAATTATCACTGCTGCTCCTTTGTATCTGATTTAAAACCTCTCTCCTCACAACATTGAACACTATGCCATTCTCGATCCTCTCGGGCTGTATGAAATCCCCTTCGGAAACCATAATGCTCGTCGGCGCTGGCTCAGTGCTCTCTGAGCTTCGATCTGGGGTTGTAACTCTCGAGTTTGTGTTGTTATTATTATTAAACTCTCTTCTCACTTGGTTACTAAACTCAACATCAAGCTCGAGATTCTGAACAAAATTTATAAACTTGTGGGCCGATGCCGTCCTCATGAGGGGCCCACCCGATCTCGTCCAGTTGTTGAAATCGATGCTCTCAGATTCGCTGTCACTTCCATCGTGTAAATTTCTGTGAAAAACTCTGGTAATGTTAACATCTTCTTCGAGCGAACCCGAAGAATTCTCTCTTGCGATGCAATTCCATGAGGGGATTCTTCTGGAAGCGTTGAACCTAAGGGCGGGGCCTGTCGGTTGTTGTGCTTGGGCAGCTGCGGCTCTCTGGGCGCTTCTTTTTAGGCGGCGCATGTGATTTAGGAGAGCGACGCATTCGTCTAATGCGAGTTCGATGGCGCAATTGGCCTTTATGGCAGAGAGCTTTTCCCAAGTGCATCTTCGTCCTTGGTTTGCGGCCTTTTGGAGCTCAACAATAGATGGGTTTTGTATAATCTTTGAGTACTGAAAAAGAAAATGTATGTTAATTTAGTATTATATGTGTAAATCTCCTTCAATACTATGGAAATTTCGTCATTTTTCAGATAAATACCATGCACTTTATTAAATGCAAGTTGATGTCATGAACTTTGCAGTTTTTAAATATTTAGTATGACCTGTCAACAATTTCCAATCTAACAACATCCATTGTTTTCAGTGAAATAAGAGCTGAACAAAGTAAAAAAGCTCTCACCAAAAATAACTTATGCTAGGTATCATATTGAAAAAATGTTATGAGGTGGTGGTATTTATTTTTAAACTGCTACCTGGTATCAACATGCAACTTATAAAGCATACGGAATTTACCTAAGAAACGCTAGAAGATCCTGGTATTTTAATCAAATTTTAACTCTACTAAATTTCCTGTATGATGAAATGGCAATGTATGGTACCTGAGCAAGTGTAGCTGGCATAACCACTGTAACATCACCCTCCCATTCTTGAGAAAACAATTTAGCAAGCCCTCCCAGTGGAAAGCCAAGCTCTAGAATTTGATTGCATCTATGTTTTACCTCCATCTCAGTAAGATGAGCAAGCTGTGAGTAAATCACAAACAAAAAGGATTAGATTTTGATGCCTGGAAGAAAAGAAAATGAAAGAAATATAATATGAGGGCAAACTACCAATGAGCAATAGCTCAATTGGTATGGGAACTTCCCCTTTTGGGGAGAGTGGGGGTTCGAACCCAAGAAACCCAGGAAGGGAAATGACCACAAATAAACGCTTTCGGGGCAAATTCATGTGTCCCCTGGGTGCGTGTGTGTTGTGTGCTTGTGTGTGTTTGTGTGCATAGATTGGGGCTTACGGGTGAGTGCTAATAATAATAATAACAATAATAATATGAGGGCAAACTTAAATGTGAGGGCAACTTGAGATTTATAGTGCTCTTTCTATTAACTTCTTACAAGTCAAACTTAATGCATATTTCGGAGAAAGGAAACAAGAGTTGGTGTGGGCAGTTATACTTCCAAAATCCATCTTGTTTAATAACAAGTACAATTTTAGAACACCTTCAATATCTGAAATATGCATTAAATTTGACTTCTAAGAAGTTAATGAAAAGAGCACTAACCAAACTTTCAGCATAAGTAGCAGTAAATGCAACCCAAAAAAAAAAAAAATCGGTTCCTTGCCGTTCTTTTTCTTCCTTCATTTTCATGACCGAGCAGTATGTATCCAAGTAAGCATAACCATAACCGAAAAAAAGAAAAAAAATAGATATTTCGAAGTCACTGTAGAATATTAAATCTCTACCTTGGCAGCGAAATTGCCTCCATAAGCTCTCACAAGTTCCTTCAACCTAAGCAACGGCGCAATATGCGGATTAGCCTGGCTCACAATAAAATGATTAACATTAAACAACTCCTTCAACTGGATCATCGGAAGATCACTCTCCAAACTCCCATCCCTCCATCTCCTAACCGAACTCCTTGACCCTGCCTCGGGCCCCACCAAGAACGGAGCATGGAATGGCACAATCTCCCCAAACCTATCCTTTGCCATCAACTCCTGCGCCTCAAATAGCCCAGGAAACGCACAGGACGCAGTCACCGCGCTCCAAATCACAACATGAGGCGAGGTTAAGTAATTCAAACACCGTGGCGGTTCATGCTTTCTAGGAGAACAGACTGTAATACCAAGAATTCGACCCGTCATATCGTAAGCCTCTTGGAAAGTTAAATTGCTCGTTAAATGCCTCAAAAGCCTTTGAAGTTGTCTAATCTCATGCACTGCCCCCTGCGTCAAGACTCTTTTGACCACTGCGAAAATTCCGCCCATTTGGTCAAAGAATTGGAGAGAATGCCATGAATCCTCAAAAAAGGACTCAACTTCGGGCCAGGAGCGTGTGGCTACAACCGCGCACATAATTGAGCCAACGCTGGAGCCTGCGACAATTCTGGGGAGGAGTTTGTGTTCGACTAGGGTTTTGACAACGCCGACATGGAACGAGCCTAGGGATGCACCGCCGCTTAAAAGAAGGGCGGTTCGTCCAAAAGCGTGCCTTGTTTCGTGCATGAATGCGAGTTTCTCTTCTAGGAGGAGGTCGTCAGAGTCTGAATCGCAGACCATTTTGAGTTGGGTTGAGACCTCGTCGATGTATTCCTTTATGAGTTTGGGCACCTGTGTAACGTGGGAAATTTTGATATACTCTTTAATTGGGCTGATTTATGAAGACTAGAAGAAGATTAATTCAATGTCAATAATAATTCTTATATTAACATCACATACTGAATATAATATTTGGAATATTTATTTTAGTCAAAACAAATGTTATTTTTTTAATTATATATTGGGAGGGCTGGTAAGAAGATCAATATATGTTACTAATACTGCACAAGTTAGTATCAGTTTCTGGGAGAAATATATTTGTAATATTTATTCTATTAGTATGTGTCGGCAATGTGAATTGATCTTTCTCCTCAATAAAGAATGTGCACCCTATAGCATTCCCTGATCTCCCAAGAAAAACATGTTACCATGGCAGGATCACGCTATATCGTAATGTTGTATTCGCAACTGCCATTATAGGTTGTCACAAATATTGGGTTACAAATGAAAAGGATGTATTTGAGATGTTAATCTCCGTAGATAGGACTTAATCGGTCACAAAGTAATTGCAACCAGTCTTAGGAAGTATTGAAGGTTAGATATGATGTTGATTATATTGCCTATTGAAAAATTGAAAGATAGACAGAACAAAAAGACAATAAAGTTTGGTTTTTATTTTTATTTTTATTTTAAAACCTTCACAAAGCTCAAGTGAATAGTCTGCTTTCTTAAAGTATGGAAGATCAATCCCAAGGTTGCACAAACACGGATACAAGACACAGACATGACGCGGTGAAATCCAAAAAATATAGGATACGGGGACAAGGCTATATATATATATATATATATATATATATATATATATATATAACCATTACAAACAACATAAAAATATATAACCATTACAAACAATATAAAACAAGAAAAATTAGTAGGTCTAATATCATAATAACACTATCATACAAACTAAGTTATTTTGGCACAATTCATCAATTTCAACAAAAACTATATGATTTCAACATTTTTCTTGCCGTACTAAACATAATTTCAGCAAAAACTATACGATTTCGTAATTAAATAATTCCAACAAAAAACATACAATTTCAGTATTTTCCTGACAATTTCATTCAGCTAAAACGTAACTGACTCATGTCCAAGATGTGTCATGCCCGTGTCCCAGTCTAGATACGCCCCAATTTGAACCAGGACACAATTTCTGTGCCGGGCACATGTATGGCACGAATCTGTGTCCGACACCGACGCAACACTAGAAAAACCGTGTCGATGCAACCTTGATCGATCCAATCCAATGTACAATATCAGGCTCAATATTTAAAGTTGTAAGTAAGAGGAAACCGAAGGCTCACAAAATATTCACTTCACATTTAAACATTACTAAGACCTTACACATTGTACTTACAGAGAATAGAAAAACATTCAACTAAATTTCCATCTAGCATCAAGTTTCCATAACCATAACCGCAATTAGGTATTTCATTTGGTTCGTGCATAAGTTGATTGGTCAAAAGAAGTCAACTTACACAATGGCATGATCTAACATTTATTTTCTGTATGTCAATCATTGCAATGCATCGATTTTCAAGAAATTGAAATCCATATACGCCTATTATTGGCAAAAACCAGAATCAAGAGGAACACTAGATACTACTCCATTACTCAATCAACAATGGGAAGAAAAAGAACAACAAATTGATGAACCAACTAGTGTAAACTCCTCCAAGTGATCTCGCTAGACTTAGGAAAAAACATAGTGAGACACTTAAACCTAATATACAGTTATTACAACCAATAATGACCCATAGATTAACCATAGTTATATCTAAAGCATAACTCCATAAAGTCCCAACTTCCTGTTTGTATCACCACTTTGATCTTCATTATCCATAATGTAATAAAATAAACTCAGTCCTAGTCTGTTTCATTTGTTTTAGGGTTAAGCTTGAACATTTGATTTCTCTCTGAGAAAATTAAAACCAATCCTAGACCTATAAGCACTTGTGTCCATGGGTGCACCCACATAGAGCTCAGTGAGGGCACGTGCCCCCGCTAAGATTTTACGGAAAAAGAAATCCCTACTTCAATCTATGAATGCAATAGCATATATAGGACTGTAGGAGTGTATATTATATATATTGTGTTCATAAACACAATATAATGGAACTATTGCCAACTGGTTGTATGAGGCATTTTTAAATAAGAGGTCAAGGGTTCTATTCCCATCATCGGCGTGATTTAATTTTTGGTTTAATTAACTTGGCATTCATTCCTATTGTGTTTTGTTATGAAAAAATAAGAAGATAATAAAATATTTTAAATAAAATCTTGTTTTATAGATGATTGATGCGTTCTCTTCTATCTTATCCGGGGGGAAATCAAATATTTTAAATAAAAGCGTGATTTGTATGGTATAGTTTAAAATATAAAGTCTTTCAAAAATATTATTGCAAACAATTTTTTTCATTTATTATTAAATAATTCAAGCTTATATTACATATTTTCAATTAGAATTACATTTTATATCATGCATTTGGAATTTTCAATGGATGCTTGCTAGATGTGGTGCCCCCTCAAACCCAGATTCATGGGTTTGCCACTGCTTGTGTCAAAATCTTTTGCTCTTTAAGGCATCTTGCAAATAATAACTTAGTTATTATCTACAATTATAACTGCATCGGTACACTTTTCTGTACATGTATGCCAATGAACTTAATTGATAAATTATATACTTTGTCAGTCATAGGTTGCATAGAATTGAAAGGATCTATAAAGGCAGCAACCCTCTGCAAGTAAACATGAAGCTAGCTAACTTCATAACTCATGACAGCATATATCAACTAGCAAATACATGAATCTTAAGTATCACAAATAGAATCAAAATGGATCGATGATTACCTGAAGCCTGCCCTTATGGAGCTGAGGGTTACACATATTCCCCAAATTTCTCAACAAATCGGCTCGCATACAAAACACAATGTCCCTCAAAGACCCTTCCTCTCTCCTATGCCTCAACTCCTGCAACTTATTTCTCACCAACTCCTCGTCATACAAATCCCCTTCATTCATCTTCGGGCTTTCTTTCTCGAGCATTTTCGCCGCATGGGCCCACTCCTCATACGTCAGCGCGCTCCTCATCATGTTCCTCCAAAACTTCCTTCTGTATGCCGACTCAGCCCTAGACCTCACATTGGTGAATCTCTTTAGTAAAAATGCCATTAGAGTCACCATCACAAGAATGCCTTGGGTGTTCTTCGGATGGAACCATGAAACGAATGAAAAGGCGTGGTTTTTGAAATTTCGAAGCAAAACAGAAAGAAATTCGGCAATTTGATGGCGCAAATGGGAGAATGACTTGCAGAAGAGCACACGAAAGGCAATCGTGCGGCCGATGACTGAAGATGGGCCAATTTTGAAGGGATCGATGCTTGCCTCATTGCTTATATCCATTCCCTATTAAAAATTTTGTCAGGGTTTCAGAATTGGGGAATTTGGGCACAACCCAATTGAGCCAAAGATTGAATTTTGGCGCTGCAATAAATCTCAAAACCCAAACAAAAAGTCCCAACTAAAGAACTCTATAGAGATCTAACGTTCTTATGAAAATAGGGCTATGAAACAGCTCCAAGATTGGTTTTGAGCAGAACCCAGCTCATAAAACCACAAACTGAATCTAAAAACAGATTGAATCGAGACTACAAGGAATCAATCGAGAATCTGCGAGGTACCCAATTAAGGAATAAAGATTGCTTTTTGAGCTGAACCCAACTCATAAAACCTACCAAATGAAATGAAATCAATCAAAATGGGGGCATGAAAAAGGGGGAAAGCGCAATGACCTGTATCCAAATCATCATCAATGAGAAAGAGATAAGAATGATACTCATTAGTTTTTTGGCTTCAAAAGAATGAAGACAGGATTGATGGCGGCAAAGAGATGAAGAGATCGCTATCGCTGTAGATATCGATCCAAAAAAAGAAATTTAAGAAACCGTGAAAGTTTTAGAGGTCGATGCTTCGATTGAGGTCCCCACCGCTGAAAAGGTTGGAGGAGAAATAGATCAAGTTATCTCAATTCGGTTGCCCGCGCCTCAAAGCTAACCTTATCATGTGGTTTAGCTGACGTGCGAGCTCGTAGGAGATTAAAAGTTATGGATAAAGACGATGAGTCCGTCTTCAACGTGTTATTTCAATCAAACCTCCGCCTCATTAACTTAAATAAAAAATCATCATCATACTAAGCTAATTACTAAAAATTCTCCCCATATCTCGTATTTACTTTCATAAAGCCACCATACATTTAAATACACTAAAAAACTCCTCTCATTGGTTGTCCATCAAAATTTAGTGTCTCGTTAGAAAGATGGAGCCGGAACTTGTGTTTCAGCCGACCTCTTACCTTCTGCATATTTAGGTAGGTTTTTTCCCTAGAACCTACGCTTCTTGTTTAGTTGAAAATTGGGATTTAGTGCAACTAAATAATTGATTTCCTTGCAAATAAGGTTGCCCACAAACTCGAAACTAGCAAGGGACAACGGCACTCAACAAGCTCGTTGATGGAGAAAGTTGAGAAAGATGAAGCCGGTTTTCATGATTAATTTGAGTGAATTGGATCGAAACTCTAATCCTAATGCCGGTTTGGCGGAAAATTTCTGAATTTTGGAGGAAAAGTGCGGTTCTAAAGATTTTAGAACCCTAACTTGATACTCACTGTTAACTTTCTAACAAAGAAATGGAAGATTCCAAAAGGATTCTCCTTTTGAGTTGTTAGGAGGCTTTTTAGCACAGTTTAAATGTATTGAGCTCTTTTAAATAAATACGAAGTATGAAGGATCTTTTTGGTAATTAACGAAGTATAAGGGGGAATTTTAGTAAAAAACCGTTATATCAATATGGTGGTTGGTTCCACTTGTATGACTTGTATTGTAAAAAATAGAACGGAAAAACCGATACATTGCACCGCTTCATTGAGTGAAACTAGTAAAGGCTTTAATGTGAAAATATGTAGGCATCGACCATATACCAGCATCCTCTCACTCTCTATGTTTTTCTAATTGGTCGTGGATGCAAGTGGTTGGGCTTTACGCTCAACTTGAAAGAGGTTTTACTGCCATGCTATAAGCGACACTCATGATTGTATCTCAAGTTTATAACATGACATGTAAAATCACACACCCGTTTGCTAACCTAGAAGGAATATTCTTAGACATTAACATTTCTCAATAACTTTTTACTTGAAGAGCTGGGATGCTGCCAGCTTCAAATTCTTACGTCTCATAGATCCAAGAAAATCAATTAGGTCTTCACTTCATCATCAAGGTAAATCAATTTTAACAAATTTATTTTGAATAACACAGTTGGTTTGGATACTAATAATAATAATTACCTCATGCTTTGTCCCGAAATAAATATAATAATAACTACCTATAATTTTATAACCTCACGGCCATCATCCCCTGTGCAAAATACTGGTCCTAGTATTTTCCTTTTGGGATTTTGTAGCCAATAAACCATTATGGACTTGGTACACATCACTTTTAAATTTGGGTCTTTGCTCCTTTAAGTATAAGCCCAACCCACTTAGAATATTTAACTAGAAGGCTCAATTATGAGTTAAGAGCATAAGGGCCATATCCAATACATAATCATTCCAACATCGTAACATAATTAAGTTGATGGACTTCTAATGGATCAAGGCCCATGAAGTGAAATGAGGATATTATCACTTGAAATTACCCCACGTCACTTTAAGTTTCACATCTCTTCAAAGCGTTGGTATTTGATTTTTTTTTTGCTTGTCTATTCCACGAGCACAAGGTATGCTGAGTAATGTTTAACAAAGTAACATATTGAAAACCTTCTTCATCAAGTGCACAATCTACCAAAGGTTATGCAGTAAGAATTTTCGTCCCAAAACAAAAGGTCATCGGTCCCATTCCTAAAGGAGGCCGCAATCCAAAAAAATATAAAAACAATCATTCGGTCAAACTAGAAATATGAGAAACCTATTCATACTCTAATCTAAAATCATACTGCCATCTTTAGGGATGTGATGGAGCTGGAAATCTCCCTCAGATGTTGTCCTCCGCCGATATTACTGCAAGCGGTCTTGAACGGTTGGGATTGAAAGTGGAAATTGGACGTGTGGATCTAAATGGGTTGTTGGATACCGCCGACACCGGGCTACCTGTAAAGAAAGTCCCGGGGTGGGAACCACCGTAGGACCCTCCGACGATCAAGTAAGTACTGAGATATAGAGGCAACGTAGCGGCGTATTGGAATCGATTTGACTTACCCGAATCGTTTGGATGAGGGGGTTTATATAGCGGTCGCGTGGGGACGATCTGGCGCGAGATTCCCGCTATCCGTTACGCCCTTACGACACGTTCATGTTGATGGCTGGACACGCTCATTAATAGCGAGATACACTCGTTAACGGAGAAACGTGCCAGCGTGGGATGCGGGACGTGGAGCGGCGGAAATCTCGTTCTGACGAGATACGCAGAGCCGTTACGGGGGCGCTTGGGCTCCGTGCTCCTGGTTGGACAGGGAGGCCGAGGAGTCTCGGTTCAGTGGATAGCTCGGAGTCGAACGAGAAGGCCGAGAATGCTCAGCTCTGTATCTGCTCGGAGTTGAGAGAGGAGGCCGAGAATACCCGGCCGCCTAAGTGCATATGGGGGGTACTCCGGGGAGGCTTTTCCGAAAGGTCGGGTACCACCCCGTTACGGGGTTTCGAGGAAGATTCATAAAGTACCACAATGACTCCCCGTCATAGCCCCCAGGGGTCCAGAGGGTATGCGCAGACGACACGCCATCTCCCACGTGTCGCAATCTGAGGTATTCCTATTCATGAGCCTCATCATTAGCCCCCCACTCTCGCCCTGATCCATTTATGGGTCAGGGTCGAGAGTTTTAAGCCCGGCTTTTAGTGATTCAGCCGAAAATTTCCATGCGATGGGCTGCCCGATGACGACGCAACGTTTGGCGGCAGCTCCTCTCGGGTTGCTGGATTCATGTGGCGGTTTACGAAGCATCTCAGTTCCCGCACGTATCTTTGGTGATGTCAGCGAATCAATGAAATGATTGCGCTTTTAAAGAGGGAGCGCCGTTTCATTCGCCCGCCAGTTGGATTACGCGCCACGTGCCCACCGTTGGGTGGCGGGGGCGTGAGGGACTGTCACCGAATCCTGCCGTGAGGGAACGTGTCCAATGGCCGGTCACCACGTGGAGCCCTGATGTCTGCTAGGCGCGACGCTTCGTTTTGGTGGGAACTGATTTGGGCCGTTGGATGCCTTCTCGTAGAGTGTATAAACAGGAGAAGTTCTTCTATGGCCGACACTTTGCCCTAGTTGACTCTCATTGCCTGAAGATTGATCGGCGCCCCCCTGCTTAGGTCGGAACTTTAACTAAAATTTTCTTCGGCAGGTCCTTTCTTAAATCAGGTTAGATGTCTTCTTCCGAAGTATCTGTTGATGTAGTAGGAATCGAGTCAGGCGATGAGGCTTCAGTTTCTGGAGCCAAGTCCAGTGGATCTTTTTCCTCCTCGGCTTCCGATAGCCGAAAGAGTTCCTCCTCTTCTTCTTCATCTTCTGGGGGGAGTGTCGCCTTTGTCTCACGTCGTCAGGGGGCGACAAGGGCCCCCAAAGCACGCATCGGGAACATCCGCAATGCGTCCTCGGTCTTGAACCGTCTGGATGAGCTTTCTGACATCCAGGTTCGATTTCATATCCCCTCCAGCTATTCACTTCGTTTGGACAGCGAGGGTGAACGGGCAGACCAGGTATAGGGTAAAGAGATTGCTCTGTACCTGGAACTATTCCGGGCAGGGATACGTTTGCCCTTCCCGCCTGAAGTTTGCGCCATACTCCATTGTTTCCACCTTGCCTCGGGCCAGCTAGCGCCGAATTCATGGAGAATCCTCCTCGGGGTTTTGGTCTGGCTAAAGATTGATTGGATCCTCTTTGATTTGAGCATCCTCCCTTCCTTCCTTTGTAATAAAAACCATCCCGGTATCAGTAAGGAAGAACCAAGCTGGGTGTATCTTTCGTTTAAAAAACATAAGGGTAGGACGGCCGGGTCAGGGGTAGTGGTTGTCCCTTCCTCAATCCACGAATGGAAGGAAAAGTTCATCTTCGTCGGGCCACCGGAAGGTGAGGATTGGCCGGTGCCCATCCAGTGGCACAGGGCCGATTGTCCTAGGGTTAGGCAGTTGAAAACCCTCGAGGCAAGGATGGTGTCGCAGTGGGAACCGATCCAGCGGGATGATGTCCTGCTTTTCGAGCAGGCTCTAAGCTGGGCTGGACTTAGCCCCGCGTGCTTTGCAGGTAAGTCAGGGCCTTCGTCGATCTATCTAGACTTTGTTAAAATTTCGTTACTGATCTTTTCCTTATGTGTTCCTCATAGAGTATATGGATCGCCAGAAAATTATGGTTGCCATGGCCACCAAGGCCCAGGGGAGGAAGGGCAGTGGTGCCAGCTCAGCCCGGCCAGCTCCAAGCACGGCTCTCCGGCAAGCTCCTCCTGCCAAGGCTTCCGCAGTGCCCCCAGTTCCGGAGGAACGCCGTGCAGGAGGTCAAAAGCATGTGCGGGATTCGGTGCCCCGAGCTAAGACGGAGGCGCCGCCTGCACCCGAATCCCCCCTCAAGAGGCAAAAGAGGGTGGTTTCTCGACCGCCTTCGACCGGGATTTAGGTGCAGGAGGGCGAGTTCTGCATCGAGGTGCCTTCGGGGCTTTTCATGGCCGGCAGTTTACTGGCGGACATGGAGAAGACGGCGGGGACTAAGATTCCCCGAGGCATGATGAAGGCCCAGGTGGCCGCGATAGCTCATTAGGCCGTTCAGGTCGGTAACTTTTTCCAAAAGTTTCTTAAGTGTTTTTACTCGATTTTTAGCTTTTTAACATGGTTCCCTTTGTTCCCACATAAAAAAGGGGAAAAGGGGAAAAATCCCCACTATTAAATTCTCACGTGTTAAACACGTGAGCACCTATATGCAAAAGCATACATGCGCTTTAGTAAAAAACAAATGGGCTAAAATAGCCTCACGTGTTAAACACGTGAGCACTTATATGAAAAAGCATATTGGCGCCGCAGTTAAAAACAAATGGGTTAAAAGAGCCACACGTGTTAAAAACAAAGCATATAGGCGCTGCAATCAAATAATTGGCAAGCCAAACAGGCCTCACGTGTTAAACACGTGAGAGTTGATAGGCATATGAGCTCTGAAAATAAACCATACTGAAACCCATGCTAGGGGTCACGTGCTAAACACATGAGTTCTTCAGCTGCACTCTTTGGCAAGATAGAATTAAATTCTATTTGGGAAATATTTTTCTTTATCTTTCTCAAACTAGAAAGATCTTCTCTGTTAAACAGAGAACCCTTGGATCAAAGATCCAACGGTGGTTATAAAATCACCCATCGATCTTCTAATAGAATAAAAATTCTATCTTAGGAAAAGATATTTCCTAATCTTGTTAAGTAAACAAGAAAACTTCTCTGTTAAACAGAGAGCCTTTGGATTAAAAATCCAATAGTGAATAAGATACACCAAGTGATCCGAGAGATCATTTTGGATTGGTCGTGATCTCTCAATCAGAGATTTTCCTAACAAGTTGATCTTTTCTCTTATCCTATAAATAGAAAAGAGAGAATGAGAAAAAAGAAAAGAAAAGAGAAGAACCCCTTAAGCTTCTGCAAAAAAAAATATACAGTGAGCTCTTGAAAAAAAAAGAGAATTTAATTCTCAAAAGAAGAAGAAGACTTGCCTTATTGAAACCTTAGGTAAAAAAAAAGAAACATATAGATCATAATGTCTCTTCTTTGCCTATCTAAGGCTTTAACCCTTTACATAAGAACTTAGTTCTTTCTCTGGTTGAGATTTGTAGAAGCAGATCTCCCCACAAGTTGAGAATTTAATTCTCATCTGGAAGATTTTGTTCTGCAGATTCAAAACTTAGGGAAAAAGAACTAAGTTAAAAAGAAATAACATATTCATATGGGAATTTAATTCCTCCAAAAAATTAGGGTTTAACCCTATATAAAGAACTTAGTTCTTCAAAAAAATGATGATGACCCAAGATCCTCAAAAACGAGATCTTGATGGTCATCGATGACTATAAATGTCATTAACAGAGGTCAATATCTCTAAGAAAACACAAGAATATCTTGGTGACTCGTTAGTGCTTAGCCCTATCTTGAAGCCTCACGTGTTTCCTACGTGAGTGCTTCAAACGAACAAAAAGAACAGCCAAATCTGCCTCACGTGATTCTCACGTGGGTGTCTAAAAAGCAAAGAAAAACTTCTTTATCAATTAGACAGCCGCCCCAAAAGGAAGCAGTCACGTGAAATGCACGTGAGCTCTATCCAAGTGTGTAGCACTTCCGTAAAAAGAGGGAAATGAACAAATAAAGCCCAAACACCAGCACTCGTGTGCTTCCTACGTGAGTATCATGCAGAGTGCTTAGTACTCCATGATTAGTCCAAAATGACTAACAAACGTTCACATCTGGGGGCCTCATGTGTTTCACACCTGAGCGCCATGGAACTCTAGTGCTTAGCACTAATCCAACACCTCACGTGTTTCACACGTGATTACCACAGGTCTCTAGTGCTTAGCACTAATCCAGCACCCCACGTGTTTCACACGTGAGCGTTGTACGTCCCAGTGATCAGCATTGTTGGGTAATTATGGAAACTCAATCTCAGCCCAAAATTGGCTAAGTTTCCTGAGGTCAAGCCTCTTTGTTTTTAAATCAACCGAGCTCATATTGCTCATGATTTTCCAAACTGATTTTAGTCTCAAAAATGACTAGTGGTCTCCCATTGATGATATCCAAAATGATATTCATCCTATGTCTCCTAAAGTTCTTAGTCTCAAATATAACTAATGATTTTTATGCCCACAACAACCCCTTTTCTCTCAAATACGGGATTTAGTTTAAGGGTATATCTCTTCACACCTCTGATACATGTCGTTGTAATTCCTCAACATCTTCAGAGAGGTGGCAGGTCCCGATGACCAACAACTTTTTTCGTTGATGCACTTCCAAATTTACGTGCACGCCTCAAATCGGAACATGCCCCAAATTGGGCACATTCCATATCTCCATTGTTCACTTCGTCATGTAACAAATACAGGTGCGCGCAAGATAATAATAGACCGAAATGTCCTTAAACTAATATTCGTCTCCAAAAATGGCGATAAAGGACCGAAACGTCCTTAAATTAACATTTCGCCTCAAACATGGCGATAATGGACCGTGATGTCCTTAAACTAAAATAATCGAGCCCAAATTCTCATATGTTTAAGATGATCTTAATCGCAAACCAGATTAACGATCCTTAAATCAACCCAAACCCAAATCTAAAAATATACGGATTTAGACTAATCTATGCCCTACGGGCGACGACAGAAATAGTCTCCGTATACAATCCACGGGCAACCTAAACAAACAAAAATACACACGACACGAAGTGAACTTCCGGAGCAGGAGAAAATGGTTATCGTGACGCGGTAACGTAATTAAGTGCAGGGGCTTACGCCTGTAGGGAAGAGAGTCCCTACAATTAAAACCCCCTCACAAACGAGGGGGAATCTGATAAAGTCTGCTACAACGGCCGCATCCGTCCAAACCTCCGATATACGGTGCCATAAATCAACTTGGAATCTTCGGAGAGGTGGACGGATAAATACAAATAGCATCTGCCCCCAGAATTCAGGCCAGACATCCTCGGTCCTGTTTTCGGCGGTGAACAGATTCTGGCACGCCCGGTGGGACCTTTTCCTCTTTCCACTCTAGACTTCTTGTGTCGTGTTTCGCGAACAAAATCGCGGTTTACTATGGTTGCCCTTGGATTCGAGGTACTAATGTTTGGTGTCTTATTCCTATGCAGAAGAAGAGAATATCAATAACTTCCAGCTGTACAACTTGCAACAGCAACTCCCGCTCCGCCCCAACTGAAGGCGTGACTTATGGGCCCAACGCGGCCTCCATCTTTTCAATGCCGGTGGGGTAGGTAACTTAAGCTACTACCGGATTGTTCTTCGAGACCATGTTCCCACCAACGAGTTTCAGTGCCGCAAGACAAAGCTCCCAAGAAGTCGGTTTTCGATCGACTTGCAACCACAACGGCTCCTCTCAACGAGCCGTCTAAAAAAAGGGTCTCAGTCTTTAATAGGCTGAGCCAAAGCTCAAGCGGGCCCGCAAAGAAGCTCATGATTCCCGAAGGGGATACCCCAAAAAGGATAGCCCTTCCAATTCCTGCTGCAAATGAAGCCTTCAAAAGTTCTTCACAAGTCAGGTGATCGATCTTCGAGAGGCTGACTGTCTCCAATCAAATCTTGCCAAGGACGTCGGTCTTTAACATGCTGGCAACTGCTGGAGCTCCTCAACAAAACCAAGGGCAAGCTGCAACCACTTCCAAAACCGAGACGGTCCCTTCAGCAAGGCATGCTCGACATCGCCATTGGCGCTGAGTAAGAAAATCCGGAGGCAACTCCCCTTCTGGACTTACCCCACCAGCTCCAATGGTGGAAGTCGATACTGCTGTTCCAACCGGGAACAACTTTGAACTGCTGAAGAGGGTGCTCAAAAACTCCCCCACAGCGGTACTGAAGAAATCACCTCCTCCTGTTGAGGTCCCTGTGCAGGAAAAGCAGGAGCGACCCCATCAGCGACTCTCCTCCCAAATTCACAGAGTCTGGCGAAAAGTCCAGGACTCTGTGATCGACGAAAACTACTCCCGCCGACCAAAGAAATCGAAGGATCGAAAGATCATCCATCCATCATACAGCGAAGGGTTTCTTCTACATAGGTGCCTGTCATAACGGCTCCTTCAACTTTGACCTCCTACAAAAGGACGAGGCCGGAGAAAATTCCACTACCGGCCGCAAACTCCAAAGGCGACGGACCCAAACGCCTTAGGTCTGGGGGCATGATCGTACACACGGTTTACATGGCTTATGGAAAAGAAGAAAGCCGTGCTTCCATGGCTCATCGACCGCAAACTCGGTCGCTAACAAAAGCTCAGGAGCAACAACAAAAGCTCCAAGAGATGCTGACCAAAATGACAGCACTCACCGGGCAGAAAGAAAGTCCGGATGCAACAGCTGAACAACGCCAAGAGCAGGAGACCGATACAGAGTTCCTGCGAAGAGTGCTTGAAAGAAAATATAAGGAAGCTGTTGAGCAAGCCGCCAACATAAAGCAGATGGCGCTCTTGTTTCAGGATATGGTTGGAATGATGATTCAGCCAGAGACTCCAGCCGGAGATCCGCCGATAATCATCGAGGATGACAGAGGGGAAACTTCAAACCCTCTTCCGGCTCTATCAGTGGCCAGGGAGGAAACGATCTCCAAGGGTGCTCTTGATGATTATATAGCTCAACAAATACGAGCCATCAAGCTAGTGAAGCGGCTGGCCAAACATGTCAGAACCGGGCGACCGTATCCAGGCTGGTATGATCAAATCAAGTACCCGACGGGATATACGATCCCTAAATTCCATATGTACAAGGGGACAGGCAATCCACACCAGCACGTCGCGCAGTTTAGAGCTCTGTGCGGTAACACCGGAGGCGACAACAAACTGCTGCTTCGCCAGTTCGTTGGTAGCCTGTCGAAAACTGCATTTGGATGGTACTTGGAGCTCCTAAATGACTCTTGTAGGGTGTTTTTCGTCACCCCATTGAGATGGGAATGCGCGCGCACTTGTCAGGCGCAGTACGGATTCCCCCTGCCTAAGGTAGGCTGTGGTTTATTGGTTGTGGGGATCCTAATCTCCGGCAGCCGCGGACTAAGCTGCCGTTAATTACCCTTCGCATTTGGAGTGAAGGAACCTCCGATTGACGGGTTAAACTGGTCATGCGAACTCAATGTGCAGTGCGTTGGTGTGTGTGTGTTTTAAAAGGGGTTTTGGATATATCGGGGGCCCCACAGAGTTTTTACGGGGGTCCCGCTACCCGGATAGCGGGCTGGGGGTCAAGAAGGCTAGCAGCCCCCTTACAGGGTGCGGGGCAGTGCCCCGTTAGAAATTTTTTCTAACGGGGGAGATATATTTAGTGTGGAGTGCATAAAAAAATGGGGGGTAGCGTCTTGAAGGCGCGTGCATGGCACGTGGGCGCATGGTGCCCGGGGTCACGTGCGCGCACATGGGCGCTTTAGTGCCCATGCGCGCACGTGACCGATGGGCGCCTCAGCGCCCGGGGTCACATGGGGCATACATGACCATTGGGCGCCTCAGCGCCCGGGGTCACGTGGCGCGCAAGTGACCGATGGGCGCCTCAGCTCCCGGGGTCACGTGGCACACACGTGACCGATGGACGCCTTAGCGCCCCGGGGTCACATGGCGCATACGTGATCGTGGTAAACACCCGCGGGAAGGGCCTAGCCCCTAGGTTGGGGAGTTGAACTCCCAAGGTTTTTTTTTTGTTTTGGAGTTGAACTCCTAACAGAAACTAATTTTTGGAGTTAAACTCCAATAGATCTAGAAAGGAGTTAAACTCCTAGGAATCTTTAGCTCTTCTTTTGAGCCTTGGATCTGTCCAAACTTAGATTTTTGGAGATGGGTCTTCTTCTTCCTGCTCTTGATCGGAGGGATCTTGGAGAAAAATGGGTGAGACTTAAAAATCTCCCCTTTTCGAGATCTGATTAGAGATTCGAGCTCCCCTTCGTGGGTTTTATGGTGAAAATCTATTTATTTTTGAGAAAGGAAGAGTTAAACTCTTGATTTAATTCAAAAAAGAGGAAGAGGGTTTTAGACCCTTGAGAAAGAGGAAGGAGGCACAAACCATAGTTTTTGGGAGGAATGAAAAGTGTATAGATATTTTCATATAGCCCTACATATTTACATATAGCCCCTTGGGCTTTACAAAATGGCATTTTGCCCATCCCATGACTCAAGTGCCATTTCTTTTTGCACATAAGCCATGGGCTTTACAAAAATTTGGCTTTATGCCCATCCATGCATAAAAAATTACATAAAAATTATTTATTACATGATTTTATTGTTGGCATGGGGAGGTTGGCCGCGGGCTCGACTTGGGCATGGGCCTGCTAGATCTGGGCTTGGGCTCGCCTGGCTTGGGGTTGACCTTGAGTTTGACTCGGTCAACCGGGGTGCAAATTTTGACCCCAACAAAGTGCCCCCATCAATAAATGCACACCGCACATTTGATTTGTGTGCATGAAATTGATGGATCTTGAAGCTGGACTTCGAGGTGGAACATCATTCCGGGGGCGGAGCATCCCTCAGGGAACATGATTCCCGGGGATCGGAGCATCATTCTGATTTGCGGAGCATAATTCCAAGGTTCGGAGCATCATTCCGAAGAGCGGAGAATGATTCCAAAGGGATCGGAGCATCATTCCGAAAAGCGGAGCATGATTCCAAAGGGTCGGAGCATAATTCCGAGGATCGGAGCATCGTTCCGAGGATCGGACCATCATTCCCAAGAGCGGAGCATGATTCCAAAGGGATCGGAGCATCATTCCGAAGAGTGGAGCATGATTCCAAAGGGTCGGAGCATAATTCCGAGGATCGGAGCATCATTCCGAAGTGTGGAGCATGATTCTAAAGGGTTGGAGCATAATTCCGAGGATCGGAGCATAATTCCGAGGATCGGAGCATCATTCCGAAGAGCGGAGCGTGATTCCAAAAGGATCGGAGCATCATTCCGAAGAGTGGAGCATGATTCCAAAGGGTCGGAGCATAATTCCAAGGATCGGAGCATCGTTCCGAGGATCGGAGCATCATTCCGAAGAGCGGCATACATTCTGACCGAAGCATAATTTCGATGTAGAGGTTGATTCCCAGGCGAAGCATAATTCCGATAGGGAAGGCAGATACTCCGAGGCGAAGCATGATTTCGACACAGGGTACATTCTGAGACGAAGCATGATTTCGACGCAGAGCTCGTTGGCTGACTTGATTCCAAGACGAAGCATAATTTCGACAGGGAAGGCAGGTACACCGAGGCCAAGCTTGATTTCGACGCGGGGTGCACATTCTGAGACGAAGCATGATTCCGACACAGAGCTTGCTGGTTGACATGATTCCGAGGCGGAGCATAATTCCGACGAGGAGCATAATTCCGACGAGGAGGTCGTTGGTTGATTCCGAGCCGAAGCATAATTCTGACAGGGAAGGTAGATACTCCGAGGTGAAGCATGATTTTGATACGGGGTACATTCTGAGACGAAGCATGATTTCGACGCAGAGCTCGTTGGCTGACTTGATTCCGAGACGAAGCATAATTTCGATAGGGAAGACAGGTACACCGATGCGAAGCTTGATTTCGACGTGGGGTGCACATTCTGAGACGAAGCATGATTCTGACACAGAGCTTGCTGGTTGACTTGATTCCGAGGCAGAGCATAATTCCGACGAGGAGGTCGTTGGTTGATTCCGAGCCGAAGCATAATTCCGACAGGGAAGGCAGATACACCGAGACGAAGCTTGATTTCGACAGGGGGTACACTCTGAGACGAAGTATGACTCTGACGCAAAGCTGGTTGGTTGATTTGATTCCGAGACGGAGCATAATTCCGGCAGGGAAGGTAGATATCCTGAGACGAAGCATGGTTTCGACACGGGGTATGTTCTGGGACGGAGCATGATTCCGCCGCAGAGGTTGTTGGTTTGATTTGATTTGGGTTGACATCAGCATCGCTACACTGGAATATGGTACCAGGAGCGAATCATCATTTGCCATGAGTGGATTTGAGGATTTCAGTTTTTGTTTGGCATCTGCATTGCTGCACGGAATAATGCCAGGAGCAACTCATCATTTGTCCCGGGAGGATTTGGGAATTGGTGGCTTAGGAGATAGGTTTAGATCCCTATCACCTAAGGCTTTTCAATTTTGTGGTCCGTAAGGATCCCATAAAAGCATTTTCTCCCTACGAGTCGAAAGGATCTCGTAGGTGTATTTTCTCCTTAGGAGTCATGGGGACTCCTAAGTGTGTTGCTCCTTTGTGAGTCGTAAGGATCTCACGCGGGAATTTTCTCCTCACAAAGTCGAGAAGACTTTGCGAGTGCATTTCATCTCTTTTTTACGAGTTTGCGCCCTTTCGGGTTTTCACAAACTCGCCGGCAGTCCTGCTGTTTTTACTCACGGAGCCCTTTCGGGTTTTCATCCTTGCCCATTTTGCTTGTGGACATACCATTTTTTTTTATTTTATTATTTTATTATTTTTGGTGGGACTTTGAATGTAGTCTCACCGGTAGGACTTGGGAGAGATTGGGATTATTTTATGCCCATGGATTGTATACGGTTTTGCAGGATGTATGATCCAGACAGTAGGGCCGGAAAAATTTCGGGACTTTGTTGGCGTCTGCATCACTGCACTGGAATATGGTACCAGGAACGACTCATCATTCACCGTTGGGGTATGGGATTTGGAATTTGGTTAGTGTCTATATCGCTGCACTGGAATATGGTACCAGGAGCGACTCATCATTCGCCGTTGGGGTATGGGATTTGGAATTTGGTTGGCGTCTGCATCGCTGCACTGGAATATGGTACCAGGAGCGACTCATCATTCGCCATTGGGATTTGAGTTTTGGACGGCATCTGCATCGCTGCACTGGAATATGGTACCAGGAGCGACTCATCATTCGCCGTTGGGATTTGGGAAGCGATGGCTTAGGAGACAGGTTTAGATCCCTATCACCTAAGGCTTTTCAATTTTATGGGCCGTAAGGATCCCATAAAAGCATTTTCTCCCTACGAGTCGTAAGGATCCCGTAGGTGCATTTTCTCCTTAGGAGTCGTGAGGACCCCCAAGTGTGTTTTTTCTTTGTGAGTCGTAAGGATCCCACGAAGGTTTGTTCTCCTCATGTATCGTGAGGACACATGAGTGGGTCTTCCCAATGGACCATAATTCCAAGGGCGGAGACCAGCTGCGTAACTGGTGATTACAGTGGGGCATGGGTATGATGAGAATTATTTGAGCCCATGGATTGTATACGGTAGTCAATTTGGGGACTGGCCGTAGGGCTGGAAGAATTTTGGGAAACTGGATTTTGGTTGGCGTCTGCATCGCTGCACTGGAATATGGTACCAGGGACGACTCATCATTTGCCGTTTTTTTTGTTTATTTTTTATTTACCGCGATTGCTCTATCATTTCAGCTTTTCTTATCGCGAAGGTCGCGATTGCCCTATCATTTCGGCTTTTTATTCGCAGTTGCCCCATCATTTCGGCTTTATTTTCATCTTTATTTTTACTCGCTGATTTTTATTCCGAGTTGCCCCATCATTTCGGCTTTTATTTTTCTTTTATTTACACATTTTTTTGTTTATTTACATTTTTTTTTTTTACATTCCCAGTTTAACGACTTAGAGGTCGACTGTTCCCAATTTAAAGACTTAGCGGTCTATTGTTTTCAAAGAAAGGCAGATGTCTGAGAGAATCAGTTTCATAAAGAACTTCGGTCTCCATTTGTATGAAATTGGCGGTCGCAGCTGGACTGTTTGCTAACACGCTTTTAGACAGTTCTATCTCTCTTGACTTGTATCGCTTTTCAACCCAATCTTTGAAGACGAAGCAGTCCTCAATGGCATGACCTATCACTCTGTGATAGGGGCAGTATTTGGGGTCGTCGGTCATATTCGCTTCCTGCGGTCTTTTTGATTCCGGCAGTTGTAGACCGTTCTTCAGGGCGTCTTTGAATATTTTACGGATTTTGTCCCTTCTGAAGGAATAGACCTTATCTAGCTTCTCTTTTAGTAGAGATTCTCCTCCCTCTTCGAACACTGGCTTCCGAGGCTGGTTGGCATTAGGCCCACTCATCCCTTGCTAATTTCGGTTAGCCGAAGTGTTGAAAGATTCAGAATCGTCGGAATTTCTGTCTTTGCGATTATTGTCCTTTCGGTTTCTCCAGGACCTATTGTTATTTTGGGAATCCGAGGAGGACTCCTGCTTTGAGCGCTCCAGCATCTGAACTTTCCTGGTCAGCTCTTGGAATGTTTTGAGACCCACGGTGCATAGGAACGAGGCCATAAAAATGTTGAGATTTCCGACAAGGAGACTGACAGATTGGTCCTGCTCTATCGGCGGTTCACATTTGACGGAGAGATTGCGCCACCGGGTTATAAAATCCGTGCTGCTTTCGTTGTTCTTGGGCTTGGTCCTTATGAGCTCGGCAATGGTGATCTTATCGCTGACGCTCATGAACCTTTGTCGAAACAAAGATTCCATATGGACGAAAGTAGTAACGGAGCCATCCGGTATGCTCGCGTACCAGTTGAAAGCAATATCGGTCAAGCTATTAACGAACTGGCGGAGGAGAAGCGCATCGTTGCCCCCAGTATTCCCGCATGAGGCTTTGAAGTGGGCGATATGCTGATTCGCATTTCCCATCCCATCAAATCTTCCGAATTTAGGGATGACATAGCCGCTAGGAAATTCTACCAGATCATACTGAGCAGGATATGGTCTCCCACTGCTGCTGATATCTTTTTGCGCTTCGGCTTCGGCTACCAATGTTTTGACTTTGTCGGCAACCAAATCAATGATTTGATCTTGAGTTAGCGGGCTACTGTTATCGGTAGCCAAGAAATTTCCTAAGATAGGATGCGACTGGCTTTCGTGCGGTCCGCCCACCTTTAGATTTGAGGGAATAGGCATCGGCTGTCTCGGGACACCGTTTCCCGGTTCATGAGCAGAGCCCTGCGCTTGATTGGGCGGCTGAGAGGCAAGTTGGGCCGTAAGCCGTAAGACGACATTTGTCAAGTCGTCGATCTTTGAGTAGAGCTTGGCCATCTCCTTGTCTTTTCTTCTGAGTTGTTTTCGGAGCTCTTGGAGAACTTGCTTCTCTGCGGTCTTAGGATAGAAAGTTGGCTCATCTTCGCTTTCCGAGCCTAACTCCTTATGAACTGAGGGCTCTCTCTGCCTGTTAACCTCACTGGGAGGATTTTCATCACCCTCCGGAGGATGCTGGTCTTGAGAAGTGACAGCTATATTCACACCAGGTTGGATTTGAGATGTGGTGGCCCCATCCTTGCTTTTGCTGCAAAAGTTGTCGCTGGGATGCGTGCCCACCATGTAGACGGTGTGGATAACACATTCAGCCATCCCCTCATCTTTGGCGGGGTAACCCTGTTCCTCGAATCTCATGAGGTTCAGCCTAGCAAGAGCCCTAGCCCTTTTGTTGGCTCTATATCTGAGCTTTTTCTGCCTTTGCTTCTCAATTTTAAGGGCTTGGCGGGCATCTGTTTCCTGGGAAGCCACCGTGAGTCATTAGCGGGGAGCTTAGAGAAGACACCCGATTGAGTAGTTGTTAGGGGCACCGCCGAAGCTTGCTCGAGACGCCTTGTTGCTTTGTTGGTGTTGATGGCCTTGCCCCCAGCTGGGGCCAAGGAGAGCCGCTCAAACACCGACTTGCGTTTGAGTTGGGGCGCCTTCGAGACCACCACATTTGGCCTCTTGCCTTTCGAGACCGGCTTGTCTGTTACCGGAGCTTGAGGAGCTGGGATGGTGTTAGCTGACACGAATAGAATAGAGCCGAATGGTAGAGGCAACTCTTCCCATTGTCGCCCAAGACTGGCCGAGAGGACCGTCCTAGCGTCCATCTTCATCGTGTAGGAGATGGGAGCTGTGTCGAGAGCTGAGCTGATCCTTGGAGACATCTTTGCTGCGTCCGAAGATTGCAATTGGAGAATGTTAACCTGCACAAAAAACATGATTTTAGTACAGGCAATTGATATGCATATTAATTGAGTTTGCATGAAAGCTTAACCCGAAATATGGGAGGAGAGATTAGTCCCACTGGGCGTGCCAGAATCTGTAGGGTGTTTTTCGTCACCCCATTGAGATGGGAATGCGCGCGCATTTGTCAGGCGCAATACGGATTCCCCCTACCGAAGGTCGGCTGGGGTTTATTGATTGTGGGGATCCGAATCTCCGGCAACCGCGGACTAAGCTGCCGTTAATTACCCCTCGCATTTGGAGCGAAGGAACCTCCGATTGACGGGTTAAACTGGTCATGCGAACTCAATGTGCAGTGCGTTGGTGTGTGTGTTTTGAAAGGGATTTTGGATATATCGAGGGGCCCATAGAGTTTTTACGGGGTCCCGCTACCCGGATAGCGGGCTGGGGGTCAAGGGGGCTAGCAGCCCCTTGTGGGGTGTGGGGCAGCGCCCCGTTAGAAATTTTTTCTAACGGGGAAGATATATTTAGTGTGAAGTGCATAAAAAATTGGGGGGAAGCGTCTTGAAGGCGCGTGCATGGCACGTGGGCGCATGGTGCCCGGGGTCACGTGTGCGCACATGGGCGCTTTAGTGCCCGGGGTCACGTGCGCGCACGTGATCGATGGGCGCCTTAGCGCCCGGGGTCACGTGGGGCACACGTGACCATTGGGCGCCTCAGCGCCCCGGGGTCACGTGACGCGCACGTGACCGATGGGCGCCTCAGTGCCCCGGGTCACGTGGCGCGCACGTGACCGATGGGCGCCTCAGCGCCCCGGGGTCACGTGGCGCGCACGTGACCGATGGGCGCCTCAGCGCTCGGGGTCACGTGGCGTGCACGTGACCACGGGAAACACCCGCGGGAAGGGCCTAGCCCCTAGGTTGGGGAGTTGAAATCCCAAGTTTTTTTTGTTTTGGAGTTGAACTCCTAACAGAAACTAATTTATGGAGTTAAACTCCAATAGATCTAGAAAGGAGTTAAACTCTTAGGAATCTTTGGCTCTTCTTTTGAGCCTTGGATCTGTCCAAACTTAGATTTTTGGAGATGGGTCTTCTTCTTCCTGCTCTTGATCGGCGGGATCTTGGAGAAAAAGGGGTGAGACTTAAAAATCTCCCATTTTCGAGATCTGATTCGAGATTCGAGCTCCCCTTCGTGGGGTTTATGGTGAAAAACTATTTATTTTTGAGAAAGGAAGAGTTAAACTCTTGATTTAATTCAAAAGAGAGGAAGAGGGTTTTAGACCCTTGAGAAAGGGGAAGGAGGCACAAACCCTAGTTTTTGGGAGGAATGAAAAGTGTATAGATATTTTCATCATGTTGCCTTATATAAGCTTACATATTTACATATAGCTCCTTGGGCTTTACAAAATGACATTTTGCACATCCCATGACTCATGTGCCATTTCTTTTTGCACATAAGCCATGGACTTTACAAAAATTTGGCTTTATACCCATTCGTGCATAAAAAATTACATAAAAATTATTTATTACATGATTTTATTGTTGGCATGGGGAGGCTGGCCGCGGGCTCGACTTGGGCATGGGCCTGCTTGATCTGGGCATGGGCTCGCCTGGCTTGGGGTTGACCTTGACTTTGACTCGATCAACCGGGGTGCAAATTTTGACCCCAACAACTCTGTGAGAACATTCACAGAGATAAAACTGCTGCTCACACAGAGGTTCGCCAGCGCAAGCGAGCGCACCTCGATCACCACATTAATCAATGCCAAGGTAAAGCCGGGAGAAACCTGGGTCTAATATGCGATCCGGTGGCGGAACCTGCGGTCTAAGTGCGAACAACGCATCAAAGAATCTCCTGCAGTAGGCATGTTCATTGGGACCCTCAATCCTCAAACGACCGTATCCCAGTTCATAACGTTCTTCAAGCCCACAACGTTCCAAGCTTTGATTGATAAACTGACCCAAATGGACCAGATGGGCCACGGGCCTTCCTCCTGAAACAAAGACCTTCGAAATGCCAAGGGTAAAGGGAAAGTGGCCTTCGTCGCCAATGCTCAACAACAACCAAGCGATCCAAAACCGGCAGTTCGCCAAAACAATGCACGTCCACGCCTATCCTTAGAAGAAAGGCTAGGACGCGCTCACTCGTTTCTCCGCGATAAGACGAGAAGACTATTTGAGTTGGCAATGCATAACAAACTCATCATATTGCCAGACCCATGGCGTCCACCGCAACCCAGCGACGTCAACAACCCCAACTACTGCTCCTATAACAGAATAGTGAGCCACCCAATTGAGGATTGCTACGTATTCAAGAACTGGGTCGAGGACTAGTATCAACAGGGGAAGTCCGCGCTATCTGAGAACTGGAGGGTGAACCCGCCATAGAAGCACACTCCCAAAAAGGTGGATGCACCGGGGGCATCATGTTCGCTCGTGGAAGAAGCTCCATAGGAAGTCGTTTTTTCAGTTAAAACCAAAAGAATGTTGAAAGATCTACATGCATGTCCGACAGTCAGGTGGAAAAGCCCGCATGAACCCGAAATCATCGTAGGGATGCTGAAACCGCGTCTCGTACCGAAAGTTGTTGACAAAGGGAAAAATCCTCAAGTCAAGCCTTCAAAGTCTTCGAAGAAAAAGAAGAGGACCAAGAAGCCTCTGCAGCCTGCCAAGTATGACAACAAGTGCACAAACATACAAAAGTACATTGACGCACTGGAGGAGTAAAAACAGAAGGCGTGGAAACCGGTCACGCTCGAAGAGTTCCTTAAGCATATTCTTGGGAACAAAGATAGTGACAACGATGAGGAAAATGACTCATCAGAAGAAATTGAAGACTATGTAGCGAGTTATCACATGGTCTCTCATTCGTTGTTAAATGACAAAAAAACTCCCTCAGCGTCAAAAAACAACGCAGAGGAACTGGGGGCAGATACGGCGCTAAAATCCCCGGAACTGCCAGAAGAAGACACGATCGATAGGCTGTTAAATGAAGCCTTTCGAAAAAGCAAAGCTGACCGAGAATGCGAAACAACCATATACGAAAAGGCTAAGCGTCAACGTCAAGATAAAGAATCTGTGGCGAGGATGAGTTGTAAAGTACTCCAACCAAACTAAAGCACACCTGCCACAAATAAGAGCAGGATCAAGGCAGAGAAGCGGTTCGCCAAAGCCCTGTCAGCGGGAATGAAGCTGCCACCTCTCGCAGGGAACACTCCTGGGGCCATACGCCTCGACGGAGAGGATTCACATCCAAACTACTGCCTATATCATCGGAGGGTCACCCACCCCACTGAAGAATGCAGTGCCTTTAAGAAGTGGTGGTAAGAATACGTTGTCCATCAAAAACACTTCAAGAGGATGAAGCGCGAAGCTCGTCGACAGCAAAAAGGTGCGACAAGTACGTGTGAAAAAACGACTAGCAACTGTCATATGGTTGATACCAGTCTGGAAAGGAAAAAACTCCAAGTTCTTACTTTCGGGAGAGATTCTGAGGATGAAATGACCCTCAGCCCTCTCTTCAAGGACTCCACCTCCGAAAAAGAAGAGGGGGAGAAGAACTGTGAGAACATTCAGCTGCGTAGCCGTACGCTGCCTGAAAAGAATCTCAGACCTACAAACAAGGGTTCGAGCAAAAAAAACAAAGGGAAAGAGAAAATCCATAAGGAAATCACCCTCGATGAGGGAGTTGTCAAAGAGCTCGCAGTGAGGGACCCGCCTAAGAAAAATAAGGTGGATTACAACGTCCTGACATAATTGAGGAAAATACCTTCACAACTGAGCATATTGGATGCTCTCCTCTTGTCCAAAGAAGCACGAGAGTCTCTGATCAAAGCATTACAAGAGCCCCGATCAGTTCCAAGCTTTCCGCGCAGAAGAGAAGATGAAGGATGAGCTGGCAGAGGTCCACACGGCTGACATTACATTCAGCGATGAAGATCTCTTCCTCAGTACGTGCGAACATAATCGCCCGTTATACGTCACCGGGTACTGCCACGACATCAAGATAGAGAAAATCCTTGTCGATAATGGATCCTCCGTCAACCTTCTCAATGTGAGAGTGCTGAAAAGGTTTTGCATGAACGTTCAACACTTAGCCTAAGACAAAATTACTATCTCCGGGTTCGACTCACAGTCGTCACGGACGCTTGGGTCCGTAATTCTAACATTACGCTTCATATAGCTCGTCATTGACATCAAGTTTCATGTCATTGACGTCAAGACCTTCTATAACGTTTTGCTCGACAGGTCTTGGCTGCATGAGTACAATGTCATCCCTTCTACACAACATCAGTGTATGAAGTATTTCAAGAATGGTTTGGAATGCACCGTCATAGAGGAGCTGAATCCATTCTCCGTAAACGAGGTTCGGAAATATGAAGACGCAAAGTACTTCCTACCAGACTTCGAAGACACGGAAAGATGTCATAAGACGGAGGACAAACAGAAGTCCGTCGCCATTATCCCGATCTTTGGGAGCGATTCCGAGGAAGATGAAGAAATAGTCTACTAGGGGCAACTCCAGAAAGAAAACAACAGGCCCGGACTATCGACTCCTATTTTGGTCTTTGGCAGCGACTCTGAGGACGAGGCCAACGCAGTGTTCTCCATCCGCCCGCCAATGCAAATCCTTGATGAAGCAGATCAGAGCTTACGGATCACAATAGTTCTGCCTCGGCATTACAAAGAACTTGATGCGCTCCGTACATACAGCGTACAAGAACTACAGACTTTCTACATCCCTCCCAAGCGAAGAGGTGAAAAGGCGATCCTCTTCTACAAATCTACGGAGACCATAGTAGAGAAAGAAGTCTGGCACGGTGGCGATTTTGCGCTCGATAAGCTTCAACTAATCTGTCTTCCAAGATAGAACGCGGAGAGATTGAAAAGGCTGTTAAGATGCCAAGGTGTACCACTCGAACAAACTGTTCGACATGCCCAATTCTACAAAAAGATTTGGGATATTTCCGGGACTCAGCGAAAGATGCCTAATGGGAAGATGGAAACACCTGGGCTCGGATACGTTCGGTCCAAAAATGGGAACGATTCTAAAGCTGCCGCGTCATAAACAGCTCTGGTGAAGAAGATAACGCTCTTCCAAATAGTTGTGACGTTGAAACAGAACGAGATCCCGCTCTAAGAACGTTAAGCCTATCGTTCGAAGAACAAGTTGACAAACTAATAAACGAAGCATGTCAAAAGTTGCGGGATAGCCACAGTCGTGAAATGGCTATTTATGAAAAGGCCAGGACGCAACGCCTCAACTAGCAGCCTGCGGAAAAAGAAGACTACAATGCCCTTCATCCTCAGCCAGCTGTACGTTCTCGCCTCGAAGGAAAATCCCGAAATAGAGGCAAAAACAAGGCGAATAAAGCAAACAACGCTCGAAAACAACAAAACAGATCCAAGAATCCGTACAATCGAGGAAAAGCCAGTTGGAACCCGTCCTTAATGAAGAATATGGGCCGGGAATACTCTTTCCCTCAAGACAAGACAAGGAAAGTATTCAACCTTGTCATGAAATATCAAATGATGACACTTTCAGAGTCTTGGCACCCCGAACAAGTAAACGAGGTCCATCATCCGGATTATTGCTCCTATCACCGAGCAATAGGTCATTCCCTTGGAGACCGCTTCACCTTCAAAGACTGGGTCAAAGACCAGTATCAACAAGACAGGTTCGCTTTGTCCGAAAGCTAGAGGGTAATCCTGATGCAAAAGCATGAGCTAAAGAGGACCTATACCGTAAGGACAGGACCAGCTCAACATCAAGAATGGAAGAAAACCCATACCTGCCAGTAACACTTTCAAAGGAGGGAGGGCACGAGACTATAGATGACCCTTTCAAGTTCTTCGCAAATAAAGACGAGAATGAGGTGATCTCAGAGTTTCTACCAGCACCAAAAGAGCTGGAAGACGGGATACACACTACGGCGGACAACCTAAGGAAAATTGACTTAGGGACGGAAAACGGCCCGAGGCCAACGTTTGTCAGTGAGCTATTATCTGAAAAACAGGTAGCCATGTTAAAGGACGTGCTCATGCAGTATAAAGATTTCTTCGCATGGAACTATTCCGAAATGCTGGGTCTAGATCCAAAGGTAGCAGTACATAAACTGGCCATATCGCCGGACATAAAGCCAGTCAAACAGGCGCCAAGAAGAATGCGGCTCGAACTTGAAATGAGTATAAATGCTGAGGTAAAGAAACTAATCGACTCCGGCTTCATCCAAGAAGTTCAATATCCCGACTGGATCGCTAACATCGTTCCGGTGATGAAGAAAAATAGAACGGTGCGCATCTGCGTAGACTTCCGGGACCTCAAAAAAGCTTGCCCGAAAGATGACTTCTCAGTACCTGTTGCCGAGCTGATGATCAATAACACGTCTACCCATGAGGTCTTCTCCTTCATGGATGGATTTTCGGTATACAATAAAATAAAAATGCATCCTGAAGATCAAAAGCATACCGCTTTCCGGACTCCGTTGGGCATATTCTGCTACAAGGTGATGCCTTTTGGTTTAAAGAACGTTGGCGCTACCTACCAGAAGGCCATGACGAAGATCTTCGATGACCTCATACATGAGATTATTGAATGCTACATCGACGACTTGGTGGTGAAGAGCAAGTCTTACGAGGAACATTGGGAACATCTAGACATAGTGTTCCAACGTCTTCGGAAGTATAATCTGAAGATGAATCCTCTGAAATGCGCGTTTGGAGTCTCCTCAGGCAAATTCCTAGGATTCATCATACGGCACCGGGTATTGAAATCAATCCCTCAAAGATCAAGGCGATTACGGAAATGCCCATGCCAAGGACCCTTAAACAATTGCGATCCCTTCAAGGAAAGCTCGCATATATCCGGCGGTTCATAACCAACCTCTCCGGAAAATGCCGTCCCTACAGTCATCCGATAAAGAAGGGGACCCCGTTTGTTTGGGATCAAAAGTGCCAGACAAAATCAAGAAATACCTGCAAAATCCGCCGGTATTGACCACTCTGGTTAAGGGAAAACCCCTTATCCTATATACAACGGCCCTTGAGGGTTCTCTAGGCGCGTTATGGGCATAAGAGAACAATCAGGGAAAGGAGAGAGCTTTGTACTATTTGAGCCGAGTTCTCCTGGGGGCAGAAAACAACTACTCCCCCGTCGAAAAGCATTGCCTGGCACTGATCTTTGCGATAACGAAGCTAAGACATTATGCCTTGGCACATTCCATCTCATATCAATGGTGGATCCTCTCAAATATCTGATGTTGTCACGCCCCGCTTCCCAAAATACGGAATACGAGGGGTAGACAAGGCCAGCCATGCTCCTACGGTCAAGGAAATGTCCTGCCGTAGTCACACTTCGGCCTCTAGTTTATCATGGTAAACAGTAAACGATGCGCAGGTAATGAGAAATGCAGTAACTGAAAGATACAATAATATAAACTGACCTGAAGTGAACAAACGAATGTAACTCGGAGTGGCAAGTCCAGAAGTCTGTGATGCACGTCTAGTTCTGATCCAGGCTAAATCTTCTCCTTACACTGAGCATGCATACTCAGGTCGTCAGAGCGACACAATAGCAATATAATATATATAAAATCAAGTGACAGTCCTAACAGTGGTAATGGATATGAATCACAGTAAATCAATGACAGCATGTATATGAATGTGCAGTAATCAACGCAGCGGAACAGTAAAGCAGTATAACGATATGTCACGTATGCCACACAGTATATAAGGAATAAAATGCCAGTATCCCTATCAGTCTCTAAGTCTCACTGTACAGGTCACTAAGCCTATCGTCAGTCCAAGTGTGAGAGTCAACCACTCGCGAGTGTCCTCTACCCAAGGGTAGAACCCAAGGGCAAGGGACCACGGGCCCAACATGTAACGAGAATATCACGGTGTATATATCACATACCCTATAAAACTCCATATAACTCCCTAAATATATAAGCCGGCATGGGACTCCCGAGATTCTGTTGAACTCACACTTAAACTACCCCACACCCCGTGGTCTACATCAAACACTAACCATCAACCTAAATACTAATCGATCCGTGACAAGTTTGCGCGAGAACTGGAGGCAGGACCTCCATCAAGCACGTCCCGACTAATACCTAAGATAAATGGCAGTGTCGGATGCCTTATCTGTGATACCCGTGCAAGCGCTTCCATAAGTGTCCCATACCACTTATAGTCACACGTACACGTATCCCACAGACGTCGACAATGCAATAGAATAATAGGGTCACTGATTGTGTACAAGTACGTATCACTTTCACTTAATCACGGATACACGAACACTGACGTACTTGCCACAATCATCACTAAAATCTAACACTGGATAAATGCACGATATCACTAGATTATCACTGCAATGATATGAGTATGATATGATACGTAAACAGTATATGAAGCACGATCAAGATGTCATAAAAACAGTATTCTATCACCTGCACGATTTATCATGAAAAATACGTGTATAGTTTAGCGAAACGATGAACATGTAGTAATTAGTATGTTCAGTTGTCCATCCATAGAATTTAGTTTCAAGCCAATCGGATTCCAGGATCATTAATTATAACCATTTCATTTTAAGCGCACGCGGCTGGAAATCCAATTTCAGCATCAGAAGTCCGTTTCGCAACGCATTTTAACCCCAGTTGGGATCAGAATTTAGCGACGCTACAGTTGAATGAATTCTAGGGTTTTCAGTAAGGTTTTCAACGTAACAGACGGATCTTCAATCGCATCTGCACGTCAGGAGATATACACTGTTTAACACTAATATGTCAGTTCTGATTCTGCTGGGACTGTTATGCGTCCCGATCTTTTAAATTATAGAATAAATAACAAATGGTAACGAAACAGAATGAAATCAATTGTGTTGTCTAGATAACAGGTTTATCTCCAATAAACAGCGGAGTTCCGCAACCTACGAGCTAAGTAAATCCTATGTTACCCATTACGGAACAGCAACCAAAAACTGGAGTCGCTCTGGACTGCAGTCCAGAGTCGCTCTCCGATCGGAATATCATTACAATTTAGATGCAGGAATATCCGGAAACTGGTAAAGGGTTAAAGTTCATCGAGTCGGCTTCAATTTGAGCCCTCGAACGCACCATTCTATTATGTATATGATTTATGGTGAATTTAACGGTTTTCAGGTGCAACAGAATTACAGTTTTACGGTTAAACTTGGGGGCATTTGTTTTAATCTTTAACAGTCGTATTTTCTAATGAAATTTGCACACGTTAGCCATCTCTACAAGGGCCAATTTAATTTATCCAGTTCCATCAAATTTGATAAAAATTTCCTAAGAGAACGAGTATCGAACAGTTGTGTCGAATAATCTAACGAAAAGGTAAAGCATAATTTATATACGATGTTAATTTGTAACATAGATAGTCTAGCATGAAGCAAGTAGAGAACTTGCCTGGAGGCGTCTAGGCGATGCACGGCAGTGGTAAAGGCACGAACGCGCGACGGGCAAGCACCGCGACGGCTACGGCTTCGAGTGAGCCCGGGTCTGTTCTCGGGCAGTGGGGCTCGTCGGGGTGTGCGGTGGTCGAAGCTCTTTGATGGCGGGCTGTAGTGGGTTTGGGTGGCCGGTGATGGGTCGACAACGGTTGTGGTTCAGGTTGGGTGAGAGGGATCAGGAGAGAGGAAAATGTAGAGAGAGAGAGAGAGGGAAATTGTAGAGGAGAGAGAGAGAGGGAAATTGTAGAGAAGAAAGAGAGGGGAGAGATGGGGACAGAGAGGGAGAGATAGTGAGAAAGAGAGAGAGAAGTGTGAAAGAGAGAGAGAGAGGGAGAACAGTGAGAGAAAGAGAGGGTGAGAGAGAGAGCTGAGAGAGAGAGAGAGAAACAGAGAGTGAGAAAGAGAGAGGGAGAGAACACAGAGAGCTAGAGGAGGAGAGAGAGAGAAAACTGAGGATGATGATGATGATGACGATGATGATGATGATGATGATGAGTCGCTGCGGGGGAGGTCGACGACGAGGCGAGAAACTCACCGTCGTCGGCGCAGGGAATGTCGAGCTCGGTGCAGGGGTTCGAGCTCGGCTGAAATGGGTTGGTGTGCAGGGAAGCTCGACAGGGGGTGCTCAGGAGTGGAGAGCTCGTCGGCAAGGGTAGTAGAGACTCCTTGGCGATGGATCGTCGACGGTGAGGGGCAGTGGGGAGCTAGGATGGGTGCAGTGAGAAGGTCTCGATGAAGGGTGACGAGGGTCGGGAGTATAGCGAGGAGGGGAGGAAAACGAGAACGAGGGAGGGAGCGAGCGAGGAAGAGGGAGAGTGACGAGGGGAGTTGGAGACGTGACCGGGGTCGTCGGCGACGAGCACGAAGACGTGGCCGACGTGGGGAAACTCGGGGACGTGGGTGAAGGAGAGAAGAGCGGAAGAAGTTGCGAGATTGAGGGTTGAGGGAGAGGCGATGGGAGTGGGGGTTGAGAGGAATGGAGACAAGGCGAGCGTCACGGGTAACGCTCGAGAGCTGGCGTGGGTGACGGCGGAGGCGAGGAGCGCGGCGGTGGAAACGCGCGCGGGAGAAGCGGGATTAGCCGTTGGGAAGAGGAAGAGGAACAGGAGCAGGCCAAGTATTGGGCTGGGAAAAATATAGATTAGGAATTTTATTAATAATTTTGTGTGTGGGCTGAGGGAAATTAAGGGGGCAGCCCTGGGCTGAAGTAGAACAGGCCGGGCCAAGTAAAGGATTCCTTTAATAAAAGGAAGAGGAGGTGGGCTCGGGTAAAAATCGAATAATAAAAAAATAACAAAAGAAAGAATGGGGCCGGGCTGATGAGATGGGCTCGGGAAGTTGGGCTAAAAATAAAAGAAATATCAATTAGGGAAAAGAAGAGGAATGGGCTTGGGGTTTATAAAAGAAAATAGATTTAGGCTGAAAAATATAGATTTTGGGTTTAAATTAAATAACTGAACTAATGGGAAAAATTGAAAGAGCCGGGCTGATGGAATAATGCTGAGGGTTATTGTGCGGGGACTTCGGATTTTAGAAAGGAAAAAGGAGGAGAACTAAAATAGGTTGGGGAATTTTAAAATAAAACATAATTATAAATAAAATCTTATAGGTGAAAATAAAATTACGGATATAGACGTACCAAAGGGTGCTGGGTATTACAGATGTCAAGGGCCATATTAACAGGAAGGCTTTCCAAATGGGCCCTCCTCCTGATGGAGTTCTCGATAGCGTAGCAACCTTTCAAAGCAGTGAAAGCCCAGGCCATCGCCGACTTTCTCGCCGAGCATCCAATACTAGCTGACTTCCCCTTAAATTGCAAGTTGCCAGATGAACATGCGTTCGACATAATCGAAGGAGAGAAGGAAGAATATGATTCCTGATGGGAACTCTACTTCGATGAAGTATCTTCCATGAAGAGGCGAAAGAAAAACACCTCCATAATCAAAGCCGGGGTGGGCCTTATCTTCGTGACTCCACAAGGAGGGATGTTGCGTTATGCCCTCTCCTTAACAGAGCTGAGGACTAATAACGAAGCTGAATATGAAGCTTTGATAGCAGGTCTCGAGATCGCTGTCTACATGGAAATTAAAGTCCTCCTCATATATAGAGACTCCCAGCTAATCGTTAGCCAAGTAAATGACGACTATTAGACGTGCAGGCCAGAGCTGATAAAGTACGACGAAAGAGTGCAGTAATTGTTGACGCAAATCCCCTCCTACATCCTGGAGAGCATACCGCGTGCAGAAAACAGTAAGGCGGATCCGTTGGCTAAACTGGCTAAGGAATTAGCTGACGAAGACCTCGATGACGTAAAGATCATCGTGCAAAGTCGCAGGATCCTCACGCCAACGGAGATATCTTCGAAAAACCTAATGGAGCCATCCGAGGGAAAAGAAACGACCGAACAAATAGCCCTTCAAATAGAGGACTAAGAAAAGGTCAAGGATTGGAGAGAAGTCTTTATAGACTACTTCAAATCTCGACGAACGCCCGAAAATATGTCGTCTCGACATCAGCTCATAAAATGAGCTATGTCCTTCGCATTTGTCAATGATACTCTGTATAAGAGATCGTTCGACTGTCTATGGCTAAGATGCCTGGGACCAGAAGAAGAGAAGAGAGTTGTCCAAGAAACTCACGACGGACTCTACGGTTCTCACCAAGCTGGGCCAAAAATGCAGCTGAAGATCAAAAGAATGGGTTACTATTGGCCAACAATGATTAAGGACTGCCTCGAATATGCTTGTGCCAAATTCATGGGGACTTCATTCACCAGCATCCAAACCTGCTACACCCAACAGTAGCTAGTTGGCCGTTCGAAATGTAGGGAACCGATATAATCGGCCCCATTGAACCAACATCATCCAAAGGACACCAGTTCATACCGGTAACGACCGACTAGTTCTCCAAGTGGGCAAAAGCAGTACCACTAAGGGAAGTGAAGACGGATAATATCCTCCATTTCTTCAGGACACATGTCATCTATCGGTTCGGCACTCCGCAACGAATTATCTCGGATAATAGGCCAGCCTACAGAAACCATAAAATCGGTCTCTTCGCACAGCAACATAAAATAGATTGGAGATACTCTTCGGTCTATAATTCTTGGGCCAACGGTCTAGCTGAAGCCTTCAATAAGACTTTGACGAAGATTATAAAGAAAACGGCATCCAGAAACAAAAGAGTCTGGCACGAAAGGCTGCATGAAGCTCTCTGGGCATACCGCACAACGTTCAAGACGACTACGAATACAACACCATACATGTTGGTATTCGGCACGGAAGCAGTGCTTCCCCTGGAAATAGAACTCCCTTCCTTACGAGTAGCAGTTCGATATGAGCTGACAGATGAAGAAAATGCTCATCTTCGGCTCAAGGAGCTCGATGCCCTCGACGAAACCCGCCTTATAGCACATCAAAACCTGGAGGCTTATAAGGCAAGGATGATACGGTCATATAAAAGACTGACCAGGCCGAGAACATTCCGCCAAGGCGAACTCGTGTAGGTCGTCAAAAGACCAATGATTCCCAATTGTGCCAAATGGGGAAAATTCGATCCAAACTATGAAGGCCCGTACATCATAGACAAAGTCTACCAAGGTGCAGCCTACCTGCTCATGGATATGCATGGCGAAAGACCCTTCCGGCTAATAAACGGCCAGTTCCTCAAAAAATACTACGCTTGACGAGTCATGACCTAGGTCAATGATAGATGATGACGCTCGTATCCGCTCGCTATCTTCCTGAGTCAAAAACTCTGAGAGTAGTACGCAAAGAAGCTCCGTCGTCTCAAAAATAGCGATAACGGACCGAGATGTCCTTAAACTAAAAATTCGCCTCAAACAAGGTGATTACAGACCGAGATTTCCTTAAACTAAAAATTTGCCTCAAACAAGGTGATTACGGACCGAGATGTCCTTAAACTAAAACCTCGCCTCAAATATGGCGACATCGGACTGAGATGTCCTTAAAATAAAACTTCGTCTAAAAAAATAGCGATAACGGACCGAGATGTCCTTAAACTAAAAATTCGCCTCAAACATGGCGATAACGGACCGAGATGTCCCTAAACTAGCATTTCGCCTCCAAAATGGTGATACACTCTCTTGAGATCTATATTGCAATCGAAATCTCAACGACAAAGGTTGCAACTCAAGCCCCACTGGCTACGCAGCTACTTTAGCGATGAAGCCACCCCTAAATCCTACCAGTAAATAGATGGGTCACCCACGGTGAAACTACTTTCGAGAGTTCTATCGTTCGAAGAAAAAAATGTCCACAAGTAAAATGGGCACGGATGAAAACCCGAAAGGGCGCCGTGAGTAAAAACAGCAGGACTGTCGGCGAGTTTGTGAAAACCTGGGAAGGACGCAAACTTATAAAATAAAAAAATTCATATGCACTTGCCAAATCCTCTCGACCTTATGAGGAGAAAATACCCATGTGAGATCCTTACGACTCACAGAGAAACAACACACTTACGAATCCTCATGATTCCTAAGGAGAAATTACACTTACGAGATGCTCACGACTCGTAAGGAGAATTCCCCTTATGAGACCCTCACGACTCATAAGATTCAAAAGTCTTAAGCTACAGGGATCTGAACCCGTTCTTAAGCCGTCACATTCCCCAAAGTTGCCCTACAAGTAGTCCAATATCGACTCTTGTATACAATCCACGGGCATAAATAAATATTTCCCACACCAAGTTCCACCAATGGCGAGAAATGTCCGCATATGGTGAACGCCACTTGTAAGTCCTCTCGACTTATAAGGAGAAAACACTCTTGGAAGATCCTTACGACTTATGAGAGAAAACATCACTTGGGGATCCCCACGATTCCTAAGGAGAAAATACACCTACGAGATCCTCACAACTCGTAGGGAGAAATAACTTTATGAGACCTTTACGACTCATAAAGTCAAAAAACCTTAGTCGACAGGATCCTAACCCTATTTGCTAAGCCGTCTTTGTTCAAATCGACAAAGGCAAATGATGATTCGCTCCTGGCAATATCCCAGTTGCAGCGATGCTGATGTCTAAACAAGTGTCAAACCTAAAGTCCTTTAACGACAAATAATGATTCACTCCTGGCAATATCCCAGTCGTGGCGATGCTGATGCCAAGGTTGGTATCAGATTCCAAACTCGCAATAAAAACAGCAGCGAGTAGCAAAAAAATGCATATGAAATAGCCGAAATGATGGGGCAACTTGCAATAAAAATCAGCGAGCAAAAAAATATGCATATAAAAACAGCCGAAATGTTTGGACAACTCGCAATAAAAAGCAGCGAGTAAAAATATATATAAAAAATAGCCGAAATGATTGGGCACCGCGGATAAAAATCCGAAATGATTAGGCAATCGCGACTTTCGCGATATGAAAAGCTGAAAAGATAGAGTATCGCGGAAAGAAATAAAAATAAAATGAAATAAAATTTCCTTTGCCCTGCAAGGATGTACATATTGACTCTTGTATACGATCCATGGGCACAAATAAAAAGGGAACCATATTTTCCCACCGGGCTCCATCAAAAGGAGAGCCAAGTCTTGACGGTTCATACACAACCTAAAGACTACTCCGACGTACCTTCTCATTCCGACAGGATGCAGACAAAACGTCAACAAAGACCCATGGGTCAAATAAAAAGTAGAGTCACGACAAAACCCTAGCTTTAAGTCTTGACGGTCCATACACAACCTAAAGACTACCCCGACGTATATTCTCATTTCGACAAGATGCAGACACGACGTCAGCAAAGACCCAAGGGTCAAATCAAAAGTGGAGTCATGGAAAAACCCTAGCTCTAAGTCTTGATGGTCCATACACAACCTAAAGACTACCCCGACGTATCTTCTCATTCCGACAGGATGCAGACGCAACATCAACAAAAGACCCAAGGGTCGAAACAAAAAAAATGGAGTAACGGCAAAATCCTAACTCCAAGTCTCAACGACGCATATACAACCTAGAGACCAACCTGACGTTCCCCCTCATTTCAACAGGATGCGAATGCGGTTATCAAACGAAATTGGAGCAATGGCATATTCCTAGCTCCGGACTTCAACTGCGATACATACAGCCTAAAAGTCTTACAGATGTCTATCTTACTTCAGCAAAAAATCAGCGCGACATCGTCAAAACAAAAAATGAAGCAACGACATATTCCCAGCTTCGGGTCTTGAAGACAACTCATATAAAACCTAAAAGACTATTGGAGATCATCCCACACCAGTGCGGAGTGGTTATGACTCATTGGGGCTCCAAATTGAGCCTAACCTCAAGTAAAAAGTGACATGGCAAATTCCTAACGTTTGCTCTTCCGACGGTAATATAACCTAAGGAGATTACTTAAAGACGTCTTGTCCAGCCTCCGAAGGGATCAGAGACACGGTAGTCGTGGGGCTACTCGAACAACGGCTTAAAGACCGCATATCGAGGAATACATCAACCAACATGACGGTACCACGGACCAAAACCCTAGTACCACAAAACCTAACGGACCTCTATCGTAAAGAATGGAGGTTATCTATATACAACGTTAGGACAAGTTTGCCTGTAAACCTAAGGGAGGTAAACTAAATAAACTCCGAAATGAGTACATAAACTAGAGACTCCGAAATGAGTGAATAAACTACAAACTCCGAAATGAGTACATAAACTAGAGGCTCCGAAATGAGTGAATAAACTAGAGACTCCGAAACGAGTACATAAACTACTTTACGCCGAGTCAAGACATCAAAAGATGGAGATGCACATGTATGAAATGAAATAAGCCTTTTATTCATAAATCAAAATGAATACAAGATACAAAAAAGGGAAGAAAATATACATCGACAAAAACTTCTAAGCTGGTGGGCAGTTCAATAAACCAGCAAGATCATCATTTTTTCGCCGGACCTCCGCTTCAAGCTCTATCAACGCCGCTAGCTGAGTCTCTGGCTGTGCCTGTTGATTTTAGTATAAAGAAAATCGACCCTCAAGCTCTTTCTCGACAGTCTTGTGGGCCTCGACCATCTTGCGTGTGAAGATGACGGCTTTATCGAGAGCCACCACCTCCGTAATGGACTCCTGAAGAACCCGCCAAATTTCATAGACTCGAGTAGTCTTGGTGGTGAGCTAAGCTTGAAGTTCCCTTAAAGCCTTCGAAGCCAATTCCCTTGCCGAAAACTTTCGGTTGATCCTTTTCTCACATGACTGGAGATTGGTCGCACACTGATCGATCCATCTACGCAAGTTGGCCTTTACGGATAGGATATCAGAGGGAAGGTGTATGCATTCAACCGCATATAGAGAGGGATCCACTTGACGGCAATACTCGACCCAAGTACGCACCAGCGCCTCATCATGGTTGGTGGCAAGAACAGACAAAGAAGCATTGGCTTCAACAGCAAATTCATCGGCCGTGATGGAAGTGCCAGCGCGAAGATCTTCTATAAGAGTTGCCATGGAATGAATGTTCTGTTTTGCCATCCTCTCAGATACGTGTTGGGCGTAAGGGCCTGGCGGCATGGAAATCCGGGACTCTAATGGATTCAGGGTGGGCAAAGCTGTAAAAATATATGTGTAGTTAGTCGCCTTTTCAAACGTAGAATAAATAAATGAATGCCAATGCTAAAGTGTCACTTACCCACGACCATAGAAGGCAAATTTAAGAGATCCCCAGGCCCATCGAGAACTTCAATTTCATCGTCAGCCTCTAAGACCGTGGTTTAAAATAAAGGGGGCACATCAGCATCATTATGAAGATATAAAATGGAAAGGCGAAGAATTACCAATCTTGGCCAGAGAAAAGGACTATACTCTATGGAGGTATCGCTTGCGGGGTCGCTATGTCAAGTAAATGCTGGAAGGTCTTTTCCGGAGAAAGATCTACAATGGAAGACGCCAACTCCCGCAATTCTGAGTGAAAGAAAAGTTCAGATATATGGAAGGGTCGTTAAACAAAAATGTAGATGTCGATAAAATTACCTTCGATACTTCGTCCACTTTGAATCGGGGGGATGGCAGCTTCAGCAATCACCTCTAACCTTCCGGTTTGTCATTGGAGATGTTCACAGAAGCCGTGGTCGGTGTGACAGTCTTGTTCAGTCGAAAATATTGCTCATTTGATATAACATTTTCCTTAATTTTCTTAAATATTTAAAGTTGTTTATTATAAATATAGAACATATTTGGGTTTATCTGCAAAATATTATTTACCATATGTTTATACATTATATTTAATATTATGAAAGAAAATATATGCATATAATATTTATATAATATTTTGGTAATTAAAATATGCATATCATATCAAATATTCTAATCAAGATTCTTAAAAGATATAATATCATACAAATGCTTAGAATAATATTTCAAAATATATGCATAATATTTTAGTAATTAATAGATGCATATCTTACCAAATATTCTTAATCAAGTTTCTTAAAGATTTATTACCATATAAAGTAATTAAGATACTCTCTAATTTAATAAATATTACTAAAATTATTCATGGAGATTTTGTACAGATTTAGCTCAGGTCAAGAGATCAAGATATTCAAGATGTCAGGATAAAAAATTTGCCAATAAAACCGTAGATCTGAAAACTTGGAATGTGGATCTTTATGACAAGTCTAAACCTATGAGATTTAGGATTTCTGATTTGAGGGCTATATAAAAGACTGAGGGCTAAAGTTAAAACTAATCACCTTTACACTAAGCAAATCACCATCAAAGAACAAGAGATCCATGACAGGTCCAAGATTCGACGTGATAGGGCGACGTGAAAATCGACGGAGCATCTACTTCCTACGAGGCAGAGATCGAGAGCAACTTCTTCCTCTTGTTATCTAAACTCGTAGGATTTGTACTTGTGAAGTTGATTAATAAAGGTAGATCATTTTGTTTAATTATTTATTTTCTGTATTTTTACTTTTTGTATTTTAGTTATGATCTCATTCTCTATCCTTTCTTCTTCTTCTCACAACATGTGTGAGTAATTCCTAGTTTGCTAGGGTTCGTAGGATTAGGGTAGAACAACGGATGAGAAAATATTTTAATTTCTTTTAAGTCTTATGAAGTTTATAAACTTTAACAAAAGAATTGTTAACATCCTAATCGGGTGCGCTACCAATTTATTGCTAGCCTTGACCGCAATTTGAGATCAGATTAACAATTGTTTTTTTAAGGGCTAGACATGAATAGAGATCAATGAAAGGACAAGGGTCAATAGTGTGGAAACCCTAGTTTCTTCCAAGAACCCTAATCCTCATTCATCGCTATCAATATAGTTTTAAATCTATCAATAGATAAAAGGAGTAATTTTTATTAGTCATCCATGACTATTAAATCCTAACAAACCCTACAAGCCTTCTTCTTATATATTCTATATCATTATTTAAACTAGATCTGAAAAATATATATTCTACATCCGTATTTACAATAGATCTAGAATCTATTCTTCACTATTCTCTATTCTCCTTCTTCTTTTCTAATCAACACGTCTAAAGCAAGATTAAAAGTTCCACGAATCCCTGAGGACGACCCGTACTCATCTCGGCTAGCTACACATGACACCGTTATTGATTGCGATTATTCTACAAACACTTTTTCACGATCAATCAAGTCTCCGCTGGAAGAACAAAAGCCATTACCGGAGACTCCAAGGCGGGGATGGCAGTTTCGGTAATCTCCTCTACACCCCTCGATGCGTCATTGAAGATATCCATAGAATCTACGACTAGTGTAGCAATCTCCGCTAGAGGAATAGAAGCCGTCATTGGATGCTCCATGACGTGATCGGGGCTCAAGTTTATGCCCACTGCAGAAGGCCCTACAAAATTTTTGTAAAAGATAATATGAGGTGAAAGCAATACAAATTAATTACCAAAAGAGACGTAAAAAAATATGCATACCAATACGCCAGGGAGCCTGAAGTATGGCCTTTTCGAGCTGCTGCTCTTTTCTGTTCAATCGCGCTCGGCGGGATTCGATCGAAAGCAAATGCCTGCCCGTCTTCAGAGCAGCCTCATCTTCAGAAATGGCCGAGATGGGCTGTTTGAGAGCTCGTTCTTCTTCCATCGTCAGAGGACCCATTAGTAACCTACGTAATAACGGGTCAACGTCATAGAATACAACAAGGGGAAAGCCTCCCTTCCTGGGGTGCACATTTTCGTTTTCATTCTGCGATCGCTTCAAGATTTCGGCCAACTGAGCGGCTTCCTCGGCAGATGTGCCAGGAAAGAGGAGATCGTCGTCTGGATCATGCACAGATATAGGCTCATCGTTAAAAGGCTCGGACTGAAGCAACGCATCGAGTAAACCGGTGACCGGTTTCTTCCTCCTTTTAGGGCCCGAACTATCACTAGAAGAAGGGCACTTCCTCCCCTTCGGCAATTTTGCACGGTGCTGCCCAACCTTACCTTCGGTGTTTGTTTTTGGTGATGCCGCTGCCGGTGCCTTCTCAGGAATCTCTGCCCCAGCCCTAGGACGAATCGACATACCAGCAGTACGGGTGACTGATTCTGCCTGGGTAGCCTTAGGAATAAGCACTGAGTCGTTGTCCCTCAGAGGAGGGAAAACAACCGACCGTGGCCGCAACGAGGCACTGATGGCTTGAGCAGAAGCAGGGGATTTACATTCAAAGAGAACCCTTCTCTCCTCTGCAATGATGGGACCAACTTGGTGGTGATACCAGCCCTTGAAAGGTCCTACGGGCCTCGGAAGATAGACAGGTTCAGGAATCATGAAGACGGAACCAGTACCCAACCGCATGAAGTGGTGGATAATATCGCGAGTGACCTCCAGTGAGAGAGTGGGCTCAACTAGAAAAGCTTCGAGGGGAACGCCCTGGTTGTAACCTAACTGCTGGGCGAAGCGATGTGGATTGTACCGCATGAAGATAGCAGTATCATTTATACGTAACACTAGGTACCCCAGCCAGATTGAGTATAGATGCATGATCTCTTTAGGCTTTAGAGTCGGAGCTCCACTCTTTGACAAATTGAACAGTTGTTGAATAGGCCCCACTGGAGCAGAAAGGAATCGGTCACTGAAAACCATCCCGCCCTCATTTGAATATGGATTAAGCAATACCCGTAGAGCCCCCAACTGGGTCAGATCAGGAGCGGAAGTATCGACCAGCCTCATCACCCGTGGGAAGGTATATGCTTCATAGAAAGCAGGGTGCCGGTGTGCAGCAAAGGCGCCTAACACATGCATCTCGATTTATGACGTGAAGCAGTAGAGGGGAAATTCACGGTGTCCGCACCCGGGTTTGAAGTATTGGCGGCGGTACTTAGACCATGATATAAGTGTGATAGTCCTGCAACGCCAACAGCCAACCGCGCTCCTTCGGCAATGCGATGGGCAGGATAGAAGACAGAGGCCCTCATGAAACGGTGATGCATCGGCATGGAAAACCAGCTAAGCCAGAGACTGATAAAGCCGATAAAGAAAGTTTCTTCGTCTATTCCGGGGGCAGCGATTGCATCAAAGGCCACGGCTGATAAAATCGGAATGTAAAACTGTGGCAGGTCTTCTTCTTTGGCCGGCAGTTTCTTCAAGCCGAAACCGAAGGGGTCCTCAACCTTTGCGAATTTTGGAGCTTTCTTGGTTAAGACATCTTCACGGAGAAAGCAAGCAATGAAAGCGTCGAAAGTGACACCTTGCCCTTCCGATACCACGAATAGTTTCTCGAAAATACCCAAGGCTTTGATCAGACTCGGGTGCTTGTGTCGAACAGAATTCTCGGTCGTCAAGCCCTCAAGCGCCGCTGGCACCGTAGCAAATATATACTCATCGGGGGGTAGTAATTCTTCATAGTGTTCTCCCCTGATCGGCAGCCCTGAAATTTCGCGGAACTCCTCCAGCGAAATAGAGACTTTGCGGTCCCCCAGTAGAAAAGTATTCGTCGGAAGGTTCCACTGGATTAAAAATTCCTTGACTCACCAGACATGGGAAGCATGATAGTAGAATAATGATGCATACAACGCTTGATATAGCCCAACCTTTTGCAGCCGTGAGCGTTGAGAGGAGAGAATGTAATGGGCCCAATGAAGGTAGCCTACTGGGTGCTGCGGGTTGACGCCTATCTTGTAGACCTACCCCCAAGGTCGAGCTTCGCCTTGGCAGATTCGGTGTCCCAAAATATCAATAGCCATCGAGGGTTGATTGGATATCCCTGTCGTTGATGGCTCGAGATGGCCCTCGGGGGCCAATTAGCCGCCTCCACCGCATAAGCAGTACGCGGACGCTCCGTGAATGATATTGAATGGATAGGTTTTATCGGTACCTCGCATGTGAAACTACGTCGACCCCTGATAATGTGGCCATACCAAACTTCCCATAGGAGAAGACTCTTAGTATCCTTATAATGTTCCATAATATCGCCATAACTTTCTCGTCTGACGGCGACTATGGGAAAGTGGCCTCCGAGCGTGTATAAGGGAAGTGGGGAAGTGATGCCATCGTACCTAATAAAAAAAGGGGGGACCAATTAATATATATATATATATATATATATATATATAGGTTTGTTTCATGGGACCACTAACTACAAAGCCCATAGGCCCCACGAAATCCAAATGGCGGCTCACCAATGATGAGGCAAGATAATCATTGTGAGAATCCAAAAGGATTCTCATTAAATAAGTAGTGGAGTTTAAACAACTCCTAACATTCTTGAAAAATGAGTTCTGTTAAAATGCACAACAGATTTAAATCTGTGTCAAGGGTATTAAAACCCTAAAAAGAAAAAACGCTCAAGAACACCAGGGAATAAAATTCCCAAAAGTCTTTGAGTCTTTTAGAGCTAAGCTCTGCAATATGGAATTAAATTACTTTGATAATGAGATTAAATCCCAAAAACCTCCACGGTGGGGAGATAAAGAAAATGGAATTAAATTCCAAGAATCCTCAAAGAGCAATGATAGGGTAAACCCTAGGTAAAAAAAACTAACAATCCTCAAGACCCCAGAGCCTTCTTAAAAGAAAAAGGGAGTGTTTTTAGATCTCTAACAGATCAGTTCAAGGCAAGAGCAAAGCTCTGGTGATTGATTTAAAATCTAGAAAAAAATGAAAGTGGGGTTTTCCTTAAGGGGTAAACGCTGTTCAAGATCCTTACCCAATAAGGAGTTTTGCAGAGTTTAACTCTGAAAGATCTGTGGACAGAGAGCTAAGCTCTGAGAGGAGAATTAAATTCTCAAGAAAATGTTAAGGAAGAAGATGATGAAACAATAATCATCTAAAGAGCCAAAAACCCCATTTATAAGACGTGATGGTGAGCGGTTCATCTCCCCGTTCTCTTAGACAATCCAACGGTTGTAAAGCTGGACAGTATTGCACTCACGTGCAAGCCACGTGAGAGCAACGCTGGGGGGGCACTTGTTCCCTCATAAAAAAAAGGGAAAAGGGGAAAATTCCCCACTATTAAAGTCTCACGTGTTAAACAAGTGAGGACCTATATGCAAAAGCATATAGGCGCTGCAGTTAAAAACAAATGGGCTAAAAGAGTCTCACGTGTTAAACACGTGAGCACATATATGTAAAAGCATATAGGCACTGCAGTTAAAACCAAATGGGCTAAAAGAGCCACACGTGTTAAAGCCGTGAGCGCTTATATGCAAAGCATTAGGCACTGCAATCAAATAATTGGCAAGCCAAACAGGCCTTACGTGTTAAACACGTGAGAGTTGATAGGCATATGAGCGCTGAAAATAAAGCATATTGAAACCCATGTTAGGAGTCACGTGCTAAACACGTGAGTTCTTCTACTGCACTCTTTGGCAAGATAGAATTAAATTCTATTTAGTAAATATTTTCCTTGATCTTTCTCAAACTAGAAAAATCTTCTCTGTTAAACAGAGGACCCTTGGATCAAAAGATCCAACGGTGGTTATAAAATCACCCATCAATCTTCTAATAGAATAAAAATTCTATCTTAGGAAAAGATATTTCCTAATCTTGTTAAGTAAACAAGAAAACTTCTCTGTTAAGCAGAGAGCCTTTGAATTAAAAATCCAATGGTGAATAAGATTCACCAAGTGTTCCGAGAGATCATTTTGGATTGGTCGTGATCTCTCAATCAGAGATTTTCCGAACAAGTTGATTTTTTCTCTTATCCTATAAATAGAAAAGAGAGAATAAGAAAAAAGAAAAGAAAAGAGAAGGACCCCCCCCACACACACAAGCTTCTGCAAAAAAATATACAGTGAGCTCTTGAAAAAGAAAGAGAATTTAATTCTCAAAAAAAGAAGAAGACTTGCCTCATTAAAACCCTAGGTCAAAAAAAAAGAAACATAGAGATCATAGTGTCTCTTCTTTGCCTATCTAAGGGTTTAACCATTTACATAAGAACTTAGTTCTTTCTCTGGTTGAGATTTGCAGAAGCAGATCTCCCCACATGTTGAGAATTTAATTCTCATCGTGGAGATTCTGTTCTGCAGATTCAAAACTTAGGGGAAAAAAACTAAGTTAAAAAGAAATAACAGGTTCATATGGGAATTAAATTCCTCCAAAAATTAAGTTTAACCCTATATAAAGAACTTAGTTCTTAAAAAAATGATAATGACCCAAGATCCACAAAAACGAGATCTTGATGATCATCAATGACTAAAAATGTCATTAACAGAGATCAATATCTCTAAGAAAATACAGGAACATCTTGGTGACTTGTTAGTGCTTAGCACTATCTTGAAGCCTCACGTGTTTCCTACGTGAGTGCTTCAAACGAACAAAAAGAACAGCCAAACCTGCCTCACATGATTCTCACGTGGGCGCCTAAAAATCAAAGAAAAACTTCTTTGTCAATTAAGCAGCTGCCCCAAAAGGAAGCAATCACGTGGAATGCACGTGATCTCTATCCAAATGCTTAGCACTTCTGTGAAAAGAGGGAAATGAACAAATAAAGCCCAAAATCCAGCACTCACGTGCTTCCTATGTGAGTATCATGCAGAGTGCTCAACACTCTATGATTAGTCCAAAATGATTAACAAACGTTCACATCTGAGGGCCTCATGTGTTTCACACGTGAGCGCCATAGAACTCTAGTGCTTAGCACTAATCCAACACCTCACGTGTTTCACACGTGAGTACCACAGGTCTCTAGTGCTTAGCACTAATCCAGTACCCCACGTATTTCACACATGAGCACTGTACGTCCCAGTGATCAGCACTGTAGGGTAACTATGGAAATTCAATCTCAACCAAAAATTGGCTAAGTTTTCTGAGGCCAAACCTCTTTATTTTTAAATCAACCGAGCTCATATTTCTTATGGTTTCCCAAACTGATCTTAGTCTTAAAAACGACTAGTGGTCTCCCATTGATGATGTCTAAAATGATATTCATCCTATGTCTCCTAAAGTTCTTAGTTTCAAATATGACTAATGATTTTTTGGTCCACAACAACCCCTTTTCCCTCAAATACGGGAGTTGATTTAAGGGTACATCTTTTCACATCTCTGATACATGTCGTTGTAATTCCTCAACGTCTTCAGAGAGGTGGCGGGTCCCGACGACTAACAACTTCTTTCGTTGATGCACTTCCAAATTGACATGCACGCCTCAAATCGAATCGTACCCCAAATTGGGCACATTCTATATCTTCATTGTTCACTTCGTCACGTAACAAATACACGTGCGCGCAAGATGAATAATGGACTGAAAAGTACTTAAACTAATATTCACCTCCAAAAATGGCGATAAAGGACCGAAACGTTCTTAAATTAACATTTCCCCTAAAACATGGCGATAATGGACCGCGATGTCCTTAAACTAAAATAATCGAGCCCAAATGCTCATATGTTTAATCTGATCTTAATCTCAAACCAGATTAACGATTCTTAAATCAACCCAAACCCAAATCTAAAAATATACAGATTTGGACTAATCCATGCCCTACGGGTGATAACAGAAACTAGTCTCCGTATACAATCCACGGGCAACCTAAACAAACAAAAACACACACGATACGAAGTGAACTTCCGGAGCAAGAGAAAATGGTTATCGCTACGTGGTAACGTAATTAACTGCAGGGGCTTGCGCCTGCAGGGAAGAGCGTCTCTACAATCAAAAACCCCTCACAAACGAGGGGGAATCTGATAAAGGCTGCTACAACGGCTGCATCCGTCCAAACCTCCGATATACGGTGCCATAAATCAACTTGGCATCTTCGGAGAGGTGGACGGATAAATCCAAATAGCATCTGCCCCCAGAATTCAGGCCAGACATCCCAACGTCTCGGTCCTGTTTCCCGACGGTGAACACCCTTTTTCCCCAGGTTTTCCAACACTGCGCCCTCCTTGCTGCAATGGAGTCCGAGGAGGTGGCTCCGGTGATGAAAAAGGTGGGCGAATCTTCCTTGCGAGAGGAGGAGCTTCTTGCCCTGCTGCAACATGCGGAAAAGAAGGCGGCCCTCCTCGATTCTAGGTTTGTCGCGGAGGGTCTGACGATCGCCAAATTGAAGGAGTCCCATCGGCTCCTGACCGAATCCAACCGTGCTATCCAGTACCAGATAAGGGAGGTCAACGGGCTCTTCGATGCTATGAAGAGGAAGAGGGACTCATTCAAGCGGGATGCTCGGGCAGCCTGCGAAGCGGCAAAGCTTGTGGAGGGCAGAGTGGAAAGGGCCGTGGAAGAGTATAAGACTTCCGACCAGTTCTACCTCGACCTCGCCGATTCCACGGCTGTTGGGTGGCACAACGCCCTCTACGCCGTTAAGTAAGCCACGCCCAGGTTCGACGATCGGGAGCTTCACGCTAGCTATCCCCTAGGCGAGGAAGCGCCACAGGGTAAAGGTGCCAAACCGGCCGGAGGGCACGTGGCGGCGGTCATAGACGCCGAGCCGGAGGTCACCATTATAGCCCCTGATGGAAGCGTCGAGCCAAGGGAAGGACCCGCCGAGCAGGCGACCTAAGCTATCTCTGCTTTAGTTATCAATTTTGTACGCCTCCAGGCATTTTTGCAAGGCTGGGGAGCCTATAATACCTTGTACATAATTTTGAATGTGAATAAAGTATTTTTAGCTCGCAAGTGTTTTTATCTCCGTAGCCTTCTTATCCCGCAAGTATTTTTTATCTCGCAAGTGCCTTTATCTCGCAAGAGTTTTTATCTCGCAAGTATTTTTAGCTCGCCTTCGGAGTGCTTCTATTTTCCCAAGTGTTAGGCGAGCGCGACATAAGAGCTAAGCCAAGCATAGACAGACCGGTGTCCGCCCTTTTCCCCGGAGTCGATTTGTCGATCGTGCATCGAGTATGAATCGAGCGATAGCCAAGGATAGGCATACCGGTGCCCTCCCTTGCCCCGGAGTCGAGGTGACGATCGTACATCGAGTATGAATCGAGCGATATCCAAGGGTAGGCAGACCGGTATGTACTATTTTTAAGTCTTGAGCGGGATGAACAGGAAACTACTCGACTACCTCTTAACGACGGTTTTGGATTCACAGATTGGATTGGCCTGGCAAAAAGATGCCCTCAGCGGGTGAGCCGAGCAGGAAACTACTCGGTTGCCTCTCATCAAGGGCTTTGGATCCTTGAATTGGCCGGGCAGGAAACTGCCCTCAGTGGATGAGCCGAGCAGGAAGCTACACTGTTGCCTCTTGTCGAGAGCTTTGGATCCATGGATTGGCCAGGCAGGAAGCTGTCCTCAGCAGATGAGCCGAGCTGGAAGATTCTTGGCTGCCTCTTGTCGAGGGCTTTGGATCATTGGCCGGGCAGGAAGCTGCCCTCAGCGGATAAGCCGAGCAGGAAGCTACTCGGCTGCCTCTTATCGAGACTTCGGATCCGCGGATTGGCCGGGAAGGAAGCTGCCCTCAGCGGACGAGCCGAGCAGGAAGCTACTCGGCTGCCTCTTGTCGAGGGTTTCGGATCCGTGGATTGGCCGGGCAGGAAGCTGCCCTGAGCGGATGAGCCGAGCAGGAAGCTACTTGGCCGCCTCTTGTCGAGAGTGTTTACCGCCGAAAACGGAGACGGGCCGGGATGGTGTCGTCTTGCCTGAATTTGGGGGCAGATGATATTTGGATTTATCCGTTCACCTCTCCGAATATGCCAAGTTAATTTATGGCACCGTGTATCGAAGGTTTGGACAGATGCGGCCGTTGTAGCAAACTTCATCAGATTCCCTCTCATTTCCGAGGGGTTTTTGATTATGGGGACGCTCTTCCGTGCAGGCGCAAGCCCTGCAGTTAGTTGCGTTACCGCGTAGCGATAACCACTTTCTCCTGCTCCAGAAGGTCACTTCGTGTCGTGTGTGTTTGTTTTATTTTTGGTTGCCCATGGATTGTATACGGAGACTAATTTATGTTTCCGCCCGTAGGGCGTGGATTAGTCCAAATTCGTATATTCTTATATTTGGGTTTGGCTTGATTTAAGGATCGTTAATCTCGTTTGAGCATAAGATCAACTTAAATATTTGTTGAGGATACGTTAGTCTAAGTTTAGACTAAGATCTACTCAATGGGATTTTGGGATCATTCAGACCCAACAAAAGAGCATTTGAGCTCTATTGTTTTAGTTTAATGACGTTACGGTCCGTAGATAGTTTAAGGACGTTGCGGTCCATATGTAACACCCTAGTTCATTTATACCAGTTCTATTTTGAGTATTTCTTTATTTATGGTATTTTCCTGATTTATCGTGTTTTGGATGCGAATAGTGTATTTGACATCTGTATTTGCATCCGACCCGACCCGCTTGCTGGAAACCCGTCTTGACTCCTGTTTATGATTTATCCTGGCTTGTTATGTGGATCCGCGTTCTTTCATTTTATGTACTGCATACTGGCATTTTATCTGGTATCTGCATATTTTTCGTTATAACATATAAAGTCAAGCAAAATATTTTAAAAATATATAGCATGGCATGATGATACCCTTAACCCTGTCGTAGAATCCGCGTATCGTGTTCTCGCCCCGTTCAGTGAAACGGACCTGTTTGGATCTCTATGTGCACGCTACGTGTATCCGTTCTTGGGGGTATGCATTTTCGTTACCCGGTTATCATATTTTGGTTTTGGTTACTACGTATATTGTTCGTATTTTCAAACCGTAATTTTAGACCCAATCTGGGCATATTTTGGAGTAAGTTTGCATTAACCAGAAAACTCAAATTTATTTAATATAATATTCTTATTATATTAACTGTTTAATATATATTATATATACCTTTTAAACTAAATATTCTTAAAAAATATATATATATATATTTTCATAAATCTCTATCCTAACTCTCTGCCTTTCTCTATTTAAACAATACATTTAATATATTTTACTTTTAAAAACCCACAAACCCCTCCCATGTCCTCTCTCCTCACTTTTCTTCTTCGTTTCATTTTTTTTCCTTTCCCGCCGCTTCCTCCGCAAACCCACGCCCTTACGCTTGCCACTGCCGCCGACCACCCCGTCGGCAACCGACGACCACCACCTCCATCACTTCCTCTCTTCCCCCTCTGCAAACCATCACCCCGGCCCAAGAACAACGACGCCAGCAAACCGAGAACACCCTCCAACCCATCACTGGCGCCTCGCCGGAGCTCCGACCCTGTCGGCCTCACCCCATCACCACCACCTCTCTCCTCTCTCCTCTCCTCTTCCCTGCACCAGAAACCCGGCACCCCGATCCCCGACATCAAGAAACCCGCAACCCCATTGCCTCATCGCCGGAAAACCCTCGCCTGCACCCTCGCCGTCGAGAACCCATAATCGACGTCACCTCCTTGCCATCTCCTCTGACCCCAGAGCACGAAACCCCAGAGAACAACCTTCATCTTCTTCTCTTTCTTCTTCTTCTTATTTTCTTTTCTTGATCCGGATTTTTCCCGATGATCGCCGGAGCCGTGCCGTCGCTGTCGATCAGGCAGACCCTGTGGACGTTCCCAGCCAGCGTGGTTACCTTCGTGCCTTGTCTGGACCTGTCCCGTGTGCCGTGTGTGCGTTGCGACGTTTACCCGATGTCGGACGCAGCGTGCGCACCCCTTCGTGTGATCCGTTCAGGTAAGTTCATCTTGCTACATGCAATGTATCTTATTTTGCATCCATATGAATAAAAATATCATATGTTGATTGCATTGTACACCCATATTAATGTTTTATTGTTTTCGGATACCCGTATGCATCCATATCATTTATTATATATGTAGCTGCATCTACAGATCATATTATTTCATGTTATTGTTGTATTAACACCCCATGCGTGATGATGTGCATCCTACGTAGTCATGGAGCTGTAGATGTAACCTCTGATAGATATTTGTGCATCCATGTTTTATTGTGTATCCATACCATTAATTCTACATATCTAGTTACATGCCATGTCATATTAATTCATATTACTGTTACATTAGTACCCCATGCTTGATAATGTGCATCCTACATAGTCATGATGTAACCCCTAATAGATATTTGTGCATCCATACTTTTACCGTACATCCGTACTTTTACCCTGATTCGATACTTGCTACATTTTACTGTTGGGCACCCATTTGATACACCGTGCACGCCCTAACATGACCTGATACACCACTGCTTGACTTTATACCTGATCCTGTTCCTAATGCCGACAATCCTGACATGTTGTCCCGATGGACATATCCTGTTGTCTGTATAGACAAACCTGTACCTGCTTGATCATGTGTTGGCATTAACTCCAGATTTATCAATACCCGACTTGAACACATAACTTGGGGGTAAGCGGAAATCAATGATGAAACCTGACCTGTAACTCAACAGTTCGACGCTTATACTGATCAGTTTTGGAGGGTAGGCCAGTCCCGGGATGATGTTGCTGACATCATTCGTCTGTACATGTTTCCTGTTTTGTGCTTAGCGGCACGTCTCGGATTCAGCCCCGAGAGTCTGGACCGTGGTCCCGGATACGCACGGGATACTATTGAGTTACATCGACGATTCCATCAAATTGATTTCAAAGACTTGAGAGTAGATAACCCAGTAATATAGTTAGATTACTCATCGCACATCACATACACTGATACACTTCACTGTTCCATACTCATGTTACTGTTATACATTTATTACTATTCATACTCATACCTGCATATCTTGTTACCTTCTGATTGTATTTTTATTGTTTGATATTATGACGCACTGACGTCTGGGTTTTGCATGACCCAGATCCTCTATCTTTGTCGCAGGCTGACCAGGAGTATTTTAGCCGACAGGTTGAGCAGTGAGGATCCTGTTAGTATTTTAGTTTAGTTTTCTTTCAGCATTTTCATTTCCTGATGTGAGCCTGTTTTTGGGACGTACTTTCCAGATTGTTATTATTATTTGGATTTATTGCTTCCGCATATTGTTTCTTGACTCTTTATTCTGGCAGATGGACATGTACTAGATAGATTATTTATTTTTACCGTTCTTGATATCTTATAGGCAGCCGTAATGTGACTGTGGAGGGATATTTCCTAACCACAGGTAGCATGGTTGGCTCTGTCACGTGCCGATCTTAGCGCACTCTGGAAAGCGGGGCGTGACACCATAGCTAGTTTAAAGATGTTGCGGTCCGTTGGGATGTGCTCATCGGTTTGGGAGTGCACCAAAGAGTTGTTGGTTGTTGGGACCCTCCACCTCTCTGAAGACGTTGAAGAATTACAACAACATGTATCAGAGGTGTGGAGAGATGTACCCTTGAACCAAATTCCAGATTGAGGGGAGAGGTCATGGTGGACTATCTAAGAATTATTAGTCATTTTTGGAAGACTAAAATTAACTTAGGAGATGTGTGATGGACATCTTTCTGGTCAATTATTTTGGGAAGTCATGAGCATAGAGGCTCGGTCTATTTGGAGATCCAAGACGTTTTAATCTCAAGAAGACTTAGCCAATTTGAAGCTGAAGTTGGCTTCTTATAGTGTTAAACACTAATATATGCTCGGTGCTCACGTGCTCTCACGTGAGTGTCTAAAGCAGTGTTAAACACTGAAATTTTGGGCGCTCACGTGTGGCACGTGAGGCGTCTGAAAGTTGGCGCTGTACACTTGGGTTCAAATTCCCGTCTGTATATAAGTGTTAAACACTTAATTCCTATGACCATCACGTGTGGGCACGTGAGGCGCCCCAGAGTTGGGCACTGCTTCTTTGGGTTTATTCCCTCTTCCTTTTGTAAGTATTAAGCACTTAGCTCATATAACGCTCACGTGCGAACACGTGAGGTGCTCAAAATGTGAGCGATGTCTTTGGAATTTTCCCTTTTTCCATATAAGTGTTAAGCAACTGTTCAGGGGTCACGTGGGAACACGTGAGGCCCCTAAAATGGGAAATGACTTTTGGTTTATTCCCCTTTTCATGTAATTGCTGAGCGCTCGTTTTAAGGGGTCACATGGGAGCACGTGCTTATATCTCAGTCCTTCCTTTTTGTTCCTCAGAGGTGTTCACGTGGGAGCACGTGACCATTCTTTTCTTTTATACGCATAAAGATTTTGATCTGAGTTTTAAGAATTTCAGGCCCTTTTCTTTATAAGATTTAAATTCTTTTGCAGGGTTAAACCCTAGTTTTATCAGAGAAATTAAATTCTTGTATACTTTTGGAAGAATTAAATATTTTGAACTTGGTTCTTTCCCCTAAATTTTGAATCTGTATAACAGAATCTCCCCGATGAGAATTAAATTCTCAACTTGTGGAGAGATCTGCTTCTGCAGACCTCAACCAGAGGAAGAACTAAGTTCTTTGAGAAGAGTTAAACTCTTGGTTTGAGAATTGAATTCTCTTTTGTTTTGTGGAAGCTTTTGGGAGGCTTTTGTATATTTTTTTAAAAGCTTATGGGGTGGTCTCCTCCGTACAAGACTTGAAGTCTTAGGTCCTTTATATAGTAGAAGCAAGTTTGTTGATTTAGTTAAAAAAATCTCTCGTTGAGAGATCTTTAATTGATTTGTGGATTTTATCCACCGTTGGATCTTTGATCTAAGAACTTCTGTTTTACAGAAGATATCTTTCTTGTTTTTAACAAGATTAGGGTAATATTTTCCCATGCAGAATTTTTTCTGTAGATAGGTGATTTTTAATCACCATTGGATTTTTAATCCAACGGTACTCTGTTTTACAGAGCGTAATTTTTCTTGTTTAGAAAGATTTAAGGAAATATTTTCCAAATAGGGTTTTGATCCCTTTATTTAGAATTTAATTCTATCAGCTCAGAAGGCGTTTAAGACCTCATGTGTAGCATGTGACCCCACAGAGTTAAACACATTTGCTTATGTGCAACAGCCCAAAAAGGGCATCACGTGATGACACATGAGCTTCTCTGGCCTGTTATTTGTTTTTTAAAATGGCGTCTATATACTTTGTATATAGATGTTCACGTGCTTGCACGTGAGGCTCAATTTCATCCTTAATTGTTAAGCGCAATGCCTACAATCTTTATTCATAGGCGCATCACGTGTGGGCACGCGATACTCCATTAGGGGAATCTTTTTTTTCCATCGCTTTTTCTTTTTTTTCTTTTCCCTTTTTATAAGGGAACAGAGGACTTTGGATCCGCGGATTGGCCAATCAGGAAGCTGCCCTCAGCGGATGAGCCGAGAAGGAAGCTACTCGGCTGCCTCTTGTCGAGGGCTTTCTAAATTCTATAGTTTTTCTTTGGGATGTTGTTCAACCTTCCATGACCCATATAGGGGGAATGGTGACCGTCACAGATGACACGTGGCAGTACCTTATCGGGAAAGTGCGATATTCCGTGATTTGCGTTGTTGCGCGAGAAGATCTCGGCCGTTGGAAGATTACTGTTGAGGCTATAAATATCGAAGGTATGGTCTCACCTTCGAATCCTCATATTGGCTTCCTCTCAGTCGTGTGTTTCTTTTGGATGAACGGTCGCGTATACGCCATCAGGGAGATCGTATCTTGGAACAACGTGTATTTTTATAATCTCGATCGTTCCGAAGAGATGTACAAGGCTATGATAGGCCGCTTGGAGGGCCACTGTGGGCGCCTACTTCCCGGACGATCTCCTCTCTTTCAAGTGCTAATCTACGCGATATGGAGGTCTTCCCCGGGTCTGTACAATGCCCTATCTCCGCAGTTGATGGACGATACATTTGATAAAATGTATACGGTATACGAGTTTGGTCCGATCTCAAAGAGCAGGCGAGACCGCTCGGTGGACCTTCTTCTTGAGTGTTTCCAGCAAAGGTTGGTCGTTGCGTCATGCTCGGCGGATGGGGACCCTAGCGAGTCCGTGGCTTCTAGGGTCCATGGGTACCGTCGGAAGGAGCGGGCGGAGGCTGCTTGGGCTCGGCTGGAGGAGCTTTCTTCCGAGTATCATCGCCGATATTTTCTTAATCCTCTTACTCTTTTACTGTAATGATTGTAAAGCTGCGGAGCCAATAATACCTCTGAATAAATAAATTTTTCTTTGGTTGAGGTTATTTTCTCTTTCTTTCTGTCCATACCTTTTTTTTTACTTGTGTCTCCTCCGACCCCCAAGCTCGGGGCCGAGGCACCAGGAGTGAAGGGCTGGAGCCTCGGGGAGGTGCAGAAGTCTATTCTGTGAGAGGGCTCAGTTTGGGAAACTTAATAAATGCGGAAACGAATTGAATTATTCAAAAGAGAGTACATGTTTATCTATACAACTTAAGCTTTTCGGCGTTATATGGCCGGGGAAAGTTACGCCCTCCAGAGTCCTGGAGGCGGTAGGCTCCATCGGGCAACGCTTCCGTTATGAGAAATGGTCCGTCCCACTTCGGGGAGAACTTATGTAACCTCCCTTGGTCTGCGAACTCGTTTCTCTGTAAGACCAGGTCTCCTGTCTTGAAGGCTCGATACTTAACTTGGGTATTGTAGTAGCGGGCGGTTTGCTGCTGATAGGCGGCCGCTCTGATTTGCGCTCTATCTCGTTTTTCTAACAAGATGTCCAAGTTGCTTCGTAGTGCCAAGGTGTTAGCTTTATCGTCAAAGTGTTCGACCCTATAACTGGGCAATCCAATTTCTGCGGGGACCATTGCTTCGGTACCGTAGCAGAGGTTGAACGGGGTCTCTCCCGTTGGCGTTTTCCTTGATGTCCGCAGTGCCCAGAGCACACGAGGAAGTTCCTCGACCCAGCTGCCTTGCCTTCCTTCCAGTCGAACCCGGAGCCCGCGAATGACGCCTCGGTTTTCTACTTCGGCCTGCCCGTTGCATTGGGGGGTGTGCTACCGCGGCGAACTTCATCAATATGTGGTAGTCGTTGCAAAATTCTTTGACTTTGTCATTCTCGAAGTTGGTCCCATGGTCGGTGATAATGCACCTCGGACCGAACCGGGAGTTTATCGTAGAGGCGACGTCTAGTTTCCTGATGGGCACGGCTTCGTTCCACTTTATGAAGTAGTCTATAGCAACAAGAATGTACTTGTGTCCACCCGTGCCGGTAGGGAGCTGACTCACCATATCCATTCCCCACTGTGCAAATGACCAAGAGGAACTTAGCGGCGTTAGTTCGGTGGCGGGGAGGCGAGGAACGCTGCCGAAGAGTTGGCAGCTTTTGAATCTTCTAACCAGTTTCTCGGCATCTTGATGTATTCCCGGCCAATAGTACCCCTGGAGCAGTGTTTTTGGACCAGATTACGGGCCCCTTGATGCGCCCCTCTGAACCCTTCATGTATCTCCCGTAGGACGTAGTCTGCTTCGTGGGGATCGATACACTGGAGCAGAGGTTGAGTGTACGACTTTTTGTATAGGTTTTCTTTACTCCATATGAAATGGCGAGCTTTTGCTCGAAGTCGACGAGCCTCGGCTCGGTCCTTTGGAAGAACCCCTTCTTTCAGATATTCTACGATAGGCTTTCTCCAGTCTGGGGCGTCTTCTTGAGTCGTGTAGATTTGGAGTGTTGCCTCCCCATCTTCGATGCTGAGACGTGGTAGGACTTCAAAGAGAATATTTCTTTTGTGATTTTCCAAATAGGAGGAGGCGAGTTTGCTCAGCGCATTAGCCTCGGCGTTCAAATTTCTGGGAATTTCCTCCACTTGGACTTCGTCGAAGTTTCTCCGAAACCTTTTTACCTCCGCTAGGTATTTTATCATGAGTGGTTCTCGGGCTTCGAAACGACCGGTTACTTGGCCGACGACTAGCGCGGAGTCTCTATGTATCCGGATGGTCTTCAGCTCCACTCCGGAGGCGATTCGTAGTCCTGTCAATAAGGCCTCGTACTCCACAGCATTGTTCGATGCCTTAAAACCAAGTTTTAGGGAGTACTCCATTTCCGCGTCGGTCGGGTCTCGCAGGCCTGCCCCACTTCCTTCTTCTGTAGAGGATCTGTCTATATGGAGCACCCAGTCCGGGATTGGGCCGGGTACTTCCTCGACTAAGGGCTGTGAGTCGGGGACTCGAGCAATCGTTCCTTCCCTTGTGAGAATGGTGCACACGACAACGAAATCAGCTAGGGCTTGGGCTTTGATGGCCTTTCTGGGTCGGTGTTTGATGTCGAATTGGGACAATTTCCATCTCCATTTCTCCAGACGGCCCGACGATTCGGGGGAACCGAGGATACTCCCTAGAGGTCTTTCAGTGAGGACGAGGGTTGTGTGCACCTAGAAATATTATCGTAAATTCTTGGAAGCGACGACGAGTGCCAGGACTATTTTTTCTATAGCCGGGTATCTGGTTTCCACGTCCTTGGAAACATGGCTCATGTAGTAGATCAGCTTCTGCGTCCCTTCGAATTCCCTGACGAGCACAGAGCCCGCGGCTTGGTTGGAGACAACTAAATATAGTAACAGTTCGTCGCCTTCGACCGGTCTGGTGAGAAGTGGCGGGGTTTCCAGGTGGATCTTGAGTTGTTCTAAAGCGTTTTGGCATTCCTCAGTCCATTCAAACCTGGGAATTTTTCTAAGGGCTCTGAAGAAAAGGAGGCATTTTCCCCCGGCTCTAGACATAAAGCGACTCAATGCAGCTACCCTTCCGGCGAGTTGCATGATATCGGTATTGCTTTTGGGCGTTGTCATATTAAAGATGGCGCTGATTTTCTCTGGGTTTGCCTCGATTCCTCAATAGGTAACCATGAAACCGAGGAATTTCCCGCTTGTGACACTGAACATGCATTTATCTGGATTCAGCTTGATCTTGTATTTTCGCAATACATCGAACGCTTCGCCAAGGTCCGCAGCATGTCCGGATGACGAGGCGGATTTTACAAGCATGTCATCGACAAGGAAGTCCATGTTTTTCCCGATCTATGCTTTGAACAGTTTTTTGACCAGTCGCTGGTACGTGCCCCGGCGTTCTTGAGTCCGAAGGGAATTACCCTGTAGCAGTATACCCCTTGATCCGTGGTGAAGGCTGTCAGCTCTTCGTCGGCCGGATTCATTCGGATCTGATTATATCCGGAGAAAGCATCCATGAAGCTCAGCAGTTCGTAGTCGGCTGAGCTGTCCACTAGCTGGTCTATCCGAGGAAGTGGGTAGTTGTCTTTGGGGCAAGCCTTGTTTAGGTCAGTGAAATCGACGAACATGCGCCATTTCCCATTTTCCTTCTTGACCATGCCCATGTTCGCCAGCCAATCCGAGTAGTCCAGGTTTCTGATGAAGTTGGCAACGAGCAATCGATCCACCTCATCCTCTATCGTCTTCTGTTTAATCGGCGTGAAACTTCTCTTCTTTTGTCGGATCGGCCTGGCTTTCGGGGCGACCCCGAGCTTGTGGGAGATAACCTCGGGGTTGATCCAGGGCATGTCCGCTGGCGTCCAAGCAAACACATCCGAGTTGTCTCGGAGGAATCGGATCAGGCCTTCGCAGATGTCCTTTGTCAAGAGAGAGTTGATCCGGACTGTCCGGCCATCGACTCCCTCTATGAAGGGAACTTCTGCTAACGCTTCCACCGGGGCGCCTCGAACTTCCTTTCGGTCGTCGCGGGTATCTAAATACCCCTGAGGATTATGTGCGTCTTCAAAATCATCGCCATGCTCTCCGGCGGGGGACGTTGAGGTGAGGTAGATCCTGGCGGTTTGTTGGTCCCCATAGGCTCGGCCTATTCCCCCATTATCTAAAGGAAATTTGAGCACAAGGTGGTAAGTCGAGATCTGAAAACGAAGGGCGTTTAAGGTAGGGCATCCCAGGAGAATGTTATAGGATGACGGGACCTTAGCAATGAGGAAGTTCACCGGCACGGTTCGCGTCTTGCCCGCTTACCCAATGCTGAAGAGGAGAGTGACTGATCCCTCGGCCATGACAGAATGGTTGGTGAACCCAGAGAGAACGTAGGAGGTCGGCTGAAGGTCGGATGAATCCAATCCCATACGCTGAAAACAGTCGTAGAATAGGATATCCGCTGAGCTCCCTGAATCGACTAATATTCTCCGGACCTTGTAACGGTGAACTCGGGCCGTTATCACAAGAAGGTCATTGTGAGGAAGTGATATGCCGTGAAGGTCTTCGTCGGTGAAGATGATCGGGTCATCTTTCCTGCATTTCTTGTGGGGTGGATCACTTACGCCCCCGATTGGAAGGAGGTGATGGTTCCCTTTCTTTCCAGAGTTGGCCTCGTCGAAATGACCATGATTTACCCGATTGTTAACTCCCTGGGTGGGGTTTGGTCTTTTTGCTCCCGCTCCGTCTGTCGCTTGTCTCACAGGTATTTCGCTAGGTGGCCAGAGCGGATTAATTCCTCGATATAGTCACGGAGTTGCTTGCAGCTCTCGGTCGGGTGACCCTGCGACCTGTGATAGGCACAGTACGGGCCGCGGAGCCGCTTTCCCATCCTCTGGGTAGCTGGCGGGAGTTTAAAGAACCTCTCGCCTTTAGCCTCCTCTAACAGCTTGGTCTGGGAAATGTTCAGAGGAGTGTACACCTGGAACCTTGAGGAATAAGGTTTCGGACGATCGACTTTCTTTTTCTCTTCCCTGTCCCGTCTTTTCTGGTTTGCTTGGTCGCCTCTGGGAAGGTTGGAGTTCACCTCTGACTCGGGTTGAATTTCTCGTTCGGTCCATGCTTTTACTTCAGCTATGGTCTTAGGCTGCGCCAATGCAAAAGAGTGGAGCCACTCTTTGTGCCTAAGACCCGACCTCAGCGCGGTGATAACTGTTTCATCGCGGTGCTCGAGAACCTCCAGAAGGGCATTGTAGAAGAAGGTGACATACCCCTTGAAGGATTCCTTATCTCCGCTCTTGACGTTGAACAGGTAGTCGACCGTCTTTTTCTATCATCGGTTACCGACGAAATGATCGAGGCCCGCTACGTATTTACTCAGAAGTAAACACACTAAGTGTAACTAAGCAATATAATAAAGTACACAAGAAGACATGAAATATAAATGAACAGCAACTTTTTATTTATTAAACATTCTTTACAATACAACTGAAAAGTAAATACAATATTGGAAAACGATACCTAAACAATGGCATGTACTGAAAGTAAAAGTGAGTACAAGTGAAGCCTAGTGGTCGTGCTGCTCAGTGGTCTGCTCCAATTGCTCCTGGCTGGTCTCGAACCCCTCAGAGTCGGGTCCTCCTGACAACATTCCAAAGAAAGAAGAGAAATAGAAGTGTCGTCAGCGAACAATCGCTCGGTAAGTCCCAAAGAGAGATAGAAATAGAATGGACATATAAGAGAATGTAATTGGTATAATGTTTGATTGTTATGCTAACGTAATTGTTTGTAGCTTGGTACAGAATATGCCAGTGTATACAAGAGGAGTCCGACTTACACCGTGGACTATGGTAACCCGTAGTACAAGGCTCCATCGATAAACCACGGAACAACGACAATGGATGTATAGTTACGTATTTTAATGACCATCTCGTGCCACTTTTAACACATTCCATGCCAGTCTACCTCTTTAAAACCCCGTAATGTATTATGTATTGATGTATATTGTTTTGTTTAATAGATGTACGACTTGCCGAAACCATAATATTAATAATTCATATAAATGGAAAGGATATAGACGGATAGTCATGTAGACCAGTCAAATGTATATCCATGGTTTGGTCGAGTCATGTTCATGTTGATATAGGTTGAATTCTGGTATAAATGGATTCATGTTGAATTGGAGTTATACTTGAATCATATTCAAGGATAGATTGATTGATTTCAGATTAGACTGAGACTCTGCCTGAGTCAAACACTTAAACAGAATTGAAGTCCTGAATTAGTTTTGGAGTTATTGGTAATTGCTGCACATGGACGGCAGGATTTATGTCTTTTTCCAAAACAACTATCGTATTGATAACACCGTTTTTAGGTTGTCTACCTTAGATAGGCAAGCACCCATATTCTCCGGCTCCCTAAGGCTCAAGAGAACTGGTCCCGCTTAAACCTATATTTACTAGAGTCCTTATTGTAAATTAATATAACTTGAGGGGGTTTTATGAAAAATAGTTTTGATATATTTTCAAAATAAACCTCAAGTATTTTATTTATCGTCAGGGTTTTCATAGTTGTAATTTTTATAAAATGAAATATTCTAGTGGATATAAACCTAACTTTGAATAGTATATGGTATTTTCGTGTAATTTGACTTGTATTGAATGTGATGGTATTTTCATGATCTTTTGTGATTCTTTTCTTTTGATTAGAAAACATGGAATATATATTATATTTAAAATAGATATTTTGATAATATTTATATATATATAATTATAAAAATAGAATTTATTTATTAAATAGAAATCACGTTTTTTTTAAAATTGTAATAAAAATTCCATTAAGATCGAATGCTCCGTGAGGAGGTCTGCATCTCGCTGTACTAGTCCCAAGGATGTACGATAACCCGCACCATCCCGATCGGGTTCTCCAAAATGGATTGTAGAGGCTTATTTGTAAGGAATTAATTAAAACAATTTAAAGAATACGGGTTTTGATAGTTTAAGGTTTAATGTAAACTGTGTTTTGTCCCAAAAAAATTGTTACAAAAGCCATCGTACTATATCAAGATGAGTGTTGTGATGAGGTAGGTTATTAGCTTGTGAGTTTTCTAAAGGTAATATGAACCAAACTATAAAGTAATGTCGTATGTAAACTATATGGCATTTTACTGTAAAAATTAAATAAAAGTTGTTTAACATTATATTTTGAATTGAAACTTGTTCCAAATGTTATTTAATATTTAATAAACAATATATAAAAAGATGGTAAATTTGTTATTAAGAAAAATTGCATTTTTGATGAAATTAGAATCGGAAGTCGGATTAACTCCGCTTCCGACGAGTTTTAATAGATTATTGTTTTAGACTAGAAAGAGGTGAGAAGTAAAGGGACTTACTGATTGAAAGAAGAGGGAGGAGCTAGAGGGGACTTTCGAAGGCGTCGTGGAGTCGTTTCGTCGCCGGATTTGTCCCGAAACGTCACCGGAATTTTGACTTGAGCTAACTCCACTTGTACAACTTTTGGACTTAGAAAATTTGGAGAGTTTTGGCAATGGATTTCTGAATGAGAAGGCTAGGGTTTGATGTTTGTATTTATAGGAGAAATTAGGGTTTTGAGGATTGAAGAATGAATTAAAAATATGCATTAAAATAGATTAAAGAGGGGATTTATCATTCTCTGGATAAATGCAGAGAAATCAAATAGCATGGGGGTAGTGGGGTAGGCCAAGGGGGGTTAGGGAAATTTTTTGGGGGCATTACCAACGAGGGGGCCCGGCGGCGCCGGCCCCCGGCAACATCTCGTCGGCCATCTTGGCTTGGTGGGGTGTGGGATCTTTGACACGTGTCCTAAGCTGTTTAAATAACAATTTCCACATGTTTGTTTTATGAGGCTTTTCATTTTTACGTGCAGTGCACGTGTAAACTTTTGAGCTTCTAAAAGTTTTAAAGAAAAATCAACAAAAATAATATGTGGCTGGGGAGATTCGAACACAGGGGCTACGTCACAGCAGTGCATGGCTTTACCAATGAGTTACAAGTGCTTTCTTGCTGTTCAAAAGCAATTTAAATTTATAACTTGGCTCAGGCTAAGATATTCCTTTCTGAACTTTACAAAAAAAAAATTGTACAGATTTTTAGGGTTGTTACAAGGCCCTGCACTGAGACACATCCGAGTTGTCTTGGAAGCTCATAGCGGCCATGAACGCGTCCAAGTGGTCCTTCGGGCCGGACTTTCCGTAAAAAAGAAGCATTTTGGACGGTTTGTTCCTGGAAGAGACACGCCTGGCTAGGAGTCGTTCTGTAAACGGCCTTATGAGTGAATCAGCGGAGTACTTCGCCCCTTCGCCGGCCGTGTGGTCGTCCTGCCGTATGTCCTCAATCTTCTTTTCGAGAGCCTCGATCCATTGGTGGTACCACGAGGCTTCGATTTCGCTCTATCACATTTATTAAATCCTCGGGCGAGGCCTTTCTTGAGTAGTTCCGACGTTCTCCGTTTGCGCGGCCTCGACGGGAGTGGGGGTGTCGATCCTGCCTGGAACCGGTCGAACTGACCGACACCTCCTCAGGGGGTAAGAGAACATGGCGGGTGTCGGAACGACGGCCTGGTCTCCTCTGAGATCGGGGAGTCGAACTGTCCGGCGCCCATCGAGTAATTGGATTATTCCCCGCATGCAGGTTGTAATTACCGGAATCGGTGCGCCGGCGTTCGTTAACATCAGGGTGAGCGTGATTGAGGTCAAGGACCTGAGTGCGTGTTCCCGCTAGCATGCATACGTCGCCATCCCGGGGAAGGGGAACTGCGATTTGGTGGGCGTGGCCGGCTGCTTGAACGCGGGCGAGGGCGTCCACCATCGCCGTAAGCCTGTCGATCCTAGCGGGTAAGGTGTTGATGACGTTAGGAGAGGGAGTAGGACTGCCCCCGCTCCCGTTATGGGGGATGGGGATGGGACGGCTCGTGCTGGGATCGTCGTGGTCGTCGCTTGCTATTGAACCGAAAGCGAGGGATCAACTTTTTGTGGGGGAAAAGTCCTTCGCGTTCCTACAGACGGCGCCAACTGATGGAGGTGGAAATCTCCCTCAGATGTTGTCCTTCGTCAATCTTGCTGCAAACGGTCTTGAACGGTTGGGATTGAAAGTGGAAATTGGACGTGTGGATCTCAATGGGTTGTTGGATGTCGCTGACACCGGGCTACCTGCAAAGAAAGTCCCGGGGTGGGAACCACCGTAGGACCCTCCGACGATCAAGTAAGTACCGAGCTATAGGGGCAGTGTATCGGCGTATTGGAATCGATTTGACTTACCCGAATCATCTGGACACTAGTAAAATAGGGGGTTGCCCCTACGGATGGAAATATCCGTAGGGGCAGATTTTACTTGGCCCTACGGATTAATCCGTAGGGCTAAAAGGTTGCCCCTACGGACACAGACGTCCAAGAATAAAAATATTAATTCTTAATTTGGTGTTTGCCCCTACGGAGCCGCAAACAAAGGACCTACGGGTATATCCGTAGGGGCAAGTAAATATCTATTTAACAAAACCCCAGACCGATCGCCTACGCTCACTTTCTCTCTCTCTCTCAATCGCGCGCGAGAAAAAACCCCAAATCGCCTCCGTCGTCGCCACCGTCGCCTTCGTCGTCGCCACCGTCGTCGCCACCGCCGGTTTCGTCGCCAAATCGCCACCGTCGTCGCTCCAGCCCACCAGCAGCCGTTCAGGTATAAATCTCGAGGTAAATTAAAGCATTTTTGGATTATTTTGGGCTTAGGGTTCATGGCTGGGTCTGGGTTGCGCACGCGAGAGTTGGGGTTGGGCAGGGGTCGCGGTGGCGGTCGGGGTCGAGGTCGGGGTAGGGTTAGGGTTGGGGTTCGGCTGCTGCTGGGGTGGGGTTAGGGTTACGGTAGTGGGGCTGGGGTTAGGGTTACGATGGGGCTGGTTGAATGGCTCTTCTGATTAGTTGACAAATACAATGTTAATCATAATTTACTCGACACAGATGGTAGAAAATCAGAAAAAGATCAAGAAAAAAATAATCGATTTTGATTTTAACATGCAGGGTGTTGATGCAAGATGTAATATCTAGTAGCAGATGCTAGGTATATAGACTAAAGAATAGTTGTAAATGAACCGCTAGCAAGAAAATCCTATAATTATACGTACACATCGCTTGACGCATGAAGCCTGAAGCTCTTTCTTTTGGGGGATAAAACTAGTTATATTCCTGCATTGCCTAGAAATAGCAGTGAGTTGGTTAAAACTTTTCAAACACAACCCCCCACCCCCCAAAAAAAAGAAAGAAAGAAAGGGCAAGGAAAAAAAAAGAATAGCAACAAGCAATACAAGCTAGCAACCGTAAATAACAGCTGAGATTATGTCTACCTTGGCAATTTGAACAATGATGGTCTTGTCTGGATTGTTAAGATCCACTTTATGGGGGTGAGGAACACATTTTGCAACTGTATTTATGATTTTCATTCCGTCAAGTGTTGAAATAAAAATCAACACTTGACAATCAATCCAAGATGCTCAATAACTTGCTTCAAAACCATAATCTAATCTTGATGATGTTCAATATTAGCGATTTCCATGATCACGACACGTGGCAGATGACGTGTCTCATAACGCTTTATGATATCAGTATCCTATATTTGTAGTTTTAATTGTTGATTGTTATAGATGTATACCATTGCAATAATAGTTTTTGGTTGATGAATGCTATTGCAATGTAGGATGATCAGTTCTATCAATCTTGATTTCAATGGTTTAAAATCATGTTACACATACAACACGAATGCACAACAAACGCATAATTAGAGAGCGACTCGAGATATTCAGGTTAAAACCAATATATGATACTCGATGATAATATGAAACCTTCATATTCCCATCGATACCCATATATGAAACTAAAAGCGCCACTTAGTCCCCGTCTATCGGTTAACATACGTGCGATGCTCGTCGTGACCTAGAACTATACGAAGGTTGTTAAATATCGGACAGTATAGCTCGATACTAACAACCGTCGTATAGTCTACGCGACGAGAAAATTCAATCGTATGGTAACCCATAGATTTGTCCCGTGTGGACAAGTTAAGAATGTATAAAGCAAACGCCTTCATTCACTTGTGTTTTCATCCGTTTCGAGATATTTCGTCGGTATCTTTCCGCTGGTTCTCCGTGTACAAAGATAGATTAGATGTTCATTTCAACGTTGTTTCACAGCTTTGAAATGATTATCTATTCTATTACAGTGTACTCGGAGAACAGCGAGGAGGTGCTGCCGAAATTTACTCGAAACGGTTGAAAGCACAAGTGATGGGCGTTCGCTCTATACATTCTTAATGGGATAGAAGCCTACCCCCGACAGCCGGAACACATACATACAAACGCATAATTAGAGAGCAATTCGAGATGTTCGGGTTAAAACCAATATATGATACTCGATGATAATATGAAACCTTCATATTCCCATCGATACCCATATATGAAACTAAAAGCGCCACTTAGTCCCCCTCTATCGGTTAACATACGAGCGATACTCGTCGTGACCTAGAACTATACAAAGGTTGTTAAATATCGGACAGTATAGCTCGATACTAATAACCGTCGTATAGTCTACGCGACGAGAAAATTCAATCGTATGGTAACCCATAGATTTGTCCCGTGTGGACAAGTTAAGAATGTATAAAGCAAACGCCTTCATTCACTTGTGTTTTCATCCGTTTCGAGATATTTCGTCGGTATCTTTCCGCTGGTTCTCCGTGTACAAAGATAGATTAGATGTTCATTTCAACGTTGTTTCACAGCTTTGAAATGATTATCTATTCTATTACAGTGTACTCGGAGAACAGCGAGGAGGTGCTGCCGAAATTTACTCGAAACGGTTGAAAGCACAAGTGATGGGCGTTCGCTCTATACATTCTTAATGGGATAGAAGCCTACCCCCGACAGCCGGAGCACATACATACAAACGCATAATTAGAGAGCGATTCGAGATGTTCGGGTTAAAACCAATATATGATACTCGATGATAATATGAAACCTTCATATTCCCATCGATACCCATATATGAAACTAAAAGCGCCACTTAGTCCCCGTCTATCGGTCAACATAACGTGCGATAATTTATTCTTTTCAACGACAAACGCACACACAAAGCATATACACGGATTTTCTCCTTTGTCAGTAACTATCCCGTTCTTATATTTCTCAATATAGTCAGCATAACCTACAATTTATATGTTATTCAGTCTAACATGGCCCATGAGTACGTCAGAGTTAAGGACTGGATGTATGTGGATTGGAAACAACGTATGCAACCTAAGTTTGTCGCAGGAGTTGCTGCTTTCCTTGAATTTGCACGAGCACATAATAAGATCATAATAGAGAAGATTCTCTGTCCGTGCGATAGATGTGGCAATAAGTACTGGCAGAAGGTAGAATTGGCAGAGCTTCATATTGTAAAACATGGGTTTACTAGACTTTATTCAACTTGGAAATATCACGGGGAAGGAGAAGAATGCAGTACTGCGGTAGAAGAAGAAGGAGAACACGATAATGCGGCAGGAGAAGAAGAAGAATTCGGTAATACGGCAGGATACGGAAATTTATTTCCATCAGAAGAAATGGAGGATATGGTAGAGGCTGCCCTAGGTGAATCTATTCGTATCGAAGATGACATTCCTTCCGGTCAAGGACCGCGTGCGGATAAATATGAAAATTTCATGAATGATGCTAGGAAACCAATTTATGAGAATGCGAAGTATTCCACCCTCTCATGGTTCGTCCAACTTTTCCAAATTAAGTGCCTAAATGGATGGAGCAACAAGTCATTCACAATGCTTCTTTCGTTCTTGAAAGATTCTATGCCTCCGGGAATTAATGTGTCCGAAAGCTGGTACGAAGCCCAGAAAATGATGTCTGATTTGGGTCTAAAGTGCGAGAAGATTCAAGCATGTCCTAAAAATTGCATGTTGTACCGGAAAGAGAATTCAGATCTGAAAGAGTGTCCAACATGCGGAGAGGCCAGGTATAAGCCGAAAGATTCTGATAAGAAGCCTGATATACCTGTGAAGATAGCACGATATTTTCCCATAACACAGAGGCTACAGAGGCTATTCAGGTGCAAGAAAACAGCCAAGGCAATGATTTGGCATCACCGTGCTCCTCCAACCGAAAATGGAAAAATGAGCCATCCAAGAGATTCACCGGCATGGAAGGATTTCGATAGGAGGCACGCAATATTCAGTAGCGATCCTCGCAATGTCCGGCTCGGACTGGCTGCCGATGGCTTCTGCCCATTCAACTATATGGCTGGAAGTCACAGTACATGGCCCGTTGTAATGATAATTTATAATCTGTCGCCTTGGTTGGCTATGGACCAATCATACTTTATGATGCCTCTTCTTATCGACGGACCAAACTCACCGGGGAACAATATCGACGTCTATCTCCGATCTCTGATCGAGGAGCTGAAAACTTTGTTCATTGATGGTGTAGAGACATATGATTCAAACACAAATACAACCTTCATACTGCGTGCGGCTTTAATGTGGACAATTAATGACTTTCCTGCATATGGAATGCTATCAGGTTGGTCCGTACATGGTCACAAAGCATGTCCTCATTGCCATGAACACACAACATCAAAATTTTTGAATTTTAGCAGGAAGGTTTGTTATTGCGGCCATCGACGTTTTCTGCCTCCAGACCACCCCTATAGGTTAGACACGGTTCACTTTGATGGTCATCAGGAGCTTCTTGGGCCTCCATCCCCATTGTCCGGAGAGGACGTGACTGCTAAATGGGATGGTTACAATAACGTGACCTTCGGGATGGATCCGACGAGACAGGTCAAACCACAATATTGGAACAAGTTAAGCATTTTCTTCGAGCTTCCGTACTGGTCTACAAATTCAGTGCGTCATTGTCTGGACGTCATGCATATAGAGAAGGGAGTATCAGAGCACATACTTAACTTGCTTCTGTGTAAAGACGGGAAATCGAAAGACAACATGAATGCCCGGATGGATCTACAAGAGTGGGGAATTAGAAGTGAACTGCACCCTAAACCGGTAGCGGGTAAACCGGGAAAGTTTGTACTTCCCAATGCCGCTTATCATATGTCACAACCGGAGAAGAAAAGATTCCTGCAGGTGTTGCATGATTTGAAAGTCCCCACAGGTTTCTCAGGATCATTCAGCAAGAAAATAAAAATTGTGAAGGGTAAGATCGATGGGCTGAAAAGTTATGATCACCATGTTATCGTGGAGCACCTTCTTCCATTAGCCCTCAGGACTTCTCTCCCCGGCTCGGTTGGTCTAGTAATCAACGACCTATGTTGTTTTTTTAGGGAGTTGTGTGCTAAAACACTGGAGGTTGCGATGCTGGATAAACTAGAAAATTCTATTGCGTTGATACTTTGCAAGTTTGAGCGTATTTTCCTACCGTCATTCTTCGATATCATAATACACTTGACGGTTCATCTTGCAACTGAGGCGAAGTTAGCCGGACCGGTACAATATCGATGGATGTATCCCGTCGAGAGGTACATGTAATTTTTCGTTTCGCGCAATTTATAAATTTATTTTTGTCCTGTATGCCCGTGTTTATTTATTCAACATATTCTCATTAGGTACCTTTACACTCTTAAGAAGTATATACGCAATAAAAATCGACCAGAGGGTTCTATCATGCAAGGTTATCTTCTTGATGAAGCAACCACATTTTGTTCCCGCTATCTGGACGAGAACATTGAGACAAGGCTTAACCGACCACGAAGAATTCAAGACGGGCCATATGGTAAAGCCGAGTATAAGAGGGTAGACACTATGTTTATCAACAAGATATACCGGTTTATCTTTCTTAATTGCGCATGTCTTGAACAAATTAGAGAGTAAGTTCTTTTGGATTAATTGTTATATCTGTGTTTGTGTGTGTATGAAATGACATAATATTAATGTCACAATTATTTGTCGAAAACAGAACTCATTTTAACGAGGTACGTGAGGGGCATCCTGATTGGAACGAAGAGCGTTTGGAAAAATACCATCAGGATAATTTTTGTGATTGGGTCACAGAGCATGTAAGTTATTCGAATTACATTTTATTGCTATCAGTTTTAATCTAAACTTGTATCGTTATGTATTTATCGTAAAATTTGTTTTGTTAGATCCACGATCCGAACTTGTCTGCATCATTTGAGAGTGATTCAAGATGTTTAGCTCAATTTCCTAGTATGGAGGTTGCATATTACAAAGGATTTGGTGTCCTTGGATACAAATTCGAAGTTAAGGACATAGAAACATCTAGAACCACTCAGAATAGTGGGATTGCGACGGTAGGATCGGACGGTGTGATTTACTATGGGTACTTAAATTGTATACTCGGCATCCACTATCCCGGACGATCAGAACCCTTGTATATATTCCACTGTACTTGGTACGATCCGCGAACCGATACAGACAGGTGGAGAAGCAGTCTTGGGACTTGGAAAGATGAATATGGATTGACCAGTGTGAACACACTTCGATTTTACGGTCAGGACGATCCGTTTATCTTTCCGAACCAAGCGTTCCAAGTATACTACTCACAGTGTTTGAAGCATCCGGGGTGGAGTGTTGTATGCCGATGGAAACCTAGAGATGTCTACGATGTCCCAGAATACGAGGACAGCGATGAGGACGAAGAAGAGAGAAGGCTTAAAGTGCTCCGACCGTCTGTTTCGAAGGACGGGTTGTCTTCAACCGATCATGAAGTTACGTGGGTTAGAAATGACATCGACGATGAAATCCAAGTAGATATGTATGATGCGCCCACGAAACGAAAAAGGTTATCAGTAATGTTATATTATTACTTCACATTTTACGCTTTAGATCATATATAGTCAATACTTTTAATGATTGTCTAATGCGTCCACGAACCGTTTATCTAGATTTGATGACGATGTCGGGAGCAGCGAGGGGCGGCAGGAGCTCCAGCCGCGGCAGAGGCAGAGGCAGAGCGGTTCTGCCGCCCGGAGAGCTCCGTAGGGAGCTTCAGAGGGCCGGTCTTGCACCCAGATCGGAGACCCCTTCGGATGCCTCCTTCCGTGTGGATTTTGCCACACCTCCAGGTATACTGCACGCATATCCATTTTCAATGTAATATTACAGATATTCATGCATGTTTATGTCAAAATTACTTATATTGTCAATGTTTGATTGTCTAGTTGTTGGTGATGCGTCCACATCTGGGACAGAGGCCACCCCCGCTCCTCCAGGTATGTTTATATATCATATAGTGTATGTATATTGATTTAGAATGCTATATCATAAATATACACATTCCTTTTGCTCTTAGTTAGCAATTTTTATTATTGTCTAGCTGTAGGTGGTGACACCACCGCACCTGCGGGTATGTTTATATGTCCTATAGTGCATGCATATTGATTTAGAACGTTATATTATTGATCTACACATTCTTTTTGCAATTACTTATATAATCTATTTTTAATTGTCTAATTATAGGTGGTGCGTCCACACCTTCCACAGGGGCCACTCCTGCCGCTTCCACACCCTCCGCATCGTCTGCAGGTTAGTATGAATAAATTTAAAATATTTATTTATTTTACATATGCTCTATAGAATAAATATGAACTTCATGGAGATTTAGCGTCGATGTTTATTTTATAGTTGGAGGGGATGCGTCCGGGTCCGGGACCCCGGTTGTTCCTCACCGGAGGAACTATCGTCCCGCTCGTGCTACTGCTCGGGCCCAGGCTCGTGCGCTATTCACCGGAGGTATATATCACACTTGAATTTTTGTTTAACCTTGATTTCTTAATACAACTTTGTCTTATTATTGATTGTCTTGATATTTCGTGCAGACGCAGGGCCTCTCCATCCCCAGAGGGGGACTCGAGGCCCGAATCAGTCCCATAGGCTGAGGCCTGATAGAGCTAGGGGGGAGGCAGCATTCCCCCTATTTTTTACCCTTGACTATCGCTATACCGGTCCTCATGCCGAGAGGTTCGGCCGGTATTTGGGGGACGAGAGCCGGATCGTGAAGAACTATCCACTTCAGGTTGAGTGGGGCGAGCAGCACCAGCGCTCATTCGCCCTCTTCTTTGATCAGGCTCGGGTATGTATTAATATATATTTTCATTTGATCTATCCAATATATTTATTATTAACACTTGCAATCTAATAACAATGTTTTTTTTTTGTATTTTCAGTTGGATTACGATTTTCAGCCTGTAGCCGACCCTGATCATCCGGGGAGGGTGCTCGACCTTCATGCTCTGTACAATGGCCTGATGAAGAACATGCAGGACAAGGTCCGATACAACAGGAATGAGCTGAAGGCCGACTGCTACTCCCTGTGGATAGCGACCCCCGAGGCAGAGAGAGCGGCCCTCCTATCTACTCCGGCGTTTGCGAGAGTCGGCGTAGAGACATGGCCTCTATTGTGCGCTTATTTCGACTCCGAACGCAAACAAGTATGTATTTTAAATTTAATTCATTATTTATGATATAATTTATTTCTTTGTGTTTCTTAATTAGAAAACTAAATGTTAATGCGTTGTACAGAAACAGGCCGCTCAGAATACGGAGAACAGGAAGTCGGCGAAGAGGGGTCGCCCCACTTACACAGGTGGCTCGAGGAACATTACTCGAGCCATGGAGTTATCGGTAAATTAAGAGTTATTCTCTAATATTCTGCAATATTAAGAGTTATTCTCTAATATTTCTAATATTAAGAGTTACTTTCTAATATTGCAGACATCTCGGACCGTGGCGTCAGGTGGTACACCGAGCGTGCTGTCCGCATATCTTGCCGTCCACGGCACCTCGACAGATCCCGCCACGGGCGAGCTTCGATGTCCCGACGTCGCTACCCAGGAGTACTGCGTAAGTGTTAATATTTTTTCTACCCAAATTTCAAATTTTTGTTTTGGAAGGTTCAAGTTTAAATTTTATACTTATACTTTACTGCTTAATGTGGGTGTAGGAGCGGATGGTTGAGCAGGCCCAGGCCTCGGGGATCGATTTTACCGGACAGAACGATCTGAGGCTGCTGACCCCAGTTCTGGACGCCGCACACGGAGGGCACCACGGAGGTTAGGAGAGAGGCCGGGGATTGGGCCCTAGCAGGGCCCATATGAGGTTGGACTCCACCCCGGCGGTTACTTCCTCCGTCTCCAGTGACCGGCATGTCCATCAGGAACTGGATAGCTTGAGGGCCACCGTTCAGGAGTTGAAGGAGATGCTGGTATGTATACTACTTTATAGTAAAATATCATTTCATATTATATACATATCAACATATCCATAATTAGTACGTAGCTTGAGCTTATTTGGTTTTAGACTTAAGTTTGATTAATCATACATACATATGTAATTAAAATAAACAACGCTTTTCCAAACTAGATATCCAAACAGGGTTTCGAAATAACTTAATAATGAAACGAATTCGAATAATACACAGTTCTTACACGCTTCTTACACACGTTATGTCCAGACGCGACAGGGTAGATCGGCCGAGCCTCCACATGCATCTCCTTCGGCTGCGGCTCCGCAAGCCACTACATCGGCTGCGGTTCCGCAGACAGCTCCTGTAGCTCCACCGCCCACTCAGACTCCCGCAGCCGCGGCTCCGCAAGCGATTACCTCGACGGCGGCTGCGCAGACCACATCGCCAGCTCAACATGCCGCTCAGACTCCCTTATATGTAGCATTGCAGAGTGTATTGACCGAGGAGCAGGCGCGCGTTATTCTAACGTTATTCAGAGGTGGAGCTGGACCGAACTAGGGTAGCTTTTTGGTTCTTATTTTTTGAAACATGTATTTATATCACATTGTACTACATTTTGAAACGATATTGATATTGGTTTGTATTTATATCATATTCAGTTTTTGGGTTTCTTTTGTATATTATATATATGCGTGAGATGTGATTATGAATACTGCAATATATGATTTGATTGACGTATATAGTATTGTGCACAGGGCGGGAAAAAATCTAGCAGCCCATTTTAAAAAAAAAAATACAGACAATATGTACCTACGGATTAAGCCGTAGGTATATATGTTGCCCCTACGGGCATATCCGTAGGGGCAACCTATCAGGAAACCTGATATTTTCCCACCTGATATCAGTGCAGGGTGTTGGGAGTGCCCCTACGGATATGTCCGTAGGGGCTACTGTTTATCCCCTACGGATTTATCCGTAGGGGCAAAATATCAGGTTTCCTGATATTTTCCCTCCTGATCTCAGTGCAGGGTGTTGGGAGTGCCCCTACGGATATATCCGTAGGGGCCACTTTCTATCCCCTACGGAAGTATCCGTAGGGATAGAACAAGGACCTACGGATTGATCCGTAGGTATATACAATATATTCAAAAAAAAAAAAAATACATATACGATTTGATTACCCCTACGGAGTACTCCGTAGGGGCTATAACACCTACAGATATATCCGTAGGGGCAAGAATTTGCCCGTAGGGGCAAGTTCAGGGCCTCAACTTGCCCCTGCGGCCTTTGCACCTACGGGGTCTTTTTTCGCCCCTACGCACATATCCGTAGGGGCAGTGGGTTGCTCCTACTGATAAATCCGTAGGGGCAACCCTTATTTGTAGTAGTGGGATTCAGAGGTTTATATAGCGGTCGCGTGGGGGCGATCCGGCACGAGATTCCCGCCGTCCGTTACGCCCTTACGGCATGTTCGCGTTGATGGCGGGAACGCCCATTAATTGCGAGATACGTTCGTTAACGGAGAAACGTGTCAGCTTGGAATGCGGGACGTAAAGCGACGGAAATCTCGTTCTGAAGAGATACGCGGAGCCGTCACGGGGGCGCTTGGGCGCCGTGCTCCTGGTTCGACAGGGAGGCCGAGGAGTCTCGGCTCAGTGGATAGCTCGAAGTCGAGTGAAGAGGCCGAGGATGCTCAGCTCTGTATCTACTCGGAGTCAAGCGAGGAGGCCGTGGATACCCGTCCATCTAAGTGCATATGGGGGGTACTCCAGGGAGGCTTTTCCGAAAGGTCGGGTACCACCCCGTTACGAGGTCCCGAGGAAGATTCATAAAGTACCATAATGACTCCCCGTCATAGCCTTTAGGGATCCAGAGGGTATACGCAGACGACATGTCATCTTCCACTTGTCGCAATCTGAGGTATTCCCGTTCATGAGCCTCATCAGGATGGAAGACCACAACAATACCATTTCGGCTGTTATAGATGAATTTCCACACGAAGGCTGATTGATCGCCACATTCATTCAAGACTTTAAACGAGCCCTCCTTGCCTTGGCTTTAATTTGTTTTCAAAAACATGTCATTCTTCATAAACAGGTATATAGAGAATCATATATAGCGTCATCTAGACACGTCAGATGTTATGATCATGCTCGTGACCATTTCCAAAGGTATTATGCCATGATCATGCTTGTTCGATGATGCAATCTTTTTATGCCCTATATATCATGACTATATAGTCCAGGACAAAATAATGGTCTGCTTTGATGAGCTGCCAATAACTTCCCATGAAACTGCTTCTGTGCTTTCTCTTCATCAAAACAAGGGTGATTCCTGAGAAAAGCAGCACACACATACATATGGTGATATTGGATTCTTGTGAGATGTGGGCAAGTTAATGGTAGGTTCATAGAAGGAGAGGAGTTGTTAAGAAGTTCCCTCAACTGCCCTTGTAGAATCTCAGATTCCAATGAAATATCAATTACACTTGGATTAGGGGCTGGGGACAAAATTGTACATGCAGTCAAAGAGAGAGCTGTTGCAGTTAAAATCCATTCTACTATTCTATGAGTTTGGAAGCAGTGCTAACTATGGACTCATTGGCCTTGACCAACCATGTCTTGACTACGACTATTCTATGAGTTTTCTTTAGGTAAATTGATGAAAACGCTTGGGAGCTACCATCCCATTCAAAAATGGGGAAAATGAGGGAGAGGAGAAAAAGAAGAAAAGGAAAGTGTTTCTGCTTGAGTATGAGTCAAGCATCCTGACATATATATTTGTATAACCCAAAGTTTAAATGTCCAATACTAAAACATGTTAAATGGAACACATATCATCCGAATATTAGTATCATTTAGATAATCTATCATGATTATAAATTTTTTAACGAAATAATCTAATTTATTTTTTTGAACCTGACATACCATTTCTTACACATGTATCAGAAGCTTGCAAATTTAACAATTTGCCTATAATAAAACATTTTGCATAACCAAATCAAAGGTCGAAGTATACCAAATAGCATGACAATTGTTGTACAAATGGTTTAAACAATGAATTAAGATAAAAATGGACAATATATTTTACCAAAATGATTGTGCAAAGTTGATATTTTGGCCAACATAGCATAACACTCTCTCATCTATCTCTTGTACCCGCATTTTGTTAAACTTTCGTATTCTGAGATAACGGTTACAAAATATATTAAGATATCATTTGTCTGCTAGCATTAGCAAGGGTCTTAATTTAAAAGAAAGTTGAATTTAATAAGTGCCTTGTGAGAAAGCCCCAACCAAATTGTTAAGGAATAAGAATGTGCCACAAAACATTTGTCTTGTGAGTAGCTAAAAGGACAAAGCAAAATATAAAAGAGGGAAATTTTCAACTTTACTTATTTGGATGTACAAGAAGTAAATGGAAAATATTTTCTACTTTCTTGCCACATAAGATTTTTTAGGGTATTGTACTCTCTTATCATAACCTTAAAAAGCAAGAGAGAAAAAAAATATAAAAGTGCTATATTTTTTTAATCTTAGATTTCATATTTTTTGCATTTTATTGTTTTCTATTATTTAAACCAAACAAACTAGGCTTATTTTTCATTACCAACAAAAGCTTCAATTTGGTTTCTTTTATATTTTCTTTTCGGCAAAACAGATAATAATTAATATATACTTTGTTTTGGCCCTTTTTCCCCTTTTCACTTTATGCTGCTTTCTTTCTTGCTTTCTAGGGAAATAAATAAAAAACTTAATCAATGACAGCGTGAGCAGAAGAAAATAAATAAAGGAAAGTTGTTGCCCCAAATTTTAAAAAGTGGGGAGAAAAAAACTCAAGAAATTTCCTATCAATTTCCCTCCTCTTTCCCTCTCTAACCCTTTTAAAACCCCATTCACCCTCGCCCTCTCTCTCTCTCTCTCTCTCTCTCTCTCTGCAGTCTACACCTCTCTTTCACAGATCTCTCTCCACAATGAAGTTCCTCAGATCCATTTGCGGATACTCCAAAAAGCCGAAAAGAACCCGAACCCGAACCCGAAACAACAACCCTCAAACTCAAACCCCCTATTCCACATCCAACACCACCTCCTCCACTTCATCAGACTACTCCATCACCCGCCACGAACTGGAGGGGGTCCTCCGCAAGCTGGGGCCCGACCCGCCGACCGACGACGAGGTAATGCTCATGCTAGCGGAGGCCGACCGGTACGGGAACGGGTCTATCATCACTTTGGACGAGATTGCGGGCCTCGGTTCGGGTGTCGGACTGTCCGAACCGGAGCTGAGGGAGGCATTTGGAGTGTTTGATGTCGACGGGGACGGGAAGATATCGGCGGAGGAGTTGAAGGGTTTGTTTGTGATGATCGGGGACGATGAATGCGGGATTAAAGAGTGTGAGAGGATGATTGGGGTCGTGGATTCGGACGGCGACGGGTTCGTGTGCTTTCGGGATTTCGCGAGGATGATGGAGATGCAGAGATAGATCATGAGTAGAGTTAGAGTTCAGTTGTGTTGTTTCTTTTAGATTGCATAAACAATTTTAAGCTGCATATTTTATGGATTTATCAAATTTTAACTGTTTTATTATCATATGCATGGTATTCGAATTAATGTGTATTAGTTTCCTATTTTAAATCAAGTTATTTAAGACTAGTAACTTGCATGTGTGTGTGATGAGGAAAAATCATCATGTGTCATGATTTTTGTATCCTTTCTTAATAGTTAATAGTCCAAGGACCTTCTTATCAAGTTTGTTCATTTCTTAATGAGAAGATATTTTGTATTGAAAATTGTTGAATAGTATAAAGGTAATTATATGTATACGAGGGAATGACATGAAATGCTCTTATCCTAGAATCCTCACATGAATTTTTCTCCCTCTTTGCATTTATTTATGAAAAAATAAGAAATTTTGTGTTGTCCCTCCATAAATTTAAGTTATAATAGTAGAGATCGAGCATATTATGTGCTACTAAATTAGTTGAGCGTATCAGCTAGATATGCATAAAGTAGGTTGCTGAGGGGCGCCACAAAGTTGATTTTTTTTTATTTGGGTAGACTCTAATACAAATATCAAAATTTGCGAGTTTAGGGATGGAGATTGGTGGTCATCCAATGCACGTATAAACTCTCAATTAGCTTAATTAACACACTAAAACCTAAAAGTATCCAAGTAATGTGAAACCAATCTGGTATTAACACACTAAAACCTAAAAGTATCCAAGTAATGTGAAACCAATCTGATATATATATATATATATATATATATATATTGCACTGGTGCATAAACATTAACCAATACATACAACATACACATCACACACATCCAGGGCACACGAATTTGCTCCAAAAATATTAAATTGTGGTCGCTTCCCCCTACCAGGGATCGGACCCCATGCTCTCCCCAGAGAAGAAAATGCATATGGTAGCTAAAAGCATAACACCCCAACAAACACTGTGCGGTGAGGCCCGTGCGATGCGGCGGTTTTTAAGAATAATTTATGAAAATAAATAAACATAACTCATTTAAATAGCCATGTCGGTGATCATAACGGTAAAAGTTCATGGCATTTATTTTATAAACAAAGTTCATGACATTTATTTGAAAACATTAAAAAAAATTGGTATTTGTTTGTAATACACAAAGTCCATGGTATTTGTCTGAAATTTATTGGAAGTTAATTATATTTATTTGTAATAAACAAAATCTATGGTATTTATATGCAAAAATTAAAATCTCATTGTATTTATTAGTAATAAATAAAGTCTATAGTGTTTATCCAAAAATGGCGAAAAATCATAATATTGATTTATAATAAACAAAGTCCATGATATTTATATGGAAAACGATGAAAGATCATGGTATTTATTTATGTTAAACAAAACACATTACATTAATCTAGAAAAAGGCGGAAGCCGTAATAATTATTTGTAATAAATAAAGTCCATGGTATATATCTAGAAAATGGTGAAAGCTATGGTATTTATTTGTAATAAATAAAATCTATAGTATTTATATGAGAAAAAGTCGAAAGACCATGGTATTTTGGCGAAAACCTAGTGGTGATAAACGAAGTCCATTTTTTTGTTTGTAAACAACAAATTTCAAGGTATGTTACCTTTAAAATGTCGAAAGCTCATGACATTTTAGTAAAAACTTAAAAGGTTTTTGAGCTGATAGTATAATGGTAAATAAAGAGAAGTTTTGGGATGATGACACAATTGTAAATAAAAAGAAGTTTTGCCAAAGTGAGGAATTTACAATTTTATCCCTACCATTGCAAAAAATAACTAAATTAATAACTTGTTGATTTTTCCTGTAAATCCAAACTAATAGAGGGGAGGGCAAAAAGTCGAAATTTTGAAATTTCCACTTTTGATATCAATTTCTATTAGTAGTGATTAATCTTATTATGGAAGCAAGTTCAAAGCCGCAGAATAATGAATAGCTGTATTATGCACGTGTGATGCACGTGATATATTAAGTGTAATTAATTAAATAGAGATTTGTACGGAGTTAGTTAGTGAGATAGATTTGCGGTGTTGGTTATTGGATGTACGAGGTTAGTTTTCTTTTTTTGCCAAAGATGTATGTATGTAGGAGGTTGGTTGCCCTTATAAATTGATATTTGATTTTTGAATATTTTTTTAATGAATTTATCTTATAAATTGGATAGTCAAATCTTCAAATAAGATTTTATATTTGAAGACTCTTTTCCTTTTGCGCTATAATAATATAGACAAGGAGGGTATTCATCTCATCAATCCCCTTAAAAGTCTGCACCAATGCATGATGCAAAGAAAATTTGAAATGGAGCACGCGTTAGTTATCATTTGGAGTTATAAACATTATGAATATCATCGATCATATTAGTCATATATTCTCTCTAGCTCCGAGATGCTGGGAACGGCTCCTATCGACATAATTAGTTATGTAATGCATTTAAATATCGAAGAATTTGCACTCCAATATTTTGAATGTTTCAGTCCGAAAGAAATTAGATAGAGACAGATCAATTCAAATGGTTGAGAGGCCACGTTCCTCCGCCTTGATGTATGTAATCAATGCATATACATATATGTTAGCAGTTTGAATATATTGGTTGCATTTGTATGTGGGAAATAGTCCCACATCGGATAGAGAGACGAACACCCAAGTCTTTATAATAGTTCCTAATATTTAAGTAATAACTTGAATAATGAACCAAGTGAGCCTGATTTCTAGCAGGCTTATAACATTTATTTACTATTGTCTTTGATGAGGCATCTTGGGTTGAGGATATGAGCGAATGGAGTTTATTTAATTTTTAAAAATATCCACAGTAACAGGGATATAATAAAGGAAACTCCACCTATATTAGCATAGAAGTGGTGCCGCTTCAACAAGAGGTATGAAATATTCTAAAAATTATATATATACAAGATTAGCGCAGAATATTATGTGTGTTGTATTTTAAATTCTAATGGTTTAATCTGCGGACACCAATAACTTTGTTAGACGATTCATATATATATACACTAATGGAAGGTTTAAATCGAGAGATACCTTTCTTTATGCATAATATTTGTCACGAGAGATGTGGTTGCAGCCAATATATACAAACTAGTGGGGGATTGTTAGTAGTTTGAATATATTGGTTGCATTTGTATGTGGGAAATAGTCCCACATCGGATGGAGAGACGAACACCCAAGTGCGAATGGAGTTATTTAATTTTTAAATATCCACAGTAACAGGGATATAATAAAGGAAACTCCACCTATATTAGCATAGAAGTGGTGCCGCTTCAACAAGAGATATGAAGTATTCTCTTGTAAATGCTTATGAAGTACAAGATTAGCGTATGGCCATAATAGTGCTAAAGCAGTTATAAACCTCTTAGAAAATAAGATGAATATTATGTGTGTTGTATTTCAAATTCTAATGGTTTAATCTGCGGACACCAATAACTTTGTTAGACGATTCATATATATATACACTAATGGAAGGTTTAAATCGAGAGATACCTTTCTTTATGGATAATATTTGTCACGAGAGAGATGTGGTTGCAGCCAATATATACAAACTAGTGGGGGATTGTTAGTAGTTTGAATATATTGGTTGCATTTGTATGTGGGAAATAGTCCCACATCGGATGGAGAGACGAACACCCAAGTCTTTATAATAGTTCCTAATATTTAAGTAATAACTTGAATAATGAACCAAGTGGGCCTGATTTCTAGCAGGCTTATAACATTTATTTACTATTGTCTTTGATGAGGCACTTGCAGATGGTTGTGTCTGTTTCAAGTCTATAAATTGTGTCCTGCATCTTCTTCTCATTATTTTCTGAGAGAGTTTTCAAGGGCTTTGTTGTATCTTGGGGGTGATTGCCTTCTACTGTACTCCCGTAGTGGGGCCAATATCACCTTTCGGAAAGTGTATCATACACGCCTCAAAGCTTTTAATTCTGTCTTCAACAATCGAAAGGTGATATCATGGAGACGGAATTAAATTCAAGTGTCAAGGTTCATTTCTAGAACGAAGATGTTATCAAACTGGATCGATTCGATGGGAGCAACTACACTAGATGGAAAGACAAGATGGTGTTCTTGTTGACCGTCTTGAAGATATTTTACGTTCTCGATCCGAACTTGCCGCCAATTCCAGATTCAGTGTCAAGTTCGAATGATGCCGAGAGTGCCAGAACAGAGAAAAACAAGCGTGAAGAAGACGAACTAGTTTGTCGCGGTTACATTCTCAATTCCCTCACCGATCGTCTGTATGATCTTTACAGAAATATGAAGACACCAAAGGAAATCTGGAGCGCCCTTGAAACAAAGTACAAAAATGAGAAGAAAGGTACGGATAAATTTCTAGCACTTAAATATTTTGAATTTAAGATGTCTGATGACATGCCAATCATGGATCAAGTGCATGAATTACAAATACTCGTCTCTAAACTGAGCTAACTCGAAATTAAAGTCCCTGATTCATTTCAAGTTTTCAGACTCATCTACAGTTTGAGGCAGAGAACCGTGCACGTGACATGATTTTTCTTAGTTCTAAAACTAACTCTAAGGTGAATCATGTCAGTGAAAATGGTCATAGAAAATTTCAGAACAATTTCAAAGTCCAGAAGAAGGGAAATTTTAAGAAATCTAATTTTGCAAAGAACAAATGGCCTTGTTATAACTGTGGAAAGAAAGGCCACTATATTAAAGATTGCAAATTCAGAAATACCGGAAAGAAACTTGGTTTCGGATTAGAAAATAGCAACAATGCAAATCTAATAGAAAATGAAGTCAAAGAACTTGTTGCTATGGTTTCTGACATGCAGATAGGCATGATTACGGAATTGCATATGGCCGCGGTAACTAAAACTGCAGATTGGTGGCTCGATTCTGGCGCAACCATCCATGTATGCAATAAAAAAACAATGTTCAATACCTACACGGATCAAAAAGAACCTGAAGAGGTGTTGATGGGAAACCACGTTTCGGCCAAAGTGCTCGGTAAAGGAAGTGTTGAATTGAAGTTTACATCTGGACAGAAACTTACTCTGCTTAATATATTTCATGTTCCTGATTTGAGGAAAAATCTTGTATCTGCAAATCTGTTGTGCAAGAAGGGATTTAAAATTGTTCTAGAGTCTGACAAAGTTGTAATATCGAAGAATGGTATATTCGTAGGAATGGGATATTCCTGTGATGGCATGTTCAAACTCAGTATTAATGAAATAAATTGCGTGTTTGCTTATGTTGTTGAGTATTCATTTTCCTTGTGGCATGCTAGACTATGTCATTTAAATTTTCGCTCTTTAAAGTATATGTCTAAACATGGTTACATTGCATGTCAAAATGATCATAATGATAAATGTGAGATTTGCGTAGAAGCAAAAATGACTAGAAAACCTTTCCCTAAAATCGAAAGAGATACTAATTTATTAGAACCTGTTCATTCTGATATTTATGAATTAAATGGTCAATTAACTAGAGGAGGAAAAAGATATTTTATAACCTTTACTGATGATCATTCCCGTTTTACATATGTATATTTATTAAGAACAAAAGAAGAAGCTTTTGAGAAATTTAAAGAGTATAAGTCAGTTGTAGAAAATTAGAAAGATAAAAGGATTAAAATCCTTAGAAGTGATAGAGGGGGAGAATATTTTTCTGATTCTTTTTCTCAATTCTGCGAAATGCATGGTATTATTCATCAAAGAACTGCACCTTATATGCATCAACACAATGGATTAGCCGAAAGGAAAAATAGGACCTTACTTGAAATGGTAAATGCTATGCTTTTAAATACTAAATTACCTTTTAATCTTTGGGGTGATGCGCTTTTAACAGCATGTTATATTCATAATAGAATACCATCCAAGAAAACTCATGTTTCACCATATGAAATTTGGAATGGTAGAAAACCCAATTTAAACTTTATTAAAGTGTGGGGGTGCATAGCATATTATAAAGTGACCGATCCATATAAATCTAAATTAGGGCCGAGAGGCATTAGAAGTATATTTGTTGGATATGCACAGAATTCTAAAGCATATCGATTTCTAGATTTAGAATCAAATGTCATAATTGAGTCGATACATGTTGAATTTTTTTGAAAATAAATTTATGCATGACAATGTTGATTCTAATTTGTATAATGATGAAAATGCAGCAACTTCTAAGAAAATTACAAATGAGAAAAGAAGAGAAAGTAATGAAAATATTGAACCAAGAAAAAGTCAAAAAATCAGGAAAGAAAAATTTTTTGGTCCTGATTTTATTGATTCGCGTTCAATAGTCTTTCTCGTTGAAGGAGATAGAACCAAAGTGCTTAACAAAGTACCTGTTCTACTTAATATAGAAGATGATCCTAAAACATTTAGTGAAGCAATATCATCAAGAGACACTGCATTTGGAAAGAGGCTATTGATGGCGAAATGGACTCAATAATGTCTAATAATACTTGGATATTGGTTGACTTGCCTCAAGGATCTAAGCCTATAAAGTGTAAATGGGTATTTAGAAGAAAACTAAATATAGATGGCTCTATACAAACTTTCAAGGCAAGATTAGTGGCTAAAGGATTCACACAAAAGGAGAGCATAGATTATTTTGATACTTATGCACCTGTGGCTAGAATAACATCCATTAGAATTCTTATAGCTTTGGCTTCAATATATAATTTATATATGCATCAAATGGATGTAAAAACAGTCTTTTTAAATGGTGAATTAAATGAGAAAGTATACATGGAACAACCCGAAGGTTTCATACTTCCTGGAAATGAGAACAAAGTTTGTAAATTAACTAAGTCGCTATATGGTTTAAAACAGGCCCCTAAACAATGGCATGAGAAATTTGATAAAGCAATCATATCAAATGGTTTTAAGCATAATAGCGCGGATAAATTTGTATATTCCAAATTCAATCAGAATTATGGGATAATCATATGTCTCAATGTAGATGACATGTTGATATTTGGTACAAACATGATTGGAATAAATGAAACAAAAATGTATTTAACTTCAGTATTCAAAATGAAAGATTTGAATGAAGTAGATACTATTTTAGGAATAAAGGTGAAAAAACATAGTGAAGGATTTGTGCTAAACCAATCTCATTATATAGAGAAATTATTAAATAAATTCCAACATTTTAATATTAAAGAAAGTGTTACTTTGTATGATCCGAGTATGAAATTAAATGAGAATTGTGACAATGTAATTGCACAATTAGAATATGCTAGCGCTATTGGAAGCCTTATGTATGCGATGCATTGTACAAGGCCTGATATAGTTTTTGCAGTATGCAAATTGTCACGATATACCAGTAAACTCAGTACTAATCATTGGAAGGCCATCAGTAGAGTTCTTGGGTATCTAAAAAGAACAAAAGAGTTTGGTCTATTTTATTCCAATTATCCTGCAGTACTAGAAGGTTACTCGGATGCAAGTTGGATCACAAGTGCAAGTGATAATAAATCAACAACAGGTTGGGTATTTACAATTGGAGACGGTGTCATTAGTTGGGCCTCTAAGAAACAAACTTGCATCACACATTCAACAATGGAATCTGAATTTGTCGCTTTGGCTGCTGCCGGCAAGGAAGCGGAATGGCTGAGAAATTTTTTATTGGATATAGAGTTGTGGCCACAACCAATGCCATCTATTTCCTTGCATTACGATAGTGAGGCGACTATGTCTAGAGCTTATAATAATGTTTATAATGGTAAATCTAGACACATTAGCTTAAGGCATGAATATATTCGAGAATTAATAACTAATGGAATAATTACCATAGTTTATGTGAGATCTGCAGAGAATTTAGCAGATCCCTTTACCAAGACATTATCTAGAGATTTGGTAAAGAATACGTCAATTGGAATGTGACTTAAACATTTACAATTTGGCACCAGTAATGGTAACCCAACTTTAATTAGTAAAAACTAATTTTAATAGTTCAATGGGTAATAACAAGTTACTGTCATGTGCCTGTATTGCACTAGGCGTCTCATTCTTATATAAATAAGTATCTAGTGCTGTCTGTTACGATAAAGAGGATGAGCGAAAGCTCTCAATGGAGTTATTTAATTTTTAAATATCTACAGTAACAGGGATATAATAAAGGAAACTCCACCTATATTAGTATAGAAGCTGTGCCGCTTCAACAAGAGATATGAAGTATTCTCTTGTAAATGCTTATGAAGTACAAGATTAGCACATGGCCATAATAGTACTAAAGCAGTTATAAACCTCTTAGAAAATAAGATGAATATTATGTGTGTTGTATTTCAAATTCTAATGGTTTAATCTGCGGACACCAATAACTTTGTTAGACGATTCATATATATACACTAATGGAAGGTTTAAATCGAGAGATATCTTTTTTTATGCATAATATTTGTCACGAGAGAGATGTGGTTGCAGCCAATATATACAAACTAGTGGGGGATTGTTAGTAGTTTGAATATATTGGTTGCATTTGTATGTGGGAAATAGTCCCACATCGGATGGAGAGACGAACACCCAAGTCTTTATAATAGTTCCTAATATTTAAGTAATAACTTGAATAATGAACCAAGTGGGCCTGATTTTTAGCAGGCTTATAACATTTATTTACTATTGTCTTTGATGAGGCACTTGCAGATGGTTGTGTCTGTTTCAAGTCTATAAATTGTGTCCTGCTCTTCACATTTAAGGCATCTTCTTCTCATTATCTTCTGAGAGAGTTTTCAAGGGCTTTGTTGTATCTTGGGGGTGATTGCCTTCTACTGTACTCCTGTAGTGGGGGCAATATCACCTTTCGGAAAGTGTATCATACACGCCTCAAAAATTTTAATTCTGTCTTAACCAAAACAAAACTTCAACACATATATGGGTGTGCTTGGTAGAATGCAATATAGATGGTATCCTGAATTACCATGAAATATTACCATACTTGTTTAGCTGTAAAATACATTTTCGGAAATATAGGATTATCATGATAATCAAATAACCCCATTTCATGGTAATTCTATTCCCCCAAAAACATGTGTCTATCGTAAATCGCCACGAAATATTCATTTCTAACATGAAATGAGCCATGACCATCCGCCGTCGGCCTCCCTTGCCAGCCACCGTCGCCCATCGTCAGTCTTTCGACGGCCGGCTTGCTACCGATCGGCCGTTCATCGTCGGTAGGAAGGCGGTCATTGCCGATCGTTTATTAGCATGTTCGCCGCCGATCGGATTTTCGCCTCCAGCCGACCGTAGTTCGTCGCCGGTAGCACGCCGGCCGGCTTGCCGCCGATCGACCGATCATAGCCGGCTTCGCCGCCATCTATCGTCCCTCCTCCAGCCTCACCGTCGGTCAACGGTTACACATACATATATTACCGGGAATGATTAAAGTATACTAAGCATGTTAATGCAAAATTCCTTGGAATTAGATGTACGGTCATCCCATTCCGTGAATACGAGAATTGCCGATAATCTTCCATTCCATGTACCTAAATTTTTATCATTCTTAAAGACCCTTAACCTTTCCATCTTCACTTAAGCTCTCTGATGATCAGGGATAATGCAAGGATTTCAAGTTTACGGGGACGGTTGAGAAGGCTAAGCAATACAAGATTGCATAGTGAAATCGATCTAATAGAATTAAAATCCATATTTATTACTCATATATGAAGTAATCGATAATATGACAAATTTTCAGGCAGTGAGTAAATTTCCACGTCTTTTAGTTCTTCTCCTTTGGCTAGGAGAACATGATAAGGAACTCAGACATCATCATGAAATAGGGAAGGAGAAAGAAATCAAAATCTACTTCAGCAGTTGTAATTGATGTAGGGATAATTATAAACAATTGCAAATTTGATTGATTGGTGAGGATCTTTTAACTAGTTAGGAAAGTGAAGCCCTTTTTAAGAAATAATAATATTGGCCCCATATTGAGAGATCAATAAAATCTACATAAATTTGTAAATTTTTTAAAAAAAAATCTTCTATTTCAAAGGGTAATTGGCCTAAAATTTAGGAGATATGTTAGTTTTCAGGATCATTGGCATCAACAAAATATTTTTTAGGAGAATATCTAGGGACATCAATTAGCCCACGTACATACTTGGTGGCAAGAATTTTAAGAGTTGATGTCGCAGATTTTTTAGGAGTTGAGGGGACGGCCGTCCCTGCACGCCCTCCCGCTCCGTCCCTGTTAATGATATTGATTCTATTTGTAAATTGTCAATTGTCAATTCTGCGCTTTCAATATCCTCTAAAACCCTAATATCTTGTTAAAAATTTGCCAAACTCGGCTCTTTCCGCAGAATCTAGACTGCACTTCTACTTCGGCTTCTCTTTTCTCTTTTTCTTTTTGTTTGTCTCGTAACATATAACTTGCTCTGATGCACATCTTAAAGCTTGGGACTTTTAAACCTTGAGTGTCCTCTTGCAAGTTCTAATATTTTTTTCCCGATTAGTGTGGGTGTAAATTACATATATGGTTGTGATATTAAGTTCTATTTGCTTTAATTTTTTATACCCATGATCCTTGAAGAAATCACATACCACATAATAAATCACAGCGGAAGCATATTAGTATCGTGTGCTTTGAATTAGTTAAAAAACAACTACCAAAACATAGCAAAATATGGAAAAGCACAAACATGAGATTTATTCAGGCTCAATGCAACTAGCAACTAATCTTGCAATCCGACGATGAAATCTTCTATTATCAAGAAAGAATTTCTAAAAATAAGTTCTCTTCGATCAAGGCTAATACGGCAAAAAAATCTCCAAATCCTCACAACAGCCTTTGTTTTTCTCTCTTCCTTTTTTGGTTTTACTGCTTCCCGAAATATTCGCAACCCTCAATAAAACCTTATAATTGCTTACTGTTTATAGTCTCCATAGAATCTCAAGATAAGATTAACTCGATCTGGATTATATATAAGAAAAAAATCCAAAACCTGGATTAGATCAATAAGTTTTGCATTTTGGTACTTTGTTATCTACCTGTTCTCAAAAAATATGTAAATTTCTTTTTAAATCACGTGCTTCTCACACGTGACTTTTTAAGATTTTTTCTCGGTATTGAAAATATAGAGAGAATTTATCCATTTTTGGAATACCAATGGATAGTAAAGTATAAAAGAGGCAAAACTTTAGGTAAAATGCCATATTTTAAAAAGTAGGTATTCCGATGGAATATTGGGTATTCATATGGCATTTAACCTTTATTATACCATAGCTTATACCTGGATCATCTTAACCAAAAAATAAAAATAAAAATCCCAAATTAAAATCATACTCCCAATCAAATTAAAAGGAAAAAAACCCTGAATCCCTCGTCTACTATACCTCTCTCTCGCCGCTGACACCGTCTAAACCTCTCCCCTGCTGCCATCGTCGTCCTTCGACGATTCCTCCGTCGGTGCCTCTGAGTGCTTTCGGTCCTACGAGTGCACTGAGTGCTCTCCATCTACAACACCAACACAACTTGTTTTGCTCAAAGTGCAAGAAAAAGTCTCCTCTTAAAGGGTCTTGATGAGGCTCATAAACGGGAATACCCCATATTGCGACACGTGAGAGACGACGTGTCATCTGCGCATACCCTCTAGACCCCTGGGGGCTATGACGGGGAATCAATGTGACACATTATGAATCTTCCTCAGGACCCTGTAACGAGGTGGTACCCGACCTTTCGGAAAAGTCTTCCTGGAGTACCCCCATATGCACTTAGGCAGCTGGGCATCCTTGGCCTCCTCGCTCGACTCCGAGCAGATACAAGCTGAGCTTCCTATGCCTCCTCGCCCGATTTCGAGCCTTCTACCGAGCTGGGGCTCTTCGGCTTTCCTGTCCAACTAGGAGCACGTGGCCCAAACGCCCCCGTAACGGATCCACAAATCTCGCCAGAACAAGATTTCCGCCGCTCCACGTCCCGCATCCCACACTGGCACGTTTCTCCGTTAACGAGCGTATCTCGCTATCAACACGAACGTGCCGTAAGGGCGTAACGGACGGAGGGAATCTCGCACCGGATCGCCCCCACACGACTGCTATATAAACCCCCTCTTCCAGACGACTCGGGTAAGTGAAACAGAATTCAATACACCACTACCCTGCCTTTATATTTCGGTACTTACTTGATCATTGGAGGGTCCTACGGTGGTCACCCATCCCGGGACTTCCTTTGTAGGTAGCTCGACGTCGACAACAACCCATTGAGATCCACACATTCAGCCCTTAAATATCAATCTCAACCGTTCAAGACCGCTTGCAGCAAGATCGACGGAGGACAGCATCTGAGGGAGATTTCCACCTCCATCAGTTGGCGCCGTCTGTGGGAACATGAAGGACTTTTCCACCACAACAAGTTGATCCCCCGCCTCCGGTTCAATGGCAAGCGACGACCGAGACGATCCCAGCACGAGCCGCCCTGTCCCCCATAACGGAGGCGGGAGCAGTCCTACTCCCCTTCCTAATGTCATCAACGCCTTATCCGCTAGGATCGACAGGCTCATGGTGATGGTGGACACGCTCGCCTGCGTTCAAGCAGCCGGCCACGCTCACCAAACCGCAATTCCCCCTCCTTGGGATGGCGACGCATGCATGCTGGCGGGAACATTCACTCAGGCCCTTGACTTCAATTGCACTCATCTTGATGTTTACAAATGTCGGCGCGCCGATTACGGTAGTTACAACCTGCATGCGGGGAATGATTCAATGACCCGATGGGCGCCAGACAGTTTGACGCCCCGATCTCAAGGGAGACCAGGCCATCGTTCCGACACCCGCCGCGTTCTCTCACCCCTTGAGGAGGTGTCGGTCAGTTCGCCTGATTCTAGGCACGACCGACACCCCCACTCCCGTCGAGGACGCGCAAACGGCGAACGTCGGGACTACTCAAGAAGGGCCTTGTCCGAGGATTTAAGAAATGCGATAGAGCGAAACCGAAGCCGCACCGTCGCGCAAGCCCGGAGCAAAGATATCCGACGCTCCGACTATGGAGAATTCTCAGGGTACCACCAACGGATCGAAGCCCTCGAAAAGAAAATTGAGGACATACGACAAGACGACCATACGGCCGACGAAGGGGCGAAGTACTTCGCTGATTCACTCACGAGACCCTTTACAGAACGACTCCTAGCCGAGCGTGTCTCGTCCAGGAACAAACCGTCCAAAGTTCCTCTTTTTGACGGAATGTCCGACCCGAAGGACCACTTGGACGCATTCACGGCCGCCATGAGCTTCCAAGACAACTCGGATGCGGCTCAATGCAAGGCTTTCCCCACCACCCTTATCCGAGCTGGTCGAGATTGGTTCCGAGGGCTTGCGCTACGCTCCTTCTCGACTTTTGACGAGCTGGCTACCCAATTTCTCGGTTATTTTGTCGGTAACCGACAATAGAAAAAGACGGTCGACTACCTATTCACCGTCAAGAGCAGAGACAAGGAATCCTTTAAAGGGTATGTCACCCGATTCTATAATGCCCTCATGGAGGTTCCGGAGCACCGCGACGAAACAGTTATCACCGCGCTGAGGTCGGGTCTTAGGCACAAAAAGTGGCTCTGCTCTTTTGCATTGGCGCAACCTAAGACCATGGCCGAAGTGAAAGTATGGACCGAGCGAGAAATCCAACTCGAGTCAGAGGTAAACTCCAACCTGCCCGAGGCGACCAAGTAGACCGAAAAAGACGGGACAGGGAAGAGAAGAAGAAAGTCGATCGTCCAAAACCTTAATGTAACACCCGAGCCCAATGCTACTATTTTTCAGTTACTGTTTGAGCATAGTGTGGTACTCATTTCATTTAACCTGTTTGATTGTTACTTACTGTAAAATTTTACCCGGCAAATTCATTTCTACATATAACAAATTTTAGCATCTAAAATAAAATTAAAAATATTCATCTTGGTCTACTCGACACCTCTAACCCCGTTGTAGCGTCCGTGCATCGTGTTCTCGTCCCATTCGGTGAAACGGGCAAGTTTGGACGGCTACGCGCGCGTACGTGTGTCCGTTTTGGGGGTACGTTTTTTGATCATAAAACACTTCTTTTTAAAATTTGGATCCCGCTTAAAATCCTATTATTTCAATTTCAAATTTTTGGACCCGACCCGGGCGCGATTTGGAAATGTTTTAGTTTGCGCCAAAATCCCAAATTTTATTAATTTAAAACGTCGAATATTTTTCCTAACCATATATATTTTTACTGTTACTTAAAATCATATTAATACGTTTAATAAATTTCCTAAATCTCTTCTCACCAATCAGCTCTCTCTCTCAAACCCGTGGGCCCCATCTATCCCTCTGCGTCTCTCTCTCTCTCTCTCCCCCTCATCTCTCTCTCTCTCTCCCCCTCAAATCTCTTTTCTCTCTCTTATATTTCAAAACCTTTTCCCTCTGTCATTTCTTTTTCAGCGAACCCATCACGAGCCCTCGCGCAAACCCTAGCCGTCTCCCTCCTCGCCGTCGCAACCCCAACACCGACGACACCAGCACCCTCACCTCCTCATCCTCACCTCGCCAAGCCCCTCTTCCTCCTTCTTCGACCCCCGCGCACCCTGCACCAGCCACGTCCGCCTGCAGTTTTCCCAGCACGCATCTGCGTCGCCTGAGTCGCCGCCGGTGACCACCGTCCTCTTGTCCCCGACCTCGCACACTCCTCGGTGAGTTCCACCTCCCCTCCTCTCTTCCTTCTTCTTCCCTTCTCTTCTAACCCGATTCTTGATCGGCAGATCTCCCCGCGGTCACTGTAGGCCACCGCCGGAGCCTTCGACCTCGTCGTCGTTCTCACGTCTCCTCTCTGTAATCACAGAGCAGAACCTTGTAAGCCTCCTCTTCTTCTTCTTTAGTTTCCCTTCATTTCTTATTGCATAGTCTTCTTGACATTCACTGTTCACCTTTTCGCCGGATTCCGACGATGCCGACGACGTGATCCGACGTTCCAGCGAGGTACCCCGACCCGCGTGGTTCCATTGTTCGTTGTTTGGGTTCAATCCGTGAACCGTGCGCCCGTCGCGAGTTTCCCCGCCGACGTTTAAGTTCCGTTTTTCCCGGTTCGCGACCCGTCGAGGCAAGTACCCCTTGCTACATGCTATACAATATTTACATATATATTATGACACCTTAAACCTGTAAATTTAACTTGGTACGATCATTTCTCATTTTCGGGTACAGTATTGCATTATATCATTTTACCGTTTAACTTGGAACCTACAGTTGCAAATTGAACCTAATAACCATATTTACCTATTTAATCACATTTTTAATGTTAACGTAGCTTATGGCATTTTACCCCTGTAGTTCTGTTCCATTCGGACACTTGTATGCATTTAACCTGAAATAGCTGTACTGAACCGTTATATAAATCATTGCACCTCTAAGGGTTCTTAAACCTGTTAACATGACTAAACGGCTATACTTATCTTACTGCACTCTTGTAATCATCTCTGTGACAAATTTGATAACTGTATTGCAAATTGAATGAAACTGCCTATTACTTAATTCATTGCTTATCTCATGTTGTTGATACCCATGCTAGATTATATAACTGATTGTGAGCACACCCACGATATTGTTTACATCTTGACCTGACTTGCTATATATCTATATTGATATACCTGACATGGTACCGTACACTATTGACTTGACCTGATGTACCATGACCTGACCCGTTACCTGATCTTGCGTCTAATGCCAACAATCCTGACATGTAGTCCTCATGGACCGTTCCTGTTGTCTATCCAGACAAACCTGCTTTTACCTGATCCTGTGTTGGCATTAGTTCTTGATTACCGAATACCTGACTTGACATACATAACTTGGGGGTATAGGGAAATCAAAGGTGAAACCTGACTTGTAACTCACAGTTCGATACCTGTTCTGATCAGTCTTACGGGCTAGGCCAGCCCCGGAGTGATGATGCTGACATCACTCGCCCATACCTGCTATCCTTTACTGCCTAGCGGCACGTCTCGGTTTCAGCCCGAGAGTCTTAGACCGTGGTCCCGGGCATGCACGGGATACTATTGAGTTACATCGACGATTCATCAATTGATTTCAAAGACTTTAGAATAGAAAACCTGATAGAACAGTTTAGTTTACCCACTGCACACTACCCTGCACTGCTTTGATTCATATTATTGTTACTCTCGTTTTATTCATGTTTATATTGCATTGCCTGCTACACTGTTTATATTATATTACTTGATGACATGACGCGCCGACGTCTGGGTTTTGCATGGCCCAGATTCCGTACCGCTGTTGCAGTCTGAGCAAGAGTACTTCAGCCAGCAGGCTGAGCTGTGAGGTGTCAGTATTAGTTAGTTTTTATTTCCTGCAGTTTATTCCTGATGTGAGCCCGCATTATGGGACATACATTTCAGTTCTTTGTGTTGGATCATTTGCTTCCGCATTTATTTATCATTGACTCATGTTATCTTGGATTATGGACATGTTTTAGATAGTTTTATTTTGTTCTTGATATCTCTATAGTCGTAATGTGACTGTGGATGGATGCTTCCTACCCACAGGTAGCATGGTTGGCTATGTCACGTGCCCATTTTAGCGTACTCTGGGAAGCGGGGCGTGACACTTATTCCCCAAGGTTCTAGGAGTACACTCCTCTGAACATTTCCCAGACCGAGCTGTTAGAGGAGGCTAAAGGCGAGAGGTTCTTTAAGCTCCCGCCAGCTACCCAGAGGACGGGCAAGTGGCTCCGCGGCCGATACTGCGCCTATCATAGGTCGCAGGGTCACCCGACCGAGAGCTGTAAGCAACTCCGTGACTACATCGAGGAATTGATCCGCTCTGGCCACCTGGCGAAATACCTACGAGACAAGCGACAGATGGAACGGGAGCAAAAAGAATTAACCCCACCCGGAGAGTTAACAATCGGGTAAATCATGGTCATTTCGACGGATCCAGCTCTGGAAAGTAGGGGAGCCACCACCTCTTGCCGGTCGGGGGCGTAAGTGATCCACCCCATAAGAAATGCAGGAAGGATAACCCGATCATCTTCACCGATGAAGACTTTCATGGCATATCACTCCCTCACAATGACCCTCTTGTGATAACGGCCCGAGTTTACCGTTACGAGGTCCAGAGAATATTGGTCGATTCAGGGAGCTCAGCGGATATCCTATTCTACTACTATTTCCAGTGCATGGGATTAGATTTATCCGACCTTCAGCCGACCTCCCACGTTCTTTATCGGTTCACCAACCATTACGTCCTAGCCGAGGGATCAGTTACCCTCCTCCTCAACATTGGGGAAGAGGGCAAGACGCGAACTGTATCGGTGAACTTCCTCGTTGCTAAGGTCTCGTCATCCTATAACTTTCTCCTGGGACACGCTTCCTTAAACGCCCTCCGGGTTCAGTTCTCGATCTACCACCTTGCGCTCAAATTCCCTTTAGATAATGGGGAAATAGGCCGGGCTTATGGGGACCAACAAACCGCCAGGATCTGCCTCACCTCAATGTCCTACGCCTGAAAGCAGGGCGATGATTTTGAAGACACACATGATCCTCAAGGGTCTTTAGATACACGTGACGACCGAACGGAAGTTTGAGGCGTCCCGGTGGAAGCGTTGGCAGAAGTTCCCCTCATAGAGGGAGTTGATGGCCGAACAGTCCAGATCGGCTCTCTCTTGACCGGGGGCATCCGCGAAGGCCTGATCCGGTTCCTCCGGGACAACTCGGATGTGTTCGCTTGGACGCCAGCAGACATGTCCGGGATCAACCCCAAGGTGATCTCCCACACGCTCGGGGTCGACCCGAAAGCCAGGCCGATCCGACAAAAGATAAGAAGTTTCACGCCGATTAAACAGAAGGCGATAGAGGACGAGGTGGATCAATTGCTCGCTGCCAACTTCATCAAAAACCTAGATTACTCGGACTGGCTGGCGAACGTGGTCATGGTCAAGAAAGAAAATGAGAAATAGCGCATGTGTGTCGATTTCACTGACCTGAACAAGGCTTGCCCCAAAAACAACTACCTACTTTCTCAGAAAGATCAGCTAGTGGATAGCTCGGCCGGCCATGAACTGCTAAGCTTCATGGACGCCTTCTCCGGTTATAATCAGATCTGAATGAATCCAACCGACGAAGAGCTGACAGCCTTCACCACGGATCGGGGGGTATATTGCTAATGCCCTTCGGACTCAAGAACGCCGGGGCCACATACCAGCGAATGGTCAACAAACTGTTCAAAGAACAGATTGGGAAAAATATGGAAGTCTACATCGACGACATGCTTGTAAAATCCGCCTCGTCAGCCGGACACGCTGCGGACCTCGGCGAAGCGTTCGATGTCCTGTGAAAATACAAGATGAAGCTGAATCCAGATAAATGTGTGTTCGGCGTTACAAGCAGGAAATTCCTCGGTTTCATGGTTCCCCATCGAGGAATCGAGGTAAACCCAGAGAAAATCAGCGCCATCCTAAACATGACAACGCCCAAGAGCAATACTGATATCATGCGACTCACTAGGAAGGTGGCCGCATTGAGTCGCTTTATGCCCAGAGCCAGGGAAAAATGCATCCCTTTCTTCAGAGCCTTCAGAAAAATTCCCAGGTTTGAATGGACCGAGGAATGCCAAAATGCTTTAGAACAACTCAAAGCCCATCCGGCGACCCTACCACTTTTCACCAGACCGGTCTAAGGCGACGAACTGTTACTATATCTGGCTGTCTCCGACTAAGCCGTAGGCTCAGTGCTCATCAGGGAATTCGAAGGGACGCAAAAGCCGGTCTACCACGTGAATCATATTTTCAAGGACGCGAAAACTAGATACCCGGCCATAGAAAAAATAGTCCTGACGCTTGTCGTCGCTTCCAGGAAGTTACGACACTATTTCCAGGTGCATACAATCCTCATCCTCACTGAAAGACCTCTAATGAATATCCTATCCTCCCCCGAATCGTCGGCCGCTTAGAGAAATGGAGATGGAAACTGTCCCAATTCGACATCAAATACCGACCCAGACGGGCCATCAAAGCCCAGACCCTAGCTGATTTCGTTGTCGAGTGCACCATTCCCACAAGGGAAGGAACGACTGCTCAGGGCCCTAAATCATGGCCCTCGGTCGAGGAAGTACCCAGCCCAATCCCGGATTGGGTGCTTTGTGTGGATGGATCCTCTACAGGAGAAGGAAGTGGGGCAGGCCTGATCATCCGGGGCCCGAACGACACGGAAATGGAATACTCCCTTAAGCTCGGTTTTAAGGCATCGAACAACGCCGCGGAGTACGAGGCCTTATTGGTAGGACTACGAATTGCCTCCAGAGTTGGGCTAAAAACCATCCGGATACACAGCGACTTTGCGCTAGTCGTCGGCCAAGTAACCGGCCGTTTCGAGACTCGAGAACCACTCATGATAAAATACCTAGCGGAGGCAAAAAGGCTTTGGAGAAACTTCGACGAAGTCCAAGTGGAGCAAATTCCCAGAAATTTGAACACTGAGACCGATGCGCTGAGCAAACTCGCCTCCTCCTATTCGGCCAATCACAAGAGAAATATTCTCTTTGAAGTCCTACCTCGGACTAGCAGCAAAAATAGGGAGGCAACACTCCAAACTACGCGACTCAAGAAGATGCCCCGGACTGGAGAAAACCCAGCGTATAATACCTGAAAGATGGGGTTCTTCCAAAAGACCGAGCCGAGGACCGTCGGCTTCGAGCAGAGGCTCGCCATTTCGTATGGAGCAAAGAAAACCTATACAAGAAGTCATACACTCAACCTTTGCTCCGGTGCGTCGATCCCCACGAAGTAGACTACGTCTTACGGGAGATACACGAAGGGGTCGGAGGAGCGCATCAGGGGGCCCGCAGCCTGGTCCAAAAGACACTGCTCCAGGGGTACTATTGGCCGGAATACATCAGGATGCCGAGAAACTGGTTAGAAGATGCAAAAGCTGCCAACTCTTCGGCAGCATTCCTCGCCTCCCCGCCACCGAACTAATGCCACTAAGTTCCCCTTGGCCATTTGCATAGTGGGGAATGGATATGGTGGGTCAGCTCCCTACCGGCACGGGTGGACACAAGTACATCCTTGTTACGATAGACTACTTCACAAAATGGATTGAAGCCGTGCCCATCAAGAAACCAGACGCCGCCTCCACGATAAAATTCTTACAGAACAATATAATCTCTCGGTTCGGAATCCCGAGGTGCGTCATCACCGACCATGGGACCAACTTCGAGAATGACAAAGTCAAAGAGTTTTGCAGCGACTACCACATATTGATGAAGTTCGCTGTGGTAGCACACTCCTAATGCAATGGGCAAGCCGAAGTAGCAAACCGAGGCGTCATTCGCGGGCTCCGGGCTCGCCTGGAAGGGAGGCAAGGCAGCTGGGTCGAGGAATTGCCTTGTGTGCTCTGGGCGCTGTGGATATCAAGGAAAATTCTAACGGGAGAAACCCCGTTCAGCCTCTGCTACGGTACCGAGGCAATGGTCCCCGAAGAAATTGGATTGCCCAGTTATAGGGTCGAACACTTTGACGATGAAGCTAACACCTTGGCACTGCGAAGCAACTTGGACATCTTGTTAGAAAAATAAGATCGAGCGCAAATCAGAGCGGCTACCTATCAGCAGCAAACCGTCCGCTACTACAATGCCCAAGTTAAGCATCGAACCTTCAAGACAGGAGACCTGGTCTTACGGCGAAACGAGTTCGTAGACCAAGAGAGGCTACATAAGTTCTCCCCGAAGTGGGACGGACCATTTCTCGTAACAGAAGCATTGCCCGGTGGAGCCTACCGCCTCCAGGACTCCGGAAGGCGTAATTTTTCCCACCCATATAACGCCAAAAAACTTAAGTTGTATACATAAACATGTACCCTCTTTTAAAATAATGCAATTCCTTTCCGTATCGATTAAGTTTTCCAAACCGAGTCCTCTTACAGAATAGACATCTGCATCGACCTGCGGCTCCAGCCCTTCATTACTTTCCTCGGCCCCGAGCTTAGGGGTTGGAGGAGGCATAGGTAAAAAAAGGGTATGGAGAGGAAGAAAGAGACAATACACCATAATCTCAACCAAAGAAAAATTTATTTATTCGGAGGTATTATGGGCTCTGCGGCCTTACAACCATTATAGCAAAAGAGGAAGAGGATTAAGAAAACATTGGCGATGATACTCGGAAGAAAACTCCTCCAGCCGTGCCCTGGCAGCCTCCGCCCGCTCCCTTTGAAGGTACCCATGGACCGTAGAAGCCACGGACTCGTCGGGGTCCCCAGTCGCCAAACATGATGCAATGACCAACTTCTGCTGGAGACATTCAAGAAGAAGATCCACCGAGCGGTCCCGCCTATTCTTCGAGATCAGGCCAAGCTCGTGGGCCGTATACATTTTATCAAACGCCTCGTCCATCAATTGCGGAGATAGGGCGTTGTACAGACCCGGGGAAGACTTCCATATCGCGAATATTAGCACTTGCAGGAGAGGAGATCGACGGGGAAGTAGGTGCCCACAGTGGCCCTCTAAGCGGCCTATCACGGCCTCGTACATCTCTTTGGAACGATCGAGATTATAAAAATACACTTCATCCCGAGATACGATCTTCCTGATGGTGTACACGCGGCCGGTCATCTTCAAGAAACATGGCGACTAGGAGGAAACCAATATGGGAATTCGAAGGTAAGACCATACCTTCGATATTTATAGCCTCAACAAAAATCTTCCGACTGCTGAGATCTTCTCGTGCAACGACGCAAATCATGGAATATCGCACTTTCCTGATAAGGTATGGCCATGTGTCATCTGTGACGGTTACCATTGCCCACTATATGGGTCACAAAAGGTTGAACGACATTCCAAGGAAAACTATAGAATTTAGAAAGCCCTCGTCAAGAGGAAACCGAGTAGCTTCCTGCTCGGATCATCTGCTGAGGGCAGCTTCCTGCCCAGCTAATCTGCGGATCCAAATCTCTCGACAAGAGGCAACCGAGTAGCTTCCTACTCGGCTCATCCGATGAGGGCAGCTTCCTGCCTGACCAATCAGCAGATCTAAAGGCTTCGACAAGAGGCAACCGAGTAGCTTCCTGCTTGGCTCATCCGCTGAGGGTAGCTTTCTGCCCGACCAATCCGTGGATCCAAAGCCCCCGACAAGAGGAAACCGAGCAGCTTCTGCTTGGCTCATTCGCTGAGGGCATCTTCCTGCGCGGCCAATCCGCGAATCCAAAGCCTTCGACAAGAGGAAACCGAGTAGCTTCCTGCTCGGCTCATCCGCTGAGGGCAGCTTCTTGCCTGGCCAATCCGCTGAGGCCGAGTAGTTTCCTGTTCGGCCCGCTCAAGATTTAAACAAAGTACATACCGGTCTACCTACCTTTGGCATCGTTCGATTCATACTTGATGCACGATCGTCACCCCGACTCCAGGGAAAGGGAGGGCACCAGTCTTCCTACACTTGGCTATCGCCAGATTCCTACTTGATGCACGATCGTCACATCGACTCTGGGAAAAGGGTGGAAACCGGTCTGCCTATGCTTGGCTTTTGTTAGCTCTTACGTCGCGCTCATCCAACACTTACGAAAATAGAAGCACTCCGAAGGCGAGCTAAAAATACTTGCGAGATAAAAATACTTGCGATATAAAAACACTTGCGAGCTAAAAATACTTTATTCACATCCAAAATTATGTACAAGGTATTATAGGCTCCCCAGCCTCACAAAATGCCCGGAGGCGTACAAAATTGATAACTAAAGCAGAGATAGCTCAAGTCGCCTTCTCGGCCAATCCGTCCCCTGGCTCGGCTCTTCCTGCAGGGGATATAATGGCGATCTCTGGCTCGGCGTCTTCAACCGCCGCCACGTGCCCTCCGGCTAGCTCGGCCTCTTTACCCTGTGGCGCTTCCTCGGCTAGGGGATATCTGGCGCAAAGCTCTTGATCGTAGAACCCGGGCTTGGCTTCCTTAACGGCGTCGAGGGAGTTATTCCATCCGACGGTCGCGGAATCGGCGAGGTCGAGGTAGAACTGGTCGTAATTCTTATACTCCTCCATAGCCCTTTCCGCTCTGCCCTCCGCAAGCTTTGCCGCCTTGCAAGCTGCCCGAGCATCCTGCTTGAACGAGTCCCTCTGCCTCTTCATGTCATTGAAGAGCCTGTTGACCTCCCCTATCGGGGCCTGGATAGCCCGGTTAGATTCGATCAGGAGCCGATGAGACTTCTTCAATTTGGCGACCGTCAGTCCCTCCGTGAACAACCTCAAGTCGATGAGGGCCGCCTTCTCTTCCGCCTGTTGCAGCCGAACAAGGAGCTCCTCTCACGAGGAAGATTCGCCCGTCTTCTTCATCGCCGGGGCCACCTCCTAGGACTCCATTGCAGCGAGGAGGGCACAGTGCTGGAGGACCCGAGGAAAATGGGAACCATGTTAAAAAGATAAAAACTGAGTAAAAAAACACTTGAGAAATTCTTGGAAAATGTTACCGACCTGAACAGCCTCATGAGCTATCGCGGCCAATTGGGCCTTCATCGTGCCTTGGGGAATCTTGGCCCCAGCCGCCTTCTCTATGTCCTCCAGTAAACTGTCGGCTACAGAGAGCCCCGAGGGCACCTCAATGCAGAACTCGCCCTCTTACACCTGAATCCTGGTTGAAGGCGGCCAAGAAACCACCCTCTTCTGCCTCTTGAGTAGGGATTCGGCAAGGGGCGGCGCCTCCATCCTAGCTCGGGGCACCGGATCCCGTGCGTGCTTTTGACCTCCCCCATGGCGTTCCTCCGGAACCGGGGGCACTGCAGAAGCCTTGGCAGGAGGAGCTTGCCGGGGAGCCGCACTTGGAGCTGGCCGGGCCGAGCTGGCGCCACCACCCTTCCTTCCCTGACCCTTGGCTGCCATAGCAGCCATAATCTTCTGACGATCCATAGAATCTGCGAGGTACACATAAGGAAAAGATCAGCAACGAAATTTTAACGAAGTCTAGATAGATCGACGAAGGCCCTGACTTACCCACAAAGCACGCGGGACTGAGTCCAGCCCAGCTCAGAGCCTGCTCGGAAAGCAGGACATCTACCCGCTGGATAGGTTCCCACTGCGACACCACCCTTGCCTCGGGGGTGTTCGATTGCCTAACCCTAGAACAATCGGCCATGTGCCACTTGATGGGCACTGACCAATCCTCACCTTCCGGTGGCCCGATGAAGATGAACTTTTCCTTCTATTCGTGGATGGAAGAAGGGACAACCACTACCCCTGACCCGGCCGTCCTACCCTTATGTTTTTTAAACGAAAGATACACCCAGCTTAGTTCTTCCTTACTGGTACCGGGGTGATTTTTATAACAAATGAAGGAAAGGAGGATGCTCAAATCAAAGGGGATCCGATCAATTTTCAGCTGGACTGGAAACCCGAGGAGGATTCTCTATGAATTCGGCGCTAGATGTCCCGGGGCAAGGTGGAAACAATGGAGCACGACACATATTTCAGGCGGGAGGGGCAGAAGCATCCCTGCCCAGAATGCTTCCAGGTACAAAGCAATCTCTTTTCCCCGTATTTGGTTTGCGCGCTCACCCTCCCTGGCCAAACTGAGTGAATATCCGGAGAGGATATGAAATCGAACCCAGATGTCAGAAAGCTCATCCAGACGGTTCAAAACCGAGGGTGCATCGCGGGTGTTCCCGATGCGCGCCTTGGGGGCCCTTGTCGCCCCCGACAACGTGAGGCAAGGGCGGCGCTCCCTCCAGAAGATGAAGAAGAGAAGGAGGAACTCTCCTGGCTATCGGAAGCCGAAGAGGAAGAAAACCCATTGGACCCGGCTTCAGAAATTGAAGCCTTATCGCCCGACTCGATCCCTGCTACATCAATAGATATTTCAGAGGAAGACATCTAACATGATTCAAGAAAGGACTTGCCGAGGAAAATTTTAGCTGAAGTTCCGACTTAAGCAGAGGGGCGCCGGACAATTTTCAGGCAATGAGAGTCGACTAGGGCAAAGTGTTGACTATAAGAGAGCCCTTCCTATTTATACACTCCACGAAAAGGTATCCAACGGCCCAAATCGGTTCCCGCCAAAACGAAACGTCGCGCCTAGTAGACATCAGGGCTTCACGTGGCGACCGACCATTGGACACGTCCCCTCATGGCAGGATTCGGTGATAGCCCCTCACTACCCCGCGCCCCAACTGCGGGCACGTGGCGCGTAATCCAACCGGTGGGTGAACGAAACGGCGCCCCCTCTTTAAAAGCGTAATCATTTCACTGATCCGCTGACATCACCAAAGATACGCGCGGGAACTGAGGCGCTTCGTAAGCCACCGCGTGGATCCAGCGACCCGAGAGGAGCAGCCGCCAAACGCCGCGTCGTCGTCGGGCAGCCCATCACAGGGAATTCTTCGGCTGAATCATTAAAAGCCGGGCTTACCACTCTCGACCCTAACCCATAAATAGATCAGGGCGAGAGTAGGGGGCTAATGATGAGGCTCATGAATGGGAATACCCCAAATTGCGAAACGTGGGAGACGACGTGTCGTCTACGCATACCCTCTAGACCCCTGGAGGCTATGACGGGAATCGGTGTGATACATTATGAATTTTCCTTGGGACCCCGTAACGAGGTGGTACCCGACCTTTCGAAAAAACCTCCCTGGAGTACCCCCCATATGCACTTAGGCAGCCGGGCATCCTCGGCCTCCTCGCTCGACTTCGAGCAGTTATAGAGCCAAGCTTCCTCAGCCTCCTCGCCCGACTCCGCGCTATCTACCGAGCTGAGACTCCTCGGCTTTCCTGTCCAACCAGGAGCACGGAGCCCAAACGCCCCAGTAACAGTTCTACGTATCTCGCCAGAACGAGATTTCCTCCGCTCTACGTCCCGCATTCCATGTTGGCCATTTCTCCGTTAACGAACGTATCTCGCTATTAACGGGCATATCCCGCCATCAACACGAACGTGCCGTAAGGACGTAACGGACGGCAGGAATCTCGTGTCGAATCGCCCCCACGCGACCGCTATATAAACCCCCATCGTCCAGACGACTTGGGTAAGTGAAACAGAATCCAATACGCCGCTATCCTGCCTTTATATCTCGGTACTTACTTGATCATTGGAGGGTCCTACGGTGGTCACCCACACTTCCTTTGCAGGTAGCTCGGCGTCGACAACAATCCATTGAGATCCACACATTTAGCCCTTAAATATCAATATCAACCGTTTAAGACCGCTTGCAGTAAGATCGACAGAGGACAACATCTGAGGGAGATTTCCACCTCCATCAGCTCTCATTGACGTCCTCAATTCTCTCAGCTCTCGATCTCTTTTAGATTCTCACAATCAATCTCCTAAGACCAGAAAGCCGAAATTTCTCATAATTTCAGATATAAAATCATAATTCAGTTTTTTTTATCACAAATATATCATCTACTTTGATATTTTGATGTATGATGTCATCTATCTTTCGGTTTGATCAATTTGTATTTCCTTTTAGTATTTGTGACTCAGGCTAAGATTAAAATTGTTTGAAGCTGAATTTAAGATATTTTGGTTTATCTATATTACTCTGTGTAATATTTATAGAATTTGTTACTTTTGAGCTAGAAATGTTGTTTTGACAAGTTTGTTAATATTTTGTTGTTGTTAACGATTTTTATTCAATAATGAAATAATGCATACTTATTTTGTTGGTGGAATTTATTAATTTTTATCCGTATTTGACTTTGATATCTGATTCGTATCCGTATCCGTATACATTTTTGTCAAATTTGGATATGGTTTTTTTTTACAAAACCATATCTGTAAACATGTGAGATTCTAAAACAAATATGAATACGGTAATGCCTATATCCATCCGACCAGAATATAACCCTTGTTGGCATACTTTGGAACCAGAGTTCAATGAGCGAGTTTACTCGTTTTTTCATTATCTTATCAAAAAAAGAAACCTTTTTTGTTATGCTGTTCTAGTTAAAATAGTAAAGATTTATATCTTAATTTATTGTGTCGGATGTCTTGTCCTGCTTTTATTTTTTCTAAAATTATTGTATCTTGTATAGACTGTGGTATCCTCACTAATACCCCTTCTAACCGCAATTCCTAAGCTCTAGAATTTGATGAAAATAGACTTCTTCAATTTTGCTCCAACTTCTCATTTCATGAAGTTAACCTTTTAACTTGTGTGTATCTCTCTCTATACATAGACACACACACTCAACACCACTCTTATTATATTAAAAGGAGAGACGATTAGGTAAAGTTTATTGATTTGATTTGATAATAAATAAAATGTTTCCAAATTTTGAAATAATATATATGTATAGAGTGATAGATCTTGATTAGGATAGTTTCCAAATTTCATGATCACATAATATATATGTATAGAGTGGTAGATCTTGCTTTTCGTATGTAAGTAAACAACTAATAAGCATGAGAGTGTGCTAATCTCGTGATGGTAGATTTATTTCCAATTAAGAGATTATTCAGTAAATAACCCTATGAAGAGCAAAAGAGATGGAATCAGATGTCTTTTGGACAGCTGTATAGGTCTACCTGTTTATTTTTTGTTCGCTGGTAACGAAGCACATACATTTGTATAGTACTTTCTTAACTAAAATAAGGTATTTAGATGGTTTATATGAATATATATATGAAGAATTCAAAATATTACATAAATATGTAAGATTTCCAAAGGGTATACAATAGCTAGAAAAAGTTGTTTTAGGTGTTTTTTTTTCCCTTTTTCGATTTCCACCCTCGGCTGTATGTTAACAACCTGTGTATTTCTAAGTTTTGCTTAAGGACTTCATAATTTCCCAAGATATCTAATTTTCTCGAACAATTCATTTTCTATTGCATTGGTTTAAGAGTACAAATGGTGAGGAATTATTTTGTATACATGATACAACATATCCGGACAAGAGAGAAAAAAGATAGGCAGTTTTGGACACGGGGTGAAGAGCTTCATGTGTCCACGAGCCTATCTTTTTTCTTTCATACCTGGCCACATATACCCGGTATACAAAAGCATTTTAGGAACTTTTCCAAGTGGTTGGGAATTATTAGGAGAAAAAAATATTTTTTATGCCTTGTTATAAAATGGGAAGATGAGAGGGACAGAATTAAATTTGGATCCCTGCCTATGCTATGCGGATCTAATAGTACATTTTAGTGAATCCGGATCCTCTTCAATTATCGAAGAGGCCAATTCTTGTAAAGTAGCTGTCGATTTATTTGAACAGCGGAGGTACATATGAGTTAATAATTAAAGATATTAGAAAATGCCAATCAAATTGATTCCATCAATTGTGAGCCTTCCTTTGTAGCAAACTGCATTCTTTTTTCTTTTTTGATAGAAGTGGCTGTATCCATTACAAATACATTGCATATATTATTTATTTATTTATTAATTAATTAAAATTATCAATTATTTAAGAATTATGATGAGTGTTTTTATATTGAATAATGGAATTAAGGACCCCCGGTAAGCTTTATATATTTTTCATAATTACTTTGGATCATAATTCCATTCAATTAATATTTTTTTTGAAGTCATTTATATTCCTTTGTTCTAAACTTACGAGAGAGAAGACAATTTATTGATTTAGTTATTTTTTAGATGAATCGCTCAGTAAAAAAATATCAAATCCTTAACATCAACAAGAAAGATTCTTGCCTATTTGATATAAAAATGGTAGAAAAACCTTAAAATTATTTGCTTAAGAAAAATTTGTGGAATCTCATAATTCTTTGAGAGCTTTCCTTCCTTTTTTCCTGGCCAAAGATGACACCCAGTTACTTAATTCATGAAAGGAGTGATAAAAGAGACTGTGATCGGTATTTTTTAATACCTATTGCACCAAAAAAAAGGGGGTAAATTGTAGAAACACCTCGGCAACTTTTCCCGCTGTCAAAACCCCCTTGTCCCAAAGCTCTCATCAAAACCACACAATACATCAATACTTTTTCAAAAAACCCTTTCATACGTGTATCGGTGTATGGAAGTTTTCGCCTTCCTTTTTAGATGGATTTCCCAAAATACCCTCCCGTCCTCTCTCGATTTTGCTTTTTTTTTTCTCTCTCTGTTCATTTTCACAAAAAGTGAGTAAAATTTTAATTCCATCCTTTTGCCTGATTTTCTCTTTTTTGGGGATTGAAATATTTTTCTTATTTGAATGATTACAGAATTCAAAGGTTGATCGACTAGTTTATAATAATTTTCGGTGTTTATGTTTAATCTGTATACAATATTTTTAACCTTTATTAATTTTGGACAATTACTTGTTCCGTTAACTGCATATATATTACAGGAAACCATACATATATTACATGGAACTAGTTACGTATTTATACTGCATAAACTTGCTAGATATGTCGGTGCACTAATTACATATTTCTTGAAGCTATATATATATATATATATATATATATATATATAGATAGATAGATAGATAGATAGATTGTTTAGATATTGCAAACAAGCACACATGCCAGTTAACAGGTTTGATATCTCAAGAAAATAGTTAGATATCTCAGGTACCTAGTTGATATCTCAGGAAACCAGTTACTTATCTTACATAACTGGCTACATATCTCAGGAAACTAGTTACATTTATCAGGAAACTAGTTACATATTGAAGAAAACTCGATACATATGATAACTAACTAGATACATATTGCATGCATCTAGACAAACATTTCAGGTAAATGCATACTGATGCCGCATAAATGAATTTGTAATGGTGGGTTGTTTGAGCAAGGCGGCAATGAATTTGTAATGGTGGGTTGTTTGAGCAAGGCGGCAAACCTACGGATCCAAGAACCTGCAAAACCAAGGACCCTCGGGTTTGAACCAGAGGACCCCCTCCGATGTTTAAGTTAGGATGGTTCTTCTTAATCAATAAAATCATGTAAAGTAGAATGTTTAGAAGACCGTGTGAGAGTGAAATCTCCTCGATGATGAAACCCTAGGTCGGGAAGTCTCCTTTCCTCTTTTTTAGGGTTTTGTCGCTTCTTACAATTTCCCCTATTTTTGGGTATTATTTTTTGTCTATCTTGTTAGCATTTGGTGCTAAGGTCACAACACTTGCGGACTGCAGCGGAATAACGAACAAAAATTTACAAGAGCATGTTAGTGATATATGTTCTAGAGGCCATTATTGTATAATACAAAATTGTATATTACATTTTGAAAGTTTGGGATATATATAGATATATAACGGTCTTTCTCAATATGATAGTATGCTATTGGTTTGAGTCTATCTTAACATGTGTATATGTATCTTTTTACGTATCGCTAATACATGTTGATAGAGCCTTTGGGATCATTGCTTGACTACCAGCATTGTGATGACAGTCATACTAGTCGGGGCTGGGTAGTCTATAAGCACATTCTTAAACTTGTACCTAGTCGTAGGATTATCGAGACAGGGTATCGATACTCTAGAGTAGACTAGTGTATACGCTTCTTATACCCATCAAGAGAGATGGCCTGTCCCGCAGCCATTGGTATACGGTACCAAAGATAGTATACAGGTGCTCATTAGGTTATGAGTTACACTGGACGGACTCGCTGGGAATTGCCGGTTGGTATTAAACCTATCGTCGGATAGCAGTTCTCCGATGACATGAGTACAGATTAGTTCGTTGACTTGACATCACTTTACGTCTCGAGTGTGTTCCAACTGTACTTAAATTACCACCCTGCCACGACTCTAATGAGTCGTGCAAACAACTAGTAGTTGGGTGCCGTCCCGAAGCACTTAAAGACAGCAGGGGATAGAAGGGATTCATCTCTCTCGGTATTGGGAGTTGATATCACTCCGTATACGGTTGGCTGATACTAAAGGTCCCTGGTCAGGGCAAGTGAGATTTACTGGAAGGTACACCTGTAGTTTCTCAGATTGTATTAGGTTCCACACCGACACGACTTGTCACGCTATTAGAGATATGACATTTACCACCCCTAGGCCCGATATGCGATACTCTTAGACAAACAGACAGGACTGTACGGAGAATGTCACCTATAGACTCCGTAGGGGTTCGGACTAGTTCTCTTGTCGATCTTCCTTTCGACAGATACATGGGTTGCCGTTACGTACAGTTAGTGTCACTGATGTGCTTGTGGTTAAACCCACTGCCAGCGTATTATCGAGTCTTTAGAATCCCACACCGAGGGTTTTCCGGTTCAAGCGAAACGGTGTAGTTTGCGTATTTCGATACACTCGGGTGTTCAATTGAACACGCGTATTTATACATGTGCTTTAATCGGACGGTTTATTAGTACTAGCAGGTTTGAAAGACATCCAGTTTTGATACTAGTATTATATTGCTCTCTTTTGAGTATTTTTATTTTAACACGAATACAATATTTATACGAATACGTGCATTTGTATAAATACAGGGATTTGTGCTTTGATAAAAATACATGAATTTCTTTCTAAATATGAATACGCGTATTTTGTATTTTCGGTACAAATACGATATTCATATTTTGGTAGAAATACGGTATACGTATTTATTATAAATACAGGTTTTAGGGTATACTTGATTATACACACACACATGTGTATGCGTGTATATCATGGTGAGGTGGTATATCTCTACACTTTTTCATATTCTCACCTTTTCTAGAGTTTTATGGGCTTGTGACTCACACTAGTGAGTCACAACCCACTCACCAACTTATTTTGTTTTATGTTTGAAGAGATAAGAATTGATCATGTGTAGGATATTATCATGGTTGTTGATATTTTCTTGAGTTTCCATCTTCATCTCTATTTTTCTTCCTCACTTACTCACTTGAGTTTTGAGAGATAAAAAGAGAGTATCTTATTTATAAACTACACTGTCCTAAATATCTTGTCCTAGTAAGACTCAATTTTTAGTTGCTTCGGCAGAAACTATCGCTTGAATCGATATTCTTGGGTGGATCGTCTTTGACGCAGGGGTTCGACTTCGAGAGCTCGATCCGAGTACCTAGGATCTTGAGAAGTGAACCATTCAAGACCCGAATGATCGTCTACAAAAGTTGTTACACTAACCTAGTAGCTAAAACTCTAGTTAGTGTAGTTTTAGTTTAGTGTTTGGGCTTATATTCTAGGGTTTTAGTGTATTGTGCTCAAGATTTTTAAAGTTTTTGATTCCGCAAAACAGTAGTAGTCACGACAAGGAGCACCATACATTTACACTGGTATCATAGCCTACCCAAACACTTACCTAATGGTTTAGATGGAGTTTAGAGTTTCGAAACCGAAATAACTCCGTATAGATAAAACCTATATCCAAGTTGCTGTCAATTTTTTAAGAGCTTCTAATTTTTTTTAAATAATTGCAGAATGCTCTTTGTATTGTAATTAGAACACCAGAGAAAAACAAGGCACTCGATCCAAGAAAAAACCACCATAATTCATCATTTCCGCGCCATGGGCGGTTTTTCTGGGGACTTGGGTCTCGTGTTTCTTGTGGTGTTTTGTACTCTTGGATTTAAGATTTATAGTATTGTTTGATTGTGCCCAGATTTCACTAGTGTTATTTTTGTGCTTTGGCAATACAGAGTATTTCTAAGTCGAAATTTTAGCCTCGTTTATTCGCTTTGCGATCATATACGTGTTTCTAAATGTCGACTAATTTCTATACATCGATTAGTAGGGGTTTCACATATCTAGCATCTTGTTTGTGGATATGAAGTATTGGATCGTCGTGATTGAATAGCTGGGAGATATGAGAAGAGTGTTCTTTTCTTTCATTCATATAATTTGTAAAGTGATATAATATTCTTTTTTGGGGCACATCCGGGTTGAGATTGTAGTCACAGTTGTATTATTCATTTGCTTTTCTTGCACCTAGAATAAACCCAAGATGGGGCGCACAAACTACCGGGTTTTTAAAGTGCCGAGTGGTCTATTCATTTTATTGAGAGAGGTTGCTTCACTTCTGAAATTTGGCAGGTAGTTTTCCGCACCTGTAGGGGTCTAGGGTGAGGGTTTGGCTATTCATCACGACCGTAGAATCCGATTTTCGTTAGAGGCTAAAACGAAACACAGAAATCCTAATATATCCAATATTTTCATCTGTGTTGTTTCTGCTGTGATATGTGATCAGTGATGACTATTATTGCGTGAGATGAATGGCTATATATAGATTATATATAATAAATGTTTCTTATGTTTTGCATACGCGCTAGCCCAGCCTCTGTCCTGCCGTACGTTAAGTAACCTTACGGTGAAGACCCGGGGCCCCGTGGCGAATGCGGATGGCATATGCGTATGTTCTATTTTTCTTCTTTCTACAATGATAAGGTTAAATGATAGAACCACATTAATTTTGATTAATGCAAAGAAAACAAACCAAAATTTTAAATCGTTGGAACAATTTAAAAACCGCTCGATTTTCTTTAAAAACAACTTATAAATGCGGAGCCTAAACCACTCCTTCTAAAAGCTATCAGATTCTTTCGACTATATCAAGTTCATTACGTTCATGATTTTCGCCAAAACTAGCCGTAACGCTCTATCATTTCAGATGGGTATCTACTAGTATTCAAACTATGTATTTTAACCTTCGCCAAGGCATAGTGAAGGTAGCTATTGGGTATTCATCTGTAGTATAGATAAATGCGTTAATCTAGGACATGCATACTTCTGTTTTGGCATTCGTCAAGGGTTTGTATGAATGTGTCTAGATTAGTCTGAACATTGATAGGTAGAACCTGACTTGCGTTTTATAATATTTTGGCCTCCGTCAAGGTCATAAGCTTCTGGGGCAAAAATCCACATCGGAAGTTTCAAAGGAAAAGGAAACTTGCTAGTTTTGCATACCATATGAAGTGTGATGATTTCGGTAGGATTTCTTCAAAGTTATCACACAATGATATTTAGATCCCGATCCTACTATGAGTAATTATTATTATTCTTCGGGAGAATTTTTCACTTTACAATCAATACTATAAACTAAGTAGGTATCTAGAACGGTGTTAGCAGGGCTATGCCTTCAGGGAAAAGAGATTATTTAATTAAGGAACATCATGAAAGCGTTGTAAAACCTCACTCTAAGTACCGGCACTAGCCTGGACGAAACGTTAAAGCAAGAATTGTAGGGTGCGATTAAATTTGACTAGTTCCTTTTTTATGATTTAAAGGAGAATTTGAAGAAACAGTGGGAGCCATCATGTTTAGATAAACTAAAAACCAATCTAAACTTGCAAGAGTATCATGCTGAGTGTTTTTTCTCTCTCTCTCTCCAAATTGCAGCGACCAAGATGACCGGGCTTAAATTACTATTAGAGAAAAATATATTGACAGGGTCAAACTATAAAGATTGGTTAAGAAATGTCCAGATGGCCATTACTTATGACAAGCTGGGCTACCTCCTTACTACTAAAGCCCCCGTCGTCTCAGGTTTAGATTCCACCGTCGCGGATATAGGGTGTTTTTCGTCACCCCATTGAGATAGGAATCCACGCGCTTGCCAGGTATGTACAGATTCCCCCTGCCTAAGGTAGGCTGAGGTTTATTGATTGTGGGGATCCAAATCTCCGGCAGCCGCGGACTAAGCTGCCGTTAATTACCCCTCGCCTTTGGAGAGAAGGAACCTCCGATTGACGGGTCAAACTGGTCATATGAACTCAATGTGCAGTGTGCGTGTGTTGTGTTTTAAGGGGTCTTGTGTATATCGGGGGCCTCGCAGAGTTTACGGGGGTCCCGCTACCCGGATAGCGGGCTGGGGGTTAAGGGGGTTAGCAAACCCCTTGCGGGGTGCAGGGCAGCGCCCCGTTAGAAATTTTTTCTAACGGAGAAAGTGTTGTGGAGTGTATATAAAAAAGGGTGAATAGCATCCAAAAGACGCGTGGGCGCCAGTGCCTCACACGCCCGGCACACGGGCGCTGGGGGCCAACCCCACACGAGCCCGGCACGCGGGCGCTGGGGGCCAACGCCACACACGCCCGGCTCGCGGGCGCCGGGTTCCTGCGAGAAAAAGGGGCTTAGCCCCTGTACTAAGAGTTGTACTTCAATTGACTTTTGGAGTTAAACTCCTAAAAGAAGGACAAAAGGGGTTTAGCTTCTGCACTTGAAGTTGTACTCCCAATTGACTTTTGGAGTTAAACTCTTAAAAAAATATTTATTATTTTATATATTTTTTCGTGGAGTTAAACTCCTGAGAGATTTTTGGAGATGATGAAAGGGGATCCATTTCTTCTCCCTTGAGCCCTGGGTTTTCTCTTAAGTCTTGGATATTCCCAAAGTGGGATTTTTAGAGATGTGTCTCCTTCTTCCTCCTTTCTGTTGGCTGGATCTTGGAGAAAAAGAGGTGAGATTTAAAAATCTCCCTTTTTAGATATTTGATGGGAGATCTGGGTTTCCCTTCAAGGGTTTTATGGTGAAAAACTGTTTCTTTTTGGAAAAAAAGTTTGACTCTTGATTTAATTCAAAAAAAATGGAACAAGGTTTAGAACCTTAAGGAAGGAGAAAGATGTACAGAAACCCTAGATTTTGAGGGAAATGAGTTATTATTTTTCATTTTCTCATCATGTTACCTTATATAGGCTTACAAATTTACACATAGCCCCTTGGACTTTACAAAATGACATTTTGCCTATCACATGCCTCATGTGCTCATCTTTTTTGCACATGAACCATGCGCTTTACAAAAATTTGGTTTTATGCCCATTTTTCTTACACTTATTCATAAAAATTATATCAAAATTATTTATTACATAATTTTCATATTGGCATGGGAGAGGCTGGCCGCGGGGCTCGACTTGGGCATGGGCCCACTTGATCTGGGCTTGGGATCGCTTACTTGGGGTTGACTTTGACTTGGTCAACCGGTGTGTAATTTTTGACCCCAACAAAGTGCCCCCATTAATAAATGCACACCGCGTATATGAGTTGTGTGCATAAAATTGATGAATCTTGGAGTTGGACTTCGAGGTGGAACACCATTCTGGGAGCGTCATTCCGGGGATCGGAGCATAATTCCAAGGATCGGAGCATAATTCCGGGATTGAAGCATCATTCCGAAGAGCAGAGCATGATTTCAGAGATCGGAGCATAATTCCGAAGAGCGGAGCATGATTCCAGGGATCAGAACATAATTCCGAAGAGTGGAGCATAATTCCGATGACCGGAGCATAATTCCGAAGAGCGAAGCATAATTTTGGGGAACGGAGCATAATTCCGACACGGGACGGGTGTATCCTGAGACGAAACTTAGTTCCGGCATAGGGCAAACATTCTGAACGAAATATAGCTCGAATGTAGAGGTTGATTCCGAGTCAAAGCATAATTCCGACAGGAAAGGCAGATACTCCGAGGCGAAGCATGATTTCAATACGGGGTACACTCTGAAACGAAACATGATTCCGACACAGAGGTCAATTCCAAGGCGAAGCATAATTCTGACGGGGAAAGCAGGTACTCCGAAGAGAAGCATGATTTCGACATGGGGTACACTCTGAGACGAAGCATGATTCCGCCGTAGAGGTTGTTGGTTGACTTGATTCCGAGTCAGAGCTTAATTCCGACGGGGAGCTCATTGGTTGACTTGATTCCGAGACGGAGCATAATTCTGACGGGGAGGCCAGTGGTTGACTTGATTTCGAGACGGAGCATAATTCCGACGGGGAGGTCATTGGTTGACTTGATTCCGAGACGGAGCATGATTCCGAGACGGAGCATAATTCCGACAGGGAGGTCATTGGTTGACTTGATTCCGAGACGGAGCATAATTTCGACGGGGAGGTCATTGCTGCCCTTTTTCCGACTTGGATGGTCGGTACTTGATTTGACTTGCTCTGCTTCTTGCGGTGTCAAGGGTTGGATTTGACCTACTCCACTTTCTGCGGTGCCAGTGGTTGAAGTTGACTTGCTCCGTTTTATGCGGTGTCGAGATTCGACTTGTTTTCGAGGTGGAGCTTGATTCCGCCAGGGAGGTCGTTGGTTGTCTTGCTTACTTGATATGATTTGGATTGATATCAGCATCGCTACACTGGAATATGGTACCAGAAGCGAATCATCATTTTCCATGAGAGGATTTGGGGATTTTGGTTTTGGTTTGGCATCAGCACCGCTATACTGGAATATGGCACCAGGAGCGAATCATCATCTTTCATGAGGGGATTTCCCTCGTTCCTAGTTTAACGACCTAGGGGTCATCTTTTCCCAGTTTAACGACTTAGAGGTCATATGTTCCCAGTTTAAAGACTTAGGGGTCTATTGGGTCAAAAGTTTTGGAATTTTAGGGTTGGGGTCGGCATCAGCGTTGCTAACATTGAAGCAAGGTGCCAGGAGCAATTCATCATTTGCCTTTGCTTGTTGGGGAGCGATGGTTTAGGAGACAGGTTTAGGTCCCTATCACCTAAGAATTTTCAATTTTATGAGCCGTACGGGTCCCATAAAGCATTTTCTCCCTATGAGTCGAAAGGATCGCGTAGGTGTGCTTTCTCCTTAGGAGTCGTGGGGAATCCCAATTATGTTTTTCCTTTGTGAGTCGTAAGGATGCCACGAAGGTGTTTTCTTACAAGTCGAGAGGATCTCGTAAGTTTGTTCTCCTCATGTATCATGAGAACACATGAGTGGGTCTTCCCAAATGGAGCATAATTCTAAGGGCGGAGACCATCCGCATGACTGGTGATTGTGGTGGGGCATGGGTGTGATGAGAATTATTTGAGCCCTTGGATTGTATATGGTAGTCAGTTCAGAGACCAACCGTAGAGTTGGGAGAATTTTGGGACTTTGTTGCCGTCTGCATCGCTGCACTGGAATATGATACCAGGAGCGACTCATCATTCGTCGTTGGGACATTCAGAGATTTGAAAATTTGGTTGGCGTCTGCATCACTGCACTGGAATATGGTACCAGGAGCGACTCATCATTCACCATTTGGGGATTTGGATTTTGGTCGACGTCTGCATCGCTGCACTGGATTATGGTACCAGGAGCGACTCATCATTCGCCTTTGGTGGTTTTTTTACTGCGATTGCTCTATCATTTCAACTTTTCTTATCGCGAAGGTCGCAATTTCCTTATCATTTCGGTTATTCATTCACGGTTGTTCCATCATTTCGGCTGTTTATTTTCATTTTTATTTTACTCGCTGATTTTTATTGCGAGTTGCCCTATTATTTCAGCCTTTATTTATTTATTTATTTACACATTTTTACATCCCCAGTTTAACGACTTAGAGGTCGATTGTTCTCAGTTTAACGACGTGGTGGTCGACTGTTTCTAGTTACGTAGTGGTCATCTGTTGGAGCCTGGGCTCGATTCTGCAGGAACCATGGGTTCCTTTGGCTTAATTGCATAAGCGGTCTTTTCTTCATCTAGACCGAGCCGGTGTAGGATGGCAACAACCATGTCATCGTTATGGCTATAAGGCGTAGGAGGACTTGTTCCTCTAGGCTTCATCATGTAGACCGTATGGGTTGTGTACCCATTTACCACTTCTTTATTGGAAATATTGCTCGTTTGGCTCTTAGCTTTTTTTCTTGGTCCGCTCTTTTCAAGAAAAGGCAGATGTCTGAGAGAATCGGGTTCCCGAAGGACTTCGGTCTCCATTTGTATGAAATTGGCGGTCGCAGCTTAACTGTTTGCTAACACGCTTTTAGACAGTTCTATCTCTCCTGCCTTGTATTGCTTTTCAACCCAATCTTTAAAGACAAAGCAGTCTTCAATAGCATGACCTATCACTCTGTGATAGGGGCAATATTTGGGGTCGTCGGTCATATTCGCTTCTTGAGGTCTTTTTGATTCTGGCAATTGTAGACCGTTTCTTAAAGCATCTTTGAATATTTTACGGACTTTGTCCCTTCTGAAGGAATATACCTTATCCAGCTTCTCTTTCAGTAGAGATTCTCCTCCCTCTCCGAACATTGGCTTCCGAGGCCAGTTGGCATTAGACCCGCTCATCCCTCGCTTATTTCGGTTAGCCGAAATGTTAAAAGTTTCAGCATCATCGGAATGTCCGCCTTTGCGATCATCGTCCTTTTAGTTTCTCCAGGACCTATTGTTATTTTGGGAATCAGAGGAGGACTCCTGGTTTGAGCGCTCCAAAATCTGAACTTTCCTGGTTGGCTCTTGGAATGTTTTGAGACCCGCGGTGCATAGAAACAGAGCCATCCAATTGTTGAGATTTTCGACGAGGAGACTGACAGATTGGTCCTACTCTATCGGCGGTTCACATTTGACGAAGAGATTACGTCATCGGGTTATAAAATCCGTGCTGCTTTCATTATTCTTTGGCTTGGTCCTTATGAGGTCGGCAATGGTGATCTTATCGCTGACACTCATGAACATTTGTTGGAACATAGATTCAATTTGGACGAAAGTAGTAACGGAGCCATCCGGTATGCTCGCGTACCAGTCGAAAGCGACATCGGTTAAGCTATTAACGAACTGGCGGAGGAGAAGCGCATCATTGGCCCCAGTATTCCCGCATGAGGCTTTAAAATTGGCGATGTGTTGATTCGCATTTCCCATCCCATCAAATCTTCCGAACTTGGGGATAACATAGCCGCCAGGAAACTCTACCCGATCATACCGAGTAGGATATAGTCTCCCACTACCGTTGATATCTTTTTGCGCTTAGGCTACCAATGTTTTGACTTTGTTGACGACCAAATCCATGATTTGATCTTGCGTTAGCTGGTTGCTTTCATCGGTAGTCAAGACATTCCCGAAATAGGATGTGGCCGACTTTCATGCTGCTCGCCCACCTTTGGATGTGAGGGAATAGGCGTCAGCTGCCTCGGGACACCGTTTCCCGGTTCATGAGCAGAGCCCTGTGCTTGATTGGGTGGCTGAGAGGCAAGTTGGGCCATGAGATGTAAGACGGCATTTGTCAAGTCGTCGATCTTCGAGTAGAGCTTGGCCATCTCCTTATCTTTGTTTCTGAGCTGCTTTTGGAGCTCTTAGAGAAGTTGCTACTCTGCGGTCTTGGGACGAAAGATTGGCTCCTCTGCACTTTCCGAGCCCGACTCCTCATGAACCGAGAGATCTCTTTGCTTATCAGCCTCACTGGAAGTGTTTTCATTACCTTTCAGAGGAGGCTGGTCTCGAGAAGTGGCAGCCACATTTACACCAGATTGGATTTGAGATGTGATGGCCCTTTCCTTGCTCTTGCTGTGCGTGTCCACCATGTAGACAGTGTGGACCACATATCCAGCCATCTTTTATCTTTGACGGCTGATTTTTCGTACCATCGTCGTGGCTCTTCCTCTTCTGGAAAGGACATGCGACTGAAGATGGTTGGTCTGGCTGGGTCCTTGGGTGGCTTTGTCCGGATCGCAGCTTTCTTGACTCTTGAGGTCATGGCATTCTTATGGACCGATTTCAGTGGTTCAAAAGAGTTAGCGAGCTTTACAGCCGATTCAGCTGTTGTTGCGGGGTAACCCTGTTCTAGGAACCTCATGAATTTTAGCCCAGCAAGAGCCCTAGCCATTTTGTTGGTTCTGTATATGAGCCTTTTATGTCCCAGCTTCTCGATTTTGAGGTCTTGACGGGCATCCGTCGTCTAGGAAGCCATCGTGAGTCAATTAATGGGGAGCTTAGAAAAGATACCCGATTGAGCAGTTGTCAGGGGCACCGCTGGAGCTTGCTCGAGATGCTTTATTGCTTTGTTGGTGTTGATGGCCTTGCCCTTAGCTGGGGCCAAGGAAAGTTGTTCAAACACCGACTTGCATTTGGGTAGTGGTGCCCTTGAGATCACCACATTTGGCCTCCTGCTTTTCGAGGACGGTCTGTCTGTTTCTGGAGCTTGAGGAGCTGGGATGACATTAGCTGGAACGAACATAATAGAGCCAAATGGTAGCGGCAGTTCCTTCCACTTTCGCCCGAGACTAGCCGGGAGGATCGTCTTGGCGTCCATCTTCATCGTGTAGAAGATGGGAGTTGTGTCGAGAGATGAGCTTGTCCTTGGAGACATTGTTGAGATTTGATCGCTTGAAATCCTACATGAAAGAGTATTATTTTAGTATAAATATCGATATGTAAGCTGACTGAGTTCGCATGAACGTTTACCCGAAATATGGGAGGAGAGCGTGCCAGAATCTGTAGAGTGTTTTTCGTCACCCCATTGAGATATGAATACGCGTGCTTATCAGGCATGTACAGATTCCCCCTGTTAGGGTAGGCTGGGGTTTATTGATTGTGGGGTTCCGAATCTCCGGCAGCCGCGGACTAAGCTGCCATTAATTACCCCTCGCCTTTAGAGCGTAGGAACCTTCGATTGACGGGTCAAACTGGTCATGCGAACTCAATGTGCAGTGTGCGTGTGTTTTGTTTTGAGGGGTCTTGGGTATATCGAGGGCCTTGCAGAGTTTACGGGGGTCCCGCTACCGAGATAGCGGGCTGTGGGTCAAGGGGGATAGCAGCCTCCTTGCGGGTTGCAGGGCAATGCCCCGTTAGAAATTTTTTCTAACGGGGAAAGTGTTGTGGAGTGTATATAAAAAAAGGGTGAATAGCGTCCAAAGGACGCATGGGTGCCGGTGCCTCACGTGCCCAGGCGCCAGCGCCACACGTGCCTGGCATATGGGCAGTGGGGGCAGCGCCACACGCGCTCGGCACGTGGGCGCTGGGCGCTGGGGGCCAGCACCACACTCGCCCGGCACGTGGGCACTGGGTGCCTGCGAAATAAAGGGGCTTAGCTCCTGTACTGGGAGTTGTACTCCCAATTGACTTTTAGAGTTAAACTCCTAAAAGAAGGACAAAACGGGTTTAGCCCCTGCACTCAGAGTTGTACTCCCAATTGAGTTTTGGAGTTAAACTCCTAAAAAAAGATTTATTATTATTATTATTTGTGGAGTTAAACTCCTGAGAGATTTTCGGAGATGATGAAAGGAGACCCCTTTATTCTCTTTTGAGTCCTGGGTTTTCTCTTGAGTCTTGGATCTTCCCAAAGTGGGATTTTTAGAGATGGGTCTCCTCTTCCACCTCTCTGTTGGCTGGATCTTGGAGAAAAGGGGCTGAGACTTAAAAATCTCCCCTTTTAAAGATTTGATGGGAGATCTGGGTTCCCCTTCAAGGGTTTTATGGTAAAAAACTGTTTCTTTTTGGAAAAAGAAGAGTTAAACTCTTGATTTAATTCAAAAAAGAAAGGAAAAGAAGGTTTAGAACCTTAAGGAAGGAGAAGGAGGCACAGAAACCCTAGATTTTGAGGGGAATGAATTATTATTTTTTATTTCATTATCATATTGCCTTATATAGGCTTACAAATTTACACATAGCCTCTTGGCCTTTACAAAATAGTATTTTGCTCATCCCATGCCTCATGTGCTCATTTCTTTTGCACATGAGCCATGGGCTTTACAAAAATTTGGTTTTATTCCCATTTTTCTTACATTTATTCATAAAAATTACATCAAAATTATTTATTACATAATTTTCATATTGGCATGGGGAAGGCTGGCTGCGTGGCTCAACTTGGGCATGGGCCCACTTGACCTGGGCTTGTGCCCGTTTACTTGGGGTTGACTTTAACTTTGACTTGGTTAACCGGGGTGTAATTTTTGACCCCAGCAGCGGATATTGAGATCCGTAAGACATGGGATATAGACTGTGCGAAAACTCAATGTCTCATGTTAGCCTATATGGATAATGAACACCAGAGGCGGCATGAGAAGATGGACCTTGCTTCCATCTTCTTCTATATTAAAGATTTATATGGAGAGCAATCTCGTATCGTAAGATACGAGACCTCGAAGAAATTATTTTAGGTGAGGTTGGTTATCGGGTCATTTGTAGGGGACCATGTCCTTAAAATAATCAGTTTCATTGAAGAGCTCGCGGACCTCGGGACCACGTTGGAGAACGAATTGTATACGGACTTCATTCTACAGTCCCTCCCCTCTAGCTCTACCTAATTTATATTGAATTTCAATATTTAAGGGAAGGAAGTTACACTTCCAGAGCTTCTTAACATGTTGAGCAGTGCATAGGGCATTCTAAAGAAAACCAGGAAGACACCCGCTCTGCTTATTGGGGAACCTTCTTCCTCTAGATCTAAGATGAAAACCAAGGCGAAGAAGAAGGCCCCCACCAAGACGAAAGGCGATGTCATTAAGATACAAGGGAAGGGCAAGGCAAAAGTTGAGGGGCCAACAGTAGAAAAGGAGGAATGCTTCTATTGTCACAAGATAAGTCATTGGAAGAAGGACTGCGGGGCTTGGAAAGCCAAGAACTAGGATCGAAGCAAGTTGTGGTTTCGGCTTTAGGTGTGTTTATGATTGAAAAAATGTTTTTCAATCAACTCTACTTGCTGGGTATTAGATACCAGTTCAGGATATCATATCTGTAATTTATTGCAGGCACTGAGAAACCATAGAGTTTTGAAGGCATGTGATATGACCCTCAGGGTTGCTAACGAAGCGAGCGTGAATGCTGTTTCCTATCACCTCGGATTGACAAATGGAAATATTTTGGTTTTACATAATTTTTTTTTTGTACCAAGTTTGACATGTAATATCATCTCTGTATTTATATTATCTAAAGAAGAATATGATTTTACATTTGTAAGCCATGATGTAAACATTCACCTTAATCATGGTTTGATTGGGTCTGGTACACTAGATAACGGTATATACATATTAAATCAACACCAAGTTTTTAATGTCCAGAACACACTCAAAAGAAAGACTCCAAAATTAAATCAAGCTTTCTTATGGTATTGTAGACTAGGTCACATCAACGAAATACGATTGACGAAAATATATAAAAAAGGATATTTGGATCCATTTGAATATCCGTCTAATGCAATTTTTCAATCATATCTCAAAGGAAAGATGACAAAGACTCCGTTCACTGGACACGAAGTAAGAGCCACCGAGCTCTTGGGACTCATACACAGCGACGTGTGTGGTCCAATGTCTATATATGTAAGAAGTGGTTATTCCTATTTTATTACTTTTACGGATGGTTTCTCAAGGTATGGACATGTATTTTTGATGAAATATAAATCCGAGGTTTTTGAGAAATTCCAGGAGTATAAGAATGAAGTGGAAAAACAAACATGCAAAAGTATCAAGACATTTCGATCTGATCAAGGTGGTGAATACTTGAGTGACGAGTTCCTGAGATATTTAAAAGAGAATGGAATTCTCTCTCAGTTTACTCTTCCATACACATCTCAACACAATAGTGTATCGGAAAGGCGGAACCACACCTTACTATATATGGTACGTTCCATGATGAGTAATGCTGAGTTAATGCGATCCTTCTGGGGTTATGCACTGGAATCTGCTGCATATCTTTTGAACAAAGTTCCGACTATGTCAGTGCCTACCACTCCATATGAAATGTGGAGTGGGAAGAAACCCTATCTTAAGATATAGGAATGTCCATCTTTTGTCAAAAAGCAGCATGCGGACAAGCTCGAGGCACGATCAATACTGTGTAAGTTTGTGGGATACCCAAGGAATTCCAGATGGTATATTTTCTATTACGCAGAGGAACAAAAGGTTTTTGTTTCTCGGTATGCCCACTTTCTGAAGACTCAATGCTGAGCTCCGCAGATCTAGTAGGCAGTCTTATCCGCCTAAGAGATACTACGGTTTTCTCGTAGAATGGGATAGAGAGACATTATCGATGATGATGAGCCAACTAGTTTCCAACAGTCTATTACGAGTAGAGACTCAGTAAAATGGCTGGATGCAATGTTGTCCGTGATGGAATCCATGTACACCAACAAAGTTTGGACTGTGGACGTTGCACTTCAAGGGGTTAAACCCGTAGGCTGCAAATGGAACTTCAGAAAGAAAATTGGTGCAAATGGATAGGTTGAAACCTATAAAGCTAGACTTGTAGCAAAAGGTTTTCGTCAAAGACCTAGTTTGGACTATGATGAAAGCTTTTCTCCAGTGGCTATGCTTAAATCCATTTGGATCCTACTTGACATTTCTGCCTTCCATGATTATGAAATTTGGCAGATGGACAAAAAGACCGCTTTTCTGAATGGAAATTTGGAAGAGTGTGTCTATATGGATCAGCCAGAAGGGTTTATAGAGAGTGAGAGCAGCTGAAGAGTGTGCAAATTGCTTAAATCCATTTATGGATTAAAGTAAGTATTGCGGAGTTGGAACTTTGATGTGACGGTCAAAAAATTTGACTTTATCAAAAACGTAGATGAACCTTGCATTTATAGTAAGATTGTAGCGAGAACTGTGGTATTTCTCGTCTTGTACGTAGATGACATTCTCTTGATAGAAAATAACATTCCTATGCTACAATCAGTCAAAAGATTCTTATCACAGAAGTTCTCCATGAAAAACCCGGGTGATGCCTCCTACATTCTGGAGATCCAGATCTATCATGATAGATCTAAGAGAATGTTGGGACTTTCATAGTCCAGGTACATTGACACCATATTGAAGAGATTTAGTATGGAAGATTCCAAGCGCGGTAATTTACCCGCTTGTCAAAGAATCACCCTCTCCAAAGAGATGTCTTCCAAGACTGATTTGGAAAGGGATTGCATGAGTATTATACCCTACGCTTCAACGGTAGGATCTATAATGTATGCGATATTGTGTACCAGACCAGATGTTGCTTACGCACTGAGTGTGGTAAGCAGGTATTAGTCGAACCCATGGGAAAAGCACTGGATAACAGTTAAGAATATTCTCAAGTACCAGAGAAGGACTAAGGAGATGTTCTTGGTGTACGACATTAAAGACCTACAGATCGAGACCTTCGCTGACTCTAGCTTCCAGAGTGATAAGGATGACTCCAAATCCATGTCAGGTTATGTCTTCACCCTCAATGGAGGGAGGATCTGTTGGAAGAGCTCCAAACAGGATACTGTTGCTGACTCAACGATGGAGGCAGAGTATATCGCTGCATATGACGCTGCAAAAGAGGCAGTTTGGATAAGGAAGTTCATTATAGAACTTCGGGTGGTTTCGTCCATTATCGACCCAATACCTTTGTATTGTGACAACAACGGGGCTATAGTTTTAGCGAAAGAACTACGGTCCCATCAGAAGTCCATACATATCTTGAGGCGGTATCACCTGATCAGGGAGATCGTGGATCGCCAGGAGATCGAGGTGAGGAGAGTAGATATGGAGAACAACACTGTAGATCCACTTACAAAGGTCATCCTTTAGACACAGTTCGAGAGCCTATTCGAGATGTTAGGTCTGCGATATGCCAATACATGGCCTTAGTGCAAGTGAGAGATTGTTAGTGATATATGCATTAGAGGCCATTATTGCATAGTACAAGATTGTATATTAAATTTTGGAAGATTGAGATATATACAGATATATAACAGACTTGCTTAATATGATAGTATGTTATCTGGTTTGAGTCTATCTTAATATGTGTATATGTATCTTTTTACGTATCGCTAATACATGTTGATAGAGCCTTTATGATCTTTGTTTGACTACCAGCGTTGTGATGACAGTCATACTAGTGGGGGCTGAGTAGTCTATAAGCACATCCTTAAACTTGTCCCTAGTAGTAGGATTATCGAGATAGAGTATCGATACTCCAGAGTAGACTAGTGTATACACTTCTTATCTCCATCAGGGGAGATGGCATGTCCCGCAGCCATTGGTATACGGTATCAAAGATAGTATACAGGTACTCATTAGGTTATGAGTTACACTGGATGGACCAGCTAGAAACTGCTGGTTGGTATTAAATCTATCGTCGGATAGCAGTTCTTCGGTGATATGAGTATAGGTTAGTTCGTTGACTTGACATCACTATTCATCTCGAATGTGTTCCCACTGTACTTAAATTACTACCCTACCACGGCTCTAATGAGTCGTGCAAATAGCTAGTAGTTGGGTGCAGTCCCGAAGCACTTGGAGGCAGTAGGGGATAGAAGAGATTCGTCTCTCTCGGTATTGAGAGTTGATATAGTGCTGTGTACAGTTGGCCGATACTAAAGGTCTCTGGTCAGGGCAAATGAGATTTACTGGAAGGTATATCAGTAGTTTCTCAGGTTGTATTGGGCTCCACACCGACACGATTTGTCGCGCTATTAGGGGTCTGACGTTTACCACCTTTAGGCCTGATATGCGATACTCTTAGATGAACAGACCGGACTGTACGGAGAATGTCACCTATAGGCTCAGTAGAGGTTGGGATGAGTTCTCTTGTCGATCTTCCTTTCGACATATACCTGGGTTGCCATTACGTACAACTAGTGCCACTGACATGCTTATGGTTAAACACACTGCCAGCGTATTGTTGAGTCTTTAGAGTCCCACACAGAGGATTTCCCGGTTCAGGCGAAACGGTATAGTTTGCGTATTTCGATATACTCGGGTGTTCGATTGAACACGTATATTTATACACGTGCTTTAATCGGACGGTTTAGTAGTACTAGCATGTTTGAAAGATAGCTAGTTTTGATGCTAATATTATATTGCTCTCTTTTGGGTATTTGTATTTTAACACAAATACGATATTTATACGAATACGTGTATTTGTATAAATACAAGTATTTGTGCTTTGATACAAATATATGCATTTTTTTCTAAATATGAATACGTATATTTTGTATTTTCGGTACAAATTTGGTATTCGTATTTTGGTAGAAATACAGTATACGCATTTATTATAAACACGGGTTTTAGGGTATATTTGATTAAATACACATTTATATGTGTGTGTGTGTATACCATGGTGAGGTGTCTTCTCTCTACACTCTTTCATATTCTCACCTCTTCTAGAGTTGTGTAGGTTTGTGACCCACACTAATGAGTCACAACCCACTCACCCACTTATTTTGTTTTATGTTTAAAGAGATAAGAATTGATCAAGTGTAGGATATTATCATGGTTGTTGATATTTTCTTGAGTTGCCATCTTCATCTCTATTCTTCTTCCTCACTTGCTCACTTGAGTTTTAAGAGATAAAAAGAGAGCATCTTGTTTATACAACCTCCTAAGTATCTTGTCCCAGCAAGACTCGATTTTTAGTTGCTTTGGTAGAAACTATCCCTTGAATCGGTATTCTCGGGTGGATCATCTTTGACGCAGGAGTTCGACTTTGAGAGCTTGATTCAAGTATCTAGGAGCTTGAGGAATGAACCATTCAAGACCCGAAAGACCGTCTACAAAGTTTGTTACACTAACCTGGTAGCTAAAACTCTAATTAGTGTAGTTTTAGTTTAGTGTTTGGTCTTGTATTCTAGGGTTTTAGTGTATTGTGCTCAAGATTTTTAAAGTTTTTTATTCCGCAAAACCGTAGTAGTCACGGAAAAGAGCACCATACACTTACAGAGCATAGCACCAAATACCAATCCAAAATCATCCACCAAATACTAATAGTGGTAAAAAATCTAGAGAGCTAAAAGATAGGGTTTAGAATACTAGAATCTTTGTAGCGTGTCCACTCAATCATGGAAGACCCTAGCTAGGCTCCATCGCCGTAAAAACGAGCTTGCAAGTGGACCTCCTCTCCGAAGATGATCCACTTCGAAGAAGACCCCAACCCAAGCTTCAATTTCATCAAAATCTTCACTTTTGTGAAATAAGTTTCCCTCAAAATTTGCTAAAGAATGAGAGGAAGAGATGTAGTTAGATCACTTTTGTTCACCGCCGAAAGACCGGACCGAGACGTTGGGACGTCTAGCGTGAATTTGGAGGCAAATACTATTTAGACTTATCCACCCACCTCTTCGAAGATACCAAGTTGATTTATGACACCGTATATCGGAGGTTTGGATAGATGCAACCGTTGTAACAGACTTCATCAGATTCCCTCTCATTTGTGAGGGGTTTTTGATTGTAGGGACGCTCTTTTCTACAGGCACAAGCCCCTTCAGTTAATTACGTTATCGTGTTGTGATAACCACTTGCTCCTGTTCCGAAAGTTCACTTCGTGTCGTGTGTATTTTTGTTTATTTTGGTTGCCCGAGGATTGTATACGGAGACTAATTTTTGTCGTCACCCGTAGGGCACGAATTAGTCCAAATCTATATATTTTAGATTTGGGGTTTGAACTTAGGTTGTATGTATTCCATTAGTTCAAAAGATATTTTATTTAAGGATCGTCAATCTGTTTTTAGATTAAGATCAATTTAAATATATGAGCATTTGGGCTCAATTTATTTTAACTAAGAATGCGTTGGTCTTATTTGAGACTAAGATCAACTTAGCAACGTTTTAGGGATCATCAAATTTTTGTTCAGATCCAACAACAGAGCACTTAGGCTCAGTTGCAATTGACTCCAGAGAGACTTAGGCAATTTGGGCTTGGTCTGCTCAGTCTTTTTTTATTCAAAAGTGCTAAGCACTTATTTGAGTTCTGTTTGCTCAGCCCCTTTATCCTTTTATGCAAAAGTGCTAAGCACTTATTTGGAGCTCTGGCGCTCACATGTGTTTCACGTGAGGCGCTCAGACATGAGCACTGCCCAATAAGTGCTAAGCACTTTAGTCATTTTGAGTGAATATGAATAGTGATAAGCACTTTTGTATGACGTCCACGTGAGGAGCACATGCAGCGCTGTCTCATTTTATTTTGTTGGACGCCCACATGAAAAGCATGTGCGGCGCTGTCTCATTTTATTTTGTTGGGCACCCACGTGTTTTTCACGTGAGGTGCTGGGCGCTGCCTAATCAGTGCTAAGCACTCAGTCGTTTTGACTGTATATGAAGTGCTAAGCACTTTTACTCAGCGCTCACGTGTATTTCACGTGAGACGCTGGCCTTCTACTTTGGGCGCCCATGTGGGAAGCATGTGAGGCGCTGGACTTTTGTTAGGAAGGGATCTTTTGGGTGCTCACATTTTTTCACGTGAGGCGCTATGTAACTTAGCCTTGAGTGCTCACATGCTTTTGACGTGAGGCGCTGGATTCTTTTTCTTTTTAGAGATTGAATCTCTGTTAATGGCATTTTGACCATTAATGATCACCAAGATCTTTATTTTGAGGATCTGAGATCGAGTTTATTTGAGAACTATGTTCTTGATTTGAAGGAACTAAGTTCCTTGAGCATTATAGATTCCATCCTTTTCATGTTCTTCCCTGAATCTTTGATTCTCAAGAATAAGACCTTCCCGATGAGAATTAAATTCTCAACTTGTTAGAGATTTGTCTTATGGATCTTAGATCCAGAGAAAAAACTAAGTTCTTTGAGAATGGTTAAACCCTTATATAGGTAAAGGAGATATTTTGATCTCTGTGTTTTTCTTTACCTAGAGTTTGAAAGGAGGGAGATCTTCTTCTTCTTTTGAGAATTAAATTCTCTGTTTTCTTTTTGTAGAGAAACTTATGTGGTCAATCCTCTATATCTCTGTATCTATGGTATCCTCCCCTTTTTTCTCTTTTCTTTTACTCTTTTGAGACTTTAAGTCTCAGGTCTTTTATATAGTAGAGGCAAATTGTTAATTAGTTGGAGAAAATCTCTCATTTGAGAGATACCAATTGATTTAATTGGTCTCAAAATTTGCTCGGGGGATTTTATCCACCGTTGGATCTTTGATCCAGTGATTTTTATTTCATAGAATATATTTTCTTGTTTTTAATAAGATTGGGAAAATATTTTCCCATACACGGAATTTAATTCTGCCAAGCGGTGATTTCTAATCACCATTGGATTTTTAATCCAAGGGCTCTCTGTTTTACAGAGAGCAATTTTTTTTTGTTTAGAAAAATTAGGGAAATATATTCCCAAAATAGAATTCAATTCTATTATTGGATCTTTGATCCAACAGAGAATATCTTTCTCACTTAGAAGATTAGTGAGATATTTTCTTCTAATAGAATTTAATTCTATTATTTTGATGATTTATCATCACAATTGGATTTTTGATCCAACGACTCTGTTTAAAAGAATATATCCCAGATTTTAGGGAAATATCTCCAATGTAGGATTTAATTGTACCTGCTTTTAATTTGGGCGTCGGCAATCACGTATTGTGCACGTGGGCGCTACTTAAAAATTTAATTCTTATATATGATAGGTGCTCCTGTGTTTTGCATATTGGCACCCACGTGAATTTCACGTGCGGCGCCACCATAGGATTTAATCCTAAGATTTTGGCACTGGTACTGGCGCCCTCGTGGGGAGCACGTAAGGCACTGTCTCATTGAATTTTAATAGCGCTTAGCTCTTTTTATTATGTTTAAATATTAGGGGAATAAATGCCTCTCACCGTTGTTCTCACATGGTTCACACATGAGTGCAACGATGTGATTTTTACCACCGTTGAATCTTCTAGGAAGTTGAACTGTTACCCTACGTCTTATAAATAGGGCCTTAGGCCCTTGAGATGACTGCTATCTCTTCATCTTCTTTCCTAAACCTTTCTTTCTTTTGAGAATTTAATTCTCGTTTCCCAGAGCTTAGATCTCTATCTCGTAGAACTCTTTTTAACAAAGTATACTCTGCCAAATTTCTTGGTAAGAACTATGAACAGTGCTTAGCTCTTAACTTCTTTTGAGCATATGTATTTTCTGAGTTTCGGATTTTGAATCCATTCGATAGAGGTTAGCTTTGTTTTTTTTTTAATCGATCTCGTGGAGATCTAAAAAAAACCTTTTTTAATATAGATCGTGGATCTTGATGTCCTCATTCAAGATTTGAGAATCTTTGATTCTCCTTCTTAGGATTTTACCCTGCTGTCAATATTTTTAAGGAATTTGATTCCATCAATTAACTCACGAATTTTTTAGCATGAGGATTATTCTGGGATTTGATCCCACTGTTTATGGGAATTTAATTCCATTTTTTTTGCAGAGCTTGGCTCTGATTTGGATCTTAAGAACTTTGGGAATTTTATTCCCTTTACTGTTCTTGTATGTTTTTTATTTTATTTTAGGGGTTTTAATCCCTTCTTTTTTTTCACAGATTTCAATCTGTTGCTTATTTTAAAGAGCCTGCATTTTAGGGAATATTGGGAGTTTTTAACTACACTGTTTAATAGGCACAATCCATTTAATGAGAATCCTTTTATATTCTCACAATAGGCACATGTCTCATCATTGATGAGCCACCGCCTTGATTTTGTGGGGGTCCATTTTTTTAGTGATTTTAGTATTTTGATTGCGAACGCTCCACTGGGTTTCTTTTCAGGTAACATGGCTGGTCATCTGTATGACCTTGAAGAGATTGTCTCATACGAGGAGATTCGTATCCAAGGTCACTTTCAAGGCCAGGAGTTCACTGACGCTCAATGCGATGAGGTGATGCGTCGCTTTGATGATTACAACGGTCGATTGCTCCCCCGCTCTCTGCCCTTTTAAAGATCATTGTTGGCTCGATTTGGGAGGCTTCGCCCAGACGTCTTGAGGTTATGCCGCTCTAAGCACTCGATGACGCTGAGGATAAGGTACATTCTGTGTATCTAATGTGATTGATCTCGAAGAAATGGCGAGATAATCTTGTTGCCATCTTACACCGTGTCTTTCAACAAAAAGCGATAGTATCAGCATACTAGAGGGTGGAGGACATCAGTGGCGAACTTGACGCTTGCATCCGAGAGAAGATGCACAAAAATATGGTTGATGAGGCTGAGCGTGCGTTGCTCAAACTTGCTTTTGAGTTTGAGAATCTATATTCAGAGTTCAGTGTCTTTCCGTTGTAGACCTCAGATGATGTAGTAGCGTTTTTTTGTCGTTCTTATCATCACTGTGTAATCTTTTCTGAAGTATGAATGATAAGCCCCTTTTTTATTTCATATCTGCACTTTTCTTTTCTTTATTGTCTTGATTCGGCGTGAAGTAATTTATGTACTCATTTCAGAGTTTGTAGTTTATTCACTCATTTTGGAGTTTCTAATTTATGTACTTATTTTGGAGTTTGTAGTTTATTCACTCATTTCGGAGTCTCTAGTTTATGTACTCATTTGGATCTTATAGTTTATTCACTCGTTTCGGAGTTTCCAGTTTATGTACTCGTTTCGAAGTCTCTAGTTTATTCACTCATTTCGGAATCTCTAATTTATGTACTCATTTCGGAGTGTTTTTAGTTTACCTCCCTTGGGTTTACAGGCAAACTTGTCCTAACGTTGTATGTAGATAACCCCCATTCTTTATGACAGGCATCCGTTAGGTTTGTGGTGCTAGGGTTTTAGTCCATGGTACCGTCGCGTTGGCTGATGTATTCCCTGATATGCAGTTTCTAAGCCGCTGTTCGAGTAGCCCCGTGACTGTTGTGTCTTTGATCCCTTCGGGGGCATGACAAGACGTCTTCAAGTAATCCTTAGGTCATATTACCGTCGGAAGAGCAAGCGTTAGGAATTTGCCATAACGCTCTTTACTTGAGATTAGGCTCAATTTGGAGCCCCGATGAGTCATAACCACACCCTTCTGGGGTGGGATGATCTCCAATGATTTTTTAGGCTTTATATGAGTTGCCGTTAAGACACGAAGCTAGGAATATGCTGTCACTTCACACCGATTCTTTGCTGAAGTCGGGAAACATCTATGTGATCTATATACTGTATGTATTGCAATCAAGATCTGGAGCTAGGGATATGCCATTGATTCAATTTCATTTGATAGTTGCGTCCGCATCCTTCTGAAATGAGGGGGGAACGCCGAGATAGCCTTTAGGTTGTATACGAACCATCAAGACTTGGAGCTAGGATTTTTCCATTACTCCATTTTATTTGACCCTTGGGTCCTTGTTGACATTGCGTCTGCATCTTGCTGGCATGATAAGTACGTCAAGTTGGAGGTGGGATTTTTCCATCACACCTTTTTGATTTGACTCTTAGATCTTTGATGACGTCAAGTCTGCATTGAAAAGGAACGTCGAGCTGGAGATAGGATTTTGCCATTACCCCTTTTTGTTTTGACCCTTAGGTCTTAGATGATGTCGAGTCTGCATTGAGAAGGAACGTCAAGATAGTCTCTAGGTTCTATATGAACCGTCAAGACTCAAAGCTCTTTTTGACGAAACGTGATGTGAAAATATGGTTTCCCTTATTTGTGCATATAGATCGTATACAAGAGTAAGTATGGACATACTTGCAGAGCAAAAAAGTTCCATTTTCATTATTATTTTTTTTATTTTTTTAATTTTTCCACGATACTCTATCATTTCAGCTTTTTATATCGCGAAGGTCGCGATTTCCCAATCATTTCGGCTATTTTTCACGGTGCCCAATGATTTCGGTTATATATTTTTTTAATCTAATACCAACCTTGGCATCAGCATTGCTACTACTGAAATATTGTCAAAAGCGAATCATTATTTGCCTTTGTTGATTTGAACAAAGGTGGCTTAGCAAACAGAGTTAGGATTCTGTTGACTAAGTCTTTTGATTTTATGAGCCGTAAGGATCTCGTAAAGGTATTTCTCCTTACGAGTCGTGAGGATCTCATAGGTGTGTTTTCTCCTCAGGAATCTTGGGGATTCCTAAGGGATGCTCTCACTTATAAGTCGTAAGGATCTTATAAGAGCGCTTTCTCCTTATAAGTCGAGAGGACTTACATGAGGATATTTCTCGCTATTGGTGGAACTTGGTGGGGGAATATTTATTTATGCCCGTGTATTGTATACAAGAGTCGATATTAGACCGCCTGCAGGGTAAAAGAGTTTTGTAGGGTTTTTTTGATAGCTTAAGAACAGGTTTAGATCCCTGTAAGTCGAGTCTTTTGAATCCTATGAGCCGTGAGGGTCTCATAGGGGGAATTCTACTTGCGAGTCATAAGAATCTCGCAAGTGTAATTTCTTCGTAGGAATCGTGGGGACTCTTAAGTGTGTTGCTCTTTTGTGAGTCGTTTAGATTTTCCGCAGGTATTTTCTCCTCGCAAGGTCGAAGGGATTTTTTTACTAACGAGATTGTGCCATTTCGGGTTTTCACAAGCTTGCCGGTAGTCCTACTATTTTTACTCACGGCGCTCTTTCGAGTTTTCATCCGTGCCCATTTCGCTTGTGGACATACCCATTTTTTAGGCGGCCCGCAAGGTAACGCACTATTAGATGTAGGCCCCGGTGTTCTTCAAAGGACTACATCATGTGGGACCCAGGAGAGTTATGAATCGTTTATGCCCATGGATTGTATACAGTAATTGATATGGGGATTTACCGTAGGGCTAAACATGTGAATTTAAGGACATGGCGGTCCTTTATTGCCATATTTTGGGACGAAATGCTAGTTTAAGGATGTTCCGGTCCAACATTCCCGTTTTGGGGATGAATGTTAATTTAAGGACATTTCAGTCCAGTATTAGTTTAAGGACGTTTCGATCCAATATTCTCGTTTTTGGGACGAATATTAGTTTAAGGACGTTTCAGTCCATTGTTAGTTTAAGGACGTTTCAGTCCAGTATTAGTTTAAGGACATTTCGGTCTAAAATTCCTGTTTTGGGGACGAATATCAGTTTAAGGATGTTTCGATCCATTGTTAGTTTAAGGACGTTTCGGTCCAGCATTAGTTTAAGAACTTTTCGGTCCAACATTCCTATTTTTGGGACGAATATTAGTTTAAAGGCATTTCGGTTCATTGTTAGTTTAAGCATGTTTTGGTCCAGCATTTGTTTAAGGAATATTTGGTCCAAGATTCCCGTTTTTGGGATGAATATTAGTTTAAGGACGTTTCATTCCATTGTTAGTATAGGAAAATTTTGGTCTAGCATTAGTTTAAGGACGTTTTGGTCCAACATTCTCGTTTCTGGAACGAATATTAGTTTAAAAACGTTTCGGTCTATTGTTAGTTTAAGAACGTTTTGGTCAAGCATTAGTTTAATGACATTTCGGTCCAACATTCCTGTTTTTGAGATGAATATTAGTTTAAGGATGTTTCGGTCCATTGTTAGTTTAAGGACGTTTCGGTCCAATATCGCTGTATTTCGGGGCGACGGAGCTTTTTGGATACTACTCTCAGGGTCCTGACTCAGGAAGATAGCGAGCGAACATAAGCGTCATCATCTATCATTGACCTAAGTCATGACTTGTCAAGCGAAGTATTTCATTGGGAATCGGCCGTTTATTGGCCGGAAGGGTCTTTCGCCATGCATATCCACGAGCAAGTATGCTCCACCTTGGTAGACTTTATCTATAATGTACGGGCCTTCATAGTTTGGCTCTAACCTTCCCCGTTTTGCACAATTGGGGATCATTGGTCTTTTGACGACTAGCATGAGTTCGCCTTGGCGGAATGTTCTCGGCCTGGTCAGTTTTTTGTATGACCGTGCCATCTTTGCTTTATAAGCCTCCAGATTTTGTTGTGCTATAAGGCGAGTTTCGTCGAGGGTGTCGAGCTCCTCAAGCCTAAGATGAGCATTTTCTTCATCTGTCATCTCGTATCGAACTGCTACTCGTAGAAAGGAGAGTTCTATTTCCAATGGGAGTACTGCTTCCGTGCTGAACACCAATGCGTATGGTGTCGTATTTGTGGCCGTCTTGAATGTTGTTCGGTACGTCCAGAGAGTTTCATGCAGCCTTTCGTGCCAGTCTTTTTTGTTTTTGGACACTGTCTTTTTTATATTCTTGGTTAAGGTCTTGTTGAAAGTTTCAGCTAAACCGTTGGCCCGAGAATTATAGACTGAAGAGTATCTCTAATCTATTTTATGCTGCTGTGCGAAACGGTTTATTTTATGGCTTCTGTAAGCTAGCCCATTATCCGAGATTATCCGTCGCGGAGTTCCAAACCTGTATGTGACATGGGTCTTGAAGAAATGGAGAATATTCTCTATCTTCATGTCACGACCAGAAAATTGGCACGTGACCGGCACTTGGATCACGTGAAGCCTATAAGACCCCACCGTAACCCAATTAAGCCGAAAGCCCAGAAATCTAAATCTTTTTAGGAAAATAATGGAGGTGTGGTTTTGAAATAAAGGTATAATGTACTCAAGTTCTTTCTTTAAAAGTATAAGTAATGATATATGGAAATACAAGTAAGTTGTATACTATAGTTAAAAAAAATTTCGTCATTTGAAATTTGGGCAGCACCTCCTTTGTAAATTTGATCCAAAACCAACACATAACAATAATATAGGCATCCTCAAATGGGAGCCAGCTTTTCACCAATTGGCCCTAAGGCGTAGATCAAACATAGAAAAAAAGATTAAGAAAACCAAAGTACCACCAAACCCAGAAATAAAGAATAAATACATATCCGTGACGCTAAATCTGAAGGAATATGCAATCTGTGGTTTCTAAGTCTACCAAATATACATAGTCTTGTTGATGGAGCCTTTAACTAGATTACCATTGAAAATGATATATACAAAAGGCGGTCACGATCTAAAGTGTACCACACCTACCAATGCAAATCACCCAGAAGAAAACTGTATGCCAGCAAGCCGCTACTTGATCCGAGCGGACGATCCTGCAAGAAAAACTGTGGCACAACGAGGGTGAGTAACCAACTCGTGAGTAGAAGACACCATCAGGTAGAAATCAAATGTATGACGATCTCCTAGGTCATACAATAAAATAATCATATAATATCGGGTGATAACAAGGGTAAACGTGTATACATAAGTATTATAATCGAAGATTATCGTGCCCGTGTCACAATATGGTACCATGTCATCTGAATCATATGTATGTATATATATGTAATCTCCAACGTGTGTCCATCAACGATACATCAAATCATCATAAAACCTGAGTGTCCAGTATCGACACTCGAAAATATCATAAAACCCGTGTTCAGTATCGATACGTAAATCCTCATATCTCAAGTGCCGTCTTATCGGATCGGCCCCCATATCCATCTGTCTCAATCGCTCCGGTCGGTATCTTCCTGATATCCGCCGAGTCCAATACCATCATCGGTAGGTAGTATTCCCCTGCCAGGCTCAATGTCTCTCTATACGTTCTTCTTGTCCCGGGGTACCGTACCGGGTCCACCATGTAGCCGCGACGGTGCCTCCCCACTCCTCGAATTGGGTAATATCATAGCTCAGAACCGAGAAATCTCATGGTGGACATCGAAATATCATATCAAGAGAAACCGCGTTTTAAAAATATTCATAAGACTTTAAAAATGCATCTGTGGTTCTTGATTGATCTTATCTTTGCGTGTATTTGGAAATGTTTCACAACCAAAAAAATTTATAAACCGCAATCAATTAACGGTGTCTTTTGTAGGTTCGTTTAGCGAATGCGGATCGTCCATAGAGAAAGTGTGATTTGTTCGAAATCGTTTTAGTTGAGTTAAAAATTTAAAGATAAAAGAAAATGCAAGAAAATTGATTCAAGATTTGTGAGTTTTCATTTCAATAAACATAAAGAAAATAAAGATCTAGAATCAAGAAATGTCCCAATCAATTTAGTTATCAAGATTTGTAAAGTAGCTTGTAGGAATCAATCCAATTGATAGCGATGATGAGTACTAATGATTACTAATTCTTATCTATTGAAGATTTGTTGCTAGATCGAATGATCAATGAGATTTAGGGATCTATTGAAAAAACTAGGGTTTCTCTATCATCATCCCTTGTCCTTTTATTGATTATCATTCAAATTCTAGCCTCTAGCAAATTAAATCACCGATCGTTGATCTCTAATTTGGAGCGAAAAAAGCGATCTCGCTCAAATTAGGTTTTCGATGATTCAATTTCCTAAAATTTAAAAAACTCATAAGACATAAGAATTGTTTAAGAATTTCATCATCATCATCTACCCATTCTCTCGATTCCACTACAAGCGGAGTTTTCACTCAAATATCATGAAAAAGAAAAGAATCAAGAATCTATAACTCTTCATAGTGCAGGAATGTAAAGAAAGCAAGATTTAGAATTTTCACCTTTTATTAATCAACGTTTAGGTACAATTCACTCAAAGATTATAATATTTGAGGAGGTAACTAGATCGTCGAAACTAGCTTCGCTTCGGTCTTCTTGAGTCGCGGATCTTCGTGGATCTCTTGCTCGGATGAAGATTGGCGTTGCTTCAAAATGGCTCGTTGAAGGCTTGCTTGATTCGGTACTCGATGAATCTTGATTTGGCTCAAATTATGTCACCCAATTTGATTTGAATTGATTTGGATTTAGCTAGAATTTTTTACCCTAATTGATGAACAACCCTTGTAATGAAGCCCTGGGTCCCCTTTTATAGTTTTCCCTCAAGCTTCCCCTAGAAGCTAGGTCAATCTTCTCAAGAAAGCTTAGTTGTTATGAAGCTTGCATAGAAAGCTAGGTAGGTATTAAGCTTGCACAAGAACCTTGGCTGTTAGAAGGGAAGCTTCTGGAGAAATCTACACAATTCGAAGCGTCTTGGAGAAGCTTGGCAGTTGAAAGGAGGTCTCGGGGAAAATTACCGACCGCCGATGAGACGGATCGGCCGCGGATCCGCGGCGGATCGGCCTGACTCGGCCGCGGATCCGCGGCCGTTTGGTGGAGTTGCTGCATAAAATTTTCAGGGTATTCTAATGTTGGCTTTATGGCACTTTCCTGATGTCTGGAATATTTTTATACTTTCTTGTTTACCGCCAGAATTCAAGTCTTTGACTTGATGCGTTTTATCAGCACTTTTTAGTAGTTCCAGCTCTTTTACCTGGAGAATTTCCTACACACAATCTCTAGACAAGTGTTGATATACAAAACATCATGCATGTAATAATAAACACACAATTTCCCTCATAATGCCGGTTATAATGTATAACACATGTTATTTGATATTTCACAGACTAATTGCTAATATGTGTTATATTTATACCAAACACCTTTAGATAATTACAAAGAGTAGGGAAATTGATGTGTTAAAAATGCAATATTTTCGACTGATCAAATTCCCCCAAACTTAATTTTGGTCGTCTCGAGTAAACATCTTTTATTTTTTAAGAGAAGGAGAAAATAAAGAAAAAGAAAAACTAACTAGCACACTTTCGTAGGCAACACGATTGCACTGAGCACGTGCAACAAGCCTTTAAATCTCTACGTGTCCCTAGTAGGAGGAGTGTTGTCTCCAGAGGGTTTTCAGCGGATTGCACCCACAAAATCCTATAATAAAAGGAAGACTGTGAAAATTACATATAAAGATAAGAATTATAAAAGAAAGACTTTGAAAATCAGAGTTTCCAACTACTACTAGCTTTTCGTTTGTCATGAGCCCTTTCTTAAGAGTCATGAAAAGATGTTAGAAATCACATCATCTCTCAATAAAACATCGTCTTTATTTTTCATTCTTATCTTTCTTCCAAACACCAATCATATACCCCTACGTGTGTGTAAAGAAATCCCTACACTCGGAGAATTCAATTCAAGCTATCATACTTTTGTCCATCTACCTCAGTACTTTTTAATCGGTGAATATTTAGATGAATTTGCTCACACATTTTTCATGCGACCGTTAATACTTCTTGAGGTACTAACCGACCTATTACTCATGTGCTTGCTTATTAGGCGTAAGTAGCATTTTCCTCTCTTGCAACACCTAAGGCTTAGCAGTGACTCCCAAACCAGTTAGTCTAAGGCACCAAGTGATGAAACACCCTCGCTATATTTTTTTTATTGCTGCCTTGGTGACTACAAAACCAGTGTTCATATTTCTATACCATTTTATCTTTTATTCATTTATAATTTCCTTTATACTTTGGCTTTTAGACAAGAGCATTTCAAGGTATCCTCTACTATCCCGAGTTTCAAGACGTGTGTAGGTGCGTATAGTAGGGTATCAACATTCATATGTTTGGCTTTCAGAATAGAAACTATTTTTCAGACTTATTTTTATCCTCAGATTAGTGACTTCTTTCATCTTACTAACCCTTGGGACAACGGCTCATAACTACTTATTCTTAGTTTCGTCTAAGAAAACTTCTAACTTTCTTGGTTTTCTTAAATTATTCTAATCTTTTAGATGTAATTTTTGACTATCTAATCTTTTATTATCTTATTTATGTACACAAAATTTTTTTATAATATTTTTTTATTTGTTTTGTGCTTATGCAAAGTATGATGCAAAGTGATGCGTAAATAAGCACAAAACTTCCCCCAAACTTGTTTTCAACAGTGTCCTCACTGTTGTCTTCTGCTAGATCATAAAAACCTGTAAGCTTGTGAGGAAATTTATTAACGGGGGCAATAAATATGATCGTGAAAATCTCCCCAAAACTTATTCTTTTCACTCAACTCCATTCTAAAGATGATACAGTATTTTACAAGACATGGAGGTGAGACGGAGGAATTTTAATCAAGATAAAGTGGCTTCTGTAAAAACAGGAGCTCCTCCGTGGGGTCAGTGGAAAAATACGGTTTTAATCTATGTCTATTTACTTTGAAAATTATACCGTTTTCAACATTTTCAACCTCAACCGCCCTGTGCGGGTATACATATCGCACAACAAAAGGTCCTTTCCACCGAGATTTTAGCTTACCCGCATGAAGATGGAGTCGTGAATCATAAAGGACTTGTTGACCAGGTGTAAAAGTTTTTCTCAAAATGTTTTTATCTTGAAATTTCTTAGTCCGATTCTTTACAATTACAGCATTATCATAAGCTTCATCGCGGAGTTCGCTTAGCTCATTTAATTGCAGCTTCCGAAAGTTGCAGGCTTGATTTAAGTCAAAATTAAGTTCTCTAATGGCCCACATTGCTTTGTGATCAATCTCGACCGGAAGGTGACAAGCCTTTCCAAAGACTAGTCTGTAAGGAGACATAACTAAATCGGTTTTATATGCAGTTCGGAACGCCCAAAGAGCATCCGTCAATTTGGTTGACCAATCTTTTCGATTTTTAGAAACTGCTTTCTCCAAAATTTGTTTGATTTGTCTGTTTCAAATCTCAGCTTGCCCGCTCGTTTGGGGATGATAAGGTGTGGAAAGTTTGTGGTTGATTGCATATTTCCGTATCAGAGTCTCGAAAGACCGATTACAGAAATGTGTCTCGTTATCACTAATGATAGCACGTTGTAAGTGCACGGCGGCGCCCCGGCCTCCATCCCGAGGCCAAATGCGGAAGTGATGGTTAACTTTAATTTTCTTGAACCGGCACCACCGCGCACTAAAATCCGGATCGTACCATTAACTAGTCCTAGCTAACTACAAGATGGGGAAGAGAGATATACCAAGTGATCCGAGTCCTCCGGTCTTCTCGTCGTCGTCCCGATCTCCCGCGGAATCTCCGGTCTCCACCTCGTCGACGGAAGGGCACCACGTCGCCGGCTTCTTTTACGGGCTCCCACCTCTATACCGAGGCAACTCGGGCACGAAGTTGGCGAGCCGACGTGCCCAAAGTTAGCTATAGAATGTGTGTAGAACCATGTCTCATTTTGGGGTTCATGGAGGTTGCCATAATGGTGGAGGAATTGAACTAGTGGAATTTTTGATGAACTTGGGAATTTTGTGGTATGAAAAGAACAACAATTCCCACACCCAAAAATTTGGACAGCCCCATGAGGAGTGGCCGGCCATGCAAAGTGAAGGGAGAGTGAGAATGAGTGTGTGTAAAAGAAAATGAGAGAGGCCACACAATAATGCATGAGGGAATCAAATGATATCATGAAAGAACATGATCACCAAACAAAAACCACACTCAACCACAACCATCATAAAAACCATGTCATATAAAAGTCAAGCCATGATGGATGAAGAAGTCAAATGGTCAAGGGATGGTTCACCATCATGATACAATAATATGCAAAGAACACCCTCCACAAATACTTATTTGCACAAATGCAAATAAGCCCTCCTCCACCAATCTTCGGCCAATGAAGGATACAAAGAAATATGGCCGAAACGGAAAGCAAACTGGCAACTCCAGAAAACTGGTCCCGTAATAAATTACAGGAAAACCCCGATACTGTGTATACACACCCGCATTTGTATTCCGACCGAAATACAAATGCAATGAGACAAAATCTACACTGTACTATACTAGGATCCGGCTTAAACCAAAGCCGGCTAGTATTATCCGTTCGATCCTGATCCGTGCAATACCGCACGTATCTGATCGAACCCTGCCATATCTCCATACGGCCTCTACAGCGTTTCGCCCGAAAACTTGAGCAACTGAATGTGTGGTGGACTCTAAAGACTCGTCAATACAATGGCTGTGGATTTAACCACTAGCACGTCAGAGGTATTAGCTATACGTGACGGGCCACCAGCTATTGACCAAAAGGGACGTCTGTGAGCGAACTCAGACTGACACCCTACTGAGCCTGTCAATGACAATATCCATACAGTCCGGTCCGTTCGTCTATGAGCATCGCATGGCGGGCCTAGGGGGTTGGTAAAGTCAGGCCCCTAAAAGCGGTACAAGTCATGTCGGAGTGTAGCCCAGAACACCCTGAGATACTACTGGAATACCTACCAGTAAATCTCCTGCCTCGGCCGAGGGCTTCGTGTAATGGCTCTCCTAGACACAGCGCGACCTCACCCCCAATACCGGGAGAGACGAACCCCTGAAGATCCGCTCACTGCTTCCATGTGGCTCGGGACTGTACCCAACTAAAACCTGTTTGCACGTCTCCTTTGAGCGTGGTAGGGTAGTGATCAAAGTACAGTGGGAACTCACACGAGACAAATGACGATCCCCAGGTCGATGAACTAACCTGTACACATGTCACCAGGGAACTGCTATCTGACGTCAGGTATAAGTCCAACTAGCATGTTCCCGGCGAGTCCTGTCCGGTGTACTCATAACCCAATGAGCACCTGTATACATCTTAGGTGAACCAACTAACACCAGTGGCTTGTGAGACCGGCCACCGCCCCTCGTCGGGGTCTCGACTGTATACACTAGTCTACTCTGGAGTATCGATGCCCTGTCTCGAAACTCCCACGATTAGGGACCTTTTAAGGATGTGCTTATAGACCCCAGCTCCCACTTATATGATCGCCCTCATACTGCTGGTGGTCAAGCAAGAATCCTAGGGGCTCTATCAACGTGTAATAGCGACATGTCAGGTCACCTAAAGCAGTACACGATGATAAAGATAAACCAGATAGCATACTATCATCTCGAGTAAGACTGTCCTACTGGGACAGGTCCTCCCTCAATCATTGCAATCACGTGCCTGTGATTCAATAATTGACTCTGAGGGCACTATCTCCAACACACGTGTGTGTCCAAATCGCGAAAAGATGTTTTCTTTTAAGAATTTAATGACAACCTTTTTGTCATTAGTGCGACAAAGAATAGCTTCCACCCATTTCGAAACGTAATCAACCACAAGCAATATGTACAGATTCCCGAAGGAGTTGGGAAAAGGACCCATAAAATCAATACTCCAAACGTCAAAAATTTCAACCACTAAGATAGGTTGAAGTGGCATCTCATTTCTTCGGGAAATCTGACCTGTATGTTGACACTATGCATAGGTTTTGCAATGATCAAATGCATCTTTGAATAAAGTTGGCCAATAAAAACCGCATTGCAAAACCTTTTCCGCCGTCTTTCGAGGACCGAAATGACCCCCACATGCCTGATCATGACAAAAAGATATAACACTCTTGAATTCGTCATTAGGGACACATCTGCGAATGATCTGGTTAGGACAATACTTAAACAGATAGGGTTCATCCCAGTAAAAGTGTTTTACTTGGGATAGAAATCGTTATTTGTCCTGTTTTGACCATTCGCGGGGAATAAGTCCCGTAGCAAGATAATTCACAGTATCTTCGAACCAAGGTTCGTCGGATACATTCAAGAGTTGTTCGTCTGGAAAAGAATCATTGATCGGCAGGGTCACAAGTGAAGAAGAGATGCGCGACAGATGGTCGGCTACCACGTTTTCACATCATTTCTTATCTTTAATAACAAGATCAAATTCTTGTAATAGAAGGATCCAACATATTAACCTACTTTTAGCATCCTTCTTCGCCAAAAAATGTTTCAAGGCGGAATGGTCAGTGTACACAACAATTGGTGAGCCAATCAAGTAAGGCCTACATTTTTCTAATGCGAATACAACTGCCAAAAGTTCTTTTTCGGTAGTTGTATAGTTAATTTGAGCATCGTTCAGGGTCTTACTTGCATAATAGATCACAAGTGGCATCTTTTTAATGTTCTATCCTAAGACTGCACCAACTGCAAAATTTGATGCATCACACATAATCTCAAAAGGGTGGTTCCAATCTGGAGAAGATAAAATAGGGGCTGTAGTGAGAGAGTGTTTGAGTGAGTCAAATGCTGCCTCACAATCCGAGTCAAAGTGAAAGGTTGTGTCCTTGGCCAAGAGAAGAGTTAAGGGTCTAGCAATTTTGCTAAAATCCTTAATGAATCACCTGTAAAAGTCTGCATGGCCAAGAAAAGATCGTATATCCTTGACGCATTTGGGATGAGGAAGGTTTTGAATGACATCTATTTTAGCTTTGTCAATCTCAATGCCTTTTCGTGAAAAAACATGTCCAAGCACAATTCTCTCTTGGACCATGAAATGGCATTTTTCCCAATTCAAGGTTAAGTTCTTCTCGTTACAACGAGTAGATGGGATAGGAAGTCAGCAAAAGAATCTCCAAATATCGAGAAATCGTCCATGAAAATCTCCAGAAAATTCTCGACCATGTCCGAGAATATCCCCATCATACACCGCTGAAATGTAGCGGGAGCATTGTATAATCCAAAGGGCATGCGTCTATAAGCAAAGGTACCAAAAGGTCAAGTAAATGTGGTTTTGTCTTGATCCTTTTTGGCAATAGGGACCTGGTTATAGCCAGAGTATCCGTCCATGAAGCAGTAATATTCACATCCAGATAAGCATTCCAGTATCTGGTCAATAAAAGGTAGAGGAATGTGGTCTTTTCTCGTTGCGGCATTGAGTTTTCTATAATCAATACACACATGCCACCCAGTTTGAGTGCGTGTGTGGATTAACTCATTTGCCTCATTTGTTGTGACCGTGATGCCAGATTTCTTAGGGACTACATGAATTGGACTTACCCATTGGCTATCAGAGATTGGGTAAATGATACCATTGTCAAGGCATTTGACGATTTCTTTCTTTACCGCATCCTTCATGATGGGGTTTAACCGTCTTTGTGGTCCTCGGGTTGGCTTGGCTTCATCCATTAGATGTGTATGATGTTCTACAATTAAGGGACTAATCCCTTTGATGTCAGCCATAGTCCAACCAAACACCTGCCTATTAGATCTCAATACCGTTAAAAGCGCATTCTCTTGCTCTGAGGCTAGAGAAGCGGATATGATCACAGGTAAAGATTCATTCTCACCTAAATATGCATATTTAAGATGAGAAGGTAAAAGTTTGAGATCTAATGCTGGCGGAGAAACTATATAAGGTGAGGTCAGCGAATGATATTCGGAGTCACAAAGAAGCTCATAGCCTGCAAAAGATGCAGACTCGGAAATGATGAGTCAAGAGTTTCAGACTCAGGAGTGGAAAGGGTGTCCTCACTAAGATGTGCAAGATCAAACATTGATGTGCTAGTGTCGTCGAGATCTTCAAAGCAAAGTTCATCAACTTCGCAACTTTCGAGAGCAATCTCGTGGACTTGACATCAAGTATGTGAGCAGAGGGTTCAAACGGTTGACTTCCAATTTTATAGATGTTCAGTTCAATTGTCATTTTTCCGAAAGATAGGTTCATTGAACTGTTTCGACAATTAATGACAACATTGGAAGTGGCAAGGAATGGTCGACCCAAAATCACCGGAATTTGGTTCTGTGGGTTCGCTACAGGTTGTGTATCGAGAACAATAAAGTCCACAGGGAATATGAATTCCCGACTTTTATCAACACATCCTCCAGTTCACTCCTAGGTTTGGTGATTGAACGGTCTACCATTTGGAGAGTGCAATGAGCTGGTTTCAACTCTCCCATCCCTAACAGCTCGTAAAAAGAATATGGAAGCAGGTTAACACTTGCACTAAGGTCAAGTAAGGCACGGTTAATGTTTTTAACCCCAATAGAAATCAAGATTGTAGGACATCCAGGGTCCTTACGTTTCTTTGGTAACTGTGGGTTAAAAGCAGTGCTAACATTGTTTGTCATGAAGACCTTTTTAGGCACTTGAGTCTTCCTCTTTCTAGTGCACAAGTCCTTGAGAATTTTCGCATAAGCGGGGACTTGTTGAATAGAATCTAGGAGAGAGATGTTGATGTTAACCTGTTTGAACATTTTCATAATCTTCTCCATATGTGGACTCGATTTGTTTCCCCTTAACCGATTCGAATAAGGAGCTTTAGCAATAAGAGCTGGGTCCAATATCGGAGAAGGTGGTGTGTGTGGAACTGATCCCAGAATAGGAGTGGGGATCATCTTTGGTGGACTAGAAGAGGTATGCTGAGGGTTCGAGCCTTAAGGAAAACGAAGAATAGGCTCGCAAGAAAGTGGTGGGGTAGATAAAGTAGGATTAGAAGTAGAAGTGGATGTGGATGTGGATGTGGAAGTGGAAGTGGAAGCCGGGATGTTATTGATTAATTCATCATGATTATCAATCTCTTCCCCAACTTGATTATTCAGCACTCTTCCAGATCTCAACGTTGTAATGGCATTCACATTGTAATGTTGTGAATGTACAGGATTCGGTAGGGGTTGAGACGGAAGTTTTCCTTTCTCTCTAGCACTCATTTCGGCTTTTAATTGTGCAATTTGTGCTTCCATCGATTTAATACTCTCAGCTTGGGAGTCAGAGTTTTTCTTTATATCATCGACAGAAGATTTAACCTCAGCCAAAACTTGCATGAAATTTTTCAGAATCAAATTCATGGTTTGTGTGAGTGAAGAGGAGTCATCAGTACCGGTCAACTGCAAAGGATTATATGGTGCACGTGTGTTGACCGGATTTTGAAAGTTTTTTATTGATAGGGGTGCTGAGTCAATTGTAATGGTTGCTGTTGTGGTGGAGGACCCCTTTGGAAATTGTTTTGATTTGGAACCATGTTTGGAGTTTGTGATTGGTTCCAAGCAAAGTTAGGGTGATTCCTCCAACCCTGATTATAAGTGGAAGAATACAGATCGTTTCTAGGTCTTTGTTGGAAAGCAGCATTGGTATGCTCTTGACCTTGAAACGGAGAATTTAAAGGGCATTCTTCCGTAAGATGAGATGGATCAGAATAGCATCCACAGACAGTTTTGGGGAGTGACATCTGATTTAGGGAGGCTGCTAAAAATTTATGTTCCATAGCTTCGAGTTTCTTTTGCATTGCTGCCATTTCAGCTCTAACTCCTATAGAAATATCAAGTTGATGAATGTCACCCCTAGACGATGACTGGTTTACACTCTCCCACTGTAAAGTTCTTTCAGCGAAATCTTCTAAAATCTCCAGGCTTCACCATCATCTTTATTCATGAAGGTGCCTTGACACATGGATTCAAGGGTCTGTTTTGTTGTAGGATTAATGCCCTCATACATGATTCTGCACAGATCCCATCTAGGAATTCCATGATGAGGACATTGAACTAACAGATCCTTGAAGCGTTCAAAACACTTCGAGAATAGTTCATTTGGAAGCTGGGTAAATTGATTTATTTCGCTACGGACTTGAGCTGTTTTATGATTAGGGTAGAATTTCTTTAGGAAAGCTGTTACAAATTCTCCCCAGTTCGAAATAGAATGTGCGGCTGTGTTATAAAGCCACTTCTCGGCTATATCGCACAGAGTCAATAGGAGAAAACGTAATCTCATAGCATCCACAGAAATCTGTGAAGTACCCATCATATAGCGCATACATTTTCAAATTTGGTAATAAAGACGTATGCGTCTTCAGATTCGAGACTGTGAAATTTGGATAAAATATTGATGTATTGTGGTTTGATTTCAAAATTGTCCACATTGGCTGGTGGAATGGTGAGACAGGTCAAAAGAGGACCTCGCATAGGGTAGCATCTCTCTTGGAGAGAGATGCGGGGCGGATTCTGCGCACCTGCGGGTGGTGGCAGAGTAGTGTTAAAGAAGTTCGATGGAGAACCGTCCATTGAAGTGGGTGTGGTAGTGGGTGAAGAAAAAGAAGACCTAGAATTACCGACTTCGGAGTCGATAGAAGGAACGCAGACAAGATGGGCACTAGAATCCCGTGTCCAGCCGAGCATGCACTAAATGGTTTAGCACAAGTGGCAGCGTTAAGTGATAATTATGGGAAAAGTGGTGTTTATTTGAAAAAGACGGATTTTGAAAAATTCACACAAACAATACACAAGCAACCCTAAATCTAGTGGTCACCTAGGTTAAGTCTCTAGACCGCTCCTAGACTTCCAGAAGACAAGTCACAAGATAAATTCTCTACTGCCTCTTTGCCCCTTCTGTGGCCAGGTAAGTGCCAGGTAAGTGGGAGGTTCTCCACTGCGTAAGTAGTGGGACTAATTAAGTAACCACTTGCCTTAGACACACTTGCCTTAGACACCATAAAAGAAACGCGGATAAACAATAGATTATCCACGACCCCCTTCTGTCCTAAGTGAGCGCGACCGTCCTTAGAGTCATGTCTAGATATTTTTTAGTTAATGAGGGCGATGCGTGTAGGGTTCCTAGGCACCCTAATGAGGTCTCACAAGGCATCAACCATGCCAATTTCAAATTTAAACGGTGCCGAGAAACCCTAAACTAGGGATCGTTGGCTAGATATTTAGGCGAAAAAGTAAACTAGTTAACACTTAACTAAGAGATACGGAAATACAACCTTTGTAGATCCGGTTCTCCACCTCCATAGCTCCGCAATGAAGTCTCCTCACTGTCTATAACAAGTCCCGGGCTCTAGCGTCGGCTTCATCGGAGAATGGACGGGCTAGGTCATCGATGTCCATGCCGAAGATGATCTACGTCGAGGCATCGCTAAATCAAGCTCCGACTTCACCAAGTCAAGAAACTTATAAAGAAAACATATTCTACTACTTGGCAAGAGGTAGAGGATGAAGAAATAGGAAGTGGGTAGACTTTAGAATTGGATTTCTCACTTGTTTTCACATTCCACCATTGTTGGTAGAAAGCTTTCTTCAAGGTTGAAGATGAAGAAGAAGAAGATAATGATATGATAAGTTAATTGGAATAGAAAAAATAAAAAGAATCCTTATCATAACATTAACTATAGTTAGGTGTAGAGAAATGACTAAGGTTAAAAGAATGGTTAGGGTTAAGCTTGAAGACAAAATGGTCATATGGTCAAAGCTTCATGAAGCTTCATCAAGCTTCATGAAAGAAAGAAAGAATGATAACCATTTTGTTTTCTTTTGTCATTTCATTTTAATCCAAATAAAAAGATAAATGAATGGACAAATAAAAAGAAACCTTAACCATTTACTTAACCTAGGTTTAATTCTTTACACTAACCAATTTTGCATGCATCATCAAACATGATACAATCAAGTGCACAAAAATATATCGCATATACAATGCGCACAACCGAGTGAGAAAATCCATCTTAAGTGAACCGATACTAGTTAATGCAAAGTAATATATCAAATATATAATTATGCATTAAATCATTAAATCAACACTTGATTTAATGATCCGGTCATATCGCATATAACCGACTAATATCAACAGTAACAACTTATCGAATCAACACTTGATCCGATAACCCGGCTATATCGCATATAACCGATCAATGTCACATATCGCGAGAATCGAATACAGTATCACATACTGGTATCATTCTCGGTCCCGCACATATCTCATACGCGCTCCTATTTCGTTTCGCTTGAGCCAGGAAACCTCTGTGTAGGACTCTAAAGACTCGTCAATACGCCGGCAGCAGGTGATGATCATATCAAACACCCACAAGCCGCAAGCGGTCTGCTAAACGTAACGGCCACCCGGGTATTGAGCGATCAGAAGATCGACGAGCAAGCCCGCTCACACTCCTGTGAATCCAACCAGTAACACTACCGTACAGTCCGGTCTGATCGTCTGATATGTCGCATATCTCGCCTAGGGGTGGTAAACGTCAGACCCCAATAGCTCGATAAGTCGTGTCGATATGAGGCTCATAACGGGTCGAGAAACTACTGGTAACACTTACCAGCAATTCTCTGAGCAGCCCTGGCCAGGGACTTCCTGTTATAGCCAATCGAACACAGTGCAACATCAACTCCCTATACCGGGAGAGACGAATCCCCTCCTATCGCTCATTGCCTCCATGTGACTCGGGACTGTACTCAAAAATCACCGTTTTGCATGCCCTCTTGGACGTGGTAAGATGGAAATCAAAGCATAGTGGGAACCACACAAGACTCTATGACGATCTCGGGTCAACAGACTACTCTGTACCAGTGTCACCAGAGAACTGCCATCTGACGTAAGGTATAATACCATCTGGGAGTTCTCGGCGAGTCCGTCCAGTGTACCCAGTCTCTACTGAGCACCCGTATATCATCTCTGATGTCAAACACCAATGGATATGGGATCATCCATCGCCCATCTGTATGGGTCGAGAAGGTATACGCTAGTCTACTCTGGTATATCGATGCCCCGTCTCGATACACCCACGACTAGGGACTTTCAAGGATGTACTTATGGACTACCATGTCCCCACTAGTATGATCCGCATCATAGTCCAGGTAGTCAAGTACAGATCCTAAGGGCTTTACCAACATGTAACAGAGAGACAATTAGTGTACACGTTAAGGTAAAGATCAACCAGATAGCATACTATCATGTCGAGCAAGAAAGTCCTCCCTATATATGTCCCAGCATCCACTACAATATACATCCAATGTACAGTAATGGCCTCTAGGGCATACATATAACTAACAATCTTCCACTTGCACTAGGGCCATCTGTAGCAGTGGTTGCAGTATCTCATACTCAACCATCCCATAAAAAAAATCTCTCTTTGGGAACAGGCCTTTGTGAGTGGATCCGCTGTGTTGTCCTCAGAATCTACTCTCCTTACCTCGATCACCCTGGAGATCAACTATCTCCATGATCAGGTGATGCGGCCTCAGAATACGCCTGGGTCACTGATGGGACGGGTGTTCCTTGGCATAAGCCACAACTCCATTGTCTCACAATGGTAGGAACGTAGTTCATCTCATGAACCAATATATACCCAAACAGCCTCTTTAGTAGCATCTTAAATAGCGATGTATCAAGCCTTTATCGTCTAGTATGCCACGGTATCTAGCTTGGAACTCTTCCAACATACCGTCCCTTTACTGAGGGTAAAGACAATGCCTGCGACTGATATTCAGTCGTCTTTATCACCCTGGAACCCTTCCAGTGATTCTCCCCAGGATCGATTGATACCATCTCACTACAACTAGTGAGAATCCTAACATCCAATTAGATCTATCTCATAGATCCAAAGTCCAGGATTTAGTAGGTATCACTTTGATCCTATATGGAGAATCATTGTGATAAACGGAGATTGATCGATCGTAGCATAGGAAACTCCTTCCCTATCAAGAGTATGTCATCCACGTACTCTACGAGGATCACCAGCATACTCCCTACTACCTTTTTGTTTATACAAGGTTCATCTACCATTTTGATGATGTCAAACTCTTTGACTACCCCATCAAAACAGATGTTCCAACTCCGCGATGCCTGCTTTATCCTATAAAGCATCTTGCACACGTTTCCGCTGCTCCCACTGTCTACGAGGCCCTCTGGCTGTGTACTTATAGACGCTCTCTTCTAAATCATCATTTAGAAAAGCAGTCAAGACACCCAATCACCAGATATCGCAGTCATGGTATGTAGCCGTGACAAGTAGGATCTGGATGGACTTAAGCATAGCTACTTGAAAAGGTTTGATCATTACCCACACCTGGTCAATGATACAAACTTTTAACAAGTCTAGCTTTGAAAGTCTCAACTTTTCCATCTACACCAAGTAATCTTCTCAAGATATACTTGCTCCTGATGGGGATTTAACCCTTCAGATATAGCAACTAAAGTCCATACTTTGTTGGTGTATAAGGATTCCATCTCAGATCACTAAGCATCCAACCCCCGATGGCCAGCTCGAAACTAGTTGGGTCATCATCTCATGATGCAATCCTCGCTCCCACTGTCATAGAGAAACCGAAGTATCTCTCAGGTGGGTGAGGAAGCCTACTAGATCGGCGGAGAGGCTGAGGTTCGTTGGAATCTACTGAATCCTTTGGTTCTACCAAATCATCTGCTGTTGTTTGTATAGCTGGAACCTTTCCAGTTCTACATTACAGGCTTTGCCTCGAGCTTTTCCGGATTTTGCTTTCAGACATAGGCCGGTCAACCCCAAATCTTAACTAGCTTAAGACATAGGCTCTTCCCTTTCCATATCACATATGAAATGGTAGGCAACTGATTTGATTCGAACCCTATTCAATAGGTATGCTGCTTTTCAAGCGCATAACACCCAAAAGGAAATAGGTAACTCAGTATTACTCATCATAGAGCACACCTTATCACATAGGGTGTAATTGCTCCATCCCGATATACCATCGTGCTATGGTGTATACGGAGGAGTAATGTTGAGAGAGAATCTCATTCTCCTTTAGAATAATCCAGGAATTCCGTGCTCAAGTATTCTCCTCCTTGATCTCATCAAAGGACATAACACTTTTACCCGTATTGGTTCTTTACTTCTAACTTATATTCTGTGAATATCTCAAAAGGTTCGGACTTATGTTTCAACAGGAACGTATGTCTGAATCTTGAGAGATTATCAGAGAATGTAATGAAGTAAAAGAACCGGTCTTGGCATGTGTAGACAGGGGACCTACATACATCAACATGTATCATCCCAAGAGTTCACTAACTCTTTCTCTGTTACCAATAAACAGAGCTGTGGTCATCTTATCTTTGTGACATGACTGGCGAGTTTCACAAGATGTAAATTCAAACTAATTTAAATATGCATCTTAATGTAACTTAGCTAGTCGGGTAGCATTGATCTGACCTAGTCTACAATACCTCAAGAAGGATTCGTTCATTTCTGAACTCTTCCTCTTGTGTGTGTTCCATATACTAAGAACTGTAGTTTGATTTAGAACATCAATGCTTTTAGATAACGTGCCTGATCCGATCAACTTTTGATATAGGAAATGTTCAAAAACATTATCCAACAATACAAAATTTTATCATTTCTTTGCTGATAAAGAGACTGATATGATTTTGTATATCAGGTTCGGTATCTAATAACATTCGTTCAGAACCAATGTATTGGTAATACAGGGTGACAGTGACCAACAGACTTGGCTGCAACACTTGCCCCGTTTTCTGCCTCATGAAACTTATCACCCGTTCTCAGTTCTCTACCTTTCTGTAACCCTATGTAACAGATTACATATCTGGGATCCTGATCTGGTATCAAATACCCAGGACGCAGAGGATACTGAGAAACAGTTCTTTGTAATGAACACACCCGAAGATGATGCATCAGCATGCACTCTCTTCGTTTGGGCGGCACGGGAAATCTGGTATTCCCCAATTTCCTGCTCTGTCTTATAACAATTATAAGTTGGAGCGGGACCAACGTTTCCCAGCTCAGTATAACAAGCGAGTTCGGTCAATATTCCGTTTTATTATCTTGATTAAGGCGTGATATGGTCGCTACCTGGAGAGAGAGAGAAGAAAACACTCAGCGTGCGCTCTTGCAAGAATAGATTGGTTATTATTTTATCTAATCAGGATGGCTCCCACTGCTTTTTATCAAATCTTCCTTCAAACCCTAAAAGGAAAGACTAGCCGGGATTAATTACACACTACAAGTTCGCCAATCTTTCAGCCAGGCCAGTGTCGGTACTTTGAGGGAGGTCCCCCGTGCTTTCGCACGAACCTAATTAATGTAAACCTCGTTTTCCCAGAGGCGTAACCCCGTTGACACCTTTCTAGACACCTACTTGATCGGCTAATTGTAATGTATAAAACTCTCCCAGGAGTAACTCTTACTCGCAGCGGGTATCGGGATCCAACTATCTCATAGAAGGTATGCAATCTCATTGCAAATTTCAACACTTGAAATTCCCGATAATATTTTGCCCCTAGCGTCCTATGACCTTGACGGAGGCCAAACAACCCATAGTCCGCTAGTCAAGTTCAACCCGTCATTTCCTGATTGAATTAAACCCACCCGCACGACCCTTGACGGAGGCCAAACAACGCCGTACGAATACCCTAATCCAATCGCATCATATGCTAGCAGATAAGCACTAGTTAGCTACCGTACACTACGCCTTGACGGAGGCCAAACAACCGCAGCACGAATACTAACTAGTACGTATCTGAAATGACGGAGGGCTACGACAGGTTTTTCTGAAAACCTATTGCGTAATGAACTTGATATCGTTGTAGAATCAAATGAATTTTGAAATGGAGTGTTTTTGAGGCTTTTCTAGTTTTGCTAAAGGAGTCACTCCCGGTGAAGGGATCGTCGGTCCTTTCCTCGTCGAATGAGGTGCGGGATATATCATATATATCACTGTGCAAAGCAGAACTCTTAAAAGCAATCAAAAGACAAACCGAGTGTGTAGCATCTGCCAGTTATTGCTAAAGGAGTCACTCCCGGTGAAGGGATCTCGGTCCTTTCCTTATCGAATAAGGTGCAGGATATATCATATACACCGCTGTGCAAAGCAAGAACTGTAGCTACCTGTTTTATTTTGAAATTCGATTCTACAACATCTTAGGTTTCTTTTATTTCATTAATCACATTAATGAAGTCCCATCATTTAAGTACCTAAACATCACAGATAAATACGACGTACACTTATGCCATCCGCATTCGCCTCGATGTCCCCTCGTGCACCGTTAGGTTAGGTAACTAACGACAGAGCGGGGCAGGGCTAGCGCGGGTGTAAAACATAAGTAACGTCTATATAATATATCATATATACTATATAAAGTATCTATCACAGAACATCACATGATCACATCACAGATATCGCAGCAGAAGAATATCATATGAAATATTGGATATACTAGGACGTCCGTATTTTCAATACGAGCCAGTATAAAACACGGATTCCACGGTTGTGATGAATAGCCAAACCCACACCCCTAGACCCCTACGAGAGCGGCAAGCAACCCTACCAATTCTGGAGTTAGGAGACCCGGCCTCGACTCCTCGAGTTGGTCTCCCACTGGACTCCAGAACCCGGTTACTTGTGCCCTCCTCCTTGGGTCTATCCTAGTGCAGAAAAGTAAATAATATACAAACGGTGACTACTTCCGCAACCTGGAAGTGCCCCAATAAAAGAATATTACATACAAGTTTTTACATGAATGAAAATGAAAAACACTCATCTCACATAAAAAACCCCGGCTATTCAAACACGACGATCCAATATAACATATCCAGCAACACATAACATCACATGTCATCAACGTAAGTAAATATGTCTATCCCAATTGTCGTTGGCATATAGCAACGAAACCGGCGATATCACATATTACACTTACGGTCACAGAAAAGAAAGTGCAAAACTACAACAGTTGGAATCCGCAACCACCTCAGACATCGCATGCCTGACCAAATGAATTACTTAGACATCGCATGCCTAACAATTATAAACCCCGCATTTTAGTCTCAAAATCGAAAACACTTTTCAATACCTGGTCGGGCAATTCAACAGGATTCCCGACAATTTGATCGAATGCTCGTCGCAAACTTTAGTAGGCGGCCGCACCCCCAATACCGTCGACGAAGTGCACCAAAGCGGAACACCGCTGCCGCGAGCACCCGGACGGATGCTTTCGGCGACGGGGTTCTCCTACAGTCACTTGGTCGGGGCTATTGAGTGAGGCTGTCTATTAAGTTTACCCGGCGAGTATCCGCGTACGCTACGTGATTGCGACGGACTTTTGATCACATCAAAATTCCGTAGCAACCGATCAAGTGAGACTAAACTGCTATGTTTATAACATTCATTCAGTTATCTCATAACTTTTTGTGAATTCCAATTATTGTATCACATTCCAGATAATTAGAAAATGTTAAACTTTCCGATCGAACAATCGAACACCCAAGTTTTCCCGAAACAGCTCATCACATGAAACAAGTCTAACAACATTCAGTTCGTGCCTCAGTACCGACGGTCCAGCCGTAGAAGGGTCAAGCCAACGCCTCACATGTGGCACGCCGTACTGCCCCAAACCCGAAGGTTCAAAGGGCAGTTCAAGACGGTCACATAATCGAGTTAAGGTTTGTTGTCTTCTAGAGGGTCCGTCGCGTTACTTGCACTACTTAGAACGTCGTTAAACTACGGAAAAATCCAACACTTGGAAATTTCCCGACAGGGGAAAAATTGGGTATTTATATCCGGTCGAACTTTTTAACATATTCTAAAATTTATCCGGAAAGCCACATAGACAAAATTTGACAATCCGATCGAAACACCGAGTCCCCAAAACAACCCCAGAAAATTCAACTGTTGAATAAAATTTAAAAATTCCCATAAAATCCAGCATCAGAAAAGAGGAGTTACTGTGCAAAGATAACAGTGATATAGGACTGTACGGCCGCGGAACCGCCGCATGAGCCTTGTTCATGCCGCGGAACCGCGGTGGAATAGTGGAATTGGGCCCACGAATTTCACAGTAACTCTTAGATATTCCTGCTGAATTTTTTAGCAATTTTTAATTTAGGAAAATCCCAGAATTTGGAAAAAGTCCAGAGAGCTATTTTGGGAATGGGTTTTCGGTTCGTCCGGCTTTCAAACTCCGTCTAGACTTCGCCTAAGGCTCTAGCTAGGCTCTGATACCACTGTAGGTCAGGCAGCCACCCCATCCAATGGGGTCGCCGTGGCACCAACGGGTCCCTCAGCCGCTACTTTTTACGCATGCCCCCTCGCGAGGACTACAACCCGCCGGAACACCTTCCGGTCTCGGGACACCCTGGGGGTAAGAGCCTATGCTTCGCCACACTGTCACACAGTGAGAACCCCCCATAGGTCGACATCCAATGCCTAGTAACTCTGATACCACTGTAGGGTTCCTAGGCACCCTAATGAGGTCTCACAAGGCATCAACCATGCCAATTTCAAATTTAAACGGTGCCGAGAAACCCTAAACTAGGGATCGTTGGCAAGATATTTAGGCGAAAAAGTAAACTAGTTAACACTTAACTAAGAGATACGGAAATACAACCTTTGTAGATCCGGTTCTCCACCTCCATAGCTCCGCAATGAAGTCTCCTCGCTGTCCATAACAAGTCCCGGGCTCTAGCGTCGGCTTCATCGGAGAATGGACGGGCTAGGTCGTCGATGTCCATGCCGAAGATGATCTACGTCGAGGCATCGCTAAATCAAGCTCCGACTTCACCAAGTCAAGAAACTTGTGAAGAAAACACACTCTACTACTTGGCAAGAGGTAGAGGATGAAGAAATAGGAAGTGGGTAGACTTTAGAATTGGATTTCTCACTTGTTTTCATATTCCACCATTGTTGGTAGAAAGCTTTCTTCAAGGTTGAAGATGAAGAAGAAGAAGATAATGATATGATAAGTTAATTGGAATAGAAAAAATAAAAAGAATCCTTATCATAACATTAACTATAGTTAGGTGTAGAGAAATGACTAAGGTTAAAAGAATGGTTAGGGTTAAGCTTGAAGACAAAATGGTCATATGGTCAAAGCTTCATGAAGCTTCATCAAGCTTCATGAAAGAAAGAAAGAATGATAACCATTTTGTTTTCTTTTGTCATTTCATTTTAATCCAAATAAAAAGATAAATGAATGGACAAATAAAAAGAAACCTTAACCATTTACTTAACCTAGGTTTAATTCTTTACACTAACCAATTTTGCATGCATCATCAAACATGATACAATCAAGTGCACAAAAATATATCGCATATACAATGCGCACAACCGAGTGAGAAAATCCATCTTAAGTGAACCGATACTAGTTAATGCAAAGTAATATATCAAATATATAATTATGCATTAAATCATTAAATCAACACTTGATTTAATGATCCGGTCATATCGCATATAACCGACTAATATCAACAGTAACAACTTATCGAATCAACACTTGATCCGATAACCCGGTTATATCGCATATAACCGATCAATGTCACATATCGCGAGAATCGAATACAGTATCACATACTGGTATCATTCTCGGTCCCGCACATATCTCATACGCGCTCCTATTTCGTTTCGCTTGAGCCAGGAAACCTCTGTGTAGGACTCTAAAGACTCGTCAATACGCCGGCAGCAGGTGATGATCATATCAAACACCCACAAGCCGCAAGCGGTCTGCTAAACGTAACGGCCACCCGGGTATTGAGCGATCAGAAGATCGACGAGCAAGCCCGCTCACACTCCTGTGAATCCAACCAGTAACACTACCGTACAGTCCGGTCTGATCGTCTGATATGTCGCATATCTCGCCTAGGGGTGGTAAACGTCAGACCCCAATAGCTCGATAAGTCGTGTCGATATGAGGCTCATAACGGGTCGAGAAACTACTGGTAACACTTACCAGCAATTCTCTGAGCAGCCCTGGCCAGGGACTTCCTGTTATAGCCAATCGAACACAGTGCAACATCAACTCCCTATACCGGGAGAGACGAATCCCCTCCTATCGCTCATTGCCTCCATGTGACTCGGGACTGTACCCAAAAACCACCGTTTTGCACGCCCTCTTGGACGTGGTAAGATGGAAATCAAAGCACAGTGGGAACCACACAAGACTCTATGACGATCTCGGGTCAACAGACTACTCTGTACCAGTGTCACCAGAGAACTGCCATCTGACGTAAGGTATAATACCATCTGGAAGTTCTCGGCGAGTCCGTCCAGTGTACCCAGTCTCTACTGAGCACCCGTATATCATCTCTGATGTCAAACACCAATGGATATGGGATCATCCATCGCCCATCTGTATAGGTCGAGAAGGTATACGCTAGTCTACTCTGGTATATCGATGCCCCGTCTCGATACACCCACGACTAGGGACTTTCAAGGATGTACTTATGGACTACCATGTCCCCACTAGTATGATCCGCATCATAGTCCAGGTAGTCAAGTACAGATCCTAAGGGCTTTACCAACATGTAACAGAGAGACAATTAGTGTACACGTTAAGGTAAAGATCAACCAGATAGCATACTATCATGTCGAGCAAGAAAGTCCTTCCTATATATGTCCCAGCATCCACTACAATATACATCCAATGTACAGTAATGGCCTCTAGGGCATACATATAACTAACAATGCGAATGCAAGTTTGTGATTTTTGGGGCTTAGGAAGGGTAATGAAATCCCCACCTAATCTGAATTTGGTCTTTGCCCCTTAATTTCCGTATTAAAAATGCAAACAACCAAGATCAAACACGCATAATTTTTCTTTTTGCGGCGCTACAAATTTTTTTGCAAGGAAACCTGCGGAAATTGGTTAATGGATAGAGCAGGGAGGAGATAAGAAAGACAGAAATTCACCTAGAAAATTTGGAGCAGTAAATCCTCTAGAATACCATGGAACCGCTGCGATATGCCTCTAACTGCCGCGGATGCGCGGTCTTATGATGAGATCCCTGCACAAAAAATTGGTACAGATGCTTCTGTTGCCCTACCGAGCTCCCTGAGATGCTCTGAAAATTTTTCCTCTCGCTCCACAGATTCCACATCTCCTTGCAACAAATCACAACAAATCGTTAAGCGCTTGTTGCGAATTTTGATCTAAAAATTCTGATGGAATAATAAATTTTTCAACTCAATTAACAAAAACGAACAAATTAGCATACATCTCCGGCAACGGCGCCATTTGATTGATCTTATCTTCGCGTGTATTTGGAAATGTTTCACAACCAAAGAAATTTATAAACCGCAATCAATTAACGGTGTCTTTTGTAAGTTCGCTTAGCGAGTACGGATCGTCCACAGAGAAAGTGTGATTTGTTTGAAATCGTTTTAGTTGAGTTGAAAATTAAAAGATAAAAGAAAATGCAAGAAAATTGATTCAAGATTTGTGAGTTTTCATTTCAAGAAACATAAAGAAAATAAAGCTCTAGAATCAAGAAATGTCTCAATCAATTTAGTTATCAAGATTTGTAAAGTAGCTTGTAGGAATCGATCCAATTGATAGTGATGATGAATATTAATGATTACTAATTCTTATCTATTGAAGATTTGTTGCTAGATCGATGACGATCAATGAGGTTTAGGGATCTATTGAGGAAACTAGGGTTTCTCCATCATCATCCCTTGTCCTTTCATTGATTATCATTCAAATTCTAGTCTCTATCAAACTAAATCACCGATCGTTGATCTCTAATTTGGAGCGAAGAAAGCGATCTCACTCAAATTAGGTTTTCGATGATTCAGTTTTCTAAAGTTTACAAAACTCATAAGACTTAAGAATTGTTCAAGAATTTCATCATCATCATCTACCTATTCTCTCGATTCCACTACAAGCGGAGTTTTCACTTAAATATTATGAAAAAGAAAAGAATCAAGAATCTATAACTCTTCATAATGCAGGAATGTAAAAAAAAGCAAGATTTAGAATTTTCACCTTTTATTAATCAACGTTTAGGTACAATTCACTCAAAGATTACAAGATTTGAGAAGGTAACTAGATCGTCGAAACTAGCTTCGCTTCGGTCCTCTTGAGTCGCGGATCTTCGTGGATCTCTTGCTCGGATGAAGATTGGCGTTGCTTCAAAATGGCTCGTTGAAGGCTTGCTTGATTCGGTACTCGATGAATCTTGATTTGGCTCAAATTATGTCACCCAATTTGATTTGAATTGATTTGGATTTTGCTAGAATTTTTTACCCTAATTGATGAACAACCCTTGTAATGAAGCCCTGGGTCCCCTTTTATAGTTTTCCCTCAAGCTTCCCCTAGAAGCTAGGTCAATCTTCTCAAGGAAGCTTAGTTGTTATGAAGCTTGCATAGAAAGCTAGGTAGGTATTAAGCTTGCACAAGAACCTTGGCTGTTAGAAGGGAAGCTTCTGGAGAAATCTACACAATTCGAAGCGTCTTGGAGAAACTTGGCAGTTGAAAGGAGGTCTCGGGGAAAATTACCGACTGCTGATGAGTCGGATCGGCCGCGGATCCCCGGCGGATCGGCCTGACTCGGCCGCGGATCCGCGGCCGTTTGGTGGAGTTGCTGCATAAAATTTTCAGGGTATTCTGATGTTGGATTTATGGCACTTTCCTGATGTCTGGAATATTTTTATACTTTCTTGTTTACCGCCAGAATTCAAGTCTTTGACTTGATGCGTTTTATCAGCACTTTTTAGTAGTTCCAGCTCTTTTACCTGGAGAATTTCCTGCACACAATCTCGAGACAAGTGTTGATATACAAAAGATCATGCGTGTAATAATAAACACACAATTTCCCTCATAATACCGGTTATAATGTATAACACATGTTATTTGATATTTCACAGACGAATTGCTAATATGTGCTATATTTATACCAAACACCTTTAGATGATTACAAAGAGTAGGGAAATTGATGTGTTAAAAATGCAATATTTTTGAATAATCAGTTCTCAAATCCAGAAATCTCATGAAAAAAGAATCGCATATGCATGTAACCACGATGGAATAGTAAGTTCAAGCACATAATGGTACTGTAAGGTATAACCGGTGTTTTCATATAAGTATGTCATGTAACTAGGTAAGGAAGTGCAATATCTAAACTAGCATGTGCGGTAATGTGTACTAAACAATAACTGTAATTCTACAATTTAGGGAACAATACGGCGATATAGTGGTTTCTAATGTGTACGTGGTATGGAAATTACCAATGATGAGTGTGTGAGCCGGTGAGTATGTATATGTGCAACATGCGCTTCATCAGTAATGGTGCATGTGTCCTAGCAGATAAAGTCATATAAAGATAAACACAAGGAAACGTAGTAGATACATTGCCAAAGAAAAGTAATACGAGCGTAACAGAAATAAGAAAAGCGTAAACGCGAACAGTATAAAATATGTGACTATATATGAACCATACAGTATAGCTTAAAATAGTACGAATCGTTGTTTGAAAATATGGGCTACGGTGTTTTTGATAAAAGATGCAATTTGAAAATTCGTAGTGTCCCTTGAGATTGTCATTTAAAAGTGCATGACGATTCGTTAGTTTTGAAAATTGGTATGGTTCTAAATATATCCTAATATCTACTTAAGTGATCTAAATCAATATCCTCGAGTCGATATATATGTGTCGGCGATTCATCCTCATCATATCATGTATGGTATAATCTATCGTACGGTATCATCAAATCAAAGTATGGAACTATCGTCCTGTACATCATAACATCTCATATCATCATATATATATATCATCTCATGTCATATCTTAGCATATGTATATATAGATTGCCTCGCATCCTCATATCAAACTTATCGACTCGTGTAATCTTAATTCATCATATCATCTCGTACTTATACTCATGGTTATATATATGTGTGTGTGTGCACCTATGACTTATGGACTAAGAAAACTAAAACTAGGGATATACCTTCCTACATGTACACTACTATGGTTTATAGTATCCCAGAACCCTATTAGCTGGGTATACACATCTAAAAAAATCAATATATATATATATACTGTATTTCTAATATCCTAATACTATGGTTGCGGGGGTGCTATGCGCCATCCACCCGACTTCCCCCGTAGATATTAATCTACTCACCCACTATCCTCGCTCTAACTGAAGTCGATGAACGCCTTACTCTCCTTCGTCGCCCCGGAAGTTCACGTACATGTACCTATAAGTCAAAACACACCGCGTCGAAATCCAAATCAACTCTTGAAAACCTATACGGCAAGAGAAGTGTACATAGGTTAGAGCCCAATGTTTAAAATAACTCGCTACGTAGCTCGCTATTTTGCGCTACGTAGCATAGCTTAGTATATTCGCTACGCAACTTTGGAAAAAAACTCAAATACAAAATAGCTTACGTTTTTTCTTCAAATAGCTTACGTTTTTTAACAAATAGTATACGCTACGCTATGCGTACGCTATTTTCATATAAAATTTTCTATTAAAATTCTTAAGATTTCAGTATCTAATCCTAAACTATACGAACACAGTTTCATTAAAGTTCTAATATCTTAATTTGAAATCATATTTAGTAGACATGATTCTCAAACAAAGATTATTTAATTGATTTTCGATAGGTTTAATCTAGTATGAATCATGTATATGAACTCAAGTATTGAAAATTTTGAAAATAATTTATTTTTGGAATTTCAAGGAGCAGAGAAACTACTACTATAAAAAATATTGTTATATTACCTATTTTTCTATGTTCCCAAGCCAATTTTATATCTTTATAATAATATAATTTATTGTAAATGAGATGATTATATTAATAATTAATAATTCATGTAGCTTACGCTATGCGCAAGGCTTTTTGCGTTTTTGCTATTCAGTAAAAGAACGCTACGCAAAAACTCAAAAACGCAAAAACTCAAAAACATGCATGCAAGAATAACTAAACAACTCCCGACGTTGACGTACAAACGTCAAACGATCGAGTCAAAACTCAAATATCAAAAACTTAGTTTTCAAAAGTCGTAAAACAAAATATGAAACATAGTAAAACACTCCCATATTTTACCTAAGATGAAATTAGGACATTCTGCACATTGAATAGGCCTAGATACCAGATGATTGAGCCATGGACTAAAAACCAAACCCTAACTCAAAAATGTGGCCGCAAATTACGGCCATATCTATTAAATTTGCGGCCAGGAATAGAAGATGGGGGCTCGGGCTTCTAGGGTAGCTTCCTACATGTTTGCACATCTCACTGTACTCGCTATTTAACTTTTAGAGCTCCGGGGTAATACCGGATTCCATTAGAACATCACAATTCAACAAAAACCCAATATCGGAATATTCTAAGTTCACCAAACTTAAACCTCTTGACTCTAAACTAACACTAGAGCATAGGAAACTTAAAACTTGAAGGAAGAAGAAGGTTTTATCTTATGGAGCAACTCAATAAAACTCCTAGATGACCGAAAGTGCTCAAAACTCTAACTTGATCTCACCATGGTGTGTAGGAGGAGGTAAGGATCAACTTTTACGAAGGAAACATGAGAATTTGATATGGTTTTCGGTGGTGGTGCATGGTTGTAGTGAGGGTGAAGGAAGATGTGATGAAAAAGAATGAGAAGAAGAGAAATGAGAAGATGAAGAAGAAATGTGTGAAGGGTGCTCATGGTTGAAGGCAACCATACTCTCTCTCTTCATAAATCATGGTCACATCGATGTCCTTCTCTCATAAATTCTTTTTCTTTTTTTCCCTTTTCTTAAAACAAAACCATATTACAAAAATAAAATCTAAATACAACATGTCACAAAATGTCATGCACACTTAAATACATGGTTAACAAAAATGGATTTGGCTTAATGCATAATTAGTAATATACTAATCAAGTTTAGCATAAAATTGTATGTAAATAATTGTATAATAATTTATAAAAGCCCAAATCCAATAAATGCTTTCATAATTAAAAATTCATTTTAATTTCTAAATATTTTTCAAAATATAGGTATATAATTATACCATTCTATGAAAACTCAAATCCATACTCGTATAGTTTTCGTGAAATTTATTATTTTATTATTTAAATTCCAAAAATATTATTTTATATTTTCTGAAATGTTACACTTCACTTCCCTTAGTAGTACTGCTTCTGCCCATTTAGAGAAGTAGTCGGTCGCTACCAACATGAACCGATATCTTTTGAATGATGTCGGTTCGATAGGACCATGTTTACCGCCGAGAAACCGGACCGAGACGTTGGGACGTCTAGCCTGAATTTGAGGGCTGATACTATTTGGACATATCCATCCACCTCTCCGAAGATACCAAGTTGATTTATGACACCATATATCGGAGGTTTGGATAGATGCGACTATTGTAGCAGCCTTCATCAGATTCTCTCTCATTTGTGAGGGGTTTTTGATTGTAGGGACGCTCTTTCCTGCAGGCGCAAGCCCCTACAATTAATTACGTTACAACATTGCGATAACCATTTTCTCCTGCTCCAGTGGTTTATTTCGTGTCAAGTCTTGTTTGTTTTATTTTGGATTGCCCGTGAATTGTATACGGAGACTAATTTATGTCGTCGTCCGTAGGGCGCGGATTAGTCCAAATCCGTATATTTGTGATTTGGGTTTGGGTCAAGGATTTGCTTGACGGGGTCTACGTTGGTAGCTTGGTTTGCCAACGGGAATAAATTTAGGACGCATTTCTCACATTTGTGAGGTCCATCCATTCATAGGATATTTGAGTTTGATCTAAGAATCGTTAATCATATTTGAGAATAAGATTGACTTAGAAAAAAATGAGCATATGGGCTCAATTATTTTAGTTTAAGAACATCCCGGTCCATTATCACCATGTTTGGGGCGACGCGTTAGTTTAGGGACATCTCGTTCCAACATTCCCGTTTTAGGGACTAAGGTTAGTTTAAGAACATTTCGGTCCATTATTCTCATTTTGGGGACGAATGCCAGTTTAGGGACATTTCGGTCCAATATTCCCATTTTGGGGACGAATGCCAGTTTAGGGACATTTCGGTCCAACATTCCCATTTTGGGGACGAATGTCAGTTTAAGGACATTTCGGTCCAACATTTCCATTTTAGGGACGAATGTTAGTTTAAGGACATTTCGGTCCATTATTCATCTTGCGCGTACGTGTATTTGTTACGTGACGGAATGAACAATGGTGTTATGGAAAGCACCCAATTTGGGATGCGGTCTGATTTGAGGTGTGCACATCAATTTGGAAGTGCATTAATGTGGGATGAAAGGAGTTGCTGGTTGTCGGGACCTGCCACCTCTCTGAAGACGCTGAGAAATTACAACGACATATATCAGAGGTGTGGAAAGATGTACACGTGAACCAAATTCCGTATTCTAAGGAAAGATCATGATGGATCATCCAAGAATCGTTAGTCTTAATTGAGACTAAAATTAACTTAGAAGGTATGTGATAAAGATCGTTAGTCATGTATGGGACTAAGATCAGTTTGGATATCATGAATATAAGCTTAGACAATTTGGGCTAAGATTGGGTTTCTGTATCACCCAGCAGTGCTAAGAACTCAGTTGCATATAGCGCTTACGTGTATTTCACGTGAGGAGTTGAAATAGTGCTAAGCTCTAGTCTTTTGTGGCACTCACGTGTGTTTCACGTGAGGCGCTGAGCGTCTGGCGCTCACGTGTGTTTCACCTAAGACGCTGAGCGTCTGGTGCTCACGTGTGTTTCACGTGAGGTGCTGCACTAGTGCTGAGCACAAAACTTTTCTGTTTTCTGGCGCTCATGTGTGTTTCACGTGAGGCGCTATGTAACTTGGCCGTGGGTGCTCACGTGTTTTTCACGTGAGGCACTGAGTTCTTTAGAGATTTAATCTCCGTTGATATTTTTAGAGAACTTAAAGCTCTATTAATAGAATTTTGACCATTAACGATCACCAAGATCACTATTTTGAGAATCTGGGATCATGTTCTTGATTTGAAGGAACTAAGTTCCTGGACTCCATATTCTCCAAGTTCTTTTATCCATGTTTTTTTGTTCATGTTTTCAAAGAGGTTAAATCTCTATTAATGGTATTTTGACCATTAACGACCACCAAGATCACTATTTTGAGAATCTTGGATCAGGTTCTTAAAGAACTAAGTTTTTGATTTGAAGAACTAAGTTCTTGGAGTATTATGGACTCCATCTTCTTTCTATTCAACTTTGTTCTTTCCTAAATCTATGATTCTCAAGAACAAGATGTTCCCGATGAGAATTAAATTCTCAACTTTTGGGAGACCTGTCTTGTGGATCTCAGATCCAGAGAAAGAACTAAGTTCTTGAGAAGGGTTAAACCCTTAAATATGCTATGATAAGTAAAGAAGATATTTTGATCTTTGTGCTTTCTTTACCTAGGGGTTGAGAGGAGGAAGATCTTTTTCTTTATTCAGAATTAAATTCTCTGTTATTTTGAGAGCTTTCTGTATTTTTACAGAAACTTATGGGGTGGTCTCTTCCTTATTTGGAAAGACAGATTATTGGTCGTTGGGACCCACCACCTCTCCGAAGACGCTAAGGGATTACAGTGCCATATATCGAAGGTGTGGAGGGATGTACCTTTTGAACCATGTCCCATTCATCAGGGCGAAGATCAGGTTGGAGCTTAAACTCCTAATTGCTGAAAAAGGCTTCTTTACATTCGCGTACGTGCGTCGCACGTGTTGGGTGTGGCGGATACACGTGCGTCGCACGCGTGGGCGCAAGTGTTATGCACTTGGCGAGCGAACGTGCGGATGCACGTGTGTCGTATGTGGCGGGCGTGGCGCTTGCGCATATGCGCATCACGGGGGATAGCTAAGGCCCTAGCTTGGAGAACTAAGCTCCTTTAAAGATCAAATCCTCGCATGTGGTGCGCACATGGCGGGTGCACGTGCGTCGCATGTGGTGCACACATGACACTTGCGTATATGCACATTATGGGGGGAAGCTAAGGCCTTTACTTGGAGAACTAAGATTCTATGGAGAACTAAGCTCCTTTGAGTATTGAATCCCCGGACGTGTTGCACACGTGCGTCACACATGGTGTGCACATGACGCTTACGCATATGCGCATTATGGGGAGGGCAGCTAAGGCCCTAACTTGGAGAACTAAGCTCCTTTGAGGATTGAATCCTCGCACGTGGTGCGCATGTGGAGGACGCATGTGCGTCGCACGTAGTGCGCACTGTTGCGTTACAATAGCGCCCTGGTCATCTACCGTGGCCGGTGCGGAACAAAAATTGGCGTTTAAAACTTTTGGCGCTAACGAACCCGTCAAGATCGAACATAAACCTACACTAGCTAACTACAAGAGGTTCTTGCTAATGAGATAGAAGGTTATACCGAATGATCCGTGTCCTTCGGTCTTCTACCATCATCTCTAGCTCCTAGAGGTGTCTGGGAGCTTGATTGCCGGTCTTCCTCCGTCGAAGATGATCCACCCGAGGGAAACGATGTAAGCTCCAGCTTCGCCTAGCAAAGCAACCGACGCTGCATGGTCGCTAGCAATGGAGAGTGGAGATGTATGAATATTTCACTATCTTTTTCTCTTATACCTCATGCTCAAGGTAGCAATCAAAGAAGAAAAAATAGGAGGTGAGGAGAACCATGTGCATGAGCAACTCAAGAAAAAAATGGCTAAGTCTCAAAGAGAATCAATGAATGATCAATCTATGGTTGAATGTCATGTAGAGATTATGGCCTCACAATTTTCAACCATGGAAAAATATCTCACATTATTTTCAATAAACAATCTAAGGCCATACTTCTCTACATACCTCCACCATGCTCATGCCAACTCACCCTCCACCTCATTACAAACGATTTTCTAAAACGAAAATCATATAATGAGGTGTCCAACTTCTAGAAAATATTCCGTATAAATACGGAATACAATCCGGTATACGTATCAAAATACATATACGCGTATTCGTATAAAAATACGAGTAGCCAAGAGAGAAAATGAATAGTGAACAATAATACTAGAATATATATATATATATATTATTAAATCAAAACTTGATTTAATAATCCGGCTCAATCCTAAGCCGCTAGTATTATCAACCTTCCGATAAAAGTCTGTGTAGCCTGTACACATATTTAATCGGATATCTGTATGTACCAACATACATCATCTCTATCATATCACCTGAACCATGAAAACCCTCTGTGTGGGACTCTAAAGACTCGTCAATACGCTGGCAGTGGGTTTAACCACAGGCACGCCAGCGGCACTAGCTATACGTAACGGCCATCCAGGTACTGAGCGAAAGGAAGACCGATGAGCAAACTCATCCGAACCCCTACTAAACCTATCAGTGACAATCTTCGTACAGTCCGGATTGTTCATCTAAGAGTATCGCATATCGAGTCTAGGGGGTGGATAAAGTCAGACTCCTAATAACGCGATATTTCGTGTCGGTATGAAGCCCATCACCAACTAAGAAACTATTGATCCAAATAAGTAATTCTCGTCCACCTTAGCTAAGGATTTCAGTGATAGCCACCCGTGCACTACGCGACATCAATTCCCAATACCGGGAGAGACGAATCCCCGATGATCCACTCGCTGCCTCCATGTGGCTCAGGACTGTACCCAACTAAAACCTGTTTGCACGACTTCTTTAAGCCGTGGTAGGGTAGTAATCAAAGCACAATAGGAACTCACACGAAACAAATGAAAATCTCAGGTCGGCAGACTAACCTATACTCATGTCACCTGGGAACTGCTATATGACAATAGGTATAATACCAACTAGCATGTTCCCGGCAAGTCCATCCAGTGTACTCATAACCCAATGAGCACCTGTATACTATCTTAGGTGACTAACTGACACCAATGGCTTGTGAGACCGGCCACCGCCCCTCGTCGAGGTCTCGATAAGTACATACCAGTCTACACCGGAGTATCAATGCCCGGTCTCAATACTCCCTCGACTAGGGAAATTTAAGTATGTGCTTATAAACCACCCATCTCCCATGTATATAATCGCCATCATAATGCCGGTAGTCAAGCAAGAATCCTATGAGCTCTATCAACATATAATAGTGATCTGTAATACCACATAATGCATGTACATGATGAAAAAGGCAAACCAGATAGCATACTATCATTTTGAGTAAGACTGTTATAGCCTTATAGGTCCTCCCTCAATCATCGTAATCGTGTGCCTGCGATTACAATAATTGATTTGAGGGCACTATATCCAACAATCTCCTACTTGCACTTAAGGCTAATTATTGTGGTGTCGCATACTTACAGCCCATGTGATACTGAACACCCAACTTCTCTACTAATCAGTCTCGCAAAGCCCGTTTGCGAAACTATTGCATTCAAGAAATATCCTCAGTGAGTGGATCCGCTCCAATGTTTCTGTCTTTATCTCTCTATATCTCAACTTTGTGGAGAAAGACTATCTTCCGAAATGAGCGATACCTGTTTTAGAATTTGTATGGATATCTGATGGGACCCCATTCATAAATGAACTCCAAATCCAACAAACTTTTTAAACCGTATCATCCACTGAATTTAATCAGTATCCTGTGCCATGCCTTCCTCAGTATCCGCTTGGACCACCTGTCCAACATACTGCCCCTCAAAAGAGGGAAAACTATAACTCTGACAGCCACTCTGTCATTCAGGTCATCTTGGAAGCCGGAAATGATAACCGCCTCCTTAAGAAGGCTGCCGTTACCATTTACCAAGAACGTCCACTTATGTTCATAACTACTTCCCAACGTTTCTCCAGAATTGGATTAATATATATGCTTATTGTATCCAGTGCAAAAGCAATATCTGGTGTGGTTCTTGACATTTCATGATTAACTTAATTGCCTAAGCAAGTGATATGCCAATCATGCAAATCACTCTCCTCATCAGTCTAGAAGACATCTTTTTAAAGAGGGTGACTCCATCACCTGTGGGTACACCACCACGCCAGGGGTTGTCCATTCTAAAACACTTTTGAATAGTGTCAAGTACCCGTATTTGAACACTTCCCAAATCTAGATCTAAAACCATAGATCTAGTTACCAGAATCCCTGAAATTTTATCCAGATCCTATGTGGAGAAACACCTTGTGACAACCACATTATAACCGATCGTAGTATAGGAAAATCACTTCCTATCAAGAGAATATCATCCAAATACCATGACATCACTCCATACTACCTTCTTATCAGGTCCATCTATTGTTCTGATGAAGTCAAACTCTATGACTGTCACATCAAAACTAGACGATCTATCTCTGCTATACTTGCTTTAGTCTATAAATAGATATAAGCTATTTGCCCACTATACTTCCGCTGCTCCCACTGACTACAATAACCCTCTGGTAGAATCATATACACATGCACTTCTAAAACTAATTTAGAACGGCGTTATACTCATCCTCCTGCCAGATCTCATAATCTAGAACATCAGTAACGGCAAGTTTGGGTAATCAAAAATCTCCCTGTCACCGTCTTTGAGGAGACTGAAGTACCACTCGGGTGCCTGAGGTTACCCACCAAATCTGTGGAGTAGCTAATGGATTGTCGAATCCAATTGAATCTTTAGGTTCTATTAAATTTTCAGTAATAGTTTGTGGTTCAGGAATAACTTCCAGTTCTACCATACTCCCATTAATGTTTTCTGAAAAGAATTCATTTTACTAAAATTGTGGCGAGTCAAGAACAATATAACTATTGATCTTCCAAATGGTAGAATGTTAACCCTCGTCAAAGCCCAGGATAACCCGCAAACTGCCATTACTGAAACGTGCCTAGAGTTTATCCGGATTCTGGTTTTAAGTATAAACCGGAAAACTCCATATACTTTAAAATCATTAAGATATGAATCCATTATATATCCAATATAGAAACAAAGACACTAATTTAATTAAAACCAGATTCTACATGCAGCCATTTCCAGTGCATATCAACTAAATGGAAGAAGGCCAAGCAACATTACTCATCAAGGAATGCACCCACATATGAGTAACCTGAAAGAGAAGCAATTTCTCAAAACTATTATTTACAACGGAATACCTAACACAAGTATCTACATCTTCAATCACCTTGAAGAATCCTGATATTTGCAACATATGGTTCTCTACTTTATTCTTATACCTATATCTTCTCAAAATCTGGATCTTGTATTTCAACAAAATACTTGTCTAAAACTAGAGAGGTCATGAGTAAACAGAATATAGTACGAGTCCCAACCCCTTTGTCCTAACGGACATCGGACAACATACAATAGTTTGTACAAGTCTTCTGAATTCAATAACTCAAAACCTGTGCGTCGTAGGTTGAAAACTGTACTATGGTTAAAAAGAATTACACCGCTGTTGAATGCTCCTTACCTAACCATCAATTGATATAGGGAAATGTCATAAACATGATTTCAAAAAGTTATATCTCACTTTATAAAATAAACGCACAGATATTTCAGTTTGAAATTGGTGCATAATGACGGATATTCAAAACCAAATATTTGCCGTCAGGCAAAACCCAGGTGATTCCTCAAATATCACCAATTTCAAAGAATTCTGATATGATGAGGATCTAATCACCCAATTCCTAATATCTTACTCCTACTCACCATCTATAACGCTATACAGATGTGAGAATCAAGTTTGGTAAATACTTACCCTGGAGTCAGAATCTAATTAGGAAAACAGTTTTTAATTAACACCGTACAGTAAAACTGAAACATGAAAATGTTTCGAAGGGGTAGCTGGGTATTCCTAGTAATGCCTCTTCCACTATCCGGATTTATGACAGTAACCGTATATTTCCTTGCCATCACTCCAATCCCTTTATATGTCTTTAATTCTTACCTTCTGTACACCACACTTAGGCTAATTGGTTTTCTCCCTTCCCTAGCTATCGGCACCTGCCTATGGTTTGGAAGAAGACTATCCAATAAGCGCAATAGGTGCACTCTCCTAATATTAGGAGCCCTCACAACCTGAGAGAAGGTAAAGATAAAACACAACCGAATAATCCTATTCAATTTCTCCCGAACCGGAAACCATCCTCGAACTGAAACAAGTTCCTTCGAGTTCGTATGTAACTATACAATGGTATATCCAAGCAATATTGATCTTCGTATTGATACAGAGTGTTCTGGAGAAATGCAAAGGGGAAGTATGAGTGGCAGGGGTATACGCAACTTTGTCGTGAATGATAGTAGTCGCAATTTTCTTTGCCCTCACTCTAATCCCTTTATATGTCTTTACTTATTACCTTCTGTACACCACACTTAAGCTAATTGGTTTTCTTCCTTCCCTGTCTTTCGACACCTGCCTATGGTTTGGAAGAAGACTAGCCAATAAGCGCAATTGGTGTGCTCTCCTAATACTAGGAGCTCTCGCAACCTGAGAGGAGGTAAAGAGAAAAGACAACATAATGGTCCTATTCAATTTTTCCAGAACCATAATCCATTCTCGAACTGAAATAAGTTTCTTCGAGTTCGTATGTAACTATACGATGGAATATCCAATCAATATGGATCTTTGTAGTGATATGGAGTATTCTAGAAAAATGCAAAGGAAAAATAGGAGCGGTAGGGATATATGCGACTTAATGACAATTCAAAAGCCAAAGTGTTTTAAGAAGGCTCGGTTAACTTGGTTCATGAGTTTTTAAGATCGGGCCATAGTCGCTGCCAAAGGGAGAGAGAGAAAAAAAACACTCAGCGTGCACTCTAACTTAGATTAGATTGGTTAATCACTTTATCTAATCAGGATGGCTCCCACTGTTTTCTCGAATTCTCCTTCAAACCCTAAAAGGAGAATTAGTCGGGATCATATGAAAATCACCCGATGAGTAATACCTACTTATCAGTGGGAATCGGGACCCAACTATCATTGCATGATAACTTGATGGAAGCCACTCAAGTCACCACACTCCAAAAGGTATGCGCATGCCTGGCAAGTTTCCTGTATGTTTGAAACTCCTGATGTGGTTTTTACTCCTAGGACCCAAGTGACTTTGACGAATAATCAACAAATCAAAAGGTCCTAGTCAAGTTCAACCCGTCATTATCTTGATTGTGTTAAACCCACCTGCACGACCCTTAACGAATGATCAACAAAGTCATACGATTGTCCTAACCAATCCACTTGTCCATGCGACAGAAAAGTATTACAGAGCTACCACACACTACGTCTCGACGAATAGCAATGACAAACGTAGCACGAATACTAAGCAATACTAATCTGAAATGACGGAGGGATACGGCTGGTTTTTGGCGAAAAACCTTTAATGTAATGAACTCTATATCGTTGAAGGAATCCGAGCAGTTTTACAAATATATAATGTCATAAACTTTTGCTAAAAAGGTCACTCCCTGTGAAGGGATCTCGGCTCTTTCCTCATCGAATGAGCTGCAAGATATTCCTAACTGAATACCACGATGCAAAGCAAAAGAATCGATTATAGTGAAGTTATTACACTGGCGCAAACTATTTCCCAAGAGGTCACTCCCTACGAAGGGATCTCGGCTCTTGCCTCGTCGAATGAGGTGTTGGATATTCAGAACTGAATACCGCTGTACAAAGCAAAACGAAACGTCTGTAATAGCAGTTTTCAAAAATTGGTTCCAACAACATCATTTAGGCTTGTTTTTCCTTGCATTAATCAAATTTAACGTAGTCCCATCAATTAATCCATATCACACCAGAAAAAGGAACGAAAATACAATGTACGTATATACCATCCGCATACGCCATGGGGTCCCGTCATGCACCGTTAGGTTACTTAACTAACGACAGAGCGGGGCTGGACTAGCGCGGATGCAAAACATATACACCGTCTACTAGTATATATAAATATATATATAACATTCATCCCAGACATGATATAAGCAACATCACAGAACATCAACAAGCAATACAGAATAGTGGATAATCTTGGAGCCTCGGGTTTCATTTGAGCCGCAAATGAGACCCGACATTACCGATCGCGTGGATAGCCCATGCAATAGAAACCTGGACCCCTACGAGCGTGGCAAGTTACCCACCAATCCCAGAAGTGAGGCAACCCCAATCAACAAAGTGAATGGACTACCCAGTACTTCACGGAATCCGGAAACTTGAGCATTCTACCGTGGGTCATCCTATACCCCCTTCAAGTGCGGCGAATAGCCCGCAAATTTTAGAGTAAGGCCCCCTCCGTCTCAATGCCATATGTAGGCCCGTTGCGCTCTAGAACCCGGCTATTCGAGCACTCCACCACGGGGTAATCCTAGTATAGAAAAGAAAAGTATATATACAATGGCGACATCGACCTCAACCCGATCGTGCCCCAATAAAAGAATATACAATCTGGTAGAGACAGATGTCCACATGTCGGAAGCTCATCCCGCAATACTGAATATATAAATGAATCTGAACTGTACTACTACCATTGCACCATAGACTATCTACCATGACAATCCAACCACAATATCAGCACAACTCATAATATCAATGTGAATATCACGTTCGCAAACTCGTCTAGTTGAACATATAGCAACTAATCGGGTTGTACTGCTCAATGATATTCACGGTCATGGATATTATTACATACACTGATAAACACATACTTAAAATTTTGATCGACTAAAGTTTTCCATATTGGCCCTAAATGCAATCCAGCACTCAAACAAATCTGGGCCAAAACCAAATATTCCAAAAATCATATTTCCATGAATTAGAGTGCCAGAAGAAATTTGGCACACTTTGGCCACAAGACGACCGCGGAACCGCTGCCAATAAGCAAGTATTGCGGCGCTTCCGCGACTATTTTGTTGGTTCAAGCGTCCAAATTTCTTGTGGTGCCCTATAAATGCCTGCACGTATTTTTAAAATACTCAGAATAATTTTTTGAACAATTTTCAAAAACGATAGTGGGCACATGAAAATGGAAAAACGATTTGGAAAATTTGGTCAATCGATATTTTAACCTTGTGTAAACTAAATAGTATGGGTTTATGGAGTGGCTCTTATACCATGTTGGGTTACGATAGCGCCCTGGCCATCTACCGTAGCCGGTGCGGAACAAAAATTGGCGTTTAAAACTTTTGGCGCTAATGAACCCGTCAAGATCGAACCATAAACCTACAGTAGCTAATTACTAGAAGTTCTAGCTACTGAGATAGAAGGTTATACCGAATGATCCGTGTCCTTCGGTCTTCTACCATCATCCCTAGCTCCTAAAGGTATCCTAGATCGAGCTAGATTGTCGGTCTTCCTCCGTCGAAGATAATCCACACAAGGAAAACGATGCAAGCTCCAGCTTCGCCTAGCGAAGCAACCGACGCTCCATGGTCGCTAGCAATGGAGAGTGGAGATGTAGGAATATTTCACTATCTTTTTCTCTCATATCTCATGCTCAAGTAAGCAATCAATGAAGAAAAAAGAGAAGGTGAGGAGAACCATAGGGATGAGAAACTCAAGAAAAATGGCTAAGTCTCAAAGAGAATCAATGAATGATCAATCTATTGTTGAATGTCATTTAGAGATTATGGCCCCACATTTTTCAACCATGGAAAAATATCTCACATTATTTTCAATAAACAATCTAAGGCCATACTTCTCTACATACCTCCACCATGCTCATGCCACCTCACCCTCCATCTCATTTATAAATGATTTTCTAAAAAGAAAATCATATAATGAGGTGTCCAACTTCTAGAAGATATTCCGTATAAATACGGAATACAACTCGGTATACGTATCGAAATATATATACGCATATTCGTATAAAAATACGAATAGCCAAGAGAGAAAATGAATAGTGAACAATAATACTAGAACACACACACACACACACACACACATTATTAAATCAAAACTTGATTTAATAATCTGGCTCAATCCTAAGCCGCTAATATTATCAACCGTCCGATAAAAGTCTGTGTAGCCTGTACACATATTTAATACAACTCGGTATAGTATCGAAATATATATACGCGTATTCGTATAAAAATACGAATAGCCAAGAGAGAAAATGAATAGTGAACAATAATACTAGAACACACACACACACACACATATTATTAAATCAAAACATGATTTAATAATCTGGCTCAATCCTAAGCCACTAGTATTATCAACCGTCCGATAAAAGTCTGTGTAGCCTGTACACATATTTAATCGAAGACCTGTATATACCAACATACGTCATCTACATCTGTAACATTTCAGAAAATATAAAATATTATTTTTGGAATTTAATATTAAAATAATATATTTCCCGAAAACTGTCCGATTTGTGAAATTGGGGTTTTCGAAAAAGGGTATAAATATATACCAATAAATTGGGAAATATTTGGAAAATTATAGAAATTTCTGAAATGAGGCTGTTTTATATGATTTAAGCAAATTTTAAATTAATTATGATTAATTATATACAATTTTAATGCTAATTGCGATTAAATATCGCTAATCTTGCATTAATCCGGTTTTGTGCACATGAAATGCACCATGTCACATTTACAAATACTTATTACATTTCTACCATGGTTTATTTCTTCATTCATGCATGATTCAAATTTAAATGAAAAGAAAAGGAAAAGAAAAGAAAAGAAAAGATTAAATAATAAAGCATGGGCAAGAGAGAAAGAAGAAAGAGAGAGGTGAGGGGTTGTCTTTGACCATGGCTCTTGTTCATTTCTCCATTATCTTCATCTTTTTCCTCTCCTCCCTCAACTTTGGCTGCCCTCACTCCTCCACCACCTCAAACCCCTCACTTCATCATAAAAAACAACTCAAAACATATCATTCTCTTCACTAAAAACATGCACAAGCTCACTACAAGCATGGGGAACAAAGAAAAACTTGATTTTGAAGACTTGGGAAACTCAAGAAAATTCTTGAGTTGCCAAATGATATATTTCCTGCACCCCTAACATAGTATTACTTTCACTTTAGCATCTTGACATGTTTAGATGTGTTTTAGTGTGGTTTTGTGAGCTTTGAAAATTCCTAGAGAGGGTTAGGGTCTTCTTTGAGTCGTGTTGGTGAACTTGAGTGTATTTGGTGATTACAAACCCCCCTAATGTCTAAAACCCAGACCTATCACGAACTGAAACCTGAAACCCAAATCTGAAACTTTCCGTATCGGTTTTGTGAACTTTTAAGCCTGTAGGGAATCTGGAGTGACCCGGGAATTTTATGAGAAAAGCAAACAACTCTATTGACCAAATTAAGACCCTAGGAGACCCCCTGTAAGTACGAGGTCCTAATTCCCTCCCATGGATGAGGTAGCCGGATTTTCTGGGGATGTGGCTGGCTACTTGGTGGAGTTAGGTATCCAGGTTGGTTCTATAGCTTATAGGCCCCCTATACAACACCCTAGTGCTGTTTGTTTAGGAAATTTTCACATGAACTAAAATCTGGAGCAAGTTTTGTAAGTTGCTTCTTTGGTTTCCACGATGTTTATGAATTCAAGTTTTGATATTTGTTTTTTGTATCGGTCACTTGACGTTTGTACGTCGATATCAGGTGTTTTTGGGCTCTTTTGTGTGAGTAAACCATAGGTTTTGACCTATGTGAGATTCGTGTGTCGTTTTGGTTTAGAATTGGATTTTAATGCGGCACAATACGTTATAATATGTAGGTACCGTCACGAGGACTTCGAGATGACAAGAAAGTGCGTGGCGATATCGGCATCAGCAAGCGAAGATCAATGTGAGTAGATCTATATCTACGGGGGAAGTCGGATGGATGGCGTATAGCACCCCCGCAAATTTTGATAGAAACCGATTTATATATAGAATATGGTTAAGGTAACCTTTAATAAAAAACTATGGATAGAGTTAAAAGATAGTTAGAGAAACCATATTAGAAACTAAAGGATAGTTAGAAGTGATATGATACGATTAATACGTGATGACGAGATTTGAGAATAATGTTTGATGATATTGCTGTATTGGATACTATAAGATTAGATAGCCAACATAAATGTGTCATGCGAACCATACCTTTTTCCAAACTGAAGAATCGTATGCATTTTTCTAAAAGGATACCTTGAGGGACGTTACGGATTTTCAAATGATATCTTTTTCTTAAAAACACTGTAGCCCCTACTTTCAAAACTACGATTCACATCATTTAAAATCTGATCGTATGGTTCGCGTGTGAATGTATAGATGAAAATGACTTGATGTGGGATATAAATGCGATTAAAAGAATATATGATGTGTTATGATGATTTGATGATATGTTTGTATACGGATGTGAGTCGATTGAGATGATTGATACCTTGCCGGTCCCCTGATATAAGATTGTTATGGATGTGACCTGGAACATAGGTATATAGATACATATATATATAATGCTGTGAATCATGAGTGATTTCTATACGTGACGTTAGGTCCGTACCCTCTTTGTCGTAAAGGTCGATAGGATCCCTACCGGTTTAATGCCGCCGTACGATGATTTTCCGTACGTGATGAGTTTGACCTGATGATTGATCCATACCCTTGACTAGAGCTTGCCGTACGATAGGTTATACCGTACGTGGTGTTATGGCTGGGTGCCGATTGATTAATTCACCGACTCGATCATATAGATACGTATACCTTATAGCTTTTAGCTGATGATTTACATTATGCTGCATTCATGTTATTCTCATAGCATTGCATATACCTGTGCTAGTACACTTACACCATTATCGATGATGCGTATGTTACACTTACATAGATCTGCCGGCTCACACACTTCATCATCGATAATTGCTATATCACTACACAGTAGAATTGCTGCATCATGATATGACTCCTTGCATGATATACTTGCTATGTTCGCATCATTTGGATATATCGTAGGATATACTGATATTGTCACATCACTGCTCCATATTGCATGATTTACAGATATGCTTACATTTCTGTTATATGTCGCATACATCATGCTTTACGATTATACGCATTGAGATATACTGTATTCATGAGCTTTCTGGATTTGAGAACCGTGGTTATTTCAAAAGAAAGTATGTACTGTTTTAAAAACCCGGTTTCTTTTGATATGATATTTCAGTACGTCCACCATGTGTTTTCTCGGTTCTGAGATTGGCATGTGTAACCCAATTCGAGGAGCGGTAGGCATCGTCTGCGGGTACATGGTGGACCCAGTGAGGTACCCCAGGGCAAGAAGACTCGTATTGTTAGACGGTGAACCTGGCAGGGGAGCACTACCTACCGGTGATAGTATTTGGGTTCGGCGGATACCCGGAGGATACCGACCGGAGTCGAGAGATGTTATGGGCCGATCCGGACTGACGGAGCTCGTGGGCCAATCCGGACTGACGGAGCCCTAGAGATATGAGGATTTGCATGTCGATGCTGGACATGGGTTTCATGATGTTTCGAGTGTCGATGCTGGACACTCAGGTTCCATGATTTTGAGGTGTCGCGAGGGACACATGTTGATTTATATCCTCATATTTTCATACATATGCTTTTATGACATTTACATGCATGATGTTGTGGTGTCATTGGTTGACATGTGGACGAGATCCGCATGCATACAGGCATTGACTATGGTTGGACGAGATCCACATGCATACATACATTGATTATATTGTTGGATGATATCAACATGCTGCTATGCATTTATTTATTTTGTTGGCACATATACAGTTACGGTCACTATAGATATCATAGTATTGCCTTTATGATATAGTTGACCCAGGAAATCGTTATTTATTCGATTTCTACCTGATGATATTTTCTACTCACGAGTTGGCAACTCACCCCCGTTGTGCCACAGTTTCTTGCAGGTTTTGCCGTACAGATTTCTCCTTGGCGGCTTTGCTGGCACACTACTTCATTTCGGGTGATTGCTTTAGTAGGTGGGTTCACTCGCATCATGACCACCATTGTACTTTATTTACATTTAGTTGTATCTAGTAAACTCCATCAACCATACATGTATATTTATTGACTTAGCAGACCAGTTGTTTACTCTTTCGACCTTAGAGTCGTGCATTGTATTATTATGGGTTTTCTTGATGATTTTGAGTTTCCTTTTGAGTTTTGATCCTCGCCCTTCGGAGTTGTATATTATATTTCTTGCGTGGTTGTGACCGCCTTTGGGCGAAGAGCTAGCTCCCTGTTCATACCATAATATTGCATTATTATATTCCCCATTCCTAGTCATTTTACAAATAATCAGGTGCTTTTGACCCATGTTTGCTACATAGTTACAGGTTACAGGTTCTCGGAACAAAAGCAGTGAAAAAGATAAAAGACGATGCAAAAGTGAGACTACGACCAACAAATAGAAGGATCTTGATCAAGCCTACATGAAGATCAATTAACAAGAACAAAGACAACGCAAGGTTCAAGACTTCGTCACGAAGCAACGGTAAAAGTCCACTACAATTATTCACTGTGGAGATCTGGAAGAGAACTAGAAACCAACCTGAATAACAAAGTGAAGAAAAAAATACCTAAATGCCACCAGAACCAACCACAGAAGACAGAGGACACAATCCCACTGTTTGGCCGCGGAAACGCGGCCAAACCCTGTTTTGGACGCGGAACCGCGGCCGTGTGGGGCCCGTGTCAGTGCAAAATTCTATTGAGCTGGCGGTGCGTTGACTAGGTCTTTTTCTTAAGGGGTATTTTTGTAATAGCAGAAATGCGGCGATTGTAAACCTGGGGTTTTCTATGTCCTATAAATAGAAACCCAAATACCTCTTTTGAGGTATGACTCCTTTCATTAATAAAATTCAGATTTCTTTTGGAAAGCATCGATACCTCTTTTCATTTCATCTATTCAGATCTGACAACCCTGTGTAAATGTTTGGAGAGAGCCATCAAGTAAGTAGTTTTATTTAATTGCCTTAGTATAGATCTTTAATTCCTTGCCCTAATTAGATAGATAGCATGTTCTTTAATTCCCTAATGAGCGAGTAGTCTCCTCGCTTGTTAGGGTTAGCTTTGGGGAAGGCTTTTGAGAGATGAAGATCTCTCGTCCCTTTCTTGCCCGTCATATATTTTCATAGGACTCCATGCATACATGCACACACCGCTCCCTACGGCACACTATCCCACGAGGTAGCGGTGATACTATAGTATAAAGGCCCGGTTGAGCGTGTTTTCCATGGAGGTTGGGGTAAGAATTGATAAAGGAAGGACAAGAACCTAGAAGAAGAAACATATTCCCGAATGGTTCTAATCCCCTTTATTAATAATTACCATAACACCTCATAGATCTTAATTTGGGTATAGAAAGCGGTGAGATTTATTTACATTTCCAAACCTACCCTAAACCTAACCCTGGCAAGATTTAGATCTACATAGATTTAGTTTTTAGATTTAATCAATCCGACACCCATCGGAATTAACTCGTAAGAACAACTAGGAAATTCACAACATCCCTGTGGACCGACCCGTACTCACCGGCTAGCTACCAAGCGACACCGTTCTTGATTACGGTTTAGAAATATTTTTGAGATCAATCAAATGGCGCCGTTGCCGGGAATGGCGTGTTATTTTCATTTTGCAATTTCGGGTTAATATAAAATTAAAAAAAATCATAAAAACTGAAAAAATTAAAAAAACATAAAAATTTATCATTTTGTTATTTTGTGAAAGGTATTTTTTTTTTGAATTTTGCAGGATCTACAATCGAGTTCGGATCTTGAAAATTCCAGAGATCAAAACAGAAATCGGCAGATCTGAACAACAGAGGATCACAACAATAGAGGAGTAGAATTTTTCTCGGGGTCTGATCTGCACACCCAACCGCGGAACCGCCGCACCAAGCTGCTTATGACTACAGAACCGCCGCGGCTTGCTCGACTCTGCACGTAAAAAAATTTCTCGGTTTGGGTAGGCATGGAAGACATTTGATTGAGAGATTTTAGTTAGCTCACGCGCTTCAAAAAGATGAATCAAAGAATGTATAACCGCAATCAAGAATGGCGTCGCTTGGTAGCTAGCCGGTGAGTACGGGTCGGTCCACAGGGATGTTGTGAATTTCCTAGTTGTTCTTACGAGTTAATTCTGATGGGTGTCGGATTGATTAAATCTAAAAACTAAAGTTTATCTAGATCTAAATCTTGCTAGGGTTAGGTTTAGGGTAGCTTTGGAAATGTAAATAAATCTCACCGCTTTCTATACCCAAATTAAGATCTATGAGGTGTTATGGTAATTATTAATAAAGGGGATTAGAACCATTCAGGAAGATGTTTCTTCCTCTAGGTTCTTGTCCTTCCTTTATCAATCCTTACCCTAACCTCCATGGAAAACACGCTCAACCGGGCCTTTATACTACGGTATCACCGCTACCTCGTGGGATAGGGTGCCGTAGGGAGCGGTGTGTGCATGTATGCATGGAGTCCTGTTAATTATATGTGATGGGCAAGAAAGGGATGAGAGATCTTCATCACTCAAAAGCCTTCCCCAAAGCTAACCCTAACAAGCGAGGAGACTACTCGCTCATTAGGGAATTGAAGAACATTCTATCTATCTAACTAGGGCAAGGAATTAAATATCTATACTAGGACAATTAAATAAAACTACTTACTTGATGGCTCTCTCCAAACATTTACACAAGACTTGTCAGATCTGAATAGATGAAATGAAAAGAGGCATCGATGCTCTCCAAAAGAATTCTGAATTTTATTAATGAAAGGAGGCATAACCTAATACAAGAATTTGGGTCTCTATTTATAGGATAGAAACCCTAGGGTTACAATTGACTCGCATATCTGCTATTACAAAAATACCCCTTAAGAAAAAGACCTATTCAACGCCCGTCAGCGCCGCTGGAAATTCGCACCGACACGGGCAATAGACGGCCGCGGATCCGCAGCCAAAGCCCATGTTTGGCCGCGGTTCCGCGGCTGTATGTGGGCTTTGTGGGCTCGTTTTTCTGGTACTTGGTCTGTTGCATTTTGGCTACTTTTTTCTTCACTTTGTTTCTCAGGTAGGCTTCTAGTTCTCTTCCAGATTCCACAGTGAATAATTGTAGTGGACTTTTACCGTTGCTTCGTGACGAAGTCTTGAACCTTGCGTTGCCTTGTACTTTGTGAACTGATTTTCGTGTAGGCTTTATCAAGATTCTCTGTTTGTTGGTCGAAGTCTCACTTTTGCATCGTCTTTTTATTGTTTTCACTGCTTTTATTCCGAGAACCTGTAACCTGCAACTATGTAGTAGACATGGGTCAAAAGCACCTGTTTATTTATAAAATAACTAGGACTGGGGAATATAATAATGCAATATTATGGTATGAACAAATACCTCCAAACTTATCTTTTGCTCGTCCTCGAGCAAACCTAGTTTTATTCTCAACAAAAACCTAATCTTACTTTCGCAGGGAAACGCGATTGCATTAAGCTCGTGCAACAAGCCGTTAAACCTCTAGGTGTCCCTAGTAGGAGGAGTGTTGTCTCCGAGGGTTTTCAGCGGATACTACCCACAAAATCCTATCAATTAGGCTCATTGACTTTTATTCTTCAATTAGGTTTTCCAACAAGGAAGTCTATTATCTTCGACTCATAAATCATCCACCCGTATTCTTCACACTTCCTTATCATTTAACTTAAAATTATATATGTTCTGTAGACTTACTTAGCTTTCGGCATCTCTTAAGTTTTCCTTCTAGGGTTCCATCTCAACTTAGAAATTTTTATCATCTCTATTAAAGATACAAGTCCTATTCTTCATTCCTATCTCTTATCTAAACCCAAATCACATACCCCTACGTGTGTGTATAAATCACCCCTACACTTGGAAATTCAAATCAAGCAATCATACTCTTGTCCGTTGTCCAAAGCACTTCTTAATTGGTGAATTTTTAGATGAAATTTGCTCACACATCCTTCATGCGACCGTTAATACTTCTTGAGGTACCAACAGCCGATTACAAAATGCGTTTGTACATTAAAGCGTAATTCCTAGTATTGTAACATCTAAGGCTTTAGCAGTGACTCCCAAACCAGTTGGTCTAAGGCACTAGGTGATGAAGCACCCTCGCTAAATATTTTTCTATTTTTGCAGCCTTAACTAATCACAAAAATCAGTGTTCATTTTTTTTATTATCTCTTTATTCACACTTGAATTTTTTTTTTTCGTACTAAGGACTTTAGACAAGAGCATTTCAAGGTCTCTTCTACTATTCCAAATTTCAAGGTGCGTGTTTGTGCAAGTTGTAGGGTATACATTTTCAGAATTTAGACTTAAGCTAGGAATTATTTTTCAAACTTATACTTTAATAAAAATATCAATACTTTTTCCTTGTTTTAACTTAGCCCAAGAATTGAACTCAAAATTTACCTATTTCTAGGTAAACTACAAAGACATATACTTTCTACCGTTAAACTTTAAGAAAAGTTATTTTTAGGGTTTTTAATTTACTAAGTCCAAGATTTAGTTGTTCCTAGCTAGTTAACCTTTTGTCAAACTCAAGTCAATTATGGCCAAAATTGAATACTTTAATTTTTATAATTTTTGAAATTTTTCAATTTTTTATGGGTTTTAAAGTAAGTATGCAAATGCAAGAATTTACACATGAATGCGAAGGAAGAAAGCTTACCGAGTATACCCCCAAACTTAAACTTGACAATGTCCTTACTGTTATGCTACACCAAGAGGGTCAAAGATGTCGGCACTCCCCTGTTTATTTATTTATAATTTTTTTTATTGTTAAAAGAAAAACAAAAATATATATACATATATACAACAAGGTCCTCCCCAAACTAAACAAGGCCTTACATAAGCCAAAGGTTAGCACCAACCAGTTAAAAATTCTATCGTGATAATGGTAGGGTTGGTGAAAGAATGGGGTGTAGAGAAAGGAGTTGAGAAACACACGAGACCGTATAGGAAGAAGGGTGGAATATGGTCTCGGTGGAGGAGAAGAATGGCGGAAAAGAGAAAGAAGTGTAGTACGATCTTGAGGGTGTAAATCAAGTGAATAAATTAGCGCAATTTGTGATGACCGATGTATTAAAAGTGATTGTGCTAATCTATCAACCCGTCGAGAAATGGGGTCAAATCCCTCAAAATTCGCAAGGAAACATGGGTACGTCGAACTTGGTAAACCCTCCATTGAAAATGGAAACGCGACGGAGTCTTGCATGGTCGAAACGATAGGAGGGACGAAAGGAAGTGATTTAGGGATAGTCTTAATCTCACCTAAGTAATCTGTCTCTAACTCAAACGATTCCATTAATGGTTCGAATTGACTGTAAGCAACCGAGTCTGATGGTTCAACTAACTCATCTGAAAATGTAAAGGACTCAAACTCGGGAGGTGAGTTTTCAATATCGTCCGAAAAAGTGAAACACTCGTAATCGTTATCGTCTGTGAGAACTGTGTCAGATTCAAAGAGAAATTTTCCAAGCTCACAGTCTTCAAGCGTGATCTTTGGCGTGGTCGGAACGATGGAAAGGAGGGAGGGTGATTTAGGAAGTATAACAGTTAAAGGTTTAGGAGGAAGAATTGGAAAATCCGACACATCAAACAAAAATGGTTCATCCTCAATATTATCCTCAATACTCTCCTCACTACTATCCTCATAATTCTCCTAAAAATTTAGCTTATCCATGCCATTATCATCAAAATCAAGACACATATGAAGTTCGGGAGAAACATTTAATGACTCGAGATGATGAATTGGAGATTAAATTTCAATCAAATTTACGGGTTCATCATCCAAAATATTCCCGGCGTCTATATCCTCAATCAAGTGAAAATCAATTTTTTCTGACACCTCATCAAAAGCATGGATATTTATCAATTCAGGTTCTAGAGTGGAGGTGTAGATATCAAAAGGATTGGTGATGGTTTCACTCGAAAGGGATTCTTCACAATCTGGCAAATCAAGCATTACAAAGTCACACAACTCATTATTTGTTCTATCTTCAACTGGTGAATCATTTGGAACGCTTGTTTGAAAACTGGAATTGTGGGATTCAATTGGGTATGGGTAGGTTTGATTTGGAAGGGTGTAAAACTCACTCTCTCCTATCAAATTCTCACTCTGTCCAACCGCCTCATGATACATTGGAATTTTTGGAGGTAGTTGGAAACTAGGTACCGGTTCATTTGGTTGTATAAGGGCGGCTATGGACGCATCCACATTCCTCATCATTCGGTTCGTTGCTGCAACGTACGCCTCTAATGACTGTTCTAGATTAGACATGGGTTGTGAAGAGGTTTCGGTAAAAGATTCAAAGCCGCTTGGATTCTGGAAACTCCCGAATGGCTGTATCGAAGCAATGTCTAGTGAAGGTGGGAAAGTAGGGTAGGACTGGTAGGAATTGGATGGTTGGACAGGAGTACGATCAACATTTGGATAAAAAGGTGAATGGACTTGTTGATCCCTAGAACTGGATGTGTGGAGAGGAGTGAAAGATCGGCTACGAGATTGTTCAATATGCTCAGCAATAGACATGGGTTTAGGATTTACAACAGGACTCGAAAAAGTGGTATCAACGTACGAAGGTGGTGAAGGTTGACACGGTTGATACAAAGTGGATTGCAAAGTTGAACTGTTTCTCCTAGATACTTCTATTCGATCTTTCAAAGAAATTTTGGGCATGGAGGGGTCGTCCTTAAATCGACTGAAACAATTCGCGTAAGAGGCAAAGTTTGTTTCAGGGTACCAAAGTTCGGCAAGAGATTTGTGAGGTGGGGTACCCATGATGGAAGAAAGGAGAAGAAAAAGAATGTGGGGTGCACGGATTTCTTAGCGACAAATTTTTGCAAGTTTTTTATAAAAAATTTCCTTTCTTTTTTTTTATTTGGAACTTTTTGCAAAAAAGATTTTTGATAAAGGGCTTAGACACACTTTCAATCAACCAGAAATGCACAATCAGGCCTAGATCTAGGGTCACCTAGGTCAGCTAGACAACTCCTAACTGTTCCAAAGGGCTAGAAATAGGATCTCAAACCGCCTCTTCACCTCCAATTGCGGCCAGGTAAGTGCCAGGTGAGTGGGAGGCTCTCCACTACAAGTAGTGGCCCTAATTAAGTAACCACTCGCCTTAGACACACTTGCCTAGACACTGCAAAGTCAGGTTAGGATCAACGGCCGATGCCTACAATTAGTCCTCTGTCCTATTGAGCGCGACGTCCTTAGGGCTGAGTCTAGTATTTTTTAATTAAAAATTGGTCAATGCAAATGCCTTATGTGATTTCTAGGGTCCTGGGAAGGGTGATGAAATCCCAATCCAATCTGGATTGGTTTCAAGCCCCTTAAAGTCCGATTAAAAATATGCAAAACAGTAACAACCACTTGCAATCAAATTTTTTTTTTATTTTTTAGCGCGGCGCAAAGAATCCTGCACAAGATCTATTATTGGAAGGGGGAGAGATTTTTAAGCGCAAAAAATCCTGCAGTAGATTTTTACAGAGGAGATATTTGAGGTTGCAGAGGAGAGAGAAAGAAAACAAACCGAGAGATTTTTGTCAACTGATGACGTCAGCAGGTTGCGTTTCCGCCGCAGAAATGAGGTTATCACCGCGTTTCCGCGGTGGGAAAGCAGGTTCGCTTCCCGAGAAAATATTTTACATGCTGAGTCGAGCAAGCCGCGGCGGTTCTACGGTCATAAGCGTCTTGGTGCGGCGGTTCCGCGGTTGGGTGTGCAGATCAGACCCCGAGAAAAATTCTACTCCTCTGTTGTTGTGATCCTCTGTTGTTCAGATCTGCCGATTTCTGTTTTGATCTCTGGAATTTTCCAGATCCGAACTCGATTGTAGATCCTGCAAAATTCAAACAAAAATACCCTTCACAAAATAACAAAATGATAAATTTTTATATATTTTTAATTTTTTCAGTTTTTATGATTTTTTTAATTTTATATTAATCCGAAATTGCAAAAAGAAAATAACACGCCATCCCCGGCAACGGCGTCATTTGATTGAGAGATTTTAGTTAGCTCATGCGCTTCAAAAAGATGAATCAAAGAATTTATAACCGCAATCAAGAACGGCGTCGCTTGGTAGCTAGCCGGTGAGTACGGGTCGGTCCACAGGGATGTTGTGAATTTCCTAGTTGTTCTTACGAGTTAATTCCGATGGGTGTCGGATTGATTAAATCTAAAAACTAAAGTTTATCTAGATCTAAATCTTGCTAGGGTTAGGTTTAGGGTAGCTTTGGAAATGTAAATAAATCTCACCGCTTTCTATATCCAAATTAAGATCTATGAGGTGTTATGGTAATTATTAATAAAGGGGATTAGAACCATTCGGGAAGATGTTTCTTCCTCTAGGTTCTTGTCCTTCCTTTATCAATCCTTACCCTAACCTCCATGGAAAACACGCTCAACCGGGCCTTTATACTACGGTATCACCGCTACCTCATGGGATAGGGTGCCGTAGGGAGCGGTGTGTGCATGTATGCATGGAGTCCTGTTAATTATATGTGATGGGCAAGAAAGGGATGAGAGATCTTCATCACTCAAAAGCCTTCCCCAAAGCTAACCCTAACAAGCGAGGAGACTACTCGCTCATTAGGGAATTGAAGAACATTCTATCTATCTAACTAGGGCAAGGAATTAAAGATCTATACTAGGACAATTAAATAAAACTACTTACTTGATGGCTCTCTCCAAACATTTACACAAGACTTGTCAGATCTGAATAGATGAAATGAAAAGAGGTATCGATGCTCTCCAAAAGAATTCTGAATTTTATTAATGAAAGGAGGCATAACCTAATACAAGAATTTGGGTCTCTATTTATAGGATAGAAACCCTAGGGTTACAATTGACTCGCATATCTGCTATTACAAAAATACCCCTTAAGAAAAAGACCTATTCAACGCCCGCCAGCGCCTCTGGAAATTCGCACCGACACGGGCAATAGACGGCCACGGATCCGCAGCCAAAGCCCATGTTTGGCCGCGGTTCTGCGGCTGTATGTGGGCTTTGTGGGCTCATTTTTCTGGTACTTGGTCTGTTGCATTTTGGCTACTTTTTTCTTCACTTTGTTTCTCAGGTAGGCTTTTAGTTCTCTTCCAGATTCCACAGTGAATAAGTGTAGTGGACTTTTACCGTTGCTTCGTGACGAAGTCTTGAACCTTGCACTGCCTTGTACTTTGTGAACTGATTTTCGTGTAGGCTTTATCAAGATTCTCTATTTGTTGGTCGAAGTCTCACTTTTGCATCGTCTTTTTATTGTTTTCACTGCTTTTATTCCGAGAACCTGTAACCTGCAACTATGTAGTAGACATGGGTCAAAAGCACCTGTTTATTTGTAAAATAACTAGGACTGGGAAATATAATAATGCAATATTATGGTATGAACACTCCCGCTTGGGGATGCCTTTTATTCTTCATGTATATTATTCATGTTGTACCCCTTTTGGGGCCAGTAATTACAAAGGAAACTCTGACGAAATTTTCAAAAAAGGCTTGAGATTTTAAAAATGCATACTTCGGCTTATGTTATTAAAACCACTTGCTTTAAAATAAGTTTTCTTCACTCCTTCCTAAAAATGATTTAGATTTATGGGGTTTTGGCTTACTTGAGTTAGATGGGGTCATATAGACTTCATATGATTCAAGGGCCAGTCACGTGCTATTTCGGGTCGTGACAACATCATATCGCCTGAACTGTGAAAACCCTCTATGTGGGACTCTAAAGACTCGTCAATACGCTGGCAGTGGGTTTAACCATAGGCACGTCAACGACACTAGCTATACGTAACGGCCACCCAGGTATTGAGCGAAAGGAAGGCCGACGAGAAAACTCATCTGAACCCCTACTAAGCCTATCAGTGACAATCTTCTTATAGTCTGGTCTGTTCGTCTAAGAGTAACGCATATTGAGTCTAGAGGGGTGGAAAAAGTCAAACCTCTAATAACGCGATATTTCATGTCAGTATGAAGCCCATCTCTAACTGAGAAACTACTGATCCAAATTAGTAATTCTCCTCCACTTTGGCCAAGGATTTCTGGTGATGGCCACCCGTATACTAAGCGACATCAACATCCAATACCGAGAGAGACGAATCCCCGACGATCCGCTCACTGCCTCCATATGGCTCGGAACTGTACCCAACTAAAACCTGTTTGCACGACTCCTTTGAGCCGTGGTTGGGTAGTAATCAAAGCATAGTGGGAACTCACACGAGATAAATGATGATCTCAGGTCAACAGACTAACCTGTACTCATGTCACCTGGGAACTGCTATCTGACAATAGATATAATACCAACTAGTATGTTCCCGACGAGTCCGTCCAGTATACTCATAACCCAATGGACACCTGTATACTATCTTAGGTGGCTCACTGACACCAATGTCTTGTGAGACCGGCTACCGCCCCTCACCAGGGTCTCGATAAGTACACACTAGTCTACTCAGGAGTATCGATGCCTAGTCTTGATACTCTCTCGACTAGGGACATTTAAGGATGTGCATATAGACCACCCAGCTCCCACGTATATAATCGCCATCATAATGCTGGTAGTCAAGAAAGAATTCTATAGGCTCTATCAACATGTAATAGTGATCTGTAATACCACATAATGCATGTACATGATGATAAAGGCAAACCAGATAGCATACTATCATTTTGAGTAAGAATGTTCTAGCCGTATAGGTCCTCCCTCAATCATTATAATCGCGTGCCTGCGATTACAATAATTGACTTGAGGACACTATAGACAACACGCACATGGCAGGCGCACGTACGTCACACGTGGTGCACATGGCGCTTGCGTATATGCGTATTATGGGGAGGGCGGCTAAGGCCCAAATTTGGAGAACTAAGCTCCTTTGAGGATTGAATCCCCATTTTTTTCTAAGAGGTATCCCCTCTTATTTATAGGGGAGTGGTAGAGAGAGATCTCTCTTTTTCCCGTTGTGGGACTAGAAATGCATCCCCCATATGGTAGAGGATTACTTAGACTGTACGTGCATAGCACATTTACTTATAACTTTTGATTCCGAACAAGTTATGAGGTCCGTAATATATCAAATTGAAGGATTTTTCGAGACGCTTTCGATGCAATCAGAATTTACCTGATTCTCATTTGGAAATTTGGCAAAATACAGCCCGGTAAATACTGGTTTGCATTTTCTTAAGCGTATTGCTGCAATTTGATACCTTAGGCTTTTTTACGCAGAAATTTTTGGCGGGAACAGGCCAATTATATCGGTTCCCCATATTTCGAACGGCCAGATATCCACCTTCGGATGTAGTGGATTTGGATGTTGATAGATGAAGTCCCCATGAATATGGCATGAGTGGCACTGCTTCGCATTTTCGAGACAGTCCTGAATCATTGTGGGCCAATAGTAACCCATTCTCTTAATCTTTAGTTTCATTTTTGGCCCAGCTTGATGAGAACCGCAGAGTCCGTCGTGAATTTCTTGGACGACTTTTTTTACTTCCTCTGTCCCCAGGCGTCTTAGCCATAGAAGGTCAAATGATCTCTTATAAAGGGTATCATTGACGAAGGCGAAAGACAAAGCTCGTTTCATGAGCTGATGTTTGGACGAAGAATTTTTGGGCGTTCGTTGGGACTTGAAGTAGTTTATAAAGACTTTCCTCTAGGTCTTGACCTTTTCTTCGTCCCCTATTTGAAGAGCCACTTGTTCGGTTATTTCTTTCTCTTTGGATAGTTTTATCGGGTCTTCCGACGATATATTTGTTGGCGCGAGAACCCTACGGCTTTGAACAATGATCCTCATGTCATCGAGGTCTTCATCGGTCAATTCCTTAGTCAATTTGACAAATGCATCCGCTTTGCTATTTTCCACACATGGTATGCTATCCAGGGTATAGGAAGGGATTTGTGTCAGCAGTTGCTGCATTCTTTCGCCATAATTTACCAGCTCTGGCTTTCATGTCTGATAGTCGCCATTTACTTTGCTAACGATCAGCTGGGAGTCTCTATATATGAGGAGATCTTTGATTCCCATGTCGATAGTGATTTCAAGACCTGCTATCAAAGCATCATATTCAGCTTCGTTGTTAGTCCTTGGCTCCGTTAAGGAGAGGGTGTAACGCAATATCTCTCCTTGCGGGGTCACAAAAATAAGGCCCATCCCAGTTTTGATTATAGGGGTGTTTTGCTTTCGCCGCTTAATGGAAGATGCTCCATCGAAGTAAAGTTCCCATTGAGAATCATTTTCTTCTTCGATTGCGTCGAACGCATGTTCTTCTGGCAACTCGCAATTAAGGGGGAGTCGGCCGGTATCGGATGTTCCACGAGAAAGTCGACAATGGCCTGCCTTTTCACTGCTTTGAGAGGACGATACGTTATCGAGAACTCCATCAGGAGGAGGGCCCATTTGGTAAGCCTTCCTGTTAGTATGGTCCTTGACATTAGATATTTGAGAGGATTCATCTTCGATATGAGATGGACCTCATGTGCCAAGGCTAATGTCTGAGTTTCGTTATTGAAAAGATCAGCGCCAGGCAATGCTTTTCGATGGGGGAATAGTTGTTTTCTGCCCCTAAGAGAACTCGACTTAAATAGTATAAAGCTCTCTCCTTTCCCTCACCGTTCTCTTGTGCCCACAATGTGCCTAGAGAACCCTTAAGAGCCTTTTTATATAAAATAATGGTTTTTCCTTTAACCGGAGAGGTCAATACCGACGGATTTTGCAGGTATTGCTTGATTTCGTCCAGTGCGTTTTGGCACTTTTGATCCTAGATGAACGAGGTCCCCTTCTTCATCAAATGACTGTAGGGACGAGATTTTCCAGAGAGGTTGTCTATGAACTGCCGGATATACGCAATCTTTCCTTGGAGAGACCGCAGTTGCTTAAGGGTTCATGGCGTGGGCATTTCCATAATCGTCTTAATCTTTGAGGGATCGATTTCGATACCCCTGTGACGTATGATGAATTGTAGGAATTTGCCTGAGGAAACTCCAAATGCTCGTTTTAGAGAGTTCGTCTTCAGATTATACTTCCGAAGACGCTGAAACACTATTTTTAGATGTTCCCAATGTTCAACGTAAGATTTGCTCTTTACCAAAGGTAGTCGATATAGCATTTGATGATATCGTGTATGAGGTCATCGAAGATCTTGGTCATTGCCCTCTGGGAGGTAGCGCCAGCGTTCTTCAAACTGAAGAGCATCACCTTGTAGCAGAATATGCCCAATGGGGTCCGGAAGGCGGTATGCTTCTGGTCTTTATGATGCATTTTTATTTAGTTGTATCCCGAAGATCCATCCATGAAGGAGAAGACCTCATGGATAGATGTGTTATCGATCATCAGCTCGGTAACGGGCACTGGGAAGTCGTCCTTCGGGCAAGCTTTGTTAAGGTCCCGAAAGTCCACGCAGATGCAAACCATCCCATTTTTCTCCATCACTGGAACGATATTAGCGATCCAGTCGGGATATTGAACTTCTTGGATGAAACCAGAGTCGATTAGTTTCTTGACATTATCGTTGATACTCATCTCAAGTTTGAGTCGCATCCTTCATGGAGCCTGTTTGATTGGTTTTATACCTGCTGATATAGCCAGTTTATATACTGCTACTTCTAGTTTTAGACCCGGCATTTCAGATTAGTTCCAGGTGAAGCAATTTTTATACTGCATGAGCACGTCTTTTAATGTGGACACCTAATTTTTAGATAGCAGTTCACTGACGAACGTTGGTCTCAGATCATTTTCCATCCCTAAGTCAATTTTTCTTAGGTTGTTCGCCGCAGTGTGTATTCCATCTTCCAGCTCTTTTGGCGTTGGTGGAAACTCTGAAATCACCTCGTCCTCATCTTCACTTGCGAAGCACCTATAGAGGTCACCCGTACTCTTATGCCTCCCTTTTTTGAGAGTGTTATCATATGGTAAGTACGAGTTCGCTTCCCTTTTTGATGTTGAGCTGATCGTATTCTGACGATATAGGTCCTCTTTGGCTCATGCTTTTGTGGCGAGGTTACCCTTTAGCTGTCGGATAACGTAAACATACCTTGTCGATACTGGTGTTCTACCCATTCTTTGAAGGTGAAGCAGTCTTCAAGGGGATGACCCATTACTCGGTGATAAGAGCAATAATCCGGATGATAGACCTCATTTATTTTCTCGGGGTGCCGAGACTCCGGAAGCGTCATCATTTGGTGCTTAATAACAAGCTTGAAAATTTTCCTTGTCTTGTCTTGAGGGAATGAGTATTCCTGACCCAGCTTTTTTATAAAGGATGGGCTCCAGTCGAGTTTTTCTCGTTTTCACGACGTCTTTGATCCGCTTTGTTGTCTTTGAACGTTGTTTATGTTCTTGGCCCTATTTTTGCCTCTATTTCGGTGTTTTCCCTTTTCGCGAGAACATATAGTGGGCCGGGGATGAAGAGCACTGCGGTCTAGTTTCTCCGCAGATTGCCGGCTAAGACGCCGTGTCTTTGCCTTTTCATAAATGACCATTTCACGGCTATGGTTGTCCCAGATCGTTTGACAAGCTTCTTTTATTAGCTTGTCAATTTGTTCTTCAAGCGACGGACTTAACGTTCTCAGAGAAGGATCTCGCTCCGATTTGACGTGACGGCTATTTGGAAGAGCGTTTTCCGCTTCACCTGAACTGTTTACGACGCGGCAACTGTAGATCTTCTCTCGCTTCTTGGACCGAACATATCCGAGCCCGGTTGTCTCCATCTTCCCGTTGGGTATCTTTCGCTGAGTCTCAGGAATATCCCAAACCTTTTTGTAGAATTGGGCATGTCGAACAGTTTGTTCGAGGGGCACACCTTGGCATCTTAATAGCTTTTTCAATATTTCCGTGTAATATTTTGGCAGATGGATGGGTTGAAGCTTGTCGAGTATGAAATCAGCACCATGCCAAATTTCTTTTTCTACTTTTGTCTCCGTAGATTGGTAGAGGAGGATCGCCTTTTCACCTCTTCGCCTAGGTGGTACATAGAAAATTTGCAGTTCTTGTACGCTGTATGTATCGAACGCATCAAGTTCGTTGTAATGCCGATGCGGAGCCATTGTAATTTGTAGACTCTGATCTGCTCCGACAAAAGTTTGCATTGACGGGCGGACGGAGAACACTGCATTGGCCTCGTCCTCTGAGTCGCTGCCAAAGACCAAAACAGGAGAAAATGGTCCGGGCTTATTGCTTTTCTTTTGGGGTTTCCCCGAATAGACTATTTCTTCATCTTCCTCGGTATCGCTCCCAAAGATCGAGATAGTGGCAATGGATTTCTGTTTATTCTCTGGCTTGTGACACCTCTCAGTATCCTTGAAGTCTGGTAAGAAGTCCTTTGCGTCTTCATATTTCCGGATTTTGTTTCTGGAGAACGGATTTAGCTCACCCATGACGGTGTACTCCGAGCCATCCTTGAAATACTTCATACACTAATGTTGTGTAGAAGGGATGACGTTGTACTCGTGTAACCAAGGCTTGCCGAGTAAAGCATTATAGCAAGTCTTGGCGTCAATGACATGAAATTTGATGTCAGCGACAAGTAGCCCAAAGCGTAGTATCAATATTACGGACCCAAGCATCCATGACGATTGTGAGTCGAACTCAAAGATGGTAATTTTACCTCGGGCAAGGTACTGAACGTTCATGCAAATTTTCTTCAGCACTCTCACATTGAGAAGGTTAACGGAGGATCCGTTGTCGACAATAATTTTTCCTATCTTGATGTTGTGGCAATACCCGGTGACGTATAACGAGCGATTATGTTCGCATGTACCAAGGAGGAGATCCTTATCGCTGAATGTAATATCGGCCGTATGGATTTCTGCCAGTTCATCTTCCATCTTCTCTTCCGTGAGGAAAGCTTGGGACTGATCGGGCTCTTATAATGCCTTAATCAGAGAATCTCGTGCCTCTTTGGACAGGAGAAGAGCTGTCACGACCCGAAATTCGGCCCGTGACCGGCACTTAACCACGTAACGTCTACAGGAGCAACGCGATCAAGTAAGCCGAAATCCAGAAATCAAAACCATTAAAATAGTGAGTGAAGAAAAACATTAGTTTAAAACATTTAGAAAACCTTGAGTAATTGAGTAAAAATATTTAAAGTTTAAGTTATTTTATTAAAAATTTCGGCAGCACCTCCTTTGTAAAAACTAGCCCCGAAAACGGGTACAAAACATGATATAAGTAAAATGACCGATAGCAAGAATAAAACATTCCCAAACGGGAGCAATCACGCCCAACGGCGGAAACAACCACCACAAGAAAAGGATATGACGCCGTAGCGAAGAAATGGACAATATAAGCAAAACAGCATAAAACATAAAACTGCATAAATAAAGTCGGTTCACACGAGCTCGACACCAGAGTACAAAATAATATACAACATCGTCCTCACAACTGGTCTCTAAGTCAATACATGAAATAGTAGATGGAGAGTACTAGATACAGTAGTGTGTACAAATGGAAAATAAACGGATACCGCAAACCCACCTATCAGCAAAACGGCTCACACGCCAACTGCAGTGGTATCCGTAGCAAAACGATACAAGAGATAGCCCTACCGTAACTACTCTGAGGGTCGACCTGCAAATACTGTGGCACAATGGGGGTGAGTTGCCAACTCGTGAATAGTAAATAACATATAAAGGTCATCGCGAGTATGCACGTACTGCGATACTCTAACATGTGCAATCAGATAACATCTATATGATGAGCTAGGTATGCAATAATCATGCATAACAAGTGCAATCTAATAATATCTATATGATGAGCTGGGTATGCAATAATCATGCCAAAGCACTCTATCTGGTACTACGACTACATGACGCAATGCATAACAATGAATGCTGAGCATGGGATAATATATCATCTACTCGGAATATCAACGTGGAAAACCTCGGTGTCTACCAGAAACACCCCAAAGTCCCGATAACTCAGGCGCCGTCACTCTATCCGGCCCTCAATCCTGTAAATCTCATAAAAACGGGGTGCCCAACATCGGCACCCGAAAACATCATGAAATACTCATGTCCAGCATCGACACGCAAATCCTCATATATCGGGCTCCATCAGTCCGGATCCGCCCACGGGCTCCGTCTGCGGAATCGGCCCTCGGCCCCGGCAGTACGGGTCGGCCCATATCCATCTCTCGACTCTGGTCGGTATCCTCCGGATATCCGTCAGGTCCAACCAATCACCGGTAGGTAGTAGTCCCTCTGCTAGGCTCATCGTCTACAGCACAACAATCCGTTCTCGCCCTGGGGTACCATACCGGGTTCACCATGTACCCGCAATCGGCCCCATCCAGCTCCTTGATTCGGGTTCACATGTCACACGTCATAGAACCGAGAAAACGCATGGTGGACGCACTGAAATATCATATCAAGAGAAATCGGGTTTTCAAAACAGTGCATATTTCCTTAAAATAATACCACGGTCTCAAATCCAGAAATCACACGAATCCAAAACTCAATGCGTAAATCCATGCAATGTGTTGTATACCGCATAAAATCGTACTATGAGTAAAAGGGGAAACCGCTCTTTTAAAAGGATCCAGTTGAAAACATTTCATGCGGTCCGCAATTTTTCAAATCAAAGTCAGCATCATCATGCATGTGCAAGAGTATGTATGTATGTAGGCATGGATGCACAAAGATACACACACACACACACACGCAAGTATGGAAGTACAATATGTATATGTGCCAATATGGATGTACAAGTGGTATATACGCAAGCATGAGTGTACAGTATGTATATGTGCCAATATGGATGTACAAGTGGTATATACGCAAGCATGAGTGTACAGTATGTATATGTGCCAATATGGATGTACAAGTGGTATATACGCCAGCATGAGTGTACAATATGTATATGTGCCAATATGGATGTACAAGTGGTATAAACGCAAGCATGAGTGTACAGTATGTATATGTGCCACTATGGATGCACAAGTGGTATATACGCAAGCATGAGTGTACAGTATGTATATGTGCCAATATGGATGTACAAGTGGTATATACGTCAGCATGAGTGTACAGTATGTCTATGTGCCAATATGGATGTACAAGTGGTATATACGCCAGCATGAGTGTACAATATGTATATGTGCCAATATACGACAGAATCATGTCTAATCATTAATGATGCGGTAGTCAAAATGATGTATGGTTCGTACCAATCCTATAGTGCGAGTGTCATGGTAATCACTAACGGTATGGGTGTAACATACAAATAGTGCTCGTGCATCTTGAACCGTTAGTAACAATGCAGTGTTATATAACTACTGTTTCTATATGCAATAAAAGATGGGTACGCTACAATAGTACATATGCACAAGCAATATATATATAAATATACATACGCGACTACAATATCCTATCAAGTCCTGACGCTTAACGCCATACGGGCGATTTCCCCATAGATGTTAAATCTACTCACAGCGATCTCATGCTACTTGTAGCCGACTACCTGCTTCCCTTTCTTTGCGGCGTCCGACGTATCCGCCTGCGAACCTAGAATTTACAAAAAGAGTACACATAAGCTAAAATCCTGCAAAAACATGATATCAAAACCAAACGAGAACTCACGTCGCGAACTAAACGCGTGTCTATCCGATACGCTAAAACGTGTGAATACACGCCTGAAACTACCCCGACATGCTGTGACACGCAGCAAACACTAAACCCACTCACATAATGCATGTGTCGCGCAAACTTAAAGTATTGAAAATAGGGTATTTTGTTCCAGATTTGTATACAGGCAGAATTAGAAAAAGTTGCATACACCAAAGACCTTTAAAATGTAGCAGACTCCTACTCACCAAACCCTGACACACAACTCACCTATCTGGACACAATTTGCGTCCAGAACTAATTTATTTGCGGCCTGGGGTAGGGAGTATGGTCTCTTGCTTCGTGTGTGTGGTCTAGATCTAGTGTACATGCTCCAGTAAACTCAGTTTTTGCCTGAAGCAACCGGGTTGAAAGCAAATCACAAAAGAGCACAAATCTCAACTAAAACGCTAATTTAACACTAATTCGATACAAAATGGTATTTTAGTGTAACCTGAGGAATTAACTTGGTTTAAACAACATTAATAGCACCTAATTAAGTTAATCAAACCTTAAAAACCCCAACTTACCCTAATCTTCACTTAAACCATCTCATTAGCACTAAAACGCATAAAAACACAATTTTTAGCTAATAAAACTACAAGTTAAGCAATAAAGTGATATGGGTGAGTTTAATACCTCCAAATGATCTTAGGGGAGTCTAACTTGCTGCACTTGCCTTCAAAGGCAAGGATTTGCCATCAAGACCCACAAAAGAGGTGTTTTGAAAAGGTTTTATGAAGAAAAGGTGAGTTTTTTGTGTAGGGGTTTGTTGTTTGAATACAAAGAGAAGAAAATAAGAAGAAGATAAAGAGTATGCTGCTGTTGCTGCTACTGCCTCTGCTGGGGTTTCCAGAAAATGAGAGGGAGAGAGAGAAAAGAGTGAGGTTATGATCAAAAGTCAAGCACAATCTTCACCTAATCCCAACCATGCCTCCCATTCCTTTATATTTCATTTTTAATTAAAAGGTTTGACTTGATTTTGTGAGGATAAATGAACCATGCAAGAGGAAAAAGAAAATGAAAACAAGTTATCACTTAACCTAGGTGATTAGGGTTGTGCATGCTAACTAAATCTGGCTTAGGAAAAATAGTTAAGGAAATTTGCTAATTAAGTGAACACTAAACTAATTAATAATTAATAAAACACTATTATATGTATAATTACATACCATTACAATTAAAAGTAGATTTATTCCAATCTAGGTGGAAATAGCAATTAACTAAGTTTTGTGAAAACACGCATTACCACTAATTAACGCGAAAATTAATCTAACGAATTTCAAAGCATTACAAGAGCATCCAATATGCTCAGTTGTGAGGGTATTTTCCTCAGATGTGCCAGGACGTTTTAATCCCCTTTATTTCTCTTAGGCGGATCCTTTGCGGCGATTTCTTCTACCACTTCATCGTCGAGGGCAATTTCCTCAAGGATTTTCCCTTTCCCTTTGTCTCTGTTGCTCAAATCTTTATTTGTAGGTCCGAAATTCTTCTCAGGTAGCGTGCGGTTATGCAGCTGAATATTCTTGCAGTTATTCCCTTCCTCTTCTTTTTCGGAGGCATGGTCTTTGAAGAGAGGGCTGAGGGGTATTTCATCCTCAGAATCGCTCCTGAAGGTAAGAACTTGGAGTTTTTCTATTTTCGAACTGGTACCAACCATATGACAGTTGTCAGTCGTTTTTTCATGTATGTTCGTCCCATTATTTTGCCGTCGACGAGCATGAGCTTCGCGCTTCATCCTCTTGAAGTGATTTTGATGGGCAACATATCCTTGCCACCAATTCTTGAAAGCACTGCATTCCTCGGTAGGGTGGGTGACCTTCCGATGATATAGGCAGTAATTTGGATGTGATTCTTCTCCCTCGATGCATATGATCCCGGGAGTGTTCCTTATGAAAGGTGGCAGCTTCATCCCCATTAACAGGGCTTTGGCGAACCGCTTCTCTGTTTTGATCCTGCACTTATTTGTTGCGTGTGCTTTGATTTGGTTGGAGTAATTAACGACTCATCCTTGTTACAGCTTCTTTATCTAGATGCTGACGCTTAGCCTTTTCATATATGGCCGTCTCGTGTTCTCGGTCAACTTTGCTTTTTTGAAAGGCTTCGTTTAGCACCCTCTCAATCGGGTCTTCTTCTGGCAGTTCCGGGAATTTTAGCGCCAATTTTGCCCCCAGTTCCTCTACGTTGTTTTATGACGCTAAGGGAGCTTCTACACCATATAACGACGAATGGGAGATCATGTGGCAACTTGCTACATAATCTTCGGTGTCTTCTGATTAGTCATTTCCCTTATCATTGTCACTATCTTCGCCCTCAAGAATATACTTGATGAATTCTTCTAGTGTAACCGGTGTCCGTGCTTTCTGGTTATACTTCTCCAGCGCATCTATGTATTTTTATAGATTTGTGCGCTTGTCTTCATACTCGGCAGGCTGCGCAGGCTTCTGGCCTTCTTCTTTTTCTTCGAAAACTTCGAAGGCTTGACTTGGGGGCATTTCCCTTCGTTAACAATTTTCGGTGCGGGACAAGCTTTTAGCATCCCTTCAATTATTTCAGGTTCAAGTGAGCTTTTCTACCTGACTGCTGGACATGCTTGTAAATCTTTCAGCATTCTTTTGGTTTTCGCTGAAAGAACGACTTCCCATGGAGTTTCTTCCATGAGTGAGCATGATGCCCCCTGCGCATCCATATTTTTGGGAGTGTGCTTCTGGGGTCGGCTTACCTTCCAGTTATCAGACAGTGTGAATTTCCCTTGTTGATACTGGTCCTCGACCCAATTTTTGAAGATGTGGCAATTTTCAATTGGGTGGCTCACCATTTTCTGATAGGAGCAGTAGTTAGGGTTGTTGATGTCGTCGAGTTGCGGTGGACGCCGTAGGTCCGGCAATGTGATAAGTTTATTACGCATTGCCAATTTGAACAGTCTCCTCGTCTTGTCGCGGGGAAACGAGTAAGCGTGTCCTCGTCTTTCCTCTAAGAACGGGCGCGGACGCGCATTGTTTTGGCGAGCAGCTGGTTTTAGGCCACTCGGCTGTTGTTGCGTATTGGAAACGAAGGCTGCTTTCCCTTTACCCTTGTTATTTCGAGGGTCTTTATTTGAGGAAGAAAGCCCATGGCCCATCTGGGCCAGTTTATCTATCAGAGCCTTGAAAGGTTGTAGGCTTGAAGAACGTCATGAATTGGGATACTGTCGTTTGAGGATCAAGAGTTCCAATGAACATGCACATGGCAGAAGACTTTTCAATGCGCTGTTCGCACTTAAACCACAGGTTCCACTACCGGATCGCGTATTGGACCCATGTTTCTTCCGGCTTTACCCTGTCATTGATTAATGTCGTGATTGGAATACGTTCACTAGCGCTGGCGAAATGCTGTGTGAACAGCAGTTCCATCTCTGCGAATATTTTCACAGGGTCATTTGGGAGCTCCGCGTACCATTCGAAGGCTATTTCTGATAGGTTGCCAATGAACAGACGAAGCAACAGTTTGTCGTTGCCTCCAGTGTTTTCGTACAGAGCTCTGAATTGCGTGACGTGCAGGTGAGGGTTGCTTGTTCCTTTGTATACATGAAACTTGTGGATCGTATATCCCGGCGAGTATTTGATTTGATCATACCAGCCTGGATGCGGTCGTCCGGATCTGACAATTTGGCTGGTGGCTTCATTAGCTTATGAGCCATTATTTGTTGAGCAATGTAATCATCAAGGGTCACCTTGGAGATTGTTTCCTCCTTAGCCGCTGACAAGGCCGGAGGAGGGTTTGATGTTTCCCCTCTATCATCCTCGATGATTATTGGAGGGTCTTTGGCCAGGGGTTCTGATTGGATCATTATTCCAACCATGTCTTGGAAAACGAGAACTATCTGCTTTATGTTGGCAGCTTGCTCAGCAGCTTCTTTGTTTTTCTCTCCAGCACCCTTCGCAGAAACTCTATATCAGTCTCTTGCTCTTGGCGCTGTTCAGCCTCTTTATCCAGTAAGTGTCGTCATTTTGTTCAGCATTTCTTGGAGCTTTTGTTTTTTCTCCTGAGCCTTTGTCAGTGACCGAGTTTGCGGTCGGTGACTCACTGAAGCATGGCTCCCTTCTTGTCCATTGGTCATATAGACCGTATGGACGATAATGCCTTCAGGTTTGGGGCGTTTAGATCCATAGCTTTTGGAATTTGCCGCGGACGGTAGAGTTTTCTCCAGCCTCATTCTTTTATAAGAGATTGGAGTTCAAAGAGCCATTGTAAAAGGCACCTATTTAAGAGAAGTCCCCCGCTGTATGGCAGAGGATTGGTCATTTTTCTTGCCGAACCTTCGATTTCTTTGGTTGACGAGATTAATTTTGGGCAATCATAGTGTCTTGGAATTTTCTCCATACCCTATGAATTTGCGAGGAAAGCCGCTGATAAGGCCGCTCCGGCTTTGCCTGCATTGTAAATTTTGCAGGTTGGGGAGATTTATTTAGCACCGCCGTTAGGGAATTTTTATGCACCCGCCTATGCGGATCAAAACTGTTCCCAGTTGGAAAAGCAGTGTCGACCTCCACCATTGGAGCTAGCGGGATGAGTCCGGAGGGGGAGTTGCCCCCAGCTTCTCTCATTCAGCGCCAGTGGCGACGTCGAGCGTGTCTTGTTGAAGAGACCACCTTAGTTTTAAAAGCAGCTTCATCATGCCCTTGGTTTTGCTAAGGAGCTTCAATCGGCGCCAACCTGTTGAAAACTGACATCCTTGTTAAAGTTTGAGGAGGGCCGGATAATCTTTCGACGACTCATCGTCTGATGGGGGAAGCACCTTTGACGGCTTCATCTGCAGTAGAAGTAGGGAGAGCTAGCCATTTTGGGGTAGCTCTCTCTGGTGTCACGAGCTTCTTTACGGGCCCGTTTGAATTCTTGCTCAGTCTGTTGAAGACTAAGACGCCAGATTTGGATGGCCAGTTGAGAGGGGTCATTGTGATTGCCAGTCAATCGAAGTCCGACTTTCTAGGAGCTAATTCTTACGGCGTTGAGATGCCGAAATTCACAGGTGGGAGTATGGTCCCAAAGAACAATCCAGTAGTGGCTTGTGTGACCTGCCCCACCGGTATTGAAAAAATAGAGGCCGCATTGGGCTCATAGGTCACTCCTCCAGTTGGGGTAGAGTGGAAGTTGCTGTTGCATGCAGTGTATTGAGAAGCCATTGATTTTCTAATACAGGAGCAAGACACTAAGTTTCGGTACCTCGAATCTAAGGGCAACCATAGCAAACTGTGATTTTGTTCACGAAACACGACACACGAAGTGCGGAGTAGAAAGAGGAAAAGGTCCCACCGGCTGTGCCAGAATCCGTTCACCGCTGAAAGACTGGACTGAGACGTTGGGTCGTCTGGCCTGAATTTAGGGGCAGATACTATTTGGACTTATCTACCCACATTTCCGAAGATACCAAGTTGATTATGGCAACGTATATCGGAGGTTTGGATAGATACGACCGTTGTAGCAGACTTCATCAGATTCCCCCTCATTTGTGAGGGGTTTTTGATTATGAGGACGCTCTTCCCTGCAGGCGGAAACCCCTGCAGTTAATTACGTTACCGTATTGCGATAACCACTTTCTCCTGCTCTAGAAGTTCACTTCGTGTCGTGTGTATTTTTGTTTATTTTGGTTGTCCATGGATTGTATACGGAGACTAATTTATGTCGTCGCCCGTAGGGTACAGATTAGTCTAAATTCATATATTTTATATTTAGGGTTTGAACTTAGGTTGTATGTATTCCATCATTTCAAAAGATATTTTATTTAAGGACCGTCAATCTGTTTTTAGATTAAGATCAACTTAAATATATGAGAATTTGGGCTCAATTTATTTTAACTAAGGATGCGTTTGTTTTATTTGAGGCTAAGATCAACTCAGCAACGGTTTAGGGATTCTCAAATTTTTGTTTAGATCCAACAACAGAGCACTTGGGCTCATATGCAATTGACTCCAGAGGGACATAGCCAATTTGGGCTTGTTCTGCTCAGTTTTTTTTTTATTCAAAAGTGCTAAGCACTTATTTGTGTTCTGTTTGCTCGGCCACTTTTCCTTTTATGAAGAAGTGCTAAGCACTTATTTGGAGCTCTAGCGCTCACATGTGTTTTACATGAGGTGCTTAGATATGGGCGCTGCCTAATAAGTGTTAAACACTTTAGTCATTTTGACTGAATATGAATAGTGCTAAGCACTTTTGTATGGCGTCCACGTGAAGAGCACGTGCGGCGCTGTTGAGACTTTACCCGCGCGCGCAACCGTGCATGTTTTGGAAATAGAATCGGTTTTGGAAATAATGCGCACACGAGCTCGGTCTCGTTTAAAAATTTATAAAAACCGTAAGTGCACGGCGCATTGTAGCGAGCCGGCAAGTACGGGTCGATCCGCAGGGAATTGTGTATTAGATTTTGTTGCTTAAGGTTCCACAAATAACGAATTGGTTTGGTTGTCACAAAAAAATGAAAAACATGAAAGCAGAGAAAACAAGTTAAGAAAGAAAAGGTCGTGGCTTTGGCTCGGATGGTTGAATCGCGGCGATTCCTTTGATGCTCCCTTGCTCATAATTTGTCCGTCCTTGTGTCGATCCTGAAGTGAAGTATGACGTGTCAAAGCGGTTGTAAAGCACAAATCATCAAGTTCTCGGATCTCGACTCAAAACACGAAATGAGTCCGTATTGTTCACTTACCATTTGTATGTCCAAACTTGAGGTATCAACACTAAGCACAAAGGTTAGCAAGCATACCGCAACATCAAAAACACAAATTAGTGAGTGAGAGCAAATAGTTTTAGTGTTAAATTTGCTAAGTGTTTGTGATAGTATATGGTATATGAAACCAAGAGATTTGTTAAGTCACTTGATCACAAAATATCATATCTAAACCTAGCAGCCTCAACACTAAATTGATTCTAACTTTAGGCTTGCAAGATGGGGTTTGTGGGGGAGAATATGGTATGTGATGAGGTTACAAAGTAACCATGGAATCAACATACCATATCAACCCATCCAAGTTGCAATACTAAGTTTAGATTCACTTTATACACATTAAACATTAGTAAGAGGAGGAGGAAGGCAGGGCCTTTCATCTCACATCCTCCCCATAACCACAACCAAAGAAAATTAGTTACACATAATAATAGCAAAAGACAGCAAGTAAGAAAAGAATTAAAGAAACAAAGCAAAATCAATATTATTTAACACTTGATGTAGTTGAGATACAAGATATTGGTAACTTGTTCAACCTTCATAATAAAACTCTCAAAAGAAAACTTCAAGAGGGAAGAAGAAGAAGAAACCAAGTTAAAGCCCACACAACTCTCAACCTAAACCAAAACTAAATAAATGAAATTGGGTATATACATATGGTCCTTTGCTCAATATCTGTTCTGGTATTTATAGGCTCAACTCCAGAATAAATAAACAATATAGATGGACTGATGTGACCCTAATAAATGACCAGAAGAAAAATAGGGACATTTGGAGCTAGGGGACCTGGTGGTGCCGGTTTTTTAGGGGGCTCGCCGGTTTGGTTGTGGGCAAATGGGCTCATATTTGTGTAGTGATCTTGAGTGCACTCAACAAGTCCATAGTATTGTTTGATTTCTTCATATCAGCTTGGGTTATACTCAGTAGACTTGGAGGGAAACTTGATGCTTTAAATCACATCACATCTTTTAGCATTTATTACACATCACACCCACATGTGCCCATTAGCACAATTTGTAGCGCCAAGGCAGCCCCACCATGGTCCAAGGATTAAAAGAGCTATGTGCACACTTGTATTGTGTTGGACCAAAATTGTGTACACATGTTTATTGCAAAAGAGCTCTTTAAATATCGGTCGGTTTTTTGTTCTGATTGCAATGTCGGCTCCCAAACGCTATATCCATGATACTGAGTGTGTTTTCAGTATTTAATCATGAATACCTATAATCTATAATTACTGAGCAAACACTGATTAATAGTACCGATAAATAACAAAATTGATAATGAATGAGAGGTACTAAAATGCAGTTTTCTGTGATGAGTAGGCGCTGTCTCATTTTATTTTGTTGGGTGCCATGTGAGGAGCATGTGAAACGCTGTCTCATTTTATTTTGTTGGGTGTCCATGTGTTTTTCACGTGAAGCACCGGGCGCTGCCCAATCAGTGCTAAGCACTTAGTCGTTTTGAATGTATATGAAGTCCTAAGCACTTTTACTCAGCGCTTATATATATTTTATGTTAGGTTGTTTAGCACAGCAGCTAGGTTTCGGGAGGTATCATCTATACCATATTTAAATTTTTGCCGTTCTAGCTAACCCTAACCCAAGAATCGATACTAGAAAATCCGACGAAACTAAATGTAAATATTTTACATCTAAGTGAATGGGGGAATACAACCTTTGTAGACCGGTCCTTCACTTCTAAAGCTCCATGTCGTATTCCCTTCGCTGCAAGTTGTGAAAACCCGGACTCTGGTAGAGATTGAAAGAGTGAGGTTAGAATTGCAACCATGGGTGAGTTAGTATCATGCCTAACTCATGTAGAGAATAAACCATAGCTATGAGTTAAGGGTTGGGTTAAGAAATATCTTAAGCTAGACAAACAAGTGGACTAAGTCAATATTTACTACAAGCTTCTACAAGCTTTGCCATGACTCATTCTCCAAGTTGTTTGAATTACTTAAAACAAATAAAACCCTAACTTTAACCTAGCATGGTGTGAGTCTCATACATACATGTTGCAAGTGTAACCTAGCATGACACAACAATATATATCATATATATATTTTGTGTGCAAAAAGAAAACAATACATTTAACATATATCACATATATATCAATGTATCATATGTGAGAAAAATGAATACTTAAGTGAGCTAATATTAGTTAATGTAATTTAATATATCAAATATATAATTCTACATTAAATCATTAAATCAACACTTGATTTAACAATCCGGCTATATCATATATAACCGACTAATATCAAATATATCCTTTTATCGAATCATCACTTGATCCGATAACCCGGTTATATCACATATAACCAATCGATACATATATCGCGAGAATAGAATGCGGTATCACATATGTGCATTAATCTCGGTCCCGCACATATCACATATGTGCTCTTACTCCGTTTCACATGAACCAGAAAACCTCTGTGTAGGACTCTAAAGACTCGTCAATACGTCGGTAGTAGGTGATGATCATATCAAACACTCACAAGTCGCAAGCGGTCTGCCAAACGTAACGGCCACCCGGGTATTGAGCGATCAGAAGATTAACAAGCAAGCATGCTCACACTCCTACGAATCCAATCAGTAACACTACCGTACAGTCCGGTCTCTTCGTCTGATATGTCGCATATCACAGCCTGGGGGTGGTATAACGTCAGAACCCAATAGCCTGATAAGTCATGCCGATGTAAGGTCCATAACGGTTCGAAAAACTACTGATAACACTTACCAGTAGATATCAGAAACCCTGGCCAGAGATTTCCTTTTATGGCCAATCGAACATAGCGCAACATCAACTCCCAATACCGGGAGAGACGAAACCCCTCCTATCGCTCATTGCCTCTATGTGACTCGGGACTGTATGCAAAAACCACCTTTTTGCACGATCTCTTGACCGTGGTATGGTGGAAATCAAAACACAGTGGGAATCACACAAGACTCTATGACGATCTTGGGTCTACAGACTAACCTGTACCAGTGTCACCAGAGAACTGCTATCCGACGATAGGTATAATACCATCTAGGAGTTCTCGGTAAGTCCGTCCAGTGTACCCAGTCTCCACTGAGCACCCGTGTACCTTCTCTGATGTTAAACACCAATGGATATGGGATCATCCATCGCCCATCATATGGGTCGAGAAGCGTACACGCTAGTCTATTCTGGAATATCGATACCCTGTCTCGATACACCCTCGACTAGGAACAATTATAGGGTGTACTTGTGGACTACCCTTGGCCCCACTAGTATGATCTCCATCATAGTCGTGGTAGTCAAGTATATATGCCAAGGGCTTTATCAACATGTGAGAGCAAGACAGTATCACGTATACTAGTCAACATGTTATGACAAAGAGCAACCAGATAGCATACTATCATATCGAGCAAGAAAGTCCTCGCTATATATGTCCAAGCATCCACTACAATATACATCCAATGTACAGTAATGGCCTCTAGAGCATACATATAACTAACAATCTCCCACTTGCACTAAGGCCATCTGTTGTAGTATCCAATACCCAACAATTTAGCAGTGGTTGTAGTATCCCATACTCAACCATCCCAAAAATCTCTCAAATAGTATTTAGGGAAGCAGGCCATGGTGAGTGGATCCGCCGTGTTAACCTCAAAATCTATTCTCCTAACCTCGATCCCTTGGAGATCAACCATCTCCCTGATCAGGTCATACTTGCCTCAGAATATGTCTGGAACGCTGATAGGACGTTCGTTCCTAGGCCAAAACCACAACTCCATTATTGGCACAATAACAATTATTGGACGCTCAATGGTAGGAACCATGTTCATCTCATGAACAAGAAATGTCCAAACAGCCACTTTGGCAACATCATTTGTAGCAATGTATTCAGCCTTTATCGTCTAGTATGTCTCAGTATCTAGCTTGGAACTCTTCCAACATACCGTCCCTCCACTGAGAGTAAGACAATTCATGTGACTGACTTTCAGTCGAACTTATCACTCTGAAAGCTGGAACCAAGAACTTTCTTTTAGTGCTTCTCAAGTACTTAAGAATGTCCTCCACAGCTATCCAGTGATTCTCCTAAGATCCGATTGATTCCTGATCATTACTCCTAGTGAGTCATCTACATCTGGTCTGGTACATAGCATTGCATACATGATAGAGCCTACTGTCGAAGCATAGGTTATCTCTTGCACACGAGCTCTCTCCAAATCAGTCTTGGGAGACATCTTTTTGGAGAGAGTGATCCATGAGTAAGTGGGCGAACCACCACGCTTAGAACCGTCCATACTAAACCCCTTTTGTATGATGTTAATATACCTGGATTTGAGACACTCCCAACATCCACTTAGATCTATCATCATAGATCATAATCCACAAGATGTAGTAGATATCATCCAGATCTTCTTTTGAGAATCCTCGTGATAAGAGGAGCTTGACCGAGTGTAGCATAGAAAACCCTTTCCTATCAAGAGTATGTCATCTATGTACAATACGTGGAAGACAACCTTACTCTCTACAACCTTCTCGTATATACAAGGTTCGTCTGCTTTTTTGATGAAGTCAAACTCTTTGACTGTCACATCAAAACAGATGTTCCAACTCCGCGATGCACGCATTGATCCTGATGGACTTAAGCATAGCTTTGAAAGTCTCAACTTTTCTATCTACACCAAGAATCTTCTCTAGATCCATTTGCTCCCAATAGGTTTTACCCCTTCAGGTGCAACATGTAAAGTCATACTTTATTGGTGTACATGGATTCCATCTTTACTCGTATAGCATCCAGTCTTTTCACAAAGTCTCCACTTATGATGGCCTTCCTGAACCTAGTTGGGCCATCATATACCATGATGCAATCCTCGTTCCCACTGTCACCGAGAAGACCGTAGTATCTCTTAAGTGGATGAGGAACCCTACCAGATTCGCGGAGAGGCTGAAGCTCGTTGGAGACTATTGAATCCTTTGGTTTCACCAAATCATCAGCTGTTAGTTTGTCTAGTTGGAACTCCTTCCAGTTCTACCTCATGACCACAAATTTCTTCACAAGAAATACCTTTTCTAAAAAGTTGGCATGCTGAGAAACAAAACACCTTTTGCTCCTCAAAGTGGTAGAAGATATTCCCTCGCAAATGTTTGGGATATCCTAACAGACTAACAGAACTGACCTTGCCTCAAGCTTGTCCGGATTCTGCGTTTCAACATAGGCCGGACAACCCCATATCTTAACTCGTTTAAGAAATGGTCTCTTCCCATTCTATATCTCATATGCAGTGGTAGGCCCTGATTTGGATGGAACCCCATTCAATAGGTATGCAGCTTCTCAAGTGCATAACACCCAAAAGGAAACAGGTAACTTAGCAATACTCATCATAGAGCACGCCATATCTCATAGGGTGTGATACCTCCGCCCTGATACACCGTTGTACTGTGGTGTATATGAAGGAGTAAGCTGAGAGAGAATCCTATTCTCAGTTCAGAAACCCCAGGAATTCCATGCCCAAGTATTCGCCTCCTCGATCACATCGTAGGACTATAATACTTTTACCCGTCTGGTTCTCAACTTCAAGCTTATATTCCTTAAATTTCTCAAAAGTTTCAGACTTGTGTTTCAACAGAAACATATGTCCAAATCCTGAGAGAAGATCGGTGAATATAATGAAGTACGAAGAACCAATCTTGGCATTTGTAGACATAGGACTGTATACATCATCATGTATGCATCCCAAGAGTTCGGTAACTCTTTCTCTGTTTCTAGTAAACGGAGTATTGGTCATTTTACCTTTGAGACAAGACTGGCAAGTATCATAAGATAAAAATTCGAACAAATTCTCATATTCATCTTTATGTAACTTAGCTGGTCGTGTCACATAGATATGACTTAGTCTACAATGCTACAAGAAGGATTTGTTCATTTCTGAACTAGTCCTCTAGTGTGTGTTCTAGATACTTTGAACTGTGATTTGATTTAGAACATATATGCTATTATATAACGTGCATGATCGAATCAACTCTTGATTCAGGAAAATGTTCACAACATTATCCTCCAATACATAATTATATCCTTCTTTAACTTATTAAATAATCTGATGTAATGTTGTATATTAGGTTCGGTATGTAATAACATTCATTCAGAATCAATGTACTAATACAAGGTGATATCTACCAACTGACTTGGCTGCAACAATTGCACCATTCTCTACACTTAGAGATATATCACTCATTCTCAGTTCTCTACCTGTCTGTAGCCCATGTAACATATTATATATGCGGGATCCTGATCCGGTATCACATACCCAGGACGTAGAAGATACTAAGAAACAGTTCTAGGTAATGAACGCATTCGAAGAAGATGCATCAACATGCACTTTCTTCGATTGGGTGGTATGGAAATCCAGATATTCTCCTATTTCCTGCTCAGACTTATAACAGTTATAAGATAGAGCGGAACTAACGTTCCCTAACTCAGTATAATAAGCAGGTTCGGTTAATGCATCCATATTATTATCTTGATTAAGACGTGACATGGTCGCTACCAGGAGAGAGAGAAGAAAACGCTCTGCGTGCGCTCTTACAAGATTTAGATTGGTTATTATTTTATCTAATTAGGATGGCTCCCACTATTTTAGTCAAATCTACCTTCAAACCCTAAAAGATAAGACTAGCCGGGATTAATTATACCCTACAAGTTCGCCAATCTTTCGGCCAGGCCAGTGTCGGTAGTTTGAGGGAGGTTCGCTGTGCTTTCGCACGGACCTAATTAAAATAAACCTCGTTTTCCCAGGGGCGTAACCCTGTTAACACCTTTCTAGACACCTACTTGATCGGCTAATTGTGATGTGTAAAACTCTCCCAGGAGTAACTCTTACTCGCAGTGGGTATCGGAATCCAACTATCTCATAGAACGTATGCAATCTCATTGCAAATTTTAACACTTGAAATTCCCGATAATATTTTGCCTCTAGCAACTTATGACCTTGGCTAAAGTCAACAAATCATAAGCGCTAGCCAAGTTCAAACCGTCATTTCTTGATTGAATTAAACCCACCCGCGCGACCCTTGGCTAAGGTCAACAAAGCCGCACGATTACCCTAAATCAATCGCATCATATGCTACAGATAAGCACTAATTAGGTACCGCACACTACGCCTTAGCTAAGGTCAACAAATGCAGCACGAATACTAAGAATTGCTTATCTGAAATGACGGAGGGCTACGACAGGTTTTTAAGAAAACCCTTTGCGTAATGAATTTGATATCGTTGTAGAATCGAGTGAATTTTAAAAAGAGTGTTTTTGAGGCTTTTACTAGTTTTGCTAAAGAGGTCACTCCCGGTGAAGGGATCTCGGCTCTTTTCTTATGGAATAAGGTGCAGGATATTTCACAAATACCATTTTGCAAAGCAAAAACTATAGAAGCAATCAAAAGACAATTCGAGTTTGTAGTATCTGCTAGTTTCGCTAAAGAGGTCACTCCCGGAGAAGCGATTTCGGCTCTTTCCTTATCGAATAAGGTGCTGGATATTCTACAAGGAATACCGCTATATAAAGCAAGAACTAGAGCTACCAGTTTTTAAAACAAGTTTCTATAACATCTTTAGGTTTCTTTTTCTTTCTTTCATTAATCTCATTAATAAAATCCCATCAAAATTTATGCTTCCAAAGCATCACATATGAAAACGAAAGCAGTAATATATAATATATATATCATATATATAATATGAGCATTTGTCTCAGAACATTTCACAGTGATCACATCACAGAGTAGCAGAAGATAACATATGAAATATACGATATACTAGAATTTCCGTGTTTAATATCAAGCTAGTAATAAACACGGATTCCACGGTCGCGACGAATAGCCAAACCCACATCCCAAGACCCCTATGAGAGCGGCAAGCAACCCTACCAATTCTAGAGTTAGGAGACCCGGTCTCGACTCCTCGTGATGGTCTCCCACTGGACCCTAGAACCCGGTTACTTATGCTCCCCGCCTTGGGTCTATCCTAATGCGGAAAAGTAAAATAATATACATCAATGGTGACATCATCCTCAACCAGGAAGTGCCCCAATAAAAGAATATTACATACAATGAATTTTACATGAATGAAAATAAAAACTCTCATCTCATATAAAACCCCTGGCTATTCAGAACACGATGATCCAATATAACATATCACAGCAACACAAAACATCACATGTCATCAACGTAAGTAAATATGCGTATCCCAGTTGTCGTTGACATATAGCACCGAAACGGGCGATACACCACATATTACACTTACGGTCCCAGAAAAGAAAGTGAAAAACTACAACAGTTGGAATCCGCAACTATCTTAGACATCATAAACCCAATATATCACATACTTTGGATTTCATGCCCAACCAAATAAATTCCTTATACATCACATGCCTAACAATTATAAATCCTGCATTTCGGTCTCGATATTGAAAACACTTTCCAATAAACTATCGGGTAATTCAACAAGATTCCCGATAAACTGATCGAATGCTCGTCGGAAACTTTAGTAGACGGCCGCACCCCCTGATGTCATCGATGAAGTGCACTAAGGCGGAACATCGCTGCCGCGAGCACCCGAACGGATGCTTTTGGCGACGGGGTTCTCCTACAGTCACCAGGTCGGGGTTATGAGGCATGGCTATCTAGTAAAGTTACCCGCAAGTATCCGCGTACTCTACGTGATTGCGACGGATTTTTGATCATCAAAATCCTGTGGCAACCGATTAAATGAAACTAAACTGCTAGATTTATAAAATTCAAACTAGTTATCTCATAACTATTTATGGATTTCAAATATTGTATCGCAATCACAGATAGCTAGACGAAGTTAAACTTTTCGATCGAATAAGCAAGCACCCAAAATTTCCCAACTAGCTCAACACTTGAGCGGAGTTTTAAAAAGTACCTAGAACATGCCACAGCTCCTATGAACTAGCCGTAGAAGGGTCAACCAATGCCTCACCTGTGGCACCGCTGAACTTCCAAAAATCCTAAGGTTTGATGGCGGTTCTGATGGTCACAGAATCGAATTAGGGTTTCGTTCTTCTAGAGGGTCCACAGAATCGCTTGCAAGATTTTCTGAAAATTTTAAACTCGGAAAAAATCCAACTCTTGAAAAATTTCCAGCGGGGGAAAAATTGGGTTATTGATATCCGTTCGAACTTTTTAACATCGTCTAAATAACCCGAATATATGTTAGAATTACGACTGCGAAACACTTTGATTTGCCTTTGCAGAAAGTTAATATCACATGAAAATTTAGCAAAAAAACAACAACACCTGAAACCCTAAAACCCAGAGACTAGAACACCTTGAAAATTTGAAGCCCAAATTCCAAATTTGACCCGAGGAGGCCGGATTTTATCCCTATGTGGCCGGCCTAATTTGCACAAAACCCCCTCAAATTTTCATGGTGTTCATGTCATATCTCATACAATATTCTGCAGTTGTTTAAAAAAAATTTTGAAGACTTTTTAAAATCGACAGAAACCAAGTTTTTGTATCGGGTGTTTCGGATTAGTTTCGGTTTCGTAATCCTAGCAAACATCGTCTAATTTTTTAGCATAGCTCTGATACCACTGTTGGGTTGTCTAGCACGGAAGCAAGGTATCGGGAGGAATCATCCATGCCATATTTAAATTTTTGCCGTTCTAGCTAATCCTAACCCAAGAATCGATACTAGAAAATCCGACGAAACTAAATGTAAACACTTAACATCTAAGTGAATGAGGGAATACAACCTTTGTAGACCGGTCCTTCACTTCTAAAGCTCCATGTCATAGTCCCTTCACTGCAAGTTGTGAAAACCCGGACTCTAGTAAGGGTTCACATGAAGAACCGAACAATCTTGCTCAATTCCTTCGAAGCCGAAGATGATCTACGTCGAGGAGACTCGAGCTCATGCTACCTCTTCACTAATGTGTGAAATTAGTGAAGCAAACACCCTAAACTAAATGGTTAATAGTAGAGGATGATGAAGTAGGAACTGGGCTCAATTTAGATTTATTTTTCTCACAAGGTTTCATCACTTAGAAAAAACTAGCAAGCTTTTTTTCTTGAGGAAGAAGAAGAAGTGATGAAGAAAATGAATGAAAGAGTGAGGTTAGAATTGCAACCATGGGTGAGTTAGTGTCATGCCTAACTCATGTAGAGAATAAACCACAGTTATGAGTTAAGGGTTGGGTTAAGAAATATCTTAAGCTAGACAAACAAATGGACTAAGTCAATATTTACTACAAGCTTCTACAAGCTTTGCCATGACTCATTCTCTAAGTTGTTTAAATTACTTAAAACAAATAAAACCCTAACTTTAACCTAGCATGGTGTGAGTCTCATGCATGCATGTTGCAAGTGTAACCTAGCATGACACAACAATATATATCACATATATATTTTGTGTGCAAAAAGAAAACAATACATTTAACATATATCACATATATATATCAATGTATCATATGTGAGAAAAATGAATACTTAAGTGAGCTAATATTAGTTAATGTAATTTAATATATCAAATATATAATTCTACATTAAATTATTAAATCATCACTTGATTTAACAATCCGGCTATATCATATATAACCGACTAATATCAAATGTATCCATTTATCAAATCATCACTTGATCCGATAACCCGGCTATATCACATATAACCAATCGATACATATATCGTGAGAATAGAATGCGGTATCACATATGCGCATTAATCTCGGTCCTGCACATATCACATATGTGCTCCTACTCCATTTCGCATGAACCAGGAAACCTCTATGTAGGACTCTAAAGACTCGTCAATACGCCGGAAGTAGGTGATGATCATATCAAACACCCATAAGCCACAAGCGGTCTGCCAAACGTAATGGCCACCCGGGTATTGAGCGATCAGAAGATCAACAAGAAAGCCTGCTCACACTCCTGCGAATCCAATCAGTAACACTACCATACAGTCCGGTCTGTTCGTCTGATATATCGCCTATCACAGCCTGGGGGTGATATAACGTCAGACCCCAATAGCCTGATAAGTCATGCCGATGCAAGGTCTATAACGGCTCGAGAAACTACTGATAACACTTACCAGTAGATCTTAGCAACCCTGGCCAGGGATTTCCTGTTATGGCCAATCGAACATAGCGCAACATCAACTCCCAATACAGGGAGAGAAGAAACCCTACCTATCGCTCATTGCCTCCAGGTGACTCGGGACTGTACCCAAAAATCACCTTTTTGCACGATCTCTTGACCGTGGTATGGTGGAAATCAAAACACAGTGGGAATCACACAAGACTCTATGACGATCTCAGGTCTACAGACTAACCTGTAGCAGTGTCACCAGAGAACTGCTATCTGATGATAGGTATAATACCATCTAAGAGTTCTCGACGAGTCCGTCCAGTGTACCTAATCTCCACTAAGCACCCGTGTACCTTCTCTGATGTCAAAGACCAATGGATATGGGATCATCCATCGCCCATCATATGGGTCGAAAAGCGTATATGCTAGTCTATTCTGGAATATCGATGCTCTGTCTCGATACACCCTCGACTAGGAACAATTATAGGGTTTACTTGTGGACTACCATTGGCCCCACTAGTATGATCTCCATCATAGTCCTGGTAGTCAAGTACACATCCTAAAGGCTTTATCAACATGTGAGAGCAAGACAGCATCACGTATACTAGTCAATATGTTAAGACAAAGAGCAACCAGATAGCATACTATCATATCGAGCAAGAAAATCCTCACTATATATGTCCAAGCATCCACTACAATATACATCTAATGTACAGTAATGGCCTCTAGGGCATACATATAACTAACATTTCACATGAGGCGCGGGCCTTCTGCTTTGGACGTCCACATGGGAAGCACGTGAGGCGCTAGCCTTCTGTTAGGGAGGGATCTTTTGGGTGCTCACGTGTTTTTTACGTGAGGCGATATGTAACTTAGCCTTGAGTGCTCATGTGCTTTTCACGTGAAGCACTGGGTTCTTTTTCTTTTTAGAGATTGAATCTCTGTTAATGGCATTTTGACCATTAATGATCACCAAGATTTTTATTTTAAGGATCTGGAATCGAGTTTATTTGAGAACTAAGTTCTTGATTTGAAAGAACTAAGTTCCCGGAGTATTATAGACTCCATCTTTTCCATGTTCTTCCCTGAATCTTTGATTATCAAGAACAAGATCTTCCCGATGAGAATTAAATTCTCAACTTGTGGGAGATTTGTCTTTTGGATCTTAGATCCAGAGAAAGAACTGAGTTGTTTGAGAATAGTTAAACCCTTATATAGGTAAAGAAGAAGTTTTGATCTCTGTGTTTTTCTTTACCTAGAGTTTGAAAGGAGAGAGATCTTCTTCTTCTTTTGAGAATTAATTTCTCTGTTTTCTTTTTGTGGAGAAACTTATATGGTCAGTCCTCTATATCTCTGTGTCAGTGGTGTCCTCCCCTTTTTTTCCTTTTCTTTTTCTCTTTTGAGACTTTAAGTCTCGGATCTTTTATATAGTAGAGGAAAATTGTTAATTAGTTTGAGAAAATTTCTCATTTGAGAGATACCAATTGTTTTAATTGGCCTCAAAATTTGCTCGGGGGATTTTATCCACTGTTGGATCTTGGATCCAGTGATTTTTCTTTCACAGAATATATTTTCTTGTTTTTAACAAGATTGGGGAAATATTTTCCCATACACGGAATTTAATTCTGTCAAGCGGTGATTTTTAATCACCATTGGATTTTTAATCGAAGGGCTCTCTATTTTATAAAGAGCAATCTTTCTTTGTTTAGAAAGATTGGGAAAATATATTCCCAAAATAGAATTCAATTCTATTATTGGATTTTTGATCCAACTGAGAACATCTTTCTCACTTAGAAAGATTAGGGGGATATCTTCTCCTGATAGAATTTAATTCTATTATTTGATGATTTATCATCACCATTGGATTTTTGATCTAATGGCTCTGTTTAACAGAGTATATCCCAGATTTTAGGAAAATATCCCCGAAGTAGAATTTAATTCTACCTGCTTTTAATTTGGGCGCCAGCGCTCACGTGTTGTGCACGTGGACACTACTTAAGAATTTAATTCTTATATATAATATGTGCTTTTGTGCTTTGCATATTGGCGCCCACGTGAATTTCACGTGCCGTACCACCATAGGATTAATCCTAAGAGGTTGGCGCTAGTGCTGGCGCCCTCGTGGGGAGCACGTGAGGTGCTGCCTCATTGAATTTTAACAGAGCTCAACTCTTTTTATTATGTTTAAATATTAGGGGAACAAATGCCCCCCACCGTTGTTCTCACGTGGCTCACACGTGAATGCAACGGTGTCACTTTTACCACCGTTGGATCTTCCAGGAAGAGGAACCGTCCCCTACGTCTTATAAATAGGTTCTTAGGTCCTTGAGATGACTGCTATCTCTTCATCTTCTTTCTTGAACCTTTCTTTCTTTTGAGAATTTAATTCTCGTTTCCTAGAGTTTAGATCTCTGTCTCCTGGAACTCTTTTGAATAGAGTATACTCTGCCAAATTTCTTCGTAAGAACTATGAACATAGTTTAGCTCTTAACTCCTTTTGAGCATATGTATTTTCTGAGTTTCAGATTTTGAATCCATTCGACAAAGCTTAGATCTTTTTTTTTGAATCGGTCTTGAGGAGATCTAAAAAAACTCTTTTGTATATAGATCGTGGATCTTGATGTCCTCATCCAGGATTTGAGAATTTTTTATTCTCCTTCTTAAGTACTTACCTTGCTGTCAATCTTGACTTTTTTATGGAATTTGATTCCATCAATTAACCCATGAATTTTTTAGCATGGGGATTGTTCTGGGATTTGATCCCACTGTTTAGAGGAATTTAATTCCATTTTTTTTGCAGAGGTTGGCTCTGATTTGGATCTTAAGAACTTTGGGAATTTTATTCCCTTTACTATTCTTTTATATTTTTTAAATTTTTATTTTTGGGTTTTTAATTCTTTTTTTCCACAGATTTGAATATGTTGCTTGTTTTAAAAAGCCCACCTTTTGGGAAATATTGGAAGTTTTTAACCCCACTGTTTAATGGGCACTATCCATTTAATGAGAATCCTTTTGGATTCTCACAATAGGCACATGTCTCATCATTGATGAGCCACCACCTTGATTTTGTGGGGTCCACCTTTTTTATAGTGATTTTAATATTTTGATTGCTAACTCTCCACTGGGTTTCTTTTCAGGTATCATGGTTGGTCATCTGTACGACCTTGAAGAGATTGTCTCGTACGAGGAGATTCGTATCCAAGGTCGCTTTCAAGGCCAGGAGTTCACTGACGCTTAATGCGATGAGGTGATGTGTCGCTTTGATGATTACAACGGTTGATTGCTCCCCCGCTTCTCTGCCCTTTTAAAGATCATCGTTGGGTCGATTTGGGAGGCTTTGCCCGAACGTCTTGAGGTTATGCCACTCCAAGCGCTCGATGACGCTGAGGATAAGGTACATTCCGTATATCTAATGGGATTGATCTCGAAGAAACGATGAGATAATCTTGTCGCCATTTTGTACCGTGTCTTTCAATAAAAAGCGATAGTATCAGTATACCAGAGGGTGGAGGACATCAGTAGAGACCCTGATGCTTGCATCCGAGAGAAGATGCACAAAAAAATGGTTGCTGAGGCTGAGCGTGCATTACTCAAACTTGCTTTTGAGTTTGAGAATCCATGTCCAGAATTCAGTGTCTTGCCGTTATAGACCTCAGATGTATGGTAGCATTTTTTTGTCGTTCTTATCATCACTGTCTAATCTTTTCTGAAGTATGAATGATAAGCCCCTTTTTTTCTTTCATATCCGCACTTTTCTTTTCTTGATTGTCTTGATTCGACATGAAGTAGTTTATGTACTCATTTTGGAGTTTCTAGTTTATTCACTCGTTTCGGAGTTTCTAGTTTATGTGCTCGTTTCGGAGTTTGTAGTTTAATTACTCATTTCGGAGTCTCTAGTTTACGTACTCATTTCGGAGCTTGTAGTTTATTCACTCGTTTCTGAGTTTCTAGTTTATGTACTCGTTTCGGAGTTTGTAGTTTATTCACTCGTTTCGAAGTCTCTAGTTTATGTACTCATTTCGGAGTGTTTTTAGTTTACCTCCCTTGGGTTTATAGGCAAACTTTTCCTAACGTTATATATAGATAACCCATATTCTTTACGACAGGGGTCCGTTAGGTTTGCGGTACTAAGGTTTTAGTCCGTGGTACCGTCCTGTTGGCTGATTTATTCCCCGATATGCAGTCTTTAAGCCACTGTTCGAGTAGCCTCACGACTATCGTGTCTCTGATCCCTTCCGGGGGTTGGACATGACGTCTTCAAGTAATCTCCTTAGGTCATATTACCATCGGAAGAGCAAGCGTTAGGAATTTGCCATGACATACTTTACTTGAGGTTTGGTTCAATTTGGAGTCTCGATGAGTCATAACCACACCCTTCTAGGGTGGGATGATCTCCAATGGTCTTTTAGACTTTATATGAGTTGCCGTCAAGACACGAAACTAGGAATATGCCGTCACTTCGTTTTTCTTCTTTAACGATGTCGCACCGATTCTTTGCTGAAGTCGGGAAACATCTATGTATCTTTATACTGTATGTATTGCAATCAAGATCTGGAACTAGAGATATGCCATTGCTTCAATTTCATTTGATAGTTGCGTCCGCATCCTTCTGAAATGAGGGGGAACGCCGAGATAGTCTCTAGGTTGTTAATGAACCATCAAGGCTTGGAGCTAGGATTTTGTCTTTACTCCATTTTATTTAACCTTTGGGTCCTTGTTGACATTGCGTCTGCATCCTTCTGGCATGAGAAGTACGTCGAGCTGGAGTTGGGATTTTTCCATCACTCATTTTTAATTTGACCCTTAGGTCTTTGATGACGTCGAGTCTTTATTGAGAAGGAATGTTGAGCTGGAGCTAGGATTTTACTATTACAACTTTTTGATTTGACCCTTAGGTCTTTGATGACGTCGAGTCTACATTGAGAAGGAACATCAAGATAGTCTCTAGGTTGTATATGAACCGTCAAGACTCAGAACTCTTTTTGACGAAGCATGATGGGAAAATATGGTTTCCCTTATTTGTGCCCATGGATCGTATATAAGAATCCGTATGGACATATTTGCAGGGCAGAAAAGTTCCATTTTCATTCTTATTTTTTTTTATTTTTCCATGATACTCTATCATTTCAGCTTTTTATATCGCGAAAGTCGCGATTGCCCAATCTGTAACAACCCTAATTTTCTGTATAAAATTTTCCTTTTAAAAGTACAGAAAAGTGTTTGTAAGCCTGAGCATAAGTTATAAATTTAAATTGTTTAAGAACAGCAAGAAACAAATTGTAGCTCATTGGTAAAGTATTGCACTGCTGTGACGTAGCTCCTGTGTTCGAATCTCATCAACCATATATTATTTTTAATGATTTTTCTTTTAAACTTTTTGGAAGCCCAAAAGTTTACACGTGCAATACACTTAAAAATGAAAAGTCAGATTAATCAAACATGTGGAAAATGTTATATGAACAGACAGAGGACTTGAAACATGAATACCAGAATGCTATACAATATCAACATGACTTGAACTGACCTAACTATGGATATACATTGACTTGATCACATGATTATCCGTTTACATCCTTATCCGTTTATATGAACAACCGATATCATGGTTTCGGCAAGTCTTACATCTATAAAACAACACAATATACATTAGGGGTTAAAGGGGTAGACTGGTACGGAATGTGTTAAAAATGGCACGAGATGGTCACTAAATGACGTAACTAAACATCCATTGCCGTTGTTCCGTGGGGTTTGACGGAGCTTTGTACTACGAGTTACCTTAGACCACGGGATAGATGGACTCCTCTCGTAAATACTAATATCTTTTGTACTAAGTTACAAACAACTACGTCAGTATAGCGAATATAATCTTTATACTTTACATGTTCTATTCTCTGTCTATTCTTCTCTATATCTTGGGACTTACCGAGCGATTGTTCATTAACGACATTCCTTTTCTATTCTTTCTTTGGAATATTGTCAGGAGGACCCGACTCTCTGGAGATCGAGCCCAGCTCAGAAGACTTGGAGCAGTTCATCGAGGACCCTAAGCTCTAGTTCACTTGTATATACTTTTACTTAAGTCTATGCTATTGTTTAGGCATCGCTTTCCAGTATTGTATTTACTTTCCAGTTGTATTGTAAAGAATATTTAATCAATAAAAATTTGTTGTTCATTTATATCTCATGTCTTTCTTGTGTACATTTATTATATTGGTTATTTATACTTAACGTGTTTACTTCTGAATAAATACGTTGCAGGTCTCGTCACGTCTCCTTATCCGTACACTGGGAAGCGGGACGTGACAGGTTTTGTTGGTGGCCCATGTAGGTTAGTTCTGTATGGAAACCTAAGCAATATATAACAAGAATCAGCAACTAAAACATTCTTTACATTTCATATTCTTTGAATCTATCATAACCGTATTTTTCTTTCAAGATTATGGATTCACCGAACAACACGAGCACGAACGCCAATGGCAACACCACACTACCACCTCTTCCACTTACACCTACCATAGCAGCTCCTATTAATGAGCAGACAGTATTGCTCGAGACGATCAAGAGCCTCTTAGAGGGGCAGCAGCAGCAGACTGCTATCCTAAAGAACCACCTCGAAGCTGAGGCACCCGGAGTGAAGCAATTCCGGGCACTGCATCCTAAATAATTCTCTGGGAAAGAGAGCCCTTTGGAAGCTGAGGAATGGGCTCAATCAATCGAAGATGATCTGGCAGCAGCACAAGTGCCAGACATTGCTTGGGTAAGGGTTGCAAAGCTGCAACTTACCGATAATGCCCTAGTATGGTGGAAGGCGGAAGAAAGCCGTCTTGTCCAGCCGATCAAATGGAGGATTTTTCTCGAGATGTTTGACGCGAAATATTTCCCCGAAACTGTCCAATTCGACATGGAGCAGCAATTAATCCACTTGCAACAAGGTTCGATGTGAACCAAATTTGTGGATGAGTATGATGCTGATTCACCATGTTGAGTAGGTTCGCGGCACATCTCATACCGACTGCTGAGATCAGAGATAGACGATTTCAGCAAGGGTTGGACCAGGAGATCCAAGCTGCTCTAGCAACAGGGAATTTCCCAACCCATGACCTAGCTCTGAAGGCTGCCCGTCGATACGAGACAGTAGTAAAGAAGAAGGGCAAACCTCAATCTGCCGGGATGAAGCGCCCTGCTAATCAGATAGCAGGAAGAGCCTCTTCAATACCAACTTTTTCGCCCAGGTGACCGGAAGTAACATTTAACCGGCCAAGTCCAGACTTTTGCTACTTCTGCAAGAGGGACCTGTTGAAGGACTGCAGACGCGCAAATGGTTTATGCTTAGTTTGTGGTGCATCCACTCACGATATTAGGACATATCCTCATAGACGCAACCCAGTTCCAACACACATCAACTATCCACAGAGGCCAACTATTCAAGCACCTGCACTTCGTCTTGCTCTCCCGGCTCCACCTCCACATGGACCTCCTGCACAGCCTACTCGCCAATTCCATCAGGCACTGAGGAACATGCCTCGAGGGCAGAGGAATATAGCCCAAGGACAGAGGAATGTGCCTCCAGTTAGGAGGAACGTACCCCGGCGTCAGGCTTACACATTAGCGGCAGTAGAAGCCAAGGCTATAGACCAAGGTAACACTGGTAATTCTCTTCAATCTTTTCAAACCCTTGCATCATCTCGTTACTTTTCATGCACTACCAGTATTTCTTTCACCACCACTATCACCATATTTTTCTTGAATCTATTACAACTTCCTTCTATAAATTTCGAGGACGAAATTTTAAGGAGGGTAGAATGTAACAACCCTAATTTTCTGTACAAAATTTTCCTTTCAAAAGTACAGAAAGGGGTTTGCAAGCCTGAGCACAAGTTATAAATTTAAATTGTTTAATTGTTTAAGAACAGCAAGAAACAACTTATAACTTATTGTAAAATCGTTGCACTGTTGTGATAATCTCATCAGCCACATATTATTTTTAATGATTTTTCTTTTAAACTGTTTGGAAGCCTAAAAGTTTACACGTGCAATACACGTAAAAATGAAAAGTCAGAATAATCAAACATGTGGAAAATGTTATAGGAACATATAGGGATATGTGGCACCAATCCAAGCCCCAACCCCCTTGAAATGACCAGCGAGATCGGGTGTATGGCCGGCGTCGCCGGGCCCTACCGTGGGGAATGCTCCCAAATTTTTCCCCAACACCCCTTGGCCTCCCCTCACTACTCCTCTTCTGTTTGTTTTTCCTGCAATTAACCAGAGGATTAAAAATCACCATTAAACCAATGTTTTATGCATTTTAATTCTCATTTTTAATTCTCTAAACTCTAATACAATCCTATAAATACCACTACATACCTAGCCCTCTCTGTTCTGAAATCCATTATCAAAACTCTCAAATTTTTCCAAGTCAAATAAGTTGTATAAGTGGAGTTAGCCAAGGTCAAGTTCCAATGACGATTCAGGAAGATTCCGGCGATCTCACGACTCCACGAAGCTCTCAAAACCTTTCTCCATCTCTTCTCTCTACACTAATCTAGTAAGTCCCCTCTTTTATCCTCTCTTCCTATTCTAAAAAGTTCTCCTTTCAAATGGCGTTTTTTAGTAGAGTTAATCGACTTTTAAATTCTATTCTCTTTAAAATAACAATTTTTCTTAGGAAACAATTATCCAAATTATTATACCTTACTTATTAAACATTAACTGAAATTTAGAAACCAATTTCACTATAAAACTCCATGTAGATCCATGTTTATTGCACTTTTACAGTTTAATACCACAATTTTACATTCGACATATTTTATCATGTTTACTCGTATTGCCTTTAGAAAAATCTCACGAGGTAATGACCTACCTCATCACAACATACATCTTGATATAGCATGATGGCTTGAAAACAATATTTTGATGGACAAACACAATTTTATATTGAAATACCCTAAACTATTAAAAACCGTATTTCTTTAAATTGTATTAATTAAATTCCTTACAATTATGTCCTTTCAACCCACTCTTGGAGAATCCGATTAGATTGGTGCGGGTTATCGCACATCCATCGGACTAGTAGGGCGAGATGTAGTCCTCCTCACGGAGCATACGATCTCGATGGAATTTTTTATACAATTTGTAAGAAAACGTGAATTTCTATTTAATAAATAAAAATTTATTTTTAATAATTATATATAATATTATCAAACCATTTATTTTAAATATATTTAATAAATTCCATGTTTTCTAAACAAAGGAATCCCAAATTTCATGAATATACCATCACAAATCCATACAATTCCAATTTACACTAAAATACCATATACTATTCAATCTAGATTTATAATCATTAGAATACTTCACTTTTAAAAATTACATCCATGAAAACCCTAAATACGATAAATAAATGCTTGAGGTTTATTTTGAAAGTTTATCAAAACTATTTTTGATAAAACCCCCTCAAGTTTATTAATTTACAATAAGGACCCTAGTAAATATAGATTAAGCGGGACCAATTCTCTTGAGCCTCAACGAGCCGGAGAAATTAGGTGCTTACCTATTTAAGGTAGGAAACTAAACCGGGGTTATCAATACGGTAATTGTCTTGGAAAAAGACACAAATCTTGCCATCCATGTGCAGCAGTTACCGATAACTCCAAAACCTAATTCAAGAATCCAATTCTGTTTAAGTGTCTGACTCAGACAGAGTCTCAGTCTAATCTGAATACAATTTCAATCTACATACAATTCAAATATAACTCCAATACATCATGAATCCATATATACTGGAACTTGAAACATGAATACCAAAATGCTATACAATATCAACATGACTTGAACTGACCGGACCATGGATATATATTGACTTGATCACACGATTATCCATTTACATCCTTATCCGTTTACATGAAAAACTGATATCATGGTTTCGGTAAGTCTTACATCTATAAAACAACACAATATACATTACGGGGTTAAAGGGGTAGACTGGTACAGAATATGTTAAAAGTGGCGCGAGATGGTCACTAAAAAACGTAACTAATCCATTGTCGTTGTTCCGTGGGGTTTGACGGAGCCTTGTACTACGGGTTACCTTAGTCTACAGGATAGATGGACTCCTCTCGTAAACACTAATATCTTCTGTACCAAGCTACAAACAACTACGTTAGTATAGCGAACATAATCTTTTATATTTTACATGTTCTATTCTCTGTCTATTCTTCTCTACCTCTTGGGACTTACCGAGGGATTGTTCGCTGATGACATTCCTTTTCTATTCTTTCTTTGGAATGTTGTCAAGAGGACCCGACTCTCTGGAGATCGAGCCCAGCTCAGAAGACTTGGAGCAGTTCATCGAGGACTCTGAGCTCTAGTTCACTTGTATATACTTTTACTTTCAGTCCATGCCATTGTTTAGGCATCGCTTTCCAGTATTGTATTTACTTTCCAGTTGTATTGTAAAGAATGTTTAATCAATAAAAAGTTGTTCATTTATATCTCATGTCTTTCTTGTGTATATTTATTATATTGCTTATTTATGCTTAATGTGTTTACTTCTGAGTAAATACGTCGCGGGCATCGTCACATCTCCTTATTCATACACCGGAAAGTGGGGCGTGACACAATCATTTCGGCTATTTTTCACGGTGCCCAATCATTTCGGCTATATATATTTTTTAATCTGATACCAACCTTGGTATGAGTATCGCTACTACTGGAATATTGCCATGAGCAAATCATCATTTGCCTTTATTGATTTGAACAAACGTGGCTTAGAAAACAGAGTTAGGATCCTGTTGACTAAGGTTTTTAACTTTATGAGTCGTAAGGGTCTCATAAAGGTATTTCTCCCTACGAGTCGTGAAGATCTCATAGATGTGTTTTCTTCTCAAGAATCGTAGAGATTCCTAAGGGATGCTCTCCCTTGTAATTCGTAAGAATCTTACAAGAGTTTTTTCTCGTTATAAGTTGAAAGGACTTACAAGTGCCATTCACCACATGGGGATATTTTTCGTCATTGGTGGAACTTGGTGGGGGAATATTTATTTATACCCTTGGATTGTATACAAGAGTCGATATTGGACTGCCTGTAGGGCAAAAGGGATTTGTAGGGTTTTTTTTATGGCTTAAGAACGGGTTTAGATCCCTGTAACTTAAGGCTTTTGAATCCTATGAGCCGTGAGGGTCTCATAGGGGGAATTCTACTTACGAGTCATAAGGATCTCGCAAGTGTAATTTCTTCTTAGGAATCGTGGGGACTACTAAGTGTGTTGCTCCGTTATAAGTCGTAAGGATCACACGCAAGTATTTTCTCCTCGCAAGGTCGAAGGGATCTTGCAAGTGCATTTTTTTTATTCATAAGATTGTGCCCTTTCGGGTTTTCACAAGCTTGCCGGTAGTCTGGTTGTTTTTACTCACATCGTCCTTTCGGGTTCTCATCTGTGCCCATTTCGCTTATGGACATACCCCTTGTTTTAGGCGGACCGCAAGGTAACGCACCATTAGTTGTAGGCTCCGGTCTTCTTCAAAGGACTACATCATGTGGGACCCGGAAGAGTTAAGAATCGTTTATGCCCGTGGATTGTATACGGTAATCGATATGGGGATTTACCGTAAGGATAAATGTGTGAATTAAAGGACACGACGGTCCTTTATTGCCATATTTTAGGGGTGAAATACTAGTTTAAGAACGTTCCGGTCCAATGTTCCCGCTTTGGGGATGAATGTTAGTTTAAGGATATTTCGGTCCAGCATTAGTTTAAGGACGTTTCGGTTCAACATTCCCATTTTTGGGACGATATTAGTTTAAGGATGTTTCGGTCCAGTATTAGTTTAAACATGTTTTGGTCCAACATTCCCGTTTTTGGGACGAATATTAGTCTAAGAACGTTTCGGTCCACTGCTAGTTTAAGGATGTTTCGATCCAACATTCCTGTTTTTGGACGAATATCAGTTTAAGAACGTTTCGGTCCAACATTCCCGTTTTGGGGATGGATATTAGTTTAAGGACGTTTCTGTCTATTATTAGTTTAAGAACGTTTCGGTTAGCATTAGTTTAAGGATATTTCGGTCCAACATTCCCATTTTTGGGACGATTATTAGTTTAAAGACGTTTGGTCCATTAATAGTTTAAGGACGTTTCGGTCCAACATTCCTGTTTTTGGTACGAATATTAGTTGAAGGACGTTTCGGTCCATTATTAGTTTAAGGATATTTCCATTTAGTGTTAGTTTAAGGACGTTTCGGTCCAACATTCCCGTTTTTGGGACGAATATTAGTTTAAGGACATTTCGGTCCATTGTTAATCTAAGGACGTTTCGGTCTAGTATCGTCGTATTTTGGGGCGACGGAGCTTTTTGGATACTACTCTCAGGGTCCTGACTCAGGAAGATAGCGAGCGGACACAAATGCCGTCATCTATCATTGACCTAAGTCATGACTCGTCAAGCGTAGTATTTCTTTAGGAATCGGCCGTTTATTGGCCGGAAGGGTCCTTCGCCATGCATATCCATGAGCATGTAGGCTCCACCTTGGTAGACTTTATTTATAATATACGGGCCTTCGTAGTTCGGCTCGAACTTTTCTCGGTTTGCACAATTGGGGATCATTGGTCTTTTGACGACCAGCATGAGTTTGCCTTGGCGGAATATTCTCGACCTGGTCAGTTTTTCGTATGACCGTGTCATCTTTGCCATATAAGCCTCCAGATTTTGTTGTGCTATAAGACGAGTTTCGTAGAGGGAGTCGATCTCCTCAACCCTAAGATGTGCAGTTTCTTCATCTGTCAGCTCGTATCGAACCACTACTCGTAGAGAGGGGAGTTCTATTTCCAATAGGAGCGCTGCTTCCATGCCGAACACCAATGCGTATGGTGTCGTATTTGTGGCCGTCTTGAATTCGGTACGCCCAGAGAGCTTCATGCAGCCTTTTGTGCCAGTCTTTTTTGTTTCTGGACGCTGTCTTTTTTATAATCCTTGTTAAGGTTTTGTTGAAAGTTTCAGCTAGACCGTTGGCCCGAGAATTATAGACTGAAGAATATCTCTAATTTATTTTATGCTGCTGTGCGAAACGGATTATTTTATGGCTTCTATAAGCTGGCCCATTATCCAAGATTATCCATCGCGGAATTCCAAACCGGTATATGACACGGGTCTTGAAGAAATGGAGAATATTCTTTGTCTTCACTTCCCTTAGCGGTACTGCTTCTGCCCATTTAGAGAAGTAGTCGGTCGTTGCCTGGCCGTTTAGCCTCAATTGATCGATTGTGATGTGTGATACAATTATTAGAATCCAGATTAATTAGTTTTATGAAAACTAGTTAGTATATTGTAAACCTAGCCGTTTAGTCTCAATTGATCGATTGCCACGAAGTTTTGATTCGAATCATAACTCCATCGCAATTGCGTATTGTACGTGATCATTAAGTCAGGAATCTTGTTGAATTATCCGACAACCAATTGAAAAGTGTTTTCAATTTGAAACTAAAATGCAAGTTTTATAAGTTAGGCATGAAATCCGGAATATGAGATATTCCGGGTTTATGATGTCTAAGGATATTGCGAATTCTAATTATTGTAGTTTTCTGTTTTCTTTTCTGCGACCGTAAGTGTAATATATGGGGTATCCCAATCTCGTTGCTATATATCAACAAGTTTTAGGGATACGCATATTTGCTTACGTTGATGATATGTGATATCATGTGTTGCTGTTGATATGATTTATTGGATCGTCATGAAATAATAGCTGGGGGGTTCTATGTGAGATAGGAGTTTTTATTTTCATTCATGTAAAATCTGTATATAATATTCTTTTATTGGGGCAGTTCCGGCTTGAGAATGTTGTCACCATTATTGTATATTATTTACTTTTCTGCATTAGGATAGACCCAAGGCGGGGAGCACAAGTAACCGGGTTCTAGAGTCCAGTGGGAGACCATCTCAAGGAGTTGAGACCGGGTCTCCTATCTCTAGAATTGGTAGGGTTATTTGCCGCTCTTGTAGGTGTCTAGGGATGTGGGTTTGTCCATTCATCAAGACTGTGGAATCCATGTTTTACATTACTGGCTAGATTTAAAACACGAATATCCTAGTATACCCAATATTTCATATGTTGCTTCTGCTGCTTAATTCTGTGATGTTGATCATATAACTGCGTAAGACGAATGTAATATTATATATATGATATATAATAAACGTTGCTTGTGTTTTGCACCCGCGCCAGTTCATCCCCCGCTCTGCATGTAGTTAAGTAATCTAACAGTGCATGACGGGGCCCCGTGGAGAATGCGGATGGCATAAACGTACGTTCTATTTGCGTTTCATTTTTCTGTGATGTTTAGGAAATATTAATTGATGGGACTTCATTAATAAGATTAATGAAAAGAAAGAAACCAAAAGATATTATAGAATCAAATTTTCAAAAAGGATAGCTATAGTTTTTGCTTTGCATAGTGGTATTCCTTAATGAATATCCGTCACCTCATTCGATGAAGAAAGAGCCGAGATCCCTTCACCGGGAGTGACCACTTTAGCGAAACTAGCAAATACTACAACCCACTCAGTTTTTTTTTTTTTGATAGCTTCTCTAGTTCTTACTTTGCATAGTGGTATTCTTGAATATCCTGCATCTCATTTGATGAGGAAAGAGCCGAGATCCTTTCACCGGGAATGACCTCTTTAGAGAAACTAGCAAAATCCTCAAAAACACTCATTTTCCAAATCACTAGATTCTACAACAATATCAAATTCATTACGCTCATGGTTTTCTTAAAAACCTGCGTAGCCCTCCGTCATTTTAGATAAGTTCTATTTAGTATTCGTGTTGCGTTTGTTGACCTCTGTCAAGGCGTAGTGTGCGGTAGCTGATTAGTGATTATCTGCCGCATGTGATGCGATTGGATTAGGGTAGTCGTACGGCCTTGTTGACCTCCATCAAGGATCGTGCGGGTGGGTTTAATTCAATCAAGAAATGAACGGGTTGAACTTGACTAGCAGCTTATGGTTTGTTGATTTCTGTCAAGGTTATAGGAAGCTAGAGGTAAAAACCATTATCAGGAATTTCAAGTGTTGAAATTTGCAATGAGATTGCATACCTTCTATATGATAGTTGGATCCCGATACCCACTGCGAGTAAGAGTTACTCCTGGGAGAATTTTGCACTTTACAATTAGCTAATCCAGTAGGTGTATAGAAAGGAGTCAACGGGGTTATACCTCTAGGAAAACGAGGTTTATTTTAATTAGGTCCGTGCGAAAGCACGGGGAACCTCCCTCGGGGTACCGATACCTGCCTGGCCGAACGATTGGCGAACCTGTAGCGTGTAATTAATCCCAGCTAATCTTATCTTTTAGGGTTTGAAGGAAGATTTGATAAAAATAGTGGGAGCCATCCTGATTAGATAATATAATAACCAATCTAATCTTGCAAAAAGCACACGCTAACGTGTTTTCTTCTCTCTCTCTCCAGACAGCAACAAATATCACGCCTTAATCAAGATAATAATATTGATGTATTGACCGAACCCTCCTTTTATACAGGGCTAAGGAACGTTGGTCCCGCTCTATCTTATGATTGTCATAAGTCTGAGCAAAGGATAGGGGAATATCAGGATTCATCTGCCACCCGTGCGAAGAAACAGCATGTTGATGCATCTTCCTCGGGTGTGTTCGTTACCGAGAACTGTTTCTCAGTTTTTCTACGTCCTGGGTATTGGATACCGGATCAGGATCCCACGTATGTAATTTGTTACATGGGATAAACAAAGGTATAGAACTGGGAAACGGTGATAAATCCCTAACAGTAGCTAATGGTGCAATTGTTGCAGCCAAGACAGTTGACGATTATCACCTTGTATTACCAACTGGTAATACATTGATTCTGAACGACTGTTAATACGTAATAAAGATGATGTGCAACATTATATCGGTTTCTTTGCTAACTAAAGAAGGATATAATCTCATATTAGAGAATAATGTTATGAACATTTTCCAGAATCAAGTGTTGATTGGATCTGGTACGTTATGTAACGGTATATATGTTCTTAATCAAAGTACAGTTCTTAACATACAGAACACAAATAAGAGGAAAAGTTCATAAATGAACGAAGCCTTCTTGTGGCACTGTAGACCAGGTCATATCAATGTGACAAGACTGGCTAAGTTGCATAAAGATAGATATTTGAATCCGTTCGAATTTTCACCTTATGAAACTTGTCAGTCATGTCTCAAAGGAAAGATGACCAAAACTCTGTTTACTGGACACGGAGAAAGAGCTACTGAACTCTTGGGACTGATACATAGTGATGTATGCGGTCCTATGTCTACACATGCCAGGAATGGTCTTTCGTACTATATTACATTCACCGATGATCTCTCAAAGTTCGGACATGTGTTCTTGTTGAAACACAAGTCTGAAACTTTTGTGAAATTCAAACAAGTGCGAAGTTGAAAACCAGACGGGCAAAAGTATTAAAATCCTACGATCTGATCGGGGAGGAGAATACTTGAGCGGGGAATTCCGTGATTATCTGAAAGAGAATGGGATTCTCTCTCAGCTTACTCCTCCGTATTTGTTCAGTTGAAAATAGTGCACAATTAACATGACAATTTCCTTACTTTTATTAATCATCTAAAGGTGTTTGTTATAAATATAACACATATTAGAAGTTTATCTGCAAAATATCATTTACCGTGTGTTTATATATTATAATCAATATTATGAAGGAAATTGTATATTTAATATGTTACGCATAATATTTTGTATCTCAAATATAACTAATATTGTTCATTGAGATATTCTGCAAGATTAGCTCAGGTCAAATATCAAGAATCAAGAATTTGCCGATAAAGTAAAAAAAGTCGAAGAAACAAATACTGGCAGAAACTCAGAAGAGATACGAAGATTCCAGACATCGAATAAACACCCAAACACCTACATGAGAAGACTCCAGAAGAATGAACCCATGAACCCACCAATAAGCCGCGGAACCGCGGCCGAGTCAGGCCGAGTCGCCACGGATTCGCAGTCGATTCAAGGATTCAGTGTTCGAGAGTTCACTGGAATCTTCTTCGTAACAAACTTAGTCTGTTAGGGGTTTCTGTTACTGGCTTCGAGGCTATAAAAAAGACCGAAGGCTACATCTACAAGGGATCCAATTTGATCTAGAATTTTTGATCCAATTTCATCCAATTTAAAATCAAGAAAAGAGCCAACAAATCTCATCATCAAATCCAAGGTCAAAAGGGGGATCTAAGATCTATGATCAAGAATCTTCGATCTTGAGATCCAAGATCAAGAAATCTATCAAGAAATCAATCAAGCGATCAATCAATCAAGTCTCCTTTACGCGAAGCCGATCATCGTCAACGAACAAGCGATCCAAGACAGGTCCAAGATTCGAGGTGATCAAGTAACGTAATCGACGGAACATCTACTTCTTCGAGGCAGAGATCGAGAGCAAATTCTTCTTCCTCTTGTAATCTAAACTCGAAGAATTGTATTGTGAAGTTGAGTAATAAAGGTGATCATTAGTTTTAATTTCGTTTTCTTTTAATTTCCGCATTATGAATTCTTTCTCTAATCTTTCTTTTATTATCATGATGTGCGAGTAATTCTCCGTTTGATAGGATTCGAAGGTTTAGATCAATGGGTGAGAAAATTCTATACTCCTTTCAAGTCTTATGAAGTTTATAAACTTTAACAAAAGAATCGTCAATATCCTTATCGAGCATGCCATCAATTTCTTGATAATCCCGACCATGATTTGAGATGAGATTGACGATCCTTTTGTTAAGGGCTAGACAAGAATGGAGATCAATAAAAAGATAAGGGTCAATAGAGGAGAAATCCTAGTTTCTTCCAAAGAACCCTAATTCTCATTCATCGCCATCAATCTAGTTGTAAATCTATCAATGGATAAGAGGAGTAATCTTTATTACTCATCCATGACTACTAAATCCAATTGAATCCTACAAGCCTTCTTCATATAAATTTTCTTGACAATTCAATTAGATCTTGGACATTTTCTTGATTTCTTTTCTTGAAAACATTTTCTTGATTTTCTTGAAACTATCTTCTTGATTCTCTTTATTTTCTCTTTTCTATTTTTTTTCAACCGATCTAAAGCAAGAATAAAAAAATTCCATGAATCCCAGAGGACAGCCCGTATTCACTAAAGGTTCGCTACACGCGAAACCGTTATTGATTGCGGTTATTTTACTACTACTTTTTCTTTCACAAAATTACAGATCAATCAAATGGCGCCGTTTCCGGGATACGTGCGTAATTTTTCCTTTCCTGTTATTTAGGTTGAAATATTATTATTCCATCAAAATATAAATCAAGAACGCATCGTGTGCTTAACGATTAGTGTGTGAATTTTGTAAGAGAATCTGAAATCACTGTAGCGAGGAGATAAAGATTCATAAGCAGTTATCAAGACCAGAGGAGCAAGGGAAGCACCTGTACCAAAAATAATTCAAAAATCCTTCAAGTTGGCCGTGGAACCGCGGCAAGAAGGCCACTTTAGCGGCGGAAACGCGGTGAGATCGGTGACTTAGGGTTCCAAGTTTCTCTGGTATATTTTCTATCTTCTTCTCTCTCCTCTGAAAAGTCCAATAACAATTTTTCTGCAGGATTCTTTGCAAAAATTCGCCGCTTAAAAAAATCTTGTTGCATGTTTTGTTTTTAGATATTGTAATACGGAAAAGTAGCCTTCTTGCCCTTCCTAAACCCCAAAAATCACAAAACTAGCATCCGCATCACCCTTCATTAATTAAAAAATATCTAGACCAAGACTCTAATGACTGTCACGCTCATTAAGGACAGAGGAGGGTCGGGTAATCTACTGCTTATCCGCATTTCTTTTGTGGTGTCTAGGCAAGTATGTCTAAGGCAAGTGGTTACTTAATTAGGACCGCTATTTCGGTGATTTGTATAGCGGATATCTCCAACTTACCTGGCACTTACTTGGCCATAAGAGGAATAAAGAGGTAGTAGAGAATTGATCCCGCGATTTGTCTTCTGGAAGTCTAGGAGCGGTCTAGTGACTTGACCTAGGTGACCTTAGATCTAGGGTTGATTTTGCACTTTTGTGATTTGTCTAAATCCGTCTTTTTCAAAAACAAACATTCCTTTTTACGTAATTTTCACAAACGCTGTCACTTGCGCTAAACCCGCTTAGTGCATGCTCGGCTGGACACGGGATTCTAGTGCCTGTCTTGTCCGTGTTTCTTTTATCGACTCCAAAGTCGGTACTTCTTCTTCTTCTTTTTCCTCACCATCCACGACAACTACCGAGATGGACGGTTATCCATCAAATTTTAATAACACCACTCTGCCACCATCCGCAGGTGCGCAGAATCCACCGCACATATCTCTTCAAGAGAGATGCTACCCTATACGTGGTCCCCTTCCTACTTGTCTTTCTATTCCACCAACCAATGGGGATAATTTTGAAATCAAACCACACTTTATCAATCTTTTGCATAAATTTCACAGTCTTGAGTCGACGCATTCGTTTTTATCACCAAATTCGAAAACGTATATGCTATGATGAGCACTTCACAACTTTCTGTGGATGCTATGCGTTTACGTCTTCTCCCGTTTACTTTGTGCGATTTAGCCGAAAAATGGCTTTATAACACAACCGCACACTCTATTTCCAATTGGAATGAATTCGTTATAGCATTCCTTAAGAAATTTTATCCCAATCATAAGACTGCCCGTGTTCGGAGTGAAATCAACCAGTTTACCCAGCTTCCAAATGAACCATTTTGGAAATTTTTTGAACGGTTTAATGATCTGCTTGTCCAATGTCCTCATCATGGAATCCATAGATGGGATCTATACCGAATTATATATGAGGGCATTAATCCAACAACAAAACAGATGCTTGAAACCGTGTGTCAAGGCAATTTCATGTCTAAAAATGATGGTGAAGCTTGGAATTTTTTGGAAGATTTTGCTGAAAACACTTTGTAATGGGAAAGCGTTAGACCACCATCATCTAGGGGAGGTATCCATCAGCTCGATGTTTCCATCGCAGTAAAAACCGAAATGGCAGCGATGCAAAAGAAACTCGAAGCTATGGAAAACAAATTTTTATTAGCTTCTCTAAACCAGGTGACGCTCCCTAAAACCGTGTGTGGATGCTGTTCCGATCCATTACATCTGACAGAAGAATGTCCTTTGAATTCTCTGTTTCAAGGTCAAGAACACACTAATGCTGTTTTTCAGCAGCGACCTAGAAACGATTTTTATTCTTCCACATATAATCAGGGTTGGAGGAATCACCCTAATTTTGCTTGGAACCAACACCAAAACCAAACTCAAAATACGGTTCCAAACCAAAATAACTATCAAAGGGTTCCTCCACAGCAACAGCAACCACCACAGAGTAAGCACCCCTTTCAACCACAAACTTTTCAAAATCCAGCCAACAATTCTGCACCTTATAATAATTCTTTCCAAACGGCCGGTACCGAAAACTCCTCTGCACTCGAACGAACCTTGGATTTGTTTATGAAACATTCCATGCAAATGTCGGCTGATATAAAGTCTTCTATCGAAACAATAACGAAGGACTCCGCCTCCTATGGTGAGAGTATAAAATCGATAGAAGCGCAAATTGCACAGTTAAATGCCGCGATGAGTACTAGAAAGAAAGGGAAACTTCCATCTCAATCCTTACCGAATCCTGGGCACTCACAACATCATAATGTGAATGCCGTTACCACGTTGAGATTGGGAAGAGTGCTGAACAACCAAGTCGGTGAACAGGTTGATAATGAGGAATCAATCAATGATACCCCGGCTTCCACTTTTAACCTTATTTCGTCTCATCTACCATCTTCTTCCGAGCCTATTCTCCGTTTTCTCCAAGGCTCGAACCCTTAGCCCACCTCCTTGAGTCAACCTAATACGATCCCTACTCCAACTCTGGGATCCGTTCCACCCCCTCGATCTTCTCCAATATTGGACCCAACTCTTATTGATAAAGCTCCTTATCCAAATAGGTTAAAGGGAACCAAACCAAGTCCACAAATGGAGAAGATTATGGAAATATTTAAACAGGTTAAAATAAATATCCCTCTCCTAAATGCTATACAACAAGTTCCGATTTATGCGAAAATACTTAAGGACTTGTGCACTAGGAAGAGAAAAACTCAAGCGCTGAAAAAGTATTCATGACGAATAATGTAAGCACAGTTTTTACCCAGCAATTACCTAAGAAACGTAAGGACCCTGGCTGCCCTACAATATCTATTTCTATTGGGAGTAAAAATATCAATCGTGCTCTACTCGACCTTGGCGCTAGTGTTAACTTGCTTCCTTCCTCTGTCTACGAGCAGCTAGGTATTGGAGAGTTGAAACCTGCCTACTGTACTCTATAGATGGAAGATCGATCTATCATCCAACCTAGGGGTGAGCTTGAGGATGTGTTGATAAAAGTCAGGGAATTTATATTCCCTGTAGACTTTATTGTTCTAGATACACAGCCTGTAGCGAACCCACGGAACCAAATTCCGGTGATTCTCGGTCGACCCTTCTTAGCTACTTCCAATACTGTCATTAATTTTCGTATCGGTTCTATGAACTTATCCTTCGGGAAGATGACAATTGAGCTAAATATTTACAAGTTAGGAAGTCAACCATCTGAACCTTCTGCTCATCTAATTGATATATGTTCTGTCAACGAGATACCTCCCGACAGCAGCGAGGATGAGGAATTTTGCTATAATGATCTCGACGACAGTAGTACATCATTGTTTGATATAGCAAATTATTATAGTGAGGACACCTTTGACGAGTCCACCCTTGAGTTCAAACCTTTTGACTCATCGCAAAAATCAGTAGCACTTTCCGAGTCAATATCCTACGCAAGTTATGAACTTCTTAGGGAGTTCGAATATCATTCGCTTACCCCACCTTCTATCGTCTCTCCGCCAACATTAGATCTCAAACTACTACCTTCTCATCTTAAATATGCATATTTAGGTGAGAATGAGTCTTTGCCCGTGATCATATCCGCTTCTGTAGCTTTAGAGCAAGAGAACGCTCTTTTGATGGTCTTGAGATCAAATCGACAAGCATTTGGTTGGACAATGGCAGACATCAAAGGGATTAGTCCTTTGATTGTTGAATATCATATACATTTTATGGATGAAGACAAACTAACCCGAGACCCACAAAGACAGTTAAATCCCGTCATGAAGGAGGCGGTAAAGAAAGAAATCATCAAGTGCCTAGATAGTGGTATAATTTACCCAATCTCTGATAGCCAATGGGTAAGTCCTATTCATGTAGTCCCTAAAAAGTCTGGCATCACGGTCATAACTAATGAGGCTAATGAGTTGATCCAAACACGCAGCCAAACTGGGTGGCGTGTATGTATTGATTATAGGAAACTTAATGCCGCAACGAGAAAAGATCACTTCTCTCTACCTTTCATTGACCAGATGTTGGAACGATTGGCTGGACATGAATATTATTATTTCTTGGACGGATACTCTGGCTATAACCAGGTCCCCATTGCCGAAAAGGATCAAGATAAAATAATATTTACTTGTCCTTTTGGTACCTTTGCTTATAAACGCATGCCCTTTGGGTTATGCAACGCTCTCTCTACATTTCAGCGGTGTATGATGGAAATATTCTCAGACATGGTCGAGAATTTTCTGGAGATATTTATGGACGATTTCTCTATATTTGGGGACTCCTTTGAGGATTGCTTACGTCATCTTGACGCTGTTCTTACCCGCTATAAGGATAAGAACTTAACTTTGAATTGGAAAAAGTGTCATTTCATGGTCCAAGAAGATATCGTGCTTGGACATGTCATTTCACGAAAAGGCATTGAGGTAGACAGAGCTAAAATAAATGTCATCCATAACCTTCCTCATCCCAAATGCGTCAAAGATATACGATCCTTCCTTAGTCATGCAGGATTTTATAGGAAATTCATTAAGGATTTTAGCAAAATTGCTAGACCCTTAACTCTTCTCTTGGCCAACAATACAACATTTCACTTCGATTCGGATTGCGATACTGCTTTTGACTCACTTAAAAGCTCCCTTACTACAGTCCCCGTTTTATTATCTCCGGATTGGAACCATCTGTTTGAGCTTATGTGTGATGCATCAAATTTTGCTACTGGTGCAGTCTTAGGACAGCACATTGATAAGATGTCATATGCAATTTATTACGCAAGTAAAACCTTGAATGATGCTCAAATTAATTATACAACTACCGAGAAAGAACTCTTGGTAGTTGTATTTGCATTAGAAAAATTCAGGCCTTACTTGATTGGCTCACCGATAGTGGTTTACACCAATCACTCCGCCCTAAAACATCTTTTATCGAAGAAAGATGCCAAGGCCAGGTTAATACGTTGTATCCTGTTATTACAAGAATTTGATCTTGTTATACGAGATAAGAGTGTATGTGAGAACGTAGTAGCCGACCATCTTTCACGCATCTCTTTTTCACCTACTGTGACCTTACCAATAAACGATTCTTTCCCTGACGAACAACTCTTCACAGTATCTTGGGAACCTTGGTTCATGGATATTGTGAATTATCTAACAACATGACTTATTCCCAGCGAATGGTCTAAACAAGACAATCATCGATTTCTATCCCGAGTAAAGCACTTTTACTGGGATGAATCTTATTTGTTTAAGTATTGTCCCGACCAAATCATTAGCAGATGTGTCCCTAATGATGAATTCAAGGGTGTATTGTCTTTCTGTCATGATCAGGCATCCACGTAAAACGGCAGAGAAATTTTACAACGTGGTTTTTACTGGCCTACATTATTTAAAGATGCATATGATCATTGCAAAACTTGTCCACGGTGTCAACACACGGGTCGGATTTCTCGAAAAAATGAGATACCACTCCAATCTATCTTGGTTGTGGAAATTTTTTATGTTTGGGGTATTGATTTTATGGGCCCTTTTCCCAACTCTTTTGGGAATTTATATATCTTATTAGCGGTTGATTACGTCTCGAAATGGGTGAAAGCGATACCGTGTCGCACTAATCACAACAGGGTTGTTATTAAGTTCCTTAAAGAAAATATTTTTTCGTGATTCGGACACCCTCGCGCTATAATTAGCGACAACTGGACGCATTTCTGTAATCGGCCTTTCGAGACTTTGATACGGAAATATTCAATCAACCATACGCTTTCTACGCCCTATCATCCCTAAACGAGCGGGTAAGCTGAGATTTCCAATAGGCAGATAAAACAAATTTTGGAGAAGACGGTTTCTAAAAATCGTAAAGATTGGTCAACCAAATTGACGGATACTCTTTGGGCATTTCGTACAGTTTATAAGACTGATCTTGGTATGTCTCCTTACCGCCTAGTATTTGGAAAGGCTTGCCACACCTTCTTGTCGAGATCGAACATAAAGTATTGTGGACTATTAAAGAGCTTAACTTCGATTTAAATCAAGCCTACTACTTTCGGAAGATGCAATTAAATGAGACAAGCGAACATCGGGATGAAACTTACGATAATGCGGTTATATTAAAGAACCAAAAATATTTTTAGATAACTTTTACCCCAGGACAACGAGTCCTTCTTTACGATTCTCGTCTCCATCTTCATGCGGGTAAGCTAAGATCTCATTAGAAAGGACCATTTGTGGTGCGGTATGTATACCCGCACGGGGAAGTTGAAGTTGAAAATATTAAAAACTGTTATATTTTTAAAATGAATAGGTATAGATTAAAACCGTATTTTCCACTGACCCCACGGAGGAGCTCCTATTTTTACAGGAGCCGCTTTATCATAACTAGTCCTCCAACTCACCCCCATGTCTCGATAATATTGTCTCATCCTAAGAATGGAGGTGAGTGATCAAAAATAAGTTTGGGGGAGAATTTCATTTCATTATTCTTGTACCCCGTTAATAACTTTTCCTCCCAAGTCTATAGGTTTTTGAGATTTAAAAGATGACAGCAGTGAGAACACTGCCGTAAACAGGTTTGGGGGAGCTTTGTGCTTATTTACGCATTATTTTGTATTACACTTTGAGTAAGCACAAAATTTATTCCTTGATAATGAAAGATTAGAAAGTGAAAAATTACATTTAAAAGATTGGAAGATTTTGATAAAAAATAAGAAAATTAGATGTTTTCTTAAACGAAACTAGTAATAAGTAGTTATGAGCCGTTGTCCCGAGGGTTAGTAAGATGAAGGAAGTTACTAATCTGATGATAAAAATAATTCTGAAAATAGTCTCTATTCTTAAGGCCAAACATTTGAACGTTGATATCCTACTATACGCACTTACACACGTCTTGAAACTCGGGATAGTAGAGGATACCTTGAAATGCTTTTGTCTACAGGCCCAAGTACGAAGAAAATATAAATGAAGCATAAAATATAAAATAGTGAAGAAAAATGAACACTGGTTTTGTAATCACCAAGGCAGCATAAAAAAATATAGCGAGAGTGCTTCATTACCTAATGCCTTATACCAACTGGTTTGGGAGCCACTGCTAAGCCTTAGGTGTTGCAAGACGAAAATTGCTAATTATGCCTAATAAGTGAGCACATTTAGTAATCGGTCGGTTAGTACCTCAAGAAGTATTAACGGTCGCATGAAGAATGTGTGAGCAATTCCATCCAAAATATTCACCGACTAAAAGTACTGAGGTAGATGGACAAAAGTATGATAGCTTGAATTGAATTCTCCTAGTGTAGGGATGTCTTTTACACACATGTAGGGGTATATGATTGGTGTTTGGAAGAAAGGTAGGGAGGAAGACTAAAGGGTATGTTTTATTGAAAGATGATATGATTTCTAATATCTTTTCATGACCATTAAGATAGGGCTCATGACAACCGAAAAGCTAGTGTAGTTGGAAACTCTTATTTTCGAGTTCTTTCTTATATAGTTCTTATCTTTATATGTAACTTTCACAGTCTTTCTTTTATTATAGGATTTTATGGGTATAATCCGTTGAAAACCCTCAGGAGACAACACTCTTCCTACTAGGGACACCTAGAGCTTTAACGGCTTGTTGCACATACTCAGTGCAAACGTATTGCCTACGAAAGTGTGCTAGTTAGTTTTTCTTTTTCCTTTCTATTTTCTTTTCTCCTTCTCTTGAATAAATAGTTTGCTCGGGACGATCAAACTCAAGTTTGGGGGTATTTGTTCAGTCGAAAATAGTGCACAATTAACATGACAATTTCCTTATTTTTCTTAATTATCTAAAGGTGTTTGTTATAAATATAACACATATTAGAAGTTCATCTAGAAAATATCATTTATCGTGTGTTTATATATTATAATCAATATTATGAAAGAAATTGTATGTTTAATATGTTACGCATAATATTTTGTATCTCAAATATAACTGACATTGTTCATTGAGATATTCTGCAAGATTAGCTCAGGTCAGATATCAGGAATCAGGAATTTGCCGATAAAGTAAAGAAAGTCGAAAAAGCAAATACTGGAAGAAACTCAGAAGAGATACGAAGATTCCAGATATCAAATAAACACCCAAACACCTACATGAGAAGACTCTAGAAGAATGAACCCATGAACCCACCAATAAGCTGCGGAACCGCGGCTGAATCAGGCCGAGTCGCTGTGGATCCGCGGCCGATTCAAGGATTCAGTGTTCGAGAGTTCTCTGGAATCTTCTTCGTAACAAACTTAGTTTGTTGGGGGTTTCTGTTACTGGCTTCGAGGCTATAAAAAAGACCAAAGGCTACATCTACAAGGGATCCAATTTGATCTAGAATTTTTAATCCAATTTCATCCAATTTAAAATCAAGAAAAGAGCCAACAAATCTCATCATCAAATCTAAGATCAAAAGGAGGATCTATGATCTAAGATCCAGAATTTTCGATCTTAAGATCCAAGATCAAGAAATCCATCGAGAAATCAATCAAGTGATCAATCAATCAAGTCTCCTTTACGCGAAGCCGATCATTGTCAACGAACAAGTGATCCAAGACAGGTCCAAGATTCGAGGTGATCAAGCGACGTAATCGACGGAACATCTACTTCTTCGAGGCAGAGATCGAGAGCAAATTCTTCTTCCTCTTGTAATCTAAACTCGAAGAATTGTGTTGTGAAATTAGTAAGAAAGGTGATCGTTAGTTTTAGTTTCGCTTTCTTTTAATTTCCGCATTATGAATTCTTTCTCTAATCTTTCTTTTATTATCATGATGTGCGAGTAATTCTCCGTTTGATAGGATTCGAAGGATTAAAGTAGATCAATGGGTGAGAAAATTCTATACCCCTTTTAAGTCTTATAAAGTTTATAAACTTTTACAAAAGAATTGTCAACATCCTTATTGGGCGTGACATCAATTTCTTGATAATCTCGACCACGATTTGAGATGAGATTGACGATCCTTTGGTTAAGGGCTAGACAAGAATGGAGATCAATGAAAGGACAAAGGTCAATAGAGGAAAAACCCTAGTTTCTTCTAAAGAACCCTAATCCTCATTCATCGCCATCAATCTAGTTGTAAATCTACCAATAGATAAGAGGAGTAATCTTTATTAGTCATCCATGGCTACTAAATCCAATCGAATCTTACAAGCCTTCTTCATATAAATTTTCTTGACAATTCAATTAGATCTTGGACATTTTCTTGATTTCCTTTCTTGAAAACATTTTCTTGATTTTCTTGAAACTATCTTCTTGATTCTCTTTATTTTCGTTTTTCTATTTCTTTCCACCGATCTAAAGCAAGAATAAAAAAATTCCACGAATCCCAGAGGACAACCCGTATTTACTAAAGGTTCGCTACACGCGACGCCGTTATTGATTGCAGTTATTTTACTACTCCTTTTTCTTTCACAAAATTACAGATCAATCAGTATACTACACAGCACAACGGTGTATCAGAGCGGAGAAATCGCACCCTATTATATATGGTGCGCCCTATGATGAGTACTGCTGAGTTACCTATTTGTTTTTGGGGACATGCGCTTGAGACGGTTACATACCTATTGAATAGAGTTCCGACCAAATCTGTGCCTACCACTCCATATGAGATATGGAATGGGAAGAGACCATGTCTTAATTTCATTAAGATATAGGGTTGTCCGGCCTATGTCAAAAAGAAAAATTCGGACAAGCTCGAGGCAAGGACGGTTCTGTGCAAGTTTGTAGGATATCCCAAACATTCGCGAGGGCATATCTTCTACCAAAGTGAGGAACAAAAGGTGTTTGTTGCTCAACATGCCACCTTTTTGGAAAAAGAATTTCTTATAAAAGAAATTAGTGGCAATGAGGTAGAACTGGAAGAAGTTCCAACAGCACAGACTACAACTGACGATTTGGTGGAACTGGAGGATCCAATAGTACTTAACGAACCTCAGCCACTCCGCAGATCTAGTTGGATTGCTCACCCACCTGAGAGATACTATGGTTTTCTCATAGACGGTGGGAGCGAGGATTGCATCATGGAAGATGATGACCCTACTAGTTTCGAGCAGGCCATCACAAGTAGAGACTCTATAAAATGGTTGGATGCTATGCGATCCGAGATGGAATCCATGTACACCAACAAAGTATGGACTTTGGAATTGCTGCATACCATGACTACGAAATCTGGCTGATGCACGTCAAGACCGCTTTTTTAAATGGTGATTTAGAAGAGAGCGTGTACATGACACAGCCAGAGGGCTTCATAGACAGTGGGAGCAGCCGGAAGGGGTGCAAGCTTCTTAAATCCATCTACGGATTAAAGCAGGCGTCGCGGAGTTGGAACATCTGGTTTGATGAAGCTATTAAAGAGTTTGACTTCATAAAAAATGTAGATGAACCTTGTATATATAAGAAGGCTGTAGAAAGTAAGGTGGTCTTCCTCGTATTGTATGTGGATGACATACTCTTGATTGGAAACGATGTTCCTATGCTACACTCGGTCAAGATTTTCTTATCACACAAGTTCTCCATGAAAGATCTTGGTAGCCTTCTACATCTTGGGGATAAAGATTTATAGAGATAGATCTAAATGGATTTTGGGATTGTCCCAATCCAGGTACATTAACACCATACTAAAGAGGTTTAGTTTGGAAGATTCCAAGCGAGGTAATTTACCCGCTTGTTCAGGAATCACTCTCTCCAAAGAGATGTCTCTCAAGACTGATTTGGAGAGAGCTCGCATGCAAGGGATACCCTATGCTTCGGCAGTAGACTCTATCATGTATGTGATGTTATGTACCAGACCGGATGTAGCTTACTCACTAGGTGTAGTGAGCAGGTATCAATCAGATCCTGGGGAAAACCACTGGACAACTGTGAAGAACATTCTTAAGTACTTGAGAAGGACTAAAGAAATGTTCTTGGTGTATGGTAACGGTGAACTCCAGGTGGAGTCCTTTACCGATTCGAGCTTCCAGAGTGATAAGGACGACAGTAAGTCGGTCTCAGGTTTTTTCTTTACCCTCAACGGAGGGGCGGTGTGTTGGAAGAGTTCCAAGCAAGATACCGTTGCAGACTCAACGATGGAGGCTAAATACATCGCTGCCAATAATGCTGCCAAAGAGGCTGTCTGGATGAAGAAGTTCATTGCTGAGCTTGGTGTGGTTCCATCCATTGAGCATCCAATACCTGTGTATTGTGATAACAACGGAGCTGTGGCTTTGGCCAAGGAACTAAGGTCCCATCAGAGATCCAGACATATTCTGAGGCGGTATCACCAGATCTGGGAGATAGTAGATTGCTGAGAGATCGATGTCAGGAGAGTTGACACGAAGGACAACGTAGCGGATCCACTCACGAAGGCCCTCTCCCAGATACAGTTTGAGAGACTTTTTGGGATGTTGGGTATGGGATACTACAACACATGGCCTTAGTTCAAGTGGGAGATTGTTGGGAATATGTATGCCCTAAAGGCCATTATTGTACATGTGATGTATATTATAGTGGATACATGGACATATATATAGAGGACTTTCTTGCTCGACATGATAGTATACTATCTAGTTACTGTTTATCTTAACATATTGACTGGTATTCTTTACTGTCTTGCTCTCACATGTTGATAAAACCCTTAGGATATGTACTTGACTACCAGGATTATGATGAGATCATACTAGTGGGGCCAGGGTGGTCTAAAAGTACATCCTTTAATCAGTTTCTAGTCGTGGGAATATCGAGACTAGGGCATCGATATTCCAGTGTAGACTAGTATGTACGTTCTTGTCTCTTAGAGGGCGATGGTTGATCCCACAGTCATTGGTGTGTGACATCAAAGATTGTACACAGGTGCTCATTAGAGAATGGGTACACCGAACAGGACTCGCCGAGGACTCCTAGTTGGTAGTATACCTATCGTCAGATAGAAGTCTTCTGGTGACACTGGTACAGGTTAGTCTGTAGACCCGAAATCGTCATAGAGTCTTGTGTGGCTCCCACTGTGTTTTGATTTCCTCCCTACCACGGCTCAAAGGAGTCGTGCAAACAGATGGATTTTGGGTACAGTCCCGAGTCACATGGAGGCAATGAGCAATAGGAGGGGTTTCTTCTCTCCCGGTATTAGGGGTTGATGTTGCACTATGCTCGATTGGCTATAATTGGAAGTCTCTGGCCAGGGCTGCTGCTGAGATTTACTGATAAGAGTTATCAGTAGTTTCTCAAACCGTTATAGGCCAGACATCGGTATGACTTATCACGTTACTGGGGTCTGACGTTTACCACCCCTAGACATGATATGCAACATATCAGACGAAGAGACCGGACTGTACGGTAGTATTACTGATAGGCTTTATGGAGAGTATGGACAAGCTTGCATGTTGATCTTCATATCGCTCAATACCCGGGTAGCCGTTACGTCCAACTAGTACCGCTGACGGCTTGTAGGTGATTGATGTGATCATCACCTACTGTTGGCGTATTGACGAGTCTTTAGAGTCCCATACAGAAGTTTTCAGGTTCGAGCGAAACGAAATAGGGCACATATGTTGATATGTGCGTGGGCCTGATTAAATATGAGTATGTGATACCGTATTATAATCTGGCAGTTATGTGATGTCAGTCAGGTTATATGTGATATAACCGGATTATCGAATCAAGTGTTGGTTTGATAATGTGATATTCAGATTAATGGTATTAGTCGGTTATATGTGATATAACCGGATTATTAGATCAAGTGTTGATTTAATAATGTAATATATATTATATGTGATATGATTATATCTTAACTAATGTTATTAGCTCACTAATTATGTTTCTTAATATATATTAATATATATATTTGATATGTGTGTGTGTGTGTGTTATATGAAGCATGGCATCTATTTTCTATTTTTTGGAAAATACAAAATGAGGTGTAAATTGTGGAGATATTTGTGGAATGGGTAAGGCATGGGTTTTATTATTTGTATATTACTCTTGACTCACTATTCAGACATGGTTGCAATTTCTTATTGCAATTTTATTTTATGCTTGAATAAGTGAGGAAAGAGAGAGCCATTTGAGTTTACCCTCATCATTTTTCATTCTTCATGCCTTAGCTATTTTCATGAGCTCTTGCTCTCTCTTGCTCTCTACAATTTTCTTCACCTCACTTCCAAGTTCAAACCCTCACATGTGATGTGAATCATTGAACTTGTAAAAACCCTAGTGAGAAAAATAAACCCCTACTTCACCATCTCACATTAGATTAGCAATTTGATGTGGAGTGTTGTCTTCACTAATGAGATTAGTGAAGGGTTGGCTTGAGCTAGTGGACTTCGGGTGAATCGTCTTTGGCATGAAGATCACGAAATAGGTTCTTTCATCTTGAAGAGGAGCCTAGTGGAGTCGCATGGACCACAAACCGGAGCTAGAGAAGAGAAGGACTCGATCTACAAGGGTATAACCTTCTTTCTCTTAGCTAGTTTTGTGATGATATCAATCTAAACCTTAATATTCTAGCAAAGATCTTGTATACTCTAACTTAGCACCTAATAAAAATTAAAATTTGGAATGCTTGCTGCTACTAAAACTTCATGGTGGTGCTAGGGTCGACTTTCAATTTTCCCTTAACTGGAGAGGTCAATACCGGCGGATTTTGAAAGTATTGCTTGATTTCGTCCAGTGCGTTTTGGCACTTTTGATCCAGATGAACGGGGTCCCCTTCTTCAACAAATGACCGTAGGGACGACATTTTCTGGAGAGGTTGGCTATGAACCGCCGCATATACGTGAGCTTTCCTTGGAGAGACTGCAGTTGTTTGAGAGTTCTTGGCGTGGGCATTTTCATAATCGCCTTGATCTTTGAGAGATCGATTTCAATACCATTGTGACGTATGATGAATCCTAGGAATTTGCCTGAGGAAACTCCAAACGCGCATTTTAGAGAGTTCATCTTCAAATTATACTTCCGTAGACGTTGAAACACTATTTTTAAATGTTCCTAGTGTTTCTCATGAGATTTTCTTTTTTTAAAAGGTTCATCTAAGAGTTCTCGGTGAGTCCGTTCAGTGAAACTCATTCTCTAATGAGCACTTGTATACAATCTTTGATGTCAAACACCAATGGCTGTGGGATCAACCATCGTCCCGGTCGGAGTCAAGAAACGTATACAATAATCTAATCTGGAGTACCGATACCCAGTCTCAATACTCCTACAATTAGGAACATTTAAGGATGTGCTTATAGACTATCTATGGCCCACTAGTTTGATTCCCATCATAACCCTGATAGTCAAGCAAAGATCCTATGGGTTTTATCATCATGTATTAGCGATACGTAATAACAAGTAAAACGTACACACATGAATGATAAAGACAAACCGGATAGTATATTATCATCTCGAGCAAGATTGTTCTATCCATATAGGTCCTAGTACAATTATAATAATTGCCTTCAGGGCAGCTATATCCAACATATCTTTCTCTACGGTTTTTTATGCGGTATTTATACGGTTGATGTGGGTTCTCTAGAATATTTATTAATTAAGATCCACGGTTATTTGCGGGTTTTGGGCCTTAAGAGGCCTTTTAGTCCGAGTGAATATACGGGTTTGGACCCGATAAACCAATCGGTAAATCTATATCATATCACATATAATTACAACAAAGGTGTGGTCCTGATGATTTCTAAGACTGGTGTATGGTTTGAATTACTAAGAGGAGTAAATAAGTGAAAGTAAATTAGAGAAAATTAAGGAAAATAAAGGATATCAGCTGACATTAAACAAGTTGGAAGGAACTGAGTTTGTTGAAGAAAGCTATCAACTTTTGAAGGGAAAGTTAAGCTAGGGCAGATCATTTAATGCTTCTGATTTGATGAAAACCAGTTAGATATCTCAAGCAAATGAATCAATATCTCAAGCAAATGCATAGATATCTCAAGTAATTCTATAGATATCGCAGTTTCAGTCGCAATCTGTCACAAGATTGGTCATATGGATTCAAGCGCATTATGGGTATAAACAAAAGTACATTAATCAAAAAGTACATTGTGGATTTTGGACAACAAGAACATTGATCAGGGGTTTCTTATCGGCAGTTTTAAGGCTTGTGGGGTTTTAAAAGGTGGGAAATAGTAGTAATTTACCCAAAAAAAAGAAGATGCTAAAATAATATTTATTAGCTCAGATGCATTAACACCATCCAAACAAATACACGACTGATATTTAAAAAATGGCTACTGCAATAGTTGTAAAGGACCTAAGTCTCATATCAGCGTAAAGCAAGACGAATCATCATTGTCTAGGAGTCATCAAGAGGTTCCAATGGATATTTTAAGGCCTAGTTTGGCAACAAGGTTTCTAAAACCAGCAAAACCACAGTTTGCATGCGTGCAAACCGTTCGTAAAGCATATAAGTCGTTTATAACAACATGATTTTGAAACTAAGGTTTTGTTTAAAGAGGAAACGAGCCCCGCAGTGTCCCTGCAAGCCCCTCACTGCAGCAGTCTCATCTATAGGCAGATGGGGGCCAAGAGGCAATTTTGCAAAAAAGCTCCAAGGCCCCACCCGTTTATGGGTGACTGCAGTCCCCTTAAGCACTTGTTTAAAATACTTTTTCTTAGAGCGGGAGAGTAAACAACAAATACATAAAAGCTTCTAAAACACCTATTTTTATAATTTTTTCCCTTCCAGAATATGGGATTTTGAGACCTCGGATCTCTTGGATCCATGATTTTTAGAAAACTCTATTTTGGTTGGAGCTTAGGGTCTCGGAGACATCGAACTCAAGATGTTTAAAGGGCCGGGCCATCCGTGGCCCGGCCTGGCCCTAGTGCTACGTGGTGGGCTCGGGCTGGCCCGACCATTTCCCTGGCCCGGCCCGGGCCAGCCGTTGGCGGCACGACGGCCAGGCTCGGCCAAATTCAAATTCAAATTTGCCCATTTGGCCGTGGGGTTTTTTTTGGGCTGGGTGCCGGTCAGTGCATTGAGGGGTTTTGAATGTGGGTGGGTTCTAAAATAAAGGGGTGGGTTTTTTAATAAAATTTGAATTAAAGTAGGGTTTATAAAAATTATTTAAAACCCCTTCACTCAAAATTATACATTCTTATGTCCCTAATCCAAAACTCTATAAATATCTCTCTACACTTCTCATTTTTTTCACAATTCACAACAACAAAATTTTCAATCTCCCAATCACTCTTTTTAATTTCCGAGAAGTTTATTGTTAAATTTGAAATCACGCAATTTTTATTTCCGCAGTCTTAATTTTCACTTCAGTTCCACTAATTTGATTATGTTATTTGGAATCAGGGGTTTTTTTGTATTGATTATATATTTTTCTCGTATATTTTTTATCATCTTTCTTTCTCTCTTACTAATATTTTTAATTAAGAATGTCAGGTCATCTTCGCAAGGTAACATGGGTGCTTCATCTTCACGAAAACGTTCTTTTTAAATTGATATGGATTCATAAGAGAGACGGAGATTAACTAATATGTTGCAAACTAATTTTGATTCTTATTCTCCTAACTATGAATTTTCTAATTATGAGATCTCTGTTACGTCACAAAATCATGTATCTGAAGAAATTCCTGCTCCTACCGTTCCTGAAGCAAGAGCTTCTGCCACTAAATATAAAAGAGCTAAAACTTCTGATGTTTGAAAATATTTTGTAGTACAAACAGTTTTAGGTAAAGGCGGGCGGGTAGTTTGTACTCATTGCCAAACAGATTTTACTTGTGCCACTTCAGGTGGAGCTACCCACCTAAAAAGACATTTAATCAAATACGAAAAAGCAGATTCTCGACAGACGACTCTAGATATGTCATTTGATTATTTAACTAGTTTTTCTTATTCGCAAGATACTAATAGAAGAGAACTTGCAAGATATATCATACATGCTGAACAACCATTTGGTTTTGCAGAAAACAAAAAAATTGATAGATTGGTAAAAAAATGCATATGATCCAGCATTTCAAAGAGTACCCAGAACAACACTTTGAAGTGATATTTTAAAAAAATTCTTGATGGCAAAGCTGATTTGATAAATGTTTTTGCAAATCTTAAAAGTAAAATTGTATTAACTTTTGGTCTTTGGACTACAAAATGGCGCATGAGTTATATTTGTGTTACTGCACATTTCATTGATAATGATTGGTTTTTACATTAAAAAAATTATTGGTTTTTCAAAAATGGAGTATCTATATAGTGGAAATAATATAAGTAATTGTATTTTGACTACTGTACGTGAATATAATATTCAAAATAAAATATTTTCAGTTAGTTTTGATAATACTACTAATAATAATTCTGCTATAGCAATTTTAAAAAACAATTTAAATTCTGTTTTGAGTGGAGAATTATTTCATCAAAGATGTGCATGCTATGTTTTCAATTTAATTGTGCATGACGGTCTTAATATAATTGATACTCATTTGGCGAAACTTAAAGATGCAATGATATTTATTGAAAGCTCTGACCCCAAAAACAAATTTTTAAGCAAATTTATAACCAGTTAAATTTAAAATTTAGATATTTCAAATTCAACATTCCAACTAGATGGAATTCCACTTATGAGATATTGAAATGTGTTTTAACATATCGGAAGTCTATTACTTTATTTTATGAGGAACAAATGCACAATAATAATTTAGAGAATTAAGATTGGTTTGTTTGTGAATATATTTTAAGATTTTTAGAAATATTTTTCAATGCAACTAAATGTTTATCTAGTGTTTATTATCATGCTACATGTTTAGCAGTAGAACAATTATTTTATATTAGTAAGATTATTGACAAGCATATAATTGACTCTGAAAGTGTATTTGCTGGAATATTACATTGCATGGTTATTAAATTGAATAAATATTGACGAAAAGTTTCTGTATTGTTTGTTTAGCTTCTGTTTTTTTATCCTAAACTTTAAAAAAGATTATTTATTTATTTATTAGATTGATACCATAAAAACTTAGGTATTGATATAAGAGATTATAAAAATGTTTTAAATTTTTATTTGTATGATTTGTATATCATATATGATGTACAGTATGGTTAAAACAGAACTTCTTTTTTATCTTCCTATTCACAACAAACTTCTAAAAAAGGAATATTTCATTTTTTGCAGCGGAAAAACCAAAGAACAACTATTTCTACTTCTTCCATTTATAATGAGCTTACAATATATTTGCAAACTGATTTCGGTAATTTTCTCCCCACGGATTAAATAAATAATCTTGATATTTTGGATTGGTGGAAAACATATGAACACATGTATCCTGTGCTTTCTACGATGACTCGTGATTTATCGACAACTCTAGTGTCCAGGTTTGAAATCCGCTTTTAGTACAGATAACATGATTATAAGCAATAAGAGAACGAGGCCGTCGAATGAAACATTGGATATCGCAGTTTGACAAAAAAAATTGGTTCAATACAGAAACTAAACAACAACACGTTAAGAGTATTGAAAATTTCGACACTGATGAAGGGTAAAGACCGATAGGAGCTCACAAGTTGTTTTTTTCTATGAATTGTATTTTAAATTTTTTCGGCAATTGTACGAGGGCTAAAGTTTGCCAAGTTATGCCTCCTCTCAAAAAAGTTTAAACAATAAAATATTCAGGTCTGTCCTGATACGTACACGAAGTTCGAGTTAATTTTTTTAAAAAAATAATTATAAAAGTAAAAATTTTCCTTTAAAAATAATTTTAAAATGAAATTCTTTTTTTGAAAACCGGGCCGGCCCATTTTGGCCGTCCCGACTGCACGAGCTCGGACCGGGTTGGTTTCAGGCCGGCCCCCCCGAAGCCTGATCAACTCGGGCCGGGCCTGGCCCGGCCTGATAGACACCCTAACATGGAAGCCTCACAAAACCAGCCTCGGAGACCGTAACTTTGTTGACAAACGAGACCGATCTACTCTTTTTAGATTTACAAAAGCAAAACAGAGTAGAGGAGTTGGAGATATTTCTTTTACTTCTGCGAGAAAAATGTTATTTTTAAAATTAAAAAAATTGGTGACCCTGAACCCCCACTCCCTCCACCCCCACCCACACACGCACACACACACCCCGCCCCCAAGTTCTTAATTCCAAATTCTCTATTATCATCTTCCTCGACATTCTCTTCTTACATGACTCATTTCACCTGAGAATTCCTCTATCTGCTCCTCTACTGCGAAATTGTATAATGGTAATGGGGACAACATGTTCGATAAAATGCCGAAGAGAAATTTCGAATGTAGGAAACATAAGGATGATGAAGCCGATGTTGATGAAGGTATAAGAGACGAGCAAGAAGAAGAAGAAGAAGGTATTGAATAAGGAGAAATGATGAAAACAAACAATAATCGAGTAAAGGGGAGAGAGAGAACGCCACCATTACTTTGATTAAATATGAGAAGAATGCCATAGAGGAAGATATCAAAGAGCCCAAAATGTCAGATCTTGCTGCAGTTTTAAAGTTTCCCGATGCCAGTGTGAACGAAACCGGAGGAATCGACATTTTACCGCATGGATTGAGTTGCACAGAATTGAAACAGCGCACAATACTAAAAGATTAATTTGTGATGCTCTTCAAAAGAGAATTAACATAGAAAAAATATGATTTCGGAGATGTTCTTAGAGGATCTCATTCGAGGACACGGCCTCTGGTTAATAAAAAAGCTTCCTGAAGTTGGTAAATTGTCGTTGAAGAAGACCGTGTTACAGCTTAAAACCGATTATGGAAAGAACTCCACGCATAATCTACTCGCTGCTTCTATTTTTAATGGCCTATCCTTTGAATTAATAAGTTGCGCTCACATACTCTTGGAAACCAACTGATGACAGAGTTGAGGTAAAAAGTTTGCTTTTTGAATGTAATTTACTTCTGTTCGAGATGTTCGGACTGTTCTAATGATATAATCGTTCTTTTCGCTTTTGCATTTACTAGTTAGCTCTTGGGTTTGTTCAAGAATGTGGGGCTTGCCTCAACACTTTTCACTTCTAGGCCTCCATGGCAAGTTCAATTCAACCTCGTATTTTTCAATTATCGAACTTTCGGTAGTTTATGCATATGCATTCAGTATTCTTATTTATGGCGATTGGCGACAAGTCTACTCTAGGTCGATGCATGGCCAATTAAGTATACGGAACTAGCATAATTTAATTTTTCCACGCTAACTGTATAATCATCTTATTAAGTAGATATATGGTTGATGCACCGTCATGTGTGGACCATGATAAGGTATTTCATCACATCAAATCAACCATTAGTCTGAAACATAAAACATAGCATATTGTCGGCAACCTATATGCTCAAAGCTTATTAATAAACATAACGGGTGGAGAAAAGTAAACTCGCATGCAGTAAACTCTAGTGCACGAGCACGTGCATGCACACACAAAAATGACACGCACAGAGTGGTTCTCAGTCTTTTGTGAAGGCAGCCTTTTTAGTAATATGCAAATATGTACACGCAAATGCACATTTTCTGTTATCCGACGACTCCCCTTCACACTGCAAGTCCAGTTGGTAGTTTCCCCGCCTATTTTATACTGAGATGTATTTAATCCAATTCTCCCGACGGCTGATGTACCTTTCTTTGTCCTTTCTCAGATTGATGTCTCATACATAGTTACCTAAAATGCAGAATGTGAAAGTACATAGAACGAAAACGGGATGTTGTGTACTAACAAGCATGAGACGAGGAACGATAGGTACATGCTTATTTGGAACGTTGAGTTGCAATGAAAATCGATATATGATGGAATAGATAGTAATTTTTTTTTAATATTATGATATAATAACCATCTATTTTCAAATATTTGAGCAACTGCTTTTCAGTATTATTCAATGAGGATTTGCCCATGTTGTATTTATTGGTTGTAAAGATAGCTATAACGAACTGAAAGAGCTATCATTTAAATTAAACATGCATTGGAAATATGTTTATATACATAGTAATTGTTATTCGATACACCAGATTTATCGTTTTGGAGCGAAACAATTCCACGTTTTGGTTCGTTGATTTCCAAAATGGAAAACGTAGGGTTTACGTAGTTTTCTTGCAACTCAAGTCTCATCATTTCTCGTTTTAGTTTGGCTATGATAAGAAATACAATTTCAGAATCGGTCTTTCCATTGATCAGAGTTGTGGTTGTCTTGCAGTTGTTGGTTTGATGAATATCTGAGGTTTTTATCAAACATGAGCATATAGTGGTTTTGCCTTTAAATTCTACGGTTCTCGCTAAATGAAGAGGATCTCGCCTGAGAAATATAAGTAAGATGCATATTATTGGGTTCATAGACATCCTTTGCCGCAGGGATTCATGGAGATATCATCAGGAATAGGTGAGAGTCAGGACTCATGAGATCATTCTCTCCTCCTTTAATTGTTTTTTTTTACTTTATTATCTTTCATTTCCCCCCCTTTTTATGCATTAGAGTTGCAACCGCCTCGTCAGATCTGCTCAGTGTACTAAGACATGTAAATTGCAGAATGTGTTAATCCCTCAGATTTGGATCGCAACAAACGGACATAGGAACTGCTTCCAACTTGCTAGTACGTAGTTCATACCCAGGCATTATTATCATGCATCGGTTTTCTTTTGATTTCATGATTCGACTAAGATGTTTTACAGGCGGTGTGTTGTATATCGGTCCACAGAATGGTTTCAGGTTCCATACCTTAGCTCTTCATCTTTCCATTCCTATAATATGACAATAGCCGGGCCATTTTTAAATTCCTATTGTTTTGTTTATAGTATAGCTCATCTTCATGTTCAGAAAATATCATTAGTTCATCTCCGTGTCCTATCGTCATTATTTTGACTAGTTGTTATCAAAATCATCATGATCATGATCATGATCAATATTGTATTAAAGTAACAGGAAATGGGACATGAGTCATACTTCAAACACTGGAAAATCTCCATCGAAGAATTGACTAAGTTATTAGAGCCCTGTAATCAACCCGATCTCATATATAGTTTATGAGAGATTATTTTAGATTTATGGCCAAACATATCATAAGGCTAAATCATGGATGGCCGTTTTGCAGATGACTAACCTTCAAAGTTTGAATTAAAGCTCATAAAACCAAGGGCAAGGAGTGTTCCCTAGATTTAGCAGAGGATTTAGAGAAAAAAGCATCATGATGTAATTAACATTTGCTACTTAGAGTTACGTGCACCTACGCGTCATTAAACAATCTGGTCGGAACTTGTAGTTAAATTAAGCTACATGGTATTAGCTAGTTGCACTCTTGAATTCCCGTCAGCATCGGCATAAATGCGGAATGAAGTATTTAAGTTCGATTATCCTCTTCGATTATTCTTTTCTCGTTCTTTAGATAAATAACGGTTTCTAGCTCATATATTAAACTGTATATGCATCAATTGGTGTGTGCCTGAATTGGTGAAAGTGAAACTTGCGTTATACAACCACAGGATCATTATATTGTAGGTTAGCAGCAAATTTTCTTCACTTTGCTTTATCAAACCAAGCTCCCCCAAGGTTGTTAAATGGGTAGGATATTGAATGATTCATTAATTCTGAATAAGCGATATTTTGAAGTAGAATACGTAAAATTGGTTTGTTTTATGCTGCTTGTTGTCGGCTCTGTTCTTACAATACACAATCTTTGTAGTGTATCGTTCGATCTTCCCTTCCAAACACATCATATTTTCATATTTGTAATGAAATGTTTTATTACCCTAGGGTTCTATTGACCCTATCCATATTCTCAAAAAAAAAAAAAAAAAATCACGTTGTGTGCAAAATATTTTCACTTATTTCATCAGTTAACATACTGGAATTTCTTTTGTTGCGTCACATCATATTTCTTCAAATTGTTGCATTGTTTTAGCAAACAATTTGGATTTTTTACATCTATACTTGGTACGTTTATTTTATTCCACTACATGTTTATATGTAATTGATCTTTCATTCAGAATTTTGCATCTAATATTCATTGTAGCGCATTGAGGTATAGCTTAGGTTTGAACCATACTATATCATCGCATATCGCAATAAACAAAGATTTAGGTCTACTGAAAAACATGTGGTTTTACCTTTCTTGTAAATGTTGTGTTTTTTTTTGTAATTTACATACAAAATGCTTGAAAATTGTTTGAGGGGCTACTTAGCCTTTGTTGATATTTATGCTCTTCAGGGACCCAATTAATGAAGCTGTTGTTTTTCTTTTGAATCTTCGGGATCACTATTGTTCAGATTTTGACTCATGGCTCCTTTGTTACTATCATCATACTAACTAGAGGTATCACATTCCGGGATAACCGTGGATGGATCAATACTGGTGGTATGTAAAAACGGGGGTGAGCAAAAATATCCAATGCCAAACGGATGCTAAATTTTATGTTCGTCTCTCGACCTGTATATGGCGGGCAAGTATATGAGTACCCATGTATGGATAAACTTGTCATCTATAAGCAACTAATGAGTAAATTTCGTGAATTTCTCATTGTTGTTTTGAGATGGTCTTGCAATCTTAAATAGAAAAAAAGTCCTGTTTAGACTTTATGGAGTTTAAATAAATTAACTGAAATAATTACATTCGATTGTGCTTTCTCAAGAAATCGCATGGTATATATTCATAGTATCTTGTTAGAATTAAGAGGTTTGCTATGATACCATTCATAGAATATCTAGCACTGATATTTATTTTAATGACATAATAACTTTAGTAAGTGTAGTATTAATTGAAGTATTGTGATAGAAGCCAGTGAAATATACAAAAGAAAATATGAATTTTATCAAGAAAGATTTTTTACAAGGTTGTTGTAGCTTTTGATAATTCTCGGATCGATTTCTTATTATTGTTGCAACATCTATTATCACCAACTTACATATATTGGTTTTTGGAGCTTCTAGATATTGAGATGAGTTTGTACCCTCCTAGTTTTTATCCATGACCACTTTTTTTAAAAGTATCTAGAATGTTCTGAAGAATTCCTACATCTTCTAGAACATTTAAGAATATTTTAAAGAATTCTTGTGTCTTTTGAAAAACTTGATAAGGCTCAAGTTGTTGATTTCCAATACTCTTTCTCAACAACTTCTTTAGCTGTTGTTATGACGTTTTAAAGTTTTCTTGATCTACTCCTTCAATCTATCATTTTTAGTTGCAAAAGCTCCGAAGATTCTTGATTTGTCGTGTCACTTGTTGTTGGATGATGTAGAGCTCCTTTGCATCCTCTTGTTCATTTTTCTCTTTCTTTTACCGATATAAGCTTGTTTATTCTCCTCCTTTTGTTGATTAGAGTTGTGCGGTACTTGTAGACATGCTTTTTCTTGGTGCTTATAGACCGCGTTCAGATGTACTATTGGATTTGACCTCTGATAGATATTTTTATTTGGCATGGTATACCCGATGTCAACAATCTTCTGTAATTCTTCAGCTTGGAGTAGTGTCATCATCTTAATAATCCAAAAGTTGTAGTTTACGCCACCAAATATTAGAGCTGTTGGATTGGATGATCCAAAGATAACCATGCTCTTGAAGTTAATAGATTTGATGCCCCGATAATAGATCGATGAGGCACTGATACGATTATTAGAATTTGAACGCTTGCTATGATACCACTCGTAGGGTATCTAGTTTTGATATTGCAAAGAAAGAATAGATTTAGTAAGTAAAGGAGTATTGAAGCATGCTAGCTTTACTGATAATTTGAGGCCTCATTCAGGAGTTAGACCTTATAGTAATTGTCTAGAAGTAAATTTTACTGCAACTTAGATAGAAACTTCTAGATATAGCATGAGTTCTTCATATATAGTTCCAGATGCTCTCCATGGCCATTAGTTAGAAGTATCTAGAAGTTATATTTAGAACGTTTTAGAGAATTTTTGCATCTTCTAGAAGACTGAAACACTTCAAAATATTCTAGAAAATTATTTCTTCTCTAGAAAACTTAATAATGCTCGATTTGTTGATTTTCCAACATATCTTTAATATAAAAAAATTGAAGTTCATATCGAGGAAAACCGAAATGAAAAGACAAGATTGGTGTTTACCGGTCAACCCACGACTGGTTCACGCATCATCATGCACCTCTATCAGCAACCAACTAACTATCTGCTATATCAATTCTCATATCATTATCGATTTGCTGGGAAGTTGCGTATGGAAGATGAACTGTGAAAAATTATAATGATGAACAGTGCTTTAGAATGAATCATGAATGTGAAGTATATGTTAATAAAAATATGCCATGGGACTGTTCATGTAGAATGTAAAAATAATTTAAGAGGTACTTAGAACTCCAAAATTTGTGCACACATGATCCTCTCAATAAACAAAACATTACATCTATGAACAAATAGTGTGTCCCATGCGACAAGGGGCTCCAATGAAGTAATTATTTTATTGCATCTCTTAAATCTCACAACCAATAGAAAGTGAAGTTTATAACATGATGGTCCAATTTGGCATCTTTGTATACATAATCACTCAACCCCTCTGATTTTTCTCACTTTTGTTGTCACTTGCTGGTGGAGCAACTCATCTGCCCTCATTAACATCTGATTAGTCATTTCAAAACACAGTCTCTTGAAAGGGGGTTGAAAGGGGTATGTAAACTTCTAAATTCATTGGAAAGGTACACTTCCCAAAATTTCAGGTGAAGGGTTCGCCCTTTTAAAACCAAACACTATCCCTCATAGGGCCAAGGGAATTGGTCTTCCCCCTACCCACCCAACAGATCATTTGGCACATGGAGCAAGAAGGAGAGTTTGGAACAATAAAAACTATTTAAGAAAAATAATGAGAGTGAAGAGGAAGTGAAAAATTAGTGGTGCCAGTCTGGCTGGGTTTGGATTAGGTCAAATCTGGATCGATATGTGTATACCTGATTGCCACCAGACTCTAATGGTATTCGGATAGGCTTTCTCGACTCAAGCCCGACCTCTCATGGATACAACCCACGAAAGCGGGAGACTTTTCTTTTGCCACGCAAAAGAGGAAAGTAGGAAGAAAGAAGAAATAGACTTTAATGAGTTAACAAGGAGGGTAGAGTTTCGTACGTTTACTTTTAATTGAATTGTTGAACATATTGGATTCAAGTTAATCAAGTATTTTCGATTAACCCTGACTCAATTCGATTGATACTAGGGTTAGTCGGATCGATAGCCAATACGGGTACAACCCATAAACGTCTATATCCTACTAGAACCCGCTAACTCTCCATCAGACCCACGCTTAATAATCAAAGAACACCTACTTGTGAGGTTTAGTACTACGGCAATTGTGCTAGTTAGCTCTGAAAATAAGAACAAGTAACATATATACGTTAGGGGTGAAACCAAGCCGGATTGGACTGGTTTCAATTTTTTTACCCAACCCGAAAATTAAAACCTAAACCCAAAATCCGTCCGAACCCGACGGGTTTATAATGCTCTAAACCCGAACCCGCAACTTCGGGTTTCGGACAAGTTTCGGCGGGTTTCGGATTTATATGGGTGGGTCGGTTTTTGCGGATTTTTCGGACTTTGCCCATTATAATTTATCCAAAATTTTTTTTAAAAGTATAATACTTGAGTGTATGTTCTACCAAATATATATGCACAAAATTTATACTTTCATAAAACTATATAAATTATATGTGATAGTTTATAAACTACACTTAAAAATTGCACTAACTACGTACATATTTACAATAAATCACTGTAGGTATTTTATAATATTTAGAATTAAATATTTATGCAATATTCAAGTTGGATCGAATATAGGAAGCTGGTCGGGTTTAGGGATCGAATATAGAAAGCGGCTTTGGTTCGGGCCCGGTTTAGGGATCGAATATAGGAAGCGGGTTTGGTTCGGGTCGGGTTTAAGGTTAGGACGGATGGGTTTAACTCTAAACCCATACCCAACCAAAAATTATTTTATCCAATCTTCAATCCATCCGATCGGATTCGGCCGGATATAGGATGTCCAAAAACCCCGGATCGGGTTCGGGTCAAACCCAACCCGACTTTCACCCCTAACATGCATGCCCAAATCTTGTTAAAATCATGCATCACTATATTATTAATTTTGTGATTGGCCTCCTAAAACAAAACTAGAACCAAATATAGTTCTGGTTGGTTTGTTTAGTATTATTAAATTTCAAACGTTGTTATATAACGTATAGGAAAAATAATGATACACAAACCATATATCTGTAGACCAATAATGTGCAATCCTATTTGGTGTGTGGGTACCACAGACCAGCATATTGAAATATTTTATAATAGCAATTTCAGCCAATAGATCAATATTTTATAATAGCAATTTCAGCCAATAGGATCGAAGAGGGAGGTCCACATACACACAGTCTTGTTTCAGCATTTTTAATTTGATTAAATAGCACTCGACTCCATTCTTGAATCTCATGAAGAGTCTCTATCTTTATATTGCCAATTTTTCCATTACATAATCACTCAACTAGATCCCTTATTTGTTTCATTGTCATCCACTTGTGGAGCAACTCATCTATCTCATTAAGAGTTGATGCAAATTATTGCTTGTTTGCCCAAACTATTGTGCATTTTTCACCTTTCTTTGTTATCAATAGCCTTCTGAATAAGATATTAGTTGCATTTTAATCTATGTTCTCTTTCTGCCGATAGAAAGATGAGGTCCAACATTGTATAGTATTTTTCATCTACCAGTATTTATCACGTGTGATGCACGTAAATGATTATTTTAGACTTGAGAAAGAGATTCGAGAAGTTTCTTATTAGCTTTATAATTGGAATAATGGCGATTTAATTTTTGTTTTTGAAGTTTTTAACCGTTAGAAGTAAAAATAAATAGTCTTACTTCAAATCATGAGAATCATTCTTGCCACGTTTCCTTAGCACATGCATGCTGTAAAATTCTCTTATAGAATATTTGTTTCAATCCAAAGAATTATGTGCCCGGTTGATTTCTGTGTAGTTAAAACTTCTATTATATTTTTCCTACCAAATAAACCAGCATATAGCAGCTATATAAATGTCCATCAACCTAAAGCTTTTTTTTATCAATCACGTCTCTCCAGGAACCCCATAAGTCCCCAAGAGTTCGCCGGAGTTGCATTTCTCCTATGAAGTATCCGTATCTATCGCAAATTTGGCTGGCCATTACACATGCCGGCAGTAGATGTTCAATAGACTCAGCTTTTCTCCCGCATATACCACACTATAAAAGGCTTATCCGTTTGTGCCAAATTATCCTTCAAAAGAATGGCGTTTTTTATGCTAAAATGTCGTACAAACATTTGAAAAAGTTCGTTTAGTCGACCATCTCCAAACAGTATTATCCTCACTACCCTTCCTTTCTAGCTAGCAGTACTTAGTCAATGAAAAAGCGTTAAATAATAGCCATATTCCCTTATAGTTAGCCATGTTTGCAGACTGATTGGTCTATAATGTTTAGCTTCTCATACCTCGTTTTTTTTTGGAATCAGGATAATGTTTGCACAATTTAGCCAATCCATATTCAATTCATTTTTTTCCGAAGAGCTCCAAAAATCCTTAACACGTCATTCTGAACTACTTCCCAAAATTGTCTATAGAACAATATAGGGAATCCATCTGGTCCCGGTGATTTTTCTCCTTCTAGCTCCCAGATTGCTGCTTTGATTTCCTCTTCAATAAAATTAGCATTAAGTTCATCTGACTGCCCAGTCGACAGTCAGTCTTCTATGTCCCAAAGGCCAGCTTTCAAATTCTATCTATACTCTGCCGTGCTTCCTAGTAGCCTCTTGTAGTATTCTTCTGTCTGGGATATGAGCTCTTTTTTATGTTCAATAGTGTGATTAAATTTATTCCTTCTCTTTACATTCGCCATTTTATGAAAATAAATCGTATTTTCATTTCCTTTCTTAAACCATTGTTCCTTTGCCGTTTGACTCCTTTTTATTTTCTCCTTCTTATATATTTTTAAGCTCTAAGTGTCACTGGCGTAGTTTTATGAATTCTTCGTGTTCCAGTTCCCTTACTTCCTCCGACTTTTCTATTTCTTCAATGTATCTTATGACGTTTGTTTCTTTGTTTCTCCAATAACCTGCCTTTTCTTATCCCGCTTTATTAAAAGTCTATGAAACCTCTTAAACTTAGCTACCAAATTGCTAGCGACATCTTGACAATTTCATTGGACATCTTCTGCTTTATGTGATTAGGTTAATTTCCTTTTCCTCTTCCAAGCATATTTTCTCTAGCTTTCTTTGATTATATTAATAGCAGTTAATTATTAGTTTTGAATCCGAATAGTCAAAGAGATCACAAGAGGCTAATTATTTTCAAACGACAAATAAGCATTTATAAACCTAATAAATCTATCAACTATTTTTCCATTGATCATCTTAATAAATGGTTTGAAATATAAATATTCAGATTTACTAACTAATTTGCACGGATAAAAGTATGATATGGAGTGACGTTTTCTGATATAACTACAATTTAAACCATAAAAATCGAGATTGACGGGGCGGATTATTTCAACAGATATGGATATAGAAAGGTTGACTTGTTTATAAAAAAAAGGGAGAAAATAATCAAATTTCTTTCTTCTATTGTTATCACTCCATTGATAATTACTCATATTTTAACAAAATTCATTTCTTCTATTAATTGTTTAAGACAGGGTGAGACAGCTGGTTCCTGAAATAGGCAACTCACCATGTCCTAAACACAGTTGATTAGTCATGTCAAAAAACACAGTTCCAGCAATTGAAATGTGTACAAATAATTAAGCAAAATTAATTAAATTCCATTACAAGCTAGGCAACCCCACACATATGTATGATTGCCCAATCAAAGTCTAAAGCCTTTTCGGCTAATTAAGCATTCTTCTTGCAAAGCCTGAAAAAATCTTCTGTCCAAGCCTTTAGATGGCTTTCCTTGTACAAACCCAATAACTATCCAACGACCATACAAGCCCCCTTGCATACTGTTTTTTTCCCAAAGCCTACTCACAAATCAGTGACCACATGGATGCAACAAAAATTAAACAAATAGAGCTGCCACAAATCAGAGGCTAGCATGAGGGTTGAGTCCCTACACATATTTAGTTTTTATTTTGAAATATATATATATATATATAGTGTACGTTAGACAATGACGTAAAGAGAAGGCAGAGCCATCTCCATCAGATGAGTTTGCTCCCACTCTTTGAAAGGGATTGAAATGGGAAAGAAGAGAAAGTCTTGTTATCTTCTTCTTCTCTCTCTCTCTCTTTTTTAACGATTTGGACAAGACATGAGCACTCTTTTGGGCGTGAAAGCCACGCCATATATAGGCATCATTTCTTGATCTATTTTTTGAGTCTACTTCCAGTATTCTAATTAGCGCTCTTCGATCAAATGGTAACCTGTTATACCGGTAGAACTGAAAAGTCGATACAGGGCTTTAGACCGTTGGGTGGGTCAAATGGAAATGTAATAAGATGGTGGTAAATGAAGTAATAAAGCCCCGCTTTGTCTACTGAATAATGAGTCCATCGGGATACCGACCTGCCTCAAAGAAGGAATGGAATTTTTCCACGTGAAGGCAAACAAATAGATTGATGTATCTAAGATCCAGCCAGCGGGATGTGGCGCTTCTGCTTCGGTGAATGGTTTTTCTCGAATGGATATTGCTATATATGGATGGGATCTCTTCCTAGATGGAGGGGGGGGGGGCATTGAAATTTCTTGTTCAGACATATACTACTACGAATAACTTACAGGAGTCACTCGTACTGGACATCTGGGAAGGAAAAAGGATTGATGTTGCTGCTCATGGGTAGGGAAATAACATTCAACAATTTACTTTACAAGAACGACATATCCAAGAGCTTTGGCCTATCGCAGCTCCCCACATAAATGAAATTTCAAACATTTTATGACCAATCGCTCATATTTACTGGGTTGATCATGTGTTTTTATGCTTCAGATGCATAAAGTAAGCATATTTTCCCCTCAAATTTTAGGCATTAGAGGTAAATACGAATGAAGTGAGAAGTAGACTAACATAGTAACATATTTCGACTCGTAAACCATGAATATATAGTAGACATATGCATAAATAAAAAAAGGCATGCAGCTGAAATTTAATAACTCCGAGGTTTAATTTAAGTAGGAACCGATAATAACAATTTCTGAAAAATACCAAACCAAATTGTATATGATAAATTGTCTGACTTTATTCAAGGACTTGTGGATTTTAGAGGAAAAAAGTAGCAAGAATTATACTCCATGTTATTGCTTTTATCTTTCAAGGGCCCATACATCGATCCCCCGCTTTTACCTTAAATTTATCCTTTTTTTTAACATGAGTTACTAATTAAGGAAATTTTCCATTTATATATCTTGGTGGTTGTATTCATTAAAATAGAAGTTGTATTCATTAAAATAGAAAATGAGGCAGTCAAAAAACAACTTTTTTCACTCATCTCTATCTATGGCAGTGTAATAAATATCTCTATCAAAAATATCTTTTCCCACCAAATATTTACTCCACCCCCTAAAAACAGTTGATTTTCTGTGACACACTAAAATTTAGAACCACCCTCCCATTTCTTTTTCCAAAAGCAGATTGTGCCCACGATCAATAAATCTCAAGCCCCTCATTAATTCAATCCTTTATTTACTTAGCAAATTTTGTCTAAATATCAGCAGCCGAAAATATAGATTAGGAAAAATTGCTTCCGGACCTAGTTTCTTGATTTATTTTTAAACTCAAAAAATTCTAAAATTAGGAGGGAAAAAATCCAAAAGTATATGTTGAATTTCTTTTAAAACCAAACATTGATTTGTATCTACTTCCTTTTGTCCTATAACAGTAGAGATAAAGTTACTATAATTATATCGTGAGTAGCTTGAGCAACGATATTTTTGAAAACTAGCTCAAGCAAAATACCAATGGGCTTGAGACGTTCGCATTTTTCAAACGGTGGGTCGTTTTTCAAAACTGGATCCGGAAACAATTTTTTCTCTGGAGTAAAATCACAAGGGGTAAATTGTCAAAACCACTCGGTAGGTTTTACGCAAAAAAATTACTGACCCCGAAACGGCTGACAAAAACCCCTTATAAATTTTTTCTACAATATTCGTATAGTTGACCGCTATATCTAATTAACTAATACATATCACATGCAGCTGCATATATATCGTATAAACATTAGATATAGTAGGCACCAATATATACACATAACGTACGCAGGTTTTGTTTTTTTTGAAAAGCGAAAAATTTCAAGGGTTTTTGACAACCGCTTTGGAGCCAGGTTGCATCGGAAAAACTTGCTGTTTTTGTTTTGTTTTGTTTTTTGTTTTTTTTTGACAATTTACACAATTAAAAATGGTATACAACGTGATGGCTAAAAGTAGGTCAAGACACGAGCATAGAGAGGGGAAGGCAGGACACGCCGAAATGTACCATCCATGTTACATAGAGAAAGATATGAAATAATGAGAGAGGGGGGCGGGGGGGAGAGAGAGAGAGGTGAAGGGGTAAGGTTGAGTTGAGACTTAGACTTTAGAGAGAGAGAGGGAGAGAGAGAGAGAAAAGGAAGGAAGAAAAGGAGAGAAGAATGAATGACTAGTCAAACGTCACCTCAACTTCTTCAAATCATAAGACAGTCAGTGATATGTCAATCCCACTTTGGTTTTCGGGAATCGAGCAACCCATTCTCATTTCTCACACTCACACACAAACAATTAATTTGTTGAGATTCTAAGAAAAAGATGTACCACTACTGCTATATATCTTTTAATCCCACTAATGTTTGCTTTTAGATCCAAAAATTAGCAAGTTGTTTTAAATTAGAGCAATGAGAAGTTCATTCAGTGACTTCAGTTACAAATGTATTCAGATGGCCGGACGGTGATATATAGAGGTAGAATGTTCGTATGCTTCTTCGGGATAACATTAATGTAGCCCTTCCACAGCATGCAAGGCTTGCATTGCCTTGCCTTTGTCGTCCTCGCCGAGAAGCAGGCGGTGATGAAAGCACGGCTGTCCTCCCTTGCTTAACAAATCCCGAACCGGCTCTTTTGAGTTTGTGTTGGAGATATGTTTCGGAATAGTAAATTATATCGATGTCGAAGGGAGGGAGTAGGATATGGTGGCGGGTTATAGGGTTGAGAAGCCATAGTTCGTCGGGCGTTCCGTTGTCGGAGAAGTTTGCATTGCATTTAAACATAAAAAATTGGGTTAATTTTACAGAGCATGCATAAAAACATTTTGATGTCATTCATTATGAGGATATAATAATAAATTATATCAATGTTAATGTGTTGAGGTGGAATATGTAATTTAATTTTTTTAATATATCATAATTTGGTTATGATAACATTCTCCTTTTATTGAGGACATTATAATACCATTGTTGTAAAAGAAAAAAAGGCAAATATTTACAAAAATTTGTATGCCTGCATTTTTCGTTTCTTAAATGATCTTTTATTACTTTTAACATATGGGCCTTTTGGAAAAGATTTTTTTCCTTTTTGATTAGGGAGGATCGGAGGGATCATTATAAAAATAAAGGCTCTCTACATGTTAAAAAAAACAAAATCAATTTGAACCTCATAAAAAACTTGCATAATAATTGCAGTGATGTATGCTTTTTAGAATATAAAATTACAGTCTTTGACACATGGCGTAGGCGTGACGATGTGGGGATAGCTGGGATAAAGCCTAAAGCATCAACAACAAAGAAAATTCTCTAAAATTTAATCCAACCAAAACTACACCCAAAAAAGTTACAATGAGTTGTGAGAAAATATTTGGTGTACCGGGTGTAATACATCTAAGCAGAAAAGAGAGAAAATAGAGAATTTCGGACATCCTTTGGGCAGATTGCTAAGGTCCGTGTGCTTATATCCTTCTCACTTGTCCGGACATATATGGCCGCACACCGTAGAAATTTCCTCTTATATTCACTACTACAATATGGGGTTGCCCCTACGGATAAAGGAATCCGTAGGGGAAACTATTTATTGTCCCTGCGGATTAATCCGTAGGTCCCTATACTTGGCCCTACGGTTCTCTGCGTTTTAATTTAAAAATATTTAATCGTAATTTGATGTTTGGTCCTATGAAGCCGCAAACAAAGGACTTACGGGTATGTCCGTAGGGACATGTATATGGGTTAATTAATAATAAAAAAAAGACACAGAAAAGCCCTCCATTCCCAAAAGATCTTTATCATCTTCTCCCACACCTCGCAATCGATTTCCTCCCGCGCCTCGATCCCGAGCCTCGTCGACTCCCTCGTCGCCTCTTCCGTCGTCTCCTCATAACATCCTCGTCGACTTCCTCCAGCGTCTCAATCCCGAGCCTCGTCGACTTTCTCGTCGCCTCCTCCGTCGTCTCCTCCACCGTCCAACATGTTAGTAAATCTCCAATTTTTACTTCTAATTTAATGCTTTTATTTCCCTCTTTTGATGATGTTAGGTTCAAGGCAGGGTTCGGGTACGGGTGAGGGTTAGGGTTAGGCATCGGGTCAGTTTAGGTTAGGGTTAAGTTTAGGGTTAGGGTTAGGGGTCGGTTGGGATTGGGGTTGGGGTTAGGGTTAGGGTTCTGTTGCGGTTGGGGTTGGGGTTAGGGTTGGGGTTCGGTATTAGGGTTGGGGTTGGGGTTGGGGTTGGGGTTAGGGTTCGGAATTGGGGTTGGGATTAGGGTTGTTTTTTCTTGAAAACAACTCTTGTTGTGCGTGAAGAGAGCATGGCGAGGTGACACGTGGAGGAGGAAAGCCCGATGAGAAGAGGGATAGGGTTATCACATGGAAACTCCAACTGCTGCCCTGCACCAATGAGGTGGCGCCACGTGGCAGCAGAATATATGAGGGATTGACCTGCTTTGAAGCCGACCTCATAGAAATTGTATGCGGAAGCTAAAGCTAACTTTGGAACCTGCCGGGAGTTTAGATAACTGCAGCCGTCTCCTGGTTGGTAGTGTGATAGTGGAGTTAAAATCACTGAAGTTGACGTACAATCAGTTCTTAAGAATCCAATCAAACCCCTTTTTCATTTTCGCTCCACGTTCGAAGTTTGCATAACTTATACATTCGCTAATTAAGTGTATTAACTGATATGCTGATTCGAAAACCAATAAACAATACTCACAACCTGGTATGATATCTTTTTTCTTTTGGATAATACTCATGACAATAACTTGGGTTTCAAAACAGACCGAAGGTTGATGTTGGGGTTGGGGTTAGGGTTAATTAGTTGGGCTTAGGGTTATGGTAATTAGGGTTAGGGTTAGGGTCAGGTTTAGTGTTAGAGGCTAGGGTTAATTTGGGTTAATTAGAGGGTAGGGTAAATTTAGGTTAATTAGTGATAATTTGAAAGGGTTATGGTGTTGATTAGGGTTAATTTGGTTAAGTTTGGGTTGATTAGAGTTAATTAGGTTAATTTGGGTAAATTGGGTTAAGTTTGGGTTAATTAGGGATAATTTGTGTTAGGGTAACGATTATGGTTAATTATGGTTAATTAGGTTAATTTGGGTTATTTTGGTTTATGGTGCACTAGTTTATTTAGTAGGATACACTAGTTCATTGCAGTAGGATACTCGATGATAATGTAAACGTACAACTTTACCGTAAACGCAAGAAAAATTTACCCTAAACTTGAAATTTCGAACCCTTAATAACGAAACGTAAACGTAAAACCTATTCATGTTAAATGTTCAAGTTAAAACCAATATATGATACTCGATGATAATATGAAACTTTCATATTCTCATCGATACTCATATATGAAACTCAAAGCGCCACTTAGTCCCTGTCTATCGGTTAACATACGTTCGATATTCGTCGTGACATAGAACTATACGAAGGTTGTTAAATATCGGATGGTATAGCTAGATACTAACAACCGTCGTGTAGTCTATATGACGAGAAGATTCAATCGTATGATAACCGATAGATTTGTCCCGTGTGAACAAATTAGGAATGTATAAAGCAAACAACTTCATTCACTTGTGTTTTCATCCGTTTCGAGATATTTCGTCGGTATCTTTCCGCTGGTTCTCCATGTACAAAGATAGATTAGATGTTCATTTCAACGTTGTTTCACAGCTTTGAAATAATTATCTATTCTATTACAATGTACTAGGAGAACAGCGGGGAGGTGCTGCCAAAATTCACTCGAAACGGTTGAAAGCACAAGCGAATGGGTGTTCGCTCTATACATTCTTAATGGGATAGAAGCCTTACCCCCGACAGCCGAAACACACATACAAAAAGAATACACAACAAACGCATCATTAGAAGGGAGGCGGCATTCCCCCTCTTTTTTACCCTTGATTATCGCTATACTGGCGATCATGCCGAGAGGTTCGGCCGGTATATGGGGGATGAGAGCCGGCTCGTGAAGAACTATCCACTTCACGTTGAGTGGGGCGACCAGCACCGACGCTCATTCGCCCTCTTCTGGGATCAGGCTCGGGTATTAATATATATTTTCATTTGATTTATCCAATATATTTATTATTAACACTTGCAGTATAATAACAATGATTTTTTTGTATTTTCAGTTGGATTATGATTTTCAGCCTGTACCCGACTCTGATCACCCTGGGAGGTGCTCGATCTTCACGCTCTGTACCATGGCCTGATGAAGAACATGCAGATGAAGGTCCGATACAACAGGAATGAGCTGAAGACCGACTGCTATTCCCTGTGGATGGCGACCCCCGAGGCAGAGAGAGCGGCCCTCCTATCTACTCCGGCCTTTGCGAGAGTCGACGTAGATACATGGACTCTATTGTGCGAATATTTCGACTCTCATCGCAAACAGGTATGTGTTTTAAATGTAATTCATTGTTTAGTACATAATTTATTTTTTTGTGTTGCTTAATTAGAAAACTAAATGTGAATGTGTTGTGCAGAAATAGGCCGAACAAAATAAAGAGAATATGAAGTCGGCGAAAAGGGGTCGCCCCACTTATACAGGTGGCTCGAGAAATATTACTCGTGCCATGGAGTTATCGGTAAATTACAATAGACCGACCTTTGTGATATAATGTAATATTAAGAGTTATTGTCTAATATATCTAATATTAAGAGTTATTTTCTAATATTGTAGAGAGCTCAGACCCTGGCGTAGGATGGTACACCGAGCGTGCTGTCCGCGTATCTTGGACGCCGCACACGGAGGGCACCACGGAGGTTGGGAGAGAGGCCGGAGACTGGGCCCTAGTAGGGCCCATATGAGGTTGGATTTCACTTCGGCGGTTACTTCCTCCATCTCTAGTTAGCGACGTTTCCAGCAAGAACTGGGGAGCTTGAAGGCCACCGTTCAGGAGTTGAAAGAGATGTTGGTATGTATACTACTTAATAGTAAAATATTATGCCATATTATAGATAGCGATATATCCAATATTAGTACGTAGCCTTAGCTTATTTGGTTGTAGACTTAGCTTTGATTAATCATACATACATATCTAATTAAAATAAACTACGGTTTTCCAAACTAGATATCCAAACGAGGCCTAAGTCCCTAAGTATACATAGATTGGGGTTTCGCAATAACTTGATAATGATGCGAATTCGACTAATACACAGTTCTTACTCGTTTATTACACACGTAGGTCCAGACGCGACAGGGTACATTGGCCGAGCCTCTACATGCATCTCCTTCGGCCTCGGCTCCGCAAGCCACTACCTCGGCTGCGGTTCCGCAGACAGCTCCTATAGCTCCACTGCCCGCTCAGACTCCCGCAGCTGCGGCTCCGCAAGCCACTACCTCGGCGGCGGTTGCGCAGACCATCCCTACAGCTCCACAGCCCGCTCAGACTCCCGCACACTCCGTATTGCATGATTTATTGACTCAGGGTATATCCGAGGAGCAGACGCGCCAGATTATGGCGTTTATCAGAGGTGGAGCTGGACCGAGCTAGGGTAGCTTTTTTATTCTTATGTTTTAAATATGTATTTATTTATATGATACATATTGTATATATTTTGGACGATATTGATATTGGTGGTGTTTGCGTGTTTATATTGATATCATATTCTGCTTTTGTTGATTTCTTTTGTACATTATGCGTGAGATATGATTATGAATACTGCGATATATATTCTGCGTGTTGATTAATTTTATATATGATGTATATATTATTGGGCACAGGGCGAGAAAAAAATAGGCAGCCCTTTTTTAAAAAAAACTGATAATATGTACTTACGGATTAATCCGTAGGGCCCAATATTGCCCCTACGGATTAATCCGTAGGGACCTTCTTTGCCCCTACTGATTTATCCGTAGGGGCAAAATATCAGGATACCTGATATTTTGCCCCTATGATCTCAGTAATAGGGATTATACTTGTCCCTACGGAGTTGTCCGTAGGGGCAAACAAATGCCCCTACACATGTATCTGTAGGGACAAAATATTAGGATACCTAATATTTTGTCCCTACACATCAGGACCTACGCACGTACTCGTAGGGGAAACTAGTTGCCCCTACGGACTTATCCGTAGGGACAACTAATTTATTTTATAAACGGATAAATTAAATAAGTTTTTTGTCCCTACAGCCTAATCCGTAGGGACAATAGGACCTACACATTACGCCGTACGTAGGGGCAAGTTTTTGTCCGTAGGGGCATGTTCAAGGCTAAGACTTGCATCTGCGGCGTTTGCACCTACAGGGATATTTCTTGCCTCTACGGATATATCTGTAGGGGCAGTGATTTGCTCCTACGGATAAATCCGTAGGGGCAACCCCTATTTGTAGTAGTGATTGGCATAAAAATAATCTAAAACTAATCTAATATGACTAAATCAAATTAAATCTAGACCAACAAAACTAAATAAAATCTTCTCAAACTAAATAATTAACTATATTCCTAAAAGGAAATACAACCTTCCCACCTAAGCTCTAATCTAAACACATAACACACACAACCATCCAATGCACATCACACATAAGCACAAAAACACTCACATACCCAGGAAACTCACGAATTTGCTTTGAACGCGTTAATTTATGGCCAATTCCTCTCTGAGGTTCCTGGGGTTGGAACCCCACAATCTACCCAAAATTGGAAGTGCCTATACCAGCTTATACCCAAATATAAATTATACTAAATCCAAAATTTAGCAACTTCCATCCTATTCTCTTCCATTTTGAGAAGGAACTCGAGATATTAATGAATTTGGAGTAAATTATGGTATCAAGATGATGAGGATAATTAATGGATCCACAACATGTGTCATGGTTTATGGTTTTGATAGAAACTTAAAAAGTGAGTAGGTTTGAAGCGAATGATCCATTGATTTCGGTGACCCACGCCACCGCGATGTCAATACATCACTATAATATTTTCCATTTTAGCACTGGAGACTTCACATGAGATAATAAGCTGTTAAATGGTACACCGTGGCTTAGCACGTAATATACAGGCATATGATCGATATTACATGATATCTAAGAAATCAAGTCTCAAATATAAGAGGACTCAAAAGCCCACATCAATATTTTAATGTTTTGATATCATGAGAAAAGCTGTAAGAATATTGCATGCTGGCTTATATCGAAATCTTTGGAATATATGCATATATATTTAGAAGGGAGGAAGGGGAAGGGGGGGGGGGTTTCTAATTTAATTGACCATTCCATCAAAAACAACATGCAACAAAGGGAAAAAAAGAACAAAAAGGAGCTGAATTCTGATATCTGAGGACTCTGCTACTGTAACTCGCACGCTCGAGAAAGGGAAAATTCATTGAATGAGAGAGAGAGAGAGAGAGAGAGAGAGTTGTTTGTTAATTAATCAATTAAATGTGTTGCTGGTGTTTGTTGTGCTTGTGCATGAGCATGGCCCCCCCACCTCCTGCCTTCACTTCACACACTTCATCACTATGCTTTAAATAAACTTTGATTTGTTTTTAGTGTGGATTTGTTTGCTTGCTTTCCCTTCATTTGTCGCCTTTTGAGGCTCGACTCCCCATAACTCAAAGAGGAGAGAGAAACTAAGACAGAAGAAATTAAAAGAGTGGCAGAGGAGAGAGAAATAGAGGGAGTGGTGGCACAAAGCACGAGGCAATATCCTTGCTCTCTCTCTCTCTGTAGTCTTTTCCTTTTGACCTTTTTCTCCTGTTCCTCTCTCTCTCTCCTCTCTCTCTTTCTCTCTCTAAAATATTAGTTTAACTTACTGAACACTGACTGCTAGTTCTACTTCTTCTCACAGTGACAGGTGAGAGTTGAGGTTTGCAGTTTGGAGTAATTTTTTTTGATCCAATTATAATTAGGCATGGACTGGCCTCACATCACATTGGTGTGACCTCTGAGGTTGACAAGAGGAACTCTGCCACTCTCTCCTTTGATATAAAAATCAAGTTAATGCCCGTAGGATTTAGAAATTTGGATTCTATAAAATAGTACGGTTAAAAATTTCTGGATTTGGTAATTTGCAACGTTTGTTTTTGATGGAGCTCCTTTTCGGGCCTCAGTCAGATGTTGTCTTCCGTTGATCTACCGGTGGACTTTTGCTGTTTATCCTTCGTTGCGTGTGGGTCTCAATGGGTTTTTGGAGGAAGAGGTGAGGTGAGGAGGCTGTTGCCGAGTACCTGCAAAGAAGTCCCGGGATGGTTTGGTACCACCGATGACCCTCCGACGCTCAAGTTAGTGATGAGATCCGAGCAGAGTAACGGCATAAAAGTGTAGAAAATGGCTTACTTGACCCCTCTGTGATGGGGGTTTATATAGCGGTGGCGGTATGCAGCAGCAGGCGCGAGAATCTCGCCGGCAGTTACGCTCCCGACGTCACGCCCGCGTAAAGAGCGAATCGCCCGTTAATGGAGATCGTGATGGCGTGGAACGTGGGATGTTGCCGGCGGAGAATCTGCGTATGGCGAGATTTGCGGAGCGGCGGTTACGCCTGTGAGTGGTGGAGTTGGTCGGTCGGAGGGACCGAGGAAGATGGTCTCGGCGGGAGAGCTCGGGAACGAGCGAGAGGGCCGATGTATCTTGGTCCTGCGGTAGCTCGGAGGCGAGCTGAGAGACCGAGGAGGCCAATTTGCAAGGGCCCAGAGGTGAGCCAGCTTTGTGCTTGTAGGTCGGGCCTGATCGGCCCTTGTGGGCCCTCTCTTCTGAGTTCTGGGACACGTCATCTGCCACGTGTCCTGATCTGAAAGGTCGCCAATATTGAGCATCATCATTAGCCCCCCACTCTTGTCCCGACCAGCTAGTGGGTCGGGTCAAGAGTGGACTGCCAGGCCATGTGGGGTAAGCTCCCTCTTAAGGTTTCGTCGGGACGCGTCCCCGGGCTATCAGCTGTCTTTTCTGCCAGCTTATCGGGGCGAGATCTTTGCATTTAGGGAAGGTCCGCCGGTTCGAGCGTCCTGCCACTGAAGTGACGGTCCACGTTTCGAGCGCCGGTTGCCCAACGCGACGTGTGCAGACCTGTGGACTGATGGGGTGCAGCCCAGTATGGGCGTGACATGTGGAGCGATCGGTCGTCGAGTTGGTTTCGATCACTTGCTGAGTGTGCCAAGCGCTGCTGAGAAGGAGGCATCTCCATGGCCCCGAAGTCGAGGGGGGATTACTCAGACTTGGATAGACCTGGTGTCTCTTGGCTTCGGATCCGCTGCATGTGATGGGCTCAGTGGCCTCGTTATGAGGGCTACAAACCCGCAGCGTCTGTTGGGCAGGAGGATGCCTGCTAGGGATGACCGAGTAGGGAAGCTGCTCGGTTTGATCTTGGCGAGGGTCTTGACCCCTGGCGTTGCGAGCAGGGAAGCTACCGGCCAGGGATAGTCGAGTCTGGAAGGACTTTGATCCTTGTCTTTGTTGGGTAGGAAGCTACCCGCCGGGATGCGCCGAGTAGGAAGAGGCACGGCGGCATCACGAAGAGGGCTTCAGATCCTCAGCGTTTGATGGGCAGGAGGACGCCCGCTGGGGATGCGCCGAGCAGGAACGAACTCGGTGGCCTCGCGATGAAGGCTTCAGACCATCCGCATCTGATGGGCAGGAGGATGCCTGCTGGGATGCGCCGAGCAGGAAGGAACTCGGCGGCCTCACGATGAGGGCTTGAGACCATTAGCATCTGTTGGGCAGGAGGATGCCCGCTGGGGATGTGCCGAGCAAGAAGGAACTCGGCGGCCTCACGATGAGGGCTTCAGACCATCAGCGTCTGATGGGCAGGAGGATGCCCGCTGGGGATGCGCCGAGCAAGAAGGAACTCGGCGGCCTCACGATTAGGGTTTTGATCCTTGACGCTGGAGGGGCCGTGAGAGGCCTGCGAAGGATGGCCGAGCAGGGTGGCTGCTCGGTGCCTTTGGCGAGGGCATTGGTCCTTGACGCTGGAGGGGCCCTGAGAGGCCTGCGAAGGATGGCTGAGCAGCGTAGCTGCTCGGTGCCTCTTGGCGAGGGCTTTGATCCTTGACGCCGGAGGGTCCCTGAGAGGCCTGCGAAGGATGGCCGAGCAGGGTAGCTGCTCGGTGCCTCTCGGCGAGGGCACTGATCCTTGACGCTGGAGGGGCCCTGAGAGGCCTGTGAAGGATGGTCGAGCAGCGTATCTGCTCGATGCCTCTTGGCGAGGGCACTGATCCTTGACGCTGGAGGGGCCCTGAGAGGCCTGCGAAGGATGGCCGAGCAGGGTAGCTGCTCGGTGCCTCTTGGCGAGGGTTTTGATCCTTGATGCTGGAGGGTCCCTGAGAGGCCTGCGAAGGATGGCCGAGCAGGGTAGCTGCTCGGTGCTTCTTGGCGAGGGCACTGATCCTTGACGCTGGAGGGGCCTTGAGAGGCATGCGAAGGATGGCCGAGCAGGGTAGCTTCTCGGTGCCTCTTGGCAAGGGCTTTGATCCTTGACGCTGGAGGGTCCCTGAGAGGCCTGTGAAGGATGGCCGAGAAGGGTAGCTGCTCGGTGCCTCTTGGCGAGGGCTTTCTGATCCCCGGCGTTGCGGTAGGGAAGCTACCCGCCGGGGATAGCCGAGCGAGGGATCCTCGGGCTCGACTGCCTCTGGGAGGACTTTCTGATCCCTGGCGTTGTGGTAGGGATGCTACCCGCCAGGGATAGCCGAGCGAGGGATCCTCGGGCTCGACTGCCTCTGGGAGGACTTCTGATCCTTCAGGACGGGGACCGAGCAGGGTTACTGCCCAGTGCCTCTTAGCGAGGACTTTGATCCCTGTCGGTTGTGGTAGGAAGCTACCAGCCGGGGATAGCCGAGCAAGGACTCGACTGCCTCTGGGAGGACTTTGGTTCTTGGCGCGGGAAGAGCTATAGGGCTGTAAGAAGCCTACCACCCTTGACCGGGTAGGGTTACTGCCCTGTGCCTCTTGACGAAGGCTTTTGTCCTGAAGGATAGCCGAGCGAGGGATCCTTGGGCTCAACTGCCTCTGGGAGGGCTTTCTGATCCCTGGCGTTGCGGTAGGGAAGCTACCCGCCAGGGATAGCCGAGCGAGGGATCCTCGGGCTCGACTGCCTCTGGGAGGACTTTCTGATCCCTGGCGTTGCGGTAGGGAAGCTACCCGTCAGGGATAGCCGAGCGAGGGATCCTCGGGCTCGACTGCCTCTGGGAGGACTTTCTGATCCTTCGCATTGCGGTAGGGAAGCTACCCGCCAAGGATAGCCGAGCGAGGGATCCTCGGGCTCGACTGCCTCTGGGAGGACTTTCTGATCCCTGGCGTTGCGGTAGGGAAGCTACCCGCCAGGGATAGCCTACAGGGTAGCTGCTGGGCTGTCTCTTGGTGAGGGCTTAGATCCTTGGGCGAGGTGGTGTTAGTGTATATGCCCTAGAGGCCATTATTGTATCATACTAGTTTGTATATTATTTAATGGAAGCTTGGGATATTCACCTTGTATAGACAATCTTGCTCAAAATAGTAGTATGCTACTTGGTTTGTTTCTACTTCAATATGTGCATGTGTTTCTTTTAGCATATTGCTTATACATATTAGTAGAGCTCTTAGGATCTTTGCATGATTACCAGCGTTGTGATGGCAGTCACACTCGTGGGGGCTGAGTAATCCGCAAGCACATCCTTATGCAGGTCCCTAGTCGTAGGACTATCGAGACAAGGCATCGATACTCCGGAGTAGACTAGCGTATGCGCTTCTTATCCCGGCAGGGGAGACGGTCTGTCCCACAGCCGTCAGTACGTCGTACTTGAGATAGTATGCGGGTGCTCGTTAGGTTACGAGTACACTGGACAGGACTCGTCGGGAACTGATTGGTTGGTATTATACCTATCATCAGTTATCAGTTCCCAGGTGACATGAGTACAGCTTAGTCCGCTGACTTGACACTGTCACTTCTCCTCGAGTGTGTTCTCACTGTACTTTGATGACTACCCTACCACGGCTCAAAGGAGTCGTGCAAACATGTAGTAGTTGGGTGCAGTCCCGAAGCACTTGGAGGCAGTGACGGTTAGACAGGATTCGTCTCTCTCGGTATTGGGGGTTGATATCGCGCTGTGTCTCAGAGAGCCATTACACAAAGTCCCTGGCCAGGGCAAGCGAGATATACCGGTAGGTTTCCAGTGTTATCTCAGAGTGTTCTGGGCTACACTCCGACACGACTTGTACCGCTGTTAGGGGACTGACGTTTACCGCCCCTAGGCCCGCCATGCGATATTCTCAGATGAACAGACTGGACTGTACGGAGATTGTCACATTCAGGCTCAGTAGGAGTTCAGATGGGTTTCACCTCGTCTGTCTTCTTATCGGCATCTACCTGGGGGCCGTTACGCACAGCTAGTGCCGCCTGCGGTCTGTGGTTAAACCCACTGCCAGCGTAGTGTCGAGTCTTTAGAGTCCCACACAGAGAGCTATTCGCCTTTAGGCAAAAGAGTAGAGGTCGCATGGTTTTGCGACAGGGTTCGGTCACATCCGTGCACTTGTGCACGTTTAGTGTCCGGGCAGTTATCACTAGCGGGTTTTGGTTTAAGCCAGATCCTAGTGTACGTTTTGGGATTGGTTTTATCTCGTTTGTATTCGTGTTCCTCGGAACGCGGATGCAGGTGTGTATGCACAGTTGACAGAGAGACAGAGACAGAGGATTCTTATTAGGGTTGTTGACTGTTGACTTTTTGCTAAACCCTAATGAGAATAAGAAATATGATTAACAATAATATTAATTAAGTATTATTGTGACATGGTTGTTGATGGTTGACTTTGTTGACTTGTTGACTTAGTTGACCGGTTGACTAGGTTGGACTTGTTGACCTTCATCATTACAATGGCTATCATTTCATGGCAAAGACTTTTGCTTGCTTGTTTCTCTTTGCAACATGAGTGCATGAAATGATATGGCCATTTTGACTTGAACCATCACATAATACTCAATTACTATTATTTGTTATGATGATTTTGGATTATGAGAGCTTGGATGGCAAAAGTCTTGCTCATTCTTTCATTTCCTTTCTCTCTCATGCTTGAGCTCTCCCTCTTCCTCTTGCTCTCTCTAGTCCATGGTTCTACTTGTCTCATGTGTTGAGAAGCAAGAACCATAGAGATAAAACCCAACACACTCCTCTACTCATCCTAGTACACAAGGTTTAGCAAACCAAGTGTTCTAGTTTTCTCAAGATTGAGGTTGAAGCCAAAGGTAGAAGCTTTCAGGTGGATCCATCTTCGGCACAAAGAGACGATGAGTTGAGGCCGATCCGACCACCGCAAGGAGTTGAAGATGAAGGAGTTCAAGTTAAGGTATAACCCCCTAACCGAGTAGGTAAAACTCTTGTTAGGATTGTTAGATAGTTGTTTAACAAAGATCCGTATTTTGAGTCCATGTTACCACCAAAAGAAAAATCGTTTTTCATCATTTCCGCAAGCCCGTAAATACCGGGAGAGATAACGTGGACTTACAGTGGTATCAGAGCCAGGTTAAACACTATCTAACATGTTAGCAAAGTAACTAGAAATTCGATCGGAGAAAAAGTCGCGAAACATGCCCGAAAAATCAAGTTTCTACCGATTCTGTTTTCTGTTCAAAAAATAATTAATCTTACATTAAAAATCGGCTTAGGCTTTTTAGAACACACTGTAGAAAAATGGTCCATCGACTCGGTCAAAGAGCCGCGGAACCGAGGCAGGAGCATGCTCCCGCCGCGGATCCACTGCCGAGTTGACTCGGCCGTGGGCGATTTTTCCTGCAGTTTGTTCAGTGGGGTATTTTGGGATTTTTACAATATGTTTTTTCTGCCCAGATTTTCCAGAAAGCAAAATTTGTTTTTGGGGTCTAAAAATCCGTATTTTGATCGAACTTCTAAAGAGTTAAGCTAACGGGTTATATCTGTGATATGATATATGTATTGAACGTCCGCTAATCGCTATACGTCGATTAGTGGGGGTTATACATATCTGTGATCTGTAATGTTGGTGGTATGTGTATATGAATTCATTGGATTGTCGTGGATGAATAGCAGGGGGTTGTGAGATAAGAGTTTTCTTTTTCTTTCAATTCATGTAATATGTAAATTGATGTAATTTTATTTATTTGGCCGCACAACCGGGATGAGGTTGTAACCGTCATTGTATAATTTCTTTTTACTGTTTTTGCTCCTAGGATAGACCTAAGGTAGGGTGCACAAACTACCGGGTATCTCGAAGTGCCGAGTGGCCTACTCACGGTGTTGAGGGAGGTTGCTTCGCTTCGGGTACTTGGCGGGTAGTTTGCCGCACCCGTAGGGGTCTAGGGTGGGGTCTTGGCTATTCATCGCGACCGTGTAATCCGCTCTTCGTTACAGGCTCGTACGGATTGCGGATTCCTAGTATATCCAATGTGTTCATCTGTGATCTGGAATGGCTATCATTGCATGTGACGAATGTGTATATCTATTTATGATATCTATTTAGGTGTTGCTTATGTTTTGCATCCGTGCTAGTCCAGCCCCCGCTTTGTCGTTAGTTAAGTAACCTAACGGGTAATGACGGGGTCCCGTGGCGAATGCGGATGGCATAAGCGTACGTCATATTTTCGTTGTTTTCTGCAATGGTAGGATTAAATGATGGGACGCATTAAAATTAATGCAAGAAAATAAACCAAGTAAAAGTCGTTGGAACAATTTCAAAAACCACTCGGTTTCTTTTCAAAAACAACTTTTAAACGCAGAGCTTAAGCCACTCCCTTTAAAAGCTATCAAGGTTCCTTCGATTATATCAAGTTCACTACGTTCACGGTTTCGCCAAAACCTTTCGTAGCCCTCCGTCGTTTCATATGAATATTCAACAGTATTCAAGCTGTGTTTGTTGGCCTTAGTCAAGGCACAATGTTTGGTAGCTGGTGGATATTCATATGTTGCATAGGCAGATGCGTTGGTTTGGGACAGTCGTATTACTTTGTTGGCCATAGTCAAAGGTATATACGGTTGGGTTCAAATCAACCTGGACAACGACGGGTAGAACTTGACATGTGACTTATGATTTGTTGGCCTTAGTCAAGGTCATAAGAGCATGGGGAAAAATCCACATCGGGAGTTTCAAAAGAAACTGAAACTTGCTAGCGCTGCATACCATTTGGAGTGTGATGATTCTGGTAGGATTCCTTCAGTTTTGTCACGCGATGATATTTGGATCCCGATCCTACTGTGAGTATTTGCTACTCCTCGGGAAATTTCTCGCTTAACGATCAATGCTATAAACCAAGTAGGTGTCTAGAAAGGTGTTAGCGGGGCTACACCCCCAGGGAAAAGAGATTATTTAATTAAGGAACTTCGCGAAAGCGTTGGAAAACCTCCCTCGAAGTACCGACACTAGCCTAGCTGAACGGTTAAGCAAGTATTGTATGGTGAAATTGATCCCGACTAATTCTTCCTTTTTGGTTTGAGGAGGGATTCGAGAAACAGTGGGAGCCATCCTGTTTAGATAAATTAAAAACCAATCTAAACTTGCAAGAGCATCATGCTGAGTGTTTTCTTCTCTCTCTCTTAATTGCAGCGACCCAGTGACCACACATAGGTTATATCTAGATAATAAAATGACTGAACCTGACTGTTTTGATTGGCAAAGGTCTGTCCAGATGTCCATTACCCATGACAAACTGGGACACCTCTTAACTAATCAAACCCCTGCCGTCTCAGGACCAGTTTCCCCTGTCACGGACATTGACATCCGTATGACATCAGAAAAAGACTGTGCGAAAGCCAAGTGCCTCGTGTTAGCCTCAGTTAATGGTGCAAACCAGAGGCAGCACGAGAAGATGGACTCAGTTTCTATCTTCCTCCATAACAAAGATTTATATGGAGAGCAATCTCGTATCGCAAGATATGAGACCTCGAACGAATTGCTTCAAGCGAGGTTGGCTGTCGGGTCATCTGTAGAGGACAACGTCCTTATAGAGACCAGCTATTTTGAGCTCACGGACCTGAAGACCACGTTGGAGAACGGGTCAAATACTGACTTGATTCTACAGTCCTTGCCCTTTGCTTATACCCTGAAGGAAACCAGGGAAGAAGAAGGAAATTCGGGACTGGATGTAGTAAAAGATTGGACGTTCCTATTGTTACGGGAATGAACATTGGCAGAAGGATTGCAGGGCTAGCAAAGCCAGTAACCAGAATTCGAAGCATGTTGTGGCTTCGGCTTCGGGTGTGTTTGTAATAGAGAACTGTATGTCAGTTAACCCTACTTCCTGGGTATTGGATACCGGATCAGGATCTCACATCTGTAATTCATTACAGGCTCTGAGAAACCGTAGGGTTATCAGGAAAGGTGATATGACTCTCAGGGTTGCTAACGGAATGAGCATGGATGCTGAATCCGTAGGGGAATATCATCTTGGATTGACAACTGGGCAGATATTGATTCTGCGTAACTGTTTGTATGTACCAGGTGCGACCTGTAATATCATATCTGTATCCTTACTTTCTAAGGAAGGATATGGTTTTACTTTTGTAAGCGATGAGGTCCACATCCACCTAAATCAAGTTCTGATTGGGTCAGGTACATTAAATAACGGGATATACGTATTGAATCAAGCTCAGATTTTCAGTGTCCAGAACTCACTTAAAAGAAAGTCTCCGAAAACAAATCAGGCTTTCTTATGGTATTGTAGACTGGGTCACATTAATGAGACATGATTAACTAAGTTACATAAAGAGGGATACTTGAATCCGTTCGAGTATCAGTCTTATGCCACTTGTAAATCTTGTCTCATGAGAAAGATGACAAAGACTCCGTTCACTGGACACGGAGTAAGAGCGAGCGAGCTCTTGGGACTCATACACAGTGATGTGTGTGGTCCAATGTCTACACATGCGCGAAGTGGTTATTCATACTTCATTACTTTCACAGATGATTTCTCTAGGTATGGACATGTCTTCTTAATGAAGCATAAATCCGAGGCCTTTGAGAAATTTCGAGAATACAAGAATGAAGTTGAAAAACAAACAGGCAAAAGTATAAAGACACCGAGATCTGATCGAGGTGGAGAATACTTGAGTGCCGAGTTTCTGGACTACTTAAAAGAGAATGGAATTCTCTCACAGCTTACTCCTCCATACACACCACAACACAACGGTGTATCGGAAAGATGGAATCGAACTCTATTGGATATGGTTCGTTCCATGATGAGTAAGGCTGAGTTACCGCGATCTTTCTGATGTTATGCACTAGAAACAGCTGTATATCTCTTGAACCAAGTTCCTACTAAGACAGTGCCTGCCACACCATATCAGATGTGGAGTGGGAAGAAACCCTGTCTTAAACCCTTTAAGACATGGGGATGTCCAGCTTTTGTCAAAAAGCAGCATGCGTACAAACTCGAGGCACGCTCAGTACAGTGCAAGTTTGTGGGATACCCAAAGAACTCCAAGGGGTATCTTTTCTATTACGCAGAGGAGCAAAAAGTCTTTGTTTCTCGTCATGCCCGCTTCTTGTAAACCGAGTTTTTAGAAAATCAGATAAGTGGGAGCGCAATAGAACTGGAAGAAATTCCAGAACCACAAGGTATTACTGAAACCTTAGTAGAACCAGAAGGTTCAGGGGAACCGGACATTCCTGCGCCGCTCCGCAGGAGTAGTAGGCAGTCTCATCCGCCCGAGAGATACTGCGGTTTTCTCATAGACGGGGATAGAAAGGATTGCGTCATTGATTATGATGAGCCTACTAGCTTCCAGCAAGCCATTCAGAGCGGTGACTCGGTAAAATGGCTGGATGCAATGCGGACCGAAATGGAGTCCATGTACACCAACAAAGTATGGACGTTGGACGTTGCTCCAGATGGGGTAAAACCCGTAGGATGCAAGTGGATCTTCAAAAGGAAGATTGGTGTAGATGGACAGGTTGAGACCTATAAAGCTAGACTTGTTGCAAAGGGTTTTCGTCAAAGACCTGGTTTGGACTATGACGAAACCTTTTCTCCAGTGGCTATGCTGAAATCCATTCGGATCCTTCTTGCCATTGCTGCCTTCCACGATTATGAAATCTGGCAGATGGACGTAAAGACGGCTTTTCTAAATGGATATTTGGAAGAGTGCGTCTATATGGATCAACCAGATGGATTCATTCAGAGTGGGAGCAGCGGTAAAGTGTGCAATTTGCTCAAGTCCATCTATGGACTGAAGCAGGCATCGTGGAGTTGGAACATCTGCTTTGATGATACTGTCAATGAATTCGACTTTATCAAAAACCCAGATGAACCATGCATTTACAGTAAGATTGTAGGGAGAAATGTGGTATTTCTCGTCTTGTACGTGGACGACATTCTCCTAATAGGAAATGATATTCCTATGTTACAGTCAGTCAAAGGATTCTTGTCACAGAGGTTCTCCATGAAGGACTTGGGCGATGCCAACTACATTCTGGGGATCCAGATCTATCGTGATAGATCTAAAAGGATGTTGGGACTTTCACAGTCCAGGTACATTGACACCATACTGAAACGATTCAGTATGGAAGATTCCAAGCGCGGTAATCTACCGGCTTGTCACGGAATCACCCTCTCCAAAGAGATGTCTCCCAAGACTGATTTGGAAAGGGCTCGCATGTCATCTATACCCTACGCATCTATGGTAGGCTCTATAATATATGCGATGTTATTTACCAGACCAAATGTAGCATACGCATTGAGCGTTGTAAGCCGGTATCAGTCGAACCCAGGGGAGAAACACTGGATAGTGGTAAAGAACATTCTCAAGTACCTGAGAAGGACTAAGGAGATGTTCTTGGTGTATGGCGGAAAAAACCTCCAGATCGAGGCCTTTGCTGACTCCACCTTCCAGAGTGACAAGGATGACTCTAAGTCCATGTCGGGTTATGTCTTTACCCTCAATGGAGGGGCGGTTTGCTGGAAGAGCTCCAAGCAGGAAACCGTTGCCGACTCAATTATGGAAGCGGAGTACATAGCTGCTTGCGATGCCGCAAAGGAAGCTGTCTGGATGAAGAAGTTCCTCACGGAGCTTCAGGTGGTTTCTACCAGTGTTGATCCAATACCGCTGTATTGTGACAACAACGGCGCTATAGCTTTAGCGAAAGAACCCAGGTCCCATCAGAAGTCCAGGCACATTTTGAGGTGGTACCACCTGATCAGGGAGATCGTAGATCGCCGGGAGATCGAGGTGAAGAGAGTAAATACGGAAGATAACACTGCTGATCCACTCATGAAGGCCTTACCCCAGACTCAGTTCGAGCGGCTGATCGAGATGATAGGTCTTCGATACGCCAGTTCATGGCCTTAGTGCAAGTGGGAGATTGCTAGTGTATATGCCCTAGAGGCCATTATTGTATCATACTAGTTTGTATATTACTTAATGGAAGCTTGGGATATTCACCTTGTATAGACAATCTTGCTCAAAATAGTAGTATGCTACTTGGTTTGTTTCTACTTCAATATGTGCATGTGTTTCTTTTAGCATATTGCTTATACATATTAGTAGAGCCCTTAGGATCTTTGCTTGATTACCAGCGTTGTGATGGCAGTCACACTCGTGGGGGCTGGGTAATCCGCAAGCACATCCTTATGCAGGTCCCTAGTCGTAGGACTATCGAGACAGGGCATCGATACTCCGGAGTAGACTAGCGTATGCGTTTCTCATCCCGGCAGGGGAGACGGTCTGTCCCACAGCCGTCAGTACGTCGTACTTGAGATAGTATGCGGATGCTCGTTAGGTTATGAGTACACTGGACAGGACTCGTCGGGAACTGATTGGTTGGTATTATACCTATCGTCAGTTATCAGTTCCCAGGTGACATGAGTACAGCTTAGTCCGCTGACTTGACACTGTCACTTCGCCTCGAGTGTGTTCCCACTGTACTTTGATTACTACCCTACCACGGCTCAAAGGAGTCGTGCAAATAGGTAGTAGTTGGGTGCAGTCCCGAAGCACTTGGAGGCAGTGACAGTTAGACAGGATTCGTCTCTCCCGGTATTGGGGGTTGATATCGCTCTGTGTCTAGGAGAGCCATTACACAAAGTCCCTGGCCAGGGCAAGCGAGATATACTGGTAGGTTTCCAGTGTTATCTCAGGGTGTTCTGGGCTACACTCCGACACGACTTGTACCGCTGTTAGGGGACTGACGTTTACCGCCCCCTAGGCCCGCCATGCGATATTCTCAGACGAACAGACCGGACTGTACGGAGATTGACACATTCAGGCTCAGTAGGAGTTCAGATGGGTTTCACTTCGTCAGTCTTCTTATCGGCATCTACCTGGGGGCCGTTACGCACAGCTAGTGCCGCTTGCGGTCTGTGGTTAAACCCACTGCTAGCGTAGTGTCGAGTCTTTAGAGTCCCACGAAGAGAGCTATTCGCCTTTAGGCAAAAGAGTAGAGGTCGCATGGTTTTGCGATAGGGTTCGGTCACATCCGTGCACTTGTGCACGTTTAGTGTCCGGGCAGTTATCACTAGCGGGCTTTGGTTTAAGCCAGATCCTAGTGTATGTTTTGGGATTGGTTTTATCTCGTTTGTATTCGTGTTCCTCGGAACGCGGATGCGGGTGTGTATGCACAGTTGACAGAGAGACAGAGGCAGAGGATTCTCATTAGGGTTGTTGACTGTTGACTTTTTGCTAAACCCTAATGAGAATAAGAAATATGATTAACAATAATATTAATTAAGTATTATTGTGACATGGTTGTTGATGGTTGACTTTGTTGACTTATTGACTTAGTTGACCGGTTGACTAGGTTGGACTTGTTGACCTTCATCATTAGAATGGCTATCATTTCATGGCAAAGACTTTTGCTTGCTTGTTTCTCTTTGCAACATGAGTGCATGAAATGATATGGCCATTTTGACTTGAACCATTACATAATACTCAATTACTATTATTTGTTATGATGATTTTGGATTATGAGAGCTTGGATGGCAAAAGTCTTGCTCATTCTTTCTTTTCCTTTCTCTCTCATACTTGAGCTCTCCCTCTTCCTCTTGCTCTCTCTTTAGTCCATGGTTCTACTTGTCTCATGTGTTGAGAAGCAAGAACCATAGAGATAAAACCCAACACACTCCTCTACTCATCTTAGTACACAAGGTTTAGCAAACCAAGTGTTCTAGTTTCCTCAAGATTGAGGTTGAAGCCAAAGGTAGAAGCTTTCAGGTGGATCCATCTTTGGTACAAAGAGACGACGAGGTGAGGCCGATCCGACCACCGCAAGGAGTTGAAGATGAAGGAGTTCAAGTTAAGGTATAACCCCCTAACCGAGTAGGTAAAACTCTTGTTAGGATTGTTAGATAGTTGTTTAACAAAGATCCGTATTTTGAGTCCATGTTACCACCAAAAGAAAAATCGTTTTTCATCATTTCCGCAAGCCCGTCGGGAGAGGTAACGTGGACTTATAGGTGGCCCTCGAGCCGCCGTTGCGAGCCCCCTCTGTGCAACCCCATCAAGGGGGGTGTCGGTTTATTCGGCCGGCGAGGGCGTTGATGACGGTCGTCGGAGGAGGTTCATCCGCGCCTCCGGTGAGGGGGAGGCGGCGGCTGGTATCTGGATCTTCAGGATGATCTCTTGCTATGGAGATGGAGATCGGAAGGCCAACTTTGTTTTTTTGTGGAGTTTCGGTTCCCACAGACGGCGCCAACTGATGGAGCTCCTTTTTGGGCCTCCGTCAGATGTTGTCTTCCGTTGATCTCCCGGTGGACTTTTGCTGTTTATCCTTTGTTGCGTGTGGGTCTCAATGGGTTTTTGGAGGAAGATGTGAGGTGAAGAGGCTGTTGCCGAGTACCTGCAAAGAAGTCCCGGGGTGGTTTGGTACCACCGAGGACCCTCCGACGCTCAAGTTAGTGATGAGATCCGAGCAGAGTAACGGAATAAAAGTGTAGAAAATGGATTACTTGACCCCTCTGTGATGGGGGTTTATATAGCGGTGGCGGCATGCAGCAGCAGGCGCGAGAATCTCGTCGGCAGTTACGCTCCCGACGTCACGCCCGCGTAAAGAGCGGATTGCCCGTTAATGGGGATCGTGATGGCGTGGAACGTAGGATGTTGCCGGCGGAGAATCTGCGTATGGCGAGATTTGCAGAGCGGCGGTTACGCCTGTGAGTGGTGGAGTTGGTCGGTCGGAGGGACCGAGGAAGATGGTCTCGGTGGGAGAGCTCGGGAACGAGCGAGAGGGCCGAGGTATCTTGGTCCTGCGGTAGCTCGGAGGCGAGCTGAGAGACCGAGGAGGCCAATTTGCAAGGGCCCTGAGGTGAGCCAGTTTTGTGCTTGTAGGTCGGGCCTGATCGGCCTTTGTGGGCCCTCTCTTCTGAGTTCTGGGACACGTCATCTGCCACGTGTCCTGATCTGAAAGGTCGCCATTATTGAGCATCATCAGTTTTGGATTCCTAATATTGGATTTGTAGATCTTTGTAATCTTTGTTTGGTTGGTGAAAAGAAAGTGTGATTTGGATTTGAGGATTTTAGAGAGAGAGAGATAGAGAGAGGATTATTAAATAAATAAAACACCACGGGCCCCATCTAAAAGTACAATGAATAGTGGCAAATCCTTAAAAAAATTTAGGATTCAAGAATCCATGTTTTGTGGTTGACCCGCCATAAAAAACAAAGGAATCCTAGAATTCCAAATCCACCAACCAAACACAAAATTATGGAATCCTAGGATTCCACAATCCAAATCCCAAATAATCCTGCAACCAAACAGACCTTTGAAAACCCAAGTCACTACTAAAAGTCCAAGGCCTAAACAGAAAGTTTATTTTTTGGGTGGCCGCGGCTACAGAAGTTGAAGCCGATACAGAGAGAGAGAGGTTTGAGAGAGATCGTGTTTTGTATTTGGGTGAGATCGGAGAGGGCAGAAATTATCTCTTATAATTTTTCGTTGAATAGTGTAAGAAATTCGTCGTTGGTTTGCAAGATCAGGTGCAAGTGCGCACCAAACCTGAGTAATATCTTGTGTCCTTTACTTGGTGTATTTTTTCCTTTATTTCTTATTGATTTTGCGTAGTTGTTGTATTTGATCTTTTTCATTAATTCCGATTCACACGTATCAATCATCCGCTGCGTAGTTTGGTATCTATTTTCACAACAAGTGGTATCAGAGTTTTTTGTTACGGTGATTTGGATTATTAAGAGGATGACTTCTACACATTATAAAATCGACAAGTTTAACGGAATAAACAATTTCAATCTATAGAGATCGAAAATGATGGCGATTCTAAAGCAACAAGGAGTTTATAAGATAGTCTTCGAGAAAGAGAAGATTTTTTCGACGACCATAGATATTCAAAAAGAAGATATGGAGGATAAGATTTTCAGTTTGATATAGCTGAGCTTGGCTGACGAGGTTCTATGTGAGGTGGCGCAAGAGACAACGATAGCAGATTTATGAGGCTAGTTAGAATACTTGTACATAAAGAAATTTTTAACAAATTGTCTTTATCTCAAGCATCGTTTATACACATTGAAGATGAAGGAAGGTACATAAATCAAAGACCATCCGGACGAATTTAACCAAATCATTATGGGCTTGCTCATCATAGAGGTGAATATTGAAGACGAGGACCAAGCTATAATCCTGCTTTGTTCTTTGACTTCTGAATATAGCCAGTGAAATCGATGGTGTACGACTGAGATAAAATTTGTTTAGAAGATATTAAAGCGGATCTACGCAGCGAGGTGTTGAGGGAGAAGGTATCGGATGATAAGGGCGTTCAAAGGGATGCGTTGGTTTCTAGAGACCGTTTTGAGAAGCGGTCACATGGCGGTTCCAAGAATAGAGTGAGGTCGAAATTAAGGAATCACACTAATGACAAGTGCAATTATTGCAACGTGAAAAACCATTGGAAGAGGGACGATCAGAATTTCAAGGAGAATACTAAGAAAGATTTTTCTAATACCGCGTTGTCATAAATGATTAAGATGATGACAATGATTGTTCTGTATAATCAGTTTGTGCAGTCGGCGACGTACATGATCTATGGATGCTAGATTCGGTAAGCTCTTTCCACATGAATCCATATCGGAGTTGGTTTGAGATATTTCGTTCTTTTGATAAAGGTTCAGTCTTGATGGGGAATAATGCGGCGTGCAAGATTGAGGGGATTGGTTCTGTTCGGATATGCATGTTTGATGGGGTAGTGCAGATTTTGACGGATGTCAAATATGTGCCAGATCTGAAGAAGAGTTTGATTTTTGTAGGAGTTTTGGTGGGGATCGTCTACAAGTGGATAGTTGATGGATGTTCCATGAAAATGTCTAAAGGGTCTCTTATTTTCATGAAAGGAAAAAAGGTGAGGAACTTGTACTTTCTAGAGAGTCAGTCAGTTACAAATGATATTGCTGCGGTATCTACTCGTTCAAGTGATTCGGATTTGGTTAGATTATGGCACTTACGGTTGGACCATATCGGGGAGTCGGGTTTAGAGGTGCTTCGAAGGAGATAGCTATTTGGAGATGGAGATTTTGGCAGTCTTGATTTCTGTAAGGAGTGTATCCTAGGAAAGTAGACAAAGATGAAGTCCGGGACAATAGTACATGATACGAAGAGTATTCTTGATTATGTCCACACTGATGTTTGGGGTCCAGCACTGGTTCACTTGCGAGGTGGATCTAGATACTTCGTTTCCATCATTGATGATTTTTCTAGAAAAGTCTGGGTGTACGTTCTCAAGCCTGAGGCCGAGACTTTCAAGAAGTTTAAGACGTGAAAGGTCAGGGTGGAAAAGCAGACTGGTAGGCACGTAAAAGTTCTCCGGTCCGATAACGGTGGGGAGTTTACTTCGCAGGCGGTTTTAGAGTTCTGCAAGTTAGAGGGGATTGTGCGCTATTACACTACTCCGGGAGACTCTCAGTCAAATGGCATTGCAGAACGGATGGATCAGGCATTACTAGAGAAGGCCGGATGTTTGCAGATTATAGCAGGGCTTCCTAAGGAGTTTTGGATCGACGCCCTATCTACCGCCGTATACCTCATCAACAGATCACCATCGACGACGATAAATAAAAAAATTCACGAGGAAGTGTGGACCGGGAAAGCTAGAGATTACAGACGGCGTCTTATATTTGGATACCCAGCTTATGTTTAGTAGATGAGCGATAAGTTAGAGCCGAGAGCTAGGAAGCGTGTCCTACTCGGCTATGGAAGTGAAGCCAAAGGGTATAGACTGTGGTGTCCTGAGACCTAGAAGATAGTAATCAGCCGGCATGTTACATTCATTGAATCTGTGATGGGTCGTAGAAAACAGACTCAATCAGAAGGTGATGAGAGAATGGCTGTGCCACCAAGTGAGGTGGAGATCGACGTTCTGGTTCAGGATAGTAAGAGAGATGAGATGATTGATACTCAAATTCAGGCGGACGGTCCGATAAAGCCGGATGGTCCAGTACAGACATAGAGGCGAAAATCTACGCGAGTTAGGCATCCGCCAATCAGACTTTGTTTTGAGGACATGACCGCAGTTGGTTTCGACGATGCGGCATCATATGAGTTGACTATTGAGCATAAGGAACCGTCCAGTTATAGAGAGGCTGTGCAGTCTACCGATTTTCCTAGTTGGAGAGCTGCGACGGAGGAAGAGATGGAGTCTCTTTATTGAAACGATATGTGAGATTTAGTTGCTCTACCAGAGGGCAAGCACGCGATCGGCTGCAAGTGGGTCTTTAAAGTTAAGGAAGGTTCGTCAGAGGCAGATGAAATTAAATTCAAGGCGAGATTGATGTCTGAGAGTTTTGCACAGAGGAAGGATGAAGACTACAACGAGATCTTTTCTTTGGCGGTTCGACATACTTTGATTTGTGTTTTTTTAACCATGGTTGTGGTTTATGATATGGAGCTAAAGCTGCTTGATATCAAGATTGCTTTCTTGCATGGTGATCTAGGGGAGGATATTTATATGCATTTGCCAGAAGGGTCCGTATTTGATGGAAAGGATGGCTATGTTTGCAAATTGAAGAAGTCGCTTTATGGTTTGAAGAAGTCTACGAGACGGTGGTACAAGCGATTTGATCAGTTTATATTGACGATTGGGTACATAAGGAATATTAAGGATCAGTACGTTTATATGAGGGTAGTAGATGATGGGTCTCGGATTTATCTTTCATTATACGTGGACGATATGTCAGTGGAATCATGCAGCATGTCAGAAGTCAACAGGTTGAAACATCAGTTGAGTCAGAAGTTCGAGATGAATGATTTGGGGGCTGCGAAGAAAATACTTGGCATGGAGATTGTCAGGGAGAGGAAGCATGGTGAGTTGCGTCTGCGATAGAAATAATATATCGAGAAAGTTCTCACTCGATATGAGATGGAGAAGGCAAACCCCGTGTCTACTCTTTGAGGGGCGCACTTCATGCTTTCAGCGAAGTTGTCACCAGGGTCAGATACGGATAGAGAGAACATGTCTAGATTGCCATATACGAGTGCAGTAGTCAATTTGATAAATATGATGGTTTGCACGTGTTCAGACATTGCACATGAAGTAGGTATGGTCAGCCGATACATGGCTAATTCATGCTGGCTGTAAAGTGGATTGTGAGATATTTGAGGGGTACTATGAGGTTCAACTTGTTATTCAGCACAGGTAGTACAGCTGATTGTATCGTGACAGGGAATTGTGACTCGGATTTTGCTGGTGATAGGGACATGCATAGATCTACGACGGGTTACGTATTCATGTTGGACAACGGAGCAGTGTCATGGAGATCAACGTTACAGTCTATTGTCACATTTTCGACGACAGAGGTGTTCGCCTCGGAAAACCGCCCACGTGATCGTTTCGACCCTCATGGGAAGCTTAAGGGGTCCGATTGATGCCGATCCACATGGACCCTTAGCACGACGCAACATATAGCTAAGGGTCAAGCGGATATGACCGATATTGCGTGACTTCTCAGATTCACCTTTCGGAAAGGGTTTTTTGATTGTGAGGCTATATTTCCAACAGGCGCAGATCCCTATAGTTAATTGCCCCTCCGTATTAAACGGAGAGAACTTTCTACAAGTGGTTTATTCCTTAGCACATTTAAATACGAGAGCAAAACAGATGGCAATGGTATATATTTAACAACAAGAGCATATAAAGACAACAATTGAGGCGTGCATTTCATAATCATCATATACAATGTTATACATCTCAATTTATATATATTTAATCGCATCATACATTTCATGTTATGTACATTTTATCACAAAATAAAAATGATATATTTTCCACCATACGCGTCACGGTCGTTGAGGAAGCATGTATTCGCTCCGTCGTTTACGCCTGTGAATTGTGTATGGATTTCTAATATAGAATAGCTTGTCTTGGATGAGGTTTATATAGTTTCTAGGGTAGAAATGGCTGTGCCAGGTGGGATAGTTTACCTCTGTTTCATGGATGGTTGTCTGTGGATAGTATACGAGAAGCTAATATAACATATCCCGCCATAAGGCATGGAGTGGTATATTGGTTGAATTCTATGTCACGACGGATGCCCGTGGATTGTATATGGAAGACTTCCATGACATAGTCTGCCATAAGGCATAATTCTAGTTTAGGAACGTAATGGTCCATGAATCCAGTTTGGGTACTTGGGGTTCCACCGACAGGGTTTCACATATATATTAGTTTAAAGTCATTTCAGACATGAGTATTAGTTTAGGGTCATTTCGGATCAAAATATTAGTTTAAAGTCATCTCGGACGTAAATATTAGTATAAGGTCGTCTCGGACCAAAATATTACTTTAAAGTCATCTTGGACGTAAATATTAGTTTAAGATCGTATCAGACCATAATATTAGTTTAAGGTCGTATCGGACCATAATATTAGTTTAAGGTCGTATCGGACCATAATATTAGTTTAAGGTCACCGACTAATAGTTTAGGATCATTTCGAACCAGGTAATAGTTTACGGTCATTTCGAACCAATATATTGTAGGATTTTGGTTAGGATACGGTGGTTGACTTCTGTGTTATGTATATTTGGCTTCTTTGCCACGATAGTTGTTCGTGGATTGTATACAGAAGGTCAATATGATATAACCCACTACAAGACAAAATTCCAGTTTAGGGATGTAGTGGTTCATAGATGATGTCAAAAATGTGTTTAAAGGTGAGTATAGCGACCCGTAGGGGATCACCGCCATTGGTTTTGAGATTGCAGGGACTTATAGGGGCCACCACCATGGGTTTTGTAGGATTGCGGGGACTTATAAAGGTCACCGCCATTTTCTTGGTTAGATGCGGGGACATCTAAGGGGTCACCGCCATGGATTTGGTAGGGATGGAGGCCTCCGAGGGTCTTTGCCATTGATTTCATGGAGTTGTGGGGAGCTTTAGAAGGCGCCTCTATTGGATTTTGTAGGTGTGGGGCCCCTGGGGTTCTCCGCCGTTAGTTTGATGGTTATGGGCCCTGTTAGAGGGGTTACCGTCGTTAGTTTAGTAGGCGTAGGGGGATTTAAGGGTGCTACTATAGGTTGGATATGTTTTGATGTTGTATTCATGCAGTAGATGTTAGAAATAGCTTTGGTAGCAAGTGTGTAACCTCTAGGGGTTCACCGCGACAATTTGGTTAGGTGCGGGAACCTTTGGGGGTCACTGCCATTAATTTTGGTAGGAGTGAGATTGTGGGGACCTCTAGGGGGTCATCGCCATTGAATTTTACAGGTGAGAGACCTAATAGGGGGTCTCCGTCGTTAGTTTGATGGTTATGGGACTTGCTAGGGGGTTTCCGAAGTTGATTTGATAGATGTGGAGCCCGCTTGGTGGTCGCCGCTATTGGTTGATTGGCGCGTGGGCCTATAGGGAGTCACAGCCATGGGTTTTAGTAGAATTGCAAGGAACTCTAGGGGTCGCCGCTAATGATTTTGACTGGGTTCAGAGAGCTCTAGAAGCCACCGCCAGCGGTTGGATTTCATGAGGAGTACCCGCCGTTGATTATTTAGCAAAAATATTCAAGTTCTAGTCATATGGTTCATGTTAAGTATGTATATATGTGTATTTATCCACTGTCAACCCTTATATACATCCACGGAGCCCATTATGGGGACAACCTCATGGTGGATAACTCAAACGAGTATCCATATACATGGGGGATAACTCCGAATAGCATCCGAAAGAGGATAACATTTGCAAGTATCCCATAATTTAAATTTACAACCGCCATGAATCTCTTTTTAAAATAATTTTATAAGTCATCGAACAGTTCGCAATAGAGCTATTAACTTTGCATTTTAGGAATAACTCTTTATCGAGCATTGCATAGATTCCTCATCTAAAGCAATTAAAGAACGTAATTACTGGAGCAGAACGAGTTGCAGAGAAGAGGAGTTCTGTGGCTCCACACTTACATAATTTTGGCTCTTCTTCTTGAAAAATTGGTCTCTTGAGCGTTCTTGGTGTTCTCTAGTGGTTCCATAGTCACACTTGGTGATTTTTTATGATTAAAAGTGATTCGCCCTTTCTTGAGAGCATGTGGGGAGCTTTTATAGCCTTTAGAGCAGTTACCATCATGACCATGAACATAGGCCACGATTGAGGATGTGGGGAGTATATCTCGGCGCCGGGGGAGACCTTATAGAGGAGTAGCGGAGGTTTCTTGGGGAATAGCGGTGGAGACTCTATGTCGGGGACCCCTTGGGAGCATGGCAAGGCATCTTGGAACATAGCGGCGGAGAACCTATGCCGGGGACCTTCTAGTGAATGGCGGGGACCGTCCCTCTTTTTGTATAGTGGAGCCTTCTAATGAGCGGTAGGGACTTCCTTTTGCATGGCGGTGACCCTTTTCTGGATGGCTTCATGTGCTTTTGAACCATGTTTGATAGCTCAGGTAGCCTCATTAAGTGGGTGTACTCTTTCTTAGAATGCAAATTTGGAGAGCGGACACAAGCGTCGTCATCCAAAATGGAACCAGTCTCATCCAAAGTGGGCCCACTCAATAAGACAGTTTGAGTAAATCTGCCGGGTATTTTTATAGAGGTCAACAAATGCCCCCATGGATCTTTGCCCGTGTCCTAAACACATGGGAAGATCAGTGTTCCCATTGACACCACAGGGTTTCCATACAACGCTTTTGGTTTCTGTAGCACAATATTGATTTCTATACCATAGGGTTTCATACCATACTTTTGGTTTCTGTACCACACTTTTTAGTTTCTATACCACGATATTGGTTTCCACACCACAGAGTCTCCATACCACGCTTTTGGTGTTTGTACCACGATATTGGTATCTATACCATGATATTTGTTTCTATACCACAGTTAAGGATTTGACGATGTAGTTTCACACACCCTCATCCTTTTATCCCTTAGGTCTGTAGTCATGGTGTTGGATATATGTGACCTCAAGACAATTATCATAATTGTACGAATGTAATTACTGAATTCAAGAGGACCCATACAGAGAACCGTCTTACTAGAGATGATAGTATACTATCTGGTTTGTCTTTATCTATCATGTGCATATATTTTACTCGTTATCACGTATCGCTAATACATGAGATAAAGCCCATAGGATTTTTTCTTGAGTACTAATATTATGATAGGGATCATACTAGTGGGGCTTGACAGTCCATAAGCACATCCTTAAAAGTCCCTAGTCGTAAGAGTATCGAGATTGGGCATCGGTACTCCAGTTTAGACTAGTGTATACGTTTTATGACCCTGTATGGGGCGATGGTTGATCCCATAATCATTGGTGTTTGACACCAATGATTGTATATAAGTTCTTATTGGATAAGTTACACTGGACGGACTTACCGAGAATTTCTAGTTGGTATTATACCAATGTCAGACAGTAGTTCTCTGGTGACGATAGTACATGGTAGTCCCTTGACCTGAGATCTCCATAGTGTCTTATGTGTTTTTCCACTATACTTTGATTACTACCCTAACACGGCTCTACTGAGTCGTGCAAATAGGTTTTCGTGGGTATAATCTCGAAGCAAATGGAGGCAGTGAGCGGTTGAGGAGATTTGTCACTCCCGGTATAGGGAGTTGATATCGCACTGTGCAGGACACGACTATAACCAGAAGTCAGTAGCCACCGCATTAGAGATAAAATGATAAGCGTTATCAGTTGTATCTCCGGTTGGTTATGAGTCCTCTGTCGCATGACTTATCAGGATATTGAGGGTCTGACAGTTCTACCCCCAGACCCGGTATGTGATACTCTTTAACAAAGAGACCGGACTATATAGTAGTCGTCGATGATGGACTTTGTTGGGTCCGGATGAGTTCGCCACCGACCTTCTTTTATCTTAATCATACCCGGGTAGCCGTTACATACAGCTAGTGCCACTGACGTGCTCGTGGGTTAACATGTGAGGGGATTGAATCTGAAAGTGTTTCGGATTCAATCGGATATGATCATGTTTAACCTACTGCTAGCGTATTGACAGGTCTGTAGAGTCCGGCAACGAAGGTGCCTGCTCAGGAAAAATGTGATGTGGTGTGCGTATTGGATACGTGCAGGAGTTCGATTAAATGGTTGATTTAATTGAACATTTGGGTATACTAGCCGGTTTAAAAGCCGGAATATCAAGTCAAGTATTGACTTGATAACCGTATTTTTAAGGACGCAGTTTCTAGTATTGTGTATTTGATACACACTCTTTACAGTATATGATGCCGAGATGATTTAGATGGCCGATCGTATATTTGATACACGATGTGTATATGTATATGATACATATACTTATCTCATTTAATATGTATAATATATATATATATATATATATATATATATATATATATATATATTAATACCGCACCTTTAAGGTTATGTATATATATGTGTACATATATATCTTTATATAAATAATATGTATATAATATATTATGTAACTAAAGTGGTGGGACCCTCCTTCCCTCCTATTGTGTGACAACACATAGGGGAGAGAGAGGGAATGCGAATATCCTCTCATAAGCAGTGTGAGAAGAAATTAATTAATTAAGAAATCCATTTTCATTAGTCATCCATATTATCTTCTTCGTGCTCTCTCTCAAGTTCAAGCTTGCTCTACCCTAGTGGCAACTTGTCAGCGAGTGAAATGAAAATCTATAGAGTACCCATTATTCCACTCACCTCCATGAATACATAACAAGTTTCTTCATTGAGTTTCTCCATCCGATGATTGAGATGAAGCTTTCGGGCATGCCACTTTCACTGCGGATCATCTACGGCGAGGCGGTCGACTTGGGGATGCATTTGGGGGCTTGCAAAGTCTATCTAAAGTTCAAGTTCTCCATGGGAGCATATGAAGATGCTACAAAGATTGTAGTTTCTAATTAGCTCTTTAGTCCTTCTAGTTTTATCTATTGCTATGGTGTTTGATGATCTTGTGCTTGGATTGGGGTTATGCTATGAAAAATGATTGTTTTTCATGTTCCACCGTGGCCGTGATTGTCCTAGCCTCCGTCCACTTATACATGGATCATACGAATCAACCCTACCATTTAAGATACTTATAGGTTAATCGTCTTACCCTCGGGATTTTGAACAGTATACCTGCCAAGTTGGAACACAATACGAAAGATATAATATACTGTGAGTCCATAACCCGGTCTTCGTGACTTATTTGGATTTATGGGAACCAACTCTGCCTTTTTGGACGCGTATGAGTTGATCACTTTACTCTTAGGATCTCCAGGATCCGGTTGGTCGTAGTTTCCCTGTGCTAATGTGTAATGAGAAAAATACATCATTCATTGGATCCACAGTCTGGTCTTTGTGACTTATTGGGCTATGGAAACTGACTCTGCCTTCATGGACGCTTACGAGTTGATCACTTTATCCGTAGGATCTTCGGATTTGGTGATAGCAGTACACTTGACGATATTGGAACACAGTATGACAAGCATATTTTTGATTTGGCTTTTGTGGCTTGTTGAATTATGGGTTTGGAGTCTTCGATGTTGGAACGCAACACGATAGACATATCAACAGATGGATCCGGCCTACATGGATTTTGAATCTCAGATTTGTGTCTTCGACATTGGGATGCAACGTGATAGACATATTTGCAGACAGAATATTGTTTATGCCCTTGGATTTATACGGTGCATTTGAAGCGTCATGCCCGTTAAGAAGAATAAATTGGTAGATTTTGTCATTGGCAGATATTTTTGGAGCCTATGGTAGGACTTCAGCATAGATCGACTTCAGTGTTGCATTATATAGGTGGTGTCCAGCGAGACTTTTGGGTTGTTTGTTTTGTTTTCTCATGAATTGAGAGGATTTCATAAGGGTTAATTCTCCAATGAGTCGTGAGGATCTCATTGTGTAGTTTTCCTAGCGAGTCGAGAGAATCTCGCATGATGTTGACTTCTATGTCACGGTGGGGGCATTATCGACGTAGGCTATCTGCAGAATTTTATAACTTACGAAGTGTGGTAGTAAGCCATGTATATAATTCGTTGGTAAGACTTCATTGTCTTATTTGGTTTTGATCCCTGCTTGGTTTGGCGGGATCCTTGAGCTTAGAAGTACTACCGGGTGGGACTTCTGATTTGGTTTGCTTCGATCGTTGTGACGACATCGAAACATTCCTTTGCACACCTTGGCGGGACTTTTGGTTTGGTTCGATCGTTCTGACGATGTAAAAACGTTCCTTTGCACGCCTTAGTGGGACTTTTGGTTTGTCTTGACCATTATGATGAGGTAAAAAAATGCTCCTTTACACACCACCGTGGAACTTTGTAATCATTCGGATTACTTGCGACATGCTTGTTGTGTTTATGCATTGGAGCGACTGTAGAATTGACTTAGAGGAATTGACTCTTCAAGGTCAATTATTATTGTCACGACATCATCTAGAAAGTTTCCATTTGTCGGAGGTCGTAGATGAAGATGATTTAATTAGAGTTTTTGCCACATTAGGTTTATATCCCTCATCAGCTTGACTAACAGATCCGAGTATTTCAGTATTAGGATTACAGCCTCGGACACCTTTATCAGGTTTATATTCCTCATCATCTTGTTTTACAGACCCGAATGTATCAATTTTAGGGATTGAACCCCTGGACATTTATTTAGATCGTCGAGAAGTACAGCCGAATCCGATGGATGCTTCGAATCTCCAATTACTGAACTAGGATTAAGCGCCTCACTAGTCTGAACATGGCCATCTGGATTTGATACAACTTTCATTTCATTTTGCCTTTTCTTTTTCCGTCTAAGGAACATTAATATAGAAAGATCAACAACTTCTCGGTTTTGACCATTCTGGAATGCGCGTACTAACATAGGAAGGACGTCGCATTTTATTCACAACAAACAAGCGATCTTGTTCAAATTGCTTTGGTCTAGTTTAGGGACTTGGAGGTCCATATATCTAGTTTAAAGACGTAGGGGTCCATTTCTGCAGAGTTTCCGGTTTCAACACCTTCTCTCACTATTACTATTTTTCATTTTCTTTATTGTGAGTGGAGGATTTGTGAACATCGTACCTTCTTTTGAGAGGGATACGCTTTCAATTTGTAATTGTTCCTAAAGTTTTGCTTTTTGAGTACAAAAACTTTTCATTTGCATGAGTTTGGGTTACCCATGGATATTATATAAAAGATATTTATTTCACCTTCTATAGGGTAAAATTCTAGTTTAGGGACGTAGTGGTCCATCGGATCCATTTTAGGGACTTGGAGGTCCATTAGGCAGGGGTTATATATTAGTTTAAAGTCATTTTGGACAAATTTCAGTTTAGGGAAATGGAGGTCCATCGGCAAAAATTTCATATGTGTATTAGTTTAAAGTCATTTCGGACATAAATTTTAGTTTAAACTCATTTCAGACTAATTCTAGTTTAGGGACATAGTGGTCCATGGTCGCCCGTGAATAGTGAGTGACAAGTTATTTTACTTGCTATAGGACATGTTTATGTTGGGTTGGTTCATCAAGCGTGAAATTTCTTCAAGAATTTCCCGTTGATAGGAGGTATGGGCCTTTCCCATTCATGTCGATTAATTGGTAGGCTCCACCTTGAAAGACCTTTTTGATAACATATGCACCTTCATAATTAGGCTCGAATTTCCTATGGTTGGCACGGTTTGGGATAATAGGCCGGTGTATGACAAGCACCGGCTCATTCTTTTGTAATGATCGCTATCGTGCCATTTTATCATAGGCTCGTGACATCTGTGCCTTATAGACTTCTAGATTCTGCTGCACTATCAGACGGGTCTCGTCTAGAGCGTCCAGTTCGTCGAGGTGAAATTGAGCATTCTGTTTGGAGGTTAACTCACGTTGAATAGCTATATGAAGTGAAGGAACTTCAATTTCTAGCGGCAATATGACTTCGGTACCGAACACCAGTGAATAGGGGTTTGCTTTGGTGGCCGTCTTGTATGTGGTACGGTATGCTTATAAAGATTCAGGCAGTCTCTCATGCCAATCCTTTTATTTTTAGAAACCATTTTCTTCAGTAGCTTTGTGAGGATTTTGTTGAACGTTTCTGCTAAACCATTAACACGTAGGTTGTAGATGGATAAATATCTCCAGTCCATGTTGTGCTGATCGGCGAAACAACTGATTTTGAAGCTTTTGTACGCTGGTCCATTGTCTAAGATAATACGTCGTGGACCACCAAAGCGATATATCACATTTTACTTAAAAAACGCAAGATATTTTCTGTCTTCGCTTCCTTAATTACTACAGTTTCAGCGCATTTCGAAAAGAAGTTGATGGTGGCCAGGATGAGCTTGTGACCTCCAGATGATGGCGGATCAATAGGTCCAACTATATCAGTTTCCCACATCTCAAATGTCCATAATGCCACAGTTGGATGTAAAAGTTTTGGGTGTTGATGAATGAATTCACCATGTATTTGATATGCATGACATCTCTTTGCATAATCCATGCAATCTTTTACCATGGTGAGCCAATAATAACCTACTCTTTTTATCCTCAGCTTCATTTTGGGTCCAGCTTGGTGAGCACCACAAAGGCCGTCATGTGCTTCACTCATAACCCATTTGGATTCTTCAGGCCCTAGGCATCTTAGCCATAACTGGTTTAAGGATCTTCGATATAGGATATCACTGATATATGCATACGACAACGCTCTCTTTACGAGTTGTTTTCTTTGTTAATTATATTCAGGGAGTTTCTTGTATTTGAATTAGTCGACGAATATCTGACGCCAATCTTCTTCCTGCTCGGCTGCTATTACCGTCATGCTCGGTATGCTTTCAGATGATATTTTAGGGAATTCGAACGGTGCTATTAGCTTTCGATTTTGGACCTTATCCTTACTTCATTGTTGTTTTCATCATTTAACTCTTTTGCCAATTTGGTTAGGGCGTCAGCTTTGCCGTTCTTTATCTGAGGAATGTTTTCCAGTGTCAACAGAAGGATTTGTTTTAGCAGTTCTTGAACTTTCCTTTCTTATCGGGAATGTTTAAGCTTGTATATGATATATTCGCCGTTAACTTAGTTAATCACTAACTATGAATCTCTATAGATACGGATATTTTGTATCTTTATATTTATGGCTATTTCAAGACCGGTAAGAAGTGCTTCATATTCTGCTTCGTTGTTGGTCCTTGAATCTGATAGGACAATGGAATAACACAGAATCCCTCCTTTTGGAGTGACAAAGATCAACCCGATCCCCTCTTGGACCTTGGGCAAGCCATTATTGCTGACTCTTACGGAAGAGGCTCTGTCAAAGTACATTTTTCAGAAATCCATTTCTACACTGTCATCTTCTTTGGTAATGAGTACGTTTAGGACATGTTTGTCTAGAAGCTCGCTATTGAGCGAGGAATCATCTACGATCCGATGTGCAGCTAGGAAGTCATCTATCGCTTGCCCTTTGATTGCCTTTTAGGGCATATAAGTGATTTCAAACTCAATTAAAATCAGCGTCCATTTAGCTAGTGTTCCAGTTAGAATAGCTCTCGTCATCAGGTATTTGAGAGGATCTATTCTGTAAATCAACATGATCTTATGCGCTGTCGCGTAGTGCCGAAGCTTCGTCACAGTAAACACTAATGCGAGACAATGTTTTTCAACTGGAGAGTAATTGTTTTCCACTCCTATTAATACCCGACTCGGATAATATAAGGCATTTTCCTTATTTTCATCATTATTTTGAGCGAGTAATGTCCCCGGGGAGTTTTCTAATGCCTTCATGTAGAGAATTAATGGGCATCCCGAAATTGGAGTAGCTAAAACAGCGGGCTTGAGCAAGATTGCTTAATATCTTCGAACGCTTTTTGACATTCATCTTCCTATTTGAACAGGGCATCTTTCTTTCTGAGCCGACTGAATGGTCGAAACTTTCCTGATAGCTTGGCGATAAATCGCCTGATGTAGACGAGTTTGCCTTGCAGCGATCTCCGTTGCGTCAGACTTTTAGGTGGTGATATCTTGAGAATGGCTTGGATTTTTGATAGATCGATCTCGATGCCGTGGTGTCGGATAATGAATCCTAAGAATTTCCTAGAAGATACACCGAACGTAAATTTCAGGGGATTCATTTTTTAATTGTATTCGCGAAGACGTTCAAATACAATCCTCTGGTGGATCTAGTGATTTTTGTGAGTTATTCTTTTTATCACGAGATCCTCTATATAACACTCAAAAATCTTATGGATGAGACGTCAAATATTTTTGTCATCGCCTTTGGTAGGTAGCGCCAGCATTTTTCAAGCTGAATAGCTTGACTTTATAGCAATAGACGCCAATAGGGGTTCTGAAATCCGTATGTCTTTCGTCTCCGGGAGACATTTTGATTTGATTGTATCCTGACGATCTATCCATGAAGGAGAAAACTTCTTGACTAGACGTGTTATCAATTATTAATTCTGTTACAAGCAACGGAAAGTCATCCTTTGGACACGCTTTGTTCAAATCCCTGAAATCGATACAAATTCTGATTTGTCCATTCTTCTTTTTTATCGGGATGACACTTGCTATTCAATCAGCATATTGCTTGTCGCGAATGAACCTGGCGTTAATCAACTTCTTGGTTTCGGCCGCAACTTATTTTTCAAGCTCTAGCCTCATTCTTCATGGAATTTATTTTATAGGTTTAACTTCTGGAGATATGGCCAATTTATGAACATCTATCTCTAGGTCTAGACCGGGCATTTCGGTGTATTTCCATGTGAAAAAATCTCGGTATTCCATCAGTAAAGCTTTAAGACCTTCGAATCGGCTTTCGGATAATAAGGCGCTAATAAACGTAGGCCATTTATCTTCATTGGTTCCGAGATTGATTTCTCGGAGTTCATCAACGATTGTATCCACCCCTTCTTTGAGTGCTTTCGGAGCCTGAGGTAAGTTATCCGTGCTCTTACTAGGCGCACTTTCAGTTTTATCAATTTCACAACAGTCATCAAGCCCAAAGGAATTTGAGGGCGATGAAAGTTGTTCATGCCCGTGGATTGTATACGGTGCGCTTAAAGCGTCAGACTCGTAGGGCGGATTAACGGAACTTGATTGGGATATGGATTGTTTATGTCCGTGGATTGTATACGGCGCACTTGAAGCGTCAGGCCCGTACGACCGATTTTTTATTTTAGATATTTTTGGCTGTGGAGTCGTGTTCAATAGGTAGATATTTTCTGTCCTTTCGTATACTTATTTTCTGCAAATCGTGAGGATCTTGCAGGCATTTTTATCCTTACAAGTCGTGAGGATCTTGTAAAGTGTTTTATCTTGACGAGTCATGAGGATCTCATTAGATTTTGATGAGGCATACTCAAGCAGCAGGCATGTTTCCGTTTCCTCAAGTACTTATTCCCGGCGGGATGTGAGGATCCCACAGGGTATTCTACAGGGTATTTTCTCTTGACAAGTCATGAGTATCTCGTAGGGTTAGTTGAATCTCGATGAGTCACGGGGACTTCATGAGGCTATATTTGCGAAGGTATAGGTACAGTAGGAACCAGTCTGGATGATGGTTCCGATGATTTATGCCCATGGATTGTATACGACATGCTTAAAGCGTCAGGCTCATAGGGTAGATTTGGCATTTGTAGTGCTTGGTTTATTATAGCATACCCACCGTTATAGGAACATGGTTGAGATGATATTGGGTGTTGCCCGTGAATAGTGTATGACATGCTTTGTGCGTTTATGCCGTGGGGCAAAAGAAGATCATCATTTATATTTTCAGCGATAGGATTTGCAGCTTCATGAATCCTGTAGCAGGTACGACTCGATCTACGCCTTTTTCTGGGTTTTTGCATTGCGACATAACCCAGTCCTTTTTTGGCAGTCTTTCTATTAGAGTTGATAGGTTTAGCCTTGGGCGACTCCTAAATGTTCTTGTAGAATTGGTTTTGTGCCACGGTTTGCTCGAAAGTGTGTCATGCCCCGCTTCCTAAAAGATGGAAGCAAGTACATGATGAGGCCCGCGACGTATTTATTCCGAGAAGGTCATTTCTCGAAACAAATACGCTAAGCGTATATAAGCAATATAAAATGACACAAGAATAAGCATAAAACTGAAATTTCCAACAGAAATTTTATTTACATTCAAATTTCACAAGTTTCAAACTAATTACAAAGGTCTGAATAAGAAACAAAAACATAAAAGCTTAAACAAGTGGCTTACTGGAATAAAAACCGAAAGAAACTAAAGATTGACTTGTGCTGCGAGTTGATCGTAGTCCTCTAGAGTCAGTTCCACCTCCCCAGTCTCTGGATTATCTGACGAACATTCTAAATAAATAAATATGGATGGAATACCTATCAGCGAACTTGTGCTCGATAAGTCCCCAAGAAAGGATGAGAATTATATAATAAAATGCAAAGTGTCATGTAGTATGGTATGAATAGAAAATAGTAAACACGTGAACAAGTATGGCATGATAATATGCATGTCTAGCATAGAAAGATAACATGAGCATGTGTTGGTCAACGTAAGCATGTAATAAGAGAAAATGCTGAATATGAAATAAATATTAAGGTATCCTAGAGGTTTCTATAAGTTAATCTAATTAACGTAAGTTTAAGTGTCAATGTAAACCAATCTCAAGAGTGTTCTCGAACCCAACTGGCTGTCGTCCATGGGTATGGAATCACGGACCGGAATCAAGAGTGTTAGTAACGGGGACTTCAACCTAGTGTTGAAGTATTCCAAACCTAACAGGCTATAGTCGAGGGGCTTGGAAACACAGGACCTCATGATAGATTGCATGTGTTAGTATTCATGAATTCATGTACTAGGGGGACTCCTGAGATTTCGTTGAATTCATACATAAACTACCCAAACACCCTGCGTAATCTAATTTACAATTATAGTCACAAATCTTGCCCGAATCAATGAATACATAGGAAGAGTACAAGTTCAAGTATCAATTCGAGTTCAAGTATTCATGTTTAGTGTTTATGTCAAGTCATTACGTATTCATGGTTCAGATCAGTCGAGTCAAGCATGTAGATACAATTGAGTTCATGTTAAGACCAAGTAGTCATGTCATGTGCAAGTGTACAAATCAAGTTGTATTCATGTGTTGGGTCATATTTGATTCAATATTAAAGTAATATGATTTTTGTGAATATATCAATTTTATATCGGGAGATAAGCAAGTGATAACACTAATTGTCTCCGGTTCCCCGAGGCTCAAGAGAGAACAGGTCACTTAAACCCATTTGCTACCTAAATACCTTAAAGAATAGTTGTTTTATGAATTCTAGGCATTTATGTGAAAATATATCATTGGGAAATTCTAAGGTATTTTTTGAAATTAAACCATTTGAAAGCTCGAGGGGTTTTTATGTAAAATACTTTATGTTAAAAGTAAACCTCGAGGGTGTTTCTTGTAAAAATATGTTAATTAGAATATCGAGATTATTTAATAAAGATATATTTTAGATTTCTTGGTATTTTAGTGACAAAACCTAGTTTTTAAGAGTTTATGGTATTTTAGTGAAAAATCTATCTTTTGGAAAACTTGTGGTATTTTAATTGAAATTAAATCTTTTCATTTTAGGGTATTTTATTTAAAATCTAATTTTAAATTTTTTTCTTGAAATTACAAATATAAGATATTTAAGTTATTTTTTATTTGTTTTACTTTTTTTAAAAAAAAAACGTATTTTCTTTTCCTTCGAAAACGCGCTCCATGAAGACCTCCGATCTTACCCGCTAGACCCAAGATATATGATAATCCGCATCATTTTCAATAGGGCTCCCCTAAATAGGGTTGTAAGGAAAAAATATGCAAGGAAAAGGATTAAGCTTAAATTCTAATTTGATACTATAGGATATTTTATTAAAATACGATTCTTTAGAAAAACATAAAAAGGCATGAGATCGTGCTATGATTCCAAGTGTGCGTGTGGGGTAGGTCGTTACCCCGTGCATGATATCATCTAAAATATATTTAACAAATCTAGAATTCATATTAAGCATGAAAGGTTCTAGAAGCTACATGAACTATATTTTACGTATAAAAGACGCCAATTCTTATCATGAAAAGATTTAAGAAGTGTAGGTTACATGTTACCGTAATGTGATGATTAAAATTAAAGGCCGGTTATAGCAATTTTTTTTTCGATTGTCAAGTTAAAAAGGCTCAAAAAGACTGTAAATGAAAAGGATTTCGTTTTAAGCATGGAATTATTTTTATAGTTTGAATCGGAGACATGACAAGGAATTAGATTTAAAGGGTGAGAATAAAAGGGAGGGGAGACTTACTCGTTTGCCGATGCGAAGGTAGAAGGAAGAAGTAGCCTCATTTTGAAGAACCGAGACCGCAAAGCGATGGAGGAAGCGACTTGGTCTATGACGTCTTCTTGACGAGTTGTGGGGAATTTCAAGGGAGGAAAAGCTTGGAATGTCTTCAAATTTCAGTATAATTTAGAGGGGAGAATATTTTGGATAGCTTAGAATTTATAGGGAGAAGAATAGGATATAGGAATTAAAAAGAGAATTAAAAAAGGTAATAAAAGAGTGTTAATTAGATGCTGAAGGGTTTGAGCAGTCTCGGGTGAGTGGGGAAGTTTTGGAGTGTAAAAACGAAGAGCCGGAGACCCAAACGATGCACGTGCATGGAATGGACCCATTTGGGCATGGTGGGGCCGCCCGTACCTGCCCAAGGGTCGCCTGCGTCGGCCCCAACAGGTTAGTTCGAGTTGGGTTTTGGGTCATGGTCTTGGGTCGCTTCAATTAGGCAAAAAAATGTATGTCTTTTCGTCTGAAAGCTCTCAAAACTTTGTGTATCACCCGTGAAACTTTCAGAATTCCAAAAACCATAAAAAGAATCTAAAATAAAATAATTGGGATGTGTGGATTCGAACACACGGACTATGGGATAGCAGCATAGAGACTTAACCAATAAGCTACAAGTTGTTTCTTGCACTTATTTAATAAGAATTACTTATAACTTGATATCAGCATAGAAATACATTCATTTATTAATATTGGAATAATAAAAGTGTATAGGGATTTTCGGGTCGTTACATCCTATCCTTTTTAGAAAAATTTCGTTTTCGAAATTTACACAAAGATGATGTTGTAACAGAGTAAAGAAACAAGGTGTTCTGCGAGAAAGATCAAGATGAAGATGAATAGTTTACACATTCGTTTCCGTTGCGTCGAGACATGATCATCGGGGAAAAAGAAGGGATTCAAGGAGATATGATTCAAGAATGCAGCCATTACAGAGTGAAGCCCTGAGCTTTTAGCAGGTTTCTTAAATTTTCTGAGAAGTACCTAGACATTCGACAAGCTATATTCTTTTGGCATTTGGATTTAACTTCTGCTATGCATTTCTCGGAGTTTGGTTATCATCCGACTTATGGAATAGAATCCCCTTGTTGCCTGGTTTCCCAGCGAGATGTAGAAAGTTGTTAACTCTTCGACTGCATGGGTTTCAAATGTGTCGAGTTCTTTGAAGTGCTTGGTTGGAGTCTTGATGATGTACAAGACTTCCTCTGACTCGTCGCTTGAATTTCTGCTCTCCGATTCTTGCTTTGAATTTGACGCGCATTTTCCTTTGAACTCAATGCACAACCCATCTTCTTCATCTTTGGTATCGCTTCCCAATTGAGGTACTCGGGTGCAAGCGGCGGCTATGAATTCTTCAGGTTCAGTGTCACTTCCCAAATAGGGTACTTGGACATTGACAGTAACCACTTTGTCTTGATAGGAACTTTGAAAGTCTTGACTTTTACTTTCGGCCGTTTAGGTTCTTCTTGAAAGTAGCCAGCATCTTCATAGTGTACCTTATGAATATCGAAAGGATGAATGTCGCCTTTGATGCAATGCTCTTCATCGTCTTTGATATATTTCATACATTGGTGCAGAGTTGATGGCACCATGTTATAATCATGCAGCCAGGGTCTTCCTAATAGCGCTTTATAGGATGCATCTATGTTCAGCATATGGAATTTTGCCTCGGCCTCCAGTTTTTTGAACCTTAGCAACAGTATGATCGACCCTAAGGTTTTAGAGTTTCAGGAATCGAAGCCGGAGTTGGTGATCTTTTCCCTGGTCAGATTCCTGATATCTAAGGCCAATGGCATCAAGGTATTTATCATCATCAGGTTCACCGAGAAACCGGGATCAATAAGGATCATTTTAATTCTCACATCTTTGCAGGCACCCGTCACATATAGGGGTTTGATGTGTTCAGAAGTGTCCAGGAGGAGATCTTCTTCCCCGAATCTCAGATCAGACACATTTGTTTCTTACATGCCTTCCTTCATATATACTTCTATGAAGTGGGCTTGAAAGTGTTCAGGATCCTGTAAGGCCATGATCAGTGACTCCCTCAAGTCCTTTGACATGATTAGTACTTCATAGATGCTTATGAGCGCTAGAATCTTCTTCAGATGCGACAACATATTGTAGTCGATCATCGGCTTTTTAGGGACGGACTTTGTGAAAAGTTCAGACACAAACCGTTCTTCAATTTCGATATCTTGATCGCGGGTTGCTTTCCTTTATTAGCTTGTTTGCCTTTGTTTTTGTCCTTAGAATTGTAGATGGGAGGAGGAAGCTGCTTTCCCCTTCTCAGTTCGGTGGTGTCCGTCAGGGGTTTGTGGCTCCTTTTTTCATTTTCAGAGTCGAAGTCGGATCCATTCATATCGCGGGGCTGTTCGGTAACTGCTCTACACACTTATTTGCCTTTTGCAGACTTCTTTCTCATCCAGGCTTTCTTTTTCATGCCCGATGTCGAGGCTTGATTGTATTCCGAAGTGGAAACAGGGTTATCCCACTTTGCAATCTCTTCTACTGTTTCTGGTTCATTTATCATGAGAGGGTATGTCATTTCGATCATCTCTTTCCTTTTCGTCGAACCTCGTCTTTTATAATAGCATCTTTGTTGGATATAATGCCCTCAAGGCAATTATTGTAATCGTAAGCAAGCGATTATGATAATTGAGGGAGGACCTATACAGGTATAAAAGTCTTACTTGAGATGATAGTATGCTATCTAGTTTGTCTTCATCATTGATGAAGCCCGTAGGATTGTTGCTTGACAACCAGAATTACGATGGCGATCATATATATGGGAGCTGGGTTATCCATAAACACATCCTTAAATATCCCTAGTCGTGGGAGTATCGAGACTGGGCATCGATATTCCGAAGTAGACTAGTGTATACGTTTCTAGACCCAATGAGAGGCAGTGTCCAGCCTCACAAGCCATTGGTGTTGTGTCACATAAGATAGTATACAGGTGCTCACTGGAGGTGAGTACACCGGACGGACTCCCCAAGAACTTCTAGATGGTATTATATCTATCACCAAATGGAAGTTCTCAGGTGACTTGAGTATAGGTTAGACCTTTGACCTGAATTCGTCATTTGTCTTGTGTGAGTTCCTACTGTACTTTAATTACTACCCTACCATGGCTCAAAAGAGTCGTGCAAATAGGTTTTAGTTGGGTACAGTCTCGAGCCACATGGAGGCAGTGGTCTATTGTCAGGGATTCGTCTCTCCTGGTATTAGGAGTTGATGTCGCGCTGTGTTCAGTCAGCTATCATTAGAAATCTGTGGCCACGGTGGATTAGATTTACTGATGGTTTATCAGCAGTATCTCTGTTGGTGATGAGCTTGACTCAGACACGACTTATCGGGTTAGTAGTGGTCTGACGTTATCCACCCCTAGACTTGATATGCGATACTCTTTGACGAAGAGACCGGACTGTACGGAGATTGTCACATTCAGGCTCAGTAAGGTAAGGACGTACTTGATTGCCGACCCTTCTTTCAACAAGTACCTTGGTAGCCATTACGTACAGCTAGTGCCGCTGATGTGCTTGTGGTTAAATCCACTGCCAGCGTATTGTCGAGTCTGTAGAGTCCCACACAAAGGGGTTTTCCCAGTTTAGGCGATCGATGTAGGAGCTGTACGTTGGTACGTGCAGGGGTCCGATTAAATACGTGTAAGGGATACAGGGACTTTAATCGGGCGGTTGATAATACAAGGCGCTTAGGATTAAGCCAGATTATTAAATTAGGTTTTGATTTAATAATTTATATATATATTTTTTGATATGTATATTTTAGTATTATTGTTCACTATTCATTTTCTCTCTTTGGTGCTATCTGTATTTTTATACAGATACGCGTATATGTAGCGATACATATACCGGGTGAAGTATTCCGTATTTATACGGGAATACTTTAAGAAGAAGGACACCTCATATTTATTTTTCTATTTAGAAAAATAAATGGGAAATGAGGTGGGATGAAGCATGCTTGTGATTGTAGAAAGGAATGGCTTGGATTGTGTGCATTTATTTGATGCACTATTGATGCATGGTTGCTTTGATGTAGCCATTCCTTTTCTTTTAATACTTGATCATTTTCTTCATACAAGCTTGATGCTTCACATGTGAAGCTTCATGCTTCTTGAGAGTGATACTAAGCGATTCCTTATTTCCATTTCCTTCTTCTTCTTGCTCTTTCTTGAGCATGGTTATGAGAGAAATTTTTAGTGAAATATTTGTTGGATATTGTGCTTTCAAGGCAATTATTGTAATTGCTAGTAGGAGATTATGAAAATTGAACGAGGACCTATACATGTATAACAGTGTTACTCGAGATGATAGTATGCTATCTGGTTTGTCTTCATCATTGATGAAGCCCGTAGAATTATTGCTTGACAACCACCATTATGATGGTGATCATATATGTGGGAGATGGGTTGTTCATTAGCACATCCTTAAATTTCTCTAGTCGTGGGAGTATCGAGACCGGGTATCGATATTCCGGAGTAGACTAGTGTATACGTTTCTAAACCGCGACGAGGGGCGGTGGACGATTGTTGGGTTAAGCCAGCGCCCCGGCCATCAATCCGTGGCCAAATGAGGAACAAAAACTTTTAGAAACCGGCGCTAACGGAATCCTAATCTACGGATCGTACCATTAACCCTAAACTAGTTGTACTAAAAGGAGTTTAGAGAGGTTATACCGAATGATCCGTGTCCTTCGGTCTTCAACCTCTGTCCAAGCTCCTCGCGGCCTCCTCGATCATAGTTGATCTCCGGTCTCCCCATCGAAGAAGATCCACGTCGAGAGTTTGTAATATGGGCTCCGACCTCAAAACCGAAGAACCTCGAGTATCTAGTTTACTAACCTAGATAGCCAAGATGAAGTAGAGAGTGTGTGTGATTACTTTGTCTCAATACACCTTAGGTTTCTCAACTCATGAGACATATATGGTGGAGGTTGAAGAAGATGCCATGGAGAAAATTGTGAAGCTCAAGAAAAATGGCAAGTTAAGAAAAGTTACTGCCATTTTCTTTTGTTGTTTTGGCTAATTCCTTTTTGTGTGTTATTGTTTGTGAGCACTTAAAGAAAAAACTCACAAGAAAAGATCTGCCATCTCACAACCAAATATCTTACACAAATATCTTAGTCAAAACAAAACCTATCCATGTCACAATGAATCATCTCATGAATCATTACCATGAGTGACCAAGTGCATGCATGAACCATGACTCACACTTCCACACAATAAACATTTAAACTAAAATGTTTATCACAAAAAAAGAAATAGCATTATCTAAATTAATCTTGTAACGGAATGACAAGAATACCCCTCATCCGTATATACATATCTGCATCCGTATTCCGAAAGAATACAAATTCAACGAGAAAAAAATAATCCAACAATATAATACTAGGATCCGGCTTAAACCAAAGCCCTATTATCTGTTCGAATCATGATCCGTGCACAAGTGCACGTATATGATCGAACGCTGCCATTAAACCATACGACCTCTACAACGTTTCACCCGAAGCAGGGAAACCCTCGGTGTGGGACTCTAAAGACCCGTCAATACGTTGGCAGTGGGTTTAACCACAAGCACGTCAGTGGCACCAGCTGTACGTAACGGCTATCCAGGTATTGAGCGAAAGGGAGGCCGATAAAGGGTTTCCTTAGCACCACTACTAGGGTTTGGTAGCATCACACATGCCATATTAAAAAATTTATAGGGTGCTGAGGAAACTATCCTAAGGATCAAACTAGAAAAGCTAGGGCAACACAAAAACTATTACAATCCACAAGTAATGAAGTACTAGGTTTAGAGAATACAACCTTTGTATCTCCCTTCGCTAGACTCCTTACCTACTTGAGAGTTGAAAGAAGCTTGCTTGAGATCCTCCAAGTCCACGACGATCCACCCGGAGTCCTCTTTGTCCAAGCTCAAAGCTCCAGTTGATCAAGATGATGAAGTTGAAGCTAATACTCTAAACTAGTGGGCAAGAGTAGTATAGAATGATGATGTGGTTTTTTTTCTCACTTCAAAACCCTAACTTGATCACTCTTTCACTCACTATCAAAATCTAGAGAGCAAGAGAGAGAGGAAGAAGAAGATGAAAATATGAGAGCTCAAGATAATGATAAGCTTTTGATAAAAATGAGAAATGAAAATATATATATTTTCATCTACTCATTCTTAACCCTAGTTAATAAATATCTAGATATTTCATTTGGAACACTAATGGCCATGGAAAGATAACTCAAGGTTAACAAATGGTTTAGTGGATGAATAAAATAATCAACCATGAGTGATATTTCCATTTCCATTAATCCAAAAAAATAAATATCAACATATTTACTAGCATGTGAGTCTTATATTGCCACCATTAAATGTATCAACAACCATGATACAAATGAGTATGCATGTATGTGTGCATGCACATCCATATGTGCATCAATGTAAACATGTGCATACATGCATGCATACACCAAAAGACAAAAGGGTTTAAAGTGAAAATGCTAATGGTCAATGTTAAATCAACACTTGATTTAGCAAACCGGTCATATCTCATACGACCCGACCAATAGCAAACCACCCGATTAATATACGGTATCATATACACGTATTTAATCGGGTCCCCGCGCATATCACATATGCACACCACATCGTTTCGTCTGGACTAGATAGCTCCATTGTGGGACTCTAAGACTCATCAATACGCCGGCAGTGGGTGATGATCATATCAAGCACCCCCAAGCCGCAAGAGATTAGCTAAACGTAACGGCCACTGATTTGTTCAAAGAATATTTATAACCGCAATCAAGAACGGCGTCGCTTGGTAGCTAGCCGGTGAGTACGGGTCGGTCCACAGAGATTTTGTGTATTTCCTAATTGTTCTAACGAGTTAATTCCGATTGTTGTCGGATTGATTAAATCTAAAAACTAAGGTTGATCTACACTAGGATTAGAATCTTTTTAGGGTTAGGTTTGGGTTAAATTTAGAAAGTCAATATTCCTCACCGCTTTCTATGCCCTGTTTAAGATCTATGAGGTGTTATGGTAATAATTAATAAAGTGGATTAGTACCATCGGGAAGAAACGATGTTTCTTCCTCTAGGTTCTTATCCTTCCTTTCTTAATTCTTACCCTAACCTCCATGGAAAACATACGCAACCGGTCCTTTATACTACGGTATCACCGCTACCTCGTGGGATAGGGTGCCGTAGGGAGCGGTGTGTGCATGTATGCATGGAGTCCTATAAAAATGTATGATGGGCAAGAAAGGGGTGAGAGATTTTCATCTCTCAAGCCTTCCCCAAATCTAACCCTAACAAGTGAGGAGACTACTCACTCATTAGGGAATTGAAAAACATTTTCTAACTATCTAACTAGGGCAGAGAATGAAAGTTATACTAGGGCAGATAATGAAAAATCTTTACTAGGACAGGAAAGAAATTACCTAGGGCATAAAAAAAACTACTTACTTTATTTGATGCTTTCTTCATATATTGCAGAAATTTACAGATCTGAATTTTGATAAAATAAAATGAGGCACAAGAAGAGGCATAACCTAAAAAAGGTTTTAGGGTTTCTATTTATAGAACATAGAAACCCTAGAGTTACAATCGAGTCATGTCTGCATCTACAATTTTACCCCCTAAGAAAGACTAGTCAACGTGCCGCCAGCGACCACAGAATTTTTCCACCGACACGGGCTTAGCGCGGCCGCGGATCCGCGGCCAAGAGCATTGTTTGGCCGCGGTTCCGCGGCCAAGTAGGGAGCTTGCTGCTTCATTTTTTTAGGTCTTCTTCTGTTGCTTTGTTTCTCCTATTTTCTTCACTTGGTTTCTCAGATTGTCTTCTATTTTTCTTCCAGATTTCTACAGTGAACAATATCGTGGACTTTACCGTTTGCTTCGTGTCAAAGTCTTGAATCTTGCGCTGCCTTTGTACTTTGTGAACTTGTTCATTGATCTTCGTTTATTCTCCAAACTGTAGGCTTGATTAAGATTCTTCCATTTATTGGTCGTAGTCTCACTTTTGTATCGTCTTTTTATATTTTTCACTGTTTTTGTTCTGAGAACCTGTAACCTGTAACTATGTAGCAGACATGGATCAAAAGCTCCTGTTTATTTGTAAAATGAATAAGAATGGGGAATATAATAATGCAAAATTATGGTATGAACAAATACCCCTAAACTTATCTTTTGCTCGTCCTCGAGCAAATCTAGTTTTATTCTCGAAAAAGACCTAGCCTCACTTTTGCGGGGAAACGCGATTGCACTAAGCTCGTGCAACAAGCCGTTAAACCTCTAGGTGTCCCTAGTAGGAGGAGTGCTGTCTCCAGAGGGTTTTCAGCAGATACTACCCATAAAATCCTATCAATTCGGTCTATTGACTTTTATTCTCCAATTAGGTTTTCCAACAAGGAATTCTATTATCTTCGACTCATAAATTACCCATCCGTATTTTTCACGCCTCCTTATCATTTAACTTAAGATTATATATGTTCTTATAAATTTACTTAGCTTTTAGTATCTTTTAAGTTTTCCTTCTAGGGTTCAATCTTAATTTAGGAATTTTTATCATCTCTATTAAATATATAAGTCCTATTTTTCATTCCTATCTCTTATCTAAACCCCAATCACATACCCCCACGTGTGTGTATATATCACCCCTACACTTGGAAATTCAAATCAAGCTATTATACTCTTGTCCATCGTCCAAAGTACTTTTCAATTGGTGAATTTTTAGACGAAATTGCCCACACATTGTTCATGCGACCGTTAATACTTCTTGAGGTACCAACGACTGATTAAAAAATGTGTTTGCACATTAAGACGTAATTCCTAGTCTTGTAATCCCTAAGGCTTTTAGCAGTGACTCCCAAACTAGTTGGTCTAAGGCACTAGGTGATGAAGCACCCTCGCTAAATATTTTTATCTATTAATGCAGCCTTAAGTAATTACAAAAACCAGTGTTCATTTTTTTTTATCTCTTTATTCACACTTGTATTTTTATTTTATTTTTCTTCGTACTAAGGACTTTAGACAAGAGCATTTCAAGGTCTCTTCTACTATTCCAAGTTTCAAGCTTCGTGTTTGTGCAATTTGTAAGGTATATATTTTCAGAATTTAGACTTAAGCTAAGGAATTATTTTTCAAACTTATACTTTAATAAAGATATCAAGACTTTTCCCTTGTTTTAACTTAGCCCATGAAGTCAACTCGAAATTTGCCTATTTCTAAATAAACTACAAAGACATATACTTTCTACCGTTAAATTTTAAGAAAGGTTATTTTTAGGGGTTTTAATTTACGAAATCTAAGCTCTAGTTTTTCCTCTAGCTAGTTAACCTTCTTGTCAAACTCAAGTCAATTATGGTAAAAATTGAACTTTTCAATTTTTATAATTTTTGAAATTTTCAATTTTTATGGGTTATAAAAAATAAGTATGCAAATGCAAAAATATACACATGAACGCGAAGGAAGAAAACTTACTGAGCATACCCCCAAACTTAAACTTGACAGTGTTCTCACTGTCATGCTACACCAAGAGGGTCAAAATGTCAGCACTCCCCTGTTTATTTTTTAATATTTTTTTATTGTAAAAAAAACAAAATATATATACAAAAATCCCCCCCAACTTAAGTGAAACAATGTCCTCACTTTCATGCTACACCAAGAGGGTCAAAATTGTCGGCACTCCCCTGTTTATTTATTTATAATTTTTTTATTGTTAAAAGAAAAACAAAATATATATACAAAAAGGTTGCCCCCAAACTTAAGTGAGACAGTGTTTCCACTGTTTTAAGCGTTAAAGTTTAGAGTTAGGGAGGAGAATAATCAAACTATACAAGGCCTTACACAGACCAAAGGTTAGCACCAACCATTCAAAAATTCTATCGTGATAATGGTAGGGTTGGTGGAAGAATGGAGTGTAGAGAAAGGAGTTGAGAAACACACGAGACCGTATGGGAAGAAAGGTGGAATATGGTTTAGGTGGAGGAGAAGAATGGCGGAAAAGAGAAAGAAGTGTAGCACGAACTTGAGGGTGTAAATTGAGTGAATAAATTAGCGCAATTTGTGATGACCGATGTGTTAAAAGCGATTGTGCTAATCTATCAACCCGTCGAGAAATGGGGTCAAATCCCTCAAGATTCGCGAGAAAACATGGGTACGTTAAACTTGGTAAACCATCCATTGAAAATGGAAACGCGACGGATTCTTGCGTGGTCGAATCGATAAGAAGGACGAAAGGGAGTGATTTAGGGATAGTCTTATTCTCACCTAAGTAAGCTGTCTCGAATTTGAAGGATTCCATCAATGGTTCAAAATGACTGTAAGCAACCGAGTCTGATGGTTCAACTAACTCATCTGAAAATTCAAAGGACTCAAACTCGGACGGTGAGTCTTCAAAATCGTCCGAAAAAGTGAAACACTCGTAATCGTTATCAGCTGTGAGAACTGTGTCAGATTTAAAGAGGAACGCACTAGTGGCGTCCAAACTGCTGTGATCTAACAGAAAATTTTCAAGCTCACAGTCCTCCTGCGTGATCTTTTACGTGGTCGGAACGATGGAAAGGAGGGAGGGTGATTTAGGAAGTATAACTGTTAAAGGTTCAGGAGGATGAATTGGAAAATCCGACTCATCAAACAAAAATGGTTCATCCTCAATACTATCCTCAATACTCTCCTCGATACTATCCTCATAATTCTCCTCAAAAGTTATCTCATCCATGCAATTATCATCAAAATCAAGACGAATATGAAGTTCGGGAGAAACATTTAATGACTCGGGATGATGAATTGGAGAATTTCAGTCAAATCTACGGGTTCATCATCCAAAATATTCCCGGCGTCTATATCCTCAATCAAGTGAAAATCAATTTTTTCTGACACTTCATCAAAAGCATGGATATTTATCAATTCATGTTCTAGATTGGAGGTGTAGAGATCAAAAGGATTGGTGATGGTTTCACTCGAAAGGGGCTCTTCACAATCTGGCAAATCAAGCACTACAAAGTCGCACAACTCATTAAATGTTTTATTTTCAACTGGTGAATCATTTGGGACACTTATTTGAAAACTGGAGTTGTGGGATTCAATTGGTGATGGGTAGGTTTGATTTGGAAGGGTGCACAGCTCACTCTCTCCACTCAAATTCTTAATCTGTCCAACCGCCTCATCATACATTGGAAGATTTGGAGCTAGTTGGAAACTAGCTACTGGTTCACTAGGTTGCATAAGGGCGGCAATGGACGCATCCAAATTTCTCATCTGTTGGTTTGTCGCTACCATATAATCTTCCAATGACTGTTCCAGACTAGACATGGGTTGTGAAGGGGTTTCAGTAAGAGATTCAAAGTTGTTTGGATACGTGAAACTCCCAAATGGTTGTGTAGAATCAATGTCTAGGGAAGGTGCGAAAGTCGGGTAGGACTGGTAGGAATTGAATGGTTGGACAGGAGTAGGATCAACATTTGGATAAAAAGGTGAATGGACTTGTTGATCCCAAGAACTAGAAGTGTTGAAAGGAGTGAAAGATCGGTTACGAGATTGTTCAATATGTTCAGCGATAGACATGGGTTTCGGAGTTACAACAGGACTCGAAAAAATAGTATCAACATAAGAAGGTGGTGAAGGTTGAAATGGTTGATACAAAGTGGATCGCGGAGTCCAACTGTTTCTCCTAGACGCTTCTATTCGATCTTTCAAAGAAATCTTGGGCATGGAGGGGTCGTCCGCAATTCGACCAAAACCATTCGCGTATGAAACAATGTTTGGATGAGGATACCAAAGTTCGGCAAGAGTTTTGTGAGGTGGGGTACCCATGATGTAAGAAGGAGAAGAAAAAGAATTTGGGGTGCATGGATTTCTTAGCGACAAGTTGCAAGTTTTTGTAAAAAAAATTTCTTTTTTTTCTTTTTGTGTTTTTTTTATGTGGAGCTTTTTGCAAAAAAGATTTTCGATAAAAGGCTTAGACACACGTTCAATCAATCACAAATGCACAATCAAGCCTAAATCTAGGGTCACCTAGGTCAGCTAGACAGCTCCTAACTGTTCCAAAGGGCAAGAAGTAGGGCCTCAACCCGCCTCTTCACCGCCAATTGTGGCCACGTAAGCACAAGTAGAGAAAGGAGGGATCCGCTTACGAATCACCGTGAGACGGGCCTTTTAAAGTTACCTTTCACTACCTGTCTAGCCTAGGCACCACAAAGTCAGGTTAGGATCAACGGTCGATACCTACAACTATTCCTTTGTCCTATTGAGCGCGAAGTCCTTAGGGCTGAGTCTAATCTTTTTTAATTTAACTTGATGGTCAATGCAATATGCCTTAGGTGATTTTTGGGGTCCTGGGAAGGGTAATGAAATCCCCACCCAATCTGGATTGGTGTAAAAGCCCCTTAAAGTCGATTTAAAATATGCAAAGAAGGAAACACATTCAAACACTTGCAAACAATCTTTTTTTTAGCGCGGCGCAAAGAATCCTACACAAGATCAATTATTGGAAGGGGGATAGATTTTTAGCGCAAATAATCCTGCAGGAAATTTTTACAGAGGAGATATCAGGGGGTTCAGAGAAGAAGAGGAGATGCTTACAGAGGATTTTTCGCTTGCTGACGTCACAAGACCGTGGCGGATCCGCGGTCAAAGACGGGTCGACGCGGCGGTTCCACGGTCAGTGGATTTGTTCAGATCTCTAAATCTTTTCGGTTGCTCTATTATGGTACTACTCGGTTGTTCAGATTTGTTGTTTTCTGTTTCGCTCTCTGGATTTTTCCAGATCTGAATTCGTTCGTCGGTCCTGCAAAAATTCAAACGAAATACCCTTCACAAAATAACAAAATGATAAATTTTTTATAATTTTTTTTTCAGTTTTTATGATTTTTCAATTTTTTATTAACCCGAAATTACAAAAAGAGAATAACAACGCCATCCCCGGCAACGACGCCATTTGATTTGTTCAAAAAATATCTATAACCGCAATCAAGAACGGCGTCGCTTGATAGCTAGCCAGTGAGTACGGGTCGGTCCACAGGGATTTTGTGTATTTTCTAATTGTTCTAACGAGTTAATTCCGATTGTTGTCGGATTGATTAAATCTAAAAACTAAGGTTAATGTACACTAGGATTAGAATCTTGCTAGGGTTAGGTTTGGGTTAAATTTGGAAAGTCAATATTCCTCACCGCTTTCTATGCCCTAATTAAGATCTATGAGGTGTTATGGTAATAATTAATAAAGTGGATTAGTACCATCGGGAAGAAACGATATTTCTTCCTCTAGGTTCTTGTCCTTCCTTTCTTAATTCTTACCCTAACCTTCATGGAAAACATACGCAACCGGTCCTTTATACTACGGTATCACCGTTACCTCGTGGGATAGGGTGCCGTAGGGAGCGGTGTGTGCATGTATGCATGGAGTCCTATAAAAACGTGTGATGGGCAAGAAAGGGGTGAGAGATTTTCATCTCTCAAGCCTTCCCCAAATCTAACCCTAACAAGTGAGGAGACTACTCACTTATTAGGGAATTGAAAAACATTTTCTAACTATCTAATTAGGGAAGAGAATGAAAGTTATACTAGGGCAGATAATGAAAAATCTATACTAGGACAGGAAAGAAATTACCTAGGGCTTGGAAATAAAAAACTACTTACTTTATTTGATGCTCTTTTCATACATTGCAGAAATTTACAGATCTGAATTTTGATAAAATGAAATGAGGCACAAGAAGAGGCATAACCTAAAAAAGGTTTTAGAGTTTCTATTTATAGAGCATAGAAACCCTAGGGTTACAATCGATTCACATCTGCAATTACAATTTTACCCCTAAAGAAGACTAGTCAGTGCGCCGCCACCCTTCAAGAATTTGCACCGTCACGGGCTTACTATGGCCGCGGAACCGCGGCCATAAGCCTGGTTTGGCCGTGGTTCCGCGGCCATCTAGTGGGCTTGTGGGCTGCAATTTTTAGGGGTTCTTTCTGTTGCTTTTGGCTCTTTGTTTATTCACTTGGTTTCTCAGATTGTCTTCTAGTTTTCTTCCAGATTTCCATAGTGAATAATTTCGTGGACTTTACCGCTTGCTTCATGTTGAAGTCTTGAACCTTGCGCTGCCTTTGTTCTTTGTGAAATTGTTCATTGATCTTCATTTATTCTCCAAACTGTAGGCGTGATCAAGATTGTTTCATTTGTTCGTCATAGTCTCACTTCAGTATCGTCTTTTTTTTATATATCTTTTTCACTGTTTTTGTTTCGAGAACCTGTAACCTGCAACTATGTAGCAGACATGGATCAAAAGCACCTGTTTATCTGTAAAATGACTAAGAATGTGGAAATATAAGAATGCAAAATTATGGTATGAACAAATATCCCCAAACTTATCTTTTGCTCGTCCTCGAGCAAACCTAGTTTTATTCTCGAAAAAGACCTAGCCTCACTTTCGCAGGGAAACGCGATTGCACTGAGCTCGTGCAACAAGCCGTTAAACCTCTATGTGTCCCTAGTAGGAGTGTTGTCTCCTGAGGGTTTTCAGCGGATACTACCCACAAAATCCTATCAATTCGGCCTATTGACTTTTATTCTCCAATTAGGTTTTCTAACAAGAACTCTATTATCTTCAACTCAGAAATTATCAACCCGTATTTTTCACACTTCCTTATCATTTAACTTAAGATTATATATATTCTTGTGAATTTACTTAGCTTTAGGTATCTTTTAAGTTTTCCTTCCAGGGTTCCATCTCAATTTAGGAATTTTTATCATCTCTATTAAAGATATAAGTCCTATTTTTCATTCCTATCTCTTATCTAAACCCTAATCACATACCCCCTACGTGTGTGTATATATCACCCCTATACTTGGAAATTCAAATCAAGCTATTATACTCTTTTCCATCGTTTAAAGTACTTTTCAATTGGTGAATTTTTAGATGAAATTGCTAACACATTCTTCATGCGACCGTTAATACTTCTTGAGATACCAACGACCAATTACAAAATGTGTTTGCACATTAAGGCGTAATTCCTAGTCTTGTAATCTCTAAGGCTTTTAGCAGTGACTCCCAAACCAGTTGGTCTAAGGCACTAGGTGATGAAGCACCCTCGCTAAATATTTTTTTCTATTAATGCAGCCTTAAGTAATTACAAAAACCAGTGTTCATTTTTTTATCTCTTTATTCACACTTGTATTTTTATTTTATTTTTCTTCGTACTAAGGACTTTAGACAAGAGCATTTCAAGGTCTCTTCTACTATTCCAAGTTTCAAGGTTCGTGTTTGTGCAATTTGTAGGGTATATATTTTCAGAATTTAGACTTAAGCTTAGGAATTATTTTTCAAACTTATACTTTAATAAAGATATCAATACCTTTCCCTTATTTTAACTTAGCCCATGAAGTCAACTCGAAATTTGCTTATTTCTAAATAAACTACAAAGACATATACTTTCTACCGTTAAATTTTAAGAAATGTTATTTTTAGGGTTTTTAATTTACGAAATCTAAGATCTAGTTTTTTCTCTAGCAAGTTAACCTTCTTGTCAAACTCAAGTCAATTATGGCCAAAATTGAACTTTTCAATTTTTATAATTTTTGAAAATTTTCAATTTTTATGGGTTTTAAAAAATAAGTATGCAAATGCAAAAATATACACATGAATGCGAAGGAAGAAAACTTACCGAGCATAGGCTTGCCGGTGAGTACGGGTCGATCCACAGGGATTTTGTGTATTTCCTAATTGTTCTAACTAGTTAATTCCGATTGTTGTCGGATTGATTAAATCTAAAAACTAAGGTTGATCTACACTAGGATTAGAATCTTGCTAGGGTTAGGTTTGGGTTAAATTTGGAAAGTCAATATTCCTCACCGCTTTCTATGCCTTAATTAAGATCTATGAGGTGTTATGGTAATAATTAATAAAGTGGATTAGTACCATCGGGAAGAAACGATGTTTCTTCCTCTAGGTTCTTGTCCTTCCTTTCTTAATTCTTACCCTAACCTCCATGGAAAACATACGCAACCGGTCCTTTATACTACGGTATCACCGCTACCTCGTGGGATAGGGTGCCGTAGGGAGCGGTGTGTGCATGTATGCATGGAGTCCTATAAAAACGTGTGATGAGCAAGAAAGGGGTGAGAGATTTTCATCTCTCAAGCCTTCCCCAAATCTAACCCTAACAAGTAAGGTGACTACTCACTCATTAGGGAATTGAAAAACATTTTCTAACTATCTAACTAGGGCAGAGAATGAAAGTTATACTAGGGCAGATAATGAAAAATCTATACTACGGCAGGAAAGAAATTACCTAGGGCATGGAAATAAAAAACTACTTACTTTATTTGATGCTCTCTTCATACATTGCAGAAATTTACAGATCTGAATTTTGATAAAATGAAATGAGGCACAAGAAGAGGCATAACCTAAAAAAGGTTTTAGGGTTTCCATTTATAGAGCATAGAAACCCTAGGGTTACAATCGATTCACATCTGCAATTACAATTTTACCCCTAAAGAAGACTAGTCAGCGCGCCGCCACCCTTCAAGAATTTGCACCGTCACGGGTTTACTATGGCCGCGGAACCGCGGCCATAAGCCCGGTTTGGCCGCGGTTCCGTGGCCATCTAGTGGGCTTGTGGGTTGCAATTTTTAGGGTTCTTTCTGTTGCTTTTGGCTCTTTGTTTCTTCACTTGGTTTCTCAGATTGTCTTCTAGTTTTCTTCCAAATTTCCACAGTGAATAATTTCGTGGACTTTACCACTTGCTTCGTGTTGAAGTCTTGAACCTTGCGCTGCCTTTGTTCTTTGTGAAATTGTTCATTGATCTTCATTTATTCTCCAAACTGTAGGCGTGATCAAGATTCTTTCATTTGTTGGTCGTAGTCTCACTTTTGTATCGTCTTTTTATCTTTTTCACTGTTTTTATTCCGAGAACCTGTAACCTGCAACTATGTAGCAGACATGGATCAAAATCACCTGTTTATCTGTAAAATGACTAAGAATGGGGGATATAAGAATGCAAAATTATGGTATGAACAGCCACCCGGGTATTGAGCGATTAGAAGAAAACAAGTGAACCTGTCATAACTCCCGTCGAGCCAACCGACAACAATACCGTACAGTCCGGTCTCTTCATCAGATATGCTGCATATCGAGTCTAGGGATGGTAACGTCGACCCCAATAACTAAATAAGTCGTGCCGATGAATGGTCTATAACAGATCGAGAAACTACTGATAACACTTATCAGTAAATCTCAACAGCCCTGGCCAGGGATTTACCGATATAGCCAATCGAGCACAGCACAGTATCAACTCCCAATACCGGGAGAGACGAAAGCCCTCATATCGCTCATCGTCTTCATGTGTCTCGGGACTGTACCCAAAAGCCACCTGTTTGCACGACTCAGTAGAGCCGTGGTAGGGTGGTAATCAAAGTACAGTGGAAGAACACACAAGACTCTATGACGATCTCGGGTCTACAGACTAACCTTTACCAGTGTCACCTGAGAACTGCTATTCGACGATTGATATAATACCATATAGGAGTTCTCGGCGAGTCCATCCAGTGTACCCAGTCTCCACTTAGCACCCGCATATGATCTCGAAGTTAAACATCAATGGATGTGGGAACATCCATCGCCCATCATATGGGTCTAGTATCACATACGCTAGTCTACTCTGGTATATCGATGCCCCATCTCGATACACCTATGACTAGGGACATTTCAGGATATGCTTATAAATTACAGACGTCCCACTAGTATGATCTCCATCATAATTACAGTAGTCAAGAAAATATCCTCAGGGCTTTATCAACATGGGTAAATGAATAAAAGCATGATCAAGTCAACATGTCAGATAAAGAAGAACCAGATAGCATACTATCATGTCGAGCAAGAATGTCATCTGTATATATATATATATATATATACATGGATAAATACATCCAATATCATATAATGGCATCTAGGGCATACATATGTCCAACAATCTCCTACTTGCACTAAGGCCAATTATTGGCGTATCTCATACCCAACATCTCAAAAAGTCGCTCATGCTGCGGCTGAGGGAGGGCCTTGGTGAGTGGATCCGCAGTGTTATTCTTTGTGTCTACTCTCCTAATCTCGATTTCGCGGCGATCTACAATCTCCCGGATCAATTGAAAACGCCTCAGGATGTGTTTGGACCGCTGATAGGACCTGGGCTCCTTGGCTAACGCTATAGCCCCATTATTATCATAATACAATGGTATTGGATCAATAATGGTTGAAACTATGCCTAGCTCCGAGACGAATTTCCTCATCCTGACGGCTTCCTTGGCGGCATCATTCGCAGCAATGTACTCAGCTTTCGTCGTAGAGTCTGCAACGGTATCCTGTTTGGAACTCTTCCAACTTACTTCCCCTCCATTGAGGGTAAATACAAACCCAAAGATAGATTTGTTGTCGTCCTTATCACTCTGGAAGCTCGAATCGGTGAAGGCCTCCATTTGGAGATCTCCATTACCATACACCAAGAACAATTCTTTAGTCCATCACAAGTACTTAAGAATGTTCTTCACAGCTATCCAGTGATTCTCCGCTGGGTTGGATTGATACCTGCTTACTACACTAAGTGCATAAGCTACATCTGGACGTGTACATAACATCGCATACATTATAGATCCTACTGCCGAAGCATGGGGTATAATGCTCATGTGAGCTCTCTCTTCATCAGTCTTTGGGCAAAAGTTCTTGGAGAGAGTGACTCCATGGCAAGCGGGTAAGGCACCCCGCTTGGATTCTTCTATACTAAACCTTTTTAGGATGGTGTTGATGTACCTGGTTTGGGACAATCCCAATAACCTCTTGAATCTATCACTATGGATCCGAATTCCCAGAATGTATGTGGCATCACCCAGGTCCTTCATGGAGAACCTTAGTGATAAGAAAGATTTGACCGACTGTAGCATAGGAATATCATTTCCTATCAGAAGAATATCATCCACGAACAATACGAGGAGTATGATAGCTCTCCCCACAGCCTTCTTATAAACACAAGGTTCATCCGGATTTTTGATGAAATCAAACTCTTTGATAACATCATCAAAACAGATGTTCCAGCTCTGTGATGCCTACTTTAATCCATAATTGGATTTAAGCAATCTACATGTTTTCCCGCTGCTCCCACTGTCAATGAAGCCCTTTGACTGATCCATGTAAACGCATTCTTCTAAATCTCCATTTAGAAATGCTATTTTAACGTCCATCTGCCAGATTTCTTAGTCGTAGTGAGCAGCAATAGCAAGTAGGATCCGAATGGATTTAAGCATGGCTACGGGAGAAAAAGTTTTGTCATAGTCCAGACCCGGTCTTTGACAAAAACCCTTTGCCATAAGTCTTGCCTTATAGGTCTCTACCTGCCCATCTACACCAATATTTCTTTTAAAGATCCATTTTCACCCCCACGGGTTTTACCCCAGGGGGTACAACGTCCAAAGTCCATACTTTGTTGGTGTACATAGACTCCATTTCAGATCTCATGGTATCCAGCCATTTCACAGAGTCTCCACTCATGATAGCTTGCTGAAAGCTGGTAGGATTATCATCCTCCATGATGCAATCTTCTCTATCACCATCAATGAGGAAACCGTAGTACCTCTCCGATGGGCGAGAAGTCCTACCAGACCTACGGAGTGGCTGAGGTCTGTTGCAACAGTCGGTTCAACGAAGTCGTCATTTGTAATTTGTGTTTCTAGAACCTCTTCTAGATTTACCACATTGCCATCAGTATTTGTAAAAAATTCATTTTCTAAAAATTTGGCATTCCGGGAAACAAACACCTTTTGTTCCTCTTTATGGTAGAATAGATATCTATAAGAATTCTTTGGATATCCTCCAAAATTACACATGACTGACCGTGTCTCGAGCTTGTCCGGATTCTGCTTTTTAACATAGGCCGGAAAACCCCAAATCTTAACTCGTTTAAGGGATGGTCTCTTTCCATACCATATCTCATATGGTGTGGTAGACACGGTTTTGGTTGGAACCCTGTTCAGTAGAAACGCTGCAGTCTCTAATGCATGCCCCCAAAATGAAACGGGTAACTCAGCATCACTCATCATGGAACGAACCATATCTAATACGGTCCGATTCCGTCGTTCTGACACACCGTTGTGCTGTGGTGTGTAAGGAGGAGTGAGCTGAGAGAGAATCCCATTCTCTTTTAGAAAGTCTGCAAACTCTGTACTGAGATACTCCCCACCTCGATCTAATCGAAGCATTTTGATACTCAAGCCGGTTTGTTTTTCTACTTCAAGTTTATATTCAGTGAATTTCTCGAAAGCTTCGGACTTGTGCTTTAATAAAAATACATGACCGAATCTTGAGAAATCATCAGTAAAAGTGATGAAGTAAGAAAAACCGCCTCTAGCCTGTGTAGACATTGGCCCGCATACATCACTATGTATGAGGGCTAAGAGCTGAGTAACTCTTTCTCCGTGTCCTGTAAACGGAGTTTTGATCATTTTACCCTTGATATAAGACTGGCAAGTCACATAAGATTTATATTCAAAAGGGTTTAAATATCCATCTTTATGTAACTTGTTTAGTCTTGTTTCGTTAATATGACCAAGTCTACAGTGCCAAAGAAAAGCTTCATTTATTTCTGAAAATTTTCTTTTATTAGTGTGTTGTTTGCTGAAAACTATGTGTTGATTTAGGACATATATCTCGTTATTAAGTGTACCATACCCAACCAACATTTGATTCAGGTGAATGTTCATAACATTGTTCTGCAATACAAAATTATATCCTTCATTGTCTAACAAAGAAACGGATATTATATTACAAAGCATACTAGATACATAATAACATGAGTTCAAAACCAATATACATCCATACGGCAACCCCAAGTGATACTCTCCCACTGCAACTGTATGTACATTGGAACCATTTCCAACGCGGAGAGTATGGTCACCTATCTTCAAAACCTTGCTATTTTTCAGCCCCTGCATAGAATTGCAAATGTGAGAACCTGAACCGGTATCTAATACCCAGGAAGCAGAGTTTATTGAAAAACAGTTTTCTGTCACAAACACACCTGAAGCGGAAGCATCCCCATGCTTCTTCTTGAGATCCAAGTACTCAGTGCAATTGCGCTTCCAGTGTCCTGTTTTGTGGCAGTGATAACATTCCCCTTTCCCTGATTCCCCAGCCTTGGACTTGTCTTTCCCCTTAGCCTTTTTGACTCCACCCTTAGGTTTGGTAGGTTTCTTCTTCATCTTTCCCTTAGCCTTAGCCTTTGGGCGAGAGGAGGAAGATGGCCCAACAATTAAAACGGGAGTCTTCACTGACTTCAGCGTGCTCTCTGTACTCCTTAACATATTAAGGAGTTCAGGTAGTTCCTTCTCCATGTTGTGCATGTTGAAGTTAACTATAAATTGAGCAAAGGTGGAGGGAGAGATTGCAGAATAATATCAGTATATTAATCATTGTCCATTGTCCACCTAAGGTCTTCAAGCTCTTCTATAAGAGCTATCATCTTCAGAACATGGTCTCCTACTGGTGTGCCAGGGGCCATCCGCGTCTGAAACAGCTTTCGTGACGCTTCGTATCGTAAGACGCGAGATTGCTCCCCATACAACTCCTTATTATGGAGAAATATGGCTTGGACGTCCATATTCTCATGCTGCTTCTGATGTGTGTTATCCATCGATGCAAGAACGAGGCATTTGGCCGTGGCACAGTCAGCGTCCCATGTCTTGCGGACTTCCTTATCCGCAATTGAAGATTTAAGACCTGGGACGGGCGGGGCTAGAGCCGTGAGGACATATGATACTTTATCATAAGTCAAGGCAATGTTATGGTTCCTCAGCCAGTTTTTATAATTGGTCCCATTCAGTTTATTTTTATCTAGTAGAAGCTTGAGTCCTGTCATTGGTATCTGCCATTAAGAGAGAGAAAAGAATACACTCAGCGAAAGCTCTTGCAAAGATCAGATTGGTTATTATTTTATCTAATCGATGTCTCCTACTGTTTTTATCAAAATTTCCCCTCAAACCTTAAAAGGAAAACTAGCCAGGATTAATTACAGTCTACAACTTCGCTAACCGTTCAGCCAGGCCAGTGTTGGTACTTGAAGGAGGTTCCCCGTGCTTTCGCACGGACCTAATTAATATAAATCTCGTCTTCTCAGAGGTGTAGCCTCGTTAACACTTTTCTAGACACCTAATGGGTTAGCTAATTGTAAACTGCAAAACTCTCCTGAGAGCAACTATTGCCCACAGTGGGATCGGGATCCAACCATCATATGGAAGGTATGCAATCTCATTGCAAATTTCAACTATTGAAATTCCCTATGTGGTTTTTACCCCTAGCACTCATGACCTTGACTATAATCAACATATCATAAGCACTAGTCAAGTTCTACCCGTCATTTCTTGATTAATCAGATCCACCCATATGACCCTTGACTATGATCAATATAATCACATGAATGTGCTAACTAATCACATCATATGTTTTGTAGGAAGACATCACTTAGCTACCGTACACTATGCCTTGACTATAATCAAAATACGTAGCACGAATACTAAGTACTCTACTTCCTAAAATGACGGAGGGTTGCGGATGGTTTTTAAGAAAACCTTTAACAATTTGAACTTGATATCGTCGTAGAATCAAATGGTTTTCAAAAGGAGTGGCTTAAGCTCCGCAGTTTTGAAATGTAGCTTTTTCGTAAAAAGCCGAGTGGTTTTTAAATCCGATTCTACAACATCTTTTTAGGTTTATTTTTCTTCATATTAATCATATTAATATTGTCCCATTATTTAAGTCCATAGCCAATCACAGAAAAGAAACGAAAATACAACGTACGCTTATGCCATCCGCATTCGCCGCAATGTTCCGTTATGCACCGTTAGGTTACTTAACTAACGGCATACTGGGACGGGACTAGCGCGGGTGAAAAACATAAGCAACGTCTATTATATATCTCATATATAATATAGTATTCGTCTCAGATATATTAAGCGATCACATCACATAATATATGCAGCAGAAACACAGATATGATAATATAGGATATATTAGGACGTCCGTATTTAGTATTTAGCCAACAATAGAAAATACGGATTCCACGGTCGTGATGAATAGCCAATCCCACACCCTAGACCCCTACGAGAGCGGCAAGTGACCCTACCAATTCTGGAGTTAGGAAACCCAGTCTCGACGCCTTGAGATGGTCTCCCACTGGACCCCAGAACCCGGTCACTTGTGCTCTCCACCTTGGGTTTATCCTAATGCGGAAAAGTAAATAATATACAACAATGGTGACATCATCCTCAATCCGGAAGTGCCCCAAATAAAAGAATATTACATTACAAATGAATTTTACATGAATGAAAAGTAAAACTGTCATCTCACATAAAACCCCCCGGCCATTCGATCACGACGATCATATATCACAGCACAACAACACATAACATCACATGTCATCAACGTAAGCAAGTATGCGTACCCTAATTGCCATTGACATATAGCAACGTAACCGGCTATACGCATACTACGCTTACGGTCGCAGAAATAAGTATCACATACTACTAGGTGATGTCAAACCCTTCGATCGATTTAGCGAACACCCATATTCCCCAGCAAGCTCAACACTTGAGCACCGTTAAACAATACCCAAAAACTATGCCACAGTACTTTATGGACCAGCCGTAGAAGGGCAAACCCAAGCCTCATTTGTGGCGCCACTAACTACGGTAAACCCTAAGGTTTAGTCGCAGTTCTGTGGTCACATCTCTAGTTAGGGTTTCATTCCTCTAGAGGGTCCATAAGAATACCTGCATTATATATTGAGTACGTTCAACCTGGAAAATACCAGTGTTTGATAATCGTTCGACCTGTTTAACGTCGTCTAGGTTACCAATATAATGCTAAAAAATACGAATACGAAATACTCCGCAAAGAGTCCATTACCAAACTAACATCACATGCAATTTTGGACTACCCAAACAATACCAGAAACCCCAGATCTTGTAGTACAGAGCACTGGTGCAATACGAAGAGGAAGGGAGCATAAAAGTCCGACGTCGCCGGAAATCTCGCCTTGGTAGCCGGTTCGAATCCGAGCCCCCCCATTCGTATTTCACCTGTGTTCTTAAAATATCCTAAATGCCACTCTGCAGTTGCAAAAATAATTTTTAAACCACTTTTTAAAAAATTTCCAGAGAGCATTTTCAATGGTTTCTAAAATCGTATTTTTGCGGAGTTTTTCGTTTTCGGATTATCGTAACATCGTCTAGGTTTCTAGTTAGGCTCTGATACCATGAAGGGTTTCCTTAGCACCACTACTAGGATTTGGTAGCATCGCACATGCCATATTAAAAAATTTATGGGATGCTAAAGAAACTATCCTAAGGATCAAACTAGAAAAGCTAGGGCAACACAAAAACTATCACAATCCACAAGTAGTAAAGTACTAGGTTTAGAGAATACAACCTTTGTAGCTCCCTTCGCTTGACTCCTTGGCTATTTGAGAGTTGAAAGAAGCTTGCTTGAGATCCTCCAAGTCCACGACGATCCACTCGGAGTCCTCTTTGTCCAAGTTCAAAGCTCCACTTGATCAAGATGATGAAGTTGAAGCTAACACTCTAAACTAGTGGGCAAGAGCAGTATAGAATGATGATGCAGTTTGTTTTCTCACTTCAAAACCCTAACTTGATCACTCTTTCACTCACTATCAAAACCTAGAGAGCAAGAGAGAGAGAGAGAGAGAGGAAGAAGAAGATGGAAATATGAGAGCTTAAGATAATGATAAGCTTTTGATAAAAATGAGAAATAAAAATATATATATTTTCCTCTTCTCATTCTTAACCAGTAACACCTTAGAATGTGTTTTTGGGCTAATTATATTTTAATGTATTGTTTTTAATAAAAAGTTTACCAAATTGATTTTCAATTATTTTATCATTTTATTAGATTTTTCCTAGGCTTGCACACACTTGTGCATGTTAACTAGGGTAGTAATTTGGGGTTTAGCCATGATTAGCATCATGGTGAGCTAACCATTTCTTTAAGCTAGTTTTTAAATTTTATATTAAGTGTTTTGGGTGTTATTGTGCATGGTTGTTTTAAAATGAAAAATGAAATTGGAAAGGGTTTTAAATATTGGTTTGAATAGTTGACCTTGTGGGGGAGAGAGAGAGAGCAAGCATGGGGCTTCATGGCCCAAGCCATGCCTCATTAATGAAGTGAGAGAGAGTGGGAAGGGGGGGCTGTTGTGTTTCTCTCATTCTCACCCTCACTCTCATTTCTCTCATTCTCTCATTCTCTCAACCACACACACACACCAGCGCAGCAGCACCATCAGCAGAGCAGCAGCAGCAGAGAAGCAAGCATCAGCATCAGCAAACAGCAGCAGCAAGGAGCTTCTGCAGCAGCAGCAGCAACAGCAGGCAGTAGCAACAGCAGTAGGAGCCCCAGCAACTTGCAGCAGCTCTTCTTCCTCCATCCACTTCTTCTCCTGCTCCCCAGGGTTCCATAGGGTATAATTCTTGAACCCAATTTCCTAGTTTGCTTAGCTTGTGTGCTAATTAGCTTCGGTTTGAGTTTAAAGTTAGTTTTTGTGCTACAATGGTGAATTATGTGGAACTTTGATTATATGATGATTGTGTTGGTTAACCTTACCTATTTAAGTGTTATTAGGGTCACTTTAACTGAGAATTAACCCAGATTTCACTAAAATACCATAGGGTTTCCATTTGTGTGTAAATTGGTGTTTTTAAGCGATATATTAGCTTTCTGTGATCTGCTTTTGACCCGGATCCTTCAGGACAAAATTGAGAAAACTGGAGCATGCTTACTAGGTATAGACCACACCACCAGAACACGAGCCACCCATTCCCTACCCAGGCCGCCAATTAATGCAATCTGGCCGCAAATTGCGGCCAGGAAGAGGAACTAGGTGTTGGGTTTTTGGGTGGGGTAGTCTGCTGTGTTCTATAGTGTTTTGGCATGTGTAGTTTTGTGAGTTTTGACCTGCAGGAAAATCTGGGACAATATATCGTATTCCTAGTTTGTTGTGTTTGCGCGATATGCGCGATATTTGAGTGGGTTCTGCGATCCAGCGTGTCGCGGCGTGTCGCGGCGTGTCGCGGTAGTTTTAGACGCGTATACACACGTTTCAGCGTATCATGCACACGCGCGTTTAGTTCGCGACGCGAGTTTTTCGTTTAGTGTCGATATCGCGTTTTGCGAGATAATTTGCTTATATATGATTTCCTTGTCTAATTTTCATGTTTGCAGACGGTGACTACGGACACGGCTACAGGAGAAACAGGTGGTAAGATTCACCTAGCGTGGAGCGCTGGTGAGTAGATTTAACATCTACAGGAGAATCGCCCACATGGCGTTATGCGTCTGGGCTAGGATTCTAATACTTGTCGCATATTCTACGTCATTGTTAGAATTGCGCCTTTACCCTATTTACTTAGATATAGTTGTACTGTGACTAGTAGCCGTAGGACACTGCATATATTATTGACGGATCATGTTGCATGAGCACGGATTGTATGCTATACACACACCGTCAATAATTGCCATGTCACACATACAAACCATTATAGATATTATATTACTTATAACATTTGACATTTAGCTACAGAGATACCTTGCTCATATTTTACTTATACCCAGGGGGTATACTACCTCATTTACTTATTGGTAGACACCTATACTTAGCTGTACCTTATTGATTTCGCATACATCTGGTTTCAGCTTCATATTTCCATTTATATGTTCGCATTTCAGATATATCGCACATATTTATTCCTGGATTTGCGCATTGTTATTTGGATTTTACATGATGTTTTCTGCATTTGGGAACCGTGGGACTTCATGAAATTATGCATATATTGAAAAACCCGGTTTCCATGATATGATATTTGCGCAGCCACCATGAGATTTATCGGTTCTTATTATATACCCCATACGAGGAGTGGGTGCCGTATGAGGGTACATGGTGGGGCCCGGTATGGTTCCCCTCGGCAAGAAGATCGATGGACTTTGCCGATTGAGCCTGGAGGCGGGCGGGTACCTGCCGGTGACAGTATCAATGACTCGGTGGGGATCATGGAGATACCATTGGGAGTCATGTACGTATGGATACGTCGAGAGGCGAGGGTCAGAGCTAGGCACTCGAGCTTTCGGGATAGCGTATGATACGTACCTATCAGGATGTTAGTCTGGGAGACGACATCTGATAGACCAGTATTTCTGTGTCGATGCTTGGCACATTGTTTCATGATATTTCATTTAACACCTTTTGTATATATAACAGGGGATTTAGCCGTTGTTATATATACCCTTACACCAATATTAGTGGAGTGAGACGCTAATATATGTGTATTGACCCCATCATATTTATTTCTGCAAATATATATTTAGGATGCTAGAATCTTACTGGAGATTTGGTTTGGGATATTAGGTGATTCATTGAGATTGGATATTGGATATGAATGAGATTGCTGATTTGTACATTCGGGATATAGGAGATCTATTCGATATTGTACATTGAGGAGATGTGACACTTATATGATGTGAGAGCCCAACTTGGGGGCTGATTGAGAAATTGTGAATTTGAGTGTCTTGATGGATTGTGATCCTTCCACGATGTCAGGATTCCGTGGGAATGACATATTTCACTCCATACCTCACACTTATCTATTTATGCACTGTTTCATGTATTAGTAGTACCTGTTAGTGTACCCTTCATGATTGCTGCATATCTACATTCTCATATCCCTATTGCATGATTATTGCATACTATTGTCATATCACTATTGCTTCATACATTGGTTGTACCTGCTAGTGTACTTTCCATTATTCTGCATTGATATGACCTGTTATTACTGCTAATTGCATATCTTAGATTCATGCTGTACGTACATACCTGCGATTACCTGCATATGTTATCTACTATTCACGAGTTGGTAACTCACCCCCGTTGTGCCACAGGTGTTGCAGGGTGTTCCCCAGAGTAGTCGGGCAGGCTATTCACCTATCATCTTTTGCTACAGATACCGCATCGGCTCACAGCGTGCTGTTTTGCTTAGGTGGGTTTGGTGGTTATCTGTATTTTGTATTGTACATTCGTTGTATCTTATACTTTCCATCTACTATTATGTTGTTGACTTAGAGACTTGGTGAGGACGATACTGTATATTATTTGTGGATTTATTGTCTTTTATACAGCGTTATCTCTATTGTCTTTTATTTCTTCGCTACGGTGTCGTATATTTATGATGGTGATTGTTTTCCGCCTTTGGGCGTGTATTTGCTCCCATTTGGGATGCTTTATTTATCTTTATCTATTGTACCCCTTTTGGGGTTAGTTTTTACAAAGGGGGGTGCTGCCAAAATTTTAAAGAAAGAAAATTGGACTTTTAATGAATTTGGGTTGCGATTTCAAAGGTTTCAAAAACTTTTATTATCTTTTCCGTATTTTCATGGTTTAGATTTCTGGGTTTTGGCTTTCTTTTACTGCGTTACGTTTTTAGGCGTTGCGTAGTATTAGGGCCGTCACGTGCCAATTTCGGGTCGTGACAAAGTTGGTATCAGAGCGCTAGGTTTTACCTTTCGGAGTGTAGGATGACCTTGGTATGATGGAGTAGGTAGCTTAAGCAGAGTAACATAGTGTGTGTATGTCTGCAGCATACCCACGATGCGGTACTTCGCCTAAAGTGACCTAAGTACAAATTGCTTGAAATTCCTTCCTTGATGATTCATATCCTTGTGATTCGATTTCCTTATTCTTATCGAATCTTATATCTATTTATAGCCTTGCCGCCGATGACTATGGGGACCCAGAGTGATGCAGCGAGGGCCGAGGTCAGAGTTGGTTCGGGCGAGACGAGCACTGACCAGGATGGCACTCTAGTTGCACAGGTGCAGACGGATCAGCTTTCGACATATAGTATCGATAGGCTTTTGGCAGAGATGCAGGACTTCCGCCAGACTATGAGTTCATTGGTCGACGTCGTTCGGGAGCTACGACAGGAGGTTGTTACCCCTGTTACTCAGTTGTCCTTTGCGATCAGCATATAGCAGTCCGTCACCTACATAGCACCAGTGGTTGTAGCCCCAGTTGACGAGGCGTATATTCCAGAGACGCTGAGAGTTCCAGGACAGTGGAGGACTCATACCAGTGTACCAGCCCAGAGACAGAGGTTTGGTCATCGAGACAGATTTCGTGGCCGTCGCGGGAGTAGCAGAGGCTTAGGACGAGGACAGTCGTTCAGCTCTCATCCCCAGGAGGGTTAGCAGTCGGCGCGTGGATGTTTCGATGCGGAAGCCTTCAGCACTTTGTCAGGGAGTGTTCCTTAGAACCTCGTCAGAGTCGTATTCAGAGAGGTAGTGGAAGTGGAAGATTCGCTCAAAGGGCTCAGTCTACCAGCGGAGTTCAGCCAGTTGCGGGTAGAGAGCAGACACAGGAGTTTGCTTCTACTCATCGGGACGCGTCGTCGTCCAATGCTGAGTTTTCAGGTATCCTTAATTCGTATGTTCTGTTGATGTATTTGTTTGCTTCCCACACTTGTGCCGTGGTTGGGACGAGAGTCGTGTAGGTAGATTAGCCGTTTTGTGTTAACTTCTGTCAGCGATTCTTTTGTTGCGCGACACGTATTTCAGTTGTGTGCCAATCGGATAGGAGATAGAGATTTCGTCCGTCGTTTTGATCCTTCTAGAGATGTTGGATTTGACGTTTTCCTGGGCACGGACTGGTTAGTTATGTGCTAGGCATATGTGGACTACCGTGAGAAAACAGTCAGGTCTTGTTTTTCCCGGCGAGTCAGTTCTTGTTGTGCAGGTGGATAGTTGTGCCGCCTCTCACAGCTTGAATTCAGCCTTTTTCGCTAGTCGGCTTTTGAGGAGATGTCGTGGATTCTTTACGTTCATTGGTGATACCGTAGCCATAGTTGGTTTGTTGGACCGGTTTTTCTTTTGTGCGAGAGTTTTCCGACGTTGTTTCAGATGAGCCGGCGAAGCTTAGGGAGCTTAAGAATTAGCTGCAGAGTTGTTGTTTGGGGAGTTTTGTGCGTCTGAGTGTTTCGCTTTTGGAAGCTCCTATTTCTGTTCGTCAAGGAGAAAGACGATAGATTGCGGTGGTGGATTGATGGATCGTCGATTGAACCGGCTTACGGTGCGGATAGGTATCCTTTATCTTGCATTGATGATTTCTTCGATCAGCTCCACAGTGCGAGACATTTTCTAAGTTTGTTGGGATCAGGTCATCATTATTGCGGGTTCGGAGTGATGGCATTCCGAAGACTGCCTTATGCGTGCTACGGGCTTTGTGTATTTTGGTGAGTCATTGGATTCACTGATGCCCTGGCAGCATTCGTAGATGTGAAGAACCGGATTTCTTCAGGCCGTTCCCCGACCAGTTATTGTTGTGTTATTTACGACATTCTGGTCTATTTAATGTGTCTTGAGGAACATGAGCAACACTTGAGGATTTTTTATGCAGATACTGGGAAAGGCCCAGCGGTCTGCTAAATTCTCGGAGTGTTTCTTCAGGCTTGTTTGTGTAGACTCCTAGGTCTTGTTGTCATGGGAGACGGTTTCGTATGGTTCTGAGGAAGATCGTGGCCGTACAGCTTAGGCCTAGACTTGTGAGCAGGACGGAGGTCCGCAGATTTTTTGGGCTTAGCAGGTTTTTACCGCCGTTTCGTGCAGGATTGCTAGAGTAGTGCTGCACCGTCGACTGAATTGATCGGAAGGGAGGTTTCTTTGGACCGAGGCATGCGTGCGGAGTTTTCGGCAGTTGAAGATTTGGTTAACAACTGCATCAGTTCTTTCTTTGCTTTTGGTTCGGGCGACCTTGTTGTTTAACTGTAATGTTTCTTGAGTGGGGCTCGAGTGTGTTCTGAGGTGACACTATAGAGTTATCGCTTTTGCTTCCCTACATTTGGATGAAGTACGAGAAGGATATTCCACTCATGATCTGGAGATGGCCGCGGTGGTTTTGCGTTGGAGATTTGGAGACACTACTGGTTCGAGAGTTGTGTCAGATTTTCACGGACCACCAGAGCTTAATATACATCTTCTTGCAGCGGATTTTGATTGTTGTGATTGTCTTCTGCAGATTTACAGTTCTTGTGCGATCGTTGAGTACAGCTTAAGTTCGTCTCTACAGGGGGGACAGCTTGCTCATGTCCGTGCCCGACCACTTTTCTTTAATCGCTTTCGCGAGACACTGCCCGCCGATGCTCGTTCGTCAGAGATACTTGAGCATACTCGGCTGGGTAATGATTCGGAGTCCTTGAGATTGTGACACGGGTGTGCTAAGTTAGGGACGCGTTTGTGTACCTGTTGTTATCAGGTAGAGACGTGAAATCCTAGAACAGGCACATCAGTCAACTCGCTGTATTCATTCAAGTTCCACCAACATTGACATGACTTATGAGATAGTTACGGGTGGGCAGGGATGTAAAGAGATGCTTTGGGTTTCGTTTCAAGGTGTCTGTGTTTTGTGTGTTTGGGTTGAGCATCTGAGGCCGGCTGGAGAGTTGCAACCTTTAACCGTTCCGAAGTAGGAGTGGGAGCAGATCTCCATGAAATTCATTATGGTGTCTACCCAGGGTTAGTTAGGGCGTGACTTCATTCGGATTCTTGTCGTCCGGTTATACTTAGTTTGCTCAGTTGTTCTTTGTTAAGTTATGTGTTTGTGTTAATTGTTGTCGGCAGTTGGGGATCGTCACTCGCCATTGTTAGGATTCGTCTTCGATAGCTGTTATCAGGAGACACTCCAATTGGCAACCTTTAGGTATAGAGGTTAGGTCGTGTCGATCACCAGTCTGTTGTTTTTTGACTCTGCGTAAGTAGGATGTTGGACCCCAGCTAGTCTAGAGACTTCGGAGATGATCCAGTTGATTCAGGTCAGGATGAGAGTAGCCCAGTGCGGATAAAGGTCTCATGCCGACTATGTTGGTCATAGACTTAAGTGCGCAGTGGTAAATCATGTATTCCTATGGATTTTTCCGATAAATGACGTGTTGAGTTTTGGAAAGCTTATCCCAGGATTGTAGGTCCGTTCGAGATCCTATAAGCGAGTTAGTTTCGTTGCCTTTAGGTTGGCACTTCCGCCCAGATTATTGAGTCTTCACCCCGTATTCCTTGTGATGATACTTTGCAATTACCTTCATGAACTTTCTCACATGATTTAGCACCAGACTATTTAGCTTGGACGCGATCTTTCGTTCACCAGCAGCCAATTGTATTAATGGCTCGACAAGTGAAGAAACGTCGGTCAAGGGTCTTGCCATCTATGAAGGGTTTTTCTTGGACGTAGCCGTATAGTGAGGTAATCACTTGGGAGGCTGCGAGCGAGATATGAGAGTTGTAATTTTCTCTTTGAAGGTACGTGTAGTATATTTTTTTAAAATTCGGGGACGAATTTCTTTTAAGGGGGGGGGGGGAGATTGTAACACCTTAGAATGTGTTTTTGGGCTAATTATATTTCAACGTATGGTTTTTAATAAAAAGTTTACCAAATTGATTTTCAATTATTTTATCTTATTTAATGAATATTTTATTAGATTTTTCCTAGACTTGCACACACTTGTGCATGTTAACTAGGGTAGTAATTTGGGGTTTAGCCATGATTAGCATCATGGTGAGCTAATCATTTCTTTAAGCTAGTTTTTAAATTTTATATTAAGTGTTTTGGGTGTTATTGTGCATAGTTGTTTTAAAATGAAAAATGAAATTGGAAAGGGTTTTAAATATTGGTTTGAATTGTTGACCTTGTGGGAGAGAGAGAGAAAGCATGGGGCTTCATGGCCCAAGCCATGCCTCATTAATGAAGTGAGAAAGAGTGGGAATGGGGGGATGTTGTGTTTCTCTCATTCTCACCCTCACTCTCATTTCTTTCATTCTCTCATTCTCTCAAACACACACACACACACCAGGGCAGCAGCACCATCAGCAGAGCAGCAGTAGCAGAGAAGCAAGCTGCAGCATCAACAAACAACAGCAGCAAGCAGCTTCTGCAGCAGCAGCAACAGCAGGCAGCAACAGCAGCAGGACCCCCAGCAACTTGCAGCAGCTCTTCTTCCTCCATCCACTTCTTCTCCTGCTCCCTAGGGTTCCATAGGGTATAATTCTTGAACCCAATTTCCAAGTTCGCTTAGCTTGTGTGCTAATTAGCTTCGGTTTGAGTTTAAAGTTAGTTTTTGTGCTATAATGGTGAATCATGTGGAACTTTGATTATATGATGATTGTGTTGGTTAACCTTACCTATTTAAGTGTTATTAGGGTCACTTTAACTGAGAATTAACCCAAATTTCACTAAAATACCATAGGGTTTCCATTTGTGTGTAAATTGGTGTTTTTAAGCGATATATTAGCTTTCTGTGATCTGCTTTTGACCCGGATCCTTCAGGAAAAAATTGAGAAAACTGGAGCATGCTTACTAGGTATAGACCACACCACCAGAACACGAGCCACCTATTCCCTACCCAGGCCGCCAATTAATGCAATCTGGCAGCAAATTGCGGCCAGGAAGAGGAACTAGGTGTTGGGTTTTTGTGTGGGATAGTCTGCTGTGTTCTATAGTGTTTTGGCATCTGTAGTTTTATGAGTTTTGACCTGTAGGAAAATCTGGGACAATATATCGTATTTCTAGTTCGTTGTGTTTGCGCGATACACGCGATACGTGAGTGGGTTTTGCGATCCAGCGTGTCGCGGCGTGTCGCGGCGTGTCGCGGTAGTTTTAGACGCGTATACACACGTTTCAGCGTATCGTGCACACGTGCGTTTAGTTCGCGACGCGAGTTTTTCGTTTAGTGTCGATATCGCGTTTTGCGAGATAATTTACTTATATATGATTTCCTTGTCTAATTTTCAGGTTTGCAGGCGGGGACTACGGACACAGCTTCAGGGGGAAACAGGTGGTAGGATTCACCTAGCGTGGAGCGCTGGTGAGTAGATTTAACATCTACAGGGGAATCGCCCGCATGGCGTTATGCGTCTGGGCTAGGATTCTAATACTTGTCGCATATTCTACGTCATTGTTAGAATTGCGCCTTTACCCTATTTACTTAGATATAGTTGTACTGTGACTAGTAGCCGTAGGACACTGCACATATTATTGACGGATCATATTGCACGAGCACGGATTGTATGCTACACACACACCGTCAATAATTGCCATGTCACACACACAAACCATTATAGATATTATATTACTTATAACATTTGGCTTTTAGCTACAGAGATACCTTTCTCATATTTTACTTATACCCAGGGGGGTATACTACCTCATTTACTTATAGGTAGACACCTATACTTAGCCGTACCTTATTTATTTTGCATACATCTGGTTTCAGCTACATATTTCCATTTATATGCTCGCATTTCAGATATATCGCACATATTTATTCCTGGATTTGCGCATTGTTATTTGGATTTTACATGATGTTTTTTAGATTTGGGAACCGCGGGAGTTCATGAAATTATGCATACATTGAAAAACCCAGTTTTCTTGATATGATATTTGCGCAGCCACCATGAGATTTATCGGTTCTGATTATATACCCCATACGAGGAGTGGGCGCCGTATGAGGGTACACGGTGGGGCCCGGTATGGTTCCCCTCGGTAAGATGATCGATGGACTTTGCCGATTGAGCCTGGAGGCGGGCGAGTACCTACCGGTGACAGTACCAATGACTCGGCGGGGATCATGGAGATACCGTTGGGAGTCATGTACGTATGGATACGTCGAGAGGCGAGGGTCAGAGCTAGGCACTCGAGATTTCGGGATAGCGTATGATACGTACCTATCAGGATGTTAGTCTGGGAGACGATATCTGATAGACCAGTATTTCTGTGTCGATGCTTGGCACATTGTTTCATGATATTTCATTTAACACCTTTTGTATATATAACATGGGATTTAGCCATTGTTATATATACCCTTACACCAATATTAGTGGAGTGGGACGCTAATATATGTGTATTGACCCCATCATATTTATTTCTGCAAATATATATTTATGATGCTAGAATCTTACTTGAGATTTGTTTTGGGATATTAGGTGATTCATTGAGATTGGATATTGGATATGAATGAGATTGCTGATTTGTACATTCGGGATATAGGAGATCTATTCGATATTGTACATTGAGGAGATGTGAGACTTATATGATGTGAGAGCCGAACTTGGGGGCTGATTGAGGAATTATGAATTTCAGTGTCTTGATGGATTGTGATCCTACCACGATGTCAGGATTCCGTGAGAATGACATATTTCACTCCATACCTCACACTTATCTATTTATGCACTGTTTCATGTATTAGTAGTACCTGTTAGTGTACCCTTCATGATTGCTGCATATCTACATTCTCATATCCCTATTGCATGATTATTGCATACTATTGTCATATCACTATTGCTTCATACATTGGTTGTACCTGCTAGTGTACTTTCCATTATTCTACATTGATATGACCTGTTATTACTGCTAATTGCATATCTTAGATTCATGCTGTACGTACATACCTGCGATTACCTGCATATGTTATCTACTATTCACGAGTTGGTAACTCACCCCCGTTGTGCCACAGGTGTTGCAGGGTGTTCCCCAGAGTAGTCGAGGCAGGCTATTCACCAATCATCTTTTGCTACAGATACCGCATCGGCTCACAGCGTGCTGTTTTGCTTAGGTGGGTTTGGTGGTTATCTGTATTTTGTATTGTACATTCGTTGTATCTTGGACTCTCCATCTACTTTTATGTTGTTGACTTAGAGACTTGGTGATGACGATACTGTATATTATTTATGGATTTATTGTCTTTTATACAGCTTTATCTCTATTGTCTTTTATTTTTTCGCTACGGTGTCGTATATTTGTGATGGTGATTGTTTTCCGTCTTTGGGCGTGTATTTGCTCCCGTTTGGGATGCTTTATTTATCTTTATCTGTTGTACCTCTTTTGGGGTTAGTTTTTACAAAGGGGGGTGCTGCCAAAATTTTAAAGAAAGAAAATTGGACTTTTAATGAATTTGGGTTGCGATTTCAAAGGTTTTAAAAACTTTTATTATCTTTTCCGTATTTTCATAGTTTAGATTTCTGGGTTTTGGCTTTTTTTTACTGCGTTACGTTTTTAGGCGTTGCGTAGTATTTGGGCCGTCACGGGCCAATTTCGGGTCGTGACATAACCCTAGTCAATAAATATCTAGATATTTCATTTGGAACACTAATGGCCATGGAAAGAAAACTCAAGGTTAACAAATGGTTTAGTGGTTGAATAAAATAATCAACCATGAGTGATATTTCCATTTCCATTAATCCAAAAAAATAAATATTAACATATTTACTAGCATGTGAGTCTTATATTGCGACCATCAAATGTATCAACAATCATGATACAAATGAGTATGCATGTATGTGTGCATGCACATCCATATGTGCATCAATGTAAACATGTGCATACATGCATGCATACACCAAAAGACAAAAGGGTTTAAAGTGAAAATGCTAATGGTCAATGTTAAATCAACACTTGATTTAGCAAACCGGTCATATCTCATACGACCCGACCAATAGCAAACCGCCCGATTAATATACGGTATCATATACACGCATTTAATCGGGTCCCCGCACATATCACATATGCACACCACATCGTTTCGCCTGGACTAGGTAACTTCATTGTGGGACTCTAAGACTTGTCAATACGCCGGCAGTGGGTGATGATCATATCAAGCACCCCCAAGCCGCAATGGGTCAGCTAAACGTAACGGCCACCCTTGTATTGAGCGATCAGAATAAAACAAGCGAACCTGTCACAACTCCCGTCGAGCCAACCGGCAACACTACCGTAAGTCCGGTCTCTTCGTCAGATATGCTGCATATCGAGTCTAGGGATGGTAATGCCGACCCCAATAACTCAATAAGTCGTTCCGTTGAATGGTCTATAACAGATCGAGAAACTACTGATAACACTTATCAGTAAATCTCAACAGCCCTGATTAGGGACTTACTGATATAGCCAATCGAGCATAGCACAACATCAACTCCCAATACCAGGAGAGACGAAACCCCTCCTATCACTCATCGTCTTCATGTGTCTCGGGACTGTACCCAAAAGCCACCTGTTTTCACGACTCAGTAGAGCCGTGGTAGGGTGGTAATCAAAGTACAGTGGGAGAATACACAAGACTCTAAGACGATCTCGGGTCTACAAACTAACATGTACCAGTGTCACCTGAGAACTGCTATCCGACGATAGATATAATACCATATAGGAGTTCTCGGCAAGTCCGTCCAGTGTACCCAGTCTCCACTGAGCACCCGCATATTATCTCGATGTCAAACATCAATGGATGTGGGAACATCCATCGTCCATCATGTGGGTCTAGTATCACATACGCTAGTCTACTCTGGTATATCGATGCCCCATCTTGATACACCTACGACTAGGGACATTCCAGGATAGGCTTATAAACTACAGACGTCCCACTAGTATGATCTCCATCATAATCATAGTAGTCAAGCAAATATCCTCAGGGTTTTATCAACATGTGTAAATGAATAAAAGCATGATCAAGTCAACATGTCAGATAAAGAAGAACCAGATAGCATACTATCATGTCGAGCAAGAATGTCATTTGTATATATATATACATGTATAAATACATCCAATATCATATAATGGCCTTTACGGCATACATATATCCAACAGCCGACGAGCAAACTCATCCTGATACCCCTACTGAGTCTGACAGTGACAATATCCGAACAGTCCGGTCCGTCCGTCTATGAGTATCGCATATCGAGTCTAGGGGGGATGGATAAAGTCAGACCCCTAATAACTTGACATTCAGTGTTGGTATGAAACCTATCACAACCTGAGAAACTAACGATCCTAGATCAGTAATTCTCGACTACTTTGGCCAAGAATTTCTGGTGATGGCCATCCGTGCACACCATGACATCTACCCCCAATACCGGGAGTGACGAATCCCCTGACGATCCGCTCACTGCCTCCATGTGGCTCGGGATTGTACCCAACTAAAACCTATTTGCACGACTCCTTTGAGCCATGGTAGGATAGTAATCAAAGCACAGTGGGAACTCACACGAGACGAATGACGATTTCATGTCGATAGACTAACCTGTACACATATCACCAGGGAACTGCTATCTGACAATAGGTATAATACCAACTAGGATGTTCTCGGCGAGTCCGTCCAGTGTACTCATAACCCAATGAGCACCTGTATACATCTTAGGTGAACCAACTAACACCAATGGCTTATGAGACCGGTCACCGCCGCTCGTTGGGGTCTCGATCAGTATACACTAGTCTACTCTTGGAGTATCGATACCCAGTCTCGAAACTCCCACGATTAGGGAAATTTTAAGGATGTGCTTATAGACCACTCAGCTCCCACGTATATGATCACCATCATACTGCTGGTAGTCAAGCAAGAATCCTATGGGCTCTATCAATATGTAATAGTGATATGTAATGTCACCTAAAGCATGTACACGATGATAAAGACAAACCAGATAGCATACTATCATCTCGAGTAAGATTGTTCTACCGGTATAGGTCCTCCCTCAATCATTGCAATCACGTACCTGCTATCCAATAATTGACTTGAGGGCATTATAGCCAACAATCTCCCACTTGCACTTAAAGCTAATTATTGCGGTGTCGCAAACTCACAGCCCGTGTGATACCGAACACCCAACTTCTCTACTAATCAGTTTTACAAAGCTCGTTTGTAAAACAATTGCGTTCGAGAAATAGCCTCAGTGAGTGGATCCGCTACAATGTTTCTTTCTATGTCTCTCTTTATCTCAATATCGCGGAGAAACCCATCTCCCGAAATGAGCAATAGCTGTCTTAGAATATGTCTCGATATCTGATGGGACTCAGTTCACAAATGAACTCCAAATCCAGCAAAACTTCTTAGACTGTATCGTCCACTAAATTTAATCAGTATCCTGCGCCATGCCTCCCTCAGTATCCGCTTGGACTACCTGTCCAAACTACTGCCCCTTAAAAGAGGGAAAACTATAACTCTGACAGTAACTCTGTCATCCAGGTCACCTTGGAAGCCTGGAATGATAACCGTCTCCCGAAGGAGGCTGCCGTTACCAAATCCTTAGAACATCCACATATGTTCATAAGCTGCTTCCGAATGTTTCTCCAGGATTGGATTAATATATAAACTTATTGCAGCTAGTGCAAAAACAACATATGGTGTTGTACTTGATATCTCATGATTGACTCAATTGCCTAAGCAAGTGATATACCAATCATGCACATCCCTCTCTCCTTTAGTCTGTAAGACACTTTTACAGAGGGTGACTCCATCACCTGCAGGTACACCACCATACCAGGAGTCGTCCATTCTAAAACACCTTTAGAATACTGTCTAACAACCCAGATTGGGAAACTACCCAAATCTAGATCTAAAACCATAGATCTAGTAACCAGAATGCCAGATATAATATCCATATCCTATATGGAGAAACCATTGTGTGACAACCACAATATAACCGATCGTAGTATAGGAATTTCACTTCCTACAAAGTGTATGTCATCCAAATACTAGGACATTACACCCTACTACCTTCTTAACAGATCTATCTCCTATTCTGATGAAGTCAAAGCCTATGACTGTCACATCAAAAATAGATGATCTAACTCCGCTATACTTGCTTTAGTCTATAAATAGACATAAGCTATTTATCCACTATGCTTCCCCTTCTCCCACTGACTACAATAACCCTCTGGCAGAGTCATTTACACGTGCACTTCTAAAGATAGTTTAGAACGACGCTATACTCATCCTCCTTCCGGGTCTCGTAGTCTAGAACAATAGTAATGGCAAGTCTGGGTAAACAAGAACCTCTCTGTCACCGTCTTTGAGGATACCGATGTACCTCTCGGGTGCATGAGGTTACCCACCATATCTGCGGAGTGGCCAATGGAATGTCAAACCCGATCGAATTTTTAGGTTCTATTAAATTTTTAGTAATCGTTTGTGGTTGTGGAATCACTTCCAGTTCTACTATACTCCCACTACTGTTTTATGAAAAAGTCCATTTTACTAAAACTGTGGCGAGTCAAGAACAATATCACTATTGATCTTCCAGATGGTAGAAAGTTAACCCTCGTCATAGCCTAGGATAACACACAAACTGGCATTACAGAAACTTGCTTTGAGTTATCCAGAGTTTGGTTTTAAGCATAAGCCGGATAACTCCATATACCTTAACATCGTTAAGATATGAACCATTCTATATATAATATAGAAACAGAGGCACTAATTTAATTGGAACCAGATTCAAATCATGCAGCTGTCTCCAGTGCACGTCAACTAAATGGAAAGAGGCCGATCAACATTACTCAACTAGGAGTGCATCCAGATATGAATAACCTGAAAGAGAAGTAAGTTCTTAAAACCATTACTATTAACTGAATACCAAACACAAGTACCTACATCTTCTTTCACCTTGAAGAATCCTGATACTTGCAACACACGGTTCTCTACTCTATTCTTGTACCTATAACATTTCAAAAATTGGACCTTGTATTTCTACGAAATACTTATCTAAAATTGGAGAAGTCATAAGTAAACAGAATATAGTACGGGCATAAACCCCTTTGTCCTAATGGACACCGGACAACATACAATGCTTTGTATAAATCCCCTGAGTTGAATAACTCAAACCTGTGCGTCGTAGGTTGAAAACTGTACTATGGTTAAGAAGAATTATACCACTGTTTAACGCTCCTTACCCATTCACCAACTGATATAGGTAAATGTCATGGTCATAATTTCAAAAAGTTATATCTCACTTTATAAAATAAACGTACAGATATATAAGTTTGAAATTGGTGCATAACAATGGATATTCAAAACCAAATATTTGCCGTCATGCAAAACCCCAGGCGATTTCCTCAAATATCACCAATTACAACGAATTCTGATATAAGGAGGATATAATCACCTAATTCCCAATAACTTACTCCCAACCATCATCTGTAAAACCATACAGATGTGAGAATCAAACCTGGTAAATACATATCCTGGAGTAAGGATCTAATTGGGAAATCGGTTTTTCAATTAACAATGCACAGTGAATACCGAAACATGAAAATGTTCCGAAGGGGTAGCCGGGTATTCCTAGTAATGCCTCTTCCATTATCCAGATTCATGACTGTAACCTTATATTTTCTTGCCATCTCTCCAAATCCCTTTATTTGTCTTTACTCATTACCTTCTGTACACCATCCTTAGGCTAAATGGTTTTCTTTCTTCCCTATCGTTCGTCACCTGCCTATGGTTTGGAAGAAGACTATCCAATAAGCGTAATGGTGTACTCTCCTAATTCTAGGAGCCCTCGCAACCCGAGAGAAGGTAAAAATAAAAGACAACTGAATGGTCCTATTCAATTTCTCCAGAACCGGAAACCATTTTCGAATATGAAACAAGTTTCTTCGAGTTCGTATGTAACTATATTATGGTCATATCCAATAAATTTGGATCTTCGTAGTGATACGGGGTGTTCTGGAGAAATTCAAAGGTGAAATAGGAGTGGCGATGATATACACGGTTTGGTCATGAATGATAGCAGTCGTAATTTACTTTGCCCTCTTTCTAATCCCTTTATTTGTCTTTAGTTATTACCTTCTATACACCACACTTAGGCTAATTGGTTTTCTTCCTTCCCCACCTTTCGGCATCTGCCTATGGTTTGGAAGAAGATTATTTAATAAGCGCAATAGGTGTACCCTCTCCTAATCCTAAGAGCCCTCACAACCTGAGAGAAGGTAAAATGAAATGACAACTGAATAGTCCTATTCAATTTCTCCAGAATCGGAAACCATTCTCGAATTTGAAACAAGTTTCTTCAAGTTCGTATGTAATTATATGATGGTCATATCCAATAAATATGGATATTCTTAGTGATACGGAATGTTCTGGAGAAATGCAAAGGGTAAAAGTAGGGGTGGCAATGATATATGCAACTCTGACAATCCAAAAGTCAGTGTGTTTTAAGAAGGTTCGGTTAACTTGGTTTATGAGTTCTAGTCTAGGGTCGGGACGTGGTCGCTTCCAAAGAGAGAGAGAAAGAAACATTCAGCGTGCACTCTAATCTAGATCAGAATGATTAATCACTTTATCTAATCAGGATGTCTCCCACTGTATTCTCAAATTCTCCTCTAAACCTGAAAGAAGAATTAGTCGGGATTATCTAAAATCACCCGAGGAGTAAACCATCTCATCAGTGGGAATCGGGATCCAACTATCATCACATGATAATTTGATGGAATCCATTCAAGTTATCACACTTCAAAAGGTATGCGCATGTCTGGAAAGTTTCCTGTATGTTTGAAACTCCCGATGTGATTTTTACCCCATGCTCTTATGACATTGACGAAGGCCATATCAAAAGTCACATGTCAAGTTCTACCCGTCATTGTCCAGGTTAATTTGAACCCACCTGTACATACCCTTGACAAAGGCCAACATAGTAGTACGACTGTCCCAAACCAACGCATTTATCTATGCAACAGAAAAGTAACAAATGGCTACCATACACTATGCCATAACGAAGGCCAACAAATATAGCATGAATACTAAGTGCTACCCGTATGAAATGACGGAGGGTTACGAATGGTTTTTGGCGAAAAACCCTTAACGTAATAAACTTGATATCGTTGAAGGAACCGGATAGCTTTACAAATATATAGTGGCAAAAACCTTTGCTAAAGAGGTCATTCTCGGTGAAGGGATCTCGACTCTTTCATCATGGAATGAGGTGCAGGATATTCCAACTGAATACCACGATGCAAAGCAAAAAAGTAATTGACTATAGTGAAGTTATTACCCTGACCTAAACTTCTGCCCAAGAGGTCACTCCCGTTGAAGGGATCTTGGCTCTTGCCTCGTCGAATGAGGTGCTGGATATTCATAACCGAATACCACTGTGCAAAACAAAAGAAAACGCCCTTGTAATAACAACTTTTGAAAATTTGTTCCAACAACATCGAATAGGTTTGTTTTCTTTGCATTGATCAGAATCAACGCAGTCCCATCAATTAATCACACCAGAAAAGAACGAAAATATGTTGTACGTATATGCCATCCGCGTTAGCCACTGGGCCCCGTCATCACCCGTTAGGTTACTTAACTAACGACAGAGCGGGGGCTGGAATAGCGCGGGTGCAAAACATATACAACATATACTAATATATATATAACAATATATAATAATCGTTCCAGGCATGATATATGCAACATCACAGATAAGCGATAAGCATCACAGAACGATACAGATAATCTGGGAGCCCCGGGTTTCCATTGAGCCGCAAGTGAAACCCGACGTTCCCCTGGTCGTGTGGATAGCCTATGCAATGGAAACCTAGACCCCTACGAGCGCGACAAGTTACCCGCCAAAACCAGAAGTGAGGCAACCCTCTTCATCAAAGTGAATGGGCCATCCGGCACTTCACGGAATCTGGTAACTTGAGCACCCCTCCTTGGGTCAACCTGTACCCCCTATGAGTGCGGCGAATAGCCCGTCAATTCTAGAGTGATGCCCCCTCCGTCTCAACGCCATGAGATGCGGCCCGTTGCCCTCTATAACCCGGCTATTCGTGCACTCCACCGAGGGGTAATCCTAGTACAGAAAAGAAAAATATGTACAACGGTGATATCGACCTCAACCCGGTCGTGCCCCAAATAAATAATATACAAGTAGGCAGTTACAGCAGTCCACATGTTGGACGCTCGCCCCGTAATATCAAATGTATAAATAAAACTAAACTGTACTATCATTGCATCCAAGCTATCCACCACGACGATTCCGCCATAACACAGCACAACCCAGAACATCAACGTGAATGTCATGTTCGCAAACTCGTCTAAAAGAACTATTGAAATTAGACAAGTTGTACCGCTCTAATGACATTCACGGTCATAGATAGTAATGCATATGCTGTAAAACTTTAAACAGTGTAAGAAATATCGACTTCGAAACACCCTAAATAGCCTCTAAACTAATAGATAAAATCATATCCAAACTGGGCTAAACAAGCAATACTACTGAACCAATATTCCAGAGACTAGACCACACCCAAAATATGAAGTCCCAAATGCACTCCCAGACCGGCCAGGCCGGATTTTATGGCAATGTGGCCGGGTCAAAATTGTTTGAATGGCGTCGAATTTGGGGTGTAGTCTAGTTGTCATCAAGGCAGTCTTCTGCAGTTGCTTAAATATTTTTAGAAGACAGAAAAATTTGACAGAAACTAGAATACTTTGGGTATTATTTCGGAGTTGTTTCGGTTTCGATACTTTAACATCGTCTAAATTAACTAGTATGTGGTTAATGGGTTAGCTCTGATACTATATTGGGTTATGCCAGCGCCCCGACCATCAATCCATGGCCAAATGCGGAATAAAAACTTTTAGAAACCGGCCCTAACGGGTACTAAAAGGAGTTTGGAGAGGTTATACCGAATGATCCGTGTTCTTCGATCTTCAACCTCTGTACCAAGCTCCTTGCGGATTCCTCGATCATATTTGATCTCCGGTCTCCCCATCGAAGAAGATCCACATCGAGAGTTTGTAATACGGGCTCCGACCTCAAAACCGAAGCAACTTGAGTATCTAGTTTGCTAACCTAGATAGCCAAGATGAAGTAGAGAGTGTGTATGATTACTTTGTCTCAATACACCCTAGGTTTATCAACTCATGAGACATATAGGGTGGAGGTTGAAGAAGATTCTATGGAGAAAAGTGTGAAGCTCAAGAAAAATGGCAAGTGAAGAAAAGTTACTGCCATTTTCTTTTGTTGTTTTGGCTAATTCCATTTTGTGTGTTATTGTTTGTGAGCACTTAAAGAAAAAACTCATAAGAAAAGATCTGCCATCTCACAACCAAATATCACACAAATATCTTAGCCAAAATAAAACCTATCCATGTCATAATGAATCACCTCATGACTCATTACCATGAGTCACCAAGTATATGCATAAGCCATGACTCACACTTCCATACAATAAATATTTAAACTAAAATGTTTATCATAAAAAAGGAATGGCATTATCTAAAGTAATCTTGTAACGGAATTACAAGAATACCCTTCATCCGTATATACATACCCGCATCCGTATTCCGAAAGAATACAAATACAACGAGACGAAAATAATCCAACAATATAATACTAGAATCCGGCTTAAATGAAAGCCCGCTAGTATTATCCATCTGAATCATGATCCGTGCACAAGTGCACGTATATGATCGAACCCTGCCATAAAACCATACGGCCTCTAAGACATTTCGCCCGAAGCAGGGAAACCCTCTGTGTGGGACTCTAAAGTCTCGTCAATACGCTGGTAGTGGGTTTAACAATAAGCACGTCAGTGGCACTAGCTGTACGTAACGGCAACCCATGTATTGAGCGAAAGGGGGGCCGACGAGCAAACTCATCCTGAAACCCCTACTGAGTATGACAGTGATAATATCCGTACAGTCCAGTCCGTCCGCCTATGAGTATCGCATATTGAGTCTAGGTGGTGGATAAAGTCAGACCCCTAATAACTTGACATTCAGTGTCGGTATGAAACCTATCATAACCTGAGAAACTACCGATCCTAGATCAGTAATTCTCGACTACCTTGGCCAAGGATTTCTGGTGATGGCCACCCGTGTACACCGCGACATCAATCCCCAATACCGGGAGAGACGAATCCCCTGACGATCCGCTCACTGCCTCCATGTGGCTCGGGACTGTATCCAACTAAAACCTATTTGCACGACTCCTTTAAGCCGTGGTAGGGTAGTAATCAAAGCACAGTGGGAACTTACACGAGACAAATGACGATCTCAGGTTGATAGACTAACCTGTACACATGTCACCAGGGAACTGCTATTTGACAATAGGTATAATACCAACCAGTATGTTCTCGGTGAGTCCGTCCGGTGTACTCATAACTCAATAAGCACCTGTATACATCTTAGGTGAACCAACTAACACCAATGGCTTGTGAGACCGGCCACCGCCCCTCGTCGGGGTCTCGAGGTCTCGATCAGTATACACTAGTTTACTTTTGGAGTATCGATGCCCAGTCTCGAAACTTCCACGACTAGGGACATTTTAAGGATGTGCTTATAGACCACCCAACTCCTATGTATATGATCGCCATCATACTGCTGGTAGTCAAGCAAGAATCCTATGGGCTCTATCAAAATGTAATAGTGATCTGTAATGTCACCTAAAGCATTTACACGATGATAAAGACAAACCAGATAGCATTCTCTCATCTCGAGTAAGACTGTTCTACCGGTATAGGTCCTCCCTCATTTGCAATCACGTACCTGCGATCCAATAATTGACTTGAGGGAACTATAGCCAACACCGATATCACAAGCCATTGGTGTTGTGTCACCTATGAAAGTATACAGGTGTTCACTGGAGGTGAGTGCATCGGACGGACTCGCCGAGAACTTCTAGATGGTATTATATCTATCGTCAGATAGAAGTTCTCAGGTAGTACGAGTACAGTTTAGTTCTTTGACCTGAGATTGTCATTTGTCTTGTGTGAGTTCCCACTGTACTTTTATTATTATCCTACCACGACTCAAAGGAGTCGTGCAAACAGGTTTTAGTTGGGTACAGTCCCGGGCCACATGGAGGCAGTGGTCGATTGTCAGGAATTCGTCTCTCCTTGTATTAGGAGTCGATGTCGCGCTGTTTTTGGTTGGCTATCACCTGAAATCTGTGGTCACGGTGGATAAGATTTACTGATAGTTGATCAATAGTATCTCTGTTGGTAATGAGCTTGACCGAGACACGACTTATCGGGCTAGTAGGGGTCTGACGTTATCCACCCCTAGACCTGATATACGATACTCTTTGATGAAGAGACCGGACTGTACGGAGATTGTCACATTCAGGCTCGGTAGGGTAAGGACGTACTTGATTGTCGACCCCCATTCGACAAGTACCTAAGTAGCCGTTTTGTACAGCTAGTACCGCTGACGTACTTGTAGTTAAACTTACTGCCAGCATATTGTTGAGTCATTAAAGTCCCACACGGAGGGTTTTCCCGGTTCAGAAGATAGATGTAGGAGCCGTACGTTGGTACGTGCAGGGGTCCGATTAAATACGTGTACGTGATACACGGACTTTAATTGGGCGGTTGATAATACTAGTCGGTTTAGGATTAAGCCGGATTATTAAATTAGGTTTTGATTTAATAATTTATATATGTATTTTGATACATATATTTTAGTATTATTGTTCACTATTCATTTTTTCTCTTTGGTTCTATTCGTATTTTTATACGGATACACGTATATTTAGCGATACATATACCGGGTGAAGTATTTTGTATTTATACGGGAATGCTTATAGAAGAAGGACACCTCATATTTGTTTTTCATTTTAGAAAAATAAATGGGAAATGAGGTGCCATGAAGCATGCTTGTGATTGTAGAGAGGAATGGCATGGATTGTGATGTGCATTTATTGGTGCACTATTGCTTCATGGTTGTTATTTATGTTGCCATTCTCTTTTCATTTGGACTTGATCATTCTTTCATCCAACATGCTTCATGCCTTATGGTGGAGAAAAATACTTAGCCATTTTTCTCTTCTCCTCCTCCTTCTTCTTCTTGCTCTCATGAGGATGGATTCTTGAAGGAAAAGTTTAGTGAAATATTCTTTCATCACCGGCCATCCACACCTAGCAAGTTTGGATCATCGGTTAGAGCCTCCTTCGATTTCTCTCAGGTGGATCGTTTTCAGCGAGGGTGGTCGATTTTCAAGCGCGATCCCGACGGTTACGAGCATGTAGGGGTATTTCACAATTAAGTGGACATGCGACAAAGGTTGTAGTTTCTCAACCCTTGTATATCTAGTTAGCTAGTTTAGGGTTTTGGATCGTATCCTGAGTTTTACGGGCGTTTGGTGCTCGTGTAAATTTTTTTTCGCTTCCGCCTCGGCTGCGGCCTCCGCGGCACGGGCACCGAACCCCAACATGGTATCAGAGTCACTCCATAAACCTTAACTAGCTAGTTTGCGCTTATTTAGAGTTTTGATAGACGGATTTTTCCGAATCGCATTTCCAAATGCATGCCCGTTGTTCGAATTTTAAAGTTATTTAAAAAATTGTTCAGGTTGTATTAAAATTATGTGCAGGGAATATTAGAGGCCAGAAAGAAATTTGGGCACATGAGCCCAAATTTTGGCCACGTAACCACCGCCTAAGATGCCTTTTGGCCGCGGTTCCGCGGTCCAATTTGGGCCGTTGTGCCCCATTTTTTTTCTAGTGCTCTAGGTTATAGAAATGTGATTTTTTGGGATATTTGGTTTTGGCCCAGATTTGTTTGAGTACTGGTTTGTGCTTGGGGCCAATACGGAAAATTTTAATCGATCGAAATTTTGAATTCGTGGCTTTGAGTGCATTTGTTAGTTTCTACGACCGTGAATATCATAGCGCGGTATAATTCGACTGGTTGCTATATGTACAATCAGATGGGTTTACGAATATGATATTCGCGTTGATGTTCTGTGTTGCACTGATGTTATGGATGGATTGTCGTGATGGATAGCCTTGTGTGCAATGTTAGATGTACTGTTCAGATTCATTTATATATCATTATTGTGAGGCGAGCATCCGACATGTGGACTGCCGTTTCTGCTAGTTTGTATATTTTTTATTGGGGCACGACCGGGTTGAGGTGATGTCACCGTTGTATATATATTTTCTTTTCTGTACTAGGATTACCCCATGGAGGAGTGCTCGAATAGCCGGGTTCTAGAGGGCAACGGGCCCGCATCTCAGGGCATTGAGACCGAGGGGGCCTTACTCTAGAATTAGCGGGCTGTTCTCCGCACTCATAAGGGGTATAGGTTGACCCATGGAGGGGTGCTTAAGTTACCGGATTCCTTGAAGTGCTGGGTAGCCTATTCACTTTGTTGATTGGGGTTGTCTCACTTCCGGGATTGGCGGGTAACTTGCCGCACTCATAGGGGTCTAGGTTCTTCATTGCACCGGCTATCCACACGACCGGGGAACGTCGGGTCTTATTTATAGCTCAAATGAAACGCGGGGCTCCTATATTATCCGCTATTCCATATTGTTGTTCGTATGCTTGTGATGATTTTTATCTGCCTGTGATGACTATTATCTACCTACGATATTGATATATATATATATATATATATTATATTTCGTAGATGCTTCTATATGTTTTGCATACACGCTAGTCCTGCCCCCGCTCTGCCGTTAGTTATGTAACCTAACGGTGCATGACGAGGCCCCGCGGCGAATGCAGATGGCATATAAATAGCATGTTATTTTGATTGTTTCTTTTGTTGCTTGGAAACTTAAAATGATGGGAACACATTATCTGAATAATGCAAGGAAAAATAAACCTAAATGATATTATCGGAACCAATTTTAAAACTGCTCGGTTTTCTTCGTTTTCTTTAAAACTCATAGTCGTATTCTTTTGCTTTACTTAGTGGTATTCGGTTAGGAATATCCCGCACTTCATTCTATGAGGGAAGAGCCTTGATCTCTTCATTAGGAGTTTGCTCTTAAGCAAAATTTTATGTTACTAGTTTTAAAAAGCGGAGCTTAAACCACTCCATTTCAAAATCACTCGAGTTTCTTCAACCATATCAAGTTCATTACGTTAAAGGGTTTTCGCCAAAAATCAGCCGTAGCCCTCTGTCGTTTCAGATTAGTAGCCGAGGCGTATTGTGCGGTAGCTCTGTAATACTTTTATGTTATATGGATATGCGATTGGTTAAGACAGTCGTATGGTCATTTTGGCTCAGTCAAGGACTCGTACGGGTGGGTTTAATTCATTCAAGATAATGATGGGTTGAACTTGACTAGGACCCTTTGATATATTGGCTCAGTCAAGGTTACTTCGGTCCTAGGGGCAAAAACCATATTAGGAATTTCAAACATATGGGAAACTTGCCAGGCATGCGCATACCTTCTGGAGTGTGGTGACTTGAGTGGATTCCTTCTGGTTATCACATGATGATAGTTGGGTCCCGATTCCTACTAATGAGTATGTATTACTCCTCAGAAGATTTTTCACTTCATAGCTAACCTATTAGGTGTTTAGAAAGTGTTAACGAGGTTACGCCTCTGTAGAAACAGGGTTATTAATTGGGTCCATACGAAAACACGGGGGACCTCCCTCGGAGTACCAGCACTGGCGTGGCTGAACGGTTAGCGAACTTATAAAGTGTAAATGATCCCGACTAGTTCTCCTTTTAGGGTTTGAAGATGAATTCGAGGAAATAGTGGGAGCCATCCTGATTAGATAAAGTGAAAACCAATCTAATCTTGGTAGAGTGCACGCTGAGTGTTTCTTTTCTCTCTCTGGTACAGCGACCCGTGACTTACCTTAAAAACTCATGAACCAAGTTAACCGAAACTTCTTACACCCATGGACTTTGGTTTGTCTTAATTCGCGACAAAGTCGCATATATCCCTGCTACTCCTAGTTTACCCTTTGCATTTCTTCAGAACACTTCGTATCACTACGATGATCCATATCGCTTGGAACGACCATCGTATAGTTACATACGAACTCGAAGAAGTTACTTCAGTCGAGAATGGCCACAGGTTCTTAGAAAATGAATAGGATTATTCGGTTGTCTCTTACCGTTACCTTCTCTCAGGTTGCGAGAGCTCCTTATACTAGGAGAGTACACCTATTACGCTTATTGGACAGTCTTCTTCCAAATCTTAGGCTGGTGCTGAAAGGTAGGGAAGGAAGAAAATCAATTAGCCTAAGTGTGGTGTGCAGAAGGTAAGATGTACAGACATATAAAGGGATTGATGTGAGGGCAAAGGAAATTCCGACTACTGTCATGAATCTGGATAATGGAAAAGGCATTAGTAGGAATACCTGGCTACCCCGTATGAAACATTTTCATGTTTCAGATTTTCTATTTACTTGTTACCGAGAACTGTTTTCCTAATTAATTCTAACTCCAGGGTGTATTTACTGGATTTGGATCTCACATCTGTACGGTGTTACAGATATTGAGTAGGAGTAGAATGTTGGGAAATGGGTGATTTGATTCTCAATATCAGAATTCGTTCAATTGGTGATATTAGATTAAATTGCCTGGTTTTGCCTGACGGCAAATGTTTGGTTTCGAATAACCGTTGTTATGCAACAAATTTTAAAATGAAATATCTGTAACTTTATTTTATAAGGTGAGATATACATTTTGAAAATTGTGTTATAAACATTTACCTTTATCAGTTGAGGATAAGGTAAGGTGCATTGAATAATGGTGTAAGACATTCTTAACCAAGATACAGTTTTCAATTTACAAAACACAGAATTTGAGTTAGTATACTCTTGGGACTTATACATGAAAATGTATGTTGTCCAGTGTCCTTCGGGACAAAGGGTTGGTACTCTTACTTCATTCAGGATTACCTATGAGTTCTCTGGTTTTAGACACGCATTCGTTGTAACGCAAGGTCAATGATTTTGAGAATTTTATAGGTATAAAAATAAAGTAGAGAACTATACGTTGGAAGTATCAGGATTCTTCGAGGTGATCGAAGATATAGGTACTTATGATAGGTATTCTATGATAGTAATAATGAGAACTTGATTCTCTCGCAGGTTGCTCATCCATGACTACACTCTTTGATGAGTAATGCCGTATTGGACTTTTTCCATTTGTTCATATGCACTGAAAACAGCTGCATGACTTTTGAATCTGGTTCCATCTAAATTAGTGCCTTGATTCTATTTGGACATAGGATGGTTACATATTTTAAGGTTGTTAAGATATTAAGTTATCCGGTTTTTGTTTAAAAGAAGAATCCGGACAAACTCAAGGCACGCTTCGGTAATGGCAGTTTGTAGATTATCCCAAGAATTCGCTAGGATTTTATTTCTACCATTTTCAAGATCATTAGTTACATTGTTCTTGACTCGCCACCCTTTTATAAAAAGGAATCTTTTTGCAAAAGTAACTAATGGGAGTATGGTAGAATTATAAGTAATTCCAGAACCACAAATGGTTACCAAAAATTTAGTAAAACCTAAGGATTCAATTGGATTTAACAAACCATTAGCCATTTCGCAGATTTTAGTAGGTGATCTCCAAAACCCAAGAGATACTTTGGTTTTTCTCATAGACGGTGATAGGGAGGTCAGGATCATGGTGATGATGGTCCTACTAGTTATCAGTAGGTCATAGAAAGTGGTAACTTCCAGGTGACCAGATGCTTATATCCAAGTTGGACTCCACACACTTCAGCAAAATTATGGATTCTGGACTTTGCTGGGTGCTCCTGAAGGGGTAAAACCCATAAGGAGCAAGTAGATATTTCGAGATCTGTGCAGGTGGAAATGTACTAATCTAATAAGGCTAGACTTGTTGTAAAGAGTTTTCATCAAATACCCGTTGTGGATTGTGATGCGACTTTTACTTCAGTGTCTATGCTGAAGTCCATAAGGATATGGCTTGACACTGCTATTCCCCCTAATAGTTATCAGCAGGTCATAGGAAGTGGTAAATTCCAGGTGACTAGATATTTCATAACCAATATGGACTCCACGCACTTCAGCAAATTATGGATTTTGGACTTTGCTGGGTGCTCCTGAAGGGGTGAAACCTATTAGGGGCAAGAAGATCTTTCGAGATCTATGCAGGTGGAAATGTACTAATCTAATAAGGCCAGACTTGTTGTAAAGAGTTTCATCAAATACCCGTTGTGGATTGTGATGTGACTTTTACTTCAGTGTCTACGCTTAAGTCCATATGGGTATGATTTGGAGCTGATGCAATTCATGGCTAAGATATCTGGCAGATGGATGATTATAACATCTTTCAAAATGGAATTTGGAAGTGTACGTGTATATGACTCTACCAGAGGGTTATCATAGTCAGTGGGAGCAGCGGAAGGTGTGCAAGCTGCTTATTTCTATTCGTAGACTGTAGCATAGATTGCGGAGATGGATCATCTATTTTGATGTGACAGTCAAGGTGATTGAGTTCATCAAAACAAAAGATGAACCTAGTAAGAAGGATGTATGGAGTATTGTCCTGGAATTTGGATGGCATACTCCAAATAAGAAGTGATGTTTCTATACTACAATCGGTCAGATTTTGGTTGTCACACAGTGTTTTCTCTACGTTGGATATGGATAATATATCAGGAATTCTGGTGACTAGATCTAGATTTAGGAAGTTTCCCAAATCGGGTACTTAGACAGCATTATAAAAGTATTTTAGAATGGACGACTCCTGGTGTGTTAGTGTACCCACAGGCGATGGAGTCACCCTCTCTAACTATATGTCTTCTAGACTGATGAAGAGAGAGACTGTCATGAATGACATATAATTTTTTTAGGCAATTGAGTCAATCATGCAATGTCTTGTACAAAACCAGATGGATAATGTATCAAGGATTCTGGTTTTAGATCTAAATTTGGGAAGTTTCCCAATCGTGTACTTGGACAGCATTCTGTACGACTCCTGGCGTGGTGGTGTACCCGCAGGTGATGGAGTCACCATCTTTATAAAGGATGTCTTCTAGACTGATGAGGAGAGGGACTGGCATGAATGACATATCATTTTCTTAGGCAGTTGAGTCAATCATGCAACGTCTTGTATAACACCAGATATTGTTTTTGCACTAGGTGCAATAAGTATATAGTAATCCAATGCTCGAGAAACAAAAGGAAGCTATCATGAACATAAGAGGATATTCTTAGTATAAATTAACGGAAGCCTCCTCTGGAAGGCGGTTATCGGTTAAGGCTTCCAAGGTGACCTAGATGACAAAGATATTGTCAGGTTTTTGAGTTTAGTCTCTTCTGAGAATCAGTATATTGGATAGTGTTCCAATAGGGATATTGAGGTTATAACTCAACAGAGGATACAACCCAAGAAGTTTGTTGGATAGAGGTTTTCATTTATGAACTTGGTCCCATCAAGCATCCAGACAAATTCTTGAGGCGGGGTATCACTTAGTTTGGGAGATTGTTGATCTTCGTAAAGTTGAAATATAGAGAGATGAAGTTGGAACATTGTAGCGGATCCACTCACTGAGATTATTTCTCATACAAATTAAGTTTCACAAAAATAGTTTGTGAAACTGATTAGTAGGGAAGTTGGTTATTCGGTACCATACGAGCCGTGGGTACGCGATACTGCAATAATTGGCTTTAAGTGCAAGTAGGAGATTGTTGGATATAGTGTCCTCAAGGCAATTATTGTAATTGCAAGTAGGCGATTATAATAATTGAACGAGGACCTATACAGGTATAACAGTCTTACTTGAGATGATAGTATGCTATCTGGTTTGTCTTCATAATTGATGAAGCCCGTAGGATTGTTGCTTGACAACCAGTCTTATGATGGCGATCATATATGTGGGAACTGGGTTATACATAAGCACATCCTTAAATGTCCCTAGTCATGAGAGTATTGAGACTGGGCATCGATATTCCGGAGTAGACTAGTGTATACGTTTCTAGATCCCGACGAGGGACGGTGGATGGTCTCACAATCCATTGGTGTTGTGTCACCTATGATAGTACAGGTGCTCACTGGAGGTGAGTATACTGACGGACTTGCCGAGAACTTCTAGATGGTATTATATCTATCATGAGATGGAAGTTCTCTGGTAGCATGAGTACAGGTTAGTCCTTTGACCTGAGATCGACATTTGTTTCATGTGAGTTCCCACTGTACTTTGATTACTACCCTACCACGACTCAAAGGAGTCATGAAAACAGGTTTTAGTTGTGTACTGTCCTGAGCCACATAGAGGCACTGGTCGATTGTCAGGGATTCTTCTCTCCTGGTATTAGGAGTCTATGTTGCGCTGTGTTTAGTTGGCTATCAGCAAAAATTTTTGGCCATGGTGGATGAGATTTACTGATAGTTGATTGTTCCCGCCAAAAATTTCTGCGCAAAAGAGCCCAAGGTATCAAATGGCAGCGATACGCTTAAGAAAATATGAACCAGTATATTCCGGACTGTATTTTGACAAACTCCCGAAAGAGAAACAGCTAAATTCTGATGGTATCGAAAGTGTCTCAAAAAATCCTTCGATTTGATATATTATGGGCCTTATAATTCATCCAGGATAAAAAGTTATGAGCAAATGTTTTCCCCACTCAGAGCAAAGCTCTGTTCAAGTCTTGAAATTCAAAATAAAACTGCGCTTCATAAAGCACTAACGCCAAGAGCGCCAGCGCTGAGAGTCAAAGACTTTGACTAGTGCACCATGTGCAAAGCACGTGTGCACAAGCGCTAAGAGCGCTGCGCTCTAACAAGCGCACCATGGGCAGAGGGCATAAGCGCTAGCGCTGGAACTAAATGTTCCTCACCGTTGGATCAAATATCCAACGGATATGATTAAATCATCAATTAACAAGAATGAAATTCTGTTGAATCTTTCCAAACAGAAAAGATTGTGCCCTGAATTTGGAACACCGTTAGATCAATGATCCAATGGTGATTAAAAATCACTAAAATATAGAACAAATTCTGTAAGGAGGAAAGATTTCTCAATCTTATTAAAACAAGAAGATTATCTTCTGTAAACCAGAAGCCCTTGGATCAAAGATCCGACGGTGGGGAAATTCCCAAAACAATTAGAGAATAAATCTCTTTAACTGATTGAACAAATCAGCTTGCCCTATATAAAGGCCCCAAGACTTCAGGTCTTGTACAGAGGTAACCCCCCATAAACTTTGAGAAAAATCTCAAGAAGAAGAGCCAAGCTTTCAAGAAAGAAGATTTTTTTCCTTCAAGGTAAAAAGAATGATGATGAACAAAGAGATGAAATCATCTCGTAACTAAAAAGAAGAATTCTCTTCTTAAAAGATCATATATCTACAAAGACCAAGGTCTTTTATAAAGAGATCAAAAAGATCTCATCATAAAACAAAGAAGTATTTACTTCACAGATCATAGATCTGTAAGACAAATTGACTTTCACAAAAGAGATTATGAACATCTCATTATAAGGGGGGAGGGATTATTCAATTCTCTTAGGATCACAGATCCATAAAGGCAAAGATTTTCATCAAAAGAGATTGAAATATCTCGTATAAACTAAGAACTTTGTTCTTAAAATCTTGAGACAAAGTCTCTTATCAAAAAGAAGATAATCTTCAGAGCGCAAATTTAACCTAAGAAGAGCCTTAGCGCTCCTGATTTAAAAGTGCCTTAGTGCTCTTCATCTAGCGCAAAGCGCTGAAGTGCAATAACACTTCAAACACAGCGCATTGCGCTCATTCGCAAGCGCTTAGCGCTAAGCGCGCTATGTGCTCCACACGTGTTCGCTGCATTACTAAAACCGCTCTGCGCTCATTATATGGCATCGGCGCCAAACGCCCCAACGCTTCAACTAAAAACGCATCAGCACTTCACATCTAATGCAATGCGCTAAGTGCATCTGCGCTCTTCATTTAGCGCAAAGCGCATTAGCGCTTCATATCTGGCGCAAAGCGCTAAGCGCATTAGCACTTTAACCATAGCGTCCGGCGCTCATTGACTGGCGCTAGTGCCAAGCGCCCCACATGCTCTTATGTGCGCTTGGGCAGAACATAAATTGTTCTTTAATAAGCCCAGAGCTATGATGAATGCTCAGCATTCAATGAAAGACAGAAATACTGTCAGAACTCTAATGCTCAGCATTATTAAAAGGACTGAGCCCAAACAAATGCTTAACAGCCCAAAATAAATGTTAAACATTTTGACTTGATTGGACTTAGCCCAAGACTGGCCATAAGTTCTCAATTCAGATATAACTGAGCCCATGTGCTCATAATCCAATTAATTGATCTTAGTCCCAAATTGGACTACAGATTTCCCAATTAACATTGGTTCAAGGGTACATCTCTTCACTCCTCTGATATTTGTCGTTGTAATCCTTCAACGTCTTCAGAGAGGTGACGGGTCCCGATAACCAATCATTCCACGGACTGTGGGGTCTTTAAGCCCATGGACTATGATGTCCTTAACCTCGGACTGTGGGGTCCCTTTAAACCCACGGACTATGATGTCCTTAACCTTGGACGACTATGTTCTTAAACTGGTAATTGACCGCAAAGTCCCTAAACTAAAACAATAGAGCCCAAATGCTCTTTTGTTGGATCTAAATGATCCTGTTAAGTAGATCTTAGTCTAAAATTTGACTAACGTATCCTTAACAAATGGTTAAGTTGACCTTAGTTTAAAATTAGACCAACGTGTCCTTAACAAATTGTTAAGTTGATCTTAGTCTAAAATTAGACTAACGTATCCTTATCAAACGTTTAAGTTGATCTTAGTCTCAAATGAGACTAGCGTATCCTTAAACCTAAACCAAAACCCAAATCTAAGAAAATACGGATTTGGACTAATCGACGCCCTACGGGCGACAACATAAATTAGTCTCCGTATACAATCCACGGGCAACCAAAAACGAAACAAACACACACGACAAGAAGTGACCATCTGGAGAAAGAGAAAGTGGTTACCGCGATGCGGTAGCGTAATTAACTGCAGGGGATTGCGCCTGCAGGGAATAGCGTCCCCACAATCAAAAACCCTTCAAATGAGGGGGAATCTGATGAAGTCTGCTACATCGGCCGCATCCGTTTAAACCTTCGATACATGGTGCCATAAATCAACTTGGCATCTTCGGAGAGGTAGACGGATAGCACCAATTAGCATCTGCCCCCAAATTCAGGCAAGACGGACCTACGCGGTCGCGTCCCCGTATTTCGGAGGGGAACAGATTCTGGCACGCCCGGTGGGACATTTTCCTCTTTCCACTCCACTCTTCGTGTGTCGTGTTCACGAACGAATCGCGGTTTGCTATGGTTGCCCTTGGGATCGAGATACCAAGATTTGGTGTCTTTCTCCGTGCAGAAAACAGAAGATCAATGGCTTCAAACTGCACTAACTGCAACTGCAACTCTCGCTCCGTCCTGTCCGGAGGAGTGACTTACGGGCCCCAAGCGGCCTTCATCTTCGCTATGCCGGTGGAACAGGTGACTCAGGCCACCACTAGGCTATTCTTCGGGAACATGATCCCACCAATGAGCTTCAACGCCCTATTACCGTCGCAAGAAGCTCCGAAGAAGTCGGTCTTTGATCGGCTTATAACTACCGCGGCCCCTCTCAGCGGGTCGCCCAAATCCAGTGCCTTAGTTTTCAACAGACTGGGCCAAAGCTCATGTAGGTTTGTGAAGAAGCCTGCGATACCAGAAAGGGTTATCCCGAAAAGGATAGCCATTCCTGCTCCTGAAGTCGTCAAGGCAGATTCTCCTGCTAAAGGGTCGGTCTTCACAAGACTGACCGTTTCAGCTACTACTCCACGCGAAGTCACGAAGGCTGCTTCCCCTGTTCGAAAGTCGGCCTTCGCAAGACTGACTATCCCCTCTCAACGGATGTCAGTCTTCGGCCGGCTAGTGCCAATAACAGCCTCTCCTCAAAGCAGGGGACATGAGGAAGCTCATCCAACAGCGGAGGTAATCCAGGCCGCACGACATGCTCGACGTTGCCACTGGCACCGAGTGAGGAAAGATAGGGGCAATTCCCTTTCTGGATTGACTCCGCCGGCTCCAATGGTGGAATTTGATGCTGCTGTTCCAACTGGGAATAGCTTTGAATTACTTAACAGGGTACACAGGAATTCGCCAACTGCTGTGCTGAAAAGATCTCCTCCACTAATGGAAAACGCTACAAAGACAAAGCTAGAGCAACCCCCTCAGCGGCTGTCCTTTAAAATTTATAAAGTTTGGCGACAGGTCCAGGACTCCGTGGTAGATCAAGACTATCCCAACAGACAGAAAAAGATGAAGGTTTGGCGAGAAGAGGATAATCCTGTCAAGCCACAGAAAGCGACAGCTACTTTGGGTGCCCACTGTAACGGCCCCCTCAATCTCGACCGCTCATAAAAGAAGGAGGCCGGAGAAAGTCCCCGTGTCCGCAACGAACCTCAAGGGCACTGAATCTAAACGCCCCAAGTCTGGGGGCATGGTGGTGCACACTGTTTATATGGCATCCGGAAAAGAGGATAGCCGTATCTCTATTGGCCATCGACCACTCACCAGATCTGTAACAAAGGTCCAGGAGCAACAACAGAAGCTCCAGGAAATGTTAACACAGATGGAAACACTCACTGGGCCAAAAGAAAGCCCAGAGACATCGTCAGAGCAGCGTCATGAACAAGAAACTGATGCTGAGTTCCTTCGCAGAATTCTCGAGAAGAAGGACAAAGAGGCAGCGGAACAAGCGGCCAACATAAAACGAATGACGCTTTTATTCCAAGACATGGTCGGGATGATGTTACATCCGGATCCTCCAGCAGAAGGCCCCCCGATTATCCTTGAAGATGACAGAGGGGAGACATCGAACCCTCTTCCGGCTCTGTCAGCAGCCAAGGAGGAGACCATCTCAAAAGCCGTCCTGGATGATTACATCGCTCAGCAGATACGAGTTCATCAGGTGAATGAAGCGGCTGGGCAAATTGTTAAAACTGGACGACCCTATCCGGGTTGGTACGACCAAATAAAGTACCCGCCGGGATACACGATCCCCAAATTGCATGTATATAAAGGAACGGGCAATCCCCACCAGCATGTCGCCCAGTTCAGGGCTCTATGCGGCAACACGGGAGGTGATGATAAACTTCTTCTTCGCCAATTTGTTCGCAGCTTGTCGGAGACGACGTTCAAGTGGTATTCTGAACTTCCAAATGACTATGTCAAGACATTTGCGGAGATGGAGCTGCTGTTACACAGAGATTTGCAAGCGCTAGCGAGCATACCCCGATCACCGCATTTATTAACGCCAGGGTAAAGCCAGGGGAAACATGGGTTCAATATGCAATACGATAGCGGACCCTATGGTCGAAATGCGAACAACGAATAGAGGAAGCTCCTGCAGTGGGCATGTTTATGGGAACCCTCGATCCTCAGGCGACCATATCCTAATTCATGATGTTTTTCAAGCCGACCACCTTCCAGGCCTTGATCGACAAGCTGGCCCAAATGGACCAGATGGGCCATAGACTGTCCTCCTCAAAAACGGATCCTCGGAATGAGAAGGGGAAAGGGAAAGCAACCTTTGTTGCCAACGCTCAACAACAACTGAGTGGCCCGAGACCGGTTGTTCGCCAAAGCAACAAGCGGCGATCCCTCGATGAGAAGTTGAGACATCCTTACTCGTTTCCCCGGGATAAAACAAGGAAATTTTTTGAACTGGCAGTGCGCAATGGGCACATTACTCTACCGGAGTCTAGACACCCACCTAAACCGAACGATGTCAACAATCCCAATTACTGCCCCTACCACCGAGTATTGGGCCATCCGATCGAAGACTGCCGCGTCTTCAAAAATTGGGTTGAAGACCAATACCAACAGGACAAGTTCGCGCTATCAGGAAACTGGAAAGTGAATCCGCCACAACAGCACACTCCTAAAAGGGTGGACATACCGGGGGCATCGTGCTCTTTTATAGAAGAAGCTCCATGGGAGGTCGCTCTTTCAGCCAAGATGAAAAGAATGCTGAAGGATCTTCACACATGCCCGGCAATCAGGTGGAAAACCCCGCTAGAGACTGAGATCATTGAGAGAATGCTAAAACCGCGCCGGATGCTGAGAATTGGTAGCGATGGTCAAAACGCTCAGGCCCAGCCATCAAAGTCTTCAAAGAAGAAGAAAAAGCCCGTGAAGCCTGATGACAAGCGCACGGATCTGCAAAAGCATATTGACGCGCTAGAGGAATATAACCAGAAGGCGCGGACCTCGGTCACACTCCAAGAATTTCTCAACAATATCCTTGAGAGCGGAGATAACGACAATAACGATGGGGATGACTCGTCAGAAGAATGTGAGGACGATGTGGCAAGTTGCCACATGGTCTCTCATTCGGCGTTAACTAACGAAGAAGCTCACTCGGCGATAGAAGACAGCATAAAAGAGCTGGGGGCAGGATCGAAGCCAAAACCGTTGGAACCGTCTGACGAGATGATCGACTTGCTACTGAACGAAGCCCGTCAGAAAAGGAAAGCCAATCGAGAGCGCGAACTGGCTATATTCGAAAAAGCCAAACGCCGACGACTGAATGAAAAGGTCGAGGCACCCCAACTGGATCGATGCATCCCTATCGTCAGCAAAAGCAAGCTTAAAGTAAGAAAACGATTCGCTAGAGCCTTGTCAATAGGAATGAAGTTGCCCTCTTTCAGAGGAAATTCTCCTAGCAGTATACATCTTGATAAAGAGGACATACATCATAACTTCTGCTTATACCATCAGAGGATTGCACACCCTACCGAGGAGTGCATAGCCTTTAAAAACTGGTTGCAGGGATATGTTGCCCACCGACAACATGTTCAACGAGTGAAGCGCAAGGCTCGTCGGGAATAGAAAAGCATGACAGATGAGTGCAAAAGAGCCGCTGGAAACTGTCACATAGTCGACACCAAGGGATCGCAAGTTATCACCTTTGGAAGTAACTCTGACGAAGAAATCGCCCTCAGCCCTCTTTTCAAGGAATCCACATCCGACACAAAAGATGCGAAGATTTGCGAGAAAATATAGCTGCGTAATCGTACGTTGCCCGAAAAATCTCGGACCTATGACCGAAACGTCGTTAAACTACTACCAACCTGCGCCGTTCCCAGGCTGACGCGGTGTTAAAAAAAAGGTATGTCCACAAGCGAAATGGGCACAGATGAAAACCCGAAAGGGCTCCGTGAGTAAAAACAGCAGGGTTACCGGCGAGTTTTGTGAAAACCCGAAAGGGCGCAGTCTCGTTAAAAGACACTTGCAAGGTCCTCTCGACCCTGTAATGAGAAACCACCTGCGTGAGATCCTTACGACTCACAAAAGCGAAACACACTTAGGGATCCCTACGATTCCTAAGGAGAAATTGCACTTGCGAGATCCTCGCGACTCGTAAGGAGAACCCTATTATGAGACCCTCACGGCTCATAAAATTCAAAAGCCTTAAGCTACAGGGATCTGAACCTGTTCTTAAGCAGTCATAACCCCTGATTTTGCCTTACAAGTGGTTCAATATTGACCCTTGTATACAATCCACGGGCATGAATAAATATTTCCCTAACAAAGTCCCACCAGCGACTAGGGATATGCTCACACGATGAACGACACTTGTATGTCCTCTCGAGTTATAAGGAGAAAACACCCTTGTAAGATCCTTACGACTTATAAGAGAACACACACTTAGGAATCCTCACGATTCCTAAGGAGAAAATGCACTTACGAGATCCTCACGACTCGTAGGGAGAAACACCTTTATGAGACCCTTACGGCTCACGAAGTCAAAAGCCTTAGTCAACGAGATCCTAACCCTATTTTCTAAGCCACCTTTGTTCGACATCGACAAAGGTAAATGATGATTCGCTCCTGGCAATATCCCAGCTTTAGCGATGCTGATGCCTAAATCGGTATCAAATTCTAAGTCCTTTCTTGGCAAATGATGATTTGCTCCTGGCAATATTCCAGTCGCAGCGATGCTGATGCTGAGATTGGCACCAGACTGCAAGTTCCACACTCGCGATAAAAAATCAGCGAGCCAAAAATGCATATGAAATAGCCGAAATGATGGGGCAACTTGCAACGAAATCAGCAAGTAAAAATGTATGCATACAAAAACAGCCGAAATGATTGGGTAACTCGCAATAAAAAGAAGCGAGTAAAAGGAAAAATAGCCGAAATGATTAGGCACCGAGAAAAATAGCCGAAATGATTGGGAAATCACGATTTTCGCGATATAAAAAGCTGAAATGATAGAGCATCGTGGAAAGAATTAAAAAAATGAAAGAATGAAACTTTTTGCCCTACAGGTGAGATCACATCGATCCCTGTATACAATCTAGGGGCATAAACAAAGAAGGGAACCATATCGTCCCACCAGGCTTCGTCGAAGCGAAGCCAAGTCTTGACGGTTCATAGACAACCTAGAGACGAACTCGATATTTGTCGCAATATTGCAGACACAATGTCAACAAACGAAGCGAAGGAAGATCCCTAGCTTCAGGGTCTCGACGTCAACATCGACAGCCTAGAGATCACCAACGGCGTTTCTCCTTACTCCAGCAGGATGCAGATACGACGTCAACAAACGACCCCAGGGTCAAAACAACGAAACCATGGCAAATTCCCTAGTTCCAAATCTCGACGGTTCATAGATAGCCTAGAGATCACCAACGGCGTTTCTCCTTACTCCAGCAGGAGGCAGATGCGACGTCAACAAACGACCCCAGGGTCAAAACAACGGAACCATGGCAAAGTCCCCTAGTTCCAAATCTCGATGGTTCACAGACAACCTAGATATCATTTACGACGTTTCTCCTCACTCCAACCAGATGCAGACGTGACGTCAACAACTGACCTCAGAGTCGCAACGAAACGAAGCCATGGCAAAGTCCCCTAGTTCCAAATCTCAATGGCCACATCTATAGCTTGGAGACCAACAACGGTGTGCCTCCTCATTCCAGCAGGACACAGATGTTACACCATCAAACGGAGCCATGACATAGTCCCTAGTTCCAAATCTCGACGGTTCACAGACAACCTAGAGAACATCTCAGCATTCGTCTCGTTACACCAGACGCAATGTCAACAATGGCGTTCCTTCGCAGTCCAGCAGGATGCAGATGCAACGTCAACAAAAGACCTCACGGTCGAAACAAAGCGGAGTGACGGCAAAATCCCAGCTCCACCTCAGCATTCGTCTCGTTATAGCAGACGCAATGCCAACAACGGCGTTCCTTTGCAGTCCAGCAGGATGCAGACGCTGCGTCAACAAAAGACCCCATGGTTAAAACAAAGCGGAGTGACGACAAAATCCCAGCTCCACTTCGGCATTCGTCTCGTTGCAGCAGACGCAATGTCAACAACGGCATTCCTTCGCAGTCCAGCAGGATGCAGATGCGACGTCAAAAAAAGACCCCATGGTCGAAACAAAACGGAGTGACGGAAAAATCCCAGCTCCACCTCAGTATTCGTCTCGTTACAGTAGACACAACGCCAAAGCAAATGAACCAAAGGCCAAATTCCTAGTTTCAGGATCTTGACGGTAACTCATATAAAACCTGAAAGACTATCGGAGATCATCCCACACCAGCGCGGAGTGGTTATGACTCATCGGGGCTCCCCAAACTGAGCTTAACCTCAAGCAAAAAGCGGCATGGAAAAATTCCTAACGCTTGCTCTTCCGACGGTCAGACTGCCTAGGAAGATTGCTTGAAGACGTCTTGTCCAGCCCCCGAAGGGATCAGAAACACGACAGTCGCAAGGCTACTCGAACAACAAGATTGCCTATGGAGGAATACATCAGCCAACGCGACGGTACGACAGGCAAAACCCTAGTACCACAGACCCTAACGGACTTCTGTCATAAAGAGCAGAGGTTAACTGTGACGTTAGGATATTCTTGCGAGAATCTCTCGATTTGTCTCAACCCCAGGGAGATCAGTGTCCTTGGCAACCTCCTTGATTTAGGGAAATCAGCGTCCTTGACGATAGCATCTCGATTCGCGTCGACCCGCAGAGAAATCAGCGTCTTTGTAGGAATACCTCGATTCGTTTCAACTCCGAGGAAATCAGTGTCCTTGGCAAAAACCTCGATTCAAGGAAATCAACGTCCTTGACGAGAGCATCTCGATTCGCGTCGACCCGCAGAGAAATCAGCCTCTTTGCAGGAATACCTTGATTCGTCTTAACCCCAGGGAAATCGGTGTCCTTAGCAAAATCTCGATTCAGGGAAATCAACGTCCTTGATGAGAGCATCTCGATTCGCGTCGACCCACAGAGAAATCAGCGTCTTTGTAGGAATACCTCGATCCGTCTCAACCCTAGGGAAATCAGAGTCCTTGGCAAAACCTCGATTCAGGGAAATCGGCGTCCTTGATGAGAGCATCTCGATTCGTGTCGACCCGTAGAGAAATCAGTGTCTTTGCAGGAATACCTCGATTCGACTCAACCCCAAGGAAATCAGTGTCCTTGGCAACCTCCTCGATTCAGGGAAATCAGCGTCCTTGATGAGAGCATCTCGATTCGCGTCGACCCGCAGAGAAATCAGCGTCTTTGCAGGAATACCTCGATTCGTCTCAACCCGTGGAAAATCAGTGTCTTTGGCAACCTCCTTGATTTAGGGAAATTAGTGTCCTTGATGTGAGCATCTCGATTCGTGTCGACCCGCAGAGAAATCAGTGTCTTTGCAGGAATACCTTGATTCGTCTCAACTCCAAGGAAATCAGTGTCCTTGGCAAAACTTCAATTCAAGGAAATCAGCGTTCTTGACGAGAGCATCTCGATTCGCGTCGACCTGCAGATAAATCAGTGTCTTTGCATCGATTCGTCTCAACCATAGGAAAATCAGTGTCCTGGGCAACCTCCTCGATTCAGGGAAATCAGCGTCCTTTATGAGAGCATCTCGATTCGCGTCGACCCACAGAGAAATCAGCGTCTTTACAGGAATATCTCGATTCATCTCAACCCCAGGGAAATTAGTGTCCTTGGCAAAACCTCGATTTAGGGAAATCAGCGTCCTTGACGAGAGCATCTCGATTCGTGTCGACCCACAGAGAAATCAACGTCTTTGCAGGAATACGTCGATTCGTCTCAACCCCAGGGAAATCAGTGTCCTTGGCAACCTCCTCGATTCAGGGAAATCAGCGTCCTTGATGAGAGCATCTCGATTCACGTCGACCCGCAGAGAAATCAGCGTCCTTGACGAGAGCATCTCGATTCGCGTCGAACCGCAGAGAAATCAGTGTCTTTGCAGGAATACCTCGATTTGTTTCAACTCCGGGGAAATCAGTGTCCTTGGAATCTTCCTCGATTCAGGGAAATCAGCGTCCTTGACGAGAGCATCTCGATCGCGTCGACCCGCAGAGAAATCAACGTCTTTGCAGGAAAATTTCGATTCGTCTCAACCCCAGGGAAATTAGTGTCCTTGGCAAAAACCTCGATTCAGGGAAATCAGCGTCCTTGACGAGAGCACCTCGATTCGCGTCGACCCGCAGAGAAATCAGTGTCTTTGTAGGAATACCTCGATTCGTTTCGACTCCAGAGAAATCAGCGTCCTTGGCAAATACCTCGATTTAGGGAAATCAGCGTTCTTGACAAGAACATCTCGATTCGCGCCGACCCGCAGAGAAATCAGTGTCTCTGCAGGAATATACGACGTCAGCAAAGCGGAGCCACGGCAAAGTTCCCAGTTCCATGACTCGGCGGTACACAGACAAACCAAAGTCAACCCTCGACCTCACTGTTGAGGCAATGCTTTGACTCAGGAGTAGGTCAGCTCATCAATCACTTACGAGTCCTCTCGATTTGTAAGGAAGAAAATTCTCTTGTGAGATCCTTACGACTCTCAAGAGAAAACACAGTTAGGAATCCTCACGATTCCTAAGGAGAAAATACATTTACGAGATCCTTTCGACTCATAGGGAGAAAAGCCTTTGTGAAACCCTCACGGCTCATAAAATTGAAAAGTCTTAGGCAGCAGATCTGAACCTGTTTCTTAAGCCATCGCTTCTTATCTCGATTCAGGGAAATCAGCGTCCTTGGCGATAACCTCTCGATTCGTTTCGACCCGCAAGGAAATCAGTGTCTTTGCGAGAATCTCTCGATTCGTCTCAACTTGTGAGAAATTAGTGTCCCTACGCATAAAGAAAATTCTCATATGGGATCCTTACGATTCTCAAGAGAAAACGCACTTAGGAGTCCTCACGACTCCTAAGGAGAAAAGACACCTACGAGATCCTCACGACTCGTAGGGAGAAAAGCCTTTGTGAGACCCTCATGACTCATAAAATTGGAAAGTCTTAGACAACAGATCCTAACCCCGTTTCCTAAGCCATCTCTACCTTATAAAGTGTTCAAGATGAACTGTTATCTACCATCTATGGGCCATACTTGCCAAAGCTACATGCCACTGAAATGGAGAAGTTTCTCATGAGCCTATAAACTACTTCACGCCAGAGTAAAACATAAATAAATAGAAGGGTGCGGCTCATGGAGCAGAGGGTTTGGAACTATATCCCTTAAGAGTCGAGATTTGAGTCAATGATAAATGACGACGCTTGTCTCCTCTCGTTATCTTCTCAGTTCAAGATTCTGAAAATTATATACCAACCCGAAACTGGTCATACGCTATAAATAACTCTGCACTACTTCACCCACGTACATACTTACGTGGGCAAAGTAGTGGGGGGGCATTTGTTCCCGCAAAAAATTTCTGCGCAAAAGAGCCCAAGGTATCAAATGGCAGCGATACGCTTAAGAAAATGTGAACCAGTATTTTCCGGGCTGGATTTTGACAAACTTCCGAATGAGAAATAGATAAATTCTGATTATATTGAAAGTGTCTTGAAAAATCTTTCGATTTGATATATTATGGGTCTCATAATTCATCCGGGATCAAAAGTTATAGGCAAATGTTTTCCCCAATCAGAGCAAAGCTCTGTTCAAGTCTTGAAATTCAAAATAAAACTGTGCTTCATAAAGCACTAACGCCAAGAGCACCAGCGCTGAGAGTCAAAGACTTTGACTAGTGCACCACGTGCAAAGCACGTGTGCGCTAGCGCTAAGAGCGCTGCGCTCCAAGTAGCGCACCATGGGCAGAGCGCATAAGCGCTAGCGCTGGAACTAAATGTTCCTCACCGTTGGATCAAATATCCAACGGATATGATTAAATTATCAATTAACAAGAATGAAATTCTGTTGAATCTTTCCAAACAGAAAAGGTTGTGCCCTGAATTTGGAACACCGTTGGGTCAATGATCCAATGGTGATTAAAAATCACTAAAATATAGAACAAATTCTGTAAGGAGGAAAGATTTCTCAATCTTGTTAAAACAAGAAAATTATCTTCTGTAAACCAGAAGCCCTTGGATCAAAGATCCGACGGTGGAGAAATTCCCAAAACAATTAGAGAATAAATCTCTTTAACTGATTGAACAAATCAGCTTGCCCTATATAAAGGCCCAAGACTTCAAGTCTTGTACAGAGGAAACCCCCCATAAACTTTGAGAAAAATCTCAAGAAGAAGACCCAAGCTCTCAAGAAAGAAGATTTTTTTTCTTCAAGGTAAAAAGAATGATGATGAACAAAGAGATGAAATCATCTCGTAATTAAAAAGAAGAATTCTCTTCTTAAAAGATCATAGATCTACAAAGACCAAGGTCTTTTATAAAGAGATCAAAAAGATCTCATCATAAAATAAAGAAGTACATACTTCACAGATCATAGATTTATAAGACAAATTGTCTTTCATAAAAGAGATTACATCTCATTATAAAGGGAGGAGGAGAATTATTCAATTCTCTTAGGATCATAGATCCATAAAGGCAAAGCCTTTCATCAAAAGAGATTGAAATATCTCCTATAAACTAAGAACTTTGTAGTTAAAATCTTGAGACAAATTCTCTTATAAAAAAGAAGATAATCTTTAGAGCGCAAAGTTAACCTAAGAAGAGCTTTAGCGCTCCTGATTTAAAAGTGCCTTAGTTCTCTTCATCTAGCGCAAAGCGCTGCAGTGCATTAGCACTTCAAACACAGCGCATTGTGCTCATTGGCTAGCGCTCAGCGCTAAGCGCGCCACGTGCTCCTCACGTGTTCGCTGCATTACTAAAACCGCTCTGCGCTCATTATATGGCATCAGCGCCAAACGCCCCAATGCTTCAACTAAAAGCGCATCAGCGCCCCACATATAGTGCAAAGCGCTAAGTACATCTGCGCTCTTCATTTAGCGCAAAGCGCTAAGCGCATCTGCGCTTCATATCTGGCGCTAAGCGCATTAGCGCTTTAACCATAGCGCCCTGCGCTCATTGACTGGCGCTAGTGCCAAGCGCGCCACATGCTTTTATGGTCGCTTGGGCAGATCATAAATTGTTCTTTAATAAGCCTAGAGCTATGATGAATGCTCAGCATTCAATGAAAGACAGAAATACTGTCAAAACTCTAATGTTCAGCTGTTAGTGTATATGCCCTAGAGGCCATTACCGTATCATACTAGTTTGTATATTACATAATGGAAACTTGGGATATTCACCTTTGTATAGACAATCTTGCTCAAAATAGTAGTATGCTACTTGGTTTGTTTCTACTTCAATGTGTGTACATGTGTTTCTTTTAACATACCGCCTATACACATTAGTGGAGCCCTTAGGATCTTTGCTTGATTACCAGCGTTGTGATGGCAGTCACACTCGTGGGGGCTGGGTAATCCACAAGCACATCCTTATGCAGGTCCCTAGTCGTAGGACTATCGAGACAGGGCATCGATACTCCGGAGTAGACTAGCGTATGCGCTTTTCATTCCAGCAGGGGAGACGGTCTGTCCCACAGCCGTCAGTAAGTCCTACTTGATATAGTATGTGGGTGCTCGTTAGGTTACGAGTACACTGGACATGACTCGTCGGGAACTATTGGTTGGTACTATACCTATCGTCAGTTATCAGTTCCCAGGTGACATGAGTACAACTTAGTCCGCTGACTTGACACTGTCACTTCGTCTCGAGTGTGTTCCCACTGTACTTTGATTACTACCCTACCACGGCTTAAAGGAGTCATGCAAACAGGTAGTAGTTGGGTGCAGTCCCGAAGCACTTGGAGGCAGTGACGGTTAGATATGATTCGTCTCTCCCGGTATTGGGAGTTGATATCATGCTGTGTCTAGGAGAGCCATTACACATAGTCGTCCCTGGCCAGGGCAAGCGAGATACACTGGTAGGTTTCCAGTGTTGTCTCAGGGTGTTCTGGGATACACTCCGACACGACTTGTACCGCTATTAAGGGACTGACGTTTACCACCCCCTAGGCCCGCCATGCGATATTCTCAGACGAACAGACCGGACTGTACGCAGATTGTCACATTCAGGCTCAGTAGGAGTTCAGATGGGTTTCACCTCATCCGTCTTCTTATCGGCATCTACCTGGGGGCCGTTACGCATAGCTAGTGCTGCTTACGGTCTGTGGTTAAACCCACTGCCAGCGCAGTGTCGAGTCTTTAGAGTTCCACACAGAAAGCTATTCGCCTTTAGGCAAAAAGAGTAGAGGTCGCATGGTTTTGCGACAGGGTTCGGTCACATCCATGCACTTGTGCACGTTTAGTGTCCGGGCGGTTATCACTAGCGGGCTTTGGTTTAAGCCAGATCCTAGTGTACATTTTTGGATTGGTTTTATCTCGTTTGTATTCGTGTTCCTCAGAACGCGGATGCGGGTGTGTATGCACTGTTGACAGAGACAGAGACAGAGGATTCTCATTAGGGTTGTTGACTGTTGACTTTTGCTAAACCCTAATGAGAATAAGAAATATGATTAATGATAATATTAATTAAGTATTATTGTGCCATGGTTGGGTTGAAAGGTTGACTTTGTTGACTTGTTGAATTAGTTGACCGGTTGACTAGGTTGGACTTGTTGACCATCATCATGACAATGGCTATCATTTCTTGGCATTGACCTTTGCTTGCTTGTTTGTTCACAAATTGCATTTAATGCATGAAATGATATTGCTATTTGATATGATAACAACCATCACATAATACTCAATTATTATTATTTGTTATGATTATTTTTGTGTTATGAGAGCATGGGTGGAAAAAGGTTTACTCATTCTATCATTCTCATTCTCTCTCATCCTCAAGCTCTCCCTCTTCCTCTTGCTCTCTCTCTAGCTCAAGGAAACTCCCTCTCATGAGTTGAGAACCATTTCCTTAGAGATAAAACCCAAAACAGTTCTCTACTCATCCTAGTATACATGGTATAGCAAACCAAGTGTTCTAGTTTCCTCTAGATTGAGGTTGGAGCCAAAGGTAGAAGCTTTCAGGTGGATCCATCTTCGGCACAAGGAGACGACGAGGAGAGAACCATCCGACCACCACAAGGAGTCGAAGAGAAGGAGTTCAAGTTAAGGTATAACCCCCTAACCGAGTAGGTAAAACTCCTAGTTAGGTTGTTAGATAGTTGTTTAACAAAGATCCGTATTTTGAGTCCATGTTACCCCCAAAGAAAAATCGTTTTTCACCATTTCCGCAACCCCGAAGAACTGGGGACGGGTAATGTGGACTTACAGTGGTATCAGAGCCTAGTTAAACACTATCTAACATGTTAGCAAAGTAATTAGAAGTTCGATCGGAGAAAAAATCACAAAACACGCCCGAAATGTAAGCTTTCTGCCGATTTTTTTCTGTTCAAAAATTAATTAATCTTACACTAAAAATCGGCTCAGGCTTTTTAAAGAACACTGGAGAAAATTGGTCTACTAACTCGGTCAACACGCCGCGGAACCGCGGCTAGAGCTTGCTTTGAGTTAACTCGGTTGTGGGTCCATTTTCCTGCAGTGTTCTTATAGAGGTATTTTAGGATTTTTGGAATATGATTTTTCTGCCCAGATTTTCAAGAAAGCAAAATTTGTTTTTGGGGTTTAAAAATCCGTATTTTGATCGAACTTCTAAAGAGTTTAGCTAACGGGTTTATATCTATGATGTGATATATGTATTGAACGTCTGCTAATCTCTATACGTCGATTAGTGGGGGTTATACATATCTGTGATCTGTAATGTTGATGGTATGTGTATATGAATTCATTGGATTGTCGCGGATGAATAGCCGGGGGGTTGTGAGATGATAGTTTTCTTTATCTTTCAATTCATGTAATATGTAAATTGATGTAATATTATTTGTATGGCCGCACATCCGGGATGAGGTTGTAGCCGTCATTGTATAATTTCTTTTTACTGTTTTTGCTCCTAGGATAGACCCATGGAGGGGGTGCACAAACTACCGGGTACCTCGAAGTGCCGAGTGGCCTACTCACGTTGTTGAGGGAGGTTGCTTCACTTCGAGTATTTGGCGGGTAGTTTGCCGCACCGTAGGGGTCTAGGGTGGGGTATTGGCTATTCACCGCGACCGTGTAATCCGCTTTTCGTTACAGGCTCGTACGGAATGCGGATTCCTAGTATATCCAATGTGTTCATCTGTGATCTGGAATGACTATCATTGCATCTGACGAATGTATATATCTATATATGATATCTATTTAGGCGTTGCTTATATTTTGCATCCGCGCTAGTCCAGCCCCCGCTCCGTCGTTAGTTAAGTAACCTAACGGGTAATGTCGGGGGCCCGTGGCGAATGCGGATGGCATAAGCGTACGTCATATTTTCTTTGTTTTCTGCAATGGTAGGATTAAATGATGGGACGCATTAAAATTAATGCAAGAAAATAAACCAAGTAAAAGTCGTTGGAACACTTTAAAAACCACTCGGATCTTTTCAAAAACCAACTTTTAAATGCGGAGCTTGAACCACTCCTTTTAAAAGCTATCTCGTTTCATCGATTATATCAAGTTCACTACGTTCACGGTTTCTCCAAAACCATTCGTAGCCCTCCATCATTTCAGTTAAATATTCGGTAGTATTCAAGCTATGTATTTTGACCTCACGCCAAGGCATAGTGATTGGTAGCTGCCTGATATTTATCTGTTGCATAGATAGAATGCGTTGGTTTGAGACAGTCGCACTGCCATTTTGGCCTACGTCAAGGGTAGGTACGGGTGGGTTCAAATTAACCTGGATAATGATGGGTAGAACTTGACATGTGACTTATGACATTTTGAACTCACGCCAAGGTCATAAGAGCATGGGGCAAAAATCCACATCGGGAGTTTCAAAAGAAACTGAAACTTACTAGCGCTGCATACCATTTGGAGTGTGATGATTCTGGTAGGATTCCTTCAGTTTTGTCACGCGATGATATTTGGATCCCGATCCTACTGTGAGTATATGCTACTCCTCAGGAAATTTCTCACTTAACGATCAATGCTATAAACCAAGTAGGTGTTTAGAAAGGTGTTAGCGGGGCTACGCCCCCAGGGAAAAGCGGTTATTTAATTAAGGAAATTCGCGAAAGCGTTGGAAAACCTCCCTCGAAGTACCAACACTGGCCTGGATGAACGGTTAAGCAAGTATTGTACGGTGAGATTGATCCCGACTAATTCTTCCTTTTTGGTTTGAGGAGGGATTCGAGAAACAGTGGGAGCCATCCTGTTTAGACAAACTAAAAACCATTCTAAACTTGCAAGAGCATCATGCTGAGTGTTTCTTCTCTCTCTCTCCTAATTGCAGTGACCAATCGTCATGACCGGACTTAAGTTACTTCTAGATAAAAACATACTGACAGGGCCAAACTACAAAGATTGGCTCAGGAATGTCGAAATGGCAATCACTTATGACAAGTTGGGGTATCTCCTTACCACCAAAGCTTCCCCTGTCCCGGGTCCCACCTCCAGCGTCGCAGATATAGAAATCCGTAAGACATGGGAGATCGACTGCACGAAGTCCAAGTGCCTCGTGCTTGCCTCTATGGACAATGAACATCAGAGGAGGCACGCGAATATGGACCTGGAATCCATATTTCTTCATACAAAAGAACTGTATGGAGAGCAATCCCGTATCGCCAGATACGAAGTCTCGAAAAAGTTGTTTTTGACGAGATTGGTCGTCGGATCATCGGTAGCGGAACACGTGCTTAAGATGATTGGCTTCATTGAAGAGCTCGCGGACCTTGGGACCACGTTAGAGGACGAACTCTATACGGACTTGATTCTCCAGTCCCTTCCTTCCACTTACGCCTAGTTTATCCTAAACTTCAACTTGCAAGGAAAAGAGGTTGAACTTCCGGAGCTCCTCAACATGTTGAGGAGTGCAAAGAGCATCCTACAGAAAGGTAGGGAAACATCTACTTTGTTAGTAGGAGGATCTTCCTCTTCTAAGTCCAAGCGAAAGCCAAGGGAAAGAAGAAGAAAGCCCCTACCAAACCAACGGGCGGTGTTAGTAAAGTGGATACGAAGGGAAAGACAAAGGCAACAAAGGTAGCGGGAAAGCTTGTGGGAAAGGAAGAATGCTTTTACTGTCACAAGAGTGGACACTAGAAAAAGGATTGCACGGCTTGGAAGGCCAGAAACCAGGATCTGAAGCAAGTTGCGGCTTCAGCTTCAGGTGTGTATGTTATTGAAAACTGTCTTTCAATAAACTCTACTTTCTGGGTATTTGATACCGGATCAGGATCTCATATCTGTAATTCTTTGCAGGCACTGAGAAGGCGTAGGGTTTTGAAGGCAAGTGATATGACCCTCAGAGTTGCAAACGGAGCTGGCATGGATGCTGAGTCCGTGGGGGACTATCACCTGGGAATGTCAGATGGACATGTTTTGGTTTTGCGTGATTGTTATTTTGTACCCAATGCAACCTGTAATATCATATCTGCATCTTTATTATCTAAAGAAGGTTATGAATTTGCATTTTAATGTTGTGAACATTCACCTTAATCAAGTTTTGATTGGGTCGGGTACATTAAACAATGGTATATACGTATTAAACCAACCACAGATTTTCAATGTCCAGAATACACACAAAAGAAAGTCTCCGGAAACAAATCAGGCTTTCTTATGGCATTGTAGACTGGGTCACATCAATGTGAGAAGGTTGACGAAGTTACATACAGAAGGATATTTGGATCCGTTCGAATGTCAATCATATGCAACTTGTCAATCCTGTCTCAAAGGAAAGATGACAAAGACTCCGTTCACTGGACACGGAGTAAGAGCGAGCGAGCTCTTGGGACTCGTACACAGCGACGTGTGCGGTCCAATGTCTACGCATCTGCGAAGTGGTTATTCTTACTTCATTACTTTTACGGATGAGTTTTTAAGGTACGGATATGTTTTCTTAATGAAACATAAATCCGAAGCCTTTGGAAAATTCCTGGAATATAAGAATGAAGTAGAAAAACAAACAGGCAAAAGTATCAAGACACTGAGATCTGATCGAGGTGGTGAATACTTAAGTGCCGAGTTCCTGGATTACTTAAAAGAGAATGGAATTCTATCTCAGCTTACTCCTCCGTACACTCCGCAACATAACGGTGTATCGGAGAGACGGAACCGAACCCTATTGGATATGGTACGGTCCATGATGAGTAACACTGAGTTGCCGCGATCATTCTGGGGATATGCTCTAGAATCAGCTGCATACCTTTTGAACCGAGTTCCAACTAAGACTGTGCCTACCACACCATATGACATATGGAGTGGGAAGAAACCCTATTTTCAATATCTGAAGATCTGGGGATGTCCAGCTTTTGTCAAAAAGCAGCATGTGGACAAACTCGAGGCACGCTCAGTACTGTGCAAGTTTGTGGGATACCCAAAGAACTCCAGGGGATATCTCTTCTATTACGCAGAGGAACAAAAGGTCTTTGTTTCTCGTAATGCCCACTTTCTGGAACACCAGTTCTTAGAAAAGGAAATAAGTTGGAGCGCAATAGAACTGTAAGAAATTCCAGAACCACAGATTATTACTGAAAGCTTAGTAGAATCAGAGGGTTCAAAAGAACAGGACATTGCTACGCCGCTCCGCAGGAGTAGTAGGTAGTCTCATCCACCCGAGAGATGCTACGGTTTTCTCATAGACAGGGATAGAGAGGATTGCATCATTGATAGTGATGAGCCTACTAGCTTCTAGCAGGCCATTCAGAGTGCTGACTCAGTAAAATGGCTGGATGCAATGCGGACCGAAATGGAGTCCATGTACACCAACAAAGTATGGATTTTGGACATTGCTCCAGATGGGGTAAAACCCGTAGGATGCAAGTGGATCTTCAAGAAGAAGATTGGTGTAGATGGATAGGTTGAGACCTATAAGGCTAGACTTATTGCAAAGGATTTTCGTCAAAGACCTGGTTTGGACTATGACGAGACCTTTTCTCCAGTGGCTATGCTGAAATCCATTCGGATCCTTCTTTCCATCGCTGCCTTCCACGATTTTGAGATTTGGGAGATGGACATAAAGACCGCCTTTCTAAACGGAAATTTAGAGGAGTGTGTCTATATGGACCAGCCAGAGGGTTTCATTCAGAGTGGGAGCAGCAGAAAGGTGTGCAAGTTGCTTAAGTCCATCTATGGACTAAAGCAGGCATCGCGGAGTTGGAACATCTGCTTTAATGAGAAAGTCAAAGAATTTGGCTTTATCAAACATCCAGATGAACCATGCATCTATAGTGGATATGTAGCAAGAACTGTCGTATTCCTCGTATTATACTTGGATGAAATTCTTTTGATAGGAAATGACATTCCTATGCTACAATCTGTCAAGGGATTCTTGTCACACAGGTTCTCCATGAAAGACCTGGGTGATGCCACTTACATTCTGGGGATCCGAATCCATCGTGATAGATCCAAGAGGATGTTAGTACTTTCGCAGTCCAGGTACATCGACACCATACTGAAAAGATTCAGTATGGAAGATTCCAAGCGCGGTAATCTGGCAGCTTGTCATGGGATCACCCTCTCCAAAGAGATGTCTCCTAAGACTGATTTGGAAAGGGATCGCATGTCTATTATACCCGACGCTTCTGCGGTAGGCTCTATAATATATGCGATGTTGTATACCAGACCGGATGTAGCTTATGCACTGAGTGTGGTAAGCCGGTATCAGTCAAACCCTGGGGAGAAACACTGGATAGCGGTAAAGAACATTCTCAAGTACCTGATAAGGACTAAGGAGATGTTCTTGGTGTATGGCGGAAAAGACCTCCAGATCGAGGCCTTTGCTGACTCCAGCTTCCAGAGTGATAAGGATGATTCCAAGTCCATGTCGGGTTTTGTCTTTACCGTCAATGGAGGGGCGGTGTGTTGGAAGAGTTCCAAACAGGAAACCGTTGCTGACTCGACGATGGAAGCGGAATACATCGCTTCTACTGATGCCGCAAAAGAAGCCGTCTGGATGAGGAAGTTCTTAACAGAACTTCAGGTGGTTCCGTCCATTGTTGATCCAATACCTCTGTATTGCGACAACAATGGGGCTATAGCTTTAGCGAAGGAACCCAGGTCCCATCAGAAGTCCCGACACATCTTGAGGCGGTATCACCTGATCAGGGAGATCGTGGATCGCCAGGAGATCGAGGTTCGGAGGGTTGCTACGGAAGATAACACTGCAGATCCATTCATGAAGGCCTTACCCCAGACTCAGTTCGAGCGGCTGATCGAGATGATAGGTCTTCGATACGCCAGTACATGGCCTTAGTGCAAGTGGGAGATTGTTAGTGTATATGCCCTAGAGGCCATTACTGTATCATACTAGTTTGTATATTACTTAATGGAAGCTTGGGATATTCACCTTTGTATAGACAATCTTGCTCAAAATAGTAGTATGCTACTTTGTTTGTTTCTACTTCAATGTGTGTACACGTGTTTCTTTTAACATACCGCCTATACACATTAGTGGAGCCCTTAGGATATTTGCTTGATTACCAGCGTTGTGATGGCAGTCACACTCGTGGGGGCTGGGTAATCCACAAGCACATCTTTATGCAGGTCCCTAGTCGTAGGACTATCGAGACAGGGCATCGATACTCCGGAGTAGACTAGCGTATGCGCTTCTCATCCCAGCAAGGGAGACGGTCTGTCCCACAGCCGTCAGTACGTCGTACTTGAGATAGTATGCGGGTGCTCGTCGGGTGCTCGTTAGGTTACGAGTACACTGGACAGGACTCGTCGGGAACTGTTGGTTGGTACTATACCTATCGTCAGTTATCAGTTCCCAGGTGACATGAGTACAGCTTAGTCCGCTGACTTGACACTGTCACTTCGTCTCGAGTGTGTTCCCACTGTACTTTGATTACTACCCTACCACGGCTCAAAGGAGTCGTGCAAACAGGTAGTATTTGGGTGCAGTCCCGAAGCACTTAGAGGCAGTGACGGTTAGATAGGATTCGTCTCTCCCGGTATTGGGAGTTGATATCACGCTGTGTCTAGGAGAGCTATTACACATAGTCGTCCCTGGCCAGGGCAAGCGAGATACACTGGTAGGTTTCCAGTGTTGTCTCAGGGTCTTCTGGGCTACACTCCGACACGACTTGTACCGCTATTAGGGGACTGACGTTTACCACCCCTAGGCCCGCCATGCGATATTCTCAGACGAACAGACCGGACTGTACGCAGATTGTCACATTCAGGCTCAGTAGGAGTTCAGATGGGTTTCACCTCATCCGTCTTCTTATCGGCATCTACCTGGGGGCCGTTACGCATAGCTAGTGCCGCTTACGGTCTGTGGTTAAACCCACTGCCAGCGCAGTGTCGAGTCTTTAGAGTTTCACACAGAAAGCTATTCGCCTTTAGGCAAAAAGAGTAGAGGTCGCATGGTTTTGCGACAGGGTTCGGTCACATCCATGCACTTGTGCACGTTTAGTGTCCGGGCGGTTATCACTAGCGGGCTTTGGTTTAAGCCAGATCCTAGTGTACGTTTTGGGATTGGTTTTATCTCGTTTGTATTCGTGTTCCTCAGAACGCGGATGCGGGTGTGTATGCACTGTTGACAGAGACAGAGGCAGAGGATTCTCATTAGGGTTGTTGACTGTTGACTTTTGCTAAACCCTAATGAGAATAAGAAATATGATTAATGATAATATTAATTAAGTATTATTGTGCCATAGTTGGGTTGAAAGGTTGACTTTGTTGACTTGTTGAATTAGTTGACCGGTTGACTAGGTTGGACTTGTTGACCATCATCATGACAATGGCTATCATTTCTTGGCATTGACCTTTGCTTGCTTGTTTGTTCACAAATTGCATTTAATGCATGAAATGATATTGCCATTTGATATGATAACAACCATCACATAATACTCAATTATTATTATTTGTTATGATTATTTTTGTATTATGAGAGCATGGGTGGAAAAAGGCTTACTCATTCTATCATTCTCATTCTCTCTCATCCTCAAGCTCTCCCTCTTCCTCTTGCTCTCTCTCTAGCTCAAGGAAACTCCCTCTCATGAGTTGAGAACCATTTCCTTAGAGATAAAACCCAAAACAGTTCTCTACTCATCCTAGTATACATGGTCTAGCAAACCAAGTGTTCTAGTTTCCTCTAGATTGAGGTTGGAGCCAAAGGTAGAAGCTTTCAGGTGGATCCATCTTCGGCACAAGGAGACGACGAGGAGAGAACTATCCGACCACCACAAGGAGTCGAAGAGAAGGAGTTCAAGTTAAGGTATAACCCTCTAACCGAGTAGGTAAAACTCCTAGTTAGGTTGTTAGATAGTTGTTTAACAAAGATCCGTATTTTGAGTCCATGTTACCCCGAAAGACAAATCGTTTTTCACCATTTCCGCAACCCCAAAGAACCGGGGATGGGTAACGTGGACTTACATCAGCATTATTAAAAGGGCTGGGCCCAAACAAATGCTTAACAGCCCAAAATAAATGTTAAACATTTTGACTTGATTGGACTTAGCCCAAGACTGGCCATAAGTCCTCAATTAAGATATAACTGAGCCCATGTGCTCATACTCCAATTAATTGATCTTAGTCCCAAATTGGACTACAGATTTCCCAATCAACATTGGTTCAAGGGTACATCTCTTCACTCCTCTGATATTTATCGTTGTAATCCTTCAACGTCTTCAGAGAGGTGATGGGTCCCGATAACCAATCATTCCACGGATTGTGGGGTCCTTAAGCCCATGGACTATGATGTCCTTAACCTCGGACTGTGGGGACCCTTTAAACCCATGGACTATGATGTCCTTAATCTCGGACTGTTGGGTCCCTTTAAACCCATGGACTATGATGTCCTTAATCTCGGACTGTTGGGTCCCTTTAAACCCACGGACTATGATGTCCTTAACCTTGGACCACCATGTCCTTAAACAGGTAATTGACCGCAAAGTCCCTAAACTAAAACAATAGAGCCCAAATTCTCTTTTGTAGGATCTAAATGATCCTGTTAAGTAGATCTTAGTCTAAAATTAGACTATGGTATCCTTAACTAATGGTTAAGTTGACCTTACTCTAAAATTAGACTAACGTGTCCTTAACAAATTGTTAAGTTGATCTTAGTCTAAAATTAGACTAACGTATCCTTAACAAACGTTTAAGTTGATCTTAGTCTCAAATGAGACTAACGTATCCTTAAACCCAAACCAAAACCCAAATCTAAGAAAATATGGATTTGGACTAATCCACGCCCTACGGGCGACAAAATAAATTAGTCTCCGTATACAATCCACGGGAAACCAAAAACAAAACAAACACATACGACAAGAAGTGACCATCTGGAGAAGGAGAAAGTGGTTACTGCGATGCGGTAGCGTAATTAGCTGCAGGGGCTTGCGCCTGCAGGGAAGAGCGTCCCCACAATCAAAAACCTTTCAAATGAGGGGGAATCTGACGAAGTCTGCTACATCGGCTGCATCCGTTTAAACCTTCGATACATGGTGCCATAAATCAACTTGGCATTTTCGGAGAGGTGGACGGATAGCACCAATTAGCATCTGCCCCTAGATTCAGGCAAGATGGACCTACGCGGTCGCGTCCCCGTGTTTCGGGGGGGAAACATTGATCAGTAGTATCTCTATTGGTGATGAGCTTGACACAAACACGACTTATCTGGTTAGTAGGGGTCTGACGTTATCCACCCCCTTGACCCGATATGCGATACTCTTTGACGAAGAGATCGTATTGTACGGAGATTGTCACTTTCAAGCTCAGTAGGGTAAGGACGTACTTGATTGTCGACCTCCCTTTCAACAAGTACCTGGGTAGTCGTTACGTGCAGCTAGTGCCGCCGACGTGCTTGTGGTTAAACCCACTGTCAGCATATTGTCGAGTCTTTAGAGTCCCACACAGAGGGTTTTCTCGATTCAGGAGATAGATGTAGGAGCCGTACGTTGGTACGTGCAGGGTTCCAATTAAACACGTGTATGTAAAACACGGACTTTAATCGGGCAGTTGATAATACTAGCCGGCTTAGAATTAAGCCGGATTATTAAATTAGGTTTTGATTTAATAATTTATATATGTATTTTGATACATATATTTTTGTATTATTGTTCACTATTCATTTTCTCTCTTTGGTGCTATCCGTATTTTTATACAGATATGCGTATATGTAGCGATACATATACCAGGTGAAGTATTCTGTATTTATACGGGAATGCTTCTAGAAGAAGGACACCTCATATTTTTTTTTCTTTGTAGAAAAATAAATGGGAAATGAGGTGGTATGAAGCATGCTTTTGATTATAGAGAGGAATGACTTGGATTGTGATGTGCATTTATTGGTGCACTATTGCTTCATGGTTGTTATTTATGTAGCCATTCTCTTTTCATTTGGACTTGATCATTCTTTCATCCAACATGCTTCATGCCTCATGGTGGAGAAAAAAACTTAGCCATTTTTTTCTCTTCTCTTTCTTCTTCTTCTTCTTCTTGCCCTCATGAGCATGGATTCTTGAGGGAAAAGTTTAGTGAAATATTTTTACATCACCGACCATCCACACCTAGCAAGTCTGGATCATCGGTTAGAGCCTCCTCCGGTTTTCCTCGGGTGGATCGTCTTCGGCGAGTGGTTGATTTTCAACCGCGATCCCGGCGGCTACGATTTTGAAGAGGTCTTCCACAATTGGGTAGACACGTGACAAAGGTTGTAGTTTCTCAATCCTTGTTTATCTAGTTAGCTAGTTTAGGTTTTTGGATCGTATCTTTGGTTTTACGGGCGTTTGGTGCTCGTGTAAATTTTTTTTTCGCTTACGTCTTGGCCGCGGTCTCCGCGGCGCGAGCACCGAACCCAACAATATTCTTACATCACCGACCATCCACATCTACTAAGTTTGGATCATTGGTTAGAGCTTCCTCCGGCTTCCCTCAGGTGGATCGTCTTCGGCGAGGGTGGTTGATTTTCAAGCGCGATCCCGGTGGCTATGAGCTTGGAGGGGTCTTCCATAATTGGGTGGACACGTGACAAAGATTGTAGTTTCTCAACCCTTGTTTTTATAGTTAACTAGTTTAGGTTTTCGGATCGTATCCTGGGTTTTACGGGTGTTTGGTGCTTGCATAAATTTTTGTTTTCACTTCCGCCTCGGCCGCGGCTTTCGCGGTGCGGGCACCGAAACCCATCATGGTATCAGAGACACTCCATAAATCTTAACTAGCTAGTTTTCACTAGTTTAGAATTTCGATCGACGGAATTTTCCGATTCGCATTTCCATTTCGTCGCTTGTTGTTCGAATTTTAAAGTTGTTCAAAAAATTGTTCAGGCTGTATAAAAATTATGTGCAGGCAATACTAGATTTCAGAAAGAGCCCAAATTTTGGCCGCGGAACTACCGCCTAACATACCATTTGGCCGCGGTTCCGCAGTCCAATTTGGGCCTTTGTGCCCCAAATTTTTTATGGTGCTCTGGTTATAGAAATGTGATATTTGGGATATTTGGTTGTGGTCCAGATTTGTTTGAGTACTGGTTTGTGCTTGGGGCCAATGCAGAAAGTTTTAATCGATCAAAATTTTGAATTCATGGTTTTCAGTGCGTTTGTTCGTTTCTGCGACCGTTAATATTATAGCGTGGTACAATCCGACTGGTTGTTGTATGTACAATCAGACGGGTTTACGAACATGATATTCATGTTGATGTTCTATGTTGCACTGATTTTTTGGATGGATTTTCGTGATGGATAGCCTTGTGTGCGATGTTAGATGTATTCAGATTCATTTGTATATTCATTATTGCGGGGCGAGCGTCTGACATGTGGACTGCCTTTTCTGTCAGTTTGTATATTCTTTTATTGGGGCACGACCGGATTAAGGTCGATGTCACCGTTGTTTATATATTTTCTTTTCTGTATTAGGATTACCCCATGGAGGAGTGCTCGAATAGCCGACTTTAGAGGGCAACGGTCTTGCATCTCATGGCGTTGAGACTGGCGGGCCTTACTCTAGAATTGGCGGGCTATTCACCGCACTCGTAGGGGGTATAACTTGACCCACGGAGGGGTGCTCAAGTTACCGGATTCCGTGAAGTAATGGATGGCCTATTCACTTTTTTGATTGGGGTTGCCTCACTTCAGGGATTGGCGGAAAACTTGCCGCACTCATAAGGGTCTAGGTTCTTCATTGCATTGGCTATCCGCACGACCGGAGAACGTCGTGTCTCATTTATAGCTCCAATGAAACGCGGGCTCCTAGATTATCCGCTATTCCATATTGTTGTTCGTATGCTTGCGATGGTTTTATCTGCCTGTGATGACTATTATCTGCCTGCGATGTTGATATATATATATATATATTATATATTTAGTAGAAGCTTCTTATGTTTTGCATCCGTGCTAGTCCTGTCCCCGCTCTGTCGTTAGTTAAGTAACCTAACGGTGCATGACGGGGCCCCGTGGCGAATGCGGATGGCATATAAATAGCATTATCTGAATAATGTAAGGAAAATAAACCTAAATGATGTTGTCGGAACCAATTTTAAAACGACTTGGTTTTCTTCAAAACTCATGGTCGTATTATTTTACTCTGCATAGTGGTATTCGGTTAGGAATATCCCGCACCTCATTCTACGAGTGAAGAGCCTTGATCCCTTCATTGGGAGTTCGCTCTTAAACAAAAATTTATGTTACTAGTTTTAAAAAGCGGAGCTTAAACCACTCCATTTCAAAGCCACTCGAGTTCCTTTTACGATATCAAGTTCATTACGTTAAAGGTTTTTCGCCAAAAACGAGCCGTAGCCCTCCGTCATTTCGTATTAGTATTTCTTAGTATTCGTGCTACGTTTTTCGTTGCTATTCGCCGAGGCGTAGTATGCGGTAGCTCTATAATACTTTTTTTGTCGCAAGGATATGTGGATTGGTTAGGACAGTCATTCGACCTTGTCAACGGTCTATGCGGGTGGGTCTAATGCAATCAAGATAATGACGGGTTGAACTTGACTAGGACCCTTTGACTTATTGACCTTGTCAAGATCACTTGGATCCTAAGGGCAAAAACCATATCGAGAGTTTCAAACATATAGAAAAATAGCCAGGTATGCACGTACCTTCTGGAGTGTAGTGACTTGAGTGGATTCCGTCTGGTTGTCACATGATGATAGTTGGGTCCCGATTTTCACTGATGAGTATGTATTACTCCTCGGGAGATTTTTCACTTCACAATTAACTAACCTATTAGGTGTCTAGAAAGTGCTAACGAGGTTACGCCTCTAAGGAAATGGGGTTATTAATTGGGTCCGTGCGAAAGCATGGGGGACCTCCCTCGGAGTACCAACACTGGCTAGCAAACTTGTAAAGTGTAAATAATCCCGACTAGTTCTCCTTTTAGGGTTTGAAAGAGAATTCGAGAAAACAATGGGAGCCATCCTAATTAGATAAGGTGAAAACCAATCTAATCTTGATAGAGTGCATGCTGATTGTTCATTTTCTCTCTCTCTGGTACAGTGGCCCATGACCTACCTTAAAAAACTCATGAATCAAGTTAACCGAACCTTCTTACACCCTTTGGTTTTGGATTGTCATGATTCGCGACAAAGTTGCACATATCCCTGCCACTCCTACTCTACCTTTTGCATTTCTTCAGAACACGTCGTATCACTATGATAATCCATATTTCTTGGAACGGACATCGTATAGTTACATACGAACTCGAAGAATTTACTTCAGTCGACAATGGCCACAGGTTCTGGAGAAATTGAATAGGATTATTCGGTTGTCTCTTCCCTTTATCTTCTCTTAGGTTGCGAGAGATCCTTGTATTTGGTGAGTACACCTATTACGCTTATTGGATAGTCTTCTTCCAAACCTCAGGCTGATGCCGAAAGGTAGAGAAGGAAGAAAACCAGTTAGCGCAGGGACGGTGTGTAGAAGGTAAGAAGTAGAAACATATAAAGGGATTAAAGTGAGGGCAAAGTAAATTGCGACTACTGTTATGAATCTGGATAATGGAAAAGGCTTTACTAGGAATACCTGACCACCTCTTATGAAACATTTTCATGTTTCAGTATTTCTGTGTATTTTTAAAAAAGAACTGTTTTCCCAATTGATTCTGACTCCACGGTATGTATTTACCTGATTTGGATCTCACATCTGTACAATATTGCAGATGATGAGTGGGAGTAGAATATTGGAAAATGGGCGATCTGATCCTTAATATCGAAATTCGTTGCAATTGGTGATATTGGATTAAATCTCTTGGTTTTACCCGACGGCAAATTTTTGGTTTCGAATAACCGTTGTTATGCACCAAATTTTAAAATGAAATATCTGTACCTTTATTTTATAAAGTGAGATATAAATTTTGAAAATTGTGTTATAAATATTTATCTTTATCAGTTGAGAATAAGGTAAGAAGTATTGAATAACAGTGTAAGACATTCTTGACCAAGATACAGTTTTCAATTTACAAAACACAGAATTTGAGTTAGTATACTCTTGGGATTTATGCATGAAAATGTATGATGTCCAGTGTCCTTCGGGACAAGGGGTTGGTACTCTTACTTCATTCAGGTTTACCTATGAGTTCTCTAGTTTTAGACACGCATTCGTAGTAATGTAAGGTCTAAAGATTTTGAGAAGTTTATAGGTATAAGAGTAAAGTAGAGAACCATACGTTGGAAGTATCAGGATTCTTCGAGATGATTGAAAATGTAGATACTTATACTAGGTGTTCCATTATAGTATTGAGAACTTGATTCTCTCACATGTTACTCATCCATGGATGTGCTTCTTGATGAGTAATACTGTATTGGCCTTTTTCATTAGGTGATATGCACTGGAAACAGTTGCATGACATTTGAATCCGGTTCCATCTAAATTAGTTTCTTGATTCTATTTGGACATAGAATGGTTAAATATCTTGAGGATGTTAAGATATGGAGTTATCCGGTTTCTGTTTAAAAGCAGAATCCAGACAAACTCAAGGGACGCTTCAGTAATGGCAGTTTGTGGATTTTCTCAAGCATTCACTAGGATTTTGTTTTCTACCATTTTCAAGATCAATAGTTACATTGTTCTTGACTCGCCACCTTTTTATAAAAGGAATTTTTTTGCAAAAGAAACTAGTAAGAGTATGGTAGTATCGGAAGTGATTCCAGAACCATAAACGGTTACCGAAAATTTAGTAGAACTTAAGAATTCAATTGGACTTGACAAACCATTAGCCACTCCGCAGATTTTAGTAGGTGACCTTAGGTGCCCGAGAGATACTTCGGTTTTTCTCATAGACGGTGACAGGGAGGTCAACATCATGGTGATGAAGGTCCTCCTAGTTGTCAGCAGGTCATAGGAAGTGATAACTTCCAGGTGACCAGATGCTTCATATCCAAGATGGACTCCACGCACTTCAGCAAATTATGGATTTTGGACTTGCTGGGTGCTCCTGAAGGGGTAACACCCATCATGAGCAAGTAGATCTTTTCGAGATCTGTGCAGGTAGAAAGGTACTAACCTAATAAGTCTAGACTTGTTGTAAAGAGTTTGTATCAAATACCCGTTGTGGATTATGATGAGACTTTTAATTCAGTATCTATGCTGAAGTCTATATGGATATGACTTGGCACTGCTATTTCCCTTACTTGTTATCAGCAGGTCATATGAAGTGGTAACTTCCATGTGACCGGATATTTCATACCCAAGATGGACTCTACGCACTTTAGCAAGTCATGGATTTTGGACTTTGCTGGGTGCTCCTGAACGGGTGAAGCCTATTAGGAGCAAGTAGATCTTTTAGGATCTGTGCAGGTGGAAAGGTACTAACTTAATAAAGCTAGACTTGTTATAAAGAGTTTTCATCAAATACCCGTTGTGGATTGTGATGTGACTTTTACTTCAGTGTCTACGCTGAAGTCTATATGAATATGAATTGGCGCTGATGCAGTTCATGGCTATGATATCTGGCAGGTGGATGACTATAACATCTTTCCAAATCGGAATTTGGAAGTTTACGTGTATATGACTCTTCAAGAGGGTAATCGTAGTCAATGGGAGCAGCAGAAGGTGTGCAAGTTGCTTATGTCTATTCGTAGACTGAAGATGACATACTCCAGATAGGAAGTGATGTTCCTATACTAAAATCGGTCAAACTTTGGTTGTCACATAGTATTTTCTCCACATTGGATATGAATAATATATCAGGAATTCTGGTGACTAGATCCAGATTTGGGAAGTTTCCCAAATCTGGCACTTAGACAACTTTCTAAAAGTATTTTAGAATGGATGACTCCTGGCGTGGTGGAGTACCCGCAGGTGATGGAGGCACCCTCTCTAAAGAGATGTCTACCAGACTGATGAGGAGATAGACTGGCATGAATGACATATCAGTTTTTTAGGCAATTGAGTCAATCATACAATGTCATGTACAAAACCAGATGGATAATGTACAAAGGATTCTGGTTTTAGATCTAGATTTGGGAAGTTTCCCAATCATGTACTTGGACAGCATTCTAAATGTATTTTAGAATGGACGACTCCTGGCGTGGTGGTGTACCGTAGATGATGAAGTCACTCTCTTTAAAAAGGATGTCTTCTAGACTGATAAGGAGAGGGACTAGCATGAATGCCATATCATTTGCTTAGAAAATTGAGTCAATCATGCAATGTCTTGTACAACGCCAGATATTGCTTTTGCACTAGCTGAATAAGCATATATTAATCCAATCCTCGAGAAACAAAGGGAAGCTATCATGAATTTAAGAGGATGTTCTTGGTATAAGATATTGGCAGCCTCCTCTGGGAGGCGGTTATCGGTTCAGGCTTCCAAGGTGACCTATTTGACAGAGATGCTATCAGAGTTTTTGAGTTTAGCCTCTTCTAAGGATCAGTGTATTGGATAGTGTTCCAATAGGGATACCAAGGTAATCATGGTGTAGAATGCTGTTTATGGCTCAACAGAGGATACATCCCAAGAGGTTTGTTGGATGGAGTTGTTTATTGATGAACTTGGTCCTATCAAATATCCAGACAAATTCTTGAGGCTGGGTATCGTTCAGTTTGGGAGATTGTTGATCTCCGCAAGGTTGAGTGACGGGACCCGGTTCTTGGTCACGAAACAAAGTGCCACACAAAACAAAGTGCCACGCCAATTGTTATGCTAAGGGGGCGGGGGCCACCTCTTGAATCCGTAGGGGCCACCTCTTGAGTCCGTGGGACCCACTGTAGAACAATGGGGAATCTTTGGAACACATTCTGAAAGAGGACCAAACTGCAGTATAAATGTAATGATACCACTCTCAATTACAGAGGCGCTTTTTAAGTGAATCGGAACTATAGGAGCTTGAGAACTCCGTAGTTGAGCGTGCTCAGGCCAGAAGTTCTGGGATGGGTGACCTCCTAGGAAGTGGCCCTTGGTCGGGTCTGGTTCGCTCTAAAAGGAAAAACCGTGCGGTTTCGGCCAGAGCGGACAATACCATATGTACTACGGCGTAGGGCAATATATTTTTGGTGGCCCATGTAGGTCCCTCAGTAGTAGGTCTGTGTTTTGAGGACGAACCATTGTTCAAAGGTGGGAAGACTGCCGGGACCCGGTTCTTATTTACGGAACAAAACGCCACACAGAACAAAGTGCCACGCCAATTGTCATGCTAAGGGGGCGGGGGCCACCTCTTGAATCCGTAGGAGCCACATTTTGAGTCCATGGGACCCACTGTAGAACAATGGGGATCTTCAGAACACATTCCGAAAGAGGACCGAACTGCAGTATAAATGTAATGATACCACCCTCAATTACAGAGATGCCTTTTAAATGAACCAGAACTACAAAAGCTTGAGAACTCCGTAGTTAAGCATCCTCGGGCCAGGAAGTTCTGGGATGGATGACCTCCTGGGAAGTGGCTCCTGTTCTGGTCTGGTTCGCTCTAAAAGGAAAAAACCGTGCGGTTTCGGCCAGAGCGAACAATACCATCTATAATGGGACGTGGGGCGTTACATTGGTGTTACATTGAGGAATAAAGATATGAAATTGGAAGGAATAAAGATATGAAATTGGAACATTATAGCGGATCCACTCACTGAGGGTATGGGTATTCGGTAGCACACGAGCTGTGGGCACACGATACCGCAATAATTAGCCTTAAGTGCAAGTGGGAGATTGTTGGATATAATGCCCTCAAGGCAATTATTGTGATCGAAAGTAGGTGTTAATGATAATTGAGGGAGGACTTATACATGTATAACAGTCTTACTCGAAATGATAGTATGCTATCTGGTTTTTCTTTCATCATTGATGAATCCCGTAGGATTGTTGCTTGACAACCAGCATTATAATGGAGATCATATATGTGGGAGCTGGGTTGTCCATAAGTATATCCTTAAATGTCCGTAGTCGTGGGAGTATCGAGACTGGGTATCGAATTCCGGAGCAGACTAGTGTATACGTTTCTAGACCACGACGAGGGGAGGTGGCCAGTCTTACAAGCCACTGGTGTTGTGTCACCTAAGATAGTATACAGGTGCTCATTGGAGGTGAGTACACCGTACGGACTCGCCGAGAACTTCTAGATGGTATTATATCTATTGTGAGATGGAAGTTCTTACGTGTCATGAGTATAGATTTGTCCTTTGACTTGAAATCATCATTTTTCTTGTGTGAGTTCCCACTGTACTTTGATTACTATCCCACCACGGCTCAAAGGAGTTGTGCAAATAGGTTTTAGTTGGGTACAGTCCCGAGCCACATGGAGGCAGTGGTCGATTGTCAGGGATTCGTCTCAACTAGTATCAGGAGTTGATGTCATGCTGTGTTCAGTCGGCTATCATTGGAAATCCATAGCCACGGTGGTTGAGATTTACTGATAGTTGATCAATAGTATCTCTGTTGATAATGAGCTTGACTCAGACACGACTTAACGGGTTAGTAGGGGTCGGACGTTATCCCACCCCTAAACCCGATATGCGATACTCTTTGATGAAGAGATCAGACTGTACGGAGATTGTTACATTCAGGCTCAGTAGGGTAAGGACGCACTTGATTGTCGACCCCCCTTTCGACAAGTACCTGGGTAGCCGTTATGTACAGCTAGTGCCTCTGACGTGTTTATGGCTAAACCCACTGCCATCGTATTGTCGAGTCTTTAGAGTTGCACACAGAGGGTTTTTCCCGGTTCAGGCGATAGATGTAGGTGCCGTACGTTGGTACGTGCTGGGGCCCGATTAAATACGTGTACGGTATACACAGACTTTAATCGAGCGGTTGATAATACTAGCCGGTTTAGGATTACGCCAGATTATTAAATCATGTTTTGATTTAATAATATATATATATATATATATACACACACACACACACACACATATATTTTGATATATATATTTTAGTACTATTGTTCAATATTCATTTTCTCTCTTTGGTGCTATCCGTATTTTTTTTTACGGATACATGTATATGTAGCGATACATATACCGGGTGAAGTATTCCGTATTTATACGGGAATACTTTTAGAAGAAGGACACCTCATATTTATTTTTCTATTTAGAAAAATAAATGGGATATGAGGTGGCATGAAGCATGCTTGTGATTGTTGAGAGGAGTGGCTTGGATTGTGTGCATTTATTTGATGCACTATTGACGCATGGTTGTTTTGATATAGCCATTCTTTTTCTTTTAACACTTGATCATTTTCTTCATACAAGCTTTGATGCTTCACATGAGAAGCTTCATGCTTCATGAGAGTGATACTAAGCCATTCCTCACTTCCTTCTCCTTCTTCTTCTTGCTTTTTCTTGAGAATGGTTATGAGAGAAATTTTTAGTGAAATATTCATATATCACCGACCATCCACACCTAGCAAGTTTGGATCATCAGCTAGAGCCTCTTCCGGTTTCCCTCAGGTGGATATTTTTCGGCGAGGGTTGTCGATCATTAAGCGCGTTCCTGGCGGCTACGAGCTTAGAGGGGTCTTACACAATTGGGTAGACATGCGAGAAAGATTGTAGTTTCTCAACCCTTGTATTTCTAGTTAGCTAGTTTAGGTTATTGGATCGTATCCTATGTTTTATGGGTGATTAGTGCTCGCATAAATTTTGGTTTTTGCTTCCGCCTCGGCCTTGGCTTCCTCGCCGCGGGCACTGAAACCCAGTAATCTTGCACGGGTTTTTCTTTCCGTTTTCGACAATGGAGTTTCATTATCTTTTGCAGCGATAACGCCACTATTCCATTCGGGATTTTTTTGCAGCGCTTCTAGCTTGGCTTTTTCATGTTCATATGCTTGATTTTCTTTTTCACTCTTTAGTTCATAACCAGGGCACCACACGATATTCATTTTTTGTCATTCGAGCAAAAAAACTAGATCCGATGTTTTCTTTTAGACTTCATCTATAGCTTCCTCCCGCTGATCACCGACTCTTCGGATTTAGTCCCTTAGAGCAACAACTTCCTCCTCACGTGCTCTCAGAGAGTAAGAAAAGCTGTGGGCTATGGCTCCCAGATACGTAACCCCTGTCTCTAAATTTCTTCTACGGGAGGATACCTTCTTTTTCCCTGATCTTCTTATGCCTCTCCTTGAATTTTTTGCTCCGGATATTTCAGGTAGAAGATCTTCTTTAGCAGTGTAGAAGCCATCGCTATTATCAGCCATATATTCATCTTCATAAGTGAATCCGTCATTATTTTTGGACATATAGTCTTCGCTAGACAGTGCAAAATTATGAAAAGAAGGCCCTTCGAGGGCATCTTCCAACTCCTTGTCAGAATGATTAGCATTATATATCACTCTGCAAACTTCCACTGGAAGTTTGATTGAGCCATCATTTTCTTTAGGGACCGGCTCCATCTTATTCAATCACCGATACTCCTTTCTGGCTTTCCTGATCATAGCCTTTCTTCTTCTCGACCTCATTCGTTTTGAGTTTGAGGTGGAAGCTTCATTTGCCTTTGGCATAGGGACGTGCAACTGCCTTTCGCCTTCATCATCTTAAATCTGAGCGATGGTAGCCATTGTCCATTCTTCAAGCATCTCAGCCAGATCATGAATCCGTTCTTGGTTACTCTGTATAGCCTCCATTTGAATGTCGGCCATGTTCGTCAGAGTATTTTTCAGCGCATGAATTCTCATGTTTAGAGTTCCCGTCAAAAATTTTGGCTCAAAGCTTGCTGTTTCTTTTATAAAAATAGAGGGTAGCGTCTCACGTGCAAAGCATACGCGTACCTGCTGCAGATATGATTAGATCCTATAGCAGCGCCCATATGTTCAACACGTGAGCACTTACATGCACAGCATGTGTGTACCGGCTTCATATAAGATTAAATCTTATGATAGCCCCTACATGTTAAACACGTGAGCATCCACATGTTAAACACGCGAGTTCCCTTACTGCATTCTTTTGGCAGCGTTCACATGTAAAGCACGTGAGCGCCGCTGCCATATATGTATATGACAGCGTTCACATGATAGCACGTGAGTGCCCCAATTTAAAATACTCTAATCTGATAGAATAAAATTCTATATGATAGAATTAAATTCTTTTTGGGAAATATTTTCCCTAATCTTTCTATTATAGAAAAATCTTTCTCTAACAGAGAATCTTTAGATTTAAAATTTAACAGTGATAAAATATCACCAATTAAACCATCTGAAAGAATTAAATTCTATATGGGAAATATTTCCCCGATCTTTCTAAAATAAGAAAGATCTTTTCTGTTAAACAGAATTAAATTATATGGTTAGATAAATATCTTCCTAATAAGATATTCATATGATAGAATAAAATTCTATATTAGGAAAACATCTTCCTAATCTTGTTAAACTAAAAAGATATTCATATGATAGAATAAAATTTTATGTTAGGAAAATATATTCCTAATGTTTAAACTAACAAGATATTCATATGATAGAATAAAATTCTTTGTTAGGAAAATATTTTTCTAATCTTGTTAAAACAAACAAGAAATCTTCTCTGATAAATATAGAGCTTTTGGATTAAAAATCCAACGGTGAATAAAATTTTCCGGTTGATCTTTAAAATCAATTTGATTGATTATGAAATCAATTATGATCTCTTAATGAGAGATTTCCTTAAACAAATTGATTTTTCACTTCTCCTATAAATCGGAGCAAAGAGATTAAATCTCAGAAAGCGGAGACCCCCATAAGTTTCTGTAAAAAAAAAATATACAGAGGTTCTCCAAAACCTTCCACAAAACAATAGAGAATTTAATTCTCAATAAAGAAGAAAGATTGTCTTTCTCCTCAAAACCCTAGGTAAAGAAAAAGAAGAGATCAAAATATCTCCTTTACCTACCATATATGAATATAAGGGTTTAACCCTTCGAAAAGAACTAAGTTCTTTCTCTAGATCTGAGATCCGTAAGACAAATTTCCCATAATTTGAGAATTTAATTCTCATTGGGATGATCTTGTTCTTGAGAATTGATTGATATGTTTTTTCTATGAGCTATACGTTCTATATGTTCTACTTTTCGCAATCAAGACGGTGTCGCTTTGTAGCTAGCCGGTTGAGTACGGGTCATCCACTGGGAGATAGTATGTTTTTGTTCTTGTTTTAGACAAGTCAATTAAAGAATGTATATGTATGTTCAATTATATCCTAAGTGTTTGTATTTTATGTTCAAGTAAACTTGTTAGGGTTAGGCTTGGTTTGTAAAGTTAGGATTAGTCTTTTGTTTATCTTTTGCCATTCTTGAAATGATGTTGGTATAATCGGAAGTAGCGGGAATTAGGAGGACATAGTAATAGGATTTTCATGTTTAAGCAAGCTTTTCAAAGCTAAATCCATTCTTAGTGCCCCTTGTCCGTCCGCTACATGCTCTTATTTCCAACCCTAGACCAAACATACACAACCAAATCTCCAATTAGGTCATAACTATATGTCACGTTGTACTGCGCCTAAAGGAATTCTCGACTTAGGTCGCGGCTATATGTCACTTATAGCGTGCTTAAGAGAAGGGGTTGTGTTTGTTTGGTTTAACTTCATTTTAAGATATTTGAGGAAGATAAGCACAAGGGATTTTTCCATCCCTCATACTACCTTCCTTAGCCCTAACACGTATGTAAATTATTCACAAATTAAAAGAAAAATAAAAGAAGAAAGAAGAGAAGAAAGAATGGAAAAATACGGTTTTACAAAGATAACAAGCTAACTACTTGGGCTCTCACCTAAACAAGGGACTCCACTGAGTATCATAGCTTGAAAATAAGATTAGAAGAGAAGAAAAACAAATCAATACAAGAAAAACCAACAACTACTTTAACGAACAAGCAATAAAAGTTACAGTAGAAATTAAAATTACAATGCAAGAAATTAAAAATACAAGATATAATAAAAACCTTCATCTTCATTAATCTTCCACTCAAAAATCTCTCACTACAATTTTCATGGAGAATAGATGACGAAGAAGAAGAAACTACACTAAACTACACTAAATCTACGTAAAGAAAAGCATCCTTGGTTTGGCTCAAAACTGGAGTATTTATAGGCAGAGGAGTGAAACCCTAGGGCCATATTCTGAGCCCATATAGAATTACAAAACTACCCGCAAAATTTTGTCGAGCGACGCCGCGTCTCGATCGCGGTTCCGTCGCCTAACCCCCCATTTGACCGCTGTTCCGCCGCCGTTTTTGGGAATTAGTGCGTTATTTTTCTTGTGCCTTCTCGTGTTGCTTTGTTCTTCTATTTGACAGATTCAAAATTGCAAAATGGTTCCAAAATATGTTCATTTTCAACAGTCCAAAATGGCTACTCTTTTAATCTTTTTGGCCTCGATCTCCCTCGAGCTCCGCGCACCTCTTGAACTTTGTGCTGCCTTTCTCATACTTTGTGCTTTTCCCAGACATGAATGACCATTCCTGGATCTTTTCTCTTGTACTGGTAAGCGGCACTTGACGGGTATGGATGACCGGAACCCGGATTTTATCTGTTTTTGGCAGATATTCTGGATTTTGTCATAACTGTAGAGATTTTACGTGATTTGCGTTATTTTGGACTGGGAACCTGTAACCTGTAATCGTATACCAAATACGGATCAAAAACACCTACCTATATACAAACGAGCAGAAGAATGGACGGTGTTAAATGCAATATTCTGGTGTGAACAAGAATCAAGGATTCTTGGAAGAACAAGATTAAAAAGAATATGAGAGAAGAATATGAAGAAGATGGAGTTCATAATATTCTAGGAACTTAGTTGCTTCATTATCAAGAACTTTGTTCTTAAGGAACATGAACAGTGGTCTTTGGTGATCGTTAATGGTCAGAAAACCATTAAATATCAACAGAGATTAAATCTCTAAGAACTCAGTGCCTCACGGGAAACACACGTGAGACCCCAAGAACTCAGCACCTCACATGAAACACATGTGAGCGCTGTACAAAAATGCTCAGCACTATATATATTCAAAGTGACTAAATGCTTAGTACTGATTGGGAAACTTCTAAGTCTGAGCGCCTCACGTGAAACACACGTGAGTGCCAGAGCAGCAATTGGATATCATATCTGTAGTCAAAAGAATAAGTGCTTAGCACTGTTGAATTAGGGAAAAAGCTCAAGACTGAGCCCAAAATTGGCTAAGTCTTTGAAATTTCCTTGCAGCCGAGTGCATATGCTCTGTTGATGGATCTTAACAAAATTTAATGATCCTTAAAAATATTTCTAAGTTGATCATAGTCTCATACATGACTAACGTATTCTTAGTTAAAATAAATTGAGCCCATATGCTCATATATTTAAGTCGATCTTAATCTAAAACCAGATTAATGGTTCTTAAATAAAATAAAATATTCTTTGAATTGATGGAACATACAACCTAAGTTCAAAGCCAAATCTAATATATTCGGATTTGGACTAATTCGTGCCCTGTGGGTAACGACATAAAATAGTCTCCGTATACAATCCACGGGCAATCAAAAATAAACAAAAATATAACACGGCATGAAGTGACCTACTGGAGCAGGGGAAAGTTGTTATCGCAACGCGATAACATAATTAACTGCAGGGGCTTGCACATGCAGGGGAGAACGTCCCCGCAATAAAAAAAACCCTCACAAACGAGGAGGAATCTGATAAAATCTGCTATATTAGTCGCATCTATTCAAACCTCCGATATACGATACAATAAATCAACTCGGTATCTTCGGAGAGGTGGATGGATATGTCTAAATAGCATCTGCCCCCAAATTCAGGCTTGACGTCTCAACGTTTCAGTCCAATTTTCGGCGGTAAACATTTAGCAAGGTTGTTCTTTGTCGCATCTCACTTCTGAGGGCCATGATTTCTATATTTTTGACTCTTAGAGCATTCGCGATCATATAATTTTTCTTATCTCTTGAAAGTGGGGGTGGAGAATTTGCCTAGGGATGCTGCTTTGTAGGCCCTTGGTCAAACCACACATTTATAACATTGCAGATTCCCACAGGCAATGCCTCTTAATCAGACTCGGAATCAAAATCCTCATCTTCGAGCAGATGTCACATGTAGTCTTCCAAAGTGATCGGAGAGACTGCTCCCTATTCGTATTCTTCCAAGGAGTCTAAATTCTGCTGAATTGCCGACTGAACTCTTCGCTCTTTTTCGATTTTGCTGGATTTATGGCCTTCTTCTTCTTCTTCTTCTTCTTCTTATTTTTAAAAGTTGAAGACATTTGAATCTTTTGCTTGGAAGTAGAGACAGCATCTGTCGACACACTAATTATGATTTCCTCAGGCTTCACTTAAGGGTGGAGAGATACCTTTCAGGTGATACCAGGAGACCTGTGGAGCTGTTTTAGCATCTTCTTTGTTTTGGGGGATAATAACTTCTCCCATTTTCCTTTCTCGAATCCTTTTTCCTCCCAAAATGGGCCATCTTCGACCATATTCACATGTTCTGTTGGATTATCGACCAAGACATTTTTAGACACGGTTAGAATACCTGCCTTATATTGACTTTCAACCCAATTCTTGAAGACATAACAATCTTCAACGGGATGGCTTAGTACTCTACGATAGGGGCAGAATTTTGGATTATACAACTTATTCTCCTGATCCAGGTGCTTGCTTTCTTGGAGCTGTAGCAGCTTTTCTCTCAGTGCTTGATCGAATATTTTCCTCGTCTTGTCTCTTAAGAACGAGTAACTTTTGCTCATCTTTTCTTTTAAAGATGACCCCATCTTCGAGTTTTGTTCCGGTGTTGACTTAGGATCTTCTCCAATGACAGGTACGGATTTTCCTTTAGCCAGCTGTACATTGGCGACAAATGTCGCTTTATTGCCATCCTTCTTGTATTCTTTCTTGTGCTGATATAGTGTGTGTGCTGAATTGAGGTTCTTAAGACCCATTGATTTATCGATGAGGTCTTAGAAAGTGGTGATTTTATCTAAAAACAGAAATGGCGCCATCCAACCATAAATATTTCCCACTATCAACCCGACGACGTGAGATTCACCTAGTACTTGCTCGCATTTCATGCTCAAATTGCGCCACTTTGTGACGTATTTTCCACTATTTAATCTTTTCTTGGCTTATCGGCGATCAAGTGGGCTATGGATGTCTTCTTACTTGCACTGGCGAACTGCTGTACAAACTGCATCTCGAGATGTGCAAACGGTTTAACAGAGTTATTAGGCAACTCTGAGTACCATTCGAAGGCGATGCCACTGTAGGGTGTTTTTCGTCACCCCATTGAGATGGGAATACGCGTGCGCTTGTCATGCGTACTCAAGATTCCCCCTGCCTAGGGTAGGCGGGGGTTAATTGATTGTGGTGATCCGAATCTCTGGCAGCCGCGGACAAATTGCCATTAATTATCCTTCGCCTTTGGAGTGAAAGAACCTCCGATTGACGGGTCAAACTGGTCATTCAAACTCGATGTGCAGTGTACGTATATTTTGAATGGGTTTTAGATATATCGAGGGCCCCGTAGAGTTTTACGGGGGTCCTGCTACCTGGATAGCGGGCTGGGGGTCAAGGGGGCTAGCAGCCCCCTTGCGGAGTGCGAGGCAGCGCCCCGTTAGAAAAATTTTCCTAACGGGGGACGTGTTTCTGGTATGGAGTACACGAAAAATGAGGGGTGAGGATAATCTTAAAGACGCGTGCATGGCACATGGGCGCTTGGCGCTCGCGGGTCACGTGCCTGGCGCGTGGGCGCTTGGCGCCCACGGGTCACGTGCCATGCATGCGACCGCCGAGGGCTGGGCGCCCATGGGTCACGTGCGTGGCACGTGACCGCTGAGTGCTGGGCGCCCGCGGGTCATGTGCACGACACGCGGCCGCTGAGCAATGGCGCCCGCGGGTCACGTGAGGCGCACGTGGATGCTGAGCGCCGACGGGTCACGTGCGCGGCACGCGACCGCTGGGCGCCGATGGGTCACGTGCGCGGCACGCGACCGTTGGACGCCCACGGGTCACGTGCACGGCACTCGACCGCTGGGCACGTCCACGGGTCACGTACGCGGCACGCGACCGCTAGAAACACCAGCGGAAAAGGGGCTTAGCCCTTGGGCTAGGAGTTGAACTCCCAAGGGTCTTTGGAGTTGAACTCCTAACAGGGATTATGTATAGATTTGGAGTTAAACTCTTAAAAAGGGTTTTGTTTATGAAATTAAATTCCAACAGATCTTGAACGGAGTTAAACTCATCGAAATCTTTGAAGATGGTCGGAGGGGACCCCTTCCTTCTCCCTTGAGCCATGGGTTTTCTCTTGAGCTTTTGGTCTTCCCAAAGTGGAATTTTTGGAGATGGGTCTCCTTCTTCCTCCTCTCTGTTGGCTTTATCTTGAAGGAAAAGGAAGGTGAGATTCAAAATCTCCCCTTTAGAGATCTGATGGAAGATCTGAGTTCCCCTTTGTGGGTTTTTTGGTGATAAACTATTTCTGTTTTGAAAAAGGAAGAGTTAAACTCTCGATTTAATTCGAAAGGGGGAAGAAGGTTTAGAACCTTAAGGAAGGAGAAGGAGGCACAGAAACCCTAGAATTTGAGGGGAATCAATTCTTATGCTTTATTTCATTATCATGTTTCCTTTTATCGGCTTACAAATTTACATATAGCCCCTTGGGCTTTACAAAATGGCATTTTCCCCATCCCATGCCTCATGTGCTCATTTCTTTTGCATATGAGCCATGGGCTTTACAAAAATTTGGCTTTATGCCAATTTTCCTTACATTTATTTATAAAATTTAAATAAAAATTATTTATTACATGATTTAATTTTGGCATGGGGTGAGGCTGGCCGCTTCATGTTCGGACTCGACTTGGACATGGGCTCACTTGATCTGGGCTTGGGCCCACTTGGCTTGGGGTTGACTTTTACTTTGACTTGGTCAATCGGGGTGCAATTTTTGATCCCAACAGCCACTCAGACTGCTAACGAATTTTCTGAGTAGTAGAGCATCATTGCCGCTTGTATTGCCGCATGTTGCTTTAAATTGTGCGACGTGCTTTCGAGAACTCCTAACTCCACCGAATTGATTGAACTTGGGGATAGTATATCCCTTTGTATACTGAATATTATCATACTTGGAGGGATACGACCTCCTTTTCTCGATCATTTTCTGAGAAGTCTTCGACGCTATTATGCTTTTAATTTGGTCAGCAATCAAATCATTGATCTGTGACTTAGTCATAGCTTCACCGTTCCCAGTTTGAGTTATTTTGTGCTGAGCAGACCCGACACTGGTATCGACTCGCTCATTGATTATTATAGCTGAGATAATGACTGGCGCTGGGGGAGGTTCGGTAGCTGGCCTCTCCGTTTGTTGCCTAGGTCGGGGGTAAGTCACTTTTGGTGGCCCGGTGTCTTGTTGCCGTTCGGGTGGAGATGTTCCTGCTGGTTTGGCGGCTTAGGGCGTTATTAGTTCTATCAGGCTTTTCACCATCGCAGCAAGGTCATCGACTTGTTACTTCAGGGCGGTGATTTCGTCATCTTTCTGCTTTACATCAAAGGTGGGGTTATCGGCAACCTGGAATGGATCATTTTCATCTCCAATGCCGTCGCGTTTGGGAAGGTGCGACGGTTCGGCTGCACTCATGAAGTGGTTTCTTCTGGTATGCCATTCAGACCTAACAAAAGGTTTAGGTTGATATTTTTCATTGACCACATAAATGGTATGAACCTCAATAGCATTGCGCCTTTTGAAATATAAACCACTGGTGAGGCAACTCGTTCGTATCCCCTTTCATTAACAATCATAGAGTAGGACAACCTTTTAGCAGGAGTGTTGCATTTTTCATTTATTTGGTCAAAGGTAGTAGACTGCATTGACTCCGTAGCATTGGAGGGATCCTTATTCTCCTTTCTCCTCTAGACTTGAAGTGATATGGGCTGTGGTTGACTCCTCTCTCCTTAGTTTCTTTGAGAGCTTCTCTTATATTGCTAATCTTTCATGGTTTTCAGAACCTGGTATACTCAAGAGGAAATGGTCGATTGTGAGAGCATGATTTACACTCCTCTTCTCTTATGGTCGGGGGAAGCGGATGCTTAAGGACCGCAGTTGTGGCGTTCTAATAAACCATTTTCAACGCCTCGAAGTGATTGCTGAGGCCAACATTAGTAGCATAAGATCTTCTATCTTATCCCCAGACCCTATTATCGTGAGTTTGTGGTGCAGCAGCAATTAATCTACGGTTCTTCCTTTGGCGAGTTCTTCTTCCCATCATTATAGCGATGGTGTCAACGGGGGTATTGGGCTCTCCTTTCCCCTGGCGCTCATATCCGCTGGCTTGGTAAGCTATGGCATCAACGGGGATATTTAGTGTTGTTCATCCCCAGCACATATCCCTGCTGGTTTGGTATGTGACGGCGTCATCGGGAGTGTTAGATGTTCTTTGCCTCTAGACTTTGTCATTATAGGTCCGTGGTATAGTAGCTCTCAACCTCCGGTCGCTTTGCCAAAGAGTCTTTTTTCCCACTTCTCTGTTGATGATATTGTCAGGATTATTCATTGACTTTTTCCCCCGGCGCACGTCTTTGTTAACTTGATGAGAGATGGTGTCAACAAGGGTATTTGATGCCATTTTCCCCTGACGCGCATCTCTGTTGATTTTCCCTGATGCGAAGGCTGGACCAATCGGACCGTTGAGTTAGAGGTGGGAAGCCTAGTGAAGACTGACCGTCTTGCGGCTTTAGGAATATCTTTTTCTGGCCCCCGAACATATTGGGTGCTTCGGTTGCCATCAGCCTAAGAGTTGCTGGGGACGATCACATTTAGCTTGCGGCCCTTGCTAGGAAGCTTGGCAGAGCTGGCCTGAATAAAAGTAGATGCACCGTCCTTCGTCTTATCGGAACCCACGAGCTCAGCAGGAGCCTCGGGGATCACAGCAATTTGGCGAAGTGGACGGGCATGTAAGTGTTGAATTGGATGTTGGAGCCCAATCCTCTGACTTTAACATGGCCATGAAGAAGCTGAATCAAAGATCTCGGTGCTATCGTCATGAAGTAGGCAGAGACAGTGATTGCTCTAGTCGCGACATGTGTGTTGTTGTTGGATTACATTGCTTTGCTCAGAGAAGCATATGTTAAAATGCTCTTTGTATGGCAGAAATAAATCATCAGGAAAGAGAAATTTGTCCCACTGGGTGTGTCATAATCTGTTCGCCTCCGAAAACTACCCACGGGATCGATTCAACCCTCGTGGGATGCTTAAGGGGTCAGATTGATGCAGATCCGTATGGTTCCTCAGCGCGACGCATTTTTGCAACGTAACCTATGGCTAAGGGTTCAAGCGGATATGACCGATGTAGCATGACTTCTGAGATTCACCCTTAGAAAAGGTTTTTTTGATTGTGGGGACTGGATTTCTTGCAGGCTCAAGCCACTATAGTTAATTACCCCTTCATATTGAACGGAAGGAAGTTTCTACATGTAGTTTATTCCTAAGTACATTTAAATACGAGATCAAAACATATGGCAATGGTATATATTCAACAACAAGAGCATATAAAGACAGCAATTGAGGCATGCATTTCATAATCATCTTATACAATGTTATTCATCTCAATTTACATACATTTAGCCGTATCATACATTTCATATTATGTACATTTTATCACATAACAAAAATGATATATCTTCCACCATACGAGTCATGTTCGTCGAGGTAACACGTATTCGCTTCGTTGTTTATGCCCGTGAATTGTGGATGGATTGCTAATATAAAACAGCTTGCCATAGAGCAGGTTTATATAATTTCTAGGGTATAAATGGCCATGCCATGTAGGACAGTTGACTTCTGTGTCATGGATGGTTTCTTGTGGATAGTATATGAGAAGCTAATATAACACAACCTACCGTAGGGCATACGATGGTATATTGGTTGACTTCTATGTCTTGACGGATGCCCGTGGATTGTATATGGGAGACTTCCATGACATAGTTTGCCATAGGGCATAATTCTAGTTTAGGGATGCAGTTGTCCACGGATCCGGTTTAGGGACTTGGGTGTCCACTGACAGGGTTTCACATATATATTAGTTTAACGTCTTCTTGGACATAGATATTAGTTTAGGGTCATCTCGAACCAAAATATTAGTTTGAAGTCATCTCGGACATAAATATTAGTTTAAGGTCGTCTCGGACCAAAATATTAGTTTAAGGTCGTCTCGGACGTAAATATTAGTTTAAGGTCGTCTCGGACTATAATATTTTTTTAAGGTCATCTCGGACCAGATAGTAGTTTAGGGTCATTTCAGACCAGGTAGTAGTTTATGGTCATTTCAGACCAAAATATTGTTGGATTTTAGTAGGGATATGGTGGTTGACTTTTGTGTCACGTATAGTTGGCTTCTATTCCATGATGGTTGCCCGTAGATTGTACACGTCAGGTTGATATGATGTAACCCACCACATGACAAAATTCCAGTTTAGGGACGTAGTGGTACATAGATGATGTCAAAAATGGGTTTAAATGTGAGTACAAGGACCTGTAGGGGGTCACCACCATTGGTTTTAGGATTGCGGAGACTTATAGGGTCACCGCTATGGGTTTAGTAGGGTTGTAGGGACTTATAGAGGTCACCGTGATTGTTTTGGTTAGATACAGGAACCTCCAGGGGATCACCTCCATGGATTTGGTTAGGGTGAAGTCCTCCGGGGGTATCTTCTATTTATTTCATGGAGTTGTGCGGAGCTTTAGAAGGCGCCGCCATTGGATTTTGTAGGTGTTGGACCCGTTGGGGGTCTATGCCATTAATTTGATGGTTATTGGGCTCGCTAGGGGGTCTTCACCGTTAATTTAGTAGACGTGGGGGGCTCTAGGGGTGTCGCCACTGGTCAGGTAGGTTTTGATGTTGTATTCATACTGTAGATGTTAGAAATAGCTTTGGTAGAAAGTGTGGGACCTCTGGGAGGTCACTGCCACAGTTTGGTTAGGTGCGGAAACTTTTGGGGGTTACCACCATTGATTTTGGTAGGATTGGGTTTGCGGGGACCTTGAGGGGGTCACCGCCATTGAATTTTATAGGCGAGGGACCCAATGGGGGGATCTCCATTGGTGGTTTGATTGTTATAGGGCTTGCTAGGGGGTCTCCAAAGTCGATTTGATAGGTGTGGAGCCCGCTTGGGGGTTGCCGCTATAGGTTGATTGGCGCAGGGACCTATAGGGAGTCACCGCCATGGGTTTTGGTAGGATTGTGGGGAACTCTAAGGGTCGCCGCTAATGATTTTAACTGGGCTCGGGGAGATCTGGAGGCCAGCGCCAGTGGTTTGATTTCATGGGGTGTACCCGCCGTTGATTATTTTGCAAAATAGGTACTCGTTATATGGTTCATATCCAGTATCATATATGTCTATTTTTCCGTTGTCAACCCATGTATACATCCACAGCCTATTATGGGGAAAATTTCATGGTGGATAACTCAAACAAGCATCTATATACATAGGGATAATTTCGAAGGCCATACGAAAGAGGATAACTTTTACAAGCATCTCTTAATTTAAATCTATAGCCGCTATGAGGCTCTTTCTAAAAGAATTTTATGAGTCGTCGAACAGTCCGCGAGACATTAACTTTGCATTTTAGGGATTGTTCATGACCAGAAAGCATAAGCTTTGCTTCTCTCGTTGGCGCATAGCGTCCAAGCATCTTGGGCGCTGCCCTATATGCAAAGCATGTGGTGCCAGTGCAATCCCAGGCACATCATGCGCCAAAACCTTGAAGTGCATGCTTCAATATAACATATATTTGGGAAAATATTTCCTTCTCTTTCTTAAACAGAAAGATTTTTCTTTTTAATAAGAGATAATTTTAATATCTTAATAAAACTAGAAAGATATTAACTCTGTTAACAAAGGACTCTTGTATTAAGATATATATGCCCTAGAGGCCTTTATTGTATCGAATGCTGGGGATATATATGTACTTGACAGTCTTGCTCGATATGATAGTATGCTATTTGTTTTATTTTTATCTTAACATATGTATATATTCTACTTGTTATTTCATATCGCTAATACATGTTAATAAAGCCCGTAGGATTCTTGTTTGACCACCAGCGTTGTGATGACAGTCATACTTGTGGGGGCTTGGTAGTCTATAAGAAAATTCTTAAATTGTCCCTACTTGTAGGATTATCGAGACTGGGTATCGATACTTCAGAGTAGGCTAGTGTATACGTTTCTTAGTCCTGTCAGGGGAGATAGCCGGTCCCACAACCATTGGTGTACAGCACCAAAGATTGTATACAGGTGCTCATTAGGTTATAAGTTACACTGGACGGACTCATCAGGAGTTTCTAGATGGTACCATACCTAACGTAGCGGCTCTCAGTGAAAGTGTGTCCTAGCACCACCACTGGGTTTCAACCGGCATCAAGCATGCTATATTTAAAAATTTGGGGTGCTAAGCTACATTAACCTAGAATCTAACTAGAGTAATAAGATTTATAGTATGATATCATAAGAACTAAACTAAGTGATGGAGATTACAACCTTTGAAGACTGTGTCCTTCACTTCTATAGCTCCGGGTAGTAGTCCCTACGACTCCTCTAGGCTCCACTTGAAGAATGAACAAGCTTCCTTCGCATTCTTCGTGTCGAAGATGATCCATCCGAAGCTCCTTTAATCCAAGTTACATCTTCACTAATCTTTCATTAGTGAAGGAAACACCCTAATTCAAATTGCTAATATAAAGTAGGATGATGAAGTAGGGGTTCTAAGCTTATTTAGGATTTATCCAAAACCCTATGGTTCACATCAGATGTGAGGGTTAGGGCTTGGAGGAGGAGGAGGAAGAAGAAGAAGGAAAATGGAGAGAGCTTGAAAGAAAAATGAGTTCAAAAACAATGAACAAGTGTAAAATGGCTTCAATATTTTTCTCACTTATTGAAGCATACAATTTCTCTCAATAAATAAATTGAACCATACTTCAATAGTGTAGAAAGACCAATAAAAAATGATCAAGCCATGCCCCACCATTCCACAAATATCTCCCCATTTTTCCACCTCATTTCTATTTTCCCAAAATAGAAATTCCATGATTCATTTAATATACATATATATATATATATATACACATATATCAAATATATATATATATATATTAAGAAAATAATTAGTGAGCAATAATATTAGTTAATATATAATTATATCAAATATAAATATATATCATATTATTAAATCAACACTTGAATCAATAATCCGGTTATATTATATATAACCGACTAATATCATTTATCTCTATACCACATTATTAAATCAACACTTGATTCAATAATCCGGTTATACCACATATAACCTAACCGATATCAAATTACCGCCAGATTAGAATACGGTATCATATACTCGTTTTTAATCAGGCCCACCGCACATATCAATATATGTGCCCTATTTCGTTTCGCTTGAACTATGAAACCTCTGTATGCTACTATAAAGATTCGTCAATATGCCAGTAGTAAGTAATGATCATATCAGTTACCTACAGGACATCAGCAGTACTAGCTGGATGTAACGGCTACCCAGGTATTCAGCGAATAGAAGATCAACAAGCAAGCTTGTCCAAATTCTTATGATGCCTATAAGTAACACTTAACGTACAGTCCAGTCTCTTCGTCTGATATGTCGCATATCAAGTCTAGGGGTGGAATTGTCAGACACGAGTAACTTGATAAGTCATGCCGATTTGTGGCTCATAAAGGTTCGAGAAACTACTGATAACACTTACCAGTAAATCTTATCATCCCTGGCTAAGGACTTACTGTTATAGCCAATCGAGCATAGCGCACATCAACTCCCAATACCAGGAGAGATGAAACCCCTACCATCGCTCACTGCCTCCATGTGACTCGGGACTGTACCCAAAATCCACCTGTTTGCATGACTCCTTTGAGCCGTGGTAGGGAGGACATCAAAGCACAATGGGAACCACATAAGACACTATGACGATCTCAGGTTTACAGACTAAGCTATACCAGTGTCACCAGAGAACTGCTATCTGACGATAGGTATAGTACCATCTAGGAGTTCTCAGCGAGTCCTATTCGGTGTACTCATTCTCTAATGAGCACCTGTGTACAATCTTTGATGTCAAACACCAATGGTTATGGGATCAACCATCGCTCCCTATCGGGTCAAGAAACATACACACTAGTCTACTCTGAATATCGATTCCCTGTCTCGATATCCCCTCGACTAGGCACAATTAAAGGATGTGCTTGTGGACTACACAAGTCCCAGTAGTATGATCCGCATCATAGTCCTAGTAGTCAAGTAAACATCCTAAGGGCTTTATCAACATGTATCAGAGAGACAATATAATAATACAAATGTACATGTTAAGATAAAGAGCAACCGGATAGCATACTATCATGTCGAGCAAAAAAATCCTATATATATATATGTCCAAGCATCCACTATATCATACAATAATGGCCTCTAGGGAATACATAGTCCTAACAATCTCCCACTTGGACTAAGGCCAGTTATTGTATTATCTCATACCCAACATCCCAAAAAGTCTCTCAAACTGTGCCTGGGGGAGGGCATTTGTGAGTGGATCCGCTGCGTTGTCCTTCGTGTCAACTCTCCTAATCTCGATCTTCCGTTGATCTTCTATCTCCTGGATCAGGTGATACCGCCTAAGAATATGTCAGGATCGCTGATGGGACCGGGGTTTCTTAGCCAAAGCCACAGTTCCATTGTTATCACAATACACAGGTATTGGATGCTCAATGGATGGAACCACACCAAGTTCAGCTTTGAATTTCTTCATCCAGATAGCCTCCTTCGCAGCATCGTTGGCTGCTATGTATTCAGCCTCCATCGTCGAGTCTGCTACGGTATCTTGCTTGGAACTCTTCCAACATACCGCCCCTCCATTGAGGGCGAAGACAAAACCCGAGGTCGACTTACTGTCGTCCTTATGACTCTGGAAGCTCGAATCGGTAAAGGACTCCACCCGTTGTTCTCCGTTACCATATACAAAGAACATTTCTTTAGTCCTTCTCAAGCACTTAAGAATGTTCTTCATAGCTCTCCAGTGTTTCTCCCCAGGATCTGATTGATACCTACTCACTACACATAGTGAGTAAGCTACATCCAGTCTGGTACATAACATCGCATACATGATAGAACTGACTGCCGAAGCATAGGGTATCCCTTGCATGCGAGCCATTTCCAAATCAGTCTTGGGAGAAATCTCTTTGGAGAGAGTGATTCCTGAACAAGCGGGTAAATTTCCACGCTTAGAATCTTCCATACTAAATCTCTTTAGTATGGTGTCAATGTACCTAGATTGGGACAATCCCAACACCCGCTTAGATCTATCTCTATAGATCTTAATCCTCAGGATGTAGGAGGCATCACCCAGATCTTTCATAGAGAACTTGTGTGATAAGAAGAGCTTGACCGAGTGTAGTATAGGAACATCGTTTCCTATCAACAGTATGTCATCCATATACAATACGAGGAAGACAACCTTACTCTCTACAACCTTCTTGTATATACATGGTTCATCTACATTTTTGACGAAGTTAAACTCTTTGATAGCTTCATCAAAACAGATGTTCCATCTCCGCGATGCCTGCTTTAATCCGTAAATTGATTTAAGCAGCTTACACATGTTTCCGCTGCTCCCACTGTCTACAAAGCTCTCTGGCTGTGTCATGTACACGTTCTCTTCTAAATCACCATTTAGAAAAGCTGTCTTGACGTCATCTGCTAGATTTTGTATTCATGGTATTTTCTTGAAAAAATTTTCTTTTAGAATTAAACATGTATCTAAAATACCGTGCTATGAACCATAGTGTATGTGAGTGGAGTAAGACATTACCCCGTGAATTTTCTATAGGTTTATATATATTAAGATATCGATGAAAAGATATTTTTAAAGTTCATGGTATTTATTCATTATTTGTAATCTACATATTGTTTAACATAACAAACATCATATAAAATTTTGTGAGACATGGATTGTAAGATCCTAGGTTGTAAATTGATATCATGGCGTGTAAATTTATGATGAACATGTTGAATTAAAATGAATATATTTTTTAAATTAAACTTTTTTAAAAAAACCGTATTTCCTTTCGCGTCAATGTGAGAGGAGAAACAAAAAGAGAGCGAAGTAAATGGAGGACTTACAAACTTTTGCGCTTGATCTACATGGAAAAAGATGGATGAAATACCGACGACACGATAGGAAGGACGTGAGCTTGGGACTTCTTGGTTTCAAAATGAACTTTGCTTGAAAGTTGGACTTGAGAATGCACTTTTGAGAGGAATTTTATATTGATTTCAGAAGTGAGCGGAGGCTAAGATAGCTTGGTATTTATAGAGAAGGAATATAGGTGTATGGTGAATAAAAAAATAATTAAAATGAATTAAAAGTGATGTTAATGTGGTAGATGAAGAGGTTGCAGAGTCTCTGGATTAAATGAGGAGTTTTGATATATGAAAATGAAGAGTCCAGAACCAAGAGTCGCACGTGCACGGGCAGGGCCCGTGCACTAACTTCCTGGCCGCCGAAACCTAGCAAAACTCGGCTCTAGGGGCTAGGTCCTGGGGTTTGGGTTTGAGTCGGGGTCTGGGTTCTATTTCGATATATCTTTTATTTGATGAATTTTCGTAACCCCGTGTCAATCCCGTGCACACTCTTGAGTTTCCAAAACTCAAAAAGAAAAATGTTAAAAATAATTGGGGCTGATGGGATTCGAACACGAAAGCTTAAGAATAGCAATGTAGAGGCTTAACCAGCGAGCTACCAGTTGCACCTTGCTTTTATGGAACAAATTTAACTTATAACTCTTAACCAGGCCGAAATACACCTTTTTATACATTGACCGTGTTACAATTGTACATGGATTTCTTGGTCGTTACATTCTACCCTCTTTATAAAAATTTCATCCTTGAAATTTACACAAAGACTAATCTTCAAACAGATGAGGGTATCGTGTACGCATATCATCTTCTTCTCCAAGGTTGATTCTCCTGGCGAATCCCGTCTCCACATTACCCGGACTAGCTTGAACACTTTGTTCCGCAATGTCTTCTCTTTCTGATCTAGTATCTCAACTGGCTGTTGCTCGCAAGTCAGATCGGTCTGCACAGTGAGCTCTGAGTGATCAAGTATGTGGCTGAGGTCACTCAGATATCGTCGTAACTGGGATATATGGATCACATTATGCACTCTTTCCAATGAGGGTAGTAGTGCCAAGTGGGATGCCACTTCTCCAACACGTTGAAGTATGTCGAACAGTCCGATGTACCTTGGACTAAGTTTGCCCTGTTTGCCAAATCGTATCACTCCTCTATTCAGAGAGATCTTCAGAAATACATGCTCTCTGGGTTGGAACTCTATGTGTCGGCTCTTTGCGTCTGCCAAATAGTTCTGTCTATCTTGGGCTATGCGCATATTTTCCCTGATCATGAGAACTTCATTGATAGTTGACACGATCATCTCTTTTCCAAGGAGTTCACTATCTCCAACATTATCCCAACTCAGCAGGGAATGACACTTACGTCCGTAGAGTGCTGTGAATGGCGCTATCCCAATGCTTGCCTGGTAACTGTTGTTATATGAAAACTCCACAAGGTGTAGGTGATCTTCCCACGAACCTCCGAAGTCTATCATACAGGCTTTCAGCATATCTTCCAGGATCTGAATTGTTCTCTCGGACTGTCCGTGTGTTTGGGGATGATACATTGTGTTGAAGTTCAGAATCGTTCCTAGGTTGGCCTGAAGACTCTACTAAAACTGGGATCGGAATCTAGTATCTCTGTTGGAGACGATGCAGACAGGTACCCCATGTAATCTCATGATCTATTGCATGAGTTTATGGATATCAAGACAAGTATAATACATCTTGGAGGTTGAAATCCTTACTTTAGATTTTTACTCACCTCCATGTATTTTTTTACCAACGTCTCGGTTGATTGGCCAACTTTGAATGGAATAATGTGAACCAACTTGGTGAGTCGATCTATAATAACCCAAACCCCAAACCGCGTCAGTATCCTTTGTGCTGTGAGGGAGTGCAGTTATGCAGTCTATAGTAATGTGCTGCCATTTCCATTCTGGGATCGGTAACGACTGAAGTAGATCGGCAGTTCTGTGATATTCAGCCCTCACTTGTTAACAGATTAAGCACTTAGCTACGCTCCTTGCTACTTCTCGCTTCATTCCATGCTACCGGTAATGTTGCTTTAGCTCTTTGTATATCTTCATGTTAGGAATATGTATGCCATAGAGGTCATTATTGTATATTATAGTGGATACTTGGACATATATATATAGAGGACTTTCTTACTCAACATGACAATGTGCTATCTGATTGCTCTTTATCTTAGCATGTGCACTAGTTTTAGTTTACTGTCTTTTAGATACATATTGATAAAGCCCATAGGATGTTGGCTTGACTACCATGACTATGATGTAGATCATACTAGTAGGGCTTGAGTAGTCCATAAGCACATCCTTAACAGTTCCTAGTCGAGAGAGTATCGAGACAGGGCATCGATATTTCAGAGTAGACTAGTGTGTACGTTTCTTGATCCTGTATGGGGCGATAGTTAATCCTACAACCATTGGTGTTTGACATCAAAGATTGTACGCAGGTGCTCATTGGAGAATGGGCACACCAAACAGGACTCGTCGAGAACTACTAGATGGTAGCATACCTATTGTCAAATAATAGTTCTGTGGTGACACTTGTACATGTTAGTCTGTAGACCCGAGATTGTCATAGTGTCTTGTGTGGTTCTCACTGTGCTTTGATTTTCTCCCTACCATGGCTCAAATGAGTCGTGCAAACCGGTGGTTTTTGGGTACAGTCTGGAGTCACATGTGTTGGTGAGTTGTGCTCACTCTAAATCGAAATAAAGAGACGGAATGCATAAAAATTAAATTTTTAAGCAAGCACAACCAACTTAACCCAAGTAATCGAACCATAATCCTAAACTAGCAACCACTAAGAGTTTTATCTACTATGAGAGAAGGTTATACCAGAAAATCCGTGTCCTTCGGGTTTTCACTCCTCTTCTTAAGCTTCTAGGGATCTCCTAGATCAATCTTAATGGCCACAAACTTACATAAAACTGATCGTGCCTCTAGTTTGTCCAGATTATGCTTTTTAACATAAGACGGACAACCCCATATCTTAAATCTTTTTAGATACGGTCTTTTACCATTCCATATTTTGATTGGTGTCTTAGGTACAGATTTGGATGAAACATCATTCAATAGATATGCCGCCGTTTGAAGCGCATATCCCCAGAATGAAAGAACCAGATCGGCACTACTCATCATGGAGCGAACCATGTCCAAAAGGGTACAGTTCCTCCTCTTCGATACACCATTGTGCTGTGGTGTGTATGTAAGAGTAAACTGAGAGAGAATACCATTTTCTTTCAGGTATTCTAGGAATCTCGTGCTTAAGTATTTGCCTCCTCTATCAGAGGATCTTGATACTTTTGCCAGTCTGGTTCTCTACTTCGTTTTTATATTCTTTGAATTTCTCAAAAGCTTTAGATCTGTATTTCAAAAGATACACATATCCGAAGCTAGAGAGATCGTCAGTGAATGTAATGAAGTACGAAAACCCACCCCTCGCATGTATAGACATCGGACCATATACATTACTTTGTATGAGTCCCAAGAGCTCTGTAGCTCTTTTTCCGTGTCTGGTGAATGGAGATTTGATCATCTTTCCTTTGAGACAAGACTGACAAGTTTCATAAGATGAAAATTCGAACGTATTCAAATATCCATCCTTATGCAACTTACTTAGTCTTTTCTCAACGATATGATTAAGTCTATAATGCCACAAGTATGTTTCATTCGTATCTGAACTTTCCTCTTGCGTGTGTTTTGTATATTGAAGAATATGTTTTGATTTAGAACGTAGATATCATTACACAGTGTACTTTCTGCAACCAATACCAGATTAAGGTAAATGTTTATGATATTTCTATCTAGAACAAAATTATATCCATCTTTATTAAGTAAAAAAACTGATATGATGTTGCAAAGTATGGAAGGTATATAGTAGCAATTGTTCAAAATCATAGTATTGGCGCTTGGCAATAATAGGTGATATTCACCGACGGCGGTAGTATCAACTTGTGCTCCATTCCCTCTACCGAGGGACAAATCTCCCAGTCCAACCATTCTACTTTTTCTCAGTCCTTATAATAAATTACAGATATGAGATCCTGATCCGGTATCTAGTACTCAGGAGGTAGGGTTGACCAAAAAACATTTTTCAAGAACAAATACACCCGAAGAAGATCCATTAGAATGCTTCCCCTTCGTTAGGGTCATCTGGAATTCCTTATAGTCTCGTTTTCTTTTCCCATACTCGTGACGTTGTCACAAGTTTGAACCGAACTGACGTTCCCCAGCCCAATGTAATAAGTTAGTTCGGTCAAGTCAAACATTTTATTATCTTGATTAGGGCGTGACATGGTTGCTACCTGGAGAAAGAAAAGAAACACTTACCGTACGCTCTTGCAAGATTAGATTGGTTATTAGTTTTATCTAATCAGGATGGCTCCCACTGTTTCCTCGAATTTTCCTTCAAACCTTAAAAGGAAAACTAGTCGGGATCATTCGCACCTCATAAGTTCGCTAACTGTTCAGCCAGGTGGGTGTTGGTACTTCGAGGGAGGTTCTCCGTGCTCTCACACAGACATAATTAAAATAAACCTCGTTTCCGCAGAGGCGTAGCCCCGTTAACACTTTTCTAGACAGCTAATAGGTTAGCTAATTGTGAAGTGAAAAATATCTCCCAAGAGTAATCCTACTCATCAGTGGGATCGGGATCCAACTATCATCGCGTGATAACCTAGATGGAAGTCACTCTAGTTACCACACTCCAAAAGGTATGCAACACTAGCAAGTTTCCTGTATATTTGAAACTCCCGATGTGGTTTTCGCCCCTAACGGTTTATGACCTTGACTAGGTCAAAAAATCATAAACCGCTAGTTAAGTTTAACCCGTCATTTTCTTGATTGCATTAAACCCACTCGTACGCGCCCTTGACTAGGACAACAAGGCTGCACAACTGTCCTAACCAATCGCATTACAATGCACAGAAAAGCACCACTTAGCTACCGCACACCACGCCTTGACTATGTCAACAAACGCAACACGAATACTAAATACTACTGTTCTGAAATGACGGAGGGCTACAGCTGGTTTTTGGCGAAAAACCTTTAACGTAATGAACTTGATATCGTTGAAGGAACTAAGTAGTTTTGAAAAGGATTGGTTTAGGCTCTTCTTTTGAAAACTAGTGGTTTTGAAAAAAACCGAGTAATCTATAGCAACATAAACTTTCGCTCAAGAGGTCACTCCCCGTGAAAGGATCTAGGCTCTTGCTTCCTCGAATGAGGTGCTGGATATTCCTAACCGAATACCACGATGCAAAACGAAAGAATACGACTATAGTTTTTTGAAATTTGTTCCAACAACATCGTTTATATTTCTTTTCTTGCATTATTTAAAATTAATGCGGTCTTATCAATTAAATCCTATCATACAAGAAAAGAATGAAAATAAAATATACGTATATTCCATCCGCATTCGCCACGGGGCCCCGTCATGCACCGTTAGGTTACTTAACTAACGACAGAGCGGGGGCAGGACTAGTGTGGATGCAAAACATATGCAACATCTACTAGTATATATATATATATAACCATTCATCCCAGGCTTGATATAAGCAACATCACAGAACATTAATAAGCAACATGGAATAACGGATAATCTAGGAACCCCGGGTTTCATTTGAGCCATAAATGAATCTCGACGTTCCCAGGTCGTGTGTATAGCCTGTGCAATAAAAAACCTAGACCCCTACGAGTGCGGCAAGTTACCCGCCAATTCCGGAAGTGAGGCAATCCCAATCAACAAAATGAATGGGCCACCCAGCAATTCACGGAATCCGGTAACTTGAGCACCCCTCCGTGGGTCATCCTATACCCCTACGAGTGAAGCAAATAGCCCGCCAATTCTAGAGTAAGACCCCTTCCGTCTCAACGCCATGAGATGCGGGCCTATTGCCCTCTAGAACCCAGCTATTCGAGCACTCCTCCCCGGGATAATCCTAGTACAGAAAAGAAAAATATATATACAAACGGTGATATCGACCTTAACCCGACCGTGCCCCAATAAAAGAATATACAAACTGGCAGAAACGACAGTCCATATGTTGGACGCTCGTTTCACAATAATGAATATCCAAATGAATCAACACTGTACATCTACCATTGAACTATAGGCTGTCCACCATAAAAATCCATCCATAACATCAGTGCAACACAGAACATCAACGCAAATATTATGTTCGTAAACTCGTCTGATTGTACATATATCAACCAGTCGGATTATACCGCTCTATGATATTCACGGTCGCAGAAACAAATGCACTAAAAACCAAGATTTTAAAATTTCGATCGATTAAAACTTTCCGTATTGGCCCCAAGTACAAAACAGTACACAAATGATTCTGGGCCAAAACCAAATATTCAAAAAATCATCTTTCCATGTATTAGAGCCCCAGAAAAAATTTGGGGTACTGTAGCCAAAATTGGACTACGGTTCAGCGGCCAAATGGTCCATTTGGCTTCTGTTCCACGGTCGAATTTTGGGTTTAAGTGCCCAAATTTTTTTCTTGGCTCTAATCTTGACTGCATATAATTTTAATGCAACCAGAATTTTTTTTTGAATAACTTAAAAATTCGAACAACAAGCAAAGATATGGAAATGCGATTCGGAAAATTCCGTCGATCAAAAATCTAAATTAGTGCAAACTAGTCTAGTTAAGGTTTATGGAGTGACTCTGATACCATGTTGGTGAGTTGTGCTCACTTTACATCGAAGTAAAGAGACAGAATGCACAAAAATTAAATTTTTAAGCAAGCACAACCAACTTAACCCAAGTAATCAAACCATAACCCTAAACTAGCAATCACTAGGAGTTTTATCTACTATGAGAGAAGGTTATACCAGAAGATCCGTGTCCTTCGGGTCTTCACTCCTCTTCTTAAGCTCCTAGGAATCTCCTAGATCAACCTTGATGATCGGCCTCCTCGGTCCTAGACGATCCACCCGAGAGTTTGTAATCCAAACTTAGCTTCACTAATGAAGCAGCTTAACAACCTAGTTTGCTAATCTAGATTGCCAAGATAATGTAGTGAGTTTTCTAGTGTATTTCTATCTCTATTACTCCTTTGATTCTCAACTCATGAGATGGTAGGGAGGAAGATGAAGAAGAAGGTGGAGGAACTCAAGAAAGGATAGAGAGGAGAGAGAAGCTCATGGTGAGAATGAAAAAATCATCATTTAAAACAATAATGCAATCATGGTTTTATAAAACATATTTTGCAATATAAATATATCAACCATACTTGAATAGTTTGCACAAATGAATTATAAATTCATTTTTCAAGACTATTCAAGCATGGTTCTCACCATATCTCTCCTTACTACGTTTACAACTCATTTCTATTTAAAAGAATAAATGGATAAATAAAAAATGAGGTGTCCACCTTCTAGAATGATTTCCGTATAAATACGGAATATGTTCTACCGTATATACATACCCGTATTCGTACCAAAATATGAATACCCCAGAGAAAGAATAATACCACCAATATAATACTAGTATTAAATCAATATCTGATTTAACAAACCGGCTTAATTCTAAACCCGCTAGTATTATTAACCATCCGATCGAAAACCTGGATAACACTAGAATATATACATATCGAAATATGTATATGTAAATTATTAAATCAATACTTGATTTAATAATTCGGCTTAATCCTAAGCCGGTTAGTATTATCGTTCGATCGAAAACTTGGATGACACTAGAATATACATATCGAAATGTGTATATGTAAATTATTAAATCAATACCTGATTTAATAATCCGGCTTAATCCTAAGCCGGCTAGTGTTATCATTCGATCGAAACCCTGCACGTATAAACATACGGCCACCACATCGTTTTGCCTGGATCAGAGAAACCCTCTGTGTGGGACTCTAAAGACTCGACAGTACGCTGGTAGTGGGTTTAACCACAAGCATGTCAGCGGCACTAGCTGTATGTAGCGGCTACCCAGGTACCTGTCGAAAAGAAGGCTGACGAGCAAGCTCATCCGAACTCCTGCTGAGTCTATCTGTGACAATCTCTGTACCGTCCGGTCTCTTCGTCTAAGAGTATCGCATACCCGATATAAGGGGTGGTAAACGTCAGACCCCTACTGACCCGATAAGTCGTGTCGATGTGGCTCATAACCAATCCGAGAAACTACTGATCTAGCCATCAGTAAATCTCAACTGTCTTGGCCAAGGTCTTATGGTTCTGGCCAACTGGACACAGTGTGATATCGACTCCGAATACCGGGAGAGACGAATCCCTGACAATCACTCACTGCCTTCATATGGCTCAAGACTATACCCAACCAAAAACTGTTTGCCCGACTCTGTAGAGCCGTGGTAGGGTAGTGATCAAAGCACAGTTGGAACTCACATGGGACAAATGATGATCTCATGTCTAAAAACTAACCTGTACACAATGTCACCTGAGAACCGCTATCTGACGATAGGTATAATACCATCTAGAGGTTTTCGGCGAGTCCGTCCAGTATACTCACCCCCAGTGAGCACATATATACAATCTTAAATGATCACACCAATGGCTGTGGGACCGACCACTACTCCTCGTCATGGTCTAGAAATGTATACTCAAGTTTACTCTGAAATATCGATGCCCGGTCTCGATATTCCTGCGACTGAGGATCTTTAAGGATGTGCTTATGGACTATCCAGCTCCCACTAGTATGATTGCCATCATAACGCTGGTAGTCAAGCAAAATCCTACGGGCTTTATCAATATGTATCCGCTATATGTGATATCGATTATAACATATGCACATGTTAAGATAAAGTCAAAACATAATAGTATACTACTGTATTGAGTCTTTATCAATATGTGTAAGTATTATAAAGCAACAAGAGAAAGAAATACACATATTAAGACAGAGACATCTCATATAATATAATATATACAACCGAGCAAGATTTTCCTGTACACACATATCCCTAGCATCCTATACAATACAGGCCTCTAGAGCATATATATCCAACAACATGAAGGCAGTGAGTGATAAGAGGGGTTTCTTCTCTCCCGGTATTGGGAGTTGATATTGTGCTATGCTCAATTGGCTATAACAGCAAGTTCTTTTCCAGGGCTGATGAGATTTACTGATAGGTGTTGTCAGTAGTTTCTCGAAAAGTTATTGGGGTCTGACGATTCCACGTCCCAGACTCGATATGCGACATATCAGACGAACAGATCGGACTGTACGGTAAGTGTTAGTTATTGGATCTACGGGAAATTGGACAAGTTTGCTTGTTGATCTTCTATTCGTTCAGTACCTGGATAGCCGTTACGTCCAGCTAGTACCGCTGACGGCTTATCGGTATCTGGTGTGATCATTACCCACTGCTAGCATATTGGCGAGTCTCTAGAGTCCCACATAGAGGTTTCCTAGCTCAAGCAAAACGAAGTAGGGCACGCATGGAGATATGTGCGGGAGCTTGATTAAATACGAGTATATGATTCTGTATTCTAATCTAGCGTTAATTGATATTAGCAGGTTATATATGATATAATTAGATTATTAAATCTAGTGTTGATTTAATAATTTGATATATATATATATATATATATATATATATATAAACTAATATTAAGCTCACTTAAGATTTTCTTCTCATTATATATTTGATATATATGCAAATTGTATCATGGTTGGTAATACATTGAACATGGATGCATAAGAATCACATTGGGGTTAAAGATAAGAGATAAAAGATTTATTATTTGAATTTAGAAAAAGAAGAATGATTCATTACTTCAAGACTCTTGGAGAACCTTAAAGATGCAATGACTCATCTCTTCTTTTTCTATTTGGTTCATACAAGTTAAAATCTTTGTTCTTATCTTATCCTCAAGGTTCATCCTCATCTTATCTTCATCTTCTTCATTTTCTCTTGAGTCACTATTCACTCAAAAGTAAAAAAGGAGAAAAAGAAAAAGAAAGATTTTTAAGTGAGCTTAAATCCTACTTCATCAACCTACACTATTTTAGCAAAATAGTTTAGGTTGTTAACTTCACTAATACTTTGATTAATGAAGTGTAAGCTTGAGTGTGAGAAACTTCGAGGTGGATCATCTTCGAAGATGAATACTTCGAGCAAGCTCATTCCATTCTTCAAGTGGAGTCAAAGAAGAGTTCTAGAACTACTACTCGAAGCTTTTGAAGTGAAGGACAAGACTACAAAGGTTGTAGCCTTTCTTCACTTAGTTTAGTTTTTGTTTTGCTATGTTTATGAAACCCTAATCTCTAGTATGGTCTTGTTTAAGTAGACTTAGCTCTCTAGATTTTTAAAATTGCATACTTGATGCTCATAGAAAACTAATAGAGGTGCTAAGACATACTTTCATTTCGTGCCGCCGGGATGTATATAATACGGAGAACTGTGAGTTTCTTTCATCAACTCTTCTCGAACAGGACGGATTGAAACTCATAAACGGCTCTCATACTGGAAGGATCCATCTTCGTAGATGATGAAGTAGGTTCGAAGACCACTTTCTACTTGTTCTCGGATCTATTGTAGTTTGGCATCATTTGGTTAACCTGCCTTGATCTAATTGACAAGAGTGGAATTAACCTGTAAGTTCATCAAGGATGATGCGTTACCTAGCACGACTACTTCAATCTTGAGTCCGTGCAGTTCTTGTTGTAGCTTCCATTGAGCGGTGAGGTTCATTACTAATGGCTGGCGAATAAGTGCATCGGGAACTATGTTCATCTTTCTAGGATGATATTGTAGGTTGATGTCGAAATCTACCATGAGTTTTAACCATCTTCTCTTCCGTATGTTGAGTTCTTTCTGAATAAATACATACTTCAGACTCTTGTGGTCGGTGTATATATCCACTCGCTCTCCTAAAAGATAATGGCGCCAAATCTTGAGTGATAAAAGCTACCAATTCCAGATCATGTGATGGATAGTTGCGCTCATGAACCTTTAACCGTCTTGATACAAAGGCCACAACCATTCCATACTTATGCAGAACACATTCTAATCCCTTACCGGATGCATCACAATGTATATCGAATCCGCAAAATTGATCTGGTATTACGAGAATAGGTGCAGAGGTTAATCTCGAATTGAGTTCTACGAATGCCTTTTCACATGCTTCTGACCATATGAATTCTTCGACTTTACGTGTAAGCTTGGTCAGGGCTGCTGCGATCTTTGAAAATCCTTCGATGACATGTCTATAATATCCTGCTAAGCCTAATAGGCTTCTAATTTCTTTGACTGACTTTGGTGTCGGCCACTCGCTGACAGCTGACACTTTAGCTGGATCCACAGAGATTTCTTCGCCTGAAATGACATGTCCGAGATATCCGACCTGGTCTACCCGAAATTCAAACTTGTTGTACTTGTCATAGAGCAGTTGCTATCTTAGTGTCTCAAGGAAATGGAGTAAGTGCTCGTCGTTTTTTTTCCGATTCTTGGAATACACCAGGATGTCGTCTATGAAGATAACAACAAACCTGTCTAAGTACTCCCGGAAAATTTGGTTCATCAAGTTCATTAAAATGGATGGTTTATTGGTCACTCCAAATGGCATTACGAGATATTCATAATGGCCATAACGAGTCCTAAACGCTGTCTTCTGAATATCGGAATCCCTGACCTTCACTTAACGATAACCTGAACGGAGATCCAACTTGGAGAATACACAAGGTTCACTTAGTTGATCGAAAAGGTCGTCGATGAGAGATAGCAGATACCTGTTTTAATTATCACTTCGTTTAGTACCCGGTAATCCATGCATATCCGGTAAGTACCTTCCTTCTTCTTCACTAGCAGCACCGGAGATCCCTAACTTAAGGTACTGGGTCTGATCCATCCTTTCTTTAGGAGTTCGTCTAACTGGATACAAAGTTCTTTCAATCCTTCCAGACTTAGTCGATATAGAGCTTTTATTATAGGTTGTGCACAGGGTTGTAAATCAATGCCAAACTCTAGAGCTCGGTCGGGAGGCAAACTTGCTATGTCTTCAGGGAATACATCCTCGAATTCTCTGATAACCTCTGGCTTTAATCCTTCCGGTTAAAATGCTGCAATCTCTGCTTTCTTTGGTTTTGCTCGGTAGATGCTAGGCTCCAAAGTCCAGTCTTCGCTTTTGAAATAGAATACTAGGTGATCTGGTATTTCAAACACTACCCTCCTTTGGCAACAGTCTATGGAGGCGAAGAAAGTTCTGAGCTAGTCCATTCCCAAGAACACGTTGAAATTCGGTATGTACAGTACCTTGAAGTCCGCATAGAATTCTTGACTGCAGACGACCACTGGACACAGATCGTATCCCAAGGTTGCTTTTAGAACTATGTTCCCCGAATTGACATTCCAATTGGATACGAGTGGCTTAACTAGGATCGCGTGAGTTCTTACGAACCGTTGCGACATGAAGTAATGCTAAGCCTCAATATCGAAGAGCGCGACTGCAGGTAAGGTGGCTACTAAGATTTACTTAAGTCGTGTGGGATATGTTTAGGTATAAAAAGTAAAAATATTGATAGTTAGGACTTGAAATGACTTGAAATGAAAGAGGGAAGAGATTTACTAGTGATAACCTGACCCATAGTTTCGGCCTCTTCGACTGACATAGTGAATGCTTGGTGTCGCGGCACGTTTCTCTATGCCAGGTTAAACACGCTGCGTTGAGGTTGAATGGTCTGGGTGTGGGGAGTTGGAGCTGGTAGAGCTAACCAGGTAGGAGGAGCTTGGATCCCCGGTCTAGTTGGTGTATTAGTAGTCCCTCGGTTAGGGTGAGTCAAGACCCACAAATCAAGCACAAGTTGTTCGCCTTACGGCAGTTCTTCACTAGATGCACTGTTCTTTTGCAGTAGTTGCAAAAGACTGGCTTGTTGTTAGCGAATAAACCTCTGGGCCTCCGAGCGGGTCCGTTGAAAGCTAGCATGGTTGTGGCTCCTCCTGTGATCTGGTGTACAGGGCATTTCACACCGGCCAACTATGACCTGCCCTTCTTCTTCACAACTGCCTCATAGTGTCGGGCAGCCTTCAAAGCGAGTTTGTGGGTTGGGAAATCCCCTGTAGCCAGTGCAGCTTGGATTTCAGGGTCCAACCCCTGCTGGAATCACCATGCCCGGATGTCAGCAGTGGGAATGGGGTGTGCAGCGAACTTGTTATGACCTTGTGTTATTATTGTTCAAGTGAGATAGAATTTTTTTTAACTTGAGACTATAGTGTTCCTGCCGAGCATGGTAAACTCAGCATCATATTCATCTACAGACTTGACTCACATTGAGCCTTGTTGTAGATGGATGAATTACTTCTCCATATCAAAATAGGAAATCTCCGGAAAGTACTTTGAATCAAAGAGGTCTCGGAATGTTTTCCAATCAACTGGTTGTTCGAGATGGCTCTCCTTTACCTTGCACCATACCTTGGCGTTATCTATCAGTTGGTACTTAGCAACTCTTACCCAAGCTATACTTGGCACTTGAGCCGCTACCAGATCATCTTCAATCGCTTGAGTCCATTCTTCAGCTTCAAGCGGGCTCTCTTTACCCAAGAAGTGCTTTCGGTGAAATGCCCGTAACTGCTTGACTCCAGGTGCTTCCGCCTCAGGGCGAGCAAGTCCTTGGTTCATAAGGGTTGTCTGCTCCCGCTGTCCTCCAATAGGCTCCTAATAGCTTCGAGAAGCATAGTCTGTTCGTTGATAGGTACTGTAACGGTTGGTAGAGGTGGTAGTGTTGGCGGTGGAGCGTTCCCATTGACGATGGTACTGGTATTGTCAGGAGGATCCATCACCTTTATAGAAAAGACATATTATGATAGATTCAAGAAATTTGAAATGCAAGGAATGTAAATATTTGTTGAATTCTTTAATTCTTGTGGTATTTTGTTTAAGACTTCATGCAGAATAGACCTGCATGGGGCACCAATAAAACCTGTCATACCCTTCTTCCCAGTAGACGGAAATGATGACGTAGCAAGCCCGCGATATATTTTTTCAGAGAAGGTCATTCCCTAAATAAATAAGCTAAGCGTATTGAAACAAAAATACACAATACAAGAATAAATGGAGACTGAATATTTCTCAGAAAATTTCTTTCTTTACATTCAAACTTGAAACATTTACAATACATGAGTTCAATTGAAAATGAACTATAAGAACAGAAATGCCTAAACAGGTGACATATATAAACTGAAAGAAAAGGTAAGCTAAGCTAAGCCAGTGTAGTAATCTGGTCGTAATCCTCCTCCGAGGCGTCCACATCCTCCATCTCAACAATATCTGACGAACATTTCAAGAAAACAAAAGTTGGTGAAATGCCTATCAGCGAACTAGTGCTCGGTAAGTCCCAAAGGTAAGGTAAATATGAAAAGTGACAAGTATAGCATAAAATGAAGTAATGTATATGATGAGTAAAAGTGTGTGGAAGTGAACATGGGTATATGTCGTTTAGGTCTCTATATGGTAACTAAGTTAACGTTAATTTCTAAATATGAATATCAACGCAACCGTAGAAATATTCACGAGCTCAAGAGTGGGGCCCCAGAAGCAAGGAAATACGGGCACATTTCATATGTTAGTATCGGGACTCCAAGCTGTAGAGGAGTTGATTGATCGTCTAAGTTGTGATAAAATGTAAAGTGTTCACAATAAAAGAAATTTATGCCGCAATCAATTAACGGTGTCGATGTAGCGCGTTAATGAATACGGATCGTCCACTGAGATGCATGAATTTGTTTGATCTTGCCTTAGATGAGTCGAAATGAAAATATAAAAGAAAATGCAAGAAAGTTGATTCAAGATTTGTGAGAATTGATTTTAAGAAACATAAAGAAAATAGATCTAGAATCAAGAATCAAGAAGATTTCCAAACCAATTTAGTTATCAAGATTATGAAGAATAGCTTGTAGGATTCGATCAAATTAGTAGTAGTGATGAATCTAGAGATGTCTAATCTTATCTATTGATAATTTGTAACTAGAACGATGGTGACGAATGAAGATTAGGGATCTATTGAAGAAACTAGGGTTTCTCCTTCTATATCCCTTGTCTTTTCATTGATCATCATTTGGATCTAGCCTTTAGCAAAGAGAATCATCAATCGTTTAATCCCTAGTTTGCAACGAAATTATCAAGAATCCGATTTCGCTCCAAATTAGGTCATTGATAATTCTTTTTCCTAAAGTTCACAAATCTCATAAGACTTAAGATTAGTAAAAGGATCTTATCATCACTAGATCTACAGATTTTCTCGAATCCTCCACAAGCAGAGATTTCACTCACACATCATGAAAATTAACGAATCACACATGAAATATTTCATAATGCAAGAATATAATGAAAACGAGAATTAACAATTTATCACCTTCATTAAATCTTCTTCAAATTTACACAACTCCTCAATTCGAGGTACAAGATTAAGCTCTCGATCGCTCCTTTGAAGAGGTGAATTTGTCGTCGATCTTTGCGAAGCTTGATCGCCGTGAGTCGCGGATCGTCGTGGATCACTTGCTCGGATGATGACAGGCGTTGCGATGAAGGATCGTTGATTGCTCGCTTGATTTGCTTCTCGATAGATCTTGATTTGGCTTTGGATTTGATTTGAATGTTGTTTTGGATCAAGTTGTGTCACTCAACTTGTGCAAATTTGGCTCAATATTCAAGAACTAATTGTGTAACCCAAAAACCCTAGATCTAGATCCCCTTTTATAAATTTCAAATGAATCTTCCCTCCAAAGCTAGTTTGTTAGAGAGAGCCTTCTAGAATGAGGTAGGTTGTTAGGGAGAGTCTTCTAGTATGAGGTTGTTACAATTAACCTTCTAGAAGAAGGTTGTTATGCAGAGCCTTCCAGAAGAAGCCACGTGGTAAATTAGCGTCTTGAGGAAGCAAGATTGTTGAGAAGAAGCTTCTAGAGAACCGTCGTCACTTGAGCCTCCAACTCTGCCGCGGAACCGCGGCAACTCGGCCAACTCGGCCGCGGTTCCGCGGCCAAGCAGTGATATTACTAGCTCATTTTTCTGGGGTATTCTGATGTAGGCTTTTGGGTTTTCTTCTGATGTCTGGAATGTTATAATTATTTCTTGGATGCTGCCAGATTTGAAATCTTTGACTTGCTGTATTTTATCGGCACTTTTGCGATTCCGGTTCTTTTACTTGAAGAATTTCCTGCACACAATCTTGATGAAAGTGTTGAGATATACAAAAATCATGCATGTAGTAATAAACACACAATTTCCCTCATAATGTCGGTTATAATGTATAACACAAGTTATTTGATATTTTGCAAATGATTCTTGTAATATGTATCATATTTATAACAAACACCCTTAGATGATTAAAATAATGAGGAAATTGATATGTTACAGAATGCAATATTTTCGACTGAACAAACTCCCCCAAACTTAATTTTGATTGTCTCGAGCAAACATCTTTTATTTAAGAGAAGGAGAAAATAAAGAAAAAGAAAAACTAACTAGCACACTTTCGTAGGCAACACGATTGCACTGAGCACGTGCAACAAGCCTTTCAACCTCTAGGTGTCCCTAGTAGGAGGACTGTTGTCTCCTGAGGGTTTTCAGCGGATTGCACCCACAAAATCCTATAATAAAAGGAAGACTGTGAAAGTTACATATAAAGATAAGAATTGTAAAAGAAAGACTTTGAAAATCAGAGTTTCCAATTACACTAACTTTTCGGTTGTCATGAGCCCTATCTTAACAGTCATGAAAAGACGTTAGAAATCACATCATCTCTCAATAAAGCATCGCCTTTATTCTTCATTCCTACCTTTCTTCCAAACACCGATCATATACCCCTACGTGTGTGTAAAGAACATCCCTACACTCGGAGAATTCAATTTAAGCGATCATACTCTTGTCCATCTACCTCAGTACTTTTTAATTGGTGAATATTTAGATGGATTTGCTCACATTTTTCATCCGACCTTTAATACTTCTTGAGGTACTAACCGACCGATTACTCATGTGCTTGCTTATTAGGCGTATTAGTATTTCTCTCGTCTTGCAACACCTAAGGCTTAGCAGTGACTCCCAAACCAGTTGGTCTAAGGCACTAGGTGACGAAGCATCCTCGCTATATTTTTTTATACTGCCTTGGTGATTACAAAACCAGAGTTCATTTTTCTTCATCATTTTATCTTTTTATACTTCATTTATAATTTTCTTTGTACTTTGGCTATTTGATAAGAGCATTTCAAGGTATCTTCTACTATCCCGAGTTTCAAGACGTGTGTAAGTGCGTATTGTAGGGTATCAACGTTCAAATATTTGGCTTCTAGAATAGGAACTATTTTTCAAACTTATTTTTATCCTCAGATTAGTGACTTCTTTCATCTTACTAACCCTTGGGACAACGGCTCATAACTACTTATTACTAGTTTCGTTTAAGAAAACTTCTAACTTTTTTGGTTTTCTTAAACTTTTCTATTCTTTTGGATGTAATTTTTCACTATCTAATCTTTTATTATCTTATTTATGTACAATTTTTTTTAATTTTTTTTATTATATGTTTTGTGCTTATGCAAAGTATGATGCAAAGTGATGCGTAAATAAGCACAAACCTCCCCCAAACATGTTTATAACAGTGTCCTCAATGTTGCCATCCATTAAATCTCAGATACCTGTAAACTTAGGAGGAAATTTATTAACGGGAGGAATAATATATGAATTATGAAAATCCTCCCCTAAACTTATTTTTGGCTCACAATTTTGAGGACAACTTTTATTTTCAAGAGCCAAAAATACACCCCCCAAACATGAGTTAAACAATGTTAATTTATTTTTTTAAATCACAAGTTGGGGTCAGAGTTATTGGTCAATGCCAAGCTTTGCAAAGACCGAAAGTCAACACCAACCATTCGAAGATTTTATCAGTGAAACGCACCGGTTGATGGAAGAACATGATGTATAGAGTCTGGAAGAAGTAGGGAAAAGATAAGCGGTGTAGAAGAAAATGTTTGCGTCTCGTTTTGGAGAGACGGCACGGTGATTGTAATGATGGATTACTCCCATTCTTATGATTGTCAAGAAGAAGGGATGGAGGTTCGATTTCTTTATGTAGTTGATTCATCTCAACACCCGTGTTTTCTAAAAATGTGAGTTCATCAGCGAACATTTCATCGATATCCCAAAGAATAATGTCATTGGAAAGAACGGGATGATACTCAGACTCCATGAAAGGTTCATAATAAACGTTAGATGTTGACCCGGACAACTCAAAAGAAGGGTCCGCATGTGTATAATACATTTTTGGGTCAAACAACAACGTATGAAAAGAGTCTAGATCAGTATCGTGAAACTTTTCAAGTTCGCTGTTGTTGACATCTATTATTCGACAGAATATGCATGAGCTTAGGGTTCAGAAGATTGACTTCCCAACTTGTAAATGTTAAGTTCAATTGACCTATTCCCGAAGGATAGGGTCATAGAACCGTTTCGACAATTGATTACAGCATTCGAAATAGCCAAAAAGGGTCGACCGAGAATCACCGGAATTTGGTTCCGTGGGTTTGCCACAGGCTGTGTATCCAAAATAATAAAGTCCACAGGGAATATGAATTCCCCGACTTTTATTAACACATCCTCAAGTTCACCCCTAGATTTGGTGATTGATCGATCTGCCATCTGTAAAATGCATTGCGATGGTTTTAATTCTCCGATACCCAATTGCTCATACACAGAATATGGAAGCAAGTTAACACTAGCGCCTAAATCGAGTAAAGCATGATTGATATTCTTACATCCAATAGAAATAGAAATTTTAGGACAACTAGGGTCCTTACGTTTCTTTGGTAATTGTTGGGGAAAAGCTGTGTGTACAGTACTCGAAATGAAAACTTTTTTAGGCACTTGAGTCTTCCTCTTTCTAGTGCACAAGTTCTTAAGAATTTTGGCAATAGACGGAACTTGTTGGATAGCATCTAGGAGAGGGATATTGATTTTAACTTGCTTAAACATGTCCACAATCTTCTCCATTTGTGCATTAGGTTTGTTGGCCCTCAATCTGTTTGGAAATGGAGCTCTATCAATAAGTGTTGGGTCTAACATTTGTGGAGAAGTTTGTGGAGGTGGGAAGGATGAAGTAGGTGGAGGGTTCGAGACTTGGGGAAAACGGAGAATTGGCTGGGAAGAAGAAGGTAAATTAGACGAAATAAGGTAAGAAGTAGAAATGGAAGTGGACGTGGAAGTGGAAGTGGAAGCCGGGGTGTTAATGATCAATTCATCATTATCAATTTGTTTACCCACATGATTATCTAGCACTCTTTCAGATCTCAACGTGGTAATAGCACTCACATCATTATAATGCGAGGGTCCAGGATCAGGTGTGGGTTGAGATGGAAGATTCCCTTTCTCTCTAGCACTCATTGCTGCAGTCAGTTGTGCAATTTGTGCTTCTATCAATTTGATACTCTCACCGTGGGAGACAGTGTTTTTCACTAACGTCTGAATAGAAGATGTTAAAATGTCATTCGTTTGCATGGACTGTGTAATGAACAAGTCGAGTGCAGAGGGTTTATCAGTACCGGCAGAAGGTGGATTAAAGTTGTTGGCCAGGTTTTGAAAATTTTGTAATTGAAAGGGGTGCTGACTCATTTGTGGTGGTTGCTATTGTGGAGGGACCCTTTAGAAATTATTCTGGTTTGGAACCGTGTTTTTAGTTTGGTATTGGTTCCAAGAAAAATCAAGGAGATTTCTCCAACCTTGGTTATATATGGAAGAAGAAGGATCGTTTCTAGATTGTTGCTGAAATGCAGCATTAGTGTGACGTTGAAACGGTACATTCAAAGGACATTCTTCCGTCAAATGTGATGGGTTAGAACAACAAGCACACCCTGTTTTGGGAAGTGTGTATTGGTTTAGGGAGGTGATCAGTCGAAAATAATGTGTTTTTAACACGTCAATTTCCCTATCTTTTGCATTCATCTAGAGGTGTTCGGTTTGCATATTTCACATATTAGCAAAACAATAGTGAAATACCGAATTACCTATGTTGTACTCTAAAACCGGCATTTTTAGGGAAATTGACTGTTTATCATGGCATCACATCATTCTTGTAGCGCAACACTTGTTTCGAAGTCTGTGCAGGAAATTCCAGAAACCGAGCCAAATTGTCAAAAGTGCTGATCAAAATTATACCAAGTCTAAGTCTGGTGATCTGGTAGTAAGCAATAAGGTGTAAAACTATTCCAAAAATTTATTCAAGGCCAATGGGCGCTTCCCGCCGTGGATCCGCGGCATGATGACGTCAGCAGAGAAGAAGATTTTCCCCATGTGCTTATTTCTAACGGCAAAGCTTCCAGAACTCTCCAGAAACTCCATGTGGCTTCATTTAGAAGGCTCGACCTAACAACTTAGTTCTAAAAGCCTCCCTCCAACTAACTTCTTCTAGAAGCCTCCTTATAACAACCTTCTTCTAGAAAGCTCTCTCCAACAACCTTCTTCTAGAAGCCTCCTTATAACAACTTTCTTCTAGAAGCCTCCTTGTAACAACCTCATTCTAGAATATTCCCTCCAAAAAACTTCTTCTAGAAGATTCTTTCTAACAATCTCATTTTGGAGGGAAAATTCAAATGAGGCGGTTCATTTTGGAGGGAAAATTCAAATGAGGCGGTTCATTTTGGCGGTTCATTTTGGAGGGAAAATTCAAATGAGGCGGTTCATTTTGGAGGGAAAAGTTCTTCATTTTGGAGAGAAATTTGAAATTTGAATTCTAGATCTAGGGTTATGAAAGCTTATAAAAGGGAGCCTAGATCTAAGGTTAAGGGTTGTTCATTAATCTCCCATCTTTTCATCTTCCACCCACAAGTTGAGTGACACGACTTGTGCCAAACCCTAATTCTAATTCCAATCCAAATTCAAGATCCCGAGTACCATTCAAGCGAGAAGCCTTCAACCTTTTAGGAGCGGAGCCGATCTTCAACCGAGCAAGTGATCCAAGCCGATCCGCGACTTAAGGAGATGAGCGAAGCCAAATCGACGATCGAGTTCTTCCTCTTATAGTTCTTGAGCGATTTATAATGGAATTGTTGATAAATAAAAGGTGAAATTCTTTAATCTTGCTTTCTTTAAATTCTTGCATCATGATTCGATCTCAATTTGTGATTATGGTTCTTGTTGTGATGTTTGAGTAAAACTTCGCTCGTAAAGGAATCGAGACGATCAATAGAATGATGATGTAACAAATCTTAAAACGATTCTTAAGTCCTACGAGTGTTGTAAACTCTAGCAAATTGAAGAATCGACGACCTAGTTTCGTTGCGATGTTTTCTTGATTGTGATCGCTCGAAATTAGGGATCCACGATCGATTCTTGAATTTACTAGAGGCTAGAATGTGAATGATATCGACGAAGGAACAAGGGATAGATGATGAAACCCTAGTTTCACAAGAAATCCCTAAATCTCGTTGATCATCATCGATCTAGTATCAATTCATCGATGGATAAGAATACGTAATCGCTAGATTTCATCACATCTATAGATCCGATCGATTCCTACGAGCCTCATTTCGATTCTTGATTGTTGGTTTGGAAATCATCACAAATTCTCAATTCTTGATTTTATCGTTTCTTGATTTGACTAGATTTTTCTAATTCTTGAACTTCAAATCTTTAAATCATGAATTGTTGTCTTTTCTCTTTTCTTTAAAGTTTCAACTCATCTAATTCGAAACACGAACGATTACACTTTCCCTATGGACGATCCGCACTTACTAACGCGCTACATTCGACACCGTTATTGATTGCGGTCAAAATATTTTTGGTTGTGATTTCTATACAATTTTTCATACTACACAATCCGAAATTGTTTCAATCAAATGGCGCCGTTGCCGGGGATCATTTGATTTACTTACACAATCGGAAAATATCATACAATCAGGAGGCTGAAGAGATTTTGTTTTCTATAGGGTCGAGTTTCCTTTGTATTACGGCCATTTCAGCTTCATCATGACGGAAATTTCAAACTGATTGATATCTTCCCTAGGCGATGGTTGACTAACACTTTCCCATTGTAAAGTGTTTTGAGCAAAATCTTTTTGGTATTTCCAAGCTTCTTGGTGCAGAGATCTTTCAAAACGGCGGCGGTTCCGCAGCATTAGGCGCTTATTGCGGCTAAACCGCGGCTCTACAGTAGAGCTATAGTAAAAAAATTCTCAGGTGACTCCTCTGCTTTCTTATCTTCTCCCTCATCTGCTCCAATTAACAAATTGCTGCAGGTTTCTTTGCAAATAAATCGCAGCGCCGCAAAAAGCAAAATAAATTGTGCGTGTTTTGATTTTTGGTTGTTTGCATATTAATACGGAAATTAAGGGGCACGGCCAAATCCAGATTAGGTGGGGAGTTCATTACCCTTCCTAAGCCCCAAAAATCACAAAATTGCATCTGCATTACCCTCATTAACTAAAAAATATCTAGAGATGAATCTAAGGACCGTCGCGCTCACTTAGGACAAGAGAAGGCCGTGGGTAATTCATTACTTATCCGCGTTTCTTTTGTGGTGTCTAAGGTAAGTGTGTCGAAGGCTAGTGGTTACTTAATTAGGCCCACTACTTACGTAGTGGAGAACCTCCCACTTACCTGGCCACAGGAGAGACAAAGAGGCAGTGGAGGATTTATCCTGCGACTTGTCTTTTGGCAGTTAGGAGCGGTCTAGAGCTTTGACCTAGGTGACCACTAGATTTTAGGGTTGCTTGTTGCATTTGTTGTGATCGCATCATTTTTTTTCAAAAATCCGTATATTTTTTAAAACAAACACCGCATTCATTCATTCCTCTAATTACAAGTCACGTTGACACTTGTACTACCCTTTTTAGTGCATGATAGGCTGGACATGGGATTCTAGTGCCCGTTTAGTCCGCGTTCCCTTGATCGACCCTAAAGTCGGTATTTCTACGTTTACCTCTTCTTTACCCATCACCACACCCACATCGATGGATCCATCTCCATCGAACTTCTTTACCACTACTCTGCCGCCGTCCATTGGTGCGCAGAATCCACCCCGCATCTCTCTCCAAGAGAGGTGCTATCCTACACGAGGTCCCCTTTCCACCTGTCTTTCCATTCCACCAGCCAACGGGAAAATTTTTGAAATTAAACCCCAATACATCATCCTTCTACCAAAATTTCACGGTCACGAGTCTGAAGACGCATATGCCTTTATCACCAAATTTGAAAATGTATGCGAAATGATGGGTACTTCACAGCTTTCTATAGATGCTATGCGTCTACGTCTTATCTCATTCACCTTGTGCGATATAGCCGAGAAGTGGCTGTATAACACTACCGCACATTCCATTTCAAATTGGGAAGAATTCGTCAAAGCATTCCTTAAGAAATTCTACCCACATCATAAAACAGCTCGAGTCCATAGCGAAATAAATCAATTCACCCAGCTTCCAAATGAACCATTTTCAAAATGTCTTGAACGCTTCAAGGATCTGTTAGTCCAATGTCCACATCACGGAATCCCTAGATGGGAACTGTGCAAAATCATTTATGAGGGCATCAATCCTAACACAAGACAGACTCTTGAATCCATGTGTCAAGGCAACTTCATGACTAAAAATGATGGGGAAGCCTGGAAATTCCTAGAAGATTTCGCTGAAAAATCTTTACAGTGGGAGCGTGTGAGTCAATCGGCTAGGGATGGCAATGATATTTCCATAGGAGTTAGAGCTGAAATTTCAGCTTTACACGAGAAATTCGACAATATAGAATACAAATTTTTAGCCGTCGCCCTAAATCAAATGACACTCTCCAAAACTGTATGTGGATGCTGTTCTGATCCTTCTCATTTGACGGAAGAATGTTCACGAAATTCTCCGTTTCAAGGTCATGAGCATACCAATGCCGCATTTCAAAGACCTAGGAACGATCCATTTTATTCCACATATAATCGGGGTTGGAGGAATCACCCTAACTTTGCTTGGAACCAATCACAATCTCAAAACACGGTTCCAACCCAAAACAATTTCCAAAGGGTCCCTCCACCACAACAGCAACCACTTCAATTGAGTCAGCATCCCTTCCAATCACAAAACTTCCAAAATCCGGCCAACACTTTTGCACCACATGAAAACTCTTTGCAATTGACCGGTACAGATAATACCTCTGCACTAGCACAAACCTTGGATACTTTCAAGAAACAATCCATCTAAGGGACGGCAAGTTTGCAATCTTCCGTCGAGAATGTGATGAAGATCATTATCTCTCAAAATGAGAATATCAAATCGATGGAATCACAAATTGCACAACTAAAAGCCGAAATGAGTGCAAGAGAGAAAGGGAAACTTCCAGCTCAACCTTTGCCCAATCCTGGCTATTCACATCTTATGAATTCAATCACGTTGAGATCTGGAAGAGTGCTTGACAACCACGTTGGGGAAGGGATTGATGACACAGAAAAATCTATCGATGATACCCCGACTGAGACCTTTCCTTCCACTTCTACTTCTAATTCTGACCCCAGTTCTTCTACCCCACCACTTTCTTGCGAGCCTATTCTTCGTTTCCCACAAGTCTCGCCACCTCAGCCCACCTCTTCTAGTTCTCCACGGACGAACCCTACTTCTATTCTGGGATCGGGTCCACACACACTTCCTTCTCCTATGATGGACCCAGCGCTTATTGCTAAAGCACCTTATTCTAATCGGTTAAGGGCTAACAAATCGAGTCCACATATGGAGAAGATTATGGACATGTTTAAGCAAGTTAACATCAACATCCCTCTGCTAGATGCAATCCAACAAGTCTCCGCTTATGCGAAAACTCTTAAGGACTTGTGCACTAGAAAGAGGAAGACACAAGTGCCCAAGAAGATATTCATGGCAAAGACAGTAGATACGGCTTTCCCCAATTACCGAGGAAATGTAAGGATCCTGGATATCCTACGATTTCCATTTCTATCGGGGAGAAACACATCAACCGTGCTCTACTTGACCTTGGCGCAAGTGTTAACCTGCTTCCTTTCTCGGTTTACGAGCAGTTAGGGATCGGAGAGTTGAAACCAGCACATTGCACTCTCTAGATGGCTGACCGATCAAGCACTAAACCTAGGGGTGAACTGGAGGATGTGTTAATAAAAATTGGGGAATTTGTATTCCCTGTGGATTTTATTGTAATTGATACACAGCCTGTAGCAAACCCACGAAATCAAATTCCGGTGATTTTAGGTCGCCCTTTTTTGGCCACTTCCAATGGTATCATCAACTGTCGTAATGGTTCTGAAGGTCAATTGAGCTGAACATTTACAAGTTGGGAAGTGTACCCTCCGAACCTACTGCTCAGGTCTGCTCTGTCGACTTAATGGATGTCGACAGCAGCGAATTTGATGATCCTCATGATACCGATCTTGACTCATTTCATAAGTTATTGTTTGACCCAACTATGTATCAAACACATACGGACTCTTCCACCGAGATGTCCGGGTCAACAATTAACACTGATTATGAACTGTTTTTAGAGTCTGAAGATCACCCCGCACTTTGTGATGACATTATTCATCGGGGTATAGATGGAACTTTTGAGGAGATCTTCGCTGATGAACTCGCATTTTTGAATGACAGGGTGTTGAGATGAATCATCTCCCAATCAATGAAATTGAAGCTCCACCCCTTCTTTTGAACTGTAAAAAGAATGCGAGCAATCCATCACATTCACTGCATCGTCTCTCCAAAATGAGACGCACCCACATTCTATTCCACCACTTACCCTTTCCCCACTTTTTCTTCCACCAACCAGAGCACTGCATTAATAAAATTTTTGAATGGTTGGTGTTAACTTTCGGTCTTTGCAAAGCTTGGCATCTGTTCACACCATAATATTGCATTATTATATTCCCCATTCTTATTCTTTTTATAAATAAACAGGTACTTTTGACGCATGTCTGCTATATGTTACAGGTTACAGGTTCTTGGAGTAAAAACAGTGAAAAACACAAAAGACTACACAAAAGAAGGACTTTTGACCAACAATTAGGAGGATCTTAGTCAAGCCTAAACGAAGAACAGTTTACAGTCAATAAGGCAACGCAAGATCCAAATTGTCAAGGCAAACGGTTAAAAGATCCATTGCAAAGTGTTCACTGAAGATCTGGAATCAATGTAGAAGCCCAATGGAAAAAGAACCAAAGAATCAGAAGCCCCAAAAGACCTTGATGCATCCCAGAAAAGATGGTGAGCCAAGCCCACCAAAGGGCCGCGGAACCGCGGCCCAAGCCAACCAATGCCGCGGTTCTACGGCCGCTTAGTGCCCGTGTCGGTGCATTTTTCCCGTGTCGGTGCGTCGGTGCAGGGGTTGAGATTTTTCGTGGGCATATCTGTAATTGCACATGCGCGAGACTCTGAAACCCTAAATTCTCCTGTTTACTTATAAATTGTAATCGAAAATTGTAAAACCCTATGCCTCTTTTCAATCAATAAAATTCAGAATTGTTGGGAGTTTATTCAGATCTGTTCTGTATTGCTTGGAGGGAGCCATCAAACTAGTAAGTTAATTTTATATCTTTGTTTTAATTCTATTTTAATTAGTATGTTTTATCATCCCCTAATGAGCGAGTAATCTCCTCGCTTGTTAGGGTTTGCCTTAGGGAAAGGTTTGAGAGATGAGATCTCTCACCCCTTTCATGCCCCTTCACAAGAATTAGAACTCCATGCATACACGCACAACCACTCCCTACGGCACTCTACCCCTTGAGGTAACGGTGACACCGTAGTATAAAGGGCCGGTTGCGCGTGTTTTCCATGGGGGTTAGGGTAATTATCGATAAAGGAAGGATAAGAATCTAGAGGAAGAAACATCTTCCCAAAAGATTCTAATCCACTTTATTGATAATTACACCAACATCTAATAGATCAAAAATAGGGCAATGAAAGCGGTGAGGAAACCTTTAATCTCCAAACTTCCCCTAAACCTAACCCTAGCAAGACTTTAATTTAGATTAATTCAGTTTAGTGATAGCTCTAGGTTTTAGATTTAATCAATCCAAACAACATTTGGAATCAACTCGTGATAACACAAAAAAGGAAATTACCCATCTCTGTGGATCGACCCGTACTCACCGGCTAGCTGCAAAGCGACGCCGTTTATGATTGCGGTTAACAAGTATTTTTGGATTAATCAAATGGCGCCGTTGCCGGGGATGGCGTAAAATTTCTTTTGTGTAATTTCGGGTTGATATAAATTTTAAAAATTATAAAAATATGAAAATAATAAAAAAGAAATAAAAATTATCAATTTTGATCTGTTTGAAGGTTGTGTCTTTTGAATCTTGCAGGAACAGCGAAGAATAGCGAATCTGGAAATTTACAGAGGGCAAAACAGAATTTGGTACATAAGAACAGAGAGGAATTGCAAGTACAGAACAACATAATTTTTTCCAGAGCCTGATCCCACTACTCCGCCGCGTTTCCGCCGCAAAAGGGGGTCCCAGACCGCGGTTCCGCCGCGCCTTGGCCACGTCAGCACCTGAAAATTTGCTGGTTTGTTTTCTCATCCTCCCCTCTGCAACCTACCATATATCTCTCTGTAAAAATTTTCTGCAGGAATTCTTTGCGCTAAAAATCTTCTCTCCCCTTCTAAATAACAGATTTTCTGCAGGTTTCTTTGCGCAGCGCTAAAAAATTGATTGCAAGTGAATTTTATTGTTTTGCATAATTTAATCGGACTTTAAGGGGCTAATTGACCAAACTCAGATTGGGTGGGGATTTCATCACCCTTCCCAGGACCCCAGAAATCACTTTAAAGCATTTGCATTGACCACAATTAATTAAAAAAAATACTAGACTCAGCCCTAAGGACATCGAGCTCAATAGGAAAAGGACTAGTATAGGCATCGACCGTTTATCCTAACTGACTTTGCGGTGTCTAGGCTAGTGGTTTTTAATTAGGCCCACAACTGTGGTTCCTTCCCACTTACCTGGCCGTACTTGTCGGTGAAGAGGCGGTTTGAGGTCCTATTTCTAGCCCTAGTTAGGAGCTGTCTAGCAGACCTAGGTGACTCTAGATCTAGGCCTGATTGTGCATGTGTGGTTGATACATTTGTGTCACGAGTCCCTTTTCAAAAAAAACCTCTTTGCAAAACTCTCACATAAAAAAAAAAGAAAAATCTTTTCAAAACTTGCAACTTGCCGCTAAGAAAACTTGCAACTCGCTTCCCTTCATTGACGTTATCTTACCCCCACATTCTGTTTTTCTATTTTTATGACTACACTACTCCTTTAGTGTATGTCACTTTGGACTAGGGATACCAACGCCCGATTAGTCCGTGTTTCGTTGGTACCGACCGACGAACCCTTCGACGAACCCTTCGTCGAAATTCCCTCCATTTCCTTACCTCCACCTTCAAATTCTTCTTTCGAAGGTATGTCGGGACACGACCCCAACGATACCTTACCGACGGGAATGATTCCACCTCCGTTAGGTGCGAATAACCCGAATCTTCCGCCTGTTGTAGCGCTCGCACGAGTTGCGCTCCAGGATCTCTTCTACCCCGTCCGCACTTCTTTACCTACATGTCTTTCACCCCCACCGGCAAATGGGGACAACTTTGAAATAAAACCACATTTCATCAATATGCTGCCAAAATTTCATGGTTTGGAATCCGAAGATGCATATATCTTTATCAATAAATTCCAAAACGTTTGCGCTATGATGAAAACGACCTAATTAAGTGATGACGCTATAAGGCTAAGGGTCATTCCTTTCACCTTATGTGACCTAGCCGAGAAGTGGCTATACAGCACCGCATCACATTCCATTAGAAATTGGGACGAGTTTGTGAGAGCTTTTCTGAAAAAGTTCTATCCTCATCACAAAACTGCTAGAATCCGTAACGAGATTATACAATTTTTACAGCTTCCTTCCGAACCATTTTGGAAGTGCATCGAGAGATTTAAAGACCTACTTGTTCAATGCCCTCATCATGGGATTGAAAGTTGGCAACTTTGGCAAATATTATACGAGGGATTGAACTCGGCAACGAAGCAGTTGCTAGAAACTATATGTCAAGGTCATTTTCTTTCCAAGTCTAGCGATGAAGCGTGGCAGTTTCTTGAGGATCTTAGTGAGCAAACAATTCAGTGGGAGAGTACCAAGACCACATCATCTTCTTCTGTTAGTCAATCTAGGGCAGGCATACATCAAGTAGATATGTCAATTGCTATGAAGGCCGAGATGGCCGCACTTATGAAAAAGCTAGAAGCCATTGAGACCAAAATCTCATCGTCTTCTCCTGCCCCTGTTATGCCCATACGAACTGTTTGTGCTTGTTGTTCGAATCCATCGCATCTAACCGAAGAGTGTCCTTATAATGCACCTATTTAAGGACAAGATCAAGTCAATGCTGCATTTCAGCAACGACAAAGAAACGATCTGTACTCTTCGACATACAATTCGGGGTGGAGGAGTCACCCAAATTTTGCTTGGAACCAAAATCAACAAGTCCAAGGAAATAACAATTTTCAAAGACCTCCTCCTCCACAACAACAACAAGAACCTTCACAAACTCAAAACCAGCAACCTTTCCAACAACAACCTTATACAAATCACACGAACAATTTGGTTCAACCAAATGATGATAAGGTTATCTCGCTAGAAAAAAGTCTAGATGCATTTCTCAAGCAATCTACAGAATCCGCAGAAAGATTTGAAAATTATGTTCAATCTTTGATGACTAACAATGCTTCACACGATCAAAGTATTAAATCTATTGAGGCACAAATTGCACAATTAACTGCTGCGTTGAGCGAGAGAGAAAAGGGAAAGCTTCCATCTCAACCATTGCCAAATCCCGGTCACACACAAAACGCATATCCCAATCACAATGTAAATGCGGTGACCACGTTGAGATCCGGAAGAGTGTTGCAAAATAATGTGGGAACAAGTGATGACATCCCCGCCGGTGGTTTTTCTTCTTCTTCTTCTTCTTTTTCTCCATCGTCATCTTCCCCTTCTTCATTTTCTTCACTTTCTTCTTCACCTTTTTCTTTAGAGTCTATTCTCCACCCTTCACACGGCTTTACTTCTTCTAGCTCGAACGGACCCAATTCTCACAGCATGAACACATCTACACCGGGATCCGTTCCTACTCCACATTCTACTCCACAGACATTTGACTCAACGAATTTTTAAAATGCTCCATTCCCAAACAGGTTGAGTCCAATAAACCAACTGCACAAGTGGAGAATATTGTGGAATTATTTAAGCAGGTTAGCATAAATATACCTCTCTTGGATGCTATCCAACAAGTCCCTTCATACGCGAAAATCTTAAAGGGCTTATGCACCTCGAAGAGAAAGGCATCTCAAGTACCCAAGAAAGTGCTAGTGGCTAGTGCAGTGAGCAATACTATTAACCACACTCAAACCTTACCCTAAAAACGGAAGGACCCCGGCTGTCCTACGATTTCAATCACAATAGGGGATAAGAAAATTAATCGAGCACTTTTAGATCTTGGGTCTAGTGTTAACCTGATTCCCTACTCCGTGTACGAACAATTAGGGGTTGGAGAGTTGAAACCCACTCGTTGTACTCTCCAAATGGCTGATCGATCAATCACCCATCCAAGGGGTCAACTAGAGGATGTGTTGATCAAAGTTGGGGAGTTCATATTCCCCGTTGATTTTATTGTTATGAATACACAACCTGTTGCTAACCCAAGAAACCAAATTCCGGTGATTCTCGGTCGACCATTTTTGGCCACTTTCAATGCCGTAATAAATTGTCGCAATGGCTCCATGACTCTATCCTTTGGGAAAATGTCTAGTGAGTTCAATATTTATAAGATGGGAAGTCTGCCCCCCGTGCCTAAAACTAGTACACGAGAAGTTTGCTCTGTTCACGAAATCACGCAGGAGGACTGCGAGCTTGAAAGATTTCTATTTGATGAAAACAGTTTTGACGCCACTAGTGCGTCCCTCCTTGAGCCTACCACAGTTGACACAACCGATATGGATTACGAATGTTTTATTTTTTCGGATGATGACGACTCACAGCCCGAATATGAGTCTTTTGAATTTGTGGATGAGTTAGTTGAACCATCCGAATCGGTTGTTTGCAGTGATTTCGAACCTGTGTTGGAGTCCTTTGAGTTCGAGGTAGATTCCGCAATGATTCTTTCGCCTCCGAAACTCGAACTCATGTCCTTACCGCCTCACCTTAAATATGCTTACATAGGTGAGAATGAGACTTTTCCCATTATAATATCAGCCTCTCTAGCCTTCGAGCAAGAGAACGCTATTCTAAAAGTCTTACAAGATAGGCGGCAAGTTTTCGGTTGGACTATGTCGGACATCGAGGAGATCAGTTCCCTTATAATTGAATATCATATGAAATTGATGGATGATGCCAAGTCAATAGAGGACCCACAGGAACGTTTTGGGGGTATTGTGGTTAGTCAACCTCCTCCTTTAGAAGTTGAACCACTCCCATTTCTTTTAATAAGCTACGAGAATGCCAACATTCCACTGATTGCTGATCATTCACATTCTCGTTTTGATGCATCACCACCTCATGTATATTCGCTTCCATACCTTCCATACCACCACTTCTATCTTCCCCAATTCTTTGTGGACCGCCACAACTTATTCTTCCACCAACCAATACTCTTTACTGATAAATTTTTTAACTGGTTGGTGTTGACTTTTGGTCTATGCAAGGTTTGGCAGTCATGTCTAACATAGTTTAAATGAAGTTTGGGGGAGGGCCTTTTTGTATATATTTTTGTTTATCTTAACAATAAAATTTTTTGTAAATAAATAAGTAGGGGTGTGCCGGTATTTTGACCCTCTTGATTTAGTATGACAGTGAGGACACTGTCAAGTTTAAGTTTGGGGGTATGCTCGGTACGTCTTCTTCCTTCGCATTCATCTATACATATTTTTGCATTTGCATCTTTATTTGAAAAACCATAAAAATTTCAAAAATTTCAAAAATTATAAAAATTATCGTATTCAATTTTGGCTTATTTGACTAGAGTTTGACAGATAGGTTAACTAGCTAGGAGCAACTAGATCTTAGACTTAGTGAATTAAAAACCCTAAAAATAACATTCCTTAAAGTTTAACGGTAGAAAGTATATGCCTTGTAGCTTATTTAGAAATAGACAAATTTTGGGTTCACTTCTTGGACTAAGTCGAAACATGGGAAGAGTATTGATGTTCTTATTAGAGGATAAGTTTGAAAAATAGTTCCTAGCTTAAGTCTAAATTCTGAGAATGTATACCCTACAATTTGCACAGTCACGCACCTTGAAACTTGGAATAGTAGAAGAAACCTTGAAATGCTCTTGTCTAAAAGTCCTTAGTACAATAAAAAAAAAGTGAATAAAAAAAAATGGACACTGGTTTTTTATGATTACTTAAGGCTGTAAAAGTAGAAAAATCTTTAGCGAGGGTGCTTCATCACCTAGTGCCTTAGACCAACTGGTTTGGGTGTCACTGCTAAAAGCCTTGGGTATTGCAAAAACTAGGAAGTACGCTTTAAAATGCTAACGCATCTTGTAATCGGTTGTTGGTACCTCAAGAAGTATTAACAGTCGCATGAAGGATGTGTAAGCGAAATTCAAAATTCACGAATTAATAAGTGCTTTGGACAATGGACGAGAGTACAATTGCTTGATTTGAATTTCCAAGTGTAGGGGTGATATTTACACACACGTAGGGATATGTGATTAGAGTTTAGATAAGAGAAAGGAATGAAAGATAGAACTTGTATCTTTAGTAGAGTTGATAGAAATTCCTGAGTGGAGATGTAACCCTAGAAGGAAGACTTAAGAGATGCCGAAAGCTAAGTAGGTCTACATAACATATATAATCTTAAGTTAAATAATGAGAAAGTGTGAAGAATGTGGGTGGATAATTTGCGAGTCAAAAGATAATAGAATTCCTTGTTAGAAAACCTAATTGGAGAACAAAAGTCAATGGGCCAAATTGATAGGATTTTGTGGGTAGTATCCGCTGAAAACCCTCAGGAGACAACACTCCTCCTACTAGGGACACCTAGAGGTTTAACGGCTTGTTGCACCTGCTCAGTGCAATCGCGTTTCCCTGTGAAAGTGTGGTTAGGATTTTAGAGAATAAAGTAATAAGTTTGCTCGAGGACGGGCAAAAGATAAGTTTGGGGGTATTTGTTCACACCATAATATTGCATTATTATATTCCCCATTCTTATTCTTTTTATAAATAAACAGGTACTTTTGACGCATGTCTGCTACATGTTACAGGTTACAGGTTCTTGGAGCAAAAACAGTGAAAAACACAAAAGGCTACACAAAAGAAGGACTTTTGACCAACAATTAGGAGGATCTTAGTCAAGCCTAAACGAAGAATAGTTCACAGTCAATAAGGCAACGCAAGATCCAAATTGTCAAGGCAAACGGTTAAAAGATCCATTGCAAAGTGTTCACTGAAGATCTGGAATCAATGTAGAAGCCTAATGGAAAAGGAACCAAAGAATCAGAAGCCCCAAAAGACCTTGATGCATCCCAGAAAAGATGGTGAGCCAAGCCCACCAAAGGGCCGCGGAACCGCGGCCCAAGCCAACCAATGCCGCGGTTCCGCGGCCGCTTAGTGCCCGTGTCGCTGCGTCGGTGCAGGGGTTGGGATTTTTCGTGGGCATATCTGTAATTGCACATGCGCGAGACTCTGAAACCCTAAATTCTCCTGTTTACTTATAAATTGTAATCGAAAATTGTAAAACCCTATTCCTCTTTTCAATCAATAAAATTCAGAATTGTTGGGAGTTTATTCAGATCTGTTCTGTATTGCTTGGAGGGAGCCATAAAACTAGTAAGTTAATTTTATTTCTTTGTTTTAATTCTATTTTAATTAGTATGTTTTATCATCCCCTAATGAGCGAGTAATCTCCTCGCTTGTTAGGGTTAGCCTTAGGGAAAGGTTTGAGAGATGAGATCTCTCACCCCTTTCATGCCCCTTCACAAGAATTAGAACTCCATGCATACATGCATAACCGCTCCCTACGGCACTCTACCTCTTGAGGTAACGGTGACACCGTAGTATAAAGGGCCGGTTGCGCGTGTTTTCCATGGGGGTTAGGGTAATTATCGATAAAGGAAGGACAAGAATCTAGAGGAAGAAATATCTTCCCAAAAGATTCTAATCCACTTTATTGATAATTACACCAACATCTAATAGATCAAAAATAGGGCAATGAAAGCGGTGAGGAAACCTTTAATCTCCAAACTTCCCCTAAACCTAACCCTAGCAAGACTTTAATTTAGATTAATTCAGTTTAGTGATAGCTCTAGGTTTTAGATTTACAATCCAAACAACATTTGGAATCAACTCGTGATAACACAAAAAAGGAAATTACCCATCTCTGTGGATCGACCCGTACTCACCAGCTAGCTGCAAAGCGACGCCGTTTATGATTGCGGTTAACAAGTATTTTTGGATTAATCAGCATCGACCAATGATCTTTGACCCCCTCATGTGATTTTCAAAGATTAACATTGCATAACTCAAGTTTGGGGAGGCATTTTTTCTGGCTCTTGAAAAGAAAATTTTTACAAAATGATAAGCCAAAAATAAGTTTGGGGGAGGATCTTCACTTAAATATTTTGCCCCCACTAATAAATTTCTCCCAAGCTTACATGTTTTTCGAGATTTAGCTGATGGCAACAGTGAGGACACTGTTGAAAACATGTTTGGGGGAGGTTTGTGCTTATTTTTGCATCATTTGCATCATACTTTGCATAAGCACAAAACATTTCAAAACCTATAGAAATTTAAAAATTTTCAAAATATATATATATATATATATATATATATATATATAAATTTTTGTACATAAATAAGATAATAAAAGTTTAGATAGTGAAAAATTACATCCAAAAGATTTGAAAAATTTATGAAAACCAAGAAAATTAGAAGTTTTTTTTAACGAACTAGTAATAAGTAGTTATGAGCCGTTTTCCCAAGGGTTAGTAAGATGAAGGAAGTTACTAATCTGAGGATAAAAATAAGTTTGACAAATAGTTTCTATTCTGGAAGCCAAACATTTTGAACGTTGATATCCTACTATTCGCACTTACATACGTCTTGAAACTCGGGATAGTAAAGGATACCTTGAAATGCTCTTGTTTAAAAGCCGATGTATGAAGGAAATAAAAAAAATGAATGAAATATAAAATGGTGAGAAAAATGAACACTGGTTTTGTTATCACTAAGGCAGCAATAAAAAAATATAGCGAGGGTGCCTCTTCGCCTAGTGCCCTAAGGCCAACAGGTCTGGGAGTCACTGCTAAGCCTTAGGTGGTGCAAGACGAGGAAAATACACTAAATAAGTAAGCACATGAGTAATCGGTCGGTTAGTACCTCAAGAAGTATTAACGGTCGCATGAAAGTGTGTGAGCAAATTCATCTAAATATTCATTAATTAAAAAAGTACTGAGGTGGATGGACAAAAGTATGATAGCTTGAATTGAATTCTCCGGGTGTAGGGATGTCTTTACGTAGGGTGATATGATCGATGTTTGGAAGAAAGATAGGAATGAAGAATAAGACGATGTTTTATTGAGGGAGGACGTGGTTTCTAACATCTTTTCATGACTATTAAGATAGGGCTCATGACAACCGAAAAGCTAGCTTAGTTGGAAACCCTAATTTTCAAGGCTTTTCTTTTACAATTCTTTTCTTTAAATGTAATATTCACGGTCTTCCTTTTATTATTGGATTTTGTGGGTGCAATCCGCTGAAAACCCTCAGGAGATAACACTCTTCCTACTAGGGACACCTAGAGGTTTAAAGGCTTGTTGCACGTGCTCAGTGCAATCGTGTTGCCTACAAAAGTGTGCTAGTTAGTTATTCTCTTTCTTTATTTTCTCCTTCTCTTTTTAATAAAAAAGTTCGCTCGAGACGACCAAAAATAAGTTTGGGGGAATTTGATCAGTCGAAAATAATGTGTTTTTAACACGTCAATTTCCCTATCTTTTGCATTCATCTAGAGGTGTTCGGTTTGCATATTTCACATATTAGTAAAACAATAGTAAAATACCGAATTACCTGTGTTGTACTCTAAAACTGGCATTTTTAGGGAAATTGGCTGTTTATCATGGCATCACATCATTCTTGTAGCGCAATACTTGTTTCGAAGTCTGTGCAGGAAATTCCAGAAACCGAGCCAAATTGTCAAAAGTGCTGATCAAAATTACACCAAGTCTAAGTCTGGTGATCTGGCAGTAAACAATAAGGTGTAAAACTATTCCAGAAATTTATTCAAGGCCAATGGACGCTTCCCGCCGCGGATCCACGGCATGATGACGTCAGCAGAGAAGAAGATTTTCCCCATGTGCTTATTTCTAACGGCACAGCTTCCCGAACTCTCCAGAAACTCCATGTGGCTTCATCTAGAAGGCTCGACCTAACAACCTAGTTCTAGAAGCCTCTCTCTAACTTACTTCTTCAAGAAGCCTCCTTATAACAACCTTCTTCTAGAAAGCTCTCTCCAACAACCTTCTTCTAGAAGCCTCCTTATAACAACCTTCTTCTAGAAGCCTCCTTGTAACAACCTCATTTTAGAATATTCCCTCCAACAAACTTTTTCTAGAAGATTCTTTCTAACAACCTCATTTTGGAGGGAAAATTCAAATGAGGTGGTTCATTTTGGAGGGAAAATTCAAATGAGGTGGTTCATTTTGGAGGGAAAAGTTCTTCATTTTGGAGGGAAATTTGAAATTTGAATTCTAGATCTAGAGTTATGAAAGCTTATAAAAGGGAGCTTAGATCTAAGGTTAAGGGTTGTTCATTAATCTCCCATCTTTTCATCTTCCATCCACAAGTTGAGTGACACGACTTGTGCCAAACCCTAATTCTAATTCCAATCCAAATTCAAGATCCCGAGTACCATTCAAGCGAGAAGCCTTCAACCTTTTAGAAGCGGAGCCGATCTTCAACCGAGCAAGTGATCCAAGCCGATCCGCGACTCAAGGAGACGAGCGAAGCCAAATCGACGATTGAGTTCTTCCTCTTGTAGTTCTTGAGCGATTTGTAACGGAATTGTTGATAAATAAAAGGTGAAATTCTTTAATCTTGCTTTCTTTAAATTCTTGCATCATGATTCGATCTCAATTTGTGATTGTGGTTCTTGTTGTGATGTTTGAGTAAAACTCCACTCGTAAAGGAGTCGAGACGATCAATAGAATGATGATGTAACAAATCTTAAAACGATTCTTAAGTCCTACGAGTGTTGTAAACTCTAGCAAATTGAAGAATCGACGACCTAGTTTCGTTGCGATGCTTTCTTGATTGTGATCGCTCGAAATTAGGGATCCACGATCGATTCTTGAATTTACTAGAGGCTAGAATGTGAATGATATCGACGAAGGAACAAGGGATAGATGATGAAACCCTAGTTTCACAAGAAATCCCTAATTCTCGTTGATCATCATCGATCTAGTATCAATTCATCGATGGATAAGAATACGTAATCGCTAGATTTCATCACATCTATAGATCCGATCGATTCCTACGAGCCTCATTTCGATTCTTGATTGTTGGTTTGGAAATCATCAAAAATTCTCAATTCTTGATTTTATCGTTTCTTGATTTAGACTAGATTTTTCTAATTCTTGAACTTCAAATCTTTAAATCATGAATTGTTGTCTTTTCTCTTTTCTTTAAAGTTTCAACTCATCTAATTCGAAACACGAACGATTACACTTTCCCTGTGGACGATCCGCACTTACTAACGCGCTACATTCGACACCGTTACTGATTGCGGTCAAAATATTTTTGGTTGTGATTTCTATACAATTTTTCATACTACACAATCCGAAATCGTTTCGATCAAATGGCGCCGTTGCCGGGGATCATTTGATTTACTTACACAATCGGAAAATATCATACAATCAGGAGGCTGAAGAGATTTTGTTTTCTATAGCGTCGAGTTTCCTTTGTATTACGGCCATTTCAGCTTTCATCATGACGGAAACATCGAACTGATTAATATCTTCCCTAGGCGATGGTTGACTAACACTTTCCCATTGTAAAGTGTTTTGAGCAAAATCTTCTTGGTATTTCCAAGATTCACCATCATCTTTAGATAGGAGTTGACAATAACACATGGTTTCAAGCATCTATTTTGTCGTGAAATCAATACCCTCATAGATAATTCGATACAGATCTCATCTAGGGATTCCGTGATGAGGGCATTGTAAAAGAAGATTCTTGAACCGTTCAAAGCATTTCCAAAATGGTTCATTGGGAAGTTGGGTAAATTTGAAGATTTCGCTCCGAACACGGGCGGTCTTATGATTGGGATAAAATTTCTTAAGAAATGCTGCAACGAACTCGTCCCATGTTGAAATAGAATGTGCCGCTGTGTTGTAAAGCTACTTCTCGGCTAAATCGCACAAAGTGAATTGGAGAAGACGTAAACGCATAACATCCACAGACAGTTGTGAACTACCCATCAAAGCACATACGTTTTCGAATATAGTGATAAAAACGTATGCGTCTTCAGACTCGAGCCCGTGAAATTTAGGTAAAAGTTTGATAAAATGAGATTTAATTTTGAAATTGTCTCCATTGGCTGGTGGTATACAAAGACAGGTGGGAAGGGGAACACGTGTAGGATAGCATCTCTCTTGGAGAGAAATGCATGGAGGATTCTGCGCACTTGCGGGCGATGGCAGAGTGGTGTTAAAGTTTGATAGAAATCCGTCCATCGCAGTCGTGGTGGGTGGTGGGAAAGAAGACGAAGAATTACCGAATCTGGGTTCGATAAAAGAAACGCGGACAAGACAGGAAATAGAATCCCGTGTCCAACCTAACATGTGCTAAACGGTTGTAGCACAAGTTAGTTGGTGTTTGTTTTGAAGAATACGGATTTTAAAAAATCAAATCACAAAAAATGCACAAGCAACCCTAGATCTAATGGTCACCTAGGTCAAGTCTCTAGATCACTCCTAGACTTCCAGAAGACAAATTGCAGGATAAATCCTCTACTGCCTCTTTACCCCTTCTTTGGCCAGGTAAGTACCAGGTAAGTTAGAGGTTCTCCACTACGTAAGTAGTGGGCCTAATTAAGTAACCACTTGCCTTAGACACACTTGCCTTAGACACCATAAAAGAAATGCGGATAAACAGTGGATTACCCACAACCTTCTTTTGTCCTAATTGAGCGCGACGGTCCTTAGAGTCTTGTCTAGATATTTTTTAGTTAATGAAAGGTAATGCGGATGCTCGTTTTGTGATTTGCGGGGCTTACGAAGGGTAATGAACTCCCTACTAATCTGAATTTAGTCTTTGCCCCTTAATTTCCGTATTAAAATATGCAAACAACCAATTTCAAGAAACGTAACAAATTTTTATTTTTGAGCGGCGAATTTTTGCAAAGAATCCCACAGAAAAGTTGTTATTGGACAAGATCAGAGAGGAGATAAGAAAGCAGAGATTATACCAAAGAAAATTGGAACACCGAATCACCTAAACGGCGGCAGAATCACCGCAAAAACCTGCAAAACGCCGCGGATCCATGGTGAACTGTTGGAATTAGGGGTTCAAAATTTTTCTGATGCTTCCTGTAGTCCTCTGGAATATGTAGATCTTCTCTGAATTTTGATCTCACTGCTAATATGATTCCAGATTCCCTCGCAAAAAAAAATTCAAACACTAAACGTTAAGCACTTAAAACAATTCTTGAATTAAAATTTGATGGAATAATAATTTTTCAACTCAAATTGCAAGAAAGAACAAATTACGCACGCATCCTCGGCAACGGAGCCATTTGATTGATCATCTTCATGTGTATTTAGAAAAGTTTTAATCACAACCAAAGAAATTTATACCGCAATCAATTAATGGTGTCGATGTAGAGCGTTAATGAATACGGATCATCCACTGAGATGCGTGAATTTGATTGATATTGCTTTAGATGAGTCGAAATGAAAATATAAAAGAAAATGCAAGAAAATTGATTCAAGATTTGTGAGAATTGATTTTAAGAAACATAAAGAAAATTGATCTAGAATCAAGAATCAAGAAAATTTCCAAACCAATTTAGTTATCAAGATTATGAAGAATAGCTTGTAGGATTCGATCAAATTAGTAGTAGTGATGAATTTAGAGATGACTAATCTTATCTATTGGTAATTTGTAGCTAGAACGATGGTGACGAATGAAGATTAGGGATCTATTGAAGAAACTAGGATTTCTCCTTATATATTCATTGTCTTTTCATTTATTATCATTTGGTTCTAGCTTTTAGCAAAGAGAATCATCAATCGTTTAATCCCTAGTTTGCAACGAAATTATCAAGAATGTGATCTTGCTCCAAATTAGGTCATTGATAGTTCTTTTTCCTAAAATTCACAAATCTCATAAGACTTAAGATTAGTAGAAGGATCTTATCATCACTAGATCTACCGATTCTCTCGAATCCTCCACAAGCAAAGATTTCACTCACACATCATGAAAATTAACTAATCATACATGAAATATTTCATAATGCAAGAATGTAATGAAAACGAGAATTAATAATTTATCACCTTCATTAAATCTTCTTCAAATTTACACAACTCCTCAATTTGTCGTTGATCTTTGCGAAGCTCGATCGCCGTGAGTCGTGGATCGTCGTGGATCTCTTGCTCGGATGATGACCGGCGTTGCGATGAAGAATCATTGATTGCTCGCTTGATTTGCTTCTCAATGGATCTTGATTTGGATGTTGTTTTGGATCAAGTTGTGTCACTCAACTTGTGCAAATTTGGCTCAATATTCAAGAACTAATTGTGTAACCCCAAAACCATAGATATAGATCCCTTTTTATAAATTTCAAATGAATCTTCCCTCCAAAGCTAAGTTGTTAGAGAGAGCCTTCTAGAATGAGGTAGGTTGTTAGGGAGAGTCTTCAAGAATGAGGTTGTTATAATGAGTCTTCTAGAAGAAGGTTGTTATGCAGATCCTTCCAGAAGAAGCTACGTGGTAAATTAGCTTCTTGAGGAATTAAGGTTGTTGAGAAGAAGCTTCTAGAGAACCGTCGTCACCTGAGCCTCCAACTCTGCCGTGGAACCGCGGCAACTTGGCCAACTCGGCCGCGGTTCCGCGGCCAAGTAGTGAGATTACTAGCTCATTTTTCTGGGGTATTCTGATGTAGGATTTTGGGTTTCCTTCTGATGTCTGGAATCTTATAATTATTTCTTGAATGCTGCCAGATTTGAATTTTTTGACTTGCTGTATTTTATCGGCACTTTTGCGATTCCGGTTCTTTTACCTGAAGAATTTCCTGCACACAATCTTGATGAACGTGTTGAGATATACAAAAATCATGCGTGTAGTAATAGACACACAATTTCCCTCATAATGCCAGTTATAATGTATAACACATGTTATTTGATATTTTGTAGATGATTCTTGTAATATGTGTCATATTTATAACAAACACCCTTAGATGATTAAAATAATGATGAAATTGATATGTTACAGAATGCAATATTTTCGACTGAACAAGAGTCGACCCAATTAAAATTCGAGTAAATAGAATTCGAGTAGGTTAATACGGGACTCCTGAAGTTCCGTTGGATTCACACTTGTAACGCCCCCAAGCACCCCGAGTATAATAGAATATAAATGTTAGATTGACTTAGCTGATTTGATTGGTTAATTATAACATGTCTTGAACGAAACCATAGATTGCAAAAGGTGAAGAATAAAGTTGTGTAAGTCAAGTAGAATGCGATTCATGTCAGTTGCAATCCCGAATCGAATCAAGTTAAGTGTTTCAAGTTCAAGTTCAAGTTCAAGATTAGGTTCGAGTTTGGATTCGAGTTCGAGTTCAAATCAAGTTCGAGTTTATATTCAGGTTATAGTCATATCTTGTTAATAGATTTAATCTATGAATTGTTGAGTTTAGAAAATATTGATAACCGCTGCACATGGACGGCAAGATTTGTACCTTTTTTCAAAGACGATTATCATTTGATAATTTCCACCCTAAGGTTACGATCTATATTTAGGGAGAGGCAAGTGGTTCATTATTGTCTTCGGCAATCTCGGAGTAACTGACAAGAGAAGATGCCACGCAAACCAATCTGCAACCTAAATACGTAATCTAGACTAATATTTTGATTTCTAAGGTATTTTAGAAAAAAATTAATTTAAAAATTATCGAGGGTTTTTAATTCGTCCTAAAGTTTCGAATAAGTTTTTAATAAAAATATATTGTTTAAAAAGTCGAGATTTTTGTATAAAAACGTATTTTATATTTTTTAGTATTTTAGTGTAAAAATCTAACTTTTAAAGTCTATGGTATTTTAAAAAAAATGACACTTTTGAAAAACTTGAGAGTAGTTTCTTAAAACTTTAATTTTCTCATAAAAATAGTTTTCACCATTTGTTTTCATAAAAATACAGATTTATGATTTATATAATTTTCCAATGATTTAATTTGTTTTAAAATTCGTATTTCTTTGAAACTGTATTTTTAATTTCTTTCCAGACCGAATTCTCCATGAGAAGTTCTGCATCTCGCTCTACTATCCTAAGAATGTGCGATAACTCGTACTATCCGTAAATGGGTCCCCTAATGATAATTGTAGAGACGTAATTGCAAAGTTGTTAAAAATATCGACTAAAATATATTTTTATAAACCGAGAGTATTTTCTTGAAACTAGTTTCTTTTAGTATTAAATATGTATCTAAAATATCGTGCTTATAGTGTATGTGAGTAGGGGTAGGCGTTGATTAGTCTGAAATATTGCATATTTGAATGATTATTTTTCCCACTATTGTTAAGTTCTAAAAGGTGTTTATTGTAATTATAGAACATATGAGGGTTTATGTGTAAAAAGTTTATTATCATATATTTCTACATTATAATTAACATAATGAGGGAAAATACATGCATATAATATTTAAATGAAATATTGTAATTAAAATATGCATATGCATATCAAATTTTCCTAATCAATATTCTTAAAAATTTAATATCATATAAAATGGTTAGGATGATATCTCAAAATAATAACAAATACTATTAACACTATGACTTGAGATATTGTGTAGATATTAACTCAGGTCTGGAGATCAAGAGATCCGAGATGTCGGAATAAAATCTGCCAAAATATTGAAGCAAATCATAAGATCTAGCAAGGGCAGAGACTCAGAGTTATATTCTTAAAATTCAGATATGTAGAGGATCTCCACATGTCAACACCAAACAGCAGAAGAATTTTCAAGTCATGATCCTACTATGGTGCCGCGGTTGGGCGGCCAAACTACCCTAAGTGCGGCGGATCCGCTGCGGTTCTGTGGGCTTAAGATTTGAGATTTTTTGGATAGGATTTTAACAACAAATATTATTATATGGAATCTAGGGTTTCTGTCTATGGTGATTATATAAGAGACCAAGAGCTTCACATGAAAGATTATCAACCCAAAGTGATCAAGAGGTCCAAAGCGATCTACACATTCAGGTGATCATCAGCTAGTCATCTACCTACAACAAGAGAGAGAGAGAGAGCAAAAACTAGGGTTCTTTGTAATCTACTTTGTATGGAGAGTTGTATGCTATAGTTGATTAATAAAGGTAGTCTTTTTATTAGTCTTTTCGCATTAACTTTCTGCATTTAATTTCTGCATCTTACTCATGTTTTCTTCTTCATCCTTTCTTCTATCGCAAACCATGAGCGAGTAATTCCTAGCTTGTTAGGGTTCGTAAACTATGATAGATCAATGGATGATAAAATCATTTAACTCCATTTATACATTTTAAAGTCTATAAACTTTAGCAAAATAAATGTTAACATCCTAATCGGGCGTGCCACCAATTTATTGATAGTCATGACCATGATTCGAGATCTGTTTAACACTTGTTTTGGTAAAGGCTAGACATGAATAGAGATCAATGTAAGGACAAGGGTTAAGAGTGGGGAAACCCTAATTTCTTCCAAAAGAACCCCAATCCACATTCGTCACCATCGATCTAGTTTTAAACTATTAAAAGGTAAAAGGAGTCATTTTTAATTATTCATCCATTACTACTAAGTCCTATGAACCCTACAAGCCTCTTTTTCATAAATCTTACATCCGTAGTATATCCATAACTACAACCAATCATTCTTCTTCCATCAACTCGTTTAAAGCTAGAAAAAAATTCACGTTTCCCTGCGGACGACCCGTACTCATCGCGGCTAGCTACTAGTGACACCGTCCTGATTGGGATTACTTTATTTACAACACATTCTTTAAACAGATCAATCAAATGGCGCCGTTGCTGGGGAAACGGTTGTAATTTTTTTTCTTGTTATTCGAGTTGATTTCATATAAAATCCGGCATCCATAAAAGAACCGCATCTTGCATATTTAATGATTATTGTGCGATTTTTGCAAGGGAATCTGGAGTAACTGGAGCGATAAACTCGAGATTCAGAGATTTCAAATTGGATCAAAGGAGTATAGGAGTGTGCTCAAGAAAATTTTAGAAGAAGAACCTTCAAACAAGTGGCGGAACCGCGGCAATAGGGACGTTTTGCGGTGGAACCGATGCGCCTTAGAGGAAGTACAGCCCCAAAATCCTCTGGTGTCATTCTAAGATTTTTCTCTCTCCTCTCAAACTCCAATAAATTGATTCTACCTGCAGGATTTTTTGCAAATATCGCTACTAAAAATCTTTTTGCGTGTTTTGATTTCGGGTTGTTTGTGCATATTTTAAAACAGATTTTAAATGGCAAAAAACCCAAATTCAGATCAGGTGGGGATTTCATCACCCTTCCTAAACCCTACAAATCACAAACGTGCATACTATCACCCTACATTAATAAAAAATATCTAGATTAATCCCCTAAGTACAATCGTGCATAATTAGGACAGAGAAGGGTCGTGGGTAATTTATCGCTTATCCACATTTCTCTTGTGGTGTCTGGGCAAGTGTGACTAAGGAAAGTGGTTACTTAATTAGGCCTGCCATTTCGGTGATTCGTATAGCGGATCTCTTCCACTTACCTGGCACTTACCTAGCCATAAGTGTGATAAAGAGGTGGTAGAGGATTGATCCCGCGACTTGTCTTTTGGAAGTCTATGAGCGGTCTAGTAACTTGACCATGGAGACCCTAGTTCTAGGGGTTGATTGTGCATTTTGTGATTTTTTGAGTCAAACCTCAAGTCCATATTTCAAAGCAAAACAACTTCCAAAATCCTAAAAGAGCTTAAATCATTACCATCACCCGCTTTTCCTTTCACCTTCTTCTTATGGGTAACCCAAACAGACGAACTATTGCCGAGCTTTGCTATCCAGAACCAAATATATCTTGTTTTCATAACTACTATGATAAAAAATCCGACTCTACTATGTCTTTAAGGGATAGGATAGAGCAAGCGGAAAAGAACAGTTGGATATCTCACTCAAGGTCCTATCAACCGCATCAAAATTCCACATCTTCTTATGTTGATAATCCTTTTAAGGCGAGTGAGGGAACTTCGAAAAGCACGTCCATCGCTGAGCATGTTGCGAAGACTGAAATCCAAAGTTTCAATCCTTTCACTAATCGAAAACCGTTAAGACAACAAACACCATCATTTACATATGAAAATATTGATACTCGTTTTAAGACGAATATGACATCTTTTATACCCATGACCATTGCTGAACAAATAGAAATTTCCAATCGCCAACTAACCAACCAATCTCAATATTCTTCATATCACAATATTTATCTTAATCCTAGTTATAAAACTTGGGTTCACCCTTCTAATTCTTATCCACTGTACCAAACCTTCACACGCTTTCATGTTGAAACTTATCTTGAGCCTAATGGGACAAATCGGTAACACATGTCGATTGCGGAACACATTGAACTCGCCCATAACCAACAAGTAAGGGCATCTCTTCTTAACATTTCTCTTCAGGCTAATGCGGCAAATCATAAACGCATGTCAATTGCTGAACACGTTGAACTTGCCCGTAGCCAACAATTAGACAATTTCCAACCATACTCATATTCTTCATCTTATCTAGACAATACTTCTGAAAATGAATTAGAAAGTACCACGGTTCAAAGAGAATCCTTTATTGGAAGTTCTTCACAACCCATGTCTTGCTTTGAAGTAGAGTTGGAATTGAGTAGTGAAAAAGAACATGGGATCCCTTAAAGTCAAACCAAAACCAATTCTTTTGATCTTGACACCTTCCATCCTGCACCCCAACCGAATATATTCGATGTTCAACTGCTTCATAGTCTAAGTGATGAGGTGCCCGAGAAGAATATGTTTGACTTTGCTAATAGTGGATGTGAAAGAGAGCTTGACACCATTTCAAATCAAACCGATCCTTATTCGACTACACTTGATATTTCAAACCTTCCAACTCCATCAAGTGAACCAAGTGATTTATCAATTGAGGCTAGTATAACTGATGAATTCTTGAATACCCATTCGTTTGATTTGACCGAAAATGTTAGTGAGAGCGATGATGAGAATCTCGTTGAAGATGAACCCGTTATGTTGGATGAGTTGGATTCTCCTACCCATCACGTCCCTTCTATTGATTTCGACCATCTTCCTGTACAATTAACCGATCCTATTCTTATCACTGACCTTTCCGATAAGCAGAACGATATGCGGTATTCATCTCCCACATCTGGTTCAACAATGCTCGACACCCAAATTTTTTTACCCATTTCATCGCCCACTTTCTTTGGTTCTTCTAATATTCATTCAACTATACCGAGTTTTGATGAATCACACTCCGATATTTCGAGTTCTATGATTCTTGAAAGATCACTCGAGTTAGACTATTTTGAGGAGGAGGGAGACGATCATTTCGAATCTCCTACCTCTATAATTTCTGATGAATCGTGTGTTTTGAATCTTGGTGCGCATAAGACTGGCCTTGGAATTTTCAACTGTCCTAATGAATCTGCATATTCCATCAATATAGATATTGATGAATTATTACTCGGACCATTGATGAAAGTTTTGAAGATATTTTCGCCAAAGAACTCGCATTCCTAAAAGACATGGATGTTTTGATGATTCAACCTCCACCCGAAGAAGTTGAACCACCACCCTTTCTTCTTATCATGTACGAGAATGCAAATATTCCCTCATTCCTAATCATTCACATTCTCGTTTTCTTCCACCATCACTGTTTAATCTCTACCAAACGAGACGTAAACCCGATCGATTACGCATTTTATCTCCCCACTTCTTCACATCTATAATTTTCTATCAACCATGTTGTTACATCGATAAAATTTTCGGATGGTTGGTGTTGACTTTTGGTATCTGTAGAGCTTTGCATAGACCAATAACTTTACCTCCCTCATAATTTTAAAAGCTTAATACTCAAGTTTGGGGGGGGGGAGAAAATATTTTGGCTCTTAAAAGAAAATAAATTTTTACAAAATTGTGAGCCAAATATAAGTTTAGGGGAGGATTTCTCTGTTATTAATTCTTGTCTCCGTTACTAACTTTTCCTCCAAAGTCTGTAGGTTTTAAGCTTAACAAATAATATCAGTGAGGACACTGCTGCAAATAGGTTTGGAGGAAGTTTGTGCTTATTCACGCATCATTTTTTTTGCACTATACTAAATAAAAGCACAACATTTTTTTTGATAATGAAATTTAGAAAGTGAAAAATACATACGATAAGAACGAAAAGTTTAAGAAAAGAAAGAAAATTAGATGTTTTATAACGAAGTTAGTAATAGGTAGTCATGAGCTGTTGTCCCAAGGGTTAGTAAGATGAAGGAAATCACTAATCTGAGGATAGAATTAAGTCTGAAAAATAGTCTCTATTCTTGAGTCCAAATAGGTGAACGTTAATACCCTACTATACGCACTTGCACACATCTTGAAACTTGGGATAGTAGAGAATACCTTGAAATGCTCTTGTTTAAAAGCCTTAGTATGAAGGAAAATAAATATATAAAAAAATAAATGAAAAAATGGTGAAGAAAAATGAACACTGGTTTTGTAAATACTTAAACAACAAAAAAAAAATAGTGAGGGTGCTTTATCACCTAGTGTCTTAGACCAACTGGTTTGCGTTCTACTGCTAAGCCTTAGGTGTTGCAAAACGAGAATATTACTAATTACGCCTAAAAGAGTGAGCACATTTGGTAATCGTTTGGTTAGTATCTTAAGAAGTATTAACAATCGCATGAAGAATGTGTGATCAATTCCATCTATAAAATATTCACTGACTAAAAAGTACTAAGGAAGATGGACAAGCGTATGATAGCTTGAATTGAGTTGTCAAAGTGTAGGGATGTCTTTTACACTCGTAGGGGTATATGATCAATGTTTGGAAGAAAGGTAGGGAGGAAGACTAAAGGCGATCTTTTATTGAGAGATGATGTGATTGCTGACATCTTTTCACGACCATTAAGATAGGTCTCACGGTAAATGAAAAGCTAGTATAGTTTGGAACGCTTCTTTTCAAGTTCTTTCTTTTATATATTTTTATCTTTGTATATAACTTTCATCATCTTCCTTTTATTATGGGATATTGTGGGTGTAATCTGCTGAAAACCCTCAGGAGACAACACTCCTCCTACTAGGGACACCTAGAGGTTTAAAGGCTTGTTGCACGTGCTCAGTGCAATCGTGTTGCCTACGAAAGTGTGCTAGGTTTTTTCTTTTTCTTCTTCTTCTCTTTAATAACTAGTTTGCTCGGAACGATCAAAGTTAAGTTTGAGGGTTTTTGATTAGTCTGAAATATTGCACATTTGAATGATTATTTTCCCTACTATTGTTAAGTTCTAACTGGTGTTTATTGTAATTATAAAACATATGAAGGTTTGTGTAAAAAGTTTATTATCATATGTTTCTACATTATAATTAATATAATGAGGGAATATACATGCATATAATATTTAAATGAAATATTGTAATTAAAATATGGATATCATATCAAATTTTCCTAATCAATATTCTTAAAGATTTAATATCATATAAAATGGTTAGGATGATATCTTAAAATAATAACAAATACTACTAACACTATGACTTGAGATATTATGCAGATATTTGCTCAGGTCCGGAGTTCAAGAGATCCGAGATGTCGGAATCAAATAAGCCGAAATATTGAAGCAAATCATAAGATCTAGCAACGTCAGAGACTCAGAGTTATATTATAAAAATCCAGATATCAAGAGGATCTCTACATGTCAACACCAAACAGCAGAAGAATTTTCAAGTCATGATCCCATTATGGTGTCGCGGTTGGGCGGCAAAACTACCCTAAATGCGGTGGATCCGCGACGGTTCTGTGGGCTTAGGATTTGAGATTTTTTGTATAGGATTTTAACAACAAATATTATTATATGGAATCTAGGGTTTCTGTTTATGGTGACTATATAAGAGACCGAGAGCTTCACATGAAAGATCATCAACCCGAAGTGATCAAGAGATCCAAAGCGATCCACGTATCCAGATGATCATCAGCTAGTCATCTACCTCCAATAAGAGAGAGGGAGAGAGAGAGCGAGAGCAAAAACTAGGTTTCTTTGTAATCTATTTTGTATGGAGAGTTGTATGCATAGTTGATTAATAAAGGTAGTCTTTTTATTAGTCCTTTTGCATTTACTTTCTGCATTTAATTTCTGCATCTTACTCATGTTTTCTTCTTCATCCTTTCTTCTATCTCAAACCATAAGCGAGTAATCCTAGCTGCTAGGGTTCGTAGGCTAGGGTAGATCATTGGATGATAAAATCATTTAACTCCTTTTATATATTTTAAAATTTATAAATTTTAGCAAAATAAATGTTAATATCCTAATCGGGCGCGCTATCAATTTATTGCTAGTCATGACCACGATTCGAGATCTGTTTAACACTTGTTTTGGTAAAGGCTAGACATGAATAGAGATCAATGCAAGGACAAGGGTTGAGAGTGGGGAAACTCTAATTTCATCCAAAAGAACCCTAATCCATATTCATCACATCGATCTAGTTTTAAACTATTGAAAGATAAAAAGTGTCAGTTCTAATTATTCATCTATTACTACTAAGTCCTATGAACCCTTCAAGCCTCTTCTTCATAAATCATACAACCGTAGTATATCCGTAACTACAACCAATCATTCTACTTACATCAACTTGTCTAAAACAAGAAAAAGGTTCACGTTTCCCTGCGGACGACTCGTATTCATCGCGGCTAGCTACTAGCGATACCGTCCTGATTGCGGTTACTTTACTAAAACACTCTTTTCACACGATCAATCAGGTGTTACCCCATGAATTTTCTATAGGTATATATATCAAGATATCGATAAAAAGATACTTTTGAAGTTCATGGTATTTATTCGTTATTTGTAATCTACATATTGTTTAACATAACAAATATCATATAAAATTTTGTGAGACATGGATTGTAAGATCCTTGGGTTGTAAATTGATATCATTGCATGAAAATTTATGATGAACATGTCGAATTACAATGAATGTATATTTTAAATTAAACATTGTTTTTAAAAAAAATTGTATTTCCTGTCTTGTCGATGTGAGAGGAGAAACAAAAAGAGAGAGAATTCGATGGAGAACTTATGGGTTTCTGGCCTTAATTTAGACAGAAGAAGATGGAGGAGATTCCGACGACGCGAGAGGAAGGACGCTTGTCTGGGACTTCTTGGCTTCAAAAGGAACTTGGCTTGGAACTTGGACTTGAGAAAGGAATTTTTATAGTAATTTTAGATTAATTTCACAAATGAGAGGAGGCTAAGATAGCTTGGTATTTATAGAGAAAGAATATGGGTGTATGGTGAATAAAAAAATAATTAAAATCAATAAAAAGTGAGGTTAATGGGGTAGATGAAGAGGTTGCAGAGTCTCTGGATTAAATGAGGAGTTTTGATATATGAAAATGAAGAGTCCAGAACCAAGAGTCGCACGTGCACGGGCAGGGCCTGTGCACCAACTTCTTGGCCACCGAAACCTAGAAAAACATGGCCCCAGGGGCTGGGTCTTAGGGTTTCGGTTCTATTTATATATATTTTTTATTTGATGACTTTTCATAATCCCGCGTGATGATTGTGTAAGCTCTTGAGCTTCTAAAAGTCAAAAAGAAAAATATTAAAAATAATTATGGCTGATGGGATTTGAACATGCGGGTTCAAGAACAGCAGTGTAGAGGTTTAACTAGTGAGCTATAAGTTACTTCTTACTTTTATGAAACAAATTTAACTTATAACTCTTAACCAGACTGAAATACACCTTTCTTTATATTGACTGTGTTACAATTGTATATGAATTTCAGGGTCGTTACAACAAATACAGAATGTTCCAAAATCGAAATTAAAACATCGTTGATTATCTTTTGCTTTGTATATGTGTTATTAAACCTCGAATAATTGCTATATATCGATTAGAAGGGGTTGCACATATCTTGCTTGTTTTGTGGTTACGGAATGGAAAAGATGTGGTTGTCGTGATTGAATAGTCGGGGTTTTTATTTGAGAAGTGTGTTTTCTTTGTCATTCATGTAATATTCTATGTGATGTAATATTATTCTTTTGAGGGGCACTTCCGGGTTGAGGTTGTAGCTACCATTATATTATTATTTTCCATTACAAGTACCTAGGATAGACCCAAGATGGAGTGCTCAAGTAGCCGGGTTCTAGAATCCAACATGTGGCCATCTCGGGAAGCCGAGACCGGGTCACTTAATTCTAGAATTGGTAGGGTTTCTTTCCGTGTTCGTAGAGGTCTAAGGGTATGGGTTCTCGGCTATTCATCACGACCATTGATTGATTCTGTGAAAGTGTAAAGTAGTAACCGCAATAAATAACGGTGTCGCATGTAGCTAGCCGAGATGAGTACGGGTCGTCCGCAGGGATGCGTGGAATTTCTAGTCTTGCTTTAGCCGAGTTGAATAGAGTAAAAGAATAGGGAGAATAGATTCTAAATCTATGATAACCACGGATGTAGAAATTATAAGGAAAAGGCTTGTAGGGTTTGTTAGGATTTAGTATTCATGGATGACTAATAAAGATCACTCCTTTTATCTTTTGATAGATTTAAAATTAGATTGATAGTGATGAATGAGGATTAGGGTTTTTGGAAGAAACTAGGGTTTCCCCACAATTGATCCTTGTCCCTTCATTGATCTTTATTCATGTCTAGTCCTTAACAAAACAATTGTTAATTTGATCTCAAATCACGGTCGAGACTAGCAATAAATTGGTAGCGCGCCCGATAAGGAAGTTAACAATTCTTTTGCTAAAGTTTATAAATTTCATAAGACTTAAAAGAAGTTAAAATATTTTCTCATCCATTATTTTACCCTAATCCTACGAACCCTATCAAGCGGAGAATTACTCGCGCATGATGGAGATAGAAGAAGAACGGATAGAAATCATAATGTAAATACAGAAAATAAATGCAAACTAATTAATCTAATGATCTACCTTTATTAATCAACTTCACAAGTACAATTCTTCGTGTTTAGACTACAAGAGCAAGAAGAAGTCGCTCTTGATCTCTGCCTCATAGGAAGTAGATGTTCCTTCGAATCTCGCGTCGCCTTATCACGTCGAATCAGACCTTTCGTGGATCACTTGTTCTTTGACGGTGATTTGCTTCGTGTACAAGGTGATGATTTCTATGTTTAGCCTTCGGTCCTTTATATAGCCTTGTAAGCAGAAACCCTAGATGCTATATGTGAGAGTTTGTTGATAGGATTCTACCCAAAAAATCCCAACTCCTAAGTCCCAAACACTGCCGCGGATCCGCCGCACCTATCATGATTTGGCCGCGGAAGCGCGGTTGAATAGGGGAGTTAGAGATTGCAATTTCTTCAGTGGCTTCACATTGACACGTAGAGATCTTCTAGAAATCTGGAATCTTCATATCTTCTCCGAGTCTCTGCCAGTATTCATTCTTCGATTTTAATTAAACTTCATCGACATATTTTTTATTCCCGACATCTCGATATCCCGATCTCCTGACCTGATCTAAATCTTGCACAATATCTCCATGAATAATATTATTAATATTTGTTATAGAGATATTATTCTAACCATTTGTATGATGTTATATCTTTTAAAAAATCTTAATTAGAATATTTGATATGATATGCATAATAAAAATATTATATAAATATTATATGCATATATTTTCCTTCATAATGTTAATTATAATATAAAAACATATGGTAAATAGTATTTTGCATATAAACCCAAATATGTTCTATATTTATAATAAACACATTTAGATATTTAAGAAAAGTAAGGAAAATGTTATATCAAATGCGCGATATTTTCGACTGAACAAATACCCCCAAAATTAACTTTGATTGTCCCGAGCAAACTAGTTATTCAAGAGAGGGAGAAAAAGAAAAAGAAAAATCTAAGCAGCACATTTTCGTAGGCAACACGATTGCACTGAACATGTGCAACAAGACATTAAACCTCTAGTTGTCCCCAGTAGGAGGAGTGTTGTCTCCTGAGGGTTTTCAACGGATTACACCCACAAAATCTTATAATAAAAGAAAGAATATGAAAGTTACGTACAAAGATAAGAACTATAAAAAAAATTAACTTGAAAATAAGTGTTTCTAACTACACTAGCTTTTCAGTTGCCATGAGCCCTATCTTAATGGTCATGAAAAAATGTTAGAAATCACATCATACCTCAATAAAACATTGCCTTTAGTCTTTCTCCCTACCATTCATCTAAACATCGATCATATACCCCTACGTGTGTGTAAAAGACATCCCTATACTTAGAGAATTCATTTCAAGCTATCATACTCTTGTTCATTTTCCTTAGTACTTTATAGTCGGTGAATAATTTCGATGAAATTGCTCACACATCCTTCATGCGTCCGTTAATACTTCTTGAGCTACTAATCGATCGATTACCAAATGTGCTCGCTCATGTAGGCGTAATTCCTCGTTTTGCAACACTTAAGGCTTAGCAGTGGCTCCCAAACCAGTTGGTCTAAGGCACTAGGTGATAAAGCACCCTCGTTATATTTTTTTAGGCCGCCTTAAGTAATTACAAAACCAGTGTTTATTTTTTTCTTCACCACTTATATTTTATTTTATTTTCCATACTAAGGCTCTTTAGACAAGAGCATTTTAAGGTATCCTCTACTATCCCAAGTTTCAAGATGTGTGCAAGTGCGTATAATAGGGTATCAACGTTCAAATGTTTGGACCCAAGAATATGGACTATTTTTCAGAATTATTTTTATCCCTAGATTAGTAATTTCCTTCATTTTACTAACCCTTGGGACAACGGCTCATAACTACTTATTACTAGTTTCGTTTAAGAAAACATCTAACTTTCTTGCTTTTATTAAACTATCCCTATCTTTCATATGTAAATTTTTCACTTTCTAATATTTTATTATCAAATTTTTTTTGTGCTTATATATAGTATAATGCAAAATAATGCGTGAATAAGCACAAAACTCCCTCAAACCTATTTGCAGCAGTGTCCTCACTGATGTCATCTATTAAGCTTAGAAAAACTGTAGACTTGGAAGGAAAAGTTAGTAACGGGGACAAGAAATAATGACAGTAAAATCCTCCCCCAAATTTATTTTTGGCTCATAATTTTGTAAAACTTTATTTTCTTCAAGAGCCAAAATATATTTTTCTCTCCCCTAAACTTGAGTAAAACAGTCTTAAGCATTTAAAATTATGAGGGGGAGTTAAAGTTATTGGTCAATATAAAACTTTACAACGATCAAAAGTCAACACCAACCATTCAAATATTTTATCGATGTAACGCACTGGTTGGTAGAAGATCATGTCACCTATCGACGTGAAGAAGTAGGGAGGGGATAAGTGGTGGAATAGAACGGGTTTACGTCTCGGTTTATAAATACGAAACAATGATGGTGGATTAGTCGCAGTCTTGTTATTGATAAGAAGAAGGGGTGGTGGTTCAATTTCTTTGTGTTGGGGTTGATTCATCACAGCTCCCATGTTTTCTAAGAATGCGAGTTCTTCAGCGAAGCTTTCTTCAAAGCGTTCATCGATATCCCGAATAATAATCTCATCGGGAAGAACGGGATGATACTCAGACTCCATAAAAGGTTCATATTTAGCGTTAGATGTTGACCCGGACAGCTCGATAGAAGTGTCCATATGTGTATAATAAATAGCAGGGTCAAACAATAACGTACTAGTGGAGTCGAGATCGGTATCATGAAGCTGTTCAAATTCGCTGCTGTCGGAATCTATCGCTTCGACAGAAAATACTTAAGCATAGTGTTCGGAGGGTTCACTTCCCAACTTGTAAATGTTAATCTCAATTGGCATCTTCCCGAAGGATAGGGTCATAGAGCCATTTTGACAATTGATTATTGCGTTGGAAGTCGCAAGAAAAGGTCGACCTAAAATCAACGGAATTTTGTTTCGTGGGTTTGCTATAGGCTGTGTATCTATAATGATAAAGTCCACAGGGAATATAAATTCCCCGACTTTGATTAACACATCCTCTAGCTCACCCATAGGTTGGGTCATAGATCGATCTGTCATCTGGAGAGTGCAATGCGTCGGTTTTAACTCTCCGATCTCTAATTGCTCATACACAGAATACGGAAGCAAGTTAACACTAGCACCTAAATCGAGTAGAGCACGATTGATAGTTTTACCCACAATAGAAATAGATAGGGTAGGACTTCTAGGGTCCGTTCGTTTCTTAGGTAATTGTTGGGTAAAAGCAGTGCTTACATTATTCGCTAAGAAAACTTTTTTAGGCACTTGAATTTTTTTCTTCCTAATGCACAAGTCCTTTAGGATTTTCGCATAAGACGGAACTTGTTGAATAGCATCTAGGAGAGGAATATCTATGTTAACTTGCTTAAAAATTTCCACAATCTTCTCCATTTGTAGACTTGGTCTGTTGCCCCTTAACCTGTGTGGATAAGGAGCTTTATCAATAAGGGTTGGGTCCAATATTGAAGAAGATCGTGGGGATGGAATAGATCCCAGAATTGGTGTTGGGATCGTTTTAGGTTGACTCGAGAAAGTGGGCGGAGGGTTCGAGCCTTGGGGAAAACGGAGAATAGGCTCGGAAGAAGGTGAACTAGACGAAATATGGTTAGAAGTAGAAGCTGGGATATCAATTGATTCCTCATCATCAACCTGTTCACCGACTTGGTTGTTCAGCACTCTTCCCAATTTCAACGTGGTTACGACACTCACATTATAATTTTGTGAGTGGCCAGGATTCGATATAGGTTGAGAAGGAAGTTTCCCTTTCTCTCTCGCACTCATCGCGACATTTAACCGTGCAAGTTGTGCTTCTATCGATTTTATGCTTTCACCATGTGAAGCGTTGTTTTGCGTTAATGTTTGGATAGAAGATTTTAAATTATCCGTCGTTTGCATGGAATGTTTAATAAACATATTCACGCTTCGTTCGAGTGCGAAGAGTTTTTCAGTACCAGCCGTTTGGAAAGAATCATTAATCGGTGCAGAATTGTTGGCTGGATTTTGAAAGGATTGTGGTTGAAAGGGATGCTGACTCGGTTGTGGTGGTTGCTGTTGCTGTGGAGGAATTCTTTTATAATTGCTTGGGAACTGGTTTTTATTTTGGGTTTGGTTTTGGTTCCAAGCAAAATTAGGATGATTCCTCCATCCCTGATTGTATGTGGAAGAATAAGGATCGTTTCTAGGTCGTTGCTGAAAAGTAGCATTAATTTGTTTTTGACCTTGAAACGGTGGATTTAAAGGACATTCTTCCGTCAGATGTGATGGGTCGGAACAGCAACCACACACGGTTTTGGGGAGCGTAACCTGATTTAGGGATGCGGAAGAGACTTTGTTTTCTATAGCGTCAAGTTTTCTTTGTATCGCCGCCATTTCGGATTTCACAGCGATGGAAACATCGAGCTGATGGATACCTTCCCAAGACGATGTTGGTCTAACGCTTTCCCATTGCAAAGTTTGTTCAGCGAGATCTTCCAGAAATTGCCAGGCTTCCCTATCGTCTTTAGACATAAAATGGCATTAACAAATGGTTTCAAGCATCTGCTTTGTCGCTGGAGTAACGCCCTTATATATAATTCGACAAATGTCCCATCTATTAATTTCTTGATGAGGGTATTGGACGAGCAAATCTTTAAACCGTTCAAAACATTTCCAAAATGGTTCGTTGGGAAGCTGGGTAAACTGGTTAATCTCGCTTCAAACATGGGCAGTCTTATGTGTAGGGTTCCTAGGCACTCTTGTGAAGGTTCAAAAGGCATCAAACATGCCCGGATAAAAATTTAGACGTGCCGAACAACCCAAAGCCGGGATCTTTGCTAGATTATTAGGGTTAAACATGCAGGATGATAACTTTTATCTAAGTGTGAGGGATTACGACCTTTGTAGTCCGCTCCTTCGCTTCACAAGCTCCGAGTAGAAGTCCCTTTGCCGCGATCCACAATCTCCCGGACTCATGAGAGGCTCCACGACTCGAACGATCCATGCTAGCTCGAAGTATTCCAAATCTCCGATGATCTACCTTGAAGTTGCAAAGACTCAAGCTTTCTCACTCTAAAGAGATGAATACACTAATCCCATGGGCTAGATGAGATGAGGATGAGAGAGTAGTAATTTTGCTTTCTTTTTATATCATTTTCTCATATTATTTCATCACATAAAGAAAATCAAGTGAGCTTTCTTCAAGAGAGAAGAAGATGATAATGGAAAAGATAATGAATTATTTTCTTTTGTGATGAATAGAAAGAAAGAGTATATGATTGATTATAAACCATGGTCAAGGATGAGTGGCTAGGATTTAGTAGAGAAATAACTAGAGTTAGGGTTTGGTTGGGTTAAAAAAGTGTCATTCATAAATATCCTAAGAATGACAAAAGAATAAAGCTTCTAGAAGGTGCATGAAGCATCAAACCCTAATCAAACCCTAACCTCAATTAATCATCCTTAAACATGTTTAACAATTAATCATATCATGTCACAATAATATATATCACATATATATTATATATTTGCAACAAAAGAAAATAATACAATTAACATATATCGCATATATATTAATGCATCATCCAATGAGAAAATGAAATAATAAAGCGAGCCAATATTAGATAATGTAATAATATATCATATATATATTATTATACATTAAATCATCGAATCAACACTTGATCAGACGATCCGGCTATATCGAATATTACCGACTAATATATCATATACCGATTCATCAAATCAACACTTGATCCGATGACCCGGTTCATTTCTAAATATCGCGAGAATATAATACGGTATCCCATATCGCATTATTCTCGGTCCTGCACATATCACATATGTGCCTCTACTTCGTTTCGCCTGAGCCAAGAAACCTCTGTGTAGGACTCTAAAGAATCGTTAATACGCCGGTAGCAGGTGATGATCATATCAAACACCCACAAGCTGCAAGCGGTCAGCTAAACGTAACAGCCACCCAGGTATTGAGCGATCAGAAGATCAACAAGCTAGCCTGTGCGTTCTCCTGTGAATCCAACCAGTAACACTCCCGTACAGTCCGGTCTGTTCGTCTGATATGTCGCATATCAAGTCTAGGGGTGGTATACGTCAGACCCCAGTAACCGATAAGTCGTGTCGATGTGTGGCTCATAACGGGTCGAGAAACTACTAGTAACACTTACCAGTAAATCTCTATATCAGCCCTGGCCAGGGACTTCCAGTTATAGCCAATCGAACACAGTACAACATCAACTCCCTATACCGGGAGAGACGAATCCCCTCCTATCGCTCATTGCCTCCATGTGATTCGGGACTGTACCCAAAAGCCACCGTTTTGCACGCCCTCTTGGACGTGGTAAGGTGGAAATCAAAGCACAGTGGGTATCACACAAGACTCTATGACGATCTCGGGTCTACAGACTACCCTGTACCAATGTCACCGGAGAACTGCCATCTGACGTGTGGTATATCACCATCTGGGAGTTCTCGGCGAGTCCGTCCAGTGTACCCAGTCTCCACTGAGCACCCGTACACCATCTCTGATGTCTAACACCGATGGATATGGGATCATCCATCGCCCATCATATGGGTCAAGATGCGTATACGCTAGTCTACTCTGGTGTATCGATGCCCTGTCTCGATATACCCTCGACTAGGAACAGTTATAGGATGTACTTATCGACTACCGCGACCCCACTAGTATGATCTCATCATAGTCCCAGTAGTCGAGTACAGATCCTAAGGGCTTTATCAACATGTGAGAGTAAAACAGTAAACCAATACAAGTCAACATGTTAAGATAAAGTGAAACCAAATAGCATACTATCATGACGAGCAAGAAAGTCTTCTCTATATATAACCAAGCATCCATTATAATATACATCATATGTACAACAATGGCCTCTAGGGCATATACATAACTAACAATCTCCCACTTGCACTAAGGCCAGCTGCTGTAGTATCTCATACCTAGCATCCCGAATAATCTCTCAAACTGTATCTGGGGAATAGCCTTCGTGAATGGATCCGCAGTGTTGTCCTTCGTATCTACTCTCCTGACCTCGATCTCCCGGCGATCAACTATCTCCCTGATCAGGTGATACCGCCTCAGAATATGTCTGGACTTTTGATGGGACCTGGGTTCCTTGGCTAAAGCCACAGCTCCATTGTTATCGCAATACAGAGGTATTGGATGCTCAATGGATGGAACCACACCAAGTTCACTAATGAACTTCTTTATCCAGACAGCCTCCTTGGCAGCATCGTTGGCAGCGATGTATTCAGCCTCTATCGTCGAGTCTGCAACGGTATCCTGTTTGGAACTCTTCCAACATACCGCCCCTCCATTGAGGGTAAAGACAAAACTCGAATGCGACTTAGAGTCGTCCTTATCACTTTGGAAGCTGGAATCGGTAAAGGACTCGACCTGGAGTTCTCCGTTTCCATACACCAAGAACATCTCCTTAGTCCTTCGTAAGTACTTGAGAATGTTCTTCACAGCTGTCCAGTGACTCTCTCCAGGATCTTCTTGATACCGACTCACTACACTTAGTGAGTATGCTACATCGGGTCTGGTACATAGCATCGCATACATGATACAGCCTACTGCCGAAGCATAGGGTATCCCTTGCATGCGAGCTCTCTCCAAATCAGTCTTGGGAGACATCTCTTTGGAGAGAGTGAGTCCGGAGATCGTGAGTTGGTTCCCACGCTTGGATTCTTCCATACTAAACCTCTTTAGTATGGTGTCAATGTACCTAGATTGGGACAATCCCAGTATCCGTTTAGATCTATCTCTATAGATCATGATTCCCAATATGCAGGAGGCATCACCTAGATCTTTCATTGAGAATCTCTGTGATAAGAAGAGCTTGACTGATTGCAGCATAGGAATATCATTTCCTATCAAGAGTATGTCATCCACGTATAATACGAGGAAGACAACCTTACCCTCTGCTACCTTCTTATAGATACAAGGTTCATCTATATTCTTGATGAAGTCAAACTCTTTGACTACAACATCAAAACAGATGTTCCAACTCCGCGATGCTTGCTTTAACCCATAAATGGATTTAAGCAGCTTGCACACCTTTCCGCTGCTCCCACTATCTACGAAGCCCTCTGGCTGAGTCATGTACACGCACTCTTCTAAATCACCGTTTAGAAAGGCGGTCTTAACATCCATTTGCCAGATTTCGTAGTCATGGTATGCAGCAATGGCAAGTAAGATCCGGATGGACTTAAGCATAGCCACAGGAGAAAAGGTTTCGTCATAGTCCACACCTGGTCGTTGACGAAAACCCTTTGCTACAAGTCTAGCTTTGAAAGTCTCAACTTTTCCATCTACACCAAATTTCCTTTTAAAAATCTACTTGCTCCCAATGGGTTTTACCCCTTCAGGAGCATTTTCCAAAATCCATACTTTATTGGTGTACATGGATTCCATCTCAGATCGCATTGCATCCAGCCATTTCACAGAGTCACCACTCGTGATGGCCTGCTTGAAACTAGTGGGGTCATCATCATCCATGATGCAATCCTCGCTTCCACCATCAATGAGAAAACCGTAGTATCTCTCAGGTGGACGAGAAACCCTACTAGATCGGCGGAGAGGCTGGGGTTCGTCGGGTACTACTGGATCCTCTGGTTCCAATAAATCATCAGTTGTAGTTTGTTCTGCTGGAACTTCTTCCAGTTCTACCTCAGAGCCACTAATTTCTTTAGCAAGAAATTTCTTTTCTAAAAAGGTGGCGTGTTGAGCAACAAACACCCTTTGTTCCTCACTGTGGTAGAAAATATACCCTCGCGAATGCTTGGGATATCCAATAAACTTACATAAAACAGATCTTGCCTCGAGTTTGTCCGGGTTTCGTCTTTTGACATAAGCCGGGCAACCCCATATCTTAACAAAATTAAGATATGGTCTCTTCCCTTCCCATATCTCATATGGGGTGGTAGGCACTGATTTGGTAGGAACTTTATTCAGTATGTATGCCGCTGTCTCAAGTGCATACCCCCAGAAGGAAATAGGTAAATCAGCTGTACTCATCATAGAGCGCACCATATCTAATAGGGTGCAATTCCTTCGTTCCGATACACCGTTGTGCTGTGGTGTATAAGGAGGAGTAAGTTGAGAGAGAATCCCATTCTCTTTTAGATAATCTAGGAACTCACTGCTTAAGTATTCACCTCCTCGATCAGATCGAAGAATCTTAATACTTTTTCCCGTTTGGTTCTCTACTTCGTGCTTATATTCTCTGAATTTCTCAAAAGCTTCAGACTTGTGTTTCATCAGGAACACATGTCCGAATCTAGAGAGATCGTCAGTGAATATAATGAAGTAGGAAGAACCGTTCCTGGCATGCGTAGACATGGGACCGCATACATCACTATGTATCAGTCCTAAGAGTTCAGTAACTCTTTCTCCGTGTCCACTAAACGGAGCTTTGGTCATTTTTCCTTTGAGACATGAATGGCAAGTATCATAAGATGATAATTCGAACGGATTCAAATAACCATCTTTATGTAACTTAGCCAGTCGTGTCGCATTGATATGACCAAGTCTACAATGCCACAAGTAGGATTCGTTCATATCCGAACTTTTCCTCTTGTGTGTGTTTTGTATATTCAGGACTGTATTCTGATTTAGAATGAATATGCCATTATGTAACGAGCCTGATGCAATCAACTTTTGATCTAGGAATATGTTCATAACATTATCCTGTACTACAAAATTATATCCTCCTTTACTTAATAAGGAGACTGATATAATGTTGCACATCATGTTCGGTATATAATAGCACTCATTTAGAATCAGTGTATTACGACTTGGTAATACAAGGTGATATTCGCCAACTGCTTTGGCTACATTACTTGCACCGTTCCCTACTTGAACGGAATGATCACCTTTTCCCAGTTCTCTACCTTTACGTAGCCCATGTAACTGTTTACATATGTGGGATCCTGATCCGGTATCTAATACCCAGGACGTAGGGTGAACTGAGAAACAGTTCTCAATAACTAACACACCCGAAGAAGATGCATCAACATGCATGTTCTTTTGGGCGGCTTGAGAATCCAGATATTCTCATGTTTCCTGTTCAGTTTTATAACTCTTATAAGAAAGAACGGGTCCAACATTCCCTAGCTCAGTACAATAATTGGGTTCAGTCAATACATCCATATTATTATCTTGATTATGGCCTGACATGGTCGCTTCCTGGAGAGAGAGAGAAGAAAACACTTTAGCGTATGCTCTTGCAAGATTAGATTGGTTATTATCTTATCTAATCAGGATGTCTCCCACTGGTTTTATCAAATCTACCTTAAAACCCTAAAAGGTAAGAATAGCCAGGATTAATTACACCTTACAATTTCGTCAATCTTTCAGCCAGATCAGTGTCGGTACTTTGAGGGAGGTTCCCCGTGCTATCGCACGGACTTAATTAATGTAAACCTCGTTTTCCCAGAGACGTAACCTCGTTAACACTTTTCTAGACACCTACTTGATCGGCTAATTGTCCTGTGTAAAACTCTCCCAGGAGTAACACTTACTCGCAGTGGGTATCGGGATCCAACTATCTCATAGGAGGTATGCAATCTCATTGCAAATTTCAACACTTGAAATTCCCGATAATATTTTTGCCCCTAGTGTCCTATGACCTTGACGGAGGTCAACAAACCATAGGCAACTAGTCAAGTTCAACCTGTCATTTCTTGATTGAATTAAACCCACCCGCACGACCCTTGACGGAGGTCAACAAGGCCGTACGACTGCCCTAATCCAATCTGCATCATATGCATAAGCAGATAAAAAACTAGTCAGCTACCGTACACTACGCCTTGACGGAGGTCAACAAACGTAGCACGAATACTAAATAGGACTTATCTGAAATAACGGAGGGCTACGTCAGGTTTTTCAGAAAACCCTGAGCGTAATGAACTTGATATCGTCGTAGAATCGAGTGAAGTTTTGAAAAGAAGTGTTTTTGAGGCTTTTCTTAGTTTCGCTAAAGGGGTCACTCCCGGTGAAGGGATCGTCGGCCCTTTCCTCATCGAATAAGGTGCAGGATATATCATATATACTGCTGTGCAAAGCAAAACACTAAAAGCAATCAAAAGATAAACCGCGTTTTGTAGCATCTGCCAGTTTTGCTAAAGGAGTCACTCTCGGTGAAGGGATCTCGGTCCTTTCCTCATCGAATAAGGTGCAGGATATATCATATATATCACTGTGCAAAGCAAAACTGTAGCTACCCTTTTTTATAAAGTTTTTTGATTCTACAACATCTTTAGGTTTCTTTTCTTTTATTAATCACATTAATAAAAATCCCATCAGCTTATGCTTCCTAAGCATCACAGAAGAAACGAAAGCAGTAATATTTATATATCAGCATATATATATAGTATAAGCATTCGTCTCAGGCAGTAATATGATCTCATCACAGAACATTGCAGCAGAAGAACATATATGAAATATTGGATATACTAGGACGTCCGTGTTTTCAATACGTGCCTGTATAAAACACGGATTCCACGGTCGCGACGAATAGCCAAACCCACATCCCAAGACCCCTACGAGAGCGGCAAGTAACACTGCCAATTCTAGGGTTAGGAGACCCGGTCTCGACTCCTCGAGTGTAGGGTTCCTAGGCACCCCAAGGAGGTCTCACAAGGCATCAACCATGCCAATTTCAAAAATTACGGTGCCGAGAAACCCTAGTGTACGGATCGTTGGCTAGAATTCTAGGCGAAACAATAAACTAGTTAACACTTAACTAAGAGATACGGAAATACAACCTTTGTAGATCCGTTTGTCCACCTCCATAGCTCCATGAAGAAGTCATCTCCGCTGTACAAATCCGATCTTGGACTCTCGCGTTCGCTTCATCGGAGAATAGGCGGGCTAGGTCATCGACGACGTGCCGAAGATGATCTACGTCGAAGCATCACTAGATCAAGCTCCACCTTCACCGAGCCTTGAAAACTTGTGAAGGAAACACACTCTACTACTTGGCAAGAGGTAGAGGATGAAGAAATAGGAAGTGGGTAGACTTTAGAATTGGATTTCTCACTTGTTTCATCAATCCACCATTGATGAAGAAAGGTTTTCTTCTTGAGTTCAAGGAAGAAGAAGAAGAAAAATGATATGATAAGTTAATTTTAAAAAGAAAATAATTAGAATACTTATCATACTTTCAACCTTAGTTAAGTGTAGAGAAAAGACCATGGTTAATGGAATGGTTAGGGTTAAGGATAAGAACAAAATGGTCACTAGGTCAAAGTCTTCAAGAAGCTTCAATATGAAACAAAATTAGCCACCATTTTCTCTTAATGCCTTTTCTAATTATTTCCAAAATGAATAAATAGATTAATAAATAAGAAAAGGAAATAAAACCCTAATCATAAGTTTAACCATGGTTTAATTCTTTACACTTAACCAAGTAAACATGCATCATCAAACATGATACAATAATATGCACAAAAAGTATATCACATATACAACTTGTACATCCAAGTGAGAAAATCCATATAAAGTGAACCAATACTAGTTAATGCAAAGTAATATATCAAATACATAATTATACATTAAATCATTAAATCAACACTTGATTCAATGATCCGGTCATGTCGCACATAACCGACTAGTATCCAATGTATCGGCTTATCGAATAAATCCTTGATTCGATATCTAGGTTATATCGAATATAACCAATCGATACATTCATCGCGAGAATGGAATACGGTATCACATACATGTATTATTCTCGGTCCCGCACATATCTCATATGCGCTCCTATTTCGTTTCGCTTGAACCAGGAAATCTCTGTGTAGGACTCTAAAGACTCGTCAATACGCCGGCAGCAGATGATGATCATATCAAACATCCACAAGCCGCAAGCGGTCTGCTAAACGTAACGGCAACCTGGGTATTGAGCGATCTGAAGATCGACGAGCAAGCCCACTCATACTCCAGTGAATCCAACCAGTAACACTACCGTACAGTCCGGTCTGATCGTCTGATATGTCGCATATCTCGCCTAGGGGTGGTAAACGTCAGACCCCAATAGCTCGATAAGTCGTGTCGATATGAGGTCTATAACAATTCGAGAAACTACTGATAACACTTACCAGTAAATCTCAGCAACCCTGGCCAGGGATTTCCTGTTATAGCCAATCGAACACAGCGCAACATCAACTCCCTATACCGGGAGAGACGAATCCCCTCCTATCGCTCATTGCCTCCATGTGACTCGGGACTGTACCCAAAAACCACCGTTTTGCACGCCCTCTTGGACGTGGTAAGATGGAAATCAAAGCACAGTGGGAACCACACAAGACTCTATGACGATCTCGGGTCAACAGACTACTCTGTACCAGTGTCACCAGAGAACTGCCATCTGACGTGAGGTATAATACCATCTGGGAGTTCTCGGCGAGTCCGTCCAGTGTACCCAGTCTCCACTGAGCACCCGTATATCATCTCTGATGTCAAACACCAATGGATATGGGATCATCCATCGCCCATCTGTATGGGTCGAGAAGGTATGCGCTAGTCTACACTGGTATATCGATGCCCCGTCTCGATACACCCACGACTAGGGACTTTGAAGGATGAACTTATGGACTACCATGTCCCCACTAGTATGATCCGCATCATAGTCCAGGTAGTCAAGTACAGATCCTAAGGGCTTTACCAACATGTAACAGAGAGACAATCAGCATACACGTTAAGGTAAAGGGTAACCAGATAGCATACTATCATGTCGAGCACGAAAGTCCTCCCTATATATGTCCCAGCATCCACTACAATATACATCCTATGTACAGTAATGGCCTCTAGGGCATACATATAACTAACAATCTCCCACTTGCACTAGGGCCATCTGTAGCAGTGGTTGTAGTATCTCATACTCAACCATCCCATAAAAATCTCTCTCTGAGAACAGGCCTTTGTGAGTGGATCCGCTGTGTTGTCCTCTGAATCTACTCTCCTAACCTCGATCACCCTGGAGATCAACCATCTCCATGATCAGGTGACACTGCCTTAGCTTATGTCTGGATCACTGATGGGACCGGCGTTCCTCGGCATAAGCCACAACTCCATTGTCACACAATGGGAGGAACATAGTTCATCTCATGAACCAATATTCACCCAAACATCCTCCTTGGTAGTATCTTAAGTAGCGATGTATCCTGCCTTTATCGTTTAGTATGTCACGGTATCTAGCTTGGAACTCTTCCAACATACCGTCCCTGTACTGAGGGTAAAGACAATGCCTGTGACTGACACTCAGTCGTCTTTATCACCCTGGATCACTTCCAGTGATTCTTCCCAGGATCAATTGATACCATCTCACTACAGCTAGTGAGTATTCTAACATCCATTTAGATCTATCTCATAGGTCCAAAACCCAGGATTTAGGAGGTATCACTTTGATCCTATATGGAGAATCTTTGTGATAATCGGAGATTGATCGAGCGTAGTATAGGAAACTCTTTCCCTATCAAGAGTATGTCATCCACGTACTCTACAAGGATTATCACCATACTCCCTACTACCTTTTTGTATATACAAGGTTCATCTACCATTTTGATGATGTCAAACTCTTTGACTAATCCATTAAAACAGATGTTCCAACTCCGCGATGCCTGCTTTATCCTATAAAGCATCTTGCACACGTTTCCGCTGCTCCCACTGTCTACGAAGCCCTCTGGCTGTGTACTTATAGACGCTCTCTTCCAAAATATCATTTAGAAAAGCAGTCATGACACCCAACCACCAGATATCGTAGTCATGGTATGTAGCCGTGGCAAGTGGGATCTGAATGGACTTAAGCATAGCCACTGGAAAAGGTTTCATCATTATCCACGCCTGGTCGATGACGAAAACCCTTAACAAGTCTAGTTTTGAAAGTCTCAACTTTTCCATGTACACCAAGTAATCTTCTCAAGATATACTTGCTCCTGATGGGGATTTAACCCTTCAGATATAGCAACCAAAGTCCATACTTTGTTGGTGTATAAGGATTCCATCTCAGATCGCTAAGCATCCAGCCATTCTTATAGAGTCTCACTCCTGATGGCCAGCTCGAAACTAGTTGGGTCATCATCTCATGATGCAACCCTCGCTCCCACTGTCATAGAGAAACCGAAGTATCTCTCAGGTGGGTGAGGAACCCTTCTAGATCGGCGGAGAGGCTGAGGTTCGTTGGAATCTACTGAATCCTTTGGTTCTACCAAATCATCTGCTGTAGCTTGTGTAGCTGGAACTATTCCAGTTCTACATAACAGACCTTGCCTCGAGCTTGTCCGGATTTTGCTTTTAGACATAGGCCGGACAACCCCAAATCTTAACTAACTTAAGAGACGGGCTCTTCCCTTATCATATCAAATATGAAGTGGTAGGCAACCGATTTGATTTGAACCTTATTCAATAGGTATGCAGCTTCTCAAGCGCATAACTCCCAAAAAGGAAACAGGTAACTCAGTAGTACTCATCATAGAGCACACCTTATCATATAGGGTGTGATTGCTCCGCCCCGATATACCATCGTGCTATGGTGTATACGGAGGAGTAATGCTGAGAGAGAATCTCATTCTCCTTTAGAATAATCCAGTAATTCCGTGCTCAAGTATTCTCCTCCTTGATCACATCAAAGGACATAATACTTATACCCGTATTCTGGTTTTCTACTTCTCGTTTATATTCTATGAATTTCTCAAAAGGTTCGGACTTGTGTTTCAACAGGAACATAGGTCTGAATCTCGAAAGATCATCAGAGAATGTAATAAAGTATAAAGAACCAGTCTTGGCTAATGTAGACAGGGGACCTTACATACATCAACATGTATCATCCCAAGAGTTTACTAACTCTTTCACTATTTCCAGTAAACGGAGCTATGGTCATCTTATCTTTGTGACATGACTGGCGAGTTTCACAAGATGTAAATTCAAACTGATTTAAATATGCATCTATATGTAACTCTAGCAAGTCGGGTCACATTGATCTGACCTAGTCTACAATGCCTCAAGAAGAATTCGCTCAGTTCTGAACTCTTCCTCTTGTGTGTGTTCTGTATAGTAAGAACTGTAGTTTGATTTAGAACAGCAATGCTTTTAGATAACGTGCCTGAACCGATCAACTTTTGATATAGGAAATGTTCAAAACATTATCCAACAATACAAAATTATATCCTTTCTTTACTAATAAAGAGAGAGATATGATTTTGTATATCAGGTTCGGTATCTAATAACATTCGTTCAGAATCAATGTATTTGGAATACAGGGTGACAGTGACCAACAGACTTGGCTGCAACTCTTGCCCCGTTTTCTGCCTCATGAAATTTATCACCCGTTCTCAGTCCTCTACCTTTCTGTAGCCCTATGTAACCTGATTACATATCTGGGATCCTGATCTGGTATCACATATCCAGGACGTAAAGGATACTAAGAAACAGTTCTCTGTAATGAACACACCCGAAGATGATGCATCAGCATGCACTCTCTTCGTTTGGGCGGCACGGGAATTCTGGTAATCCCCTATTTCCTGCTCTGTCTTATAACAATTAAAAGTTGGAGCGGGGCCAACGTTCCCCAGCTCAGTATAACAAGCGGGTTCGGTCAATAATCCGTATTATTATCTTGATTAAGGCGTGATATGGTCGCTACCTGGAGAGAGAGAGAAGAAAACACTCAGCGTGCGCTCTTGCAAGAATAGATTGGTTATTATTTTATCTAATCAGGATGGCTCCCACTGCTTTTTATCAAATCTTCCTTCAAACCCTAAAAGGAAAGACTAGCCGGGATTAATTACACACTACAAGTTCTCCAATCTTTCAGCCAGGCCAGGTCGGTACTTTGAGGGAGGTCCCCCGTGCTTTCGCACGAACCTAATTAATGTAAACCTCGTTTTCCCAGAGGCGTAACCCCGTTGACACCTTTCTAGACACCTACTTGATCGGCTAATTGTAATGTATAAAACTCTCCCAGGAGTAACTCTTACTCGCAGCGGGTATCGGGATCCAACTATCTCATAGAAGGTATGCAATCTCATTGCAAATTTCAACACTTGAAATTCTCGATAATATTTTGCCCCGAACGATCTATGACCTTGACAAGGTCAACAAACCATAGACCGCAAGTCAAGTTCAACCCGTCATTTCTTGATTGAATCAAACCCACCCGCACGACCCTTGATAAGGTCAACAAGGCCGCACGACTACCCTAACCCAATCTGCATCATATGCATAAGCAGATAAATACTGGTTAGCTACCGCACACTGCGCCTTGACAAGGTCAACAAACGCAGCACGAATACTAAACAGGATTTATCTGAAATGACGGAGGGCTACGACAGGTTTTTCTGAAAACCTATTGCGTAATGAACTTGATATCGTTGTAGGATCGAATGAATTTTGAAATGGAGTGTTTTTGAGGCTTTTCTAGTTTTACTAAAGGAGTCACTCCCGGTGAAGGGATCGTCGGTCCTTTCCTTATCGAATAAGGTGCTGATATATCATATATATCACTGTGCAAAGCAAAAACTCTTAAAAGAAACCAAAAGACAAACCGAGTGTGTAGCATCTGCCAGTTATTGCTAAAGGAGTCACTCCCGGTGAAGGGATCTCGGTCCTTTCCTCATCGAATAAGGTGCAGGATATATCACATATACCTCTGTGCAAAGCAAGAACTGTAGCTACCTGTTTTATTTTTGAAATTCGATTCTACAACATCATTAGGTTTCTTTTATTTCATGAATCACATTAATGAAGTCCCATCATTTAAGTACCTAAACATCACAGATAAATACGACGTACACTTATGCCATCCGCATTCGCCTCGATGTCCCCTCGTGCACCGTTAGGTTAGGTAACTAACGGCAGATCGGGGCAGGGCTAGCGCGGGTGTAAAACATAAGTAACGTCTATATAATATATCATATATACTATATGCTGTATCTATCACAGAACATCACATGATCACATCACAGATATCGCAGCAGAAGAATCATATGAAATATTGGATATACTAGGACGTCCGTGTTTTCAATACGAGCCAGTATAAAACACGGATTCCACGGTCGTGATGAATAGCCAAACCCACACCCCTAGACCCCTACGAGAGCGGCAAGCAACCCTACCAATTCTGGAGTTAGGAGACCCAGACTCGACTCCTCGAGTTGGTCTCCCACTGGACTCCAGAACCCGGTTACTTGTGCCCTCCTCCTTGGGTCTATCCTAGTGTGGAAAAGTAAATAATATACAAAGGGTGACTACTTCCGCAACCTGGAAGTGCCCCAATAAAAGAATACTACATACAAGTTTTTACATGAATGAAAATGAAAAACACTCATCTCACATAAAAACCCCCGTCTATACAAACACGACGATCCAATATATCATATCCAGCAACACATAACATCACATGTCATCAACGTAAGTAAATATGCGCATCCCAATTGTCGTTGACATATAGCAACGAAACCGGCGATATCACATATTACACTTACGGTCACAGAAAAGAAAGTGTAAAACTACAACAGTTGGAATCCGCAACCACCTCAGACATCGCATGCCTGACCAAATGAATTACTTAGACATCGCATGCCTAACAATTATAAACCCCGCATTTTAGTCTCTTTATCGAAAACACTTTTCAATATCAAGTCGGGCAATTCAACAAGATTCCCGACATCCTGATCGAATGCTCGTCGCAAACTTTAGTAGGCGACCGCACCCCCGATACCGTCGACGAAGTGCACCAAGGCGGAACACCGCCACCGCGAGCACCCGAACGGATGCTTTCGGCGACGGGGTTCTCCTACAGTCACTTGGTCGGGGCTATGGAGTGAGGCTGTCTATTAAGTTTACCCGGCGAGTATCCGCGTACGCTACGTGATTGCGACGGACTTTTGATCGCATCAAAATTCCGTGGCAACCGATCAAGTGAGACTAAACTGCTATGTTTATAACATTCATTCAGTTATCACATAACTATTTGTGAATTCCAATTATTGTATCCCATTCCAGATAAACAGAAAATGTTAAACTTTTCGATCGAACAGTCAAACACCCAAGTTTTCCCGATACAGCTCAACACATGAAATAAGTCTAACAACATTCCGTTCGTGCCTCAGTACCAACGGTCCAGCCGTAGAAGGGTCAAGCCAACGCCTCACATGTGGCACGCCGTACTCCCCCAAACCCGAAGGTTCAAAGGGCAGTTCAAGACGGTCACATAATCGAGTTAAGGTTTGTTGTCTTCTAGAGGGTCCATCGCATTACTTGCACTACTTAGAACGTCGTTAAACTACGGAAAAATCCAATACTTGGAAATTTCCCGACAGGGGAAAAATTGGGTATTTATATCCGGTCGAACTTTTTAACATATTCTAAAATTTATCCGGAAAGCCACACAGACAAAATTTGATACTCCGATCGAAACACCGAATCCCCAAATCAATCCCAGAAAATTCAACTCTATAATCCAACTATATAACTGGCCAGGGACTTCCAGTTATAGCCAATCGAACACAGCACAACATCAACTCCCTATACCGGGAGAGACGAATCCCCTCCTATCGCTCATTGTCTCTATGTGATTCGGGACTGTACCCAAAAGCCACCGTTTTGCACGCCCTCTTGGACGTGGTAAGGTGGAAATTAAAGCAAGTGGGTATCACACAAGACTCTATGACGATCTCAGGTCTACAGACTACCCTGTACCAGTGTCACCGGAGAACTGCCATCTGACGTGTGGTATATCACCATCTGGGAGTTCTCGGCGAGTCCGTCCAGTGTACCCAGTCTCCACTGAGCACCCGTACACCATCTCTGATGTCTAACACCGATGGATATGGGATCATCCATCGCCCATCATATGGGTCAAGATGCGTATACGCTAGTCTACTCTGGTGTATCGATGCCCTGTCTCGATATACCCTCGACTAGGAACAGTTATAGGATGTACTCATCGACTACCGCGGCCCCACTAGTATGATCTCATCATAGTCCCAGTAGTCGAGTACAGATCCTAAGGGCTTTATCAACATGTGAGAGTAAAACAGTAAACCAATACAAGTCAACATGTTAAGATAAAGTGAAACCAAATAGCATACTATCATGACGAGCAAGAAAGTCTTCTCTATATATAACCAAGCATCCATTATAATATACATCATATGTACAACAATGGCCTCTAGGGCATATACATAACTAACATTATGATTGGGATAAAATTTCTTAAGGAATGCTATAACGAATTCATCCTAATTGGCAATAAAGTGTGCGACAGTGTTAGAAAGCAATTTTTCTGCTAAATCGCACAAAGTAAAAGAGAGAAGACGTCAGCGCATAGCATCCACAGAAAGTTGTGACGTACCCATCATTGCGCATACGTTTTCGAATTTGGTGATAAAAACTTGTGTGTCTTCAGACTCGAGCCCGTGAAATTTGGGCAAAAAGTTGATGAAGTGGGGTTTAATTTCAAAATTATCCCCATTAGCTGGTGGAGGGGATAGGCAAGTAAGGAGGTGACCGCGTATCGGGTAACATCTTTCTTGGAGAGAGATGTGAGGTGGATTCTGTGCACCTACGGGTGGCGGCAGGGTGGTATTATAATCTGATGGAGAACTGTCCATCTCGGTCGATATGGTGGGTGGAGGGGAAAAAGAAGATGAAGAAGTATCGACTTCAGAGTCGATAGCAGGAATGCGAACAAGACGGGCACTAGAATCCCGTGTCCAGCCGAGCATGCACTAAGCGGGTTTAGCGCACGTGGCAGCGTATGTGAACTATTTAAAATGATTTGTTTTGAAAAAGTCAGACGTGAGAAAAATCACACAAAAAATGCACAAACAACCCTAGAACTAAGGTCACCTGGGTCAAGTCACTAGACCGCTCCTAGACTTCCAAATGACAAGTCGCATGATCAATCCTCTACCGCCTCTTTATCACTCTTGTGGCCAGGTAAGTGCCAGGTAAGTGGGAGGTATCCGCTATACGAATCACTAAAAATAGCGGGCCTAATTAAGTAACCACTTTCCCAGTCACGCTTGCCTAGACACCAAAAAAGTAATGCGGATAAGCAATTGATTACCCGCGACCCTCCTTTATCCTAATTAAGCGTGACGGTCCTTAGAGTCTTGGTCTAGATATTTTTTTAATTTATGTAGGGTGATGCGGATGCTCGTTTTGTGATTTGTGGGGCCTAAGAAGGGTGATAAAATCCCCACCTAATCTGACTTTTGGTCTTGCCCCTTATAGTCTGTATTAAAAATATGCAAAAACAAACCAATTACAAAACACGCAAAAAGATATTTTTGAGCAGCGATATTTTGCAAAGAATCCTGTAGAAAAAAAAATTATTGGATTTCCATAGGAGAGAGAAAGAGTTGAGGAATATACCAGAGGATTTTGGTTATGCAAGACCACCAAGTGGCCGCGGTTCCGCGGCTAAAGTCACAATATTGCGGGGGTTCCACCGCACTATGGTGCTTTCTTCTTATGAATTTTCTGCAGTAGCCTTCTAAGTTCCTCTGGGTATTGATGAATATCTCTGAATCTTTATCTCCTCGCTACAATGACTCCAGATATCCTCGCAAAAATCGCACACTAATCATTAAATACACAATTTTCTGTTTTTTTTTATTTTTATGATATGGATCGAATAAGAATTCAACACGAATAGCAAAAAAATTTACGCGCATATCCCCGTCAACGACGCCATTTGATTGATTCTGTGAAAGTGTAAAGTAGTAACCGTAATTAATAACGGTGTCGTGTGTAGCAAGCCGAGATTAGTACGGGTCGTCTGTAGGGATGCATGGAATTTCTAGTCTTTCTTTAGACGAGTTGAATAGAGTAAAAGAATAGGGAGAATAAATTCTAGATCTATGATAAACACGGATGTAGAATTTATAAGGAAATGGCTTGTAGGGTTTGTTAGGATTTAATAGTCATGGATGACTAATAAAGATTACTCTTTTTATCTTTTGATAGATTTAAAATTAGATTGATAGTGATGAATGAAGATTAGGGTTCTTGGAAGAAACTAGGGTTTCCCCACTATTAACCCTTGTCCCTTCATTGATCTATATTCATGTCTAGCCCTTAACAAAACAATTGTTAATCTGATCTCAAATCGCGGTCGAAACTAGCAATAAATTGGTAGCACGCCCGATAAGGATGTTAACGATTCTTTTGCTAAAATTTATAAACTTCATAAGACTTAAAAGAAGTTAAAATATTTTCTTATCCATTGTTCTACCCTAATCCTACGAACCTTATCAAGCGGAGAATTACTCGCGCATGATGGAGATAGAAGAAGAACGAATAGAGATCAATATGTAAATATAGAAAATAAATGCAAACTAATTAATCTAATGAACTATCTTTATTAATCAACTTCACAAGTACAATTCTTCGAGTTTAGATTACAAGAGGAAGAAGAAGTTGCTCTCGATCTCTGCCTCGTAGGAAGTAGATGTTCCGTCAAATCTCACGTCGCCTTATCACGTCGAATCGCGGACCTGTCGTGGATCACTTGTTCTTTGACGGTGATTTGCTTCCTGTAAAAGGTGATGATTTCTATGTTTAGCCATCGGTCCTTTATATAGCCCTGTAAGCAGAAACCCTAGATGCTATATGTGAGAGTTTGTTGATAGGATCCTACCCAAAAAATCCCAACTCCTAAGTCCCCAACACTGCCGCGGATCCGCCGCACCTATCATGATTTGGCCACGGAAGCGCGGTTGAATAGGGGAGTTAGGGATTGCAATTTCTTCAGTGGCTTCACATTGACACGTAGAGATCTTCTAAATATATGGAATCTTCATATCTTCTCTGAGTCTTTGCCAGTATTGATTCTTCGATTTTATTTAAACTTCATCGGCAGATTTTTGATTCCCGACATCTCGATATCCCGATCTCCTGACCTGAGCAAAATCTTGCACAATATCTTCATGAATAATCCTAGTAATATTTGTTATAGAGATATTATTCTAACCATTTGTATGATGTTATATCTTTTAAAGAATCTTGATTAGAATATTTGATATGATATGCATAATAAAAATATTATATAAATATTATATGCATATATTTTCCTTCATAATGTTAATTTTAATATAAAAACATATGGTAAATAGTATTTTGCAGATAAATCCAAATATGTTCTATATTTATAATAAACACCTTTAGATATTTGAGAAAAATAAGGAAAATGTTATATCAAATGCGCGATATTTTCGACTGAACAACCGTGGAATCCGCATTTTCGTAAATGGTTTAAACAAAAATACGGAATTCCTAGTATATCCTCTATCTCATTTATTTTCTTCCGCTTGTTCTGTGATTGGATATTATTGCGTGAGACTAATGTGATATATACTATATATATAAATAAACTTTGCTTATATTTTGCATCCGCGCTAGTCCTGTCCCCGTCCCGCCTTAAGTTAAGTAACCTTACGGTGAAGTCCCGAGACCCTATGGAGAGTGCGGATAGGATAAGCGTATGTTCTATTTTCATTTCTTCTTTAATGATAAGGTTAATTGATAGGACCGCATTAATCCTAATTAATGCAAAGAAACAAACTTAACATTTGACTTTATTGGAACAATTATAAAACCACTCGGTTTTCTTTAAAAACAACTTTTAAATGCGGAGTCTAAACCCCTCATTTTCAAAACTATTCGGTTCCTTCAACGATATCAAGTTCATTACATTCATGGTTTTCGCCTAAACTAGCCGTAACCCTCCGTCATTTCAGATAGGTAACCACTAGTATTCAAACTATATATTTTGACCTTCGCTAAGGAATAGTGTTTGGTAGCTAGTGGATATTTATTTGTAGCATAGATAGATGCGTTAATCTAGGACAGGCGTACAACTATTTTGGCCTTTGTCAAGAGTTAGTACGAAGAGGTCTAGATTAACCAGGACATTGACAGGTTTAACTTGAGTTGCAACTTATGATATTTTGGCCTTCGTCAAAGTTATAAGCGCCTGGGGTAAAAACCACATCGGGAGTTTCAAAAATACAGGAAACTTGCTAGTGTTGCATACCTTCTAGGATATGGTAGTTTTGATTGGCTACTTTCAAAATTATCACACGATGATAGTTGGGTCCTGATTCTACTGTGAATATCAGCTACTCTTCGAAAAAAAATTCACTTTACAATTAGCTAATCAATTAAGTGTCTAGAAAGGTGTTAACAGGGTTATGCGTCTGGGGAAACGGGGATATTTAATTGGGTCCATGCGAAAGCATGGGGGACCTCCTTCTGAAGTACCAACACTAGCCTGGCTGAAAGATAAGCGAACTTGTAAGGTGCGATTAATCCCGACTAATTCTTCTTTTAAGGTGCGAAAGCATGGGGAACCATCCTGTTTGGATAAACAAATAACCAATCTAAACTTGCAAAAGCATATGCTGAGTGTTTCTTCTCTCTCTCACTTTTAATTTCAGCGACCATCATGACTAGACTTAAGTTGCTACTAGAGAAAAACATACTTACGGGGCCGAGTTATAAAGATTGACTAAGAAATATCCAAATGACCCTTACTTATGACAAGGTGGCATATGTCCTCACGGACAAAGCCCCGCTGTCCCAGGTCCTGATTCCACAGTCGCGTACATTGAGATCCATAAGACTTGGGATCTAGATTATGCAAAAGCCAAGTGCCTCATGCTAACCTCCATGGATAATAAACATCAAAGGCGACACGAGAGGATTGAACTAATTTCCATGTTCCTCCATACCAAGGACTTATATGGAGAGCAATCTCGTATCGCAAGATACGAGTTCTCTAAGAAACTATTTCAAGTGAGATTGGTTATCGGTTCATCTTTCGGGGACCACATCATTAAGACAATCAGTACCATTGAGGAGATCGCAGACCTCGGGACCACGTTAGAGAAAGAGTTATATACTGATTTGATTCTATAGTCCCTACCCTCCACTATACCCAGTTCATATTGAATTGCAATATGCAACGAACAAAAGTTACACTTCGAGAACTTCTCAACATATTGAGGGCTGCAGAGAGCAGCCTGAAGAAATCTAGGGAGACACCCGCTCTACTTTTTGGGGATCCTTCATTCTCTAAATCAAAGCCAAAGGCTAAGGGGATGAAGAAGAAGGACCCCACCAAACCGAAAGGTGGTGTCACTAAAGTGTAGGGGAAGGGAAAGGAAAAGACCGGGGGAACAACAACAAAAAAGAAGGAATTCTTTTACTGTCATAAGAAGGCACACTGGAAGAAGAACTGCCTGGCTTTAAAAGGCAAGAATCAGGACATGAAGCAAGTTGTGGTTTTGGCTTAAGATCTATTTGTGATTGAAAACTGTTTCTCTATTAACTCTACTTCCTGGGTATTGGATACTGTGTGTAATACTTTAAAAACGTGATTAGAGTTAAGTAAGTGATATAATGTGGGTTTTAAATAAATTTAAGTAATAATTATTTTCACATATTTTATTATAATTAATTAATAGTTTATTTAATTATTTATGTACTTGTTGTGGTTATGCACACACATGTGCATGCTAATCTAGCATTAAGAATATGCTAAACTTGTTTTGCAAGCCATTTCACATTAATCATTTTATTATGTTATATATACATATATTTTAAGTAAAAGGTTTTATTTTTGAAAAGAAAATGAAAAGATAAAGAATGGAGGCATGGGGGGAGACATGGGAGAGATGAGGAGCATTAAATGATGAGAGAGAGAGAGCATGGCTCTCCAGAACCATCTCTCATCTCATTCTCTCTTCCTCTCATTCTCTACATCCTCTTCTTCTTCTTCTTCCACAAAAAAAATCCTCTCTTGAAAATATTTTTCCCTCAACCTTGAGCCTAAACCAACACAAAAATTTCACTAAACCCTTCCTTAAGCATGTTTAACCCCACTTGAGATGTCTAGGAGCTTGCATGGCTAGGGTTTCATCTAAGTTTTGGTGAGGGAATGATTTTTAAACCATTATTTAGGCTCTAAGGGAAGTTTCTATGTTAACTAATTTCACTAAAATACCTTAATATTTTAGTTTACTGTTAATATCGTATTTTGTTAAGACTTAGGGTTCTGTTTTAAATCTGCTTTTAATCCAGATGTTCTTTTGAGAAGTTGCCGCTACAGAGAGATAGTTTGGAGGCCTAGGACCTACCCCCAAAACCTGAGCCCTCCCCTTCACTTCTTGGCCGCAAATTTATTCGTTCTGGCTGCAATTGCAGCCAGAGTGGGGAGTCTGTGTGTGTGTGTGTTGGTCGTAGGTTCTCTGGGGTTATGTGTAGGCTTATAACATGTGCAACTTTCCTTAATTTCTTGTGTAGGAAAATCTGGGACCGTTTTGCTATAATTTAAGCGTTTCGATAATGTACGATGCGGATTTATCCAACTCTTGTTTAGGTGTTTCGTATGATTAGCAGCCATAGGGGTGGTCTAGGATGTCGCTGCACGCGTTTAACCCGCTAAGCTAACACTTGATAGCTTGTAGAAGTTAGTTCGTTAGTTATGCGTTTGTGTCCGTGTCTGGTCGGAAGTTTATTAACCTCACTCGTTTTGGTTTTTATCACTTGCGGGGACTTCGGACGTTGTTCGGAAGGGAAAAGAAGTGGTCGGATTCACTTAGCTCGAGATCGTCCGGTGAGTAAATTTAACATCTACTGGGGAATCGCATGTATGGCGTTAAGCACCGATAGCTAGATTCGAGTGATAAAACTTTGTGCTATATGCCTATATGTTGTGATTTGTACATGCGTATCATATTATGCATCCTATTACCTGTTTTACATTGGCATATTACTAATAGGGCACTGCACCATTACTAACGGTTCATGTTGCATGAGCACTGATTCATATGCCCACACACACCGTTGGTAATTGCCATGTCACGCATGCTTTAGACTTTGCCATGAACAACTACATTGTACCACATTCATAATTAACAGTTAAACTTTATTCATTGTACTAGTATGCATCATGTCAGCATCATACATATATTGCTATAGTGCCATATTCTCATATGATGTTTTATGAGACTTCTGTTTCGTGGATTTGGGAAACCGCAAAGTACATTTTGAAAACGTGAATTATTTAAAAATGCGGTTTTCCCGTGATATGATATTTCGTGTCCACCATGAGTTTTCTCGGTTTTGAGCTATGTGATACCCGATTCGAGGAGTGAAGAGGAACCTTCTGCGGGTACATGGTAGGCCCGGTATGGTACCCCGGGACAAGAAGATAGTAGAGTAAACGATATGCCTGGCAGGGGAGCACTGCCTACCGGTGATTATATGGATACTCGACGAATATCCGGAGTATACTGATCGGAGTTATATGATGAGATGGATATGAGGGCCGATCAGAGTGACGGCGCCTACGATATTAGGATTTGGGTGTCATTGATGGACACCGGTTTTTATGATGATTTACTGATGATGACTCTGTTTTATCCCACATGTTGGACTTGATATAACATGCTCTGTTATACTGTTGTTGTACCCTGATGTTGTACCATGATCAGGATTATGTTGCATTCCACACTATTATACATATGCCATCATGATCGCATATGTAGGATTGGTCATTTTTCGTGCATGCTTGTGATTACCCGTATGACGTTATTTACAACTCACGAGCTGACAACTCACACCCGTTGTGCCACAGTGTTTTGCAGGGTTGACCCTCAGTGTAGTCGCGGCAGGCTCTCTATTTCACCTATTTCTGTGGATACCGCTACTTTTAGGCATGAGATATTTTGTAGGTAGGTTTCTGTGCGAGAATCCATTTGCTTGTACTTGTATATCTTATTTTGTATCTAGTACGCTCCATCTACCATCTGTATGTATTTGAATTAAAGACGAGACCGAGGGATTCGATATCTGTATTATATGTGACTCTGGTTGTCGTGCTCGTGTGATCCGTCTTTTGTATTATTTTGCGATGTTGTTTTCACTTCTTATTTTCTTATTTCTTCGCCTACAGCGTCGTATATTTATGTTGTGGTTGTGTTCCACATTTAGGCGTGAATTTTCTCCCAATTAGGGATGCCTTTTTATATACTATGTTTTGTATCCGTTTTGGACCAGTTTTTACAAAGGAAACGCTGCCAATTTTTTTTTGTAATAACTTGATATTTTAAAAAGAGATGTGATATTTTGAAACAAATGTTTTACCACTATACTTGTTTTCATGGTTTAGATTTTTGGGTTTCGGTTTACTTGAATTACGTTACGCCTTTAGACGTTGCGTGATTTAAGTGCCGGCCGTGTTCCTAATTTGGGTCGTGACAAAGTTGGTATCAGAGTGTTTGGTTTTAACTTTCGGAGTGTAGGATGACCTTTAGTATGATGGAGTAGGTAGCTTAAGCAGAGTGACGTAGCGTGTGTATGTTTTGCGGCATACTTATGACACGGTACTCCGCCTAAGTGACCTTAGGACATGTTTGCTTATAATTCCTTCTTTGATTCCATGTATCCTTTTGATTCGATTTCTATGTTCTTATCGAATCCGGTTTCCTTGTTCCAGCTACTATACCGCCAAAGACTACGAGGGCCTAGAAGGCTGCCGCTAGAGATGAGGTCAGGGCGGGCTCGTCTGAGGCGATGACTGACCAGGGAGGTATGCCTATTCTTCAGGAGCAGATTGATCCATCTTCTCCAGGTCATATTGCTAGGCTAGAGGCCAGTATTCAGGATTTACGTTAGATGGTTGGATCTTTGATTGAGACCAGTCAAGCACAGAGATCAGATGTTGTTCCACCTATTACGGGGACCATGATTGTACCTACTGATCAGACAGTCATACCTTCCGCTATCGGGACTATCGCCGTATCTTTATCGGAGTTTATAAGGCTGAAGCCTCTGGTTTTCACTGGCACAGACGCAGCAGAGGATCCACAGTCCTTCCTCGACTGGATGACCATGATCTGTTGTTCTTTGAGATGTTCCGATGCGAGATCGGTCGAGTTTGCTAGTTTTTGTCTGGAAGGTCTTTCCTTGACTTGGTGCGAGTCCATGGAGAGAGGTCGAGCCGTAGAACTTCCTCCTATGACCTGGGATGAGTTCGCGACGGTTTTTCTCGCTTGTTTTCATCTGCAGAGAGTCAGGGATGCTCGAGCTCGCAGCTTTGAGCCTTTGCGCCGGACTCCTGGTATGACGGTGGCCGAGTATGATATCTAGTTCACCCAGCTATCCATATATGCTCCTTATTTGGTGGATACTGAAGAGAAGCGCGTTAAGAGGTTCTTGCGAGGCCTTGATATCTAGTTGTTCCTCTCTATTGGCATCCAGCACTTTGATACGTATGCAGCAGCGATGGACGCAGTCCTACTAGTAGAGGAGCGTATTGCCGAGACTTCGGTCGTTCCAGGACCGAAGTGGATTCGTACTGGCGTATCAGCTCCCGGGCAGTTAGGTAGACACCGCGACATATTCTTTCAAGGCCGTGGTGGTAGCAGAGGCTTGAGACGAGGCCAGTTATATAGCACTTACCCACATGGTCAGCAGCCGTCGTCGGGATGTTTACGGTGCGGGAGTCTATATCACCGCATCAGAGATTGTACTGAGGGACGGTAGGACGAGGCATCCATTCCACATGTTACCTTACCACCTTCTCTATAGGCGTAAGAGTATTACCTCTTACGCCCGTCGTTACTTCACGCCAGACCAATGCTCAGAGAGGCCGTGGTCATGGCAGTCTTACTCAGAGGGGATGAGGTGGTAGAGGCAGAGGACGGTCGGATACTGTAGAGGACAGGACTAAGTTTTTTCTTTGACCCCTCAAGATGCGCACGTATCGAATGCAGTTGTGACAGGTACACTTTTGGTGTGCTCTTTCGATGCGCACATATTGTTCGACCTTGGTTCTACACACTCGTATGTATCCACACACTTCGTATCGAGGTTGGGCCGAGATTCGACTTTGTCAGATCAGCTACTCATTGTGATTACTCCTGTTAAAGAGACTTTTGTCGCCCGACATGTGTTTCAGTCGTGTATCGTTAGTATTAGAGATAGAGATTCGTCTGTCGATTTGATCCCTCTTGATATGTTGGACTTTGATGTTCTCCTCAGCATTAACTGGTTAGCTACTTGCTATGCGTCCGTTGTTAGTTATATGTATGCCCTAGAGGCCATTGCTATACATAGGATGTATATTGTAGTGGATGCTTGGACATATATAGGGATGACTTTCTTGCTCGACATGATAGTATGCTATCTGGTTGATCTTTACCTTAACGTGTACACTGATTGTCTCTCTGTTACATGTTGGTAAAGCCCTTGGGATGTGTACTTGACTACCTGGACTATGATGCGGATCATATTAGTGGGAACATGGTAGTCCATAAGTACATCCTTCAAAGTCCCTAGTCGTGGGTGTATCGAGACGGGGCATCGATATACCAGTGTAGACTAGCGTATACCTTCTCGACCCATACAGATGGGCGATGGATGATCCCATATCCATTGGTGTTTGACATCAGAGATGATATACGGGTGCTCAGTGGAGACTGGGTACACTGTACGGACTCGCCGAGAACTCCCAGATGGTATTATACCTTACGTCAGATGGCAGTTCTCTGGTGACACTGGTACAGAGTAGTCTGTTGACCCGAGATCGTCATAGAGTCTTGTGTGGTTCCCACTGTGCTTTGATTTCCATCTTACCACGTCCAAGAGGGCGTGCAAAACGGTGGTTTTTGGGTACAGTCCCGAGTCACATGGAGGCAATGAGCGATAGGAGGGGATTCGTCTCTCCCGGTATAGGGAGTTGATGTTGCGCTGTGTTCGATTGGCTATAACAGGAAATCCCTGGCCAGGGTTGCTGAGATTTACTGGTAAGTGTTACCAGTAGTTTCTCGAATTGTTATAGACCTCATATCGACACGACTTATCGAGCTATTAGGGTCTGACGTTTACCACCCCTAGGCGAGATATGCGACATATCAGACGATCAGACCGGACTGTACGGTAAGTGTTACTGGTTGGATTCACTGGAGTGTGAGCGGGCTTGCTCGTCGATCTTCTGATCGCTCAATACCCGGGTGGCCGTTACGTTTAGCAGACCGCTTGCGGCTTGTGGGTGTTTGATTTGATCATCACCTGCTGCCGGCGTATTGACGAGTCTTTAGAGTCCTACACAGAGGTTTCCTGGCTCAAGCGAAACGAAATAGGAGCGCATATGAGATATGTGCGGGACCGAGAATAATGCGTGTATGTGATACCGTTTTCCATTCTCGCGATAAATGTATCGAATGGTTGTATGCGATATAACCTAGTTATCGAATCAAGGATTGATTCGATAAATCGATACATTGGATATTAGTCGGTTATATGCGATATGACCGGATCATTAAATCAAGTGTTGATTTAATGATTTAATGCATAATTATATATATTTGATATATTACTTTGCATTAACTAGTATCGGTTCACTTAATATGGATTTTCTCACTCGGATGTGCACATTGTATATGTGATATATTTTATGCATTTGATTGTATCATGTTTGATGATGCATGTTAAATTGGTTAAGTATAAAGAATTAAACCTTGGTTAATGAAATGGTTAGGGTTTATTATTTGCTTATTCATTTTATTCATTTATTTATTCTTTTGGAAAAAGAAAAGGAAATGATAAAATGGTGGCATTCTTTGTTCTTTCATGAAGCTTCATGAATACTTTGACTTTGTGACCACTTTGTCTCATCCTTAACCCTAACCATTCCACTTAACCCTAATTAATTCTCTACACCTAACCATGGTTCTATTATGATAAGAATTCATTATTCTTTTCATTTTAGAAAAAACTTATCATAATTCTATCATCTTCATCTTCTTCTTCTTCACTTGAAGAAGCTTGACTTCATCAATGGTGGATTGATGAAATGAGTGAGAAATCCAATTCTAAAGTCTACCCACTTCCTATTTCTTCATCCTCTACCTCTTGCCAAGTAGTAGAGTGTGTTTTCTTCACAAGTTTCTAGACTTGGTGAAGTTGGAGCTTGATCTAGCGATGCCTCGACGTAGATCATCTTCGGCACGTCGTCGATGACCTAGCCCGCTCTTTCTCCGATGAAGCCGACGCTAGAGCCCGGATTTTGATTTGGACAGCGGAGAGGACTTCATCACGGAGCCATGGAGGTGGAGGACCGGATCTACAAAGGTTGTATTTCCGTACTCTTAGTTAATGTAGTTAACTAGTTGCTTTGTCGCCTAAACTTCTAGCCAACGATCCGTATTAGGGTTTCTCGGCACCCGTAAAATTTAAAATTGGCATGGTTGATGCCTTGTGAGACCTCATTAGGGTGCCTAGAAACCCTACATCCGTGGACTGCCGTAAGAAGGCGGTCAGGTTCTATTTTCCAGGAGAGCCAGTTCTTGTTGTGCTGGGGGACCTTAGTGCTGCCCCTCACAGTTTGATTTCTGCACTTTGCGCTAGTCGACTCTTGAGGAAAGGATGGCGGGGATTCTTAACTTATATTCATGATACTGGAGCCATTGCAGATCAGTTGAATCAGGTTCCAATTGTGAGAGAGTTTCTCAAAGTATTTCCTGATGAGTTACCTGGATTGCCGCAAGAGTGCGATATCGAGTTTTGCATCGACTTGATCCCCGGCATGGGGCCCATTTCTATACTGCCTTATCGGATGGCCCCGACGGATCTTAAAGAGCATATGGATCAGTAGCAAGATTTGCTTGACAAGGGACTTATTCGTCCGAGTGTGTCGCCTTGGGGAGATCCTGTCATGTTCGTTAAGAAGAAAGATGGCAGTATGAGATTGTGTATTGATTAATTGAACCGAGTTACGGTGCGAAATAGGTATTCTCTACCTCGCATTGACGATTTTTTTGATCAGCTCCAGGGTGTGGGACACTTTTCAAAGATTGATTTAAGGTCGGGTTATCATCAGTTGCGGGTCCGGAATGATGACATTCTAAAGACTGCTTTTCATACACGCTACGGGCATTATGAGTGCTTGGTGATGTCGTTCGGGCTCACTAATGCCCCAGCAGCGTTCATGGATTTGATGAACCGGATTTTCAGGCCATTCCTCGACCAGTTTTTTATTGAATTTATTGATGACATTCTGGTCTACTCCAGAAGTCGAGTGGAGCATGAGCAGCACTTGAGGATTTCTTTATAGACATTGAGAGAGTACGAGCTGTTCGCAAAATTCTTGAAGTGTGCATTCTGGCTTGACAGTGTTGACTTCATAGGTCATGTGGTTACGAGAGACGGTATACGGGTGGACCCGAAGAAGATCGAGGCCATACAACATTGGCCCAGAACTGTTTCTATGACTGAGGTTCGCAGCTTCTTGGGATTAGCCGGTTATTATCGCCGTTTCGTGCAAGATTTCTCTAGTATCGCTACACTGTTGATCAGACTGACCCGGAAGGGCGTCCCTTTTTTTTGGACTGAGGTTTGTGAGCAGAGTTTTCATCAGTTGAAAACTCGTTTGAAGACTGCACCAGTTCTTTCTTTACCTTCTGGATCAGGCGGCAATATCATCTATTGTGATGCTTTTCGAGTGGGTTTAGGTTGTGTGTTGATGCAGCATGACATAGTTATCTCTAATGCTTCTCGGCAGTTTAAAAAGCACGAGCAGAACTATCCCACTCATGATCTAGAGATGGCCGCGGTGGTCTTTGCGCTCAATATTTGGAGATATTACTTGTACGGAGAGTCGTGTCAGATCTTTACGGACTATAAAAGCTTAAAGTGTATCTTCCAGTAGCGGATCTGAATTTGCGGTAGCGCCATTGGATGGAGCTTATGAAGGATTATGATTGTGAACTCTTTTATCACCCGGGCAAGGCAAATGTGGTGGCTGATACTTTGAGTCGTAGGCCCGGAGGTAGCTTGTTCCATTTGAGCGCAGTCCAAAAATAGTCTTCTACAAATTTGCAGATTTTTTATGATAGTAAGTACAGTTCGAGTTCACTTCCACCAGAGGGCAGCTTGCTCATGTCCATGCCCGTCCACTTTTGCTCGATCGCATCTAAGAGGCACTGTCCGATGATGTTCGTTTGTCTGAGATTATGGAGCATGTTCAGTAGGGAAGAGAATCAGAGTTTGTGATTGATGACCAGGGTGTGCTAAGATTTAGGACCTGTCTTTGTGTACCAGATTCCGAGGGGATAAGACGTGAGATCTTAGAGGAGGCACATTAGTCAGCATACTGTATTCATCCTGGTCCCACCAAGATGTATCGTGATTTGAGAGATATCTACTGGTGGGAAAGGATGAAGAGAGATATTTCTGACTTCGTTTTGAGATGCCTGACTTGCCAGCAGGTCAAGGCTGAGCATCAGAGACTATAAGGAGAGTTGCAGCCTTTGCCCATTCCGGAATGGAAATGGGGGCAGATCTTCATGAATTTCGTTATGGATCTACCTAGGTCCAGTCGAAGTTATGACTCCATTTGGGTGATTGTTGACCGGTTGACGAAAGCGGCTCACATCCTCCCAGTGAAGACCACTCTCAGATTTTTCTCAGTATGCTCAGTTGTACATTGATGAGATTGTGCGTTTGCACGGCTTTCCGACATGCATTATATCCGACAGAGGCACCCAGTTTAGCAGCCGTATTTGGCAGAAACTTCAGGAAGTTTTGGGTACCCGTTTGAGTTTTAGCACTGCTTTCCATCCGCAGACAGATGGTCAGTCAGAGCGGACTATACAGACTCTTGACGATATGCTTCAAGTATGCGTGCTTGATTTTGGTGGCAGTTAGGATCGTTACTTGCCTTTGATAGAGTTCTCCTACAATAACAGCTTTCAGGAGACGATTCAGATGGCACCTTTCGAGGCCTTATATGAGGGAAAGTGTTGATCTCCAGTCTGTTGGACTGAACTCAGCGAGGGCAGGATTTTTGGACCACAGCTAGTTCAGAAGACTATAGAGAAGATCCAGTTGATCCAGGACAGGATGAGAGCATCCTAGTACAGGAAGAAGTCTTATGCCGACCGTCGTCATCGCAGACTTGATTTCGCAGTAGGTGATCATGTTTTCTTACGGATTTCTCCGACGAAAGGTGTGATGAGATTCAGGAAGAAAGGAAAGCTTAGTCCCAAATATGTGGGTCCTTTTGAGATCCTTGAGCGAGTTGGAACCGTTGCCTATCGTCTGGCACTTCTGTCCAGTTTTCCGGATGTACACCCCGTATTTCAAGTATCGATGGTTTGCAAGTACCTTAATGACACTTCCCACGCGATTCAACACCAAACCATCTATTTGGAGCGCGATCTTTCTTTCACCGAGCAGCCGATAGTTATTCTGGACCGGCAGGTGAAGAAACTTCGGTCAAAGGTTTTACCGTCCATGAAAGTTCTTTGGCGTGGCCCGAAAAGTGAAGTGGTCATATGGGAAGTCGAGAATGAGATGTGGAAGAAATTCCTACATCTCTTTGAAGGTACGCAAAATAAGATTTTAAATTTGGGGACTGAATTTCTTTAAGGGAGAAGATTGTAACACCTTTAAACGCGATTAGAGTTAAGTAAGCGATATAATACGGGTTTTTAATAAATTTATCTAATAATTATTTTTTACATATTTTATTATAATTAATTAATATTTTATTTAATTATTTATATACTTGTTGTGGTTATGCACACACATGTGCATGCTAATCTAGGATTAAGGATATGCTAAACTTGTTTTGCTAGCCATGGCACATTAATCATTTTATTATGTTATATATACATATATTTTAAGTAAAAGGTTTTATTTTTAAAAAGAAAAAGAAAAGATAAAGAATGGAGGCATGGAGAGGGGAGACGGGGAGCATTAAATGAAGAGAGAGAGAGAGAGAGAGAGCATGGCTCTCAAGAGATATCTCTCATCTTATTCTCTCTTCCTCTCATTCTCTACTTCCTCTTCTTCTTCTTCTTCTTCTTCTTCTACAAAAAAATCCTTGCTTGAAAATATTTTTGCCTCAACCTTGAGCCTAAACCAACACTAAAACTTCACTAAACCCTTCCTTAAACATGTTTAAGGCCTCTTAAGATGTCTTAGTGCTTGCATGGCTAGTGTTTCATCTAAGTTTTGGTGAGGTAATGATCTTAAAACCCTTATTTAGGCTCTAAGGGAAGTTTCTATGTTAACTAGTTTCACTAAAATACCTTAATGTTTTAGTTTAGTGTTAATATCGTATTTTGTTAAGACTTAGGGTTCTGTTTTAAATCTGCTTTTAACCCAGATATTCTTTTAAGAAGTTGCCACTACAGAGAGATAGTCTAAGGCCTAAGACCTACCCCCAAAACCTGAGCCTCCCCTTCACTTCTTGGCCGCAAATTTATTTATTCTGGCCGCAATTTGTAGCTAGAGTGGGGAGTCTGTGTGTGTGTTGTTCGAGGGTTCTCTGGGGTTATTTGTAGGCTTATGGCATGTGCAACTTTCCCTTATTTCTTATGTAGGAAAATCTGGGACCGTTTTGCTATAATTCAAGCGTTTCGATAATGTACGATGCGGATTTATCCGGCTCTCATTTAGGTGTTTCGTACGATTAGCTGCCATAGAGGTGGTCTAGGATGTCGTTGCACGTGTTTAACCTGCTAAGCTAACACATGATAGCTTGTGGGAGTTAGTTCGTTAGTTATATATTTGTGTTCGTATCTTGTTGAAAGTTTATTAACCTCACTCGTTTTGGTTTTGTGCGATGCTAGGATCACTTGGGGGGACTTCGGACGCTGTTAGGAAGGGGAAAGAAGTGGTCGGATTCACTTAGCTCGAGATCGTCCGGTGAGTAGATTTAACATCTACGGGGGAATCGCATGTATGGCGTTAAGCGCCGATGGCTAGATTCGATTGATAATACTTTGTGCTATATGCTTATATGTTGTGATTTGTACATGCGTATCATATTGTGCATCCTATTACCAGCTGTACATTTGCATATTATTAATAGGGCACTGCACCATTACTAACGGTTCATGTTGCACGAGCACTGATTCATATGCCCACACACACCGTTGGTAATTGCCATGTCACACACACTATAGACTTTGCCATGAACAACTACATTGTACCACATTCGTAATTAACAGTTAGACTTGGTTCATTGTAGTAGTACGCATCATGTTAGCATCGTACATACATTGCTATAGTGCCATATTCTCATATGATATTTTATGAGACTTCGGTTTCGTGGATTTGGGAATTGCAAAGTACATTTTGAAAACCCGAATTATTTAAAAAGGCGGTTTTCCCTTGATATGATATTTTGTGTCCACTATGTACTTTTCCTGTTCTGAGCTATGTAATACCCGATTCGAGAAATGAGGAGGAACCGTCTGCGGGTACATGGTAGGCCCGGTAAGGTACCCCGGGGCAAGAAGATCGTGGAGTAGAAGATGAGCCTGGCCGGGGAGCACTGCCTACCGGTGATTGTATGAAAACTCGATGGATATCCGGAGGATACCGATCGGAGTTATATGATGAGATGGATATGAAGGTCAATCAGAGCGACGGCGCCTGAGATATTGGGATTCGGGTATCGTTGATGGACATTGGTTTTTATGATGATTTACTGATAATGACTCCGTTTTATCCCACATGTTGGACTTGTTATGACATGCTCTGTTATACTGTTGTTGTACCCCGATGTTGTACCTTGATCAGGATTATGTTGCTTTCCACACTATTATACATATGCTATCATGACTGCATACGTAGGATTGGTCGTTTTTTATGCATGCTTGTGATTACCCATATGATGTTATTTACTACTCACGAGTTAATAACCCACTCCCGTTGTGCCACAGTGTCTTGCAGGGTTGACCCTCAGTGTAGTTGCGGCAGGGCTCTCTATTTCACATATTTCTATGGATACCGCTACTTTTGGGCGTGAGATATTCTATAGGTGGGTTTCTTTGCAAGTATCCATATGCTTCTAGTTGTATATCTTACTTTGTATCTAGTACTCTCTATCTACTACATGTATGTATTTGACTTAGAGACGAGACTGAGAGATTCGATATCTGTAATATATGTGACTCTGGTGGTCGCGCTCGTGTGAGACGACTTTTATATTATGTTGCGGTGTTGTTTTCATTTGTTATTTGCTTATTTTTTCGCCTACGGTGTCATTTATTTATGTTGTGGTTGTGTTCCGCCTTTAGACGTGAGTTTGCTCCTAATTGGGGATGCCTTTTTATATACTATATTTTGTATCCGTTTTGGACCAGTTTTTACAAAGGAGATGCTGCCGAATTTTTTTTAATAACTTGAGATTTTAAAAAGAGATGTGATGTTTTGAAACAAATGTTTTACCACTCTACTTCTTTTCATGGTTTAGATTCCTGGGTTTCAGCTTACTTGAATTACGTTACGCCTTTAGACGTTGCGTGATTTAAATGCCGGTCATGTTCCTAATTTGGGTCGTGAAACTGGGTCAGGATCTTATATTTATAATTCTTTGTAGACGCTGAGAAGCCGTAGAGTTTTGAGAAAATGTGCTATAACCCTGCTTGTTGGCAACGGATCAAGTGTGGATGCTGTTGCAGTTGGAGAATATCATCTTAGATTGGCGAGTGGACATATTTTGTTGTTGCATAACTGCTTTTGTGTACCCAGCATGATGTGTAATATTATATCTGTATCTTTATTATCTAATGATGGATATAATTTTGCACTTAAATGTAATGTCATAAACATTCACCTAAATCATGGAATGATTGTGTCAGGTACACTAGATAATAGAATATGCATACTCAATCAATATCAAGTTTTCAATGTCCAAAGCACACTTAAAAGAAAGACTCCAGAATTAAATCAAGCTTTCTTATGGCATTGTAGACTTGGTCATATCAATGAAACATGATTAACTAAGTTACATAAAGATGGATATTTCGATCCGTTTGAATATCTATCCTATGCAACTTGTCGGTCATGTATTAAAGGAAAGATAACTAAAACTTCGTTCATTGGACATAGAGAAAGAGCCACTGAGCTCTTGGAGCTCATACACAGCGACGTGTGTGGTCCAATGTCTACACATGCATGAAGTGGTTATTGCTACTTCATTACTTTTACCAACGATTTCTTAAGGTATGGATATGTATTCTTAATGAAGCACAAATTCGAGGCCTTTGAGAAATTCCAGGAGTATAAGAATGAAGTGGAAAAATAAACAGGCAAAAGTATCAAGATGCGTCGATCTGATTGGTGTGGAGAATACTTAGTGCCAAGTTCCTGGTATCTTTAAAAGAGAATAGAATTCTCTCTCAGCTTACTCCTCTATACACACCACAACACAACAGTGTATCAGAAAAACGGAATCACACCTTGCTAGATATGGTGTGTTCCATGATGAGTAATGCTGAGTTTTCGCTATCCTTCTGGAGTTTTGCTGTACCTATTGTACAAAGATCCAACTAAATATGTGCCTACCACTCCATATGAGATGTGGAGTGGGAAGAAACCATGTCTTAAGTATCTTAAGATATAGGGGTGTCCGAATTTTTATAAAAAATCAGCAGGCGGACAAGCTCGAGGTACACTCAGTATTGTGTAAGTTTGTGGGATACCCAATGAAATCTAGGGGTATCTTTTCTATTACGCCGAGAAACAAAAGATATTTGTTTCTCGACACGCATACTTTCTGGAAACTCAATTTCTTGAAAAAGAAATTAGTGGGCGTGCAATAGAACTGGAAGAAATTCCAGAACCACAAACTATTACCAAAATCTTAGTAGAACCCGAGATTTCAATAGAACTTGACATACCTAGCCACTCCGCCGATCTAATAGGCAGTCTATCCGCCCGAGAGATACTACGGTTTTCTCGTAGACGGGGATCGAAAGGATTACATCATCGATGATGATGAGCCTACTTGTTTTGAGTAGGCTATCATGAGCAAAACTCGATGAAGTAGCTGGATGCTATGCGGTCTGAGGTGGAATCCATGTACACCAACAAAGTTTGGACTTTGGACGTAGCACCTCCAGGGGTAAAACCCGTAGGCTGCAAATGGATCTTCAAATGGAAAATTGGTGTAGATGGACAGGTTGAAACCTATAAAACTAGAATTGTAGCAAAAGGTTTTCGTCAAATACTAGGTTTGGACTATGACGAAACATTTTCTCCAGTTGCTATGCTTAAATCCATTCGGATCCTACTTAACATTGCTGCCTTTTACGACTATGGAATATGGAAAATGGACGTAAAGACCACTTTTTTAAATGGAAGTTTGGAAGATTGTGTTTTTATGGACCAGCCAGAGGGCTTCATAGAGAGTGAGAGCAGCAGAAGAGTGTGCAAATTGCTTAAATCCATTTATAAATTAAAGCATGCATCGCGGAGTTGGAACATCTGCTTTGATGAAACAGTCAAAGAATTTGACTTTATCAAAAATGTAGATGAACCATGAATTTATAAGAAAATTGTAGCGATAATCATGGTATTCCTTGTCTTGTACGTGAATGATATTCTTTTGATAAAAAATGACATTCCTTTGCTACAATCGGGCCAATCACTTCTTGTCACAAAAGTTCTATATGAAAGACCTGAGTGATGCCTCCTACATTCTGAGGATTAAGAGTATCGTGATTGATCTAAGAGAATGTTGGGATTTTCACAGTCCAGGTATATTGAAACCATAGTAAAAAGATTTAGTATGGAAGATTCCAAGGGCGATAATTTACCTGTTTGTCACGGGATCTCCCTCTCCAAAGAGATGTCTCCCAAGAATGACGAGGAGAGGGATCGCAAGAGCATTATACCCTACGCTTCGGCGGTAGGCTCTATATTGTATGCGATGATATGTACCGGAACATATGTTGCTTACGCACTCTGCGTGGTAAGCCAGTATCATTCAAACCCAAGGGAGAAGCACTGGATAGCCGTAAAGAACATTCTCAAGTATATGAGAAGGACTAAGGAGATGGTCTTAGTGTATGGTAATCGAGACCTCCAGATGGAGGCCTTTATCGACTTCGGCTTCCAAAGTGACAAGAATGACTCTAAATCAATGTCGAGTTATGTGTTTACCATAAACATAGGAGCGATCTATTAGAAGGGTTCTAAACATGACACCGTAGCAGACTCGACGATGGAGGCTGGGTACATTACTGCTAACGATGCCGCAAAAGAGACGGCCTGGATGTGGAAGTTCATTTCTGAACTTCAGGTGGTTCCATTTATTGTTGATCCAATACCTTTGTATTGAGACAACAACGGAGCTATTGCTTTAGCAAAGAAACCACGGTCCCATCAGAAATCCAGACATATTTTAAGGCGGTATCACCTGATCAGGGAGATCGTGGATTGCCAGGAGATCAAGGTGCAGAGAGTAGATATGAAGGACACCATTGCAGATCCATTCACCAAGACGATCTCTCAAGCACAGTTCAAGAGGCTTTTTGAGGTGTTGGGTATACGATACACCAACAAAAGACTCTAGCGTAGAAGATGGGTAGTCGATACGCTAATAATAGGTCATAGTGTAAGTGGGTGATTGTATGCCCTAGAGGCCGTTATTGTACATGATACTGGGGATATATATTTATAAGACAGTTGTTCATATCATAATATTGCATTTTATAATCCCCATTCTTACGCATTTTACAATAAAAACAGTTGCTTTTGACGCATGTCTGCTACATAGTACAGGTTACAGGTTCTTGGAGCAAAAGCAGTGAAAAAGACAAAAGACGACACAAAAAGGGACTTTTGACCAACAAATAGAAGGATTCTAGTCAAGCCTAGACGAAGAACAGTTCACAATCAACAAGGCAGTGCAAGATCGAAAATGTCAAGGCAAACGGTTAAAAGACCGCTATAAATTTTTCACTGAAAGATCTGGAGAAGAATAAGAAGCCAAACAGAGAAATGAACTGAAGAAATAACAAGCCCAAATAATAATGAAGCAGACCCTGAAAGTTCATGAAGTGAACTCCTCAAAGGGCCACGGAACCGCGGCCCAATGCCTACCCATGCCGCGGTTCCGCGACCGTCTAGTGCCCGTGCGCGGTGAAAATTTTACCATATGCTGTTGCGGCGCTGAAAAGATTTCCTGAGGGTATATTTGTAATTGTAGACATGCGTATCAACTGTAGCGCTAGGGTTTCTATGTCCTATAAATAGAACCCAACCCTTGTATTTTCTGATGCCTCCTTTTAATAATAAAATTCTGTTTTCTTTGAAGTTTGGAGTGCATCAATCGTAAGTAGGTATTTTTCTTGCCCTAGTTCTAGCTTTTATATCTGCCCTAGGTAAATTCTCTACTTGCCCTAGTTTAATTTAGTCTAGAATTTTATTAACTTGCAATAGATGTTTCTTCTCTTTAATAAAAACAAAATAAAAATTATGTCTCTTTTAATTCCCTCAATGAGCGAGTAGTTTCCTCGCTTGTTGGGGTTAGGAATAGGGAAGGGTTTGAGAGATGAAGATCTCTCATCTCTTTTCTTTGCTAATCTATTATGAATATTAGGACTCTATGCATACTCCCATCTTCCGCTCCCTACGACACTCTACTCTCGAGGTAACGGTGATCCGTAGTATAAAAGACCGGAGTTGTGAGTTTTCCATGGAAGTTAGGGTAAAGGTTAATAAAGGAAGAACAAGGATCTAGAGGAAGAACATCTTCCCAATCATCCTAATCCCCTCTATTAAAATTTACCATAACCCCTAATGTCAAATCTAAATTAAGGCATTGAAAAGATGTGTGGATTTTTGTTTACCAAACTTTACCTAAACCTAATCCTAGCAAGTTTCTAATCCTAATAGAACACAACTTCGTTTTAGATCTAATTAAAAGACCAAACACCATTTGGAATTAGCTCGTAAGAACTTAAAGGAGATTTACAAAATCCCTGTAGACCGACCCGTATTCACCAGCTAGCTTCATGCGACGCCGTTCTTGATTGCGGTAAATATTTTTGATCGACAAAACCTTTCTTAATCAACAGTCTTGCTCGATATGATAGTATGCTATTTAGTTTGTCTTTATCTTAACATGTGTATATATTCTACTTGTTATTTTATATCGCTGATATATGTTGATAATGCCCGCCAGCTTTGTGATGACAATCATACTTGTAAAGGTTGGGTGGTCTATAAGCACAACCTTAAATTTTCCCTAGTTGTAGGATTATCGAGACTGGGCATCGATACTCCAGAGTAGAATAGTGTATACGTTTCTTATTCCCGTCAGGGGAGAAGGTTGGTTCCACAGCCATTGGTGTATGACACCAAAGATTGTATATAGGTGCTCATTAGGTTATGAGTTACACTGGAAAGACTCGTCGGGAGTTATTGGATGGTATTATACCTAACGTTAGATAGCAGCTCTTAGGTGACATAAGTACAGGGTAGTCTTTTGACCTGAGATCGTCATTTGCCTCGTGTGAGTTCCCACTGTGCTTTGATTACTACCCTATTACGGCTTTACCGAGTCATACAATTAGGCTTTAATTAGGTACAGTCACGAGCCACATAGAGGCAGTGAGCGATTGTCGAGAATTCGTCTCTCCCGGTATAAGGAGTCGATGTCGCGATATGTACGGTTGGCTAAAACCATAAGACCCTGACCAGGGCAGTTGAGATTTACTGATAGTTAGATCAGTAGTTTATCGGATGGTTTTGCGCCACATCAGCACAAATTATTGGGTTATTAGGGGTCTGACGTTTTCCACCCCATAGACTTGATATGTGATACTCTCAGACGAACAGACCGGACTGTATAGAGATTGTCACTTATAGTCTGGATACAGACTTGTTTGCTTGTCAGCCTTCTTTTCGACAGATACCTGGATAGCTATTACATACAGCTAATGCCACTGACGTGTTTATGGTTAAACCTACTGCCAGCGTATTGTCGAGTCTTTAAAGTCCCACACAGAGGGTTTTCTCGGTTTAGGGGAAACGATGAAGTATGCGTATTCGCTCGGGTGTTCGATTAAACACGTGTATTTTATACACGTGTTTTAATCGGGCATTTTTGTAATACTGGCAGATTTGAAAGATACCCGGATATGTAAGCTAGTATTATATTGCTCTCACAAATAGGGAATTTATATTTTAACACAAATAGGGAATTTATATGAATACAACTATTTGTATGGATACGGTATTTTGTGTCTTGATACAAAATGGGTATTTCTATCTTAATATGAATACATCTATTTTGTATTTTCGATACAAATACTGTATTCTTATTTGGTAGAAATACGTGTATCTGTATTTATAGCAAATATGGGTATTATGGTTGTGTGTGTGTATGTGTATATATGTATGAATATGTGTACATGTGAGGTGGCTTCTTTCTTCTTCTCATCTATTCTTGGTTTTGAAAGATGTGTGTGGACTTGTGACTCACACTAGTGCGTCACAAATCCACTCACTTAGTTATTTAAAAAATATATGAAGACAAAAATAAATAGAGAGAGATAAGATTATATTATTATGTTAGCAATTCTCTTGTTCATCATCTTCTTCATTTTTTTCTCTTGAGTTTTGAAAGAAAAAGAAAGAGAGCATCTTGAGACAAATACTACATCTCTAAGCATCAAGTATTAGCAAGTCTTGATCTTTAGTTGCTTTTTTAGTTCACTAGTAGAAGCTAGAGCTTGAATCGACATTCTCGGGTGGATCATCTTTGACGTGGGAGACTTCTTTACAAGCTTATTCAAGGAACCTTAAGAGCTCAAGAAAAGGACCACACAAGACCCGAAGTATACGTCTTCAAAGGTTGTAGTCCTCAACCTAGTAGTTAATCTCTCTTACTTTTATTAGTTTAGTGTTCGGATTCAATTTCTTTAGTTTTAGTTTTTAGTGCTCACTTAAAATCAAATGTTTTTGATTCTGCAAAGTCGTAGTTGTAGCGGCACAAGCATTAGCAACTTACACCTAGGATCAATGATCCAATAATGCTTAAACATCCGGGTTGATCTTAAAATCGGTTAGAGAAATATTATACGAGAGATCTTTTCTACTTACCAAATAATTTTCATCCCTATATAAAGAACCCTTAAGATTAGTCTCAATATATAGAGAACTTCTTGTGAGCTTTGAAAGAAAAACCTCAATTCAGAACTTAAATTCTTTCACTGCCATCAAGAATTCTTGTCTTCTTCCTCCTTAAAAAAACCGGGGTAAAAGAGATTAATCACCATTTAAAAAGAAGGTTAACCTTCATACAGAACTTAAGTTCTTCTCGGATCTTAAGATCCTTAAGTCAAAACCCTCATCGTTGAAAATTTAAGCATTCACGGAGGGATTTTTCCCCCTTAAGATCTAGGGTTTGGGGGAGGAAATTAAGAAACCCTTCATCAAAACGATGACAAAATATCAAGATCCTAAAGATTAAACTTCAAAGGACCTAAAGCTCATATCTTGAACAGAAATGAAGTCTAAGATCATAAAGTTTTGATCTTGATGGTTTTAATGGTGAAAATTCCTTTAAAATAGAAGATTAAACTTCATGAAACTTAAGTTTCTAAAAAGACAGAGATCAATCTCTAAAGAAAACCTTAAGCTGCACCCCATGTGTTATACGCGTGGCGCTAGCACCGGAAGAGGATGCGCTAATGCTTCCATGCGCCATATGGAATTCACGTGGGCATGCGACCATATGTCATGCGGCAGTATACCATGCGCCCGACCATTTTACAAAGACCAATTCTTAGCCCCAAGTTGGGTAAGTCCCTGAAGGTTATGCTTCTTTGATCTTAAAATCAATTCATCCCACATGCTGGAAACTCTAATTTGATCTTAGTCCCAAATACAACTAACAATCCTTAGTTAGACTTCTAAGATGATCTTAGTCCAAAAAAATAACGATCCTTAGATAAACTTAAGTATCCCTTAAACTGATGGATCTCACCTATATGAGAAATACGACATAAAGTTCACCTACGTTGGTAAACTATATTACTAACGTGGACCCAAACACCAAATCTAAAATACAAAGTACGAATTTAGACTAATCCGCGCCTTACGGGTGACAACATAATTAGTCTCCATATACTATCCAAGGGCAACCAAAAACAAACTAAAACACGACACATGAAGGAATAGACCGATAGTGCAGAAAGTTGTTATCATTTTGAGAAAACGTAATTAACTACGTGGGCTTGCACCTGAAGGAAAAAGTGTCCCCATAATCAATAAACCCCTCATCCATGAGGGGGAATCTGAAATTCAGCTACATCGGTTACATCTATCCAAACTTCCGATATATGGTGCCATAAATTAACTTGGTATCTTCGGAGAGGTGGATGGATATGTCCAAATTGCCCTCAGATTCAGGCTGGTTGTGCTTCCCGCACCTTAGTCTGGTTTTCGGCGGTAAACAGATTCTGGCATGCCCGGTGGGTAATTTTTCTCTTTCCACTCCATACTTCGTGTATCATGATATCGCGAACAAAATCGCGGTATGCTATATTTTGTTGGATATAGTGCCCTCAAAGTCAATTATTGGATCGCAGGTACGTGATTGCAATGATTGCAGAGGACCTATACCGGTAGGACAGTCTTACTCAAGATGATAGTATGCTATCTGGTTTAACTTTATCAGTCGTGTATAGGTTCAGGTGACTGATCACGATTACACTTTGATAGAGCCCTTAGGATCTTGCTTGACTACCAACAGTATGAGGGCGATCATATAAGTGAGAGTTGGGTGGTCTGTAAGCATATCCTTAATAGTGGTCCCTAGTCGTGGGAGTTTCGAGACAGGGTATCGATACTCCGGAGTAGACTAGTGTACATAGTCGAGACCCCGACGAGGGGCGGTGGCCGGTCTCACAAGCCACTGCTGTCAGTTGGATCACCTAAGGTGTATACAGGTGCTCATTGGGTTATGAGTACACCGGACAGGACTCGCCGGGAACCTGCTAGTTGGTATTATACATATCACCAGATAGCAGTTCCCTGGTGACATATGTACAGGTTAGTTCATCGACCTGAGGTCGTCATTTGTCTCGTGTGAGTTCCCACTGTGCTTTGATTTTTACCCTACCACGGCTCAAAGGAGTCGTGCAAACAGATAGTTTTTAGGTACAGTCCCGAGCCACATGGAGGCACGTGAGCAGATCGGCAGGGGATTCGTCTCTCCCGTTATTGGGGGTGGAGGTCGTGCTGTGTCTAGGAAAGCCATTACACCAAGTCCTTGGCCAAGGCAGGTGAGATTTACTGGTAGATACTCCAGTAGTATCTCAAGATGTTCTGGGCTTGTCTCCGACACGACTTATACAGCTATTGGGGGTATGACGTTACTAGCCCCCTAGGCCGGATATGCGATACTCATAGACGAACGGACCGTACTGTATATACATTGTCACTGTTAGGCTCAGTAGGGTTTCTGGATGAGTTCGCTCATCAGCATCCCTTGAGGTCGGTCCATGGGCAGCCGTTACGCATAGCTAGTGCCGCTGACGGCTTGTGGTTAAACCCACTGCCAGGGTACTGACAAGTCATTAGAGTCCCCCACAGATAGTTTCCCAAGTTCGAGCGAAATGTTGTAGAGGCCGTATGGTTTTATGGCAGGGTTCGGAAAATGCACGTGCGTTTACGCACGTGTCATATTTCGGGCAGATAATACTGGTGGGCTTTGGTTTAAGCCGGATCCATGTATTATACAGAGTAGATATAATATCTTTGTCTCAGTTGCATTTGTATTCGGTCGTAATACAAATGCGGGTATATTTATACAGTTACGGGGTTATCCTGAAATTCGTTTCGGGATCACTTTTGGAAGTTGCCAGTTTCCAGTTTCCAGTTTTCTATCGCCCGTCTTTTAGCATTCGGTTAAAGACAGATTTATCTTTTCTTGAGATGAGTGTGGAAGCTTCTAGAAGGTTCTAGAAGTGGTGAGGTGTTTAGTTATTCATGGTTGCATTTAATGATTCCATTAATGCTTGATGACTAGGTTAATGATTCATCATTTCATTAAGTGTGTTCACACTTTGTGTTCACACTTGAGATATTTTCTTATTGTCACCTCCCTCTCTCCTAAACTCACCCCCCACCTCTATATATTATGGCTGGCCCCCTCCTTGGTGCCGATGAGATTTTTCACTCTCACTTGATTGGAAAATAGATGATAGTTTTCGGTGGATGGAATTTCACAGCTCATTTCATTCCATCACCCGATTCCCATGGCAACTTCATTAACCGTTCGTCCATGGTTTTGGACGAAGCGAGACAAAGTATTCCACTCATTCTCTTCATCAATCTTGGTCGTCTCTTTTAGCAAACTTGACGACCGAGTTGCCTCGAGTCAGAGGCGGGAGCCCGTTTAAAGATCCGATGATGTGGTGCCACCTGGACGAGGAGATTGGAGCAGCCGCAACGGAGCATGGGATGATGGTTAAAGAACGAAGGACTCGGATCGTTCGGTATAACCTTTCTTCCCTCTTTGTAGATTGTTAGTTTAGCGTTAATGGCAGATCCGGGTTATAGTATGCGATAGCGCCAGTTTTAAAAGTTTTTGTTCCGCATTTGGCGTCTGAAAGACGGCCGGGGCGCTACCGTAGACTTACATGGTATCAGAGCCACGCCATTAAGCTTTACTAACTTGTGCTAACGCGTTTAAAATATCGATCGAACCAGATATCGAAAATCGCAAAATTCAAGTTTTGAGTTTCTGTTGATTTTTAAAGGGTTCTAAAAATAATTTTACATATCCCAAAATATTCAGCAGGGTTTTCTAAGAATACCGTACAAATTTGGGCACGTGATTCGACAAGACCGCCGCGGAATCACGGTCAAACTTATGGTTTGACCGCGCTTTCGCGGCCATTCAGTGAGATCGTGGCCCCAAATTTGCACAGTGGGTTCTTGTCTGGAATTTGGGGTTTTTGGTATATATCTTTTGGGCCCAGATTTTTTTACTGTTCAACAGATGTTCGTGGGGCCCACTTCGTGATATTTAGTCGATCGAAATTTAAACATGTTAGTTTACAGTACTTACATTATATCTCCGACCGTGAATGTCATTTGATCGGTAAACCGCGTCTGATTGCTATAGTTCTTTTAGACGGGTTTGCGAACGTGACATTCGCGTTGATGTTCTGTGTTGTGCTGTGATGTTGCGGATTTGTCGTGGTGGATAGCAGTGTGCAATGATAGTGCAGTTTGGATTTATTTGTACATTTGATATTGCGGGGCGAGCGTCCAACTTGTGGACTGCCGTCACTGCCTGTTGTATAATATTCTTTTGGGGCACGACCAGGTTGCGGTCGATGTACCTGTTGTACTATTTTTCATTTCTGTACTAGGTTTTACCCCGCGACGGAGTGCACGGATAGCCGGGTTCTGGGGGGGCAACGGGTCCGCATCTCATGGCTTTGAGAGGCAGAGGGGCCTCACTCTAGAATTGGCAGACTATTCGCCGCACTCGTAGGGGGTACTGGTTGACCCAAGGAGGGGTCCTCAAGATTACCGGATTCCATGAAGTGCTGGGTGGTCCATTCACTATGCTGTAAGGGGCTGCCTCGCTTCAGGTTTTGGCGGGTAACTTGCCGCACCCGTAGGGGTCTAGGTTTCATTGCACAGGCTATCCACACGACAGGGGAACGTCGGGTTTCAGCAGCGGCTCTGTGAAACCCGGGGATCCCAGATTATCTGTATTGTTCTGTGATGCTTATTACTTTTCTGTAATGTTGCATATTATCACGCCTGGAGCGATTATTGTATATTGGTTTATATACTATTAGATATTGTATATGTTTTACACCCACGCTAGTTCAGTCCCCGCTCTGTCGTTAGTTAAGTAACCTAACGGGTGATGACGGGACCCAGTGACGAATGCGGATGGCATATACGTACATTTTATTTTCGTTCTTTTCTGGTGTGATTAATTGATGGGACTGAGTTGATTCTGATCAATGCAAAGTAAAACAAACCTGTTTGGATGTTGTTGGAACAATTTAAAAAGTGTTATTGCAAAGATATTTCCTTTTGTTTTGTACAGTGGTATTCGGTTGGAATATCCTGCACCTCATTTGACGGGGCAAGGGCCGATATCCCTTCACCGGGACTGACCCCTTGGACAGAAGTTTGCGTCAGGGTAATAACTTCACTATAGTCGATTACATGTTGCTTTGCATCGCGGTATTCAGTGGAATATCCTGCACCTTAATCCACGAGGAAAGAGCCGAGATCCCTTCACCGGGAATGACCTCTTTAGCAAAGGTTTTCGCCACTATATTTTATAAAAAGCTATCAGGTTCCTTCAACGAGATCAAGTTCATTACGTTAAAGGTTTTTCGCCTAAAACCAGCCGTAGCCCTCCGTCATTTCTTATGGATGGTCAGTAATATTCAAGCTATGTTTGTTGGCTTTCGTCACGGCATAGTGTTTGGTAGTTGCTGGGGTATTCATTTGTTGCATAGATAGATGAGTTGGTTTGGGACAGTCGTATTACCTTGTTGGCTTTCGTCAAGGGTATGTACGGGTGGGTTCGAATTAACAAGATAATGACGGGCAGAACTTGACATGTGACTTATGATTTGTTGGCTTTCGTCAAGGTCATAAGAACATGGGGTAAAAATCACATCGAGAGTTTCTAAAGAAACTGAAACTTGCCAGGCATGCGCATACCTTCTGGAGTGTGATAACGCGAGTGGATTCCGTCACGTTATCATGCGATGAGAGTTGGATCCCGATTCCCACTGATGAGTTGGTTTACTCTTCGGGTGATCCCGATTGATTCTTCTTTCAGGTTTGGAGGAGAATTTGACAGTATAGTGGGAGGTTTCCGGATTAGATAAAGTGATAACCATTCTGATCTAGGTTAGAGTGCACGCAGAGTGTTTCTTTTCTCTCTCTCTCTTTGGCAGCGACCTTTGACCGACCCTTGACTATGACTCAGGGACCAAGTTGACCGAACCTTCTTAAAATACTGGCTTTTGGATTGTCTAAGTTGCATAAGTCATTGCCACTCCTTCTTCTACCCTTTGTATTTCTCAGAACACCCCGTATTACTACGGACATTCACTTCCATTGGATAGATCCATCGTATGGTTATATACGAACTCGAAGGGACTTCTTCGAGGATGGATCAAGGTTCAGGAGAAATAGAATTGGTTTATTCAGTTGTCTTTTATTATCACTTTCTCTCAGGTTGCGAGGGCTCCTTGGTTTAGGAGAGTACACCTATTACGCTTATTGGATAGTCTTCTTCCAAACCATAGGCAGGTGCCGAAAGGTAAGGAATGAAGAAAACCAATTAGCCTAACTAGGGTGTACAGAAGGTAATATGTAAAGACAAAATAAAGGGATTAGAAAGAGGGCAAAGTAAGTTGCGACTGCTATCATTCACGACCAAACCGCGTACTTCATCGCCACTCCTATTTCACCTTTAAAAGAATAAGGTATTATTCAGTTGTCTTTTATCATCATTTTCTCTCAAGTTACGAGTACTCCTTGGTTTAAGAGGGTACACCTATTATGCTTACTGGATAGTCTTCTTCCAAACCATAGGCTGGTGCCGAACGGTAGGGAAGGAAGAAAACCATTTAGCCTAACAATGGTGTACAGAAGGTAACGACTAAAGACAAATAAAGGGATTTGGAGAGATGGCAAAGAATTATACGGTTAAAGTCATGAATTGGATTATGGAAGAGGCATTACTATGAATACAAGGATACCCCTACGAAACATTTTCATGTTTCAGTGCATTGTTAATGAAAAACTGTTTTCTCGATTAGATACTTACTCCAGGGTGTGTATTCACCAGCTTTCATTCTCATATCTGTATGGTCTTACAGATGATGAGTGGGAGAAAGTTATTGGGAATTAGTTGATCATCCTTATTATATCGGAATTCGTTGTAATTGGTGATATTTGAGGAAATCGCCTGGGTACAGTTTTTAACCTACGACGCACAGGTTTTGAGTTATTCAACTCAGCGGACTTATACAGAGTATTGTATGTTGTCCAGTGTCCATCAGGACAAAGGGATAGGTCCTCGTACTATGTTCTGTTTACTTATGACTTCTTTAGTTTTTAGACAAGTGTTTTGTAGAAATACAAGGTCTAAGTTTTGAGAAGTTGTGGGTATAAGAATAAAGTAGAGAACCAGATATCGCAAGTATCGGGATTCTTCAAAGAGATCGAAGATGTAGATTCTTGTGATTGGTATTCAGATGATAGTAAAAGTTTTGAGAAACTTGTTTCTCTTTCAGGTTACTCATAATTGGATGGATTCCTAAGTTGAGTAATGCTGATTAGCCTCTCTCCATTAAAGTTGATATGCACTGGAGACAGCTGCATGATTAGAATCTGGTTCCAATTAAATAAGTGCCAAAGTTTCTATATTGGATATAGAATGGTTCATATCTTAACGTTGTTAAGGTACGGGGAGTTGTCCGGCTTATATTTAAAACTAGACTCTGGATAACTCAGGGCACGTTTCTGTAATGGTAGTTTGTGGGTTGGCCCAGGCTATGACGAGGGTTGACTTTCTACCATCTGGAAGATCAATAGTGATATTGTTCTTGACTCACCACAGTTTTAGTAAAATGGATTTTTTCAGAAAACAGTAGTAGAGTATGGTAGAACTGGAAGTGATTCCAGAACCGCAAACGATTACGGAAAATTTAATAGGACCTAAAGATTCAATCAGGTTTGACATTCCATTAGCCACTCCGCAGATTTGGTGGATAACCTCAGACACCCGAGAGGTACTCCGGTAGCCTCAAGGACGGTGACAGGGAGGTTCTTATCTACCCAGACTTGACACTACTGTTGTTCCAGTCTATGAGACCCAGTAGGAGGGTTGTTGTGGTCAGTGGGAGCAGCGGAAGTATAGTGGGCAAGTAGCTTATGTTTATTTATAGACTAGAGCAGTTATAGCGGAGATTGATCATCTAATTTTGATGTGACAGTCATGGGTTTGACTTTATCAGAATAGGGGATGGATCTGTTAAGAAGGTAGTAGGGTGTGATGTCCTAGTATTTGGATGTCATACACAGAGTAGGAAGTAAAATTCCTATATTACGATCGGTTTTACTTTGGTCGTCACACAGTTGTTTCTCCAGACAGGATATGGATATAATATTTGACATTCTGGTTTCTAGATCTATAGTTTTAGATCTGGATTTAGGTAGTTTCTCAATGTGGGTACTTTGACAGTATCCTAATGGTTTTTAGAATAGATGACTCCTGGCATGGTGGTGTACCTGCAGGTGATGGAGTCACCCTCTCTAAAGGTGTCTTACAGACTAAAGGGGAGAGGGATGTGCATGATTGGCATATCACTTGCTTAGGCAATTGAGTCAATCGTGAGATGTCAAGTACCACACCAGATGTTGTTTTTGCACTACATGCAATAAGTTTGTATTAATCCAATTCTGGAGAAACATAAGGAAGCAGTTTTAGAACATAAGTGGATGTTCTACGGATTTGATGACGGCAGCCTCTTTCGGGAGACGGTTATCATTCCAGGCTTCAAAGGTGACATGGATGACAGAGAGATTGTCAGAGTTATAGTTTTCCCTCTGACGAAGAGGGATAGTATTATGGACAGGTGGTCCAAGAGGATACTGTGGGAGGCTTGGTGCCGGATACTGATTAGGTTCAGTTTTCGATACAGTCTAAGAAGTTTGGATTTGGAGTTCATTTATGAACTAGGTCCAATCAGATATCCAGACATATTCTAAGACAGGTATTACTCAATTCAGGAGATGGCTTTCTCCGCGAACTTGAGATTAAGAGAGACATAGAATGGAACATCAGGACGGATCCACTCACTGAGGCTATTTCTCGAACACAATAGTTTTACAAACGGGCTTTGTGAAACTGATTAGTAGAGGAGTTGGGTGTTGGTTTCACATGGGCTGTGAGTACGCGACATCGCAATAATTATCCTTAAGTACAAGTGGGAGATTGTTGGATATAGTGCCCTCAAAGTCAATTATTGGATCGCAGGTACGTGATTGCAATGATTGCGGAGGACCTACACCGGTAGGACAGTCTTACTCGAGATGAAAGTATGCTATCTGGTTTGCCTTTATCAGTCGTGTATAGGTTCAGGTGACTGATCACGATTACACTTTGATAGAGCCCTTAGGATCTTGCTTGACTACCAACAGTATGAGGGCGATCATATAAGTGAGAGTTGGGTAGTCTGTAAGCATATCCTTAATAGTGGTCCCTAGTTGTGGGAGTTTCGAGACAGGGCATCGATACTCCGGAGTAGACTAGTGTATACAGTCGAGACCCCGACGAGGGGCGGTGGCCGGTCTCACAAGCCACTGCTGTCAGTTGGATCACCTAAGATGTATACAGGTTCCCATTGGGTTATGAGTACACCGGACAGGACTCGCCGGGAACCTGCTAGTTGGTATTATACATATCTTCAGATAGCAGTTCCCTGGTGACATGTGTACAGGTTAGTTCATCGACCTGAGGTCGTCATTTGTCTCGTGTGAGTTCCCACTGTGCTTTGATTTCTACCCTACCATGGCTCAAAGGAGTCGTGCAAACAAGTAGTTTTTGGGTACAGTCCCGAGCCACATGGAGGCACGTGAGCGGATCGGCAGGGGATTCGTCTCTCCCGGTATTGGGGGTGGAGGTCGTGCTGTGTCTAGGAAAGCCATTACACCAAGTCCTTGGCCAAGGCAGGTGAGATTTACTGGTAGGTACTCCAGTAGTATCTCAGGGTGTTCAGGGCTTGTCTCCGACATGACTTATACAGCTATTGGGGGTATGACGTTACTAGCCCCCTAGGCCGGATATGCGATACTCATAGACGAACGGACCGGACTGTATATACATTGTCACTGTTAGGCTCAGTAAGGTTTCTGGATGAGTTCGCTCATCAGCCTCCCTTGAGGTCAGTCCATGGGCAGCCGTTACGCATAGCTAGCGCCGCTGACGGCTTGTGGTTAAACCCACTGCCATGGTACTGACGAGTGATTAGTGTCCCCCACAGATAGTTTCCCATGTTCGGGCGAAACGTTGTAGAGGCCGTATGGTTTTATGGCAGGGTTCGGAAAATGCACGTGCGTTTACGCACGTGTCATATTTCAGGCAGATAATACTGGTGGGCTTTGGTTTAAGCCGGATCCATGTATTATACAGAGTAGATATAATATCTTTGTCTCAGTTGCATTTGTATTCGGTCGTAATACAAATACGGGTATATTTATACAGTTACGGGGTTATCCTTAAATTCGTTTCGGGATCACTTTTGGAAGTTGCCAGTTTCCAGTTTCCAGTTTTCTATCGCCCGTCTTTTAACATTCAGTTAAAAATGGATTTATCTTTTCTTGAGATGAATGTGGAAGCTTCTAGAAGGTTCTAGAAGTGGTGAGGTGTTTAGTGAGTCATGGTTGCATTTAATGATTCCATTAATGCTTGATGACTAGGTTAATGATTCATCATTTCATTAAGTGTGTTCACACTTTGTGTTCACACTTGAGATATTTTCTTATTGTCACCTCCCCCTCTCCTACACTCACCCCTACCTCTATATATTGTGGCCGGCCCCCTCCTTGGTGCCGATGAGATTTTTCACTCTCACTTGATTGGAAAATAGATGATAGTTTTCGGTGTATGGAATTTCACAGCTCATTTCATTCCATCACCCGATTCCTATGGCAACTTCATTAACCGTTCGTCTATGGTTTTGGACGAAGCGAGACAAAGTATTCCACTCATTCTCTACATCAATCTTGGTCGTCTCTTTTAGCAAACTTGACGACCGAGTTGCCTCGAGTCAGAGGCGGGAGCCCGTTTAAAGATCTGATGATGTGGTGCCACCTGGACGAGAAGATCGGAGATCGACTAGATCGGAGCAGCCGCAACGGAGCATGGGATGATGGTTAAAGAACGAAGGACTCGGATCATTCGGTATAACCTTTCTTCCCTCTTTGTAGATTGTTAGTTTAGCGTTAATGGCAGATTCGGGTTATAGTATGCGATAGCGCCGGTTTTAAAAGTTTTTGTTCCGCATTTGGCGTCTGAAAGACGGCCGGGGCGCTACTGTAGACTTACATATTTATGGTTGCTCTTGGTTTTAGGATACTAAAGCTATTGTTTCATCTCCATGCAGATCAATGGCCTCACTCTGGAACAACTGCAACGACAAGACTGGTACCAACACCGTTCTATCTGATGTGGTCTGGTTAGGACAAGCCATGGCTCCAGTGGTCTGCATCTCTATGTCTCAAGTGACTCAAGAACAGAATGGGCACTTCTTCAGAACAATACTTCCAACTCCCACCGTTGGCATCCCAACGCCGACAGAGGAAATTCAGAAGAAGTCGGTCTTCGACAGGTTGACAACCGTCCCTGCAAGCTTTGCTGATAAGCCTGCAAAATCTGAAGGTTCAGTACTCAACAGACGGAGCACAAGCTCCTGGGGCCCTGCGAAGAAGCCCATGATCCCTAAGAAGCCGGTCTTTAATAGGATGGCCTTCTCAGCTCCTACTGTTCCCGTCGCACAGAAGATCGCTTCACCTTTGCAACAGTCTATCTTCAACAGGCTACACCTCAACCTCTTGCTCTGGTCCAGCCAAAAGCGTCAGTCTTCCATCGACTGACACTTAATGAAGTTCCCAATAAACACAGGGGGAATGTTGTAGAAGCTTCCAAAACCGAATAAGCTTAGGTCTTAAGACGTCCCCGACGTTGTTATTGGTGCCGACAAAGACAAGTTGGAGGCAATTCTCCGTCTGGGCTGACTTCACCCGCTCCGATGCCGACGGTCCATACTGCTGTTCCAACTGGGAAGAGTTTTGAACCGCTAAGGTGGGTAAAGCGCAACTCTCCTACTGCGGTGCTGAAGAAATCTCCAACTTCCGCAGAGATACCGAATGAGCCTAAGCCGGTCCGCTTACCTAAGAGACTTTCCTCGACGATCCATAAAATCTGGAAAGAATTTCACGGTTCTATCCTCAATGACAGCTACTCCCCCAAACTAAAGAAGATGAAGAGTCGGACAAATGCTGACAACTCCCCTTCCAAATGCATGGGAGCTTCTCCTAAGGTGAATCCTGCTATCATGGTTCCTCCTAAAGTGGATTCTTATAAAAGACAGAGGCCAGAAAAGACTCAAGTGTCGAAGGAAAATCTCAAGCGGCGAGATTCCAAGCGCTCTATGAATGGGGGCGTGATAGTCCATACTGTGTACAAGACAATTTCCGTAGTGGACAACAATTCTCCTTCCGGTCATAGGCCCTATACTCGGTCTTTGACGAATGCACAACTGCAATAGCAGAAACTGTAAGAAATACTTACTGAAGCATCGCTGCTCATGAATCCTCTGCCCAAAGCAAGATCGGAGGATGAACCCAAAGAACACATAGGATAGGAGTCCGATGATGACTTCCTGAAGAGCGTCCTTGAAAAGACGGATAAAGAAGTGGCAGAGATGGCCGCTAATATGAACAAGATACCTCTCCTCATCCAAAACATGGTTGGGATTATGATTCAATCAGAACCTCTAGCAGATAAGTCGCCAGTGGTCATTGTAGATGACAAAGGAGACACTTCAAGTCCTCTGCGAGCCCCTTCAGCGGCAAAAGAGGAGATGTTCTCGAAGACGAAACTGGATGAATATTTCACCCAGCAGATTAAAGCCCACCAGCCAGTGAAGAGGCGAACAAACTGGTCAAGACTGGTCGGCCATATCCGTCCTGGTATGACTAAATCCAGTACCTTCTGGTATATATAATCCCGAAGTTCAACATTTATAGAGGGACCGACAAACCTCATCAGCATGTCGCGCGGTTTAAAGCTATATGTGGAAACACAGGAGATGATGATAAGATACTCCTCCGTCAATTTGTCTGTTGTCTTGCAGACACCGCTTTTGAGTGGTATTCGGAACTCCCCAATGACTTTGTGCAGACTTTCGAAGACATAGAAATACTCTTTACGCAGAGGTTCGTCAATGCGACTGAACGTACTACGATCACCATATTGATAAATGAAAGAGTAAGATCAAGTGAGACATTGGTCTAATATGTTATTCGGTGGCGGAATCTCTGGTCCAAGTACGATCAACGCATTGCTGAAGCTCCGGCCATAGGGTTGTTTATAGGTACCCATGATTCCCGGATGAAAGTGTAACCATTCCTGGACTTTTCCAGACAGACTACCTTTCAAGATCTCATCAATAAGCTATCTCAGCTAGACAATATAAGTCAAAACTCATCCCTTTAAGGTGGAGATTCCTGAAATAATAAATTCAAAGGCAAGAAGAAGTTTGTCACCAATACTCAGCAACAACAAAATGGCCCAAAAGCGTCCGGTCGTCAAAATAACAACCACAATGGTCCCACCCTTGAAGAAAGGTTAGGATGTGAATACTTCTTTCCCTATGAAAAGAAGAAGAAATTGTTCGAGTTTGCCATGAAGAAACGTATGTTGACATTGCCCGACCCTAGCGACCGGCTCAAGCTGGTGCAGTCAACGATCCAAACTACTGTCCCTACGATCGAGTGATAAGCCACCCGATAGAGAATTGTTATGTGTTTTTAAGAATTGGGTCGAAGAACGGTATAAATAGGGCATGTTTATGCTTTCAGATAACTGGAAGGTGGACCCGCCACAAAGATACACCCCAAGAGAATTGATATGCAGAGGGCATCTTGCTCGCTGGTAGCAGAAGCTCCGTGGGAGATGGTTCTTTCTTCGGAAATGAAAAAGGATCTTGAAAGACTTACAAGCATGCCCTGTGATCAAGTGGAAAATTCTGCTTGAACCGGAAATTATCGAAGTGATGTTGAAGCCACGTGCCGCTCTACAGACTAATGATAAGGGGAAAAGCCCCTAAATCAAGTCTTTTAAGAAAAAGAAGAAAAAGTTGAAGAAGCCTGTGCAGCCTGCCAAATATGTAAAAAGCCATAAAGATTTATAGAAGTATATCGACGCGTTGGGGGAATATAACCAGAATGCGCACTCGCCAATCACTCTCCAAGAATTTCTTCAGCACCTCTTCGAAAATAAAGATGCTGAAGAAGAAGAAGACTCAGTGGAAGAAGTAGAGGATCATGTGGAAAGCTGCCACATGGTCTTTCACTCCTTCATATATGATGAATATGCTCCATCAGCGTTAGGAAGCGACACCAATGGACAAGTGGCAGAACTAGCACCAAATGCTCCAAGTCCCTCATAAGAAGATCTAATTGATAGGTTACTGAAGGAAGCCTTTCAAGAGAGCAAGGATAACCGCAGGCGTGAGATGACCCTATATGAAAAGGCTAAGCAACAACATTTGAGCAAGCGAGTTGTGGATAGGACAAGTTATGTAACTCCCCGACAGAAAATCCCACCTGCAAAGAGGAAAGCAAGGAGAAAGCCGAGAAGCGGTTCTCCAAAGCCATGTCAATGGGCATGAAGCTACCGCCCCTCATGATGTACACCGCAGGAGTACCGTATTTTGATGGTTAAAAAGAACACCCAAAATACTGTGTATATCACCGGAGGATCTCTCACCCTATTGACGAATGTAACGCGTTCAAGAAGTGGTGTCAAGGAAATGTCTCCCACAAGAGACATCTAAAGAAAAAGAAATGAAGAGCCAAGGCTGGTCTGCTTAAAGATGATGATTCCAGAGAAGACAAAAAGGCAAAGTCAGTAGTGGAACGCATTCATATGAACAATAGCCAGTCTTCAGAAGAAGGGATTTCTAAAGTTCCTACCTTCAGAAGTGATTCCGAAGAAGAAGTCCTCTTCAATCCTCTTTTTACAAGCTCCAACTCAACATGAGGAGCAACCAAAGCTTGTGGTAATATTCAGCAGCGAGATCACACTCTTCCCGAGAAAAACCTTGGACCTGCGAACAAAACTTCGAAGAACCAGGATAAAGGGAAAGAAAGAGTACCTGAGGAGATCGAGGTAGATGAAGGAGTCGCCAAAAATCTCACTGCTAAGGATTTGCCCAAGAAAATCAAGATGGTCTATAATGTGTTAGCCCATCTAAACAAGGTGTCATCATACTTGAGCATAGATGATGCTTTTCTCCCGTCAAAAGAATTGCGAGAGTCTCTCATTAAGGCCCTAAAAGAACCGGGCCAGTTCCAAGCCTATTTTGCCGAAGAAGAGATGAACGATGAATTAGCGGAAGTCCATACTGCCGATATTACCTTCAGCAAGGAAGATCTTCTTCTGGGGACGTGCGAGTATAACTGACCGTTATATATAGCCGGGTACTGCGAAGATAAGAGGATAAATAAGATCCTCATCGAAAAAGGATCCTCGGTAAACTTACTCAATATGAGGGTATTGAAGGAACTATGCATGGAAGTTCTGTACCTGATGCATAAGAAAATTACCATCTCAGGATTCGACTCACAATCCTCACGAACACTTGGTTTTGTGATATGGACGCTTCATTTCGAATAGCTGGTGATAGACGTCAACTTCCATGTGATCAATGCAAACACGTGCTATAAAGCTTTGCTCTGCAGGTCATGGTTGGATGAGTATAATATCATCCCTTCCACACAACATCGGTGTATGAAGTATTTCAAGGATGGTAAAGAGCACGTTATCACAGGCGAGCACAATCCTTTTTTGTCAATGAAGTATGAAAGTATGAATACGCCAAGTACTTCCTACCAGATTTCAAGAATACTGAAATAAAGTAGATGCTCACGCTCGTACCGCTAACTAGTGACCATGGAGGAATACAAAAAAAAATTCTACAACGAGAGCATGAACTTCTACGACCTAGAATCGAATCCAAACACTAAACTAGGGAACTAAAGAAGGTTAACTACTTGGATAGTAATAGCTACCTTTTGTAGTCGTGTCCTTCATCTTCTTTACACTTTGTACGCTCCTAAGAACTCCGGGAATGAGCTTGGAGTCGGTCTTCCTTGTCGAAAATGATCCACCCGAGAGAATCCTAACCTAACTTTAGTTTCACACAAAATCAACTAGTGAAGCAACTAGTGAACAAGACTTGTTAGGAATTGGTCACTAGGATGTAGTAGCGGCTAATCTCTAAGGTTTTTTTTTCCTCTTTTCTTTTTCTTTCTTAACTCGCTAAAACTCCAAAGAAGAGGAAGAAGAAGATAATGGTGATGGTGATGATAATATCAAGCATGGCTCAAAATGAATACTTATCTCTTCTTTTTCTTTTTCTTTTCTTTTAATGTGGGAAATGGGTGGAGTTGTGACTCATCATGGTGAGTCACAAGCCTACACCATTCTCTCACATTCAAGAAGAGATGAGAAGAGATGAGAGAGCCGCCTCATGTGAACACATATACATATGTATATGTATATATATATATATATATATATATATATATATACAAAAATACTAATACAAGTATATGCTACAAATACACACCTATATTCGTATCAAAATACATACACCCATATTCATATAAAATACGAATACCCGTATTTGTATTAAGACACAAATACACATATTTATACAATTACCCGTATTTGTATAAATATCGTATTCTGTTAAAATATGAATATCGAAAAGAGAGATACTAAACAGAGATATACAATACTAGCTCACATTTTATCCTATTGGGATAATCTGAGAAACTTTCAAACCGGCTAGTATTAACAAAATGTCTGATTAAAAGTATATGTATAAAAACACGTATTTAATCGAACCTGTGTACGTATCAAAATATGTACACTATATCGTTTTGCCTAAGCTGGGAAACCCTTGGTGTGGGACTCTAAAGAAGTATCAATACACATACAGTATATCGTTTTGCCTAAGCTGGAAAACTCTCTGTGTGGGACTCTAAAAACTCGACAATACGCTGGCAGTGGGTTTAACCATAAGCACTAGTTGTACATAACGGCTGCCCAGGTATTGATCGAATGGAAGGTCGAAAAGCAAACTCGTCTGTATCCATACTGAGCCTGAAAGTGATAATCTCCATACAATCTGGTCCTTTTGTCTAAGAGTATCGTATACTGGGTCTAGGGGGAGGAAAACGTCACTTTCCTAATAACCCAATAAGTCTTGTCGATGTGGCTCAAAACCATCCCGAAAAGTATAGATCTCATAATCAGTAAATGTCAACTGCCTTGGCTATGGTCTTATGGTGATGAACAATCAAACACAGCGTGACATCGACCCCTTATAACGGGAGAGAAGAATCCCTTCTATCGTTTACTTCCCCCAAGTGCTTCGGGACTGTACCTAACTAAAACTTGTTTGCACGAATCTTTAAAGCCATGGTAGGGCAGTAATCTAAGTACAGGGGGACACACTCAAGACGAATGACGATGTTAGGTCTAAAGACTAACCTGTACCTATGTCACAAGAGAAATACTATCTGACGATAGGTATATAACCATCTAGAAGTTCTCGGCGAGGCCGTCCAGTGTAACTCATAACCTAATGAGCATCTGTATACTATGTTTGGTGCCGAACAACAACGTCTATGGGACAGGCATCCTTCCCTCACGGGAATAAAAAACGTATACACTAGTCTACTCCGGAATATCAATGCCCTATCTCGAAACTCCAACGACTAGGGACTGTTTTAAGGATGTGTTTATAGATTACCTAGACCCTACGAGTATGATCCCCATCAAAACTCTAATAGCCAAGGAAAGATCCTACGGACTTTACCAACATGTAATTGAGATACTTAATATAAAATAAAACATATACACATTTTGATGTAAAGACAAACCAGATAGCATACTATCATATCGAGTAAGATTGTCATGTACATTTATATCCCAAGCATCCACATGTAATATACAATCATGTACTATACAATAATGGCAGGTGGCCACTCTCCTAATCTTCGGGAGCGATATGGAAGAAGAGTAGGAAACATTGTTTTCCGGCCAGCCCAAGTCAAAAAATGGCGAACAAAAGCTGACACCCATCATTCCTATCTTTCGGAGTTATTCTGAGGAGGTGGTCGAAGCAATATTCTTCACCTATCCTCTGGTGGAAACCCTTGACGAAGAAGATCAGGCTTTACATGTCACGATGGTTCCGCCTCGTCACCACAATGAGCTTGACACCATCAGCACCGACAATGTGGAGGAGCTAATAACATTCTGTGTACCTCCCAAGCATAGAGGTGAAAAGACAATTCTCTTCTACAAATCGGAAGAGACCAAAATGGAGAAAGAGTTCTGGCATGGACTCGACCCAAACCTCGACAGGTTTCAGCCCATCCGTATGCCGAGATACTTCACAAAAGTTTTGAAGGATTTCCTCAAGTGTCAAGGGGTGCCCTTCGAGCAAACCGTACGAGATGTCCAATTCTACAAAAGGATCTAGGAAGTTCCCGAGACTCGCAAACTCAAACCCAACGGGAAGCTCGATACTATTAGGATGGGATATGTTCAGCCTAATTAATGGGAGCGAACTCACAACTGCTATACTATAAACTCTCTAAACAAATAAGAAAATGCTTCGCCGAGAAACAATGCTGCAGAGTAGGGGGAAGGGCCCGCGTAAAGGACTTCGAGCCCGTCAGTAAAAGAACAAATTGATAAGTTGATAAGAAAAGCTTTTCAAGCAAGCAAAGAAAACCAAAGCCGTGAGATGGCCATATATGAAAGGGCCAGACAACAGTGCTTAAACAAGCAATCTATGAAAGGGGTAAAACGTTATGCTCCTCAACCACAGCTACCTTCATCTTCCTATGAAGAAGGAGAATATCAAAGCGACGAGGAAAAGAATAACATGATGATTGCAGACGATACCCAAAAACAACTGGGCAGTCCCAAGACGTCTATCCATCGAAATAAGTTCGGTTGGAGTCCATCCCTTATATAGAAGATAGGGCATGAATAATCTTTCCCCCAAGATAAGACAGATAAGATATTTGGCTTCTTCATGAAGCACCAAATGCTTTCGCTTCCAGAATCTTGATGTCCCGAGCAAGCAAAGGCGATCAATCACCTCGATTATTGCCAATACCATCAGGTTATAAATCATCCGATTGAAAATTGCATTACGTTCAAGAATTGGGTCGAAGACCAATATAAACATGGCAAGTTCCTATTGTCAGATAGCTAGAGGGTAAACTCGTCACAGAAGCATGAGCCAAAGAAAGTCCATGCCATCATATTGGGGGTCGTTCGATCCAGAAAGCGGTAGTGAACTCATACATGCTGCGCAATAAGCCTCTCAAATGAAGGAGAAGAGGAAGATATGCCTGAGATTTTTAGATACTTCATAAATGAAGATAAAGAAATCTCAGAACTGTCGCCGGCACAAAAAGAGCTGGAAGATAGGATACACATCACGACAGACAACTTAAAGAAGATCGACTTGGGAATGGAAGATGATCCAAGACCAACATTTGTCAGCGAGTTCCTATCCGAAGAACAGGTAGCTAATTTGAAGGCGGCACTCATAGAGTATCGAGACTGCTTCGCCTGGAACTATTCTGAGATGCCTGGACTTGATCCAAACTTAAAAGCACATAAGTTGGCCAAAACACCAGGGATAATGCCCATCAAGCAAGCATCAACAAGAATGCGGCTCGAAATCGAAATGAGCATTAATACCGAAGTCAAAAGGCTTATAGACTCCGACTTTATCCATGAAGTACAATATCCTGACTGGATCGTCAATATTGTTCCTATGATGAAGAAGAAATGAACAATACTGATCTGTGTAGACTTCCAGGACCTAAAAAGGCGTTCCCGAATTATCATTTCCCCTTACTAGTCACGGAGCTTATGATCAACAACACCTTCACTCATGAGGTCTTCTCATTCATCGATGGGTATTCTGGATACAATCAAATAAAGATGGATCCTGAAGACCAGAATCATACAACCATTCACGCTCCGTTAGGCATATTCTGCTATAAGGTGATGCCCTTCGGCTTAAAGAACTCTTGGGCGACATATCAAAGAGCGATGACGAAGATCATTGATGACCTTATTCATAAGATCGACGAATGCTACATTGACGATCCCGTGTTCAAATGTAAGTCCCATAAACAGCACTGAAAGCATCTCAAGATAGTCTTTGAGTGTCTCCGGAAGTATAACTTGAAGATAAACCCATTGAAGTGTGTGTTTGGGGTCTCCTTCAGCAAATTCCTAGGCTTTATCATTCGTCATCGAGGGATTGAAATCGTGTAGGGTCGCGCGGAACTACCACAAGGTTTAGGGAGGCATCTACCATGCCATTTTATAAAAATTTGGTGTGCTATTAAACCCTAACCAAGATCTTAACTAGAGAATTAGGATTAACATTGCATGTAAACAACTTTACATCTAAGAGATAGGGATTACAACCTTTGTAGTCCGTTCCTTCGCTTCATAAGCTCCGAGTTGTGGTCCCTTCGCTTTGATCATCAAGCTCCCGGACTCTAGAGAGGCTCCATGAGGTGAATGATACATCTTGCTTGAAGTCTTAGAAATCCAAGACGATCTACTGTAACACCTGAGTTTAGGGTTAGTCGTAATTAAGTGTTAATGTGGGGTTTTTGGTAAAAGGTTTACCAAAACGGGATCCTAGTAAATTATCTGGTTTTATGGTTATTTTAGTAGAATTTTATCCTGACCGCACACACTTGTGCACGTTAACTAGCGTTAAGACTAGGGTTGGCCATACAATTGAGCTTGTAGGTTAACCATGTTAAGTTAACCATGGTGGTCTAACACACTTGATTAGGCTAATTAGGATCAATTAGGGTGGTTGGCTTTGACCAAGGGTGTTTAGGGTGTTTTAAGGTTGACTTGCTTGAGAGAGAGAGAGAGATGTGATGGTTGTAATGATGGTTTAAGGTTAAGTCACACCATTTCAACTCAAACCTTTATGCATGTCTCCTCAAACTCACACCTCTCTCACTCACACACACAATTATCAGCCCAAATACCATCAAATCAGCCACCCAAATCAGCCCCTATTGCTGCTACAGCAGCTGATGATTCACCATCTGCCCAATCTCAGCTCATTTCAGCACACTTCAGCTTCAGTTCTTCACAAAACAGCACATTAACTGCTGCACAAACAGCCACTTCAGCCCCTAACTGTTAGTTATATGTATGCCCTAGAGGCCATTACTATACATAGGATGTATATTGTAGTGGATGCTGGGACATATATAGGGAGGACTTTCTTGCTTGACATGATAGTATGCTATCTGGTTACTCTTTACCTTAACGTGTATACTGATTGTCTCTCTGTTACATGTTGGTAAAGCCCTTAGGATGTGTACTTGACTACTTGGACTATGATGCGGATCATACTAGTGGGGACATGGTAGTCCATAAGTACATCCTTCAAAGTCCCTAGTCGTGGGTGTATCGAGACGGGGCATCGATATACCAGAGTAGACTAGCGTATACCTTCTCGACCCATACAGATGGGCGATGGATGATCCCATATCCATTGGTGTTTGACATCAGAGATGATATACGGGTGCTCAGTAGAGACTGGGTACACTGGACGGACTCGCCGAGAACTCCCAGATGGTATTATACCTTACGTCAGATGGCAGTTCTCTGGTGACACTGGTACAGAGTAGTCTGTTGACCCGAGATCGTCATAGAGTCTTGTGTGGTTCCCACTGTGCTTTGATTTCCACCTTACCACGTCCAAGAGGGCGTGCAAAACGGTGGTTTTTGGGTACAGTCCCGAATCACATGGAGGCAATGAGCGATAGGAGGGGATTCGTCTCTCCCGGTATAGGGAGTTGATGTTGCGCTGTGTTCGATTGGCTATAACCGGAAATCCCTGGCCAGGGTTACTGAGATTTACTGGTAAGTGTTACCAGTAGTTTCTCGAATTGTTATAGACCTCATATCGACACGACTTATCGAGCTATTGGGGTCTGACGTTTACCACCCCTAGGCGAGAAATGCGACATATCAGACGACGAGACCGGACTGTACGGTAAGTGTTACTGGTTGGATTCACAGGAGTATGAGCGGGCTTGCTCGTCGATCTTCTGATCGCTCAATACCCGGGTGGCCGTTACGTTTAGCAGACCGCTTGCGGCTTGTGGGTGTTTGATATGATCATCACCTGCTGCCGGCGTATTGACGAGTCTTTAGAGTCCTACACAGAGGTTTCCTGGCTCAAGCGAAACGAAATAGGAGCACATATGAGATATGTGCGGGACCGAGAATAATGCGTGTATGTGATACCGTATTCTATTCTCGCGATGAATGTATCGATTGGTTGTATGCGATATAACCTAGTTATCGAATCAAGGATTGATTCGATAAATCGATACATTGGATATTAGTCGGTCATATGCGATATGACCGGATCGTTAAATCAAGTGTTGATTTGATAATTTAATGCATAATTATATATTTGATATATTACTTTGCATTAACTAGTATTGGTTCATTTTTAAATGGATTTTCTCACTTGATGTGCACATTGTATATGTCATATACTTTTGTACATTTGATTGTATCATGTTTGATGATACATGATAGTTTGGGTGTATGTTAAGATTAAACCATGGTTATGTAATGATTAGGGTTTTGATTTTATTTATTCATTTATTTATTCATTTTTGAGAAATAAATAAAATGGTGGCTAATTTTGGATTATGTTGAAGCTTCATGAAGTCTTGAAAGCTTGACCATTTTGTTTCTTTCCTTAACCCTAACCATTCACTTGAACCATAGTTTATTCTCTACACTTGTTTGATTAACCATGGTTGCTAATATGATAAGTATCATTTTCTTTTCTATTATCCAATAATTCTTATCATATTATCCTCTTCTTCTTCTTCTTCTTCAAGAAGAAAAAGCTTGATAGCTTCAATGGTGATTTGAGAAAAAGAGTGAGAAATCCAATTCTAAAGTGAACCCACTTCCTATTTCTTCATCCTCTACCACTTGCCAAGTAGTATAGGGTGTTTTCTTCATAAGTTTCATGGCTTGGTGAAGTTGGAGCTTGATCTTGTGTTGCCTCGACGTAGATCATCTTCGGCATCGAAGTCGACGACCTAGCCCGCCCATTTCTCCGATGAAGCCGACGCTAGAGCCCGGGATCCGATGATCGCAGCGAGGGGACTTCATCACGGAGCTATGGAGGTGGAGGAACGGATCTACAAAGGTTGTATTTTCTGTTTACTCATAGTTAAGTTGTTAACTAGCTTCTAGTTTCGCCTAAAATTCTAGTTAACAATCCGTATTAGGGTTTCTCGGCACTTGTAAAATTTGAAATTGGCATGGTTGATGCCTTGTGAGACCTCCTTAGTGTGTCTAGGAACCCTACAGTGGTATCAGAGCCTAGCTAGAGCCTTAGGCGATGCGTAGACGATGATAGAAGTCCGATCGAACCCGAAATCCCCGTTTTTCACCCCTTTCTGTACATTTTTGTAAACTGTGGATTTTTCCAGATTAAAAATATGCAGAAAAATGAGCAGGGTTTTATATGAATTACTGTGCAAAACGGTGCCCTAACTCCGTCAAACTGCCGCGGAACCGCGGCCTTACCCCACGTGGCGCGGCGGTTCCGCGGCCATTTTGTTGACTCTTTGACTATTTTTTGCACAGTAATTGTTATATTTGACTCCTGTGTTTTCTGGGTAATTTTAATATCTACTCAAGAGTTGAGTATTCTGGGTTGTTTTGGGGACTCGGTGTTTCGATCGGATTGTCTAATTTTGTCTCTGTGTTTTCCGGATAATTTTTGAATATGTTAAAAAGTTCGACCGGATATAAGTACCCAATTTTTCCCCTGTCGGGAAATTTCCAAGTGTTGGATCTTTCCGTGGTTTAAAGTCGTTCTAAGTAGTGCAAGTAACACGATGGACCCTCTAGAAGACAACAAACCTTAACTCGATTATGTGACCGTCTTGAAGTGCCCTTTGAACCTTAGGGTTTGGGGCAGTACGGCGTGCCACATGTGAGGCGTTGGCTTGACCGTTCTACGGCTGGACCGTTGGTACTGAGGCATGAACTGGATGTTTTTAAACTTATTTCATGTGTTGACCTGTATCGGGAAAACTTGGGTGTTCGATTGTTCGATCGGAAAGTTTAACATTTTCTATTTCATCCGGAATGTGATACAATAATTGGAATTCACAAGTAGTTATGTGATAACTGAATGAATGTTATAAACATAGCAGTTTAGTCTCACTTGATCGGTTGCCACGGAATTTTGATATGATCGAAAGTCCGTCGCAATCACGTAGCGTACGCGGATACTCGCCGGGTAAACTTAATAGACAGCCTCACTCCATAGCCCCGACCAAGTGACTGTAGGAGAACCCCGTCACCGAAAGCATCCGTTCGGGTGCTCGCGGCAGCGGTGTTCCGCCTTGGTGCACTTCGTCGGAGGCATCGGGGGTGCAGCCGTCTATTGAAGTTTGCGACGAGCATTTGATCAGGATGTCGGGAATCTTGTTGAATTGCCCGACTTGACATTGAAAAGAGTTTTCGATAATGAGACTAAAATGCGGGGTTTATAATTGTTAGGCATGCGATGTCTAAGGAATTCATTTGGTCAGGCATATGATGTCTGAGGAGGTTGCGGATTCCAACTGTTGTAGTTTTACACTTTCTTTTCTGTGACCGTAAGTGTAATATGTGATATCGCCGGTTTCGTTGCTATAAGTCAACGACAATTGGGATGCGCATATTTACTTACGTTGATGACATGTGATGTTATGCGTTGCTAGATATGTTATATTGGATCGTCGTGTTTGAATAGCCGGGGGTTTTTATGTGAGATGAGTGTTTTTCATTTTCATTCATGTAAAAACTTGTATGTAATATTCTTTTATTGGGGCACTTCCAGGTTGCGGAAGATGTTACCGTTTGTATATTATTTACTTTTCCGCACTAGGATAGACCCAAGGAGGAGAGCACAAGTAACCGGGTTCTGGATTCCAGTGGGAGACCAACTCGAGGAGTCGAGTTCGGGTCTCCTAACTCCAGAATTGGTAGGGTTGCTTGCCGCTCTCGTAGGGGTCTAGGGGTGTGGGTTTGGCTATTCATCGCGACCGTGGAATCCGTGTTTTATACTGGCTCGTATTGAAAACACGGACATCCTAGTATATCCAATGTTTCATATGATTCTTCTGCTGCGATATCTGTGATGTGATCATCTGATGTTCTGTGATAGATACAGTATAGAGTATATATGATATATTATATAGACGTTACTTATGTTTTACACTCGCGCTAGCCCTGCCCCTCTCTGCCATTAGTTACCTAACCTAACGGTGCACGAGGGGACATCGAGGCGAATGCGGATGGCATAAGTGTACGTCGTATTTATCTGTGATGTTTAGGTACTTAAATGATGGGACTTCATTAATGAGATTAATGAAATAAAAGAAACCTAATGATGTTGTAGAATCGAATTTCAAAATAAAACAGGTAGCTACAGTTCTTGCTTTGCACAGCGGTGTATATGATATATCTTGCACCTTATTCGATAAGGAAAGGACCGAGATCCCTTCACCGGGAGTGACTCCTTTAGCAATAACTGGCAGATGCTACAACCCTCGGTTTGTTTTTTGATTGCTTTTAAGAGTTTTTGCTTTGCACAGTGATATATATGATGTATCCCGCACCTCATTCGACGAGGAAAGGACCGACGATCCCTTCACCGGGAGTGACTCCTTTAGCAAAACTAGAAAAGCCTCAAAAACACTCCATTTCAAAATCATTTGATTCTACAACGATATGAAGTTCATTACGCAATAGGTTTTCAGAAAAACCTGTCGTAGCCCTCCATCATTTCAGATAAGTACTAGTTAGTATTCGTGCTGTGGTTGTTTGGCATGCGTCAAGGCGTAGTGTACGGTAGCTAACTAGTGCTTATCTGCTAACATACGATGCGATTGGATTAGGGTATTCCTACGGCGTTGTTTGGCATGCGTCAAGGGTCGTGCGGGTGGGTTTAATTCAATCAAGAAATGTACGGGTTGAACTTGACTAGCGGACTATGGGTTGTTTGGCATGCGTCAAGGTCATAGCACGCTAGGGGCAAAATATTATCGGGAATTTCAAGTGTTGAAATTTGCAATGAGATTGCATACCTTCTATGAGATAGTTGGATCCCGATACCCACTGCGAGTAATTATTACTCCTGGGAGAGTTTTACACATTACAATTAGCCGATCTAGTAGGTGTCTAGAAAGGTGTCAACGGGGTTACGCCTCTGGGAAAACGAGGTTTACATTAATTAGGTTCGTGCGAAAGCACGGGGGACCTCCCTCAAAGTACCGACACCGGCCTGGCTGAAAGATTGGCGAACTTGTAGCGTGTAATTAATCCCGGCTAGTCTTTCCTTTTAGGGTTTGGAGGAAGATTTGATAAAAACAGTGGGAGCCATCCTGATTAGATAAAATAATAACCAATCTATTCTTGCAAGAGCGCACGCTGAGTGTTTTCTTCTCTCTCTCTCCAGGTAGCGACCATATCACGCCTTCATCAAGATAATAATACGGATTATTGACCGAACCCGCTTGTTATACTGAGCTGGGGAACGTTGGTCCCGCTCCAACTTATAATTGTTATAAGACAGAGCAGGAAATTGGGGATTACCAGAATTCCCGTGCCGCCCAAACGAAGAAAGTGCATATTGATGCATCATCTTCGGGTGTGTTCACTATACATAACTGTTTCTCTGTATCCTCTACGTCCTGGGTATTTGATACCGGATCAGGATCCCAGATATGTAATCCGTTACATGGGCTACAGAAAGGTAGAGAACTAAGAACGGGTGATAAGTTTCATGAGACAGAAAACGGGGCAAGTGTTGCAGCCAAGTCTGTTGGTCACTGTCACCCTGTATTACCAATACATTGATTCTGAACAAATGCTATTCGATACCGAACCTGATATACAAAATCATATCAGTCTCTTTATTAGTAAAGAAATGATAAAATTTTGTATTGTTGGATAATGTTTTGAACATTTCCTATATCAAAAGTTGATCGGTTCAGGCACGTTATCTAAAAACATTGATGTTCTAAATCAAACTACAGTTCTTTGTATACGGATCACACACAAGGGGAAGAGTTCAGAAATGAACAAATTCTTCTTGAGGTATTGTAGACTAGGTCATATCAATGCGACCCGACTAGCTGAAGTTATATATAGATGCATATTTAAATCAGTTTGAATTTACATCTTGTGAAACTTGCCAGTCATGTCACAAAGATAAGATGACCATAGCTCTGTTTATTGGAAACAGAGAAAGAGTTAATGAACTCTTGGGATGATACATGTTGATGTATGTAGGTCCCCTGTCTACATATGCCAAGACCGGTTCTTTGTACTTCATTACATTCTCTGATGATCTCTCAAGATTCAGACATATGTTCTTGTTGAAACACAAGTCCGAACCTTTTGAGATATTCACGGAATATAAGTTAAAAGTAGAGAACCAAAATAAGGGTATAAGTATTATGTCCTTTGATGTGATCGAGGAGGAGAATACTTGAGCACGGAAATCCTGGACTATTCTAAAGGAGAATGAGGTTCTCTCTCAGCATTACTCCTCCGTATACACCATAGCACGATGGTATATCGGGGCGGAGCAATCACACCCTATATGATATGGTGTGCTCTATGATGAGTACTACTGAGTTTCCTATTTCCTTTTTGGGAGTTATGCACTTATGAAGTTGCATACCTATTGAATAGGGTTCGAATCAGATCACAGCCTACCACTCCATATGAGATATGGTATGGGAAGAGCCCATGTCTTAAGCTAGTTAAGATTTAGGATTGTCCGGCCTATGTCTAAAAGCAAAATCCGGACAAGCTCGAGGCAAGGTCAGTTATGTAGAACTGGAAGTGTTTCAGCTATACAAACTACAGCAAATGATTTGGTAGAACCGAAGGATTCAATAGTAACCAACGAACCTCAGCCTCTCCGACGATCTAGTAGGGTTCCTCACCCACCTGAGAGATACTTTGGTTTCTTTATGATAGTGGGAGCGAGGATTGCATCATGAGATGATGACCCAACTAGTTTCGAGCAGGCCATCGAGAGTGGGGACTCTGTAAGAATGGCTGGATGCTTAGCGATCTGAGATGGAATCCATGTACACCAACAAAGTATGGACTTTGGTTGCTATATCTGAAGGGTTAAATCCCCATCAGGAGCAAGTATATCTTGAGAAGATTACTTGGTGTAGATGGAAAGGTTGAGACTTTCAAAGCTAGACATGTTAAAGGTTTTCATCATCGACCAGGCGTGGATAATGATGAATCCTTTTTCAGTGCCTATGCTTAAGTCCATCCAGATCCTACTTGTCACGGCTACATACCATGACTACGATATCTGGTGGTTGGGTGTCATGACTGCTTTTCTAAATAATGTTTTGGAAGAGAGCGTCTATAAGTACACAGCCAGAGGGCCTCGTAGACAGTGGGAGCAGCGGAAACGTGTAAAAGATGCTTTATAGGATAAAGCAGGCATCGCGGAGTTGGAACGTCTGTTTTGATAAAGTAGTTAAAGAGTTTGACATCATCAAAATGGTAGATGAACCTTGTATAAACAAAAAGGTAGTAGGGAGTATTGTGACGATCCTCGTAGAGTACGTGGATGACATACTCTTGATGGGGAAGAAGTTTCCTATGCTACGCTCGATCAATCTCCGCTTATCACATGGATTCTCCATATAGGATCAAAGTGATACCTTCTAAATCCTGAGTTTTCATCTATGAGATAGATGTTATTTGGGTGTTAGAATACTCACTAGCTGTAGTGAGATGGTATCAGTTGATCCTGGGGAAAATCACTGGAAGTGTTCCAGGGTGATAAAGACGACTGAAAGTCAGTCACAGGCATTGTCTTTACCCTCAGTTAAGGGACGGTATGTTGGAAGAGTTCCAAGCTAGATACCGTGGCATACTAGACGATAAAGGCTGGATACATCGCTACTTAAGATGCTACCAAAGAGGCTGTTTGGGTGTATATTGGTTCATGAGATGAACTACATTCCTACCATTGTGAGACAATGGAGTTGTGGCTTATGCCAAGGAACGTCCGTCCCATCAGTGATCCAGACATATTCTAAGGCAGTATCACCTGATCGTGGAGATGGTTGATCTCCAGGGGATCGAGGTCAGGAGAGTAGACTCAGAGGACAACACGGCGGATCCACTCGCGAAGGCCTATTCCCAGAGAGAGACTTTTAAGGGATGGTTGAGTATGAGATACTACAACCACTGCTACAGATGGCCCTAGTGCAAGTGGGAGATTGTTAGTTATATGTATGCCCTAGAGGCCATTACTATACATAGGATGTATATTGTAGTGGATGCTGGGACATATATAGGGAGAACTTTCTTGCTCGACATGATAATATGCTATCTGGTTACTCTTTACCTTAACATGTATACTGATTGTCTCTCTGTTACATGTTGGTAAAGCCTTTAGGATGTGTACTTGACTACCTGGACTATGATGCGGATCATACTAGTGGAGACTTGGTAGTCCATAAGTACATCCTTCAAAGTCCCTAATCATGGGTGTATCGAGACAGGGCATCGATATACCAGAGTAGACTAGCGTATACCTTCTCGACCCATACAGATGGGCGATGGATGATCCCATATCCATTGGTGTTTGACATCAGAGATGATATACGGGTGCTCAGTAAAGACTGGGTACACTGGATGGACTCGCCGAGAACTCCCAGATGGTATTATACCTTACGTCAGATGGCAGTTCTCTGGTGACACTGGTACAGAGTAGTCTGTTGACCCGAGATCGTCATAGAGTCTTGTGTGGTTCCCACTGTGCTTTGATTTCCACCTTACCACGTCCAAGAGGGCGTGCAAAACGGCGGTTTTTGGGTACAGTCCCGAATCACATGGAGGCAATGAGCGATAGGAGGGGATTCGTCTCTCCCGGTATAGGGAGTTGATGTTGCGCTGTGTTCGATTGGCTATAACCGGAAATCCCTGGCCAGGGTTACTGAGATTTACTGGTAAGTGTTACCAGTAGTTTCTCGAATTGTTATAGACCTCATATCGACACGACTTATCGAGCTATTGGGGTCTGACGTTTACCACCCCTAGGCGAGAAATGCGACATATCAGACGACGAGACCGGACTGTACGGTAAGTGTTACTGGTTGGATTCACAGGAGTATGAGCGGGCTTGCTCGTCGATCTTCTGATCGCTCAATACCCGGGTGGCCGTTACGTTTAGCAGACCGCTTGCGGCTTGTGGGTGTTTGATATGATCATCACCTGCTGCCGGCGTATTGACGAGTCTTTAGAGTCCTACACAGAGGTTTCCTGGCTCAAGCGAAACGAAATAGGAGCACATATGAGATATGTGCGGGACCGAGAATAATGCGTGTATGTGATACCGTATTCTATTCTCGCGATGAATGTATCGATTGGTTGTATGCGATATAACCTAGTTATCGAATCAAGGATTGATTCGATAAATCGATACATTGGATATTAGTCGGTCATATGCGATATGACCGGATCGTTAAATCAAGTGTTGATTTGATAATTTAATGCATAATTATATATTTGATATATTACTTTGCATTAACTAGTATTGGCTCATTTTTAAATGGATTTTCTCACTTGATGTGCACATTGTATATGTGATATACTTTTGTACATTTGATTGTATCATGTTTGATGATACATGATAGTTTGGGTGTATGTTAAGATTAAACCATGGTTATGTAATGATTAGGGTTTTGATTTTATTTATTCATTTATTTATTCATTTTTGAGAAATAAATAAAATGGTGGCTAATTTTGGATTATGTTGAAGCTTCATGAAGTCTTGAAAGCTTGACCATTTTGTTTCTTTCCTTAACCCTAACCATTCACTTGAACCATAGTTTATTCTCTACACTTGTTTGATTAACCATGGTTGCTAATATGATAAGTATCATTTTCTTTTCTATTATCCAATAATTCTTATCATATTATCTTCTTCTTCTTCTTCTTCAAGAAGAAAAAGCTTGATAGCTTCAATGGTGATTTGAGAAAAAGAGTGAGAAATCCAATTCTAAAGTGAACCCACTTCCTATTTCTTCATCCTCTACCACTTGCCAAGTAGTATAGGGTGTTTTCTTCACAAGTTTCATGGCTTGGTGAAGTTGGAGCTTGATCTTGTGTTGCCTCGACGTAGATCATCTTCGGCATCGAAGTCGACGACCTAGCCCGCCCATTTCTCCGATGAAGCTGACGCTAGAGCCCGAGATCCGATGATCGCAGCGAGGGGACTTCATCACGGAGCTATGGAGGTGGAGGAACGGATCTACAAATGTTGTATTTTCTGTTTACTCATAGTTAAGTTGTTAACTAGCTTCTAGTTTCGCCTAAAATTCTAGTTAACGATCCGTATTAGGGTTTCTCGGCACTTGTAAAATTTGAAATTGGCATGGTTGATGCCTTGTGAGACCTCCTTAGTGTGCCTAGGAACCCTACACTAACATCATTACTAACAGCCCCAACCTAAAATCCCTCTCTCACACACACACATCAGCCACCCAAACCATCACCAATCAGCCCTTCAGCTGCTGAAACAGCAGCTGTTTCAGCCACCGAAACAGCAGCTGTTTCAGCCACCCAAACAGCACCATCAGCCCAAAACATCAGCCATATATCATCAAACCAGCCCCAAATATACCCTCCATCAGCAGCAGCTACCCCAACAGCCACAAATACAACCCCTGCTGCTGCTACAGTAACACAAAGCAAACACCAAAACAAAAACACAGCAGCAGCATCAGCTGAAACAGCAAACAATCACCTTAAAAACAGCAGTAGCCTCATCCATCAACCCCACACCAGCTACACCAACACAACCCCAACAAACCAACACCACAACAACAGCCACACCATCACAAACAACAGCAATAGCAGCTGCTTCTGTAAGCTTCAGCCAGTCTCAGAACAGCAAGTGCAGATCAACTCTTTTCCAGCCCAAGTTACAGCACCAGAAGCTGTAGCAACAGCACACCCCCTCCTACTTCTTCTCTTCTCCTTCATTTAGGTTCTCTAGAGGTATAACCCCCTTACACTGATCTAAATTGCTAAAGTTATGGTTATCTAGCTTAATTTAGTGATTATTGTATGCTTTAGTGGTAATTTTGGGTAAATTAGGGGAATTTTGGCAAAGTAATGGTAGTGTTGGTTAGAGTAGCCCTATTAGGTGCTGTTGAGACCAGTTAACCAGAGATTTTCCCCACATTTCTTAAATATACCCGACTTATCCGGCTTGGCGTAATTTTGCAGTTTTAACGACTTTTTAGCCTTTCTGAAATATGCTTTTGACCCGATCCACTCAGGTAAAAATTGTGAAAACTGTAGCATTGTGAGACTAGCAGGGACACACACACAGAGCACGGGGACCCACCTCCCCCTCTCGGCCACCGGTTTAATCATTCTGGCCGCAAATTGCGGCCAGAGTAGGGGGTAGGGTGTGGGGATTTTGGGTGTAGGGTCCTGCTGGGTAGTTTAGTGTGTTGGTACCTGCAACTTTTCAAGTTGGGTCCAGAGGCAAAATCTGGAGCTAATAACGTGTTTTCGATGTTTTAAATCTTGTGCGACACGCGCGTGATACGCGTGGTTCTGTGGCGCGCTGCGCGACACAGCGTGTCAGAGTAGGTTCTGGTGGGTTTGTGCGCGTCGCGACGTGTCGTGTGCACGCACGTTTAGTTTCACGCACGCGTATCCTTTTATCGATATATCGTGTTTTTGCAGGATTTTCCTGATGTATGTAACTTTGTAAATTCTAGGTTCGCCGGCAGGGACTTCAAGCGCAGCGGAGAAAGGAAAGCAGGTGGTCGGACAAACCTAGCACGGGATCACGGGTGAGTAGATTTAACATCTATGGGGGACGATCGTTTGGATGGCGCGAGTCGTCCGATAGATTTAGTAAACTTGAAAATAGTAAACTTTGATATTTACTTGTGACATTAGAATAATAATACTTGCATGATATTACTGCAGTTAGGATCTATATGTTGTACCCATATACGCAAACTCATTTGTAGGACACATGCACCATTATCAGGTTTTTATATGCAGCACGAGCACTATTCATGTGAACACACACACCCTGGTAATTGCCATATCACGACACTAGATAACTATAAATCTGAAACATGTTAATTGCTTAGACCCGTGTTATTGCAATAAATATTTAAAATGAAATCATAAGAATTGCTATTCTCGTGCATATGTATTATTATATCATTTGCTCATGCCTAGTATAAATCATACATTGCAAATTGATACCATAGGCATTCATTTATCATTGACATATGCACCCACGATGATTTCATGAGATTTATGACATTTCTGGATTTCGGGGGAAAGCCGCAAGATTTCAACTTATAATCTTTTAAAATATAAAAGTTGCGGTTTTCTAGTGATGTAAAGTGTCATCCACGATGAGTTTGCTATGGTTTTCGAGACCCGTTTCGAGGAGGGGGATGAACTGTCTCGGGTATATGGTGGGTCCGGTACGGTACCCCGGGGTAAGAAGATCGCAGGAGTTGGCGTTGAGCCTGGCAGGGGACGGATTACCTACCGGTGACTTCATTTGGCACGGCGGATATCCAGAAGATACCGACCGTGGCCGCTGGATTGAGATATTGACATTTAACATGGATCAGCCGGATGGCTGAGGTCAGAGATACTTGACATGGATATATGAGATTTGAGACAGTTTTGAGGTGTCGTTACTGGACACGGATTTGTTGATTTTCATGGATATTATGCTCATATTTGAAAGGAGTTTCAAAAACAAAGGAAGAATATTTCTTATACCTACATGATGAGCTCTTGAGTTGACTCATATAGCATACATATATGATAGTATATTCATGTGGCATACATACCTGTTATTACATCCATGCGACATACATACTTGATAGTACACTGATGATGCATACATACCTGCTAGTACATATAGCTATACCAGCTCTAGGGATGCTAGGATACTTGTGTACATGCATGCGATAGCCTTTGTAGATGTTATTTATTACTCACGAGCTGGCAACTCACCCCCGTTGTGCCACAGCTTTTTTGCAGGTCCGTTCCGTCAGCACTGTAGCGGCGGATACTTTTGCCTCTTTTCCTCTTTTTGCCTGGACTCGAGGCTTTTGCTCATAGGTGGGTTGTTATCATTTTGTACCACCTTATTCATGTTCATTGTATCTAGAGTACTCCATCTGCTATTATTTCAACTGTACTAGTTTTATTTGGATTACTGTATATTGACCTAGAGGTGAGGTTGTGAGAATTTTGGATGATATGTTATATTTGGGGTCGAGCTCACTTGAGCTGACATATTATATTGCCTGTGCTTTCATGCTTATTTATGCACATTGTTATTTTACTTGCGTGGGATTTGTGACTGCCTTGAGGCAAAGTGCTAGCTCCCAATTGGGGATGCCATATTCATGTTATCCATTTATATTCGTGTTTTGTACCCGTTGGGGGACTATTTTTTTTCAAGAAGATTTTGCCGGAAATTTGGGAAAAGGAAGTTGTTTTTCATAAAAAGAGAATTGATGAAACTTAATGAAACAAAGTGCTTTAAGTAAAAATGGTGTTTCCTTCACTCTAATTCTCAAGTGGGTTTTGTATTCTGGGCTTCGGCTTACTTATTTTACGGACGCCTTGAGACGTTTCGTAACTTAAGTGCCGGTCGCATTCCGTACCTTGCGGGTCGTGACAAAGTTGGTATCAGAGCGATAGGTTTCACCTTTCCGAGTGTAGGATGACCATTAGTAGATGGAGTAAGTGACTTAAGCAGGGTGACGTAGCGTACGTATGTCCGTGGCATACTTGCGATACGGTACTCCGCCTAAGTGACTTTAGGATATGCTTGCTTGAAATTCCTTCTTCAATTCCGTGTATCCTACGATTCTATTGCATCGTTCTTATTGTCCTGTTTCCTGTACCAGTCACTATGCCGCAGAGGGCTACCAGAGCGCAGAGGGCTGCCGCCCGACACGAGATACGAGCTGGCTTGTCCGAGACTAGGACTGAGCAGGGTGGTATGCCCACACCGCAGGGACAGACTGATCCGCCTTCCCCAGGCCGTATGGATAGGCATGAGACTGGTATGGAGGAGCTGCGACAGATGATGGGCAGCATGCAGGAGCTACGTCAGATGGTGGGATCCTTAGTTGTGGCCAGTCGTGCACCAAGGCCGGAGGACGTACCTACACATCCCAGACTACTATGATACCTGCTCCTACTACTACCACCGTGGCCATTCCGGTTTCGCTATAGGAGTTCATGAGGCTGAGAGCTCCAGTTTTCACCGGTACCATTGTAGCAGAGGACCCGCAGACGTTCCTTGATAGTTTGGCCAGGATCTGCCGTTCGCTGAGATGTTCTGATGATCGCTGGGTAGAGCTTGCGAGTTTCCGACTAGAGGGTCTCGCACAGATATGGTGGGAGTCAGTTTTGAGAGGTCGAGCTGCAGGTCTACCGCTCATGACATGGACCGAGTTCACAGCAGTTTTTCTAGCCCGTTTCCTTCCGGAGAGCGTTCGTGATGCCAGAGCTCGTAGTTTTGAGGCCTTGATCAAGACACCACGGATGATGGTGTCTGAGTATGGCGTCCAGTTTACACAGTTGTCCCACTATGCTCCGTATCGTGTGGATACCGAAGCGAACAGGGTGAAGAGGTTCATACAGGGACTGGATGCCCAGCTATTTGGCGCCCATCACTTCGATACCTATTTAGCGGCTGTAGATACGGCATTGCGGATGGAGGCACGTATTTCAGCGACTTCGGCCGTTCCCGGGCCGAAGAGGATTCATACCAGCATGCCAGATCAGAGGCAGCATGCCAGATTCCTTCCGAGAGATAGGGCCGGCAGAGGATTTGGACGAGGTCAGCTGTATGGATCGTACACACAGGGACAGCAGTCGTCGCCAGGATGCTATGGGTGCGGGAGTCTGCACCACCGTATTAGAGATTGTCCAGCGAGACGACAGAGAGCGGCGACAGTTCCGCATGTGACCCTACCAACATCACCGCCCCCTCCTCAGAGAGCTCTACTTCCTGCCACAGGCGATGCTCCATGCCAGTTAGGTGCACCTAGAGGCCGTGGACGCGACAGACCGATCCAGAGAGGACGAGGAGGCAGAGGCCGAGGCTGAGGTCAGCCCTCTATTGGAGGAGGTCAGGCCCGAGTATTTGCGTTGACACCCCAGGATGCGCAGGCATCCAATGCCGTCGTGACAGGTACCCTATCAGTATGCTCTATTGATGCACACGTGTTGTTTGATCCCGGATCCACGCACTCTTACGTTTCCACACACTTCGTGCCGAGTTTGGGTAGAGAGTCTGATTTGCTTGATCAGCCGCTTATTGTGACCACTTCTGTGGGAGAGTCTTTTCTTGCTAGACACGTGTTCCGATCCTGTACCGTCCGTATTGGCGAGCGAGAGATGCCTGTCGACTTGATCCTTGTTGAGATGTTGGACTTCGACGTTCTTTTGGGCATGGATTGGTTAGCCACGTGCTATGCGTCGGTGGACTGCCGCGAGAAGACAGTTAGATTTTGTTTTCCCGGCGAGTCGGCTTTTGTTGTACAGGGGGACCGTGGTGCCGCCCCTCACGTATTGATTTCTTCTCTTCGCGCTGATCAGCTGTTGAGGAAGGGATGTCGGGGATTTCTAGCCTATGTTTGCGATACTAGAGCTACAGATATTCCACTGGACCAGGTTCCGATTGTATGCGAGTTCCCCGATGTTTTCCCTGATGAGCTGCCAGGATTGCCGCCTGAGCGCGATGTCGAGTTCTGTATTGATTTGATTCCCGGCTCGGGGCCTATTTCTATACCACCTTATCGGATGGCCCCGGCAGAACTTAGAGAGTTGAAGGTTCAGCTGCAAGACTTGTTATATAAGGGACTTATTCGGCCCAGTGTTTCTCCATGGGGTGCTCCGGTCCTGTTTGTCAAGAAGAAGGATGAAAGTTTGCGCTTATGCATCGACTACCGCCAGCTGAACAAGGTTACCGTGCGGAACAGATATCCGTTGCCACGCATTGATGATCTGTTTGATCAGCTTCAGGGTGCGGGTTATTTTTCAAGGATCGACTTACGATCAGGATACCACCAGCTGTGAGTCCGACAGGAGGATATACCGAAGACAGCCTTCCGTACACGCTATGGCCACTATGAGTTTCTGGTGATGTTGTTCGGACTCACCAACGCCTCCGCAGCATTCATGGATCTGATGAACCGCGTATTCAGGTCGTATCTCGAATTATTCATCATAGTGTTCATTGATGATATTTTGGTGTATTCCCGGAGCCGAGAGAAGCACGAGCAGCACTTGTGGATCACGATGCAGACTCTGAGGGAGCACCAGCTCTTCGCAAAATTCTCCAAGTGTGCATTCTGGTTGGACAGCGTTGGTTTCTTGGGTCACGTGGTTACGAGAGATGGCATATGTGTGGACCCGAAGAAGATTGCGGCTGTTCAGCAGTGGCCCAGACCGACAACGGTTATGGAGATCCGTAGTTTTCTAGGCCTGGCTGGCTACTACAGGCGTTTCGTTCAGGATTTCTCCCGTATTGCTGCACCTTTGACCGGTTTGACCCGGAAGGGAGTTCCTTTCGTTTGGACGGAGGAGTGCGAGCACAGTTTTCAGCAGCTACGGACTTGTTTGACTACGGCGCCGGTATTATCATCGCCTTCAGGATCAGGCGGATTCGTGGTCTATTGTGACGCTTCGAGGGTGGGGCTAGGATGCGTATTAATTCAACATGACAGGGTGATCGCGTATGCTTCGCGACAATTGAAGAAACATGAACAGAACTACCCACTCACGATTTGGAGATGGCTGCAGTAGTCTTTGCACTTAAGATATGGCGACATTACCTATACGGCGAGTCGTGCCAAATATTCACGGACCACAAGAGCTTAAAGTATATATTTCAGCAGCGAGACTTGAACCTCAGACAGCATCGTAGGATGGAGCTGGTGAAATATTACGACTGTGAGATCTTGAACCACCCGGGCAAGGCGAATGTAGTAGCGGATGTTTTGAGCAGGAGGCCCGGGGCAGTCTATCTTGTTTGGGCACAGTGCAGAGGCAGTCGTCAGCAAATTGGCAGATTTTACGCGACAGCCGAGTTGAGTTCAAGTTCATTTCGACAGGGGGACAGCTTGCGCATGTTCGTGCATGTCCGCAGTTACTAGACCGCATTCAAGAGGCACAGCCCAGTGATGACCGACTTTCAGAGATCATGGAGCAGATTAGACAGGGCAGAGATTCCGAGTTCGTGATCGACGATCAGGGAGTACTCTGATTCGGGACTCGATTGTGCGTACCAGATTCGGAGGGGCTACGACGTGAGATTCTTGAGGAGGTGCATAGATCTACATACAGCGTCCACCCAGGTTCCACCAAAATGTACCGCGACTTGAGAGATGTCTATTGGTGGGACGGGATGAAGAGGGATGTCACTGACTTCGTATCAAGATGCCTGACTTGTCAGCAAGTCAAGGCCGAGCACCAGAGGCCAGCAGGAGAGTTGCAGCCTTTGCCCATTCCGGAGTGGAAATGGGAGCAGATTTCGATGGACTTCGTTGTGGGTCTACCCAGGACCAGTCGAGGGTACGACTCCATTTGGGTGATCGTGGATCGATTGACGAAAGCGGTTCACTTCTTTCCAGTGAAGACCACTTTCAGCTTTGCTCAGTATGCCCAGATTTACATCGACGAGATCGTGCGTTTACATGGCGTACCGACTTGTATAGTATCAGATCAAGGCACCCAGTTTACCAGCCGACTATGGCAGAGACTTCAGGAGACTTTGGGCACTCGTTTGAGCTTCAGCACCGCATTTCATCCACAGACCGACGGACAGTCAGAGCGGACTATCCAGACTCTCGAGGACATGCTCAGAGTGTGCGTTTTGGACTTTGGTGGTAGCTGGGATCGTCATTTACCTTTAGTGGAGTTCTCCTATAACAACAGCTTCCAGGACACTATTCAGATGGCACCCTTCGAGGCCTTGTATGGGAGGAGATGTAGATCGCCCGTCTGTTGGACTGAGCTGAGCGAGAGCAGTATTTTTAGGCCGCAGATCGTGCAGGAGACGACCGAGAAAGTGCAGTTGATTCGAGATCGGATGAAAGCGGCTCAGAGCAGGCAGAAATCGTATGCAGACAGGCGCCGTCGCAGTTTAGAGTTCGCAGTTGGCGATCATGTTTTTCTGAGGGTCTCTCCGATGAAGGGCGTGATGCGATTTGGGCGAAAAGGAAAGCTTAGCCCTAGATTCGTAGGTCCCTTCGAGATACTCGAGCGTGTCGGCGCTGTTGTATATCGTTTGGCTCTTCCACCCAGCTTTTCAGATGTTCACCCCGTCTTCCACGTATCGATGCTACGCAGATATCTTCATGACCCTTCCCACACGATTCAGCATCAGACCGTTCATCTTGAGCCCGACCTTTCGTTCACCGTGCAGCCAGTTGAGATATTGGATCGGCAGGTGAAGAAACTTCGATCAAAGGTCCTGCCGTCGGTGAAGGTTCTTTGGCGCAGCCCGAACAATGAGGAGATCACATGGGAGGCCGAGGGAGAGATGCGGAAGAAATTCCCTCATCATTTTAAAGGTACGCATGGTTTCATATTTTAAAATTCGGGGACGAATTTTCTTAAGGGGGAAGACTGTAACACCTGAGTTTAGGGTTAGTGGTAATTAAGTGTTAATGTGGGGTTTTTGGTAAAAGGTTTACCGAAACGGGATCCTAGTAAATTATCTAGTTTTATGGTTATTTTAGTAGAATTTTATCCCGACCGCACACACTTGTGCACGTTAACTAGGGTTAAGACTAGGGTTGGCCATACAATTGAGCTTGTAGGTTAACCATGTTAAGTTAACCATGGTGGTCTAACACACTTGATTAGGCTAATTAGGATCAATTAGGGTGGTTGGCTTTGACCAAGGGTGTTTAGGGTGTTTTAAGGTTGACTTGCTTGAGAGAAAGAGAGAGAGATGTGATGGTTGTAATGATGGTTTAAGGTTAAGTCACACCATTTCAACTCAAACCTTTTTGCATGTCTCCTCAAACTCACACCTCTCTCACTCACACACACAATTATCAGCCCAAATACCATCAAATCAGCCACCCAAACCAGCCCCTATTGCTGCTACAGCAGCTGATGATTCACCATCAGCCTAATCTCAGCTCATTTCAGCACACTTCAGCTTTAGTTCTTCGCAAAACAGCACATTAACTGCTGCACAAACAGCCACTTCAGCCCCTAACATCATTACAAACAGCCCCAACCTCAAATCCCTCACACACACACACACATCAGCCACCCAAACCATCACCAATCAGCCCTTCAGCTGCCGAAATAGCAGCTGTTTCAGCCACCGAAACAGCACCATCAGCCCAAAACATCAGTCATATATCATCATTCCACCCCCTAATATACCCTCCATCAGCAGCAGCTACCCCAACAGCCACAAATACGACCCCTGCTGCTGCTACAACAACACAAAGCAAACACCAAAACAAAAACACAGCAGCAGCATCAGCTGAAATAGCAAACAATCACCTTAAAAACAGTAGTAGCCTCAGCTATCAACCCCACACCAGCTACACCAACACAACCCCAACAAACTAACACCACAACAACAACCACACCATCACAAACAACAGCAACAGCAGCTGCTTCTGTAAGCTTCAGCCAGTCTCAAAACAGCAAGTGCAGATCAGCTCTTTTCTAGCCCAAGTTACAGCACCAGGAGCTGTAGCAACAGCACACCCCCTCCTACTTCTTCTCTTCTCCTTCATTTAGGTTCTCTAGAGGTATAAACCCCTTACACTAATCTAAATTGCTAAAGTTATGGTTATCTAGCTTAATTTAGTGATTATTGTATGCTTTAGTGGTAATTTTGGGTAAATTAGGGGAATTTTGGCAAAGTAATGGTAGTGTTGGTTAGAGTAGCCCTATTAGGTGCTGTTGAGACCAGTTAACCAGAGATTTGCCCCAGATTTCTTAAATATACCCGACTTATCCGGTTTGGCGTAATTTTGCAGTTTTAGCGACTTTTTAGCCTTTCTGAAATCTGCTTTTGACCCGATCCACTCAGGTAAAAATTATGAAAACTGTAGCATGATAAGACTAGCAGGGACACACACACAGAGCACGGGGACCCACCTCCCCCTCTCGGCCACCGGTTTAATCATTCTGGCCGCAAATTGCGGCCAGAGTAGGGGGTGGGGTGTGGGGATTTTGGGTGTAGGGTCCTGCTGGGTAGTTTAGTGTGTTGGTACCTGCAACTTTTCAAGTTGGGTCCAGAGGAAAAATCTGGAGCTAATAACGTGTTTTCGATGTTTTAAATCTTGTGCGACACGCGCGTGATACGCATGGTTCTGTGGGGCGCTGCGTGACACAGCGTGTCAGAGTAGGTTCTGGTGGGTTTGTGCGCGTCGCGACGTGTCGTGTACACGCGCGTTTAGTTTCACGCACGCGTATCCTTTTATCGATATATCGTGTTTTTGCGGGATTTTCCTGATGTATGTGACATTGTAAATTCTAGGTTCGCCGGCGGGGTCTTCAAGCGCAGCGGAGAAAGGAAAGCAGGTGGTCGGACACACCTAGCACGGGATCACGGGTGAGTAGAATTAACATCTACGGGGGACAATCGTTTGGATGGCGCGAGTCGCCCGATAGATTTAGTAAACTTGAAAATAATAAACTTTGATATTTACTTGTGACATTAGAATAATAATACTTGCATGATATTGCTGCAGTTAGGATCTATATGTTGTACCTATATACACAAACTCATTTGTAGTACACATGCACCATTACCAGGTTTTTATATGCAGCACGAGCACTATTCATGTGAACACACACACCCTGGTAATTGCCATATCACGACACTAGATAACTATAAATCTGAAACATGTTAATTGCTTAGACCTGTGTTATTGCAATAAATATTTAAAATGAAATCATAAGAATTGCTATTCTCGTGCATATGTATTATTATATCATTTGCTCATGCCTAGTATAAATCATACATTGCAAATTGATACCACAGGCATTCATTTATCATTGACATATGCACCCACGATGATTTCATGAGATTTATGATATTTCTGGATTTCGGGGGGAAACCGCAAGATTTCAACTTATAATCTTTTAAAATATAAAAGTTGCGGTTTTCTAGTGATGTAAAGTGTCGTCCACCATGAGTTTGCTATGGTTTTCGAGACCCGTTTCGAGGAGGTGGATGAACCGTCTCGGGTACATGGTGGGCCCGGTATGGTACCCCGGGGCAAGAAGATCGCAGGAGATGGCGTTGAGCCTGGCAGGGGACGGATTACCTACCGGTGACTTCATTTGGCACGGCGGATATCCAGAGGATACCGACCGTGGCCGCTGGATTGAGATATTGACATTTGACATGGATCAGCCGGATGGCTGAGGCCAGAGATACTTGACATGGATATATGAGATTTAAGACAGTTTTGAGGTGTCGTTGCTGGACACAGATTTGTTGATTTTCATGGATATTATGCTGATATTTGAAAGGAGTTTCAAAAACAAAGGAAGAATATTTCTTATACCTACATGATGAGCTCTTGAGTTGACTCATATAGCATACATATATGATAGTATATTCATGTGGCATACATACCTGTTATTACATCCATGTGACATACATACTTGATAGTACACTGATGATGCATACATACCTGCTAGTACATATAGCCATACCTACTCTAGGGATGCTAGGATACTTGTGTACATGCATGCGATAGCCTTTGTAGATGTTATTTATTACTCACGAGCTGGCAACTCACCCCCGTTGTGCCACAGCTTTTTTGCAGGTCCGTTCCGTCAGCACTGTAGCGGCGGATACTTTTGCCTCTTTTGCTCTTTTTGCCTGGACTCGAGGCTTTTGCTCATAGGTGGGTTGTTATCATTTTGTACCACCTTATTCATGTTCATTGTATCTAGAGTACTCCATCTGCTATTATTTCAGCTGTACTAGTTTTATTTGGATTACTGTATATTGACCTAGAGGTGAGGTTGTGAGACTTTTGGATGATATGCTATATTTGGGGTCGAGCTCACTTGAGCTGACATATTATATTGCCTGTGCTTTCATGCTTATTTATGCACATTGTTATTTTACTTGCGTGGGATTTGTGACCGCCTTGAGGCGAAGAGCTAGCTCCCGCTTGGGGATGCCATATTCATGTTATCCATTTATATTCGTGGTTTGTCCCCGTTGGGGGACTATTTTTTTTCAAGAAGATTTTGCCGGAAATTTGGGAAGAGGAAGTTGTTTTTCATAAAAAGAGAATTGATGAAACTTAATGAAACAAAGTGCTTTAAGTAAAAATGGTTTTTCCTTCACTCTAATTCTCAAGTGGGTTTTGTATTCTGCGCTTCGGCTTACTTATTTTACGGACGCCTTGAGACGTTTCGTAACTTAAGTGCCGGTCGCGTTTCGTACCTTGTGTGTCGTGACATCTACCTTGAGGAAACACAAACTCATGCAAACTCTTCACTAATTTTGAATTAGTGAAGCTAACACACTAATCTATATGGTTAGTATAGAAGAGGATGATGAAGTAGAATTTTGCTCTCTTTAGTTTTCTTTTTCTCACTTTCATTCATCACAAATGAAAAATCTAGCAAGGTTTTTTCAATGAAGAAGAAGAAGAAGAAGCAAGTGATGAGTTATTGTTGTGTGGTTAGAAATGCAACCATGGGTCAAGTATATCATCCTTAACCCTTGTAGATACTTAATCATTAGCTATGGTTAAAGGTATGGTTGATAAATACTTAAGCTAGACAAAAAGAGTGGACAAAGCCAAAGAAGACTACAAGCTTCAACCATGACAAATATCCACAATATTTGAATTACTTAATCTTAAATATTAACCCTAATCTTAACCTTATCATGGTTTAACTCTCATAAACCCTAGTTGCATTTATAACCTAATATGTTACAATTATACATATCACATATATATAATATAGTAACAAAATAAAAGAATACATTTAACATATATCACATATATATCAATGTATCCAAAATGAGAAAAAGAATTACTTAAGTGAGCTTATATTAATTAATGTAATGTAATATATCACATATATAATTATACATTAAATTATTAAATCAATACTTGATTTAATAATCCGACTATATTACATATAACCGACTAATATAATATGTATCAATTTATTAAATCAACACTTGATCCGATAACCCGGCTATATCGCATATACCCGGCTGATATCACAGATCGCGAGAATAGATTACGGTATCACATATCGTATTAATCTTGGTCCCCGCACATATCATATATGTGCTCCTACTCCGTTTCGCCTGAGCCAGGAAAGCTCTGTGTAGGACTCTAAAGACTAGTCAATACGCCGGCAGTATGTGATGATCATATCAAACACCCACAAGCTGCAAGCGGTCAGCTAAACGTAACGGCCACCCGGGTATTGAGAGACCAAAAGATCAACAAGCAAGCCTGTACATACTCCTGCAAATCCAATCGGTAACACTACCGTACAGTCCGGCCTCTTCTTCTGATATGTCACATATCCAGTCTAGGGGTGGTTAACGTCAAACCTCAGTAACCGATAAGTCGTGTCGATATGAGGCTAATAACGGGTCGAGAAACTACTGATAACACTTACCAGTAGATATCCATATCAGCCCTGGCCAAGGACTTCCAGTTATAGCCAATCGAACACAGCGCAACATCAACCCACAATAACGGGAGAGACGAAACCCCTCCTATCGCTCATTGTCTCCATGTGATTCAGGACTGTACCCAAAAGCCACCGTTTTGCACGTTCTCATGAACATGGTAAGGTGGAAATCAAAGCACAGTGGGAATCACATAAGACTCTAAGACGATCTTGGGTCTACAGACTGACCTGTACCAGTGTCACCGGATAACTGCTATCTGACGATAGGTATAATACCATCTAGGAGTTCTCAGCGAGTCTGTTCAGTGTACCCAGTCTCCACTGAGCACCCGTATACCATCTTTGATGTCGAACACCATTGGATGTGGGATCATCTATCGCCCATCAAATGGGTCAAGATGCGTATACGCTAGTCTACACTGGAGTATCGATGCCCTATCTCGATACACCCTTGACTAGGAACAATTATAGGATGTACTCGTAAACTACCCTGGCCCCACTAGTATGATCTGCATCATAGTCCCAGTAGTCAAGTACGTATCCTAAGGGCTTTATCAACATGTGAGAGCAAGACTGTGTTCCGATACAAGTCTACACGTTTAGATAAAGAGCAACCGGATATAATACTATCATATCGAGCAAGAAAGTCCTCTCTTTATATATCCAAGCATCCACTATAATATACATCACATGTACAATAATGGCCTCTAGGGCATATACATAACTAACAATCTCCCACTTGCACTAAGGCCAGCTGTTGTAGTATCTCATACCCAACATCTCGAAGAGTCTCTCAAAATTTATCTAAGGTATGGCCTTTATGAGTGGATCCGCATTTTTTTTTCCTTCGTATCAACTCTCCTGACCTCGATCTCCCGGTGATCAACTATCTCCCGTATTAGGTGATACCGCCTCAGAATATGCCTGGATCTCTGATGGGACCTGGGTTCCTTGGCCAAAGCCATAGCTCCATTTTTATCACAATACAAAGGTATTGGATGCTTAATGGACGGAACCACACCAAGTTCAGTGAAGAACTTCTTCATCCAGACAGTCTCTTTGGCAGCATCGTTGGCTGCGATGTATTTAGCCTGCATCGTCGAGTCTGCCACGGTTTCCTGTTTGGAACTCTTCCAACAAACTGCCCCACCATTTAGGGTAAAGACAAAACCCGAGTGCGACTTAGAGTCGTCCTTATCACTTTGGAAGCTCGAATCGGTAAAGGACTCCACCTGGAGTTCACCGTTACCATACACCAAGAACATTTCTTTAGTCCTTCTCAAGTACTTGAGAAGGTTCTTCACAGCTGTCCTGTGTTTCTCCCCAGGATCTGATTGATACCTGCTCACTACACTTAGTGAGTAAGCTACATCCGGTCTGGTACATAACATCGCATACATGATAGAGCCTACTGCCGAAGCATAGGGTATCCCTTGCATGTGAGCTCTTTCCAAATCAGTCTTTGGAGACATTTCTTTGGAGAGAGTGAGTCCAGAGATCGTGGGTAAATTTCCATGCTTGGATTCTTACATACTAAATCTCTTTAGTATGGTGTCAATATACCTAGATTGGGACAATCCCAGTATCCGTCTAGATCTATCTCTATAGATCTTAATTCCCAAAATGCAGGAGGCATCACCTAGATCTTTCATTAAGAATCTTTGTGATAAGAAGAGCTTAACCGAGTGCAGCATAGGAACATTATTTCCTATCAAGAGTATGTCATCCATGTACAGTACGAGGAAGACAACCTTACTCTCTGCCACCTTCTTGTATATACAAGGTTCATCTATGTTTTTGATGAAGTCAAACTGTTTGACTACCACATCAAAACAGATGTTCCAACTCTGCAATGCCTGCTTCAACCCGTAGATGGATTTAAGCAGCTTGCACACCTTTCTGCTGCTCCCACTGTCTACGAAGCCCTCTGGCTGAGTCATGTACACGCACTCCTCTAAATCACCATTTAGAAAGGCGGTCTTAACATCCATTTGCCAGATTTCGTAGTCATGGTATGAAGCAATGGCAAGTAGGATCCGGATGGACTTAAGCATAGCCACTGGAAAAAAGGTTTCGTCATAATCCACACCTGGTCGTTGACGAAAACCCTTTGCAACAAGTCTAGCTTTGAAAGTCTCAAATTTTCCATCTACACCAAGTTTCTTCTTAAAGATCCACTTGCTCCCAATGGGTTTTAGCCCATCAGGAGCAACTTCCAAAGTCCATTCTTTGTTGGTGTACATAGATTCCATCTCATATCGCATTGCATCCAGCTATTTCACAGAGTCCCCACTCGTGATGGCCTGCTCGAAACTACTCGGGTCATCAACTTCCATGATGCAATCCTCGCACCTACCATCGATAAGAAAACCGTAGTATCTCTCAGGTGGATGAGGAACCCTACTAGATGGGCAGAGCGGCTGAGGTTCATCAGGAACTACTGAATCCTCTGGTTCCACTAAATCTTCAGTTGCAGTTTGTGCTGCTGGAACTTCTTCCAGCTCTACCTCTTCACCACTAATTTCTTTTGCAAGAAATTCCTTTTCCAAAAAGGTGGCATGTTGAGCAACAAACACCTTTTGCTCCTCAGCATGGTAGAAAAAATATCCTTGAGAATTCTTTGGATATCCCACAAACTTGCAAAGAACTGATCGTGCCTCGAGCTTGTCCGGATTTTGCCTTTTGACATAGGCCGGACAACCCCATATCTTAACTCGTTTAAAATATGGTCTCTTCCCACTCCATATCTCATATGGTGTGGTGGGTACAGATTTAGATGGAACTAGATGTAATAGGTATATGGTTGTCTCAAACGCATACCCCCAAAAGGAAATAGGCAACTCAGCAGTGCTCATCATAGAGCGCACCATATCTAATAGGGTGTGTTTCCTCCATTCCGATACACCGTTGTGCTGTGGTGTATATGGTGGAGTAAGCTAAGAGAGAATCCCATTCTCATTTAGATAATCCCGAACTCATTGCTCAAGTACTCTCCTCCTCGATCAGATCAAAGAATTTTAATACTTTTACCCGTTTGGTTCTCTACTTCGTGCTTATATTCTTTGAATTTCTTAAAAGCTTCAGACTTGTGTTTCAACAGGAACACATGCCCGTATCTTGAGTGATCGTCAGTGAATGTAATGAAGTACGAGGAACCATTCCTGGCATGTATAGACATGGGACGACATACATCACTATGTATCAGTCCCAAGAGTTCTGTAACTCTTTCTCCGTGTCCACTAAACGGAGTTTTGGTCATTTTGCCTTTGAGACATGAATGATAAGTTTCATAAGATGATAATTTGAACGTAATTAAATATTCATCTTTATGTAACTTAGCTAGTCGTGTCGCATTGATATGACCTAGTCTACAATGCCACAAAAAGGATTCGTTCATTTCTGAACTCTTCCTCTTGTGTATGTTTTGTACATTAAGAACCGTGGTTTGATTTAGAACGTATATGCCATTATTTAATGAGCCTGATCCAATCAACTTTTGATTCAGGAAGATGTTCATAGTATTATCCTGTAGTACAAAATTATATCTTTCTTTACTCAATAAAGAAACTGATATAACATTGCATATCAGGGTCGGTATGTAATAGCATTCGTTCAGCATCAATGTATTGCCATTTGGTAATTCAAGGTGATATTCGCCAACTGCTTTGGCTGCAACATCTGCACCATTCTCTACTCTTACAGAATGATCACCCATTCCCAGTTCTCTATCTTTCCGTAACCCATGCAACATATTACATATGTGGGATCCAGATCCGGTATCTAATACCCAAGACGTAGAGTGAACTGAGAAACAGTTCTCGATTACTAACACACCCGAAGAAGATGTATCAACATACTTGTTCCTCGTTTGGGCGGCGTGAGAATCCGGATATGTCACTATTCCCTGCTCAGTCTTATAACATTTATAAGAAAGAACGGGACCAACGTTCCCCTGCTCAGTATAACAAGCGGGTTCGGTCAATACATCAATGTTATTATCTTGATTAAGGCCTGACATGGTCGCTACCTGGAGAGAGAGAGAGAGAAGAAAACACTTTAGCGTATGCTCTTGCAAGATTAGATTGGTTATTATCTTATCTAATCAGGATGGCTCCCACTGTTTTTTATCAAATCTTCCTTCAAACCCAAAAAGGTAAGACTAGCCAGGATTAATTACACCTTATAAGTTCGACAATCTTTCAGCAAGGTTAGTGTTGGTACTTTGTGGGAGGTTCCCCGTGCTTTCACACGGACCTAACTAAAATAAACCTCGTTTTCCCAAAGGCATAACCCCGTTAACACCTTTCTAAACACCTACTTGATCGGCTAATTGTCATGTGTAAAATTCTCCCAGGAGTAACTCCTACTCGCAGTGGGTATCGGGATCCAACTATCTCATAGAAGGTATGCAATCTCATTGCAAATTTCAACACTTGAAATTCCCGATAATGCTTTTACCCCTAGCGATCTATGACCTTGACTAAGTCAACAAACCATAAATCGCAAGTCAAGTTCAACCCGCACATTTCCCGATTGATTAAACCCACCCGTACGACCTTTGACTAAGTCAACAAGGCCGTACGAATATCCTATTTAGCTACCGTACACTATGCAGTCAACAAACGTAGCACGAATACTAAATATTACTTATCTGAAATGACGTAGGGTTACGACAGGGTTTTATAAAAACCTTTTGCTTAATGAACTTGATATCGTTGTAGAAACAAGTGATTTTGAAAAGGAGTGTTTTTTAGGTTTTTACTAGTTTCGCTAAAGAGATCACTCCCGGTGAAGGGAACTCGGCACTTTCCTTATCGAATAAGATGTTGGATATTCTACAAGGAATACCGCTATGTAAATTAAGAACTATAGAAGTAATCAAAAACAAAACCGAGTAAGTTGTAGCATCTGCTAGTTTTGCTAAAGAGGTCACTCCCGGTGAAGGGATCTCGGCTCTTTCCTTATCGAATAAGGTGCAAGATATTCTGCAAAGAATACTGCTATGTAAAGCAAGAACTAGAGCTACCCTTTTTTATATATAAATTTGATTCTACAACATCTTTTATGTTTCTTTTTCTTTCATTAATCTCATTAATGCAATCCCATCATTTAAATGCTTCCTAAGTATCACAGAAGAAATGAAAGCAGTAATATTTATATATCATACATATATATAGTATAAGCATTCGTCTGACGCATATAAAATGATCACATCACAGTATATCAGCAGCAGAAGATAACATATGAAATATTGGATATACTAGGAGTGTTCTCCTCCGAAACACGGAGACACGACGGCGCAGGTCCGTCTTTCCTGAATTTTGGGACAGATGCTATTTGGTGCTATCCTTCCACATATCCGAAGATGCCAAGTTGATTTATGACACCGTGTATCGAAGGTTTAAACGGATGCGTCCGATGTAGCAGATTTCGTCAGATTCCCCCTCGTTGAGGGGTTTTTGATTGTGGGGACGCTCTTCCCTGCAGGCGCAAGCCCCTGCAGTTAATTACGCTACTGTATCGCGGTAACCACTTTCTCCTTCTCCAGATGATCACTTAGTGTAGTGTGTGTTTGTTTTGTATTTTAGTTGCCCGTGGATTGTATACGGAGACTAATTTATGTTATCGCCCGTAGGGCGTGGATTAGTCCAAATCCATATTTTTCTTAGATTTGGGTTTGGGGGTTGGGTTTAAGGATACGTTAGTCTCATTTGAGACTAAGATCAACTTAAACGTTAGTTAAGGATACGTTAGTCTAATTTTAGACTAAGATCAACTTAACGGGATCGTTTAGATCCAACAAGAGAGTATTTGGCCTCTATTGTTTAGTTTAGAGACATTACGGTCGGTTAGTTTAAGGACATTACGGTCCAAGGTTAAGGACATCATAGTCCATGGGCTTAAGGACCCCACAGTCCAAGGTTAAGGACATCATAGTCCATGGGTTTAAAGGACCCCACGGTCTAGTTTAAAGACGTCATAGTCTATAAAGTTTAAGGACATCATAGTCCATGAGTTTATGGACCCCACAGTCCGTGGAATGATTGGTTATCGGGACCCGTCACCTCTCTGAAGATGTTGAAAGATTACAACGACAAATATTAGAGAAGTGAAGAGATGTACCCTTGAACCAAAGTTGATTGGGAAATCTGTAGTCTAATTTAGGGCTAAGATCAATTAACTGGATTATGAGCACATGGGGTCAGTTAAATCTGAATTGAGGACTTATGGCCAACTTAGGCTAAGTCCAATTAGGTTTGAAATATTGGACCTTTGTTTGGACTGTTGAACATTTGTCTGGGTTCAGTTCCATATTATTTAGCAATGATAAACAGGGGTTTAGGGCTCTGACAACATTTTGTCTTTGGCTGAGCACTAACCATTCACTATAGCTCTGAGCTTTACTTTGCATATCATATGATCTGATCAATTTTTTTGAGATTCAGTTGAAGGGGAGACTTGCCTCTTGAAAACTTAGCCAATTTGGGCTAAAATTGGTTTTAAAATAGTGTTAAACACTAGAGGATATTTGGCGATCACGTGTTCCCACGTGATACGCTTAAAATAGTGTTAAACACTAGGGATGAAGCACTTAAAATAGTGTTAAACACTAAAAGTGAGGTGGTCACGCCGGGTCACGTGAGGCGCCTGAGAATGGGGCCAGACTTCCTTTATTTTGTTCTCAGAATATTCAAATAAGTGTTAAACACTTTTGGTCTTCAGGCCATCACGTGTTGGCACGTGATTGGTATCCATGTATTGATTATTAAAGTGTTTATTAGGGGTCACGTAGGGACACGGGAGGGCGCCCAAAATTGATTCTACCCTTGGATTTGTTCCCTTTTGTTTTGAGAGTCACGTGTGAGCACGTGAGGTATTGCCATCATGCTTTTCCTTTCTCATTTTGAGGAGTCTGTTTGAGGGTCACGTGGGGGCACGTGACCAATTCTCATTTTTTCCGATCATTAAAGGAAGGGTCACGGGTTGCCACGTGACCACGTTTACGTGCATGGATAATTTAAGTCATTTGTTTGAGAATTAAATTCTTTGGTAGGGTTAAACCCTAATTCTGTTTTGAGGAATTAAATTCCTATGTATATGGAAGAATTAAATTCTTTTGTAAGGTTAAACCCTAGTTTTCTTTGGGGGGATTGAATTCCAATGAATTTGGAAGAATTAAATTCTCAAATAGGGTTAAACCCTAGTTTCATTTGGAGGAATTAAATTCTTATGAATTTGGGAGAATTAAATTCTCTAAACTCAATTCTCCCTCTATGTTTTGGATCTGCATGGAAAAATCTCCCCGATGAGAATTAAATTCTCAACTTGTGTGGAGATCTGCTTCTGCAGATCTTCAACCAAAGGAAGAACTAGGTTCTTATTCAGAAGAGTTAAACTCTTAAATTGAGAATTAAATTCTCTTTTTGTTTTATGGAGCTTAGATCTCTTTCCCCTTTCTCACCTAGGGTTTCTTTTCTCTGAAAAGATTTTCTTTTCTCTCTTGAGAATTAAATTCTCCTCTCTTTCTTCTCTCTGTTGTTGTTTTTTCCTCCAAAAATCCAAAGATCCTTCTCTTCTCTTCTTGGCTCCTATTTATAGGAGAAACAAAATAATCAATTTTTTTGGTCAATCTTTCATTGAAAAGTTTTGGTTGTTACTGTAACCAACATGATCTTTTAGACCACTCAGTGAATTTTATTCACCATTGGATTTTTAATCCAAAATATATTCTGTTTGTTATTCTTGGTGAATTTCTGGGAAATCTTTCCTTATATAGAATCTTTCTATAAATTGGTGATTTTTAATCACCATTGGATTTTTAATCCAACGGTGCTCCACTTTACAGAGCACAATCTTTTTTTGTTTGGAAAGATTTAGAGAGATATTAAGGTTTTTGATTTCCCTTAATTAGAATTTAATTCTATTAGTTCAAAAGGCTTTAAAAGCCTATCACGCGTTGGCACGTGATCACATTGTTTGATCATTTAAATAGAATTTAATTCTATTAATCAAAGAGCTTAGGAACCCATCACGTTTTGACACGTGACCCCCTTGTTTAACATTTTAACCAGAATTTAATTCTGCTATTTCAAAGAACTAAGGAACCATCACGTGTCAGCACGTGACCTTTGGTCACGTGTAGACACGTGATACCCCATTGGGATCTTTCCTTACTGTTTTATCATGCCTTTTAATTCCTTTTTAGTGGGTTGGAGGGCCCATCACGCGTGGACACGTGATTCCACTGATTGATTGTTTTCAATTATTTATTTTATTCAGTGCCTACAGGCTTTGCCTGTAAATGGTCACGTGTCTGCACGTGATGCCCGGTCACGTGTGGGCATGTGATGCCCGGTCACGTGTGGGCACGTGAAGCCTCATAACTTTTGATCCCGGATGAATTATAAGGCCCATAATATATCAAATCGAAGGCTTATTCGAGATGCTTTCAATACCATCAGAATTTAGCTGTTTCACATTCGGGAGTTTGTCAAAATTCAGCCCGGAAAATACTGGTTCGCATTTTCTTCCTTAGATTACGCGTGCATTGCATATTTGCTCATAACTTTTGATCCCGGATAAATTATGAAGCCCATAATATATCAAATCGAAGGCTTTTTTGAGATGCTTTCGATACTATAAGAATTTAGCTGTTTCACAATCGGGATTTTGTCAAAATACAGCCCGGAAAATTCTGGTTCACATTTTCTTAAACGTATCGCTGCTATTTGATACCTTGGGCTCTTTTGCGCAGAAATTTTTTTGGCGAAAACAAATTCCCCCCACTACTTTGCCCACGTAAGTATATACGTGGGTGAAATAGTGCAGAGTAATTCATAACGTATGACCAGTTTTGGGTTGGTATATAATTTTCAGGATCTTGATCTGAGAAGATAACGAGCGGACACAAGCGTCGTCATTTATCATTGACTCAAATCTCGACTCTTAAGGTATATAGTTCCAAACTTTCAGCTCCATGATCCGCACCCTTCTATTTATTTATGTTTTACTCTGGCATGAAGTAGTTTATATGCTCATGAGTAACTTTTCCATTTCAGTGGCATGTAGTTTTGGCAAGTGTGGCCCATAGATGGTAGATAACAGTTCATCTTAAACTTTTTATAAGGTAGCGATGGCTTAGGAAACAGGGTTAGGATCTGTTGTCTAATACTTTCTAACTTTATGAGCCGTGAGGGTCTCACAAAGGCTTTTCTACCTACGAGTCGTGAGGATCTCGTAGGTGTCTTTTCTCCTTAGGAGTCGTGAGAACTCCTAAGTGCGTTTTCTCCTGAGAATCGTAAGGATCTTATAAGAGAATTTTCTTTATGCGTAGGGACACTAATTTCCCCGCAAGTTGAGACGAATCGAGAGATTCTCGCAAATACACCGATTTTCTTGCGGGTCGGCGCGAATCGAGATGTTCTCGCAAGGACGTTGATTTTCCTGAATCGAGATATTTTCCAAAGACGCTGATCTCCCTGGGGGTTGAGACGAATCGAGGTATTCCTGCAAAGACGCTGATTTCTCTGCGGGTCGACGCGAATCGAGATGCTCTCGTCAAGGACACTGATTTCCCTGAATCGAGGTATTGCCAAGGACACTGATTTCCTCGGAGTTGAGACGAATCGAGGTATTCCTGCAAAGAAGCCGATTTCTCTGCGGGTCGACGCGAATCGAGATGCTCTCGTCAAGGACACTGATTTCCCTGAATCGAGGTATTGCCAAGGACACTAATTTTCTCGGAGTTGAGACGAATCCAGGTATTCCTGCAAAGAAGCTGATTTCTCTGCGGGTCGACGCGAATCGAGATGCTCTCGTCAAGGACACTGATTTCCCTGAATCGAGATATTGCCAAGGACACTGATTTCCTCGGAGTTGAGACGAATCGAGGTATTCCTGCAAAGACGCTGATTTCTCTGCGGGTCGACGCAAATCGAGATGCTCTCATCAAGGACACTGATTTCCCTGAATCGAGGTATTGCCAAGGACACTAATTTTCTCGGAGTTGAGACGAATCGAGGTATTCCTGCAAAGAAGCTGATTTCTCTGCGGGTCGACGCGAATCGAGATGCTCTCGTCAAGGACACTGATTTCCCTGAATCGAGATATTGCCAAGGACACTGATTTCCTCGGAGTTGAGACGAATCGAGGTATTCCTGCAAAGACGCTGATTTCTTTGCGGGTCGACGCGAATCGAGATGCTCTCGTCAAGAACACTGATTTCCCTGAATCGAGGTATTACCAAGGACACTGATTTTCTCGAAGTTGAGAAGAATCGAGGTATTCCTGCAAAGACGCTGATTTCTCTGCGGGTCGACGCGAATCGAGATGCTCTCGTCAAGGACACTGATTTCCCTGAATCGAGGTATTGCCAAGGACACCGATTTCCTCGATGTTGAGACGAATCGAGGTATTCCTGCAAAGACGCCGATTTCTCCACGGGTCGACACGAATTGAGATGCTCTCGTCAAGGACACTGATTTCCCTGAATCGAGGTATTGCCAAGGACATTGATTTCCTCGGAATTGAGACGAATCGAGGTATTCCTGCAAAGACGTTGATTTCTCTGCGGGTCGACGCGAATTGAGATGCTCTCGTCAGGGACAATGATTTCCCTGAATCGAGATATTTGCCAAGGACACTGATTTCCCTGGAGTTGGTTGAATTGTTTCCGAGATGGAGCGTTGATCCGGCGGAGAGGTCATTGGTTGACTCTAGGTTGCCTGTAGAATGTAGAGTCTTAGAACTAGGGACTTTACCGTGGCTCCGTTTATTGATGTTGCGTCTGCATCCGACTGGAGGGAGGAAGAACGCTGGTGTCAATCTCTAAGTTGTCGATGTTGACGTCGAGACCTGAAGCTAGGAATCATCCTTCGCTTCGTTTGTTGATATTATGTCTGCAATATTGCGACGAATGTCGAGATCATCTCTAAGATCTCTATGAATCGTCGTGACTTGGCTTCGCTTCGACGAAGCCTGGTGGAACGATATGGTTCCCTTATTTGTTTGTGCCCCTGGATTGTATACAGGGATCGATGTGATCTCACGTTTAGGGCAAAAGCTTCATTCTTTTATTTTTTATTTCCGCGATGCTCTATCATTTCAGCTTTTATATCGCGAAAATCGCGATTGCCCAATCATTTCGGCTATTTTTTTTCTTTTTACTCGCTATTTTTTATTGCGAGTTGCTCAACCATTTCGGCTATTTCATATGCATATATTTTACTTGCTGATTTTGTTGCAAGTTGCCCCATCATTTCGGCTATTTCATATGCATTTGTGGCTCACTGGTTTTTCGCTGCAAGTTTGGGATTTGATATCGATTTAGGCATCAGCATCGCTACAACTAAGATATTTCCAGGAGTGAATCATCATTTTCTTTTGTCAATTCGAACAAAGGTGGCTTAGCAAACAGGGTTAGGATCCTGTTGACTAAGGCTTTTTGATTTTACGAGCCGTAAGGGTCTCATAAAGGTATTTCTCCCTACGAGTCGTGAGGATCTCGTAAGTGCGTCTTCTCCTTAAGAATCGTGAGGAGTCTTAAGTGTATGGTCTCTTGTAAGTCGTAAGGATCTTACATGAGTGTTTTCTCCTTATAAGTCGAGAAGACTTACAAGGGCCGTTCACCGTATGAGCATATCCCCAGTCGCTGGTAGGACTTTGTTAGGGAAATGTTTATTCGTGCCCATAGATTGTATACAAGGTTCAGCATTGAACCACTTGTAGGTCAGCATTGGAGATTGTGATGGCTTAAGAACAGGTTCAGATCCCTGTAGCTTAAGGCTTTTGAATCCTATGAGCCGTGAGGGTCTCAAAGGGGAATTCTCCTTACGAGCCGTAAGGATCTCGTAAGTGTGTTTTCTCCTTAGGAATCGTGAGGAATCCTAAGTGTGTTGCTCCCTTGTGAGTCGTGAGGATCTCACGCAGGTATTTTCTCCTTACAAGGTCGAGAGGACCTTGCAAGTGTCTTTTAACGAGATTGCGCCCTTTCAGGTTTTCACAAACTCGCCGGTAGTCCTGCTGTTTTTACTCATGGGGCCCTTTTCGGGTTTTCATCCGTGCCCATCTCGCTTATGGACGTACCATTTTTTTTTACGAGTCTGCGCCTTTTCGGAATTTCATAAATATCGCCGGTAGTCCTGCTGTTTTTACTCACAGCGCTCTTTCGGGTTTTCATCCGTGCCCATTTTGCTTGTGGACATACCATTTTTTTGTCAGCCTTGGGATGCTGCAGTCCGTAGTAGTTTATAGACGTCTCAGTCAGTTACAAGTTTTAGGACATTGCGGTCCATCGTTAGTTTAGGGACGTTTCGGTCCGTTGGTTACCCTGTGTGCACGTGCATTTGTTACGTGACGGGATACATGACGCTGATGTGGAATATAGCCATTTAGGGAGTGATTTGATATGGTTGGAGTGTTTCGTGACCCATCCCTATCATGACTTCTCCAACTTGACGCCGACGCCTGGCCCCTTCGAATAGGGCCATTTGGCGTTCTCGATCAGCTTTCCTCTTCTGACGGGATTCGTTCAATAGCTTGTCAATCATCTCGTCTAACGGTTCTAAGGATTTTGGCATTGATCCTGCCCCCAGCTCCTCTACATTATCATCTGATATCGAGTGAGCTTCTTTGTTATTTAGCGACGAATGAGAGATCATGTGGCTACTTGCCATATAATCTTCTGGTTCCAGTGACGAGTTGTCTCCCTCATCATCATCGCTATCTCGCCCTCCACGATATGGTTGAGAAATTCTTGGAGTGTGACCGGGGTTCACACCTTCTCATTATATTCCTCCAGCGCGTCGATATGCTTTTGCAGATCCGTGCGCTTGTCATCAAACTGCGCGGGCTTTTTGGTCTTCTTCTTTTTCTTCGAAGACTTTGACGATTGGGCATGAATGTTTTGTCCACCATCACTATTAACTCCCAATGTTGGGCGTGGTTTCAGCATCCCCTCGATAATCTCCGGTTCTTGCGGACTTTTCCACCTGATCGTCGGAAATATTTGAAGATCTTTCAGCATTTTTTTAGTTTTTACCGAAAGAACAACTTCCCATGAAGCTTCTTCTATGAATGAGCACGATGCCCCCGGCATGTCCATCTTTTTCGGAGCATGTAGTTGTGGCGGGTTCACCTTCCAATTTTCAGACAACGCGAATTTGTCTTGCTGGTATTAGTCTTCAACCCAATTTTTGAAGACGTAGCAATCTTCGAGTGGATGGCCTAATACTCGATGGTAAGGGCAGTAATTAGGATCATTGACGTTGTTCGGTTGCGGTTGGTGTCTCGACTCCGATAGAGTGATGAGCCCGTTGCGCACTGCTAGTTCGAACCGTCTCCTTGTTTTATCTAGGGAAAACGAGTAAGGACGTCTCAACTTCTCATCAAGAGATTGTCGCTTGTTGCTTTGGCGAACAACCGGTCTCGGGCCACTCGGCTATTGATGAGCGTTGGAGACGAAGGTTGCTTTCGCTTTCCCCTTCTCATTCCGAGGATCCGTCTCTGAGGAGGATGGTCTATGGCCCATCTGGTCTATTTGGGCCAGCTTGTCGATCAAGGCCTGGAAGGTGGTCGGCTTGAAAAACATCATAAATTGGGATATGGTCGCCTGCGGATCGAGGGTTCCCACAAACATGCCTACTGCAGGAGCCTCTTCGATGCGCTGTTAGCACTTCGACCATAGATTCCGTCACCATATTGCATACTGCACCCATGTTTCGCCTGGTTTCACTCTGGCATTGATCAACGCCGTGATTGGGGTGCGTTCGCTGGAGCGTGCGAACCTTTGTGTGAACAGTAACTCCATTTCTGCAAAAGTTTTGACGGAGTCGTTCGGGAGCTCAGAGTACCACTCGAATGCTGTCCCCGACAAACTGCCAACAAACTGGCGAAGCAATAGTTTGTCATCCCCTCCAGTGTTGCCGCACAGAGCCCTAAATTGAGCAACGTGCTGGTGTGGATTTCCCGTCCCTTTATATACGTGGAATTTGGGGATCGTGTATCCCGGCAGGTACTTTATCTGGTCGTACCAACCCGGATAGGGTCGTCTAGTCTTAACAATTTTCCCAGCCGCTTCATTCACCTGATGGACTCATATCTGCTGAGCGATGTAATCATCCAAGGCAGCTTTTGAGATGGTCTCCTCTTTGGCTGCTGAACAAGCCGGAAGAGGGTTTGACGTCTCCGCTCAGTCGTCTTCGAGGATAATCGGAGGATCTTCAGCTGGAGGATCCGACTGTAACATCATCCCGACCATGTCTTGGAATAAGAAAGCCTTTCGTTCTATGTTGGAAGCTTGTTCCGCTGCCTCTTTGTCCTTCTTTTCGAGGATTCTGCGAAGGAACACGACATCAGTTTCTTGTTCTTGACGTTGCTCTGATGATGTTTCCGAGCTTTCTTTTGGCCCTGTGAGTATGCCCATCTGCGTCAACATTTCCTGAAGCTTCTGTTGTTGCTCCTGGGCCTTTGTTACAGATCTGGTGAGTGGTCGATGGCCCGTAGAGATATGGCTAACCTCTTTCTCGGATGCCATATAGACAGTGTGCACCACCATACCCCCAGACTTGGGGCGTTTAGATTCAGTGTTCTTGCGATTCGTCGCAGACACCGGGATTTTCTCCAGTTTTCTCCTCTTGTGAGCGGTCGAGGTTGAAGGGGCCGTTGCAGCGGGAACCCAAGTAGCTATCGCTTTCTGTGGTTTGACAGAGTGGTCCTCTTCTCGCCGAACTTTCATCTTTTTCTGTCGGTGGGGGTAGTCTTGATCAATCACGGAGTCTTGGACCTGTCGCCAGACCTTGTAAATTTTAGAGGACAGCCGCTGAGGGGGCTGCTCTAGCTTCACCTTTGTAGCATTCTCCATGGGTGGAGGAGATCTCTTCAACACGGCAGTTGGAAAGTTTTTGCGCACCCTCCTTTGCGGTTCAAAGTTGTTCCCAGTTGGAACGGCAACATCGATTTCCACCGTTGGAGCCGGCGGAGTCAGTCCAGAAGGAGAATTGGCCCCAGCTTTCCTCACTCGGCGCCAGTGGCGACGTCGAGCATGTTGTGCGGCCGGGATCACCTCCGCTATTGGATCAACTTTTCCATGCCCCCTGTTCTGATGAGACCCTGTTGTTGGCGCCAGCCTGTCAAAGACAGATGTCCGCTGAGAGGGAATGGTCAACCTGTCAAAAGCCGACCTTCAAGTAGGGAGAGTAGCTTGGACGACCTCAACTGTAACTGGAGTTGGAGTGTCCTTCTCTAGTATTGCGAGCCTCTTTATGGGCCCACTTGAGCTTTGACCTATCCTGTTAAGAACTGAAGCACTGGACTTGGGCGACCCGTTGAGAGGGGCCGCGGTGGTGGTAAGCCGATCAAAGACCGACTTCTTTGGAGCCTCCTGCGTTGAAAATGGGGCGTTGAAGCTCATGGGTGGGAGCATGGTCCCAAAGAACAGCCCAGTGGTGGCTTGCGTCACCTGTTCCACTGGCATCATGAAAACGGAGGCCGCCTGAGGCCCGTAAGTCACTCCTCCGGCGAGGACGGAGTAGGAGTTGTTGCAGTTGTTGCAGTTTGTGCAATTGGAAGCCATTGATCTTCTATTTTCTGCACGGAGCAAGACACCAAATCTTAGTACCTCGAATCCAGGGGCAACCATAACAAACCACACTTTGTTCCAGAAACACAACACACGAAGTGTGGAGTGGAAAGAGGAAAAGGTCCCACCGGGCGTGCCAGAATCTGTTCTCCTCCGAAACACAGAGATGCGACCGCGCAGGTCTGTCTTGCCTAAATTTCGGGGCAGATGCTATTTGGTGCTATCCGTCCACCTCTCCGAAGATACCAAGTTGATTTATGACACCGTGTATCGAAGGTTTAAACGGATGCGGCCGATGTAGCAGACATCGTCAGATTCCCCCTCGTTGAGGGGTTTTTGATTGTGGGGACGCTCTTCCCTGCAGGCGCAAGCCCCTGCAGTTAATTACGCTACCGCATCACGGTAACCACTTTCTCCTTCTCCAGATGGTCACTTCATGTCGTGTGTGTTTGTTTTGTTTTTTGGTTACCCTTGGATTGTATACGGAAACTAATTTATGTTGTCGCCCGCAGAGCGTGGATTAGTCCAAATCCGTATTTTTCTTAGATTTGGGTTTGGGGGTTGGGTTTAAGGATACGTTAGTCTTATTTGAGACTAAGATCAACTTAAACGTTAGTTAAGGATACGTTAGTCTAATTTTAGACTAAGATCAACTTAACGGGATCGTTTAGATCCAACAAGAGAGTATTTGGCCTCTGTTGTTTAGTTTAGAGATATTGCGGTCGGTTAGTTTAAGGACATTACGGTCCAAGGTTAAGGACATTACGGTCCAAGGTTAAGGACATCATAGTCCATAGGCTTAAGGACCTCACAGTCCAAGGTTAAGGACATCATAGTCGATGGGTTTAAAGACCCCATAGTCCAAGATTAAGGACATCATAGTCCATGGGTTTAAAGGACCCCACAGTCCAGTTTAAAGACGTCATAGTCTATAAAGTTTAAGGACATCATAGAACATGAGTTTAAGGACCCCACAGTCTGTGGAATGATTGGTTATCGGGACCCATCACCTCTCTGAAGACGTTGAAGGATTACAACGACAAATATCAGAGGAGTGAAGAGATGTACCCTTAAACCAAAGTTGATTGGGAAATCTGTAGTCCAATTTGGGACTAAGATCAATTAACTGGATTATGAGCACATGGGCTCAGTTAAATCTAAATTGAGAACTTATGGCCAACTTGGGCTAAGTCCAATTAGGTTTGAAATGTTGGACCTTTGTTTGGACTGTTGAACATTTGTCTGGGTTCAGTCCCATATTATTTAGCAATGCTAAACAGGGGTTTGGGGCTCTGACAACATTTTGTCTTTGGCTGAGCTCTAACCATTCACTATAGCTCTGGGCTTTACTTTGCATATTATATGAACTGATCAATTTTTTTGAGATTCTGTTGAAGGGGAGACTTGCCCCTGGAAAACTTGGCCAATTTGGGTTAAGATTGGTTTTAAAATAGTGATAAACAATAGAGGATATTTGGCGATCACGTGTTCCCACATGATGCGCTTAAAATAGTGTTAAACACTAGGGATGAAGTACTTAAAATAGTGTTAAACACTAAAAGTGAGGTGGTCACGGGGGGTCACGTGAGGTGCCTGAGAATGGGGCTAAACTTCCTTTATTTTGTTATCAGAATATTCAAATAAGTGTAAAACACTTTTGGTCTTCAGGCCATCACATGTTGGCACGTGATGGGTATCCATGTATTGATTATTAAAGTGTTTATTAAGGGTCACGTGGGGACATGTGAGGGCGCCCAAAATTGATTCTGCCCTTGGATTTGTTCCCTTTTGTTTTGAGAGCCACGTGTGAGCACGTGAGGCATTGCCTTTATGGTTTTTCTTTCTCAATTTGAGGAGTCTGTTTGAGGGTCACGTGGGGGCACGTGACCAATTCTCATTTTTTCTGATCATTAAAGGAAGGGTCACGTGTTGCCACGTGACCACGTTTACGTGCATGGATAATTTAAGTCCTTTGTTTGAGAATTAAATTCTTTGGTAGGGTTAAACCTTAATTATGTTTTGAGGAATTAAATTTCTATGTATATGGAAGAATTAAATTCTTTTGTAGGGATAAACCCTAGTTTTGTTTGGGGAATTGAATTCCTATGAATTTGGGAGAATAAATTCTCAAATAGGGTTAAACCCTGGTTTCATTTGGAGGAATAAAATTCCTATGAATTTGGGAGAATTAAATTCTCTAAACTCAATTCTCCCTCTATGTTTTGGATCTGCATGGTAGAATCTCTCCGGTGAGAAATAAATTCTCAACTTGTAGGGAGATCTGCTTCTGCAGATGTTCAACCAAAGGAAGAACTAAGTTCTTATTCAGAAGAGTTAAACTCTTAAATTGATAATTAAATTCGCTTTTCCCTTTCTTACCTAGGGTTTCTTTTCTCTGAAAAGATCTTCTTTTCTCTCTTGAGAATTAAATTCTTCTGTAAAAACCGAGTTCAGTTATACCAATTTCTGTTGCCGTATTTGTTTGTTTGTGGTGTTTTATTGATTTATCATGTTTGGATGCGAATGATAATTACACTTTTACATTACATTTGACCCGACCCGCTTGCTTGAACTGGCTAATTCATATTCCTAAACTACCCTGTCCTGTTAATTAGACACGTGCATCTCATATATTCTGCATATTAACATTCACCTAGCATCGTGTATTTTTACATATAACAATTTAAGTCACGTAAAATAATTTATAAATACATAACATGGCCTGCATGATACCTCTAACCCTGTGGTAGCATCCGTGCATCTTTTTTTCGTCCCGTTCAGTGAAACGGACGTGTTTGGATGGCTACGCGCACGTACGTGCGTCCGTTCTTTGGGTACGCTATTTTATTGCCTAATCTTTCATTTTAAATTTTGGAGCTTACAAATAATTTTCGTATTTTAAATTTAAAATTTTGGACCCGACCCGGGCACATTTTGAAATACTTTTGTATCTCGCCAAAAATCATTTATTATTAATCGAATATATATTTTTATAGTTTCTGTTGGTTACCTAAAACTAATGAAAATCTTTAAAATTTTTCCCTTAAAATATTTTCCTAAAACAATCCCCTGCCGGCCCCACTAACCCTCTCTCTTCTCTCTTTCTCTCTCCCCGCTACCATACAAATTTATATCTCCTCCCCCTCTCTCTCTCCTCTCGATCTCCCTCATTCTCTCTATCTCTCTCTCTCTTCTCGCATTCTCTCTCTTCCTATCTTTCTCTCTCTCCACTACCTATCTCTCTCTTCCCCTATATATATTTTAATTAATCCTAATAAAAACAAAATCTCTCTCTCTCTCTCTCTTATCACTCCCTATCTTCCTTGTCCCGAGCCCTAGAACCCATCATGCACCTACCTCGCCGTGCTCAGCTCGCCATTGGCACCTCACCATCACCGCACCTTATCCTCATCTTGTCTTCGAACCCAACCTCATCTCCATCTCCATCAATCACCTCCTCACAAACCCAGACCTTCGCCCCGACCAAGAACCCAACTCGCCTTCATCTCCTTCATTCCCCATTGCCTTCATCGCCTCCCATCCAACCGCCGACCTCTCGTCGTCACCATCCCTATCTCCTCGCACCGGCCATCATCTGAGAGTCCCCACCTTACTATCCTCATCAACTTCATCTCGCCACCATCGGAAACTCATCACTGCACACTCTTCCTCATCTCATTTTCGCCGTCGCCGTCACTACCTTCTCCCTCGTCTCCACGCCCTCGTCTTCATCACCTCCACCTCCTCCACTCTTCTCCACTTCCCTTTATCACCCGCCGACGCCTGCAACCCCGAGCACCAAGACCCACGACGGCAGAAAACCCCACATCACGTTACCCTTGCCGGAGAACCCATAACCCAGCACTCAACCTCCGACCCAACCACCGAGCAACGTGTCATCGTTGCCATCACCTCATTGTCGTCGCTGCAGTTTTGTCACAGGAGTTTCAGCCGCAGCTGCAGTCGCCGTGCCGATCGTCTAGCTGCCGTGTCGCCGTGACTGCATCCATCGTCGTCGTGACCGTCGTCTCGAGCAAGTATTTAACCGGGCCCAAGTTCTAAACGTGATCGTGCATCAAGTCGTGTTGTGCTTCGTGTCTGCATTATCGTTCCGTTCGTGTGTTCGTATCCGAGATCGCCGGAGCCATGACCGTCACTGCCATTCCAAATGATTCAGTGGACGTCCCCTACCTGCGTGGTTACATTCGTGCATTGCCTGGTCCTGTTCCATACGCGCGAGCATGCATCGAGACTTTTACCGACTTTGGACATTATCGTGCGTATCCGTATCGCGATCCATCGAGGCAAGTGAAACTTGCTACATGCTATCCATAATATTTTTATACTTATTTGGTTACATGTGAAACCTATAGATTTATCTAATGTCTCATGTTACATTTTAACATTCGATGTTCCATTATATCATTTTAGATTCAGAAATTGAGACAGATCCCTGCTGCATTTTTACTTTACTATACATAGAACCCACCTCCGTATTTAAATCACATAATAATTATTTACACAGCCTATAGTATCCTTTAAAATTGTTTATAACCGTTCAAACACCCGTTTGCATCCATCTCGTTTAATATACATATTATTGCATCCATAGATCACCTGAATGTATAACATTGAAATATTAACATTCCACATTTGATATATTGTAGTTTAATTAGTATTAGAACTTTAACTTTAACCCAAATCATAACTGTGCATCTATATACCTAAATCTGTACCTGATTGCATTTCACATTACAATGTTCCAGTTTATTGTTCTTTTAGTACCCATGCTTGTTTTGTATACCCATGCTTATGTTAGTTTGATTATGAGCACCCACATGACATCTTGTGCACCCTGACATGACTTGTTACACCTACTACTTGACATGACATGGTACCGTGCACCTCTCGACATGACATGATACCTATATACTACTTGGCTTGACCTGATGTACTATGGCTTTACCTGTTACCTGATCTTATGTCTAATGCCAACAAACCTGACCTGTTGTTCTTACGGACAGTTCCTATTGTCTATCCAGACAAACCTATACCTGCCTGATCCTGTGTTGGCATTAGCTCTAGATTATTTAATACTTGACTTGAACACATATAACTTGGGGGTATGGGGAAATCAATGATGAAACCTGACTTGTAACTCGACAGTTCTCTACCTTTTTCTGATCAGTCTTATGGGCTAGGCTAGCCCCGGGATGATGCTGCTGACATCACTCGTCATTACCTACCCCCCTTTACTGCCTTGCGGCACGTCTCGGATTCAGCCCGAGAGTCATAGACCGTGATCCCGGGCACGCACGGGATACTATTGAGTTAAATCGATGATTCATCAAATTGATTTCAATGACCTGAGAGTAGTTAACCCAATAGACCAGTTTAGATCACTCACTACACATTACCCCACTATCCTCACTTATATTACTGTTATATCTGTTTTTACTGTTCATGCACATACCTGCATGTTTTGCTACCCTGTTTATGTTATTGCTTGATGTTATGACGCACTGACCTCTAGGTTTTGCATGGCCCAGATCCTCTACCTTTGTTGCAGACTGATCAGGAGTACTGCCGCTGTCAGACCGAGCGGTGAGGACTCTGTTGGCATCCAGATTTACTATTCCAGGTGTTTTATTTATTGGATCTTTTGCTTCCGCATATTATATTATTTCTTGACTCATTTACTCTGGCTGATGGACATGTACTAGATAGTTTAGTTTACTTTCCTGAACTTGATATCTCTACAGCCGTAATATGACTGTGGAGGGATTTTTCTTATCCACAGGTAGCATGGTTGGCTATGTCACATGCCTATCTTAGCGTACTCTAGGAAGTGGGGCGTGACATGGCTTCTTTGGTATCAGAGCGCTATAGGATATAGGTTAATCGAGTTTGATTCTTTTTGTTGTTGGGTATTGGACCCAATGCACGAATTAGAATACTCGTAACTAGGAGCATGTCCTGCCACATTGTTATCACGATTCTTGAATCATATCTTTCTCTTATCCTTTGCCTTGACGATATGCAAACCACTTTGCATCTCGACTCAAAACTTTTTGGTCCCCTATTGCTTCTCCCTGTTTCTTGATTCTGATACTAGGATTTGGGCGACTTGAGTGGAGTTATGTGATTGTAACTATGAACTGCAGCATGGTTACAATGCGGTACTCTATTTAAGTAACTTGGAGTCCTGGTCTTGATTCACTTGCTTATTCCATGATCGTTATATTATCTTGCTTCTCTCGGTTTCATTGCATACCAGTTATTGTTTTATCGCCAGCTTGAATCTTGTTTACCGTGCTTAATCCTCTTCAGTATCTTGACTTCGGATGAAGTCATCTCAGTATCTTACTTGTTCATGTTTTCCCCGCATAGAATTATTCAATTCTGGTGCATCCCTTTGTTTGTTATTGTCTTGGGAATGGATTTTCGCGGCACTTTCCACGCTCATATTGATTGTAAGGAAAAGAAAGTGATTCTCCAGATTCCCGGACATCCGGAGCTTGTTTTGCCGGAGGAAGCATTTCTGTCGAGCCAGTCGAGTTTAGGGCTAGGCCGACAAACAGTATTCTTTCGTCGATGGAAGTTGATAAGAAAGAAGCGCCGGCTATAGTTCGAGAATTCATGGACGTGATCGAAGACATCTCGGGTTTATCGCCAAAATGAGATGTGGAGTTTGCGATTAATCTTGTTCCTGGTGCAGCGCCAATCTCAAAGGCGTATTATCCAATGGCACCAGTGGAGTTGGAAGAAGTCAAAAAGCAGGTTGCTGAATTACTTGAGAAGGGTTGGATTCGCAGCAGTAACTCACCTTGGGGTGCTCCAGTTCTTCTAGTAAAGAAGATGATGTCACAAGGAGGATATGCATCGATTATCGAGAATTAAACCGGGTGACTATTAAGAACAAGTACCCGATCCCTCGCATTGGCGAATTATTTGAGCAGCTTAGTGGCGTGAGGGTATTCTCGAAACTGGATTTGCGATCCAGATATCATCAGGTCCGAGTTAAAACAGAAGATATTTGCAAGACGGCGTTCAGAACTCGGTATGGACATTACGAGTATTTAGTGATTCCCTTCGGAGTAACGAATGCACCGGCGATATTCATGGACTTGATGAACCGAATCTTTTCATCATTCTTGGACCAGTTTATAGTGGTGTTCATTGATGATATTATGGTCTACTCGGAGAGTATTAAAGAGCATGCAGAACACTTGAAGATCGCACCGCAGACGTTGAGACAAGAAAAATTATATGCAAAGATGAGCAAGTGCGAGTTTTGGCTGGAAGAAAAGTTTTTGGGACATGTCGTGTCTGGAGATGGAATCGCCGTTGATCCCGAAAAGATTACAGCAGTTCGAGATTGGCCAATTCCGAAGAACGTTGCAGAAATCAGAAGCTTTCTTGGACTTGTCGGGTATTACGGGAGGTTCGTGGAGAACTTTGCTCATCTGGCGGAGCCTTTGACCAAGCTTACGCGCAAAGAAGTACCATTTGTGTGGACGGATAAGTGTGCGTCAGCTTTTGAGGCGTTGAAACAGAGATTGATAACCGCCCCTATTCTGACCGTGCCAGACAATTCCGGAGAATTGGTGATTCACAGCGACGCATCTGGGAAAGGATTGGGATGTGTTTTGATGCAGCACGGAAAGGTTATTGCATACGCATCGAGACAGTTGAAGACCCGTGAGAAGAATTACCCAACTCATGACTTGGAGCTAGCAGCTGTGATTTTCGCTTTGAAGATTTGGAGACATTACCTATTAGGCGAAAGGGTCGAGGTTTTCTCCGATCATAAAAGCTTGAAGTATGTGTTCACGCAGAAGGAGCTTAATATGAGGCAGTGTAGATAGTTGGAGCTGATGGATGACTACGATCTTGATCTTAAGTACCATCCGGGGAAAGTTAATGTTGTGCCGGATGCGCTTAGTCGGTTGTCAGCAATTCAGATGTTGACTGCACAGAAGGAACTCATTGAAGATTTTCGGAGATTCGATTTGGAGGTTGTGCTACCACATTCTTCGAGACAGTTGATGTAGCTGCAAGTACATTCGTCGTTGATCGAGAATTTTAAAGCAGCACAATTGCAGGACCCAAAATTGCAGAAGTTTCGAGAACAGGTTGAAGCTGGACTTTGAACGGACTTATTGGTTCATGAAGATGGTTCGTTGCGATATGGTAGTCGTTTGTGTGTGCCAAAGGGAGACATCCACAAAGAAATTATGAAGGAGGCGCACAGCTCAGCATATTCCGTACATTCAGGAGGCACGAGGATGTACCGAGATATACGACAGCATTTCTGGTAGGAAGGCATGAAACGGGAGATTGCCCGCTTTGTAGCAAAGTGCTTGGTGAGTCAGCAAGTGAAGGCTGAACATCAACGGGTTGCTGGTTTATTGCAACCACTTCCGATTCCTCAATGGAAGTGGGAACATATAACCATGGATTTCGTGACGTCTCTACCGAGGAGTCCGAAAGGCAACAATGCAGTTTGGGTGATTGTTGATCAATTGACCAAGGCGGCTCATTTCATACCGTTTCAAGTTGGTCAATCAACAGAAGCATTGGCAGAATGGTATATGCAGGAGATTGTAATATTGCATGGAGTGCCGGTGAGCATCGTGTCTGACTGTGACACCGTTTTTTATCACACTTTTGGAGGAGCTTACAGGAAAGTTGGGGACGCGATTGGAGTTTAGCACAGCCTATCATCCTCAGACAGATGGCCATTCGGAGAGAACGATCCAAACTCTTGAAGACATGTTGAGAGCTTGCATGTTAGACTCCAAGGGTTCATGGGAGGATCATGTACACTTAGTGGAGTTTCTTACAATAACAGTTTCCAGGCGACTATTCAGATGGCTCCATTCGAAGCTTTATATGGTCGCAAGTGTCGTTCACCTGTTTGCTGGGACGATGTCAGTGAACGAAGATTGTTGGGACCAGATTTGGTTGTGCAAACAGTTGAGAAGGTTAACACTATCCGGAATCATATGAAAGCAGCACAAGGTCGACAAAAGAGTTGGGCAGATACGTCGAGAAGACCTCTAGAGTTCGCAGTGGGTGATTTGGTATTCTTGAAGATATCACCGACTAGAGGGGTGATTCGTTTCGGAAGTAGAGAAAAACTCAGTCCTCGATTCGTCGGACCTTTTGAGATTTTGGAGCGTGTTGGTGAGGTAGCGTATCGATTGGCGTTGCCGCAATCCTTGGTGAATGTTCATGACGTGTTTCACGTATCTCAACTCCGTAAGTATGTTCGAGATGAAACACATGTGTTGGATCATTCGGAGCTGACTGTATGAGAAGACTTAATTTTTGAGGAGCGACCGATGTCGATTATGGATCGAAGAGAAAAGGTTCTTAAGAACAAAGTTATCCCTCTTGTACTTGTTTCTTGGGATAATCGCTCACACGGAGAGTCAACTTGGGAACGAGAAGATGAAGTCCGACAGAAGTTTCCCCATCTATTCTTGTAGTTTTTTGTTTGTTTATCCTTTCTTGTTCTTGGAATTTCAAGGACGAAATTCTTTTTGTAGTTGGGTATAATGTAACAACCGAGTTCAGTTATACCAATTTCTGTTGCCGTATTTGTTTGTTTGTAGTGTTTTATTGATTTATCATGTTTGGATGCGAATGGTAGTTACACTTTTACATTACATTTGACCCGACCCGCTTGCTTGAACTGGCTAATTCATATTCCTAAACTACCATGTCCTGTTAATTAGACACGTGCATCTCATATATTCTCCATATTAACATTCACCTAGCATCGTATATTTTTACATATAACAATTTAAGTCACGTAAAATAATTTATAAATACATAACATGGCCTGCATGATACCCCTAACCCTGTGGTAGCATCCGTGCATCTTGTTTTCGTCCCGTTCGGTGAAACGGACGTGTTTGGATGGCTACACGCACGTACGTGCGTCCGTTCTTGGGGGTACGCTTTTTCGTTGCCTAATCTTTAATTTTAAATTTTGGAGCTTACAAATAATTTTCGTATTTTAAATCTAAAATTTTGGACCCGACCCGGGCGCATTTTGAAATACTTTTGTATCTCGCCAAAAATCATTTATCTAAAATATTTTATTATTAATCGAATATATATTTTTATAGTTTCTGTTGGTTACCTAAAACTAATGAAAATCTTTTAAATTTTTCCCTTAAAATATTTTCCTAAAACAATTTCCTGCCGGCCTCACTAACCCTCTCTCTTCTCTCTTTCTCTCTCCCCGCTACCATATAAATTTATATCTCCTCCCCCTCTCTCTTCTCTCGATCTCTCTCATTCTCTCTATCTCTCTCGCATTCTCTCTCCTCTCGCATTCTCTCTCATCCTATCTTTCTCTCTCTCTACTGCCTATCTCTCTCTTCCACTATATATAATTTTATTAATCCTAATAAAAACAAAATCTCTCTCTCTCTCTCTCTCTTATCTCTCCCTATCTTCCTCGTCCAGAGCCCTAAAACCCATCATGCACCTACCTTGCCGTGCTCAGCTCGCCATCGGCACCTCGCCATCACCGCACCCTATCCTCATCTTGTCTTCGAACCCAACCTCATCTCCATCTCCATCAATTACCTCCTCACAAACCTAGACCTTCGCCCCGACCAAGAACCCATCTCGCCTTCATTTCCTTCCTTCCCCATCGCCTTCATCGCCTCCCATCCAACCGCCGACCTCTCGTCGTCACCATCCCTATCTCCTCGCACCGGCCATCATCTGAGAGTCCCCACCTCACCATCCTCGTCAACTTCATCTCGCCACCATCGGAAACTCATCACTGCACACTCTTCCTCATCTCATTTTCGCCGTCGCCGTCACTACCTTCTCCCTCGTCTCTACGCCCTCGTTTTCATCACCTCCACCTCCTCCACTCTTCTCCACTTCCCTTTATCACCCGCCGACGCCTGCAACCCCAAGCACCAAGACCCACGACGGCAGAAAACCCCACATCACGTTATCCTTGCCGGAGAACCCATAACCCAGCACTCAACCTCCGACCCAACCACCGAGCAACGTGTCATCGTTGCCATCACCTCATTATCGTCGCTGTAGTTTTGTCACAGGAGTTTCAGCCGCAGCTGCAGTCGCCGTGCCGATAGTCTAGCTGCCGTGTCGCCGTGACTGCATCCATCGTCGTCATGAGCGTCGTCTCGAGCAAGTATTTAACCGGGCCTAAGTTCTAGACGTGATCGTGCATCTAGTCGTGTTGTGCTTCATGTCTGCATTATCGTTTCGTTCGTGTATTCCTATCCGAGATTGCCGGAGCATTGACCGTCGCTGCCATTCCAGACGATTCAGTGGATGTCCCCTACCTGCGTGGTTACATTCGTGCATTGCCTGGTCCTGTTCCGTATGCGCGAGCGTGCATCGAGACTTTTACCGACTTTGGACATTCTCATGCGTATCCGTATCGCGATCTATCGAGGCAAGTGAAACTTGCTACATGCTATTCATAATATTTTTATACTTATTAGGTTACATGTGAAACCTATAGATTTATCTAATGTCTCATGTTACATTTTAACATTCGATGTTCCATTATATCATTTTAGATTCAGAAATTGAGACAGATCCCTGCTGCATTTTTACTTTACTATACATAGAACCCACTTCTGTATTTAAATCACATAATAATTATTTACACAGCCTATAGTACCCTTTAAAATTGTTTATAACCGTTCAAACACCCGTTTGCATCCATCTCGTTTAATATACATATTATTGCATCCATAGATCACCTGAATGTATAACATTGAAATATTAACATTCCACATTTGATATATTGTAGTTTAATTAGTATTAGAACTTTATTTAAACCCAAATCATAACTGTGCATCTAATACCTAAATCTGTACCTGATTGCATTTCACATTACAATGTTCCAGTTTATTGTTCTTTTAGTACCCATGCTTGTTTTGTATACCCATGCTTATGTTAGTTTGATTATGAGCACCCACATGACATCTTGTGCACCCTGACATAACTTTTTACACCTACTACTTGACACGACATAGTACCGTTCACCTCTCGACATGACATGATACCTATATACTACCTGGCTTGACCTGATGTACCATGGCTTTACCTGTTACCTGATCTTGTGTCTAATGCCAACAAACCTGACATGTTGTCCTTACGGACAGTTCCTGTTGTCTATCCAGACAAACCTGTACTTGCCTGATCCTGTGTTGGCATTAACTCTAGATTATTTAATACTTGACTTGAACACATATAACTTGGGGGTATGGGGAAATTAATGATGAAATCTGACTTGTAACTCGACAGTTCTCTACCTTTCTGATTAGTCTTACGGGCTAGGCCAGCCTCGGGGTGATGCTGCTGACATCACTCGTCATTACCTACCGCCCTTTACTGCCTTGCGGCACGTCTCGGATTCAGCCCGAGAGTCATAGACCGTGATCCTGGGCACGCACGGGATACTATTGAGTTACATCGATGATTCATCAAATTGATTTCAATGACCTGAGAGTAGTTAACCCAATAGACCAGTTTAGATCACTCACTACACATTACCCCACTGTCCTCACTTATATTACTGTTATATCTGTTTTTACTGTTCATGCACATACCTGCATGTTTTGCTACCCTGTTTATGTTATTGCTTGATGTTATGACGCACTGACCTCTGGGTTTTGCATGGCCCAGATTCTCTACCTTTGTTGCAGACTGATCAGGAGTACTGCCGTTGTTAGACCGAGCGGTGAGGACTCTGATGGCATCCAGATTTACTATTCCGGGTGTTTTATTTATTGGATCTTTTGCTTCCGCATATTATATTATTTCTTGACTCATTTACTCTGGCTCATGGACATGTACTAGATAGTTTAGTTTACTTTCCTGTACTTGATATCTCTACAGCCGTAATGTGACTGTGGATGGATTTTTCTTATCCACAGGTAGCATGGTTGGCTATGTCACGTGCCTATTTTAGCGTACTCTAGGAAGCGGGGCGTGACATCTCCTCTCTTTCTTCTCTCTGTTGTTGTTTTTTCCTCCAAAAATCCAAAGATCCTTCTCTTCTCTTTTTGGCTCCTATTTATAGGAGAAAGAAAAATATCAATTTGTTTAGTCAATCTTTCATAAAAAGTTTTTGGTTGTTTCTGTAACCAACATGATCTTTTAGATCACTCAGTGAATTTTATTCACCATTGGATTTTTAATCCAAAAGATATTCTGTTTGTTATTCTTGGTGAATTTCAGGGAAATCTTTCCTTGTATACAATCTTTCTATAAATTTGTGATTTTTTATCACCATTGAATTTTTAATCCAACGGTGCTCCACTTTACAGGGCACAATCTTTTTTTGCTTGGAAAGATTTAGAGAGAGATTAATGTTTTTGATTTCCCTTAATTAAAATTTAATTCTATTAGTTCTGAAGGCTTTAAAAGCCTATCACGTGTTCGCACGTGATCCCATTGTTTGATCATTTAAATAGAATTTAATTCTATTAATCAAAGAGCCTAGGAACCCATCACGTGTTGACACGTGACCCCCTTGATTAACATTTTAACCAGAATTTTATTCTGCCATTTCAAAGAACTAAGGAACCATCACGTGTCAGCACATGACCTTTGGTCACGTTTAGACACGTGATACCCCATTGGGATCTTTCCTTGCTGTTTTATCATGCATTTTAATTCCTTTTTAGTGGGTTGGAGGGCCCATCACGTGTGGACACGTGATTCCACTGATTGATTGTTTCCAATTATTTATTTTATTCAGTGCCTACAGGCTTTGCCTGTAAATGGTCGCGTGTCTGCACGTGATGCTCGGTCACGTGTGGGCACGTCATGCTCGGTCGCGTGTGGGCACGTGATGCCTCATAACTTTTGATCCCGGATGAATTATGAGGCTCATAATATATCAAATCGAAGGCTTATTCGAGACGCTTTCGATACCATCAGAATTTGGCTATTTCATATTCAGAAGTTTGTCAAAATGCAGCCCGGAAAATGCTGGTTCGCATTTTCTTCCTTAGATTACGCGTGCATTGCATATTTGCTCATAACTTTTGATCCCGGATGAATTATGAAGCCCATAATATATTAAATCGAAGAATTTTTCGAGGCGTTTTCGATACCATCAGAATTTAGCTGTTTTACATTCGGAAGTTTGTCAAAATACAGCCCGGAAAATACTGGTTCACATTTTCTTAAACGTGTCGCTGCCATTTGATTCCTTGGGCTCTTTTGCGCAGAAAATTTTTTGGCGGGAACAAGGAGGTCGGTATTTTATTTTTAAGGCTCTATAAAACACGAATTCCACGGTCGCGATGAATAGCCAAACCCACATTCTTAGACCCCTACGAGAGCGGCAAGTAACCCTCCCAATTCAAGGGTTAGGAGACCCGGTCTCGACTCCTCGAGATGGTCTCCCACTGGACCCTAGAACCCGATTACTTGTGCTCCCCTCCTTGAGTCTATCCTAATGCGGAAAAATAAATAATATACAATGGTGACATCATCCTAAACCCGGAAGTGCCCCAATAAAAGAATATTACATATAATGAATTTTACATGAATGAAAATAAAACTCTCATCTCACATAAAACCCTCGGTTATTCAAAACACGACGATCCAATATAACATATCACAACAACACATAATCATCACAGATAACTAGGCGAAGTTAGACAATTCGATTGATTCAACGAATCCCCAAAAATTCCCAAAGAGCTCAACACTTGAGCTCAGTTAAATATAACCAGAGACATACCACAGTACCTATGGTTTCGTTCTTCAGGTGTGTCCAAAGATTTCCCTGCATGATTTTCTGAGTATTTTTAACATGAAAAAATCCATCTTTTTGAAAAATTTCCAGTGAGGGGGTCCAAAATGGGTTTTCTGGGTTCGATCGGAGTTTTAACTTCGTCTAGACAACGCCTAATGCTCTAGTTTGGCTCTGATACCACTGTAGGGTTGCGTAGCACTACCACAAGGTTTATGGAGGCATCTACCATACCATTTTATAAAAATTTGGTGTTCTATGAAACCCTAACCAAGATCTTAACTAGAGAATTAGGGTTAAATTGCATGTAAATAACTTTACATCTAAGAGATAGGGATTACAACCTTTGTAGTCCATTCCTTCACTTCATAAGCTCCAAGTTGTGGTCCCTTCGCTGCGATCATCAAGCTACCAGACTTTAGGAGGCTCCATGAGATGAATGATGCATCTTGCTTGAAGACTTCGAAATCCAAGACGATCTACCTTGAGGAAACACAAACTCAAGCTAACTCTTCACTAATTTAGAATTAGTGAATCTAACACACTAATCTATATGGCTAGTATAGAAGAAGATGATGAAGTAGGAATTTTTCTCTCTTTAGTTTTCTTTTTCTCACTTTCATTCATCACAAATGAAAAATCTAGTAAGGTTTTTTCAATGAAGAAGAAGAAGAAGAAGGAAGTGATGAATTATTGTTGTGTGGTTAGAAATGCAACCATGGGTCAAGTATATCATCCTTAACCCTTGTAGAGACTTAACCATTAGCTATGGTTAAAGGTATGGTTGATAAATATCTTAAGCTAGACAAAAAGAGTTGACAAAGTCAAAGAAGACTACAAGCTTCTACAAGCTTCAACCATGACAAATATCCACAATATTTGAATTACTTAATGATAAATATTAACCCTAATCTTAACATTGGCATGGTTAAACTCTCATAAACCCTAGTTGCGTTTATAATCTAACATGTTACAATTATACATATCACATATATATAATATAGTAACAAAATAAAAGAATACATTTAACATATATCACATATATATCAATCTATCCAAAGTGAGAAAAAGAATTACTTAAGTGAGCTTATATTAGTTAATGTAATGTAATATATCACATATATAATTATACATTAAATTATTAAATCAATACTTGATTTAATAATCCGGCTATATTACATATAACCGACTAATATAATATGTATCAATTTATCGAATCAACACTTGATCCTATAACCCGGCTATAACACATATACCCGGCTGATATCACAGATCGCGAGAATAGAATACGGCATCACATATCGTATTAATCTAGGTCCCCGCACATATCACATATGTGCTCTTACTCCGTTTCGCCTGAGCCAGGAAAGCTCTATGTAGAACTCTAAAGACTCGTCAATACGCCGGCAATATGTGATGATCATATCAAACACCCATAAGCTGCAAGCGGTCAGTTAAATGTAACAGCCACCCAGGTATTGAGCGACTAGAAAATCAACAAACAAGCCTGTACATATTCCTACGAATCCAATCAGTAACACTACCGTACAGTCCGGCCTCTTCGTCTGATATGTCATATATCCAGTCTAGGGGTGGTTAACGTCAGACCCCAGTAACCGATAAGTCGTGTCAATATGAGGCTCAAAACTGATCGAGAAACCACTGATAACACTTACCAGTAGATCTCCATATGACTTCCAGTTATAGCCAATCGAACACAGTGCAACATCAACCCCCAATACTGGGAGAGACGAAACCCCTCCTATCGCTCATTGCCTCCATGTGATTCGGGACTGTATCCAAAAGCCACTGTTTTTCATGTTCTTATGAACGTGGTAAGGTGGAAATCAAAGCACTGTAGGAATCACACCAGACTCTTTGACGATCTCGGGTCTACAGACTAACCTGTACTAGTGTCACCGGAGAACTGCTATCTGACGATATGTATAATACCATCTAAGAGTTCTCAGCGAGTCCATTCAGTTTACCCAGTCTCCACTGAGCACCCGTATACTATCTTTGATGTCGAACACCAATGAATGTGGGATCATCCATCGCCCATCAAATGGGTCAAGATGCGTATACGCTAGTCTACACTGAAGTATCGATACCCTATCTCGATACACCCTCGACTAGGAACAATTATAGGATGTACTCGTAGACTACCCTGGCCCCACTAGTATGATCTGCATCATAGTCCCAGTAGTTAAGTACATATCCTAAGGGCTTTATCAACATGTGAGAGCAAGACAGTGTTCTGATACACGTCTACACGTTTAGATTAAGAGCAACCAGATAGCATACTATCATATCGAGCAAGAAAGTCCTCTCTCTATATATCCAAGCATCCACTATAATATACATCACATGTACAATAATGGCCTCTAGGGCATATACATAACTAACAAATCGAACCCTCCAAAATCTGGAAAATTACAGAAATGCCCCTGCTATGAAGCCTTAAGCATCTACGGTCGCTCCAAGGGAAGCTAGCATACATCTTATGGCTCATTGCCAACCTATCTGGCAAGTGTCGTCTATTCAGCCGCCATATGAAGAAAGGAACTCCTTTTATATAGGACCAAAAAAGTCAAAATGTATTGGAGGAAATCAAGCAGTACCTGCAAAATCCGCTGGTGCTGGTCATCTCGGTGAAGGGAAAGCTCCTTATCCTGTATACAATTGCACTTTACGGTTCTTTAGGCACGCTATGGGCACAGGAGAATGACCAAGGAAAAGAAAGGGATTTGTACTACCTAAGTTGAGTACTGCTGGGAGCAGAAAGCAACTACTCCCTCATCGAAAAGCACATCCTAGCGCCGATCTTCGCAATTATGAAGCTTAGAAATTACGTCTTGGCGCATGAAGTCCACCTTATATCGAAGGTAGATCCCCTCAATTACATTATGACAAGAGCTATACTAACAGGGAGACTCGCCAAATGGGCTCTTCTACTGATGGAGTTCACAATCAGCTATCTTCCTCTCAAAGCTTTAAAAGGACAGGCCATCGTCGACTTTTTCGCTGAACATCCTGTCCATGCCGACTCTCCATTAAACTATGAGTTGTTGGATGAACATGTATTCAACGCGGTCATGGAAAAAGAAGAAGAAAAGAGTCAATGGGAACTTTACTTCGATGGGTCTTCCTCGATGAAGGTACGAAAGAAGACCGTTGTGATAATCAGAGCCGGAATATGCCCCATTTTCATTACACCTCAAGGTGGGATAATGCTCTACGCTGTCTCGTTGACGGAACCTAGAACCAACAACAAGGCAGAGTAAGAAGCTCTCATAGCCAGTCTCGAAATGGCGATCGATATGGGAATCAAGGGTCTCCATATATACATGGATTCTCAGCTAATCGTCAGTCAAGTTAATGGCGATTACAAGACATACAAGCCTGAGCTAGTAAGATACGGTGAAGGGTGCAAGAGTTGCTAAGGTAGATTCCATCATATAAACTAGAGAACGTACCGCGAGTGGAAAACTGCAAAAGCGGATGTGTTAGTCAAGTTGGCCAAAGAATTGACAGATGAAAACCTTGATGATGTAAAGATTATAGTCCAAAACTGTAAGGTCCTAACACCAGCAGGAATAACTTTGGAACCTCCAAATAAAGTACCCGAAGAAAATATCTTTCAAATTGAAGAAGAAGAAGAAGAAGAAGAAAATGTGGATTGGTGGGAAGCCTTCGTAGACTACTTCAAGTCCCAACAAGTACCTGATGATGCATCATAAAGACACCAGCTCATGAAACGAGCTGTCTTTCGCCTTCATCAATGACACATTGTATGATAGGTCTTTTGACCACATATGGCTAAGATGCCTAGGGCTGAAGGAAGCAAAAAATGTCGTCCAAGAAATTTATGATGGGCTTTGCGGATTTCATCAAGCCGGTCCGAAGATGAACCTAAAAATCAAGAGAATGGGCTACTACTGGCCCACGATGATTCAAGACTGCATTGAATATGCATGGCGATACTACTCATGTCAAATACACGGGGATTTCATCCACCAACATCCAAATCCGCTACTTCCGACCGAAGCCAGCTGGCCTTTCAAGATGCAGGGGACAGATATAGTTGGCCCCATCGAACCGCCATCTTCGAAAGGGCATCGGTTCATCTTGGCCATTACCGAATACTTCTCCAAATGGGTAGAAGCGGTACCATCGAGGGAAGTGAAGACGATATATTCTCCACTTCTTCAAGTCTCATGTGATATATCGGTTCGGAATTCCACGGCGGATAGTCTCGGACAACGGACCGGCATACAGAATCCACAAGATAGACTGGAAATATTCCTTTGTCTACAATCCGCGAGCTTAAGGTCTAGCAGAAGCTTTCAATAAGACACTGATCAAGCTTATAAAGAAGATAGTGTCCAAGAATAAGAAGGATTGGCACGAAAGGCTGCATGAAACTCTGTGGGCGTATCGAACGACGCTTAAGACTGTTGGGTTTCTAGGCACCTCTAGTAGGGTTTAAAGCGTGGCGGAAGTGGTAATTTTAAAAATCTAGAGAGTATTAGCATACCCAAACTAAGAATCCAACCAAACTACTAAACTTGTTATTTAACTAGTAAGCTAAAACAAAGAGTATGGCGGGTTACAACCTTTGTGGCGGGTTACAACCTTTGTAGCGGGTTATCCACCTCTCCTTAGATTCTGGCTAGTCTCCACGAACCCCGGAACAGGCTTACTTGATCATCTCCTCGCTGAAGATGATCCACCTTGAGATTAATCCAACACAAGTTATAGCTTCAAATTGATCTCATCAAAATGAAGCAACCCACTAATTAAACTTGCTAAGAATGATTAGTAGAAGATGTAGAATAAATAGCTTGCTTAATTTTTCTCTTTTCATTTTCCATTCCTCAATTGAAGAAAATCAAGAGGAAGAAGAAGAACCATGGGAGAGATAAGAGTGAGTAGAAGATAAGGTTCAAAAATCATATGAACTAGAAACAACAAATGACTCATCACCAACATAATGACTTACCAAAATGAGTCATTAAAAAGAATCAGCTCATGAATTCTAGAACCATGACTCATTCTCATTTCTATCATATAAGTCTTATACTCTCATCAAACATGTATCAACATACATGTCTCATTATATATTTATATCAAATATAAATATTAATTAAAGAGAAGAAAATAATTAAGTGAGCATGATATCAGTTAATATATAAATATATCAATAATAAATATACATTTAATTATTAAATCAACACTTGATTTAATAATCCGGCTATATCATATATAAACTGGCTAATATCAATAAACACCCGATTAAAATACATGTGTTTAATCGAACTCCTGCACGTATCCCTATACGTGCCCTACATCATTTCACATGTGCTGGAAAATCTCTGTGTGGAACTCTAAAGACTCGAAAATACGCTGGCAGTAGGTTAGGATCATATCTATAGCTCACAAGCACGTCAGCGGTACTAGTTGCATGTAACAATTACCCAGGTAGTGATCGAAAGAAGGTTAATGAGCAAGCTCATTAGAACCCTGCAAAGTCTATCAGTGATATTACCGTACAGTCCGGTCTCTTCATCTAAAGAGTATGACATGTTGGGTCTAAAGTGTTTGGAATCTGTCAGACCGCAATAACTCGATAAGTCGTGTGATAGAGGACTCATAACCAACCAGAGATATAACTGATAACACTTATTAATTTATCTCCACTGCGAAGGCAATCGACTTATGGTTGTAGTCATGTCCTACACAGCGCGACATCAGCTCCCTATACGGGGAGAGACGAATCCCCATAACCGCTTACTGCCTCCACGTGCTTCGGGACTATACCCAACAAAAACCTGTTTGCACAAATCCTTTGAGCCGTGGTAGGGTAGAAATCTAAGTATGGTGGGAACACACATGATACACTATGGCGATCTTAAGTCCTAGGGACTACCCTGTACCCATGTCATAAAAGAACTGCTACCTGAAATTGGTATATTACCAACTAAGAGTTCTTGGCGAGTCCATACAGTGTAACTCATCCAATGAGTACCTGTATACAATCCTTGATGTCAAACACCAATAGCCGAAGGATCAACTATCGCCCTCCAACCGGGTCAGGAAACGTACACACTAGTCTAAACTGGAGTACTGATACCCGGTCTCAATACTCCTACGACTAGGGAATTTTAAGGATGTGCTTATCGACTACCCAGGCCCACTAGTATGATCTCCATCATCGTCCTGGTTGTCAAGAAAAATCCTAGGGTTTTATCTCATGTCTAAATGATACGTGATAGTAAATAAAACGTATCACATGAAAGATAAAGGCAAACTAGATAGATACTATCATCTCGAGTAAGATTGTTCTCTCGTATAGGTCCTCCTTCAATTATAATAATTGCCTTAAAGGCACCTATATCCAACAAAGACAGCTATGAAGATGACACCTTATGCATTGGTGTTTGGCATAGATGTTGTGCTCCCACTGGAAATTAAGTTGCCCTTACTAATGGCGATCCAGTACGAGCTGGAAGATAAAGAAAATCCACACTTCCGGCTCAAAGAACTTGATGCTCTTGATGAATCCCGTCTCGCAGCACAACAAACCTTAGAAGCTCACCGGGCAAGAATTACTTAGGCAAACGAAAGGCTGACCAGATGTTCATACCAGAATATTGCATTTAATACCGCCCATTCTTCTGCTCATTTGTTTATAGGAAGGTGCTTTTGATCCGTGTTTGCTACATATTTACAGGTTACAGGTTTCTAGTCCAAAATAACGCAAATCATACAAAATCTTCATAGTTACGCCAAAATCCAGAACATCTGCCTCACAGACAGATAAAGCCGAGTTCCGGTCATCCGCATCCGTCCAGTGCCGCTTACCAGTTCAAGAGACAAAACGAAAAACAGTAGTCATTCGTGTCTTGGTCAAGCACAGAGAATGAGAGGGGCAGCACAAGATTCAATGGGTGCGCGGAGCTCGAGGGAGATAAAAGCCAAATGAATTAAAAGTGAAGCCATTTTGGACTATTGGAAATCTGAAGAAATTTTGGAATCATTTTGCAAATTGGGACCTGTCAAACATAAGGAAATAACAACATAAGGAATCCCAGAGAAAACGACAAACCAATACCTCTAAAGTGTCGCGGAACCGCGGCCAATAGGCCATTTTTGCGGCGGTTCCGCGGCCGTCACATGGCATCATTGGACCCTGTTTTGGGGGTATTTTGGTAATTGTATTAGGGCTCAGATAATGACCCTAGGGTTTCGGTTCTCTGCCTATAAATACTCCAGTTTTGAGCCATTGTAGGAATATTTCTTCTTTGTTAGATTTTAGTGTAGATTAGTTTGTATTTCTTCTTTTTCTTCATCTATTCTCTATGAAATTGTAGTGAGAGCTCCTGAGTGGAAAATCAATGAAGATGAGGGTTTTTATTTAACTTGTATCTTTATTTTCTTGTCTTGTAATTTTAATTCCTAGTGTAATGTTATTTATTGTTGTTAAGTAGTTATTATTTCTTGTTTTATTTTCCTTTTCTTCTTATTTGTATTTTCAATCCATGATACTCTATGGAGTTCCTTACTCAGGTGAGGACCCAAGTAGTTAGCTTGCTACCATTTGTAAAACCGTATTTTTCTTTCTTTCTTTTCTTCTTTCTTATTTTATTTTCCTTTTAAATGTGTGAATAATTTCCACACTTGTTAAGGGCTAAGGAAGGTTAGTATGAGGGACGAAAAAATCCATTGTGTTTCTCTTCGCCAAACATCCTAAAACGGACCTAGACCAAACAAACACAACCCCCTCACTTAGGCGCGCTATATGTGACATATAACCGTGAACTAAGTCGAGAAGTCCTTTGGCGCGCTACAATGTGACATGTAGTTGTGACTTAATTGGATGCATGGTTGTGGGTGTTTAACCTAGGGTTGGAAATAAGCGCACGTAGCAGAAGGACAAGAGGCACTAGGAATGGATTTAGCGTTGGAAAGCTTGCTTAAACTCGCAAATCCCATTCTCATGTCCTCCTAATCCCCGCTACTTGCTATTATCCCAACATCATTTTAAGAATGGCAGAAGAAAAGCACAAGACTAATCCTAACTCTACTAACCAACCTTAACCCTAACAAGTTTAATTGAAAATAAATACGAACACATAGGATAGATTTGAACATAACACATATACATTCTTGAATTGACTCGTCTAAGACAAGAACGGACATACAACCATCTCCCTGCGGATCGACCCGTGCTCAACCGACTAGCTGCAAAGTGACACCGTCTTGATTGTGGTAAGTAAAACAATTAGAACAAGCGGAACGCGAGTTTCTGCTCCAATCTCCAATCAAATGGCGCCATTGCCGGGCAGACGGTAACGTAATTTCTTTCTTGTCATTCGGGTTAATATTCTTTTTGTGAATATATAAAGAGAGCATTGCCGGGCAGAGCATTTTATTTTGGAGTAGAGAGCAATGGGAGTGCGATTTGATTGAAGATTGGAGAGTCTAGCAGAAACTCGCGTCTGCCCGGCAATGGCACACAAAAAACAATCAAAAATAATTTTGGAGTCAATCAAAAATAAAGAGACCGGACCGCAATAACTCCAAAATTATTTTTGATTGTTTTTTGTGTGCAAGTGTGCAGGCTACCTGGAGCAAGTACAGTAATCAAATAAAGAAACAGAGCATTTTATTTTGGAGTAGAGAGCAATGGGAGTGCAGGGACAAAAGTAGAATCCCCAAATCAACTTTTTGACCGTGGAACCGCGGTCAAGGCTAAGGTTTCGCGGCGGTTCCGCTGTACTATGTTGGCTTCTGAGCCCAAATTTTTTTACACCCGTTCCTCTGACCCCCTCTGTGAACTTCACTGAACTGTATTTTCTACAGGTATTTTTAGACAGATTGTGCCGCCGCCAAATAATTTTTTTTTATTTTAGATTATGTTTGTTTACCGCTTTGCATATAACAATACGGACATTAAGAGGCTTGAACAACAATTAAGATTGGGTGGGGATTTCACAACCCTTCCTAAGACCCCATAAATCACAAAAAGCATACGCATCACCTTGAGTTAATAAAAAAAATCTAGACCAAACCAATAAGGACTTGTCGTGCTCATTTAGGAAAAGTGAAGGTTGCGGGGAATCAGTCGTTTATCTAAACTTTACTTTGTGGTGCCTATATGCTAGACAAGTGAGAAGGTAATTTTAAAAGGCCCGTCTCACGGTGATTCGTGAGCGGAACCCTCCTTACCTCACTTGTGCTTACCTGACCACAATTGGCCGTGAAGTGGTGATTCGATGGTTATCTTACAACTTGTTGCTTGGAAGTCTAGGAGCGGTCTAGTTGGACTTTGACCACCCTAGCTCTTGGTGTTGTTTGTGCATATTGTGATTGTGATTGTGCTTGTGTAAAGTTTTGTCCCATAATTCTGAATTCTTTCAAAAACCAACAAATAAATTCGAAAACTGCAAAAACAATAAAAAAAAATTCCTACCTTTTCATAACATAGGTACCCCCAAAACGACCAACTCTTGCTAAACTTTGGTACCCACAACTAGACATTTCTTCATACGGTTCTTGCTTTGGCCGAACTTCGAACGATCCATCCATACCCAAAATTTCGTTGAGAGATCGGATAGACGCATTTAGGACAAACAATTAGACTCCGCAATCCACTTCGTATCAACCATTTTAACATCCCTGACCCTCACGTTGATACCCTTTTGAGAGTCATGTTGCGACTCCGAAACACATGTCCATTGCCAACAGAATTGAACAATCTATTAACCGATCTTTCACTCCTTTCACCACTTCAAATTCGTTAGGACAGCAATTCCAATCACCTTCTTTTCATAACGGTGATCCTAATCATGTCCAACCATTCGATTCCTATCAGTCCTACCCGACTTTTACATCTTCTCTAGACATTTCTTCTGAACATCCTTTTGGGAGTTTCACGTATCCAAACGAGTTTGAATCTTTTACTGAAACGCCTTCATAATCCATATCTAGTCTTGAGCGGTCATTAGAAAATTTTCGGGTAGCATCATGCCAACAGATGATGGATTTGAATGCGTCAATGGCCGCCCTCATACAACCTACCAAACCGGCAGCTAGTTACCAACTAGCTCCGAATTTTCCAATGTATGATGAGGCGATTGGACAGTTTTCGAATTTGAGTGGTGAGAGTGAACACCCTTCAACATCAAACCTACCCGTTGAAAATTGAATTCCACAACTCTAGTTTCGAAAGTCTATCGAGTGTCCCCACTCCCAGATGAATCACCAATTGAAGATAGAACGTTTGATGAGTTGTGCGACTTTATAGTGTTTGACTTGCCCGATTGTGAAGGGTCCATTTCATGTGAAACCAATGCAAATCCCGTTGATCTCTACACCTCCACTCTAGGACCACAATTGATTGAAATCCATGCTTTTGATGAGGTGTCATAGAAATTTAACTTTCACTTGATTGAGCATATCGACACTGGGAATATTTTGGATGATGAACCCACAGATTTGGACGAGTTTTTTTCACCAATTCATCATGTCCTTTCACTTCCGTATGGACATCATCCTGAACCATTAGCTGTTTTTCCCGAACCCCATATGCTTCTGGATATTATTGATGATGAATGCATGGATGAGCTGAATTTTGAGGAGAATTTTGAGGATATTATTGAGGATGAAGCAGTTTTATTAGATGAGTCAGATTTTCCAATTCATCACGTACCTTCCACTGACAGTGCACATCCTCCTGAACGTTTAACCAATACCAGTACTTAATCACTTCCTTCCATCCTTTCCAACGTTCCCACTTTGCAAGACACCGTATCTCCTTTATTTCTTATGTCTTGTTCACCAAGTTCGATCGGCCCATGTTTTCTTACGAATCTTGAACGGTTTGACCTCATTTCTCAATGTGTTGATAGATTAGTACAATCCAATTTTTCACTTCGATCATTACAAATTTTACTAATTTATTCACTCCATTTTCGGCCTCAAGTTCGTATTCCATTTCTTTTTCCCCTCCGCCATTCATCTCCTCTACCGAGACCGTATTCCGCTTCTATCCACAGACGGTCTCGTGTATCCTCCATCTCTTTTCTCTACGCGTTCTTCCACCAACCCGGGCATTATCACGATAAAAAATTTAAATGGTTGGTGTTAACTTTCGGCCTGTGTAAGGCCTTGTATAGATTGATGACATTCTTCCCCCCAACTCCGAACTTTATCGCTTAAACAGTGGAAACACTGTTTCACTTAAGTTTGGGGAGCCCCTTTTTGTATATATATTCTGTTTTCTTTTTCTTTTATAAAAAAAACATGGGAGCACCGACGATTTTGACCCTCTTGCTGTATCATGACAGTGAGTCCACTGTCAAGTTTATGTTTGGGGGTGTGCTCGGTAAGCTTTCTACCTTTGCATACATGTGTATATTTTGCATTTGCATACTTATTAAAAACCCACAAAAATCGAAAATTTTTACAAAAATATAAAATCTTTGTCGTCAAGTTAGCTAGTACGGTAACTTAGATTTTTATTCCTAAAATTTAGTTGATACGTTAGAAATAACTAAATCCTAAGCTTAGGAATTGAAAACCCTAAAAATAACTCTTCTTCTGTTTAACCTTGGCAAATACATCTCCCTGCAGTTTTTTTTAGAAGTAGGTAATCTTGAGTTCAGTTCTTGAGTTAAGTCGAGATGAAGGGAAAGTATTGAAAGCTTTATTGAAGAATAAGTCTGAAAAATAGTTCATATTCTTATGTCCAAATTCAGAAAATATATACCCTACAAATCGCACTTACACGCACCTTGAAACTTGAGATAGTAGAGAATACCTAGAAATACTCTTGCCTGAAAGCCTAGCATGAAAGAAAAAAGCGGTATTTAAAGCTAACCACTAAAAGAGCATCATTGAAAAAAATATATCCGGTCTTGAAAGGAAGAAAAAGAAAAAGAAAAAAAATGAATTACAAGACCTGAAAACAGCTATTTACACTTTAAGCTTACACATTCAATAATCAGATATTAGTGCCTTAGGAAGCAGTAATAGTCGCATGAAAAGTGTGTAAGCAAACCGTCCATCATTAATGAAAAGAAGTAGTATTGGGTATTAGGGAAAGGGTACTATAGCTTGAATTGAATTCTTAAGTGTAGGGGTGAAATTTTACACACACGTAGGGGTATATGATCGATCTTTGGAGGAAAGATAAGAATAAAGAATAAGACTTATATTTTTCGTAAAGTTGATAAAAATTCCATATTGGAGACTGCACTTAATAAGGAAAACTCAGGAGAAACTAAGATCTTTCTAAACTGTCAAAACTTATAGGATCTTGGGTTGAATAAATAAGAGGCGTGAAAATAAGGGATGGCTATTTCTAACTTAGGATGATAGAATTTCTAACTTAGATACTAAACTGTAGGAGTAGAATCGACGTTAACTTATGAAACTAGCTTGACGGGATTTTGTGGGTAGTATCCGCTGAAAACCCTCAGTAGAACGGCTTGTTGCACACGCTAAGTGCAACCATGATGCCTACGAAAGTGAGCTTAGGACTTTTTGAGGATAAATGGTTTTGCTCGGGACGAGTAAAAGATAAGTTTGGGGGTATTTGTTCATACCAGAATATTGCATTTAATACCGCCCATTCTTCTGCTCATTTATTTATAGGCAGGTGATTTTGATCCGTGTTTGTTATATATTTACAGGTTATAGGTTTCTAGTCCAAAATAACGCAAATCATACAAAATCTCCACAATTACGCCAAAATCCAGAACATCTGCCACAGACAGATAAAAGTCGGGTTCCGGTCATCCGCATCCGTCCAGTGCCGCTTACCAGTTCAAGAGACAAGACGAAAAACAGTAGTCATTCGTGTCTTGGTCAAGAACAGAGCACGAGAGGGACAGCACATGATTCAATGGGTGCGCGGATCTTGAGGGAGATAAAAGTAAAATGAATTAAAAGTGAAGCCATTTTGGACGAATGGAAATCTAATGAAATTTTGGAATCATTTTGCAAATTGGGACCTGTCAAACATAAGAAAATAGCAACACAAGGAACCCCAGAGAAAACGACAAACCAATACCTCTAAAGCGCCGCGGAACCGCGGCCAATAGGCCATTTTTGCGGCGGTTCCGCAACCGACACGTGGCATCCTTGGACCGTGTTTTGGGGGTATTTTAGTAATTGTATTAGGGCTCAGATAATGACCCTAGGGTTTCGGTTCTCTGCCTATAAATACTCCAGTTTTGAGCCATTGTAGGAATGCTTCTTCTTTGTTAGATTTTAGTGTAGATTAGTTTATATTTCTTCTTCTTCTTCATCTATTCTCTATGAAATTGTAGTGGGAGCTCTTGAGTGGAAAATCAATGAAGATGAGGGTTTTTATTTAACTTGTATTTTTATTTTCTTGTCTTGTAATTTTAATTCCTAGGGTAATATTATTTATTGTTGTTAAGTAGTTGTTATTTCTTGTATTATTTTCCTTTTCTTCTTATCCGTATTTTCAAACCATGATACTCTATGGAGTTCCTTGCTTAGGTGAAGACCCAAGTAGTTAGCTTACTACCATTTGTAAAACCGTATTTTCCTTTCTTTCTTTTCTTCTTTCTTTTTTTATTTTCCTTTTAAATGTGACACTTGTTATGGGCTAAGAAAGGTTAGTATGAGGGACGGAAAAATCCATTGTGTTTCTCTTCGCCAAACATCCTAAAACGAATCTAGACCAAATAAACGCAAACCCTTCACTATGGCGCGTTATACGTGACATATAGTCACGACCTAAGTCGAGAAGTCCTTTGGCCTCACTACAAAGTTACATGTATTGTGACTTAATTGGATACATAGTTGTAGGTGTTTGGCCTAGGGTTGAAAATAAGCGCATGCAGTGGAAGGACAAGAGGCACTAGAAATGGATTTAGCGTTGGAAAGTTTTCTTAAACTCGCAAATCCAATTCTTATGTCTTCCTAATTCCTGCTACTTGCTATTATCCCAACATCATTTTAAGAATGGCAAAAGAAAAGCACAAGACTAATTCTAACTCTACTAACCAAGCTTAACCCTAACAAGTTTACTTAAACATAAATACGAACACATAGGATAGATTTGAACATAACACATATACATTCTTGAATTGACTCGTCTAAGACAAGAACGGACATACAACTATCTCCCTGCGGATCGACACGTGCTCAACCGGCTAGCTGCAAAGCGACACCGTCTTGATTGCGGTAACTAAAACAAATAGAACAAGCAGAACGCGAGTTTCTGCTCCAATCATCAATCACCAAACCAAGGATGTTTTGCCTTGGAGGACTCGTACTGGTTGTCAAAACACCGATGATCCCCAACCGTGAAAAACATGAGAAGTTCGAGCCAAATTATGAAGGCCCATATATCATAGAATAGGTTTACCAAGGCGGGGCTTACCTGTTGATGGAAATGCATGGGGAAAGGCCATTTCGGTCGATAAATGGTCGTTTCCTCACGAAGTACTTTGCTTGAAGAGTCCTGACTTGGGTCAATGATAATTGACAACGCCTATGTCCGCTGTCTATCTTTCTAAGTCAAGACCCTGAAATCCGTAATTTCCCGCCAGGAAACTATACTCCCTAAATATATGCTACCCTGCGATTAGTCTCTAAATTGGCCACCGTATACAATCCATGGGCAATTCGTAACAAAGGTTGCACCTTCAAGTTTTGCTTGGACCGCTATGTCCTTAAACTGGCATCCTGCCCTATGGCCGGTCTTCAAATTGATTTTCGTATACAATCCATGAGCATGAATGATCCATATCATCTCCAAGTCCCACCGGCAAGCGATGTTGAGTCACCTGCTGCAAAGCCACTTCCTAGAGTACCACCGGATGTACAAGGCCTAAAAAAATCCGGTACGTCCACAAGCAAAATAGACACAGATGAAAATCCGAAAGGGCTCTGTGAGTAAAAATAACAGGACTACTCGATAGTCCGTGAAAAGCCGAAAGGGCACGAACTCATGAAATGAAAGAAACTTCCCTACAAGTAGTTTGACCAGGACTCTTGTATACAATCCATGAGCACAAAAAAGAAGTTTCTATCAAGTCCAACCAAAGACGAGCGATATTCCTAATATAATGAATAACACTTGTGAACCCTCCCGACTTGTAAGGAGAAAACACTCTTGTGAGATCCTCACGGCTTATAAGAGAAAAGATACTTGGGAGTCCCCACGACTCCTAAGCAGAAAGCACACTTATGAGATCTTCTCGACTCATAGGGAGAATTACTTTTATGAGATCTTTACGGCTCATAAAATCAAAAATCCTTAATTGGATGGGATCTAAACCTGTCTTTTCAACCACCATTGTCCAAATGGGTAACTGCAAATGACGAGTCGCTCCTGACAATATTCCAATTGTAGCGATACTGATGCCAAAACAGGTATCAGATTCCAAGTTTCCCAGACAAATGATGAATTGCTCTTGGCATACGTGCTTCAGTTTTAGCAACGCTGATACCGACTTGAAGTCCAAACTCTTGACCCCTAAGTTATTAAACTGGGAAATGAAATGAAATAGCCAAAATGATTAGGAACTCGTAATAAAAATCAGCGAGTAAAAATAAAATGAAATAGCCAAAATGATTGGGCAGCTCGCAATAAAGACCAGAGAGTAAAAAATAAAAATAGCCAAAATGATTGGGTGACCGCGAAAAATAGCCGAAATGATAGGGCAATCACGACTTTTGTGATAAGAAAAGATGAAATAATACAGCAATCGTGGATTAAAAAAGAAAGCAAAATTTTTTGCCATACAGGTAGGACAATACCGACTCTTATATACAATCCATGGGCAGAAACAAATGAAGAGGAGCAATATGTTCCACCATGTTCTGCAGGGGAAGAATTAAGTCTCGATGGCAATACGCACAGCCTAGAGACTATCTCGACCTCTAATCTACTCCAGCAAAGTGCATACGCGACGTCAACAAGGACCAAAAGGTCAAAATGAAAGCAGGGTAATAGCTTATTTCTAGCCCCAGGTCTCGATAGTAGTACAATAAATCCTAAACACCATTGGATGCTATCTCACCTCAGAAGGGTGCAGTTATGACTTCTCAGGGACTAATAACAGTCTGACCTCAAGGTAAAGCGCCATGGTGACACCTATTGTTGAATATTCTGACAGTAATGTGGATACTCCGGCCTAGGTAGATTGCTTGAGACGTCATTTCTCTCCTCAGAAGGGATTGAAGATACGAAAAGTGCATGGCTACTCAAACTGCGATCCTTGGGATGCAAACCGAGAAGAAGTCAGCTAACGCAACAGTCCGACAGACTACACCCAGTACTAACAACCTGACGGCCTCTTATACTAACAGGGGTATGTTAACGTTAGTTTGAGTTTATCAATACCTAAAGGTAAGGTAAACTGAACACTCCAGAACGAGTAAATAAATTAATCTAAGTCATTTTAGCGCAAAAGAGGAATAAATGCGGATATAAAAGAAATAAATGGGTGCTTTCCATTCATACGTAAAAGGTGGATTATAGACTACCAACTAAGAACAACTATGGAAAAGCAAAAGACAAACAAAGGCAAACGCTATAACATCACCCAAAGTCTAGAGGGGCAGGATATTAGCATTAGTACATGAGTTCTGGAATTCAAAAACAAGTTTTTGCAAGGAATCCCATGCAGCATCCTCCATCTTCTTGTGCTTCTTTTCACGAACACAAGCATCGGGGTCGTTAATGATATCCTCTTTCCTCCCATATGCGTAAACAATCACCTTTTGCTGATAAATCCGGTGCAAGACATCGATTGAACGGTCCCTCCTGTTCTTAGAAATTAGGCCCATTAAATAAGCCAAGTGCACTTTATCTTCATCCTGATCTAGTACATGAAGAGGCTTCGCCCCGAAAAGTATGGATGTAGTGCTCCAGATCGAAATAAAGATCTATTGGGGTTTGCAAGCATCCTAGCCATCTACCGTGGCCGATGCGGAACAAAAATGGTGTTTAAAAATTTTTGGCGCTAAAAACCCGTCTTAGAATCGAACCATAAACCTAAAAGTAGCTACGAAAGATAGAAGTGTTAGACCGATGATCCATGTCCTTCGGTCTTCTACCATCTTCCTTAGCTCCTGAGGTCTCTTGGTTCGAGCTTGATCGCCAGTCTTCCTCCATCGATGATGATCCACCCGAGGGATGTAGCTCATGGCTATAGCTCCACACCAAGAATCTAGTGGAGAAACTATAGACTATAGATTGCTACTCTAAAGTGTCTAGGATGTAGGGAATGGTTTTAAGTGTGTACCTATCTCACCTCCTCTCTTGATTCTCAACACATGAGATTGTAGAGAGGAGGTTCAAGAAGAAGATGGAGGAGCTCAAGAAAGGTAGTTGAAGTGAGAAGAAGAAAAAATGGTGAGAGTGTTTGCCAAATGACCATCCATCTAGTGAGAGAAAATTTGAAGCAAGGTTTTGTAAAACAATTTTTTCAATAAACATATTGCAACCATGCTTGAATAGTTTGCACAAATGAATTAACAATTCATTTGTCAACACTATTCAAGCATGGTTCTCACCATTCTCTCTTCATTTACCTTTACACCTCATTTCCATTTAATTTAATAAATGGATAAACCAAAATGAGGTGTCCACCTTCTATAATGTTTTCCGTATAAATACGGATTATACTTAACTATATATACATACCCGTATTCATACCAAAATACGAATACCCAAAGAGATAAAATAACACAAAGAACATAATATTAGAATATACATATCGAAATACATATACGTAAATTATTAAATCAATACCTGATTTAATAATCCGGCTCAATCCCGAGCTGGCTAGTATTATCAACCGTCCGATCGAAAATCCGGGTAACTAGTACAATCATTCGATCGGAACCCTGCACGTATCAAAATACGGCTACTACATCATTTCGCCCGAACTAGGGAAACCCTCTGTATGGGACTCTAAAGACTCGTCAATACAATGGCAATGGGTTTAAACACAAGCACGTCAGCGGCACTAACTGTACGTAACGGCTACCCAGGTATTGAGCGAAAGGAAGGCCGATGAGCAAACTCATCAGAACCCCTACCAAGCCTGTCTGTGACAATCTCCATACAGTCATGTCTGTTCGTTTAAGAGTATCGCATATCGGGTCTAAGGGGGTGGATAAAGTAAGACCCCTAATAATTCGATATTTCGTGTCGGTGTGAAGCCCATCACCCACTGAGAAACTACTGATCCAAATCAGTAATTCTCTTCTACCTTGGCCAAGTATATCTGGTGATGGCCACCCGCGCACAGCGCGATGTCAACCCCTAATACCGGGAGAGACGAATCCCTGACGATCCGCCCACTGCCTCCAGGTGGCTCGGGACTGTACCCAACTAAAACATGTTTGCACAACTCCTTTGAGCCGTGGTAGGGTAGTAATCAAAGCACAGTGGGAACTCACACAAGACAAATGATGATCTCAGGTCGACGGACTAACATGTATATCACCTAAGAACTGCTATCTGACAATTGGTATAATACCATCTAACATATTCCCGGCGAGTCCGTCCAGTGTAACTCATAATCCAATGAGCACATGTATACTATCTTAGGTGACTAACTGACACTAATGGCTTGTGAGACCAGCCACCGCCCCTCGTCGGGGTCTCGAAAATTATACACTACTCTACTCTACTCCGGAGTATCGATGCCCAGTCTCGATACTCTCTCGACTAGGGACATTTAAGGATGTGCTTATAAACCACCCAGCTTCCACGTATATGATTGCCATCATAATGCTGGTTGTCAAGAAAGAATCATATGGACTCTATCAACATACAATAGTGATCTGTAATACCACATAATGCATTTACATGATGATAGAGACAAACCAGATAGCATACTATCATTTCGAGTAAGATTGTTCTACCCGTATAGGTACTCCCGCAATCATCATAATCGCCTGCTTGCGATTGCAATAATTGTCTTGAGGGTACTATAGCCAACAATCTCCCACTTGCACTTAAGGCTAATTATTGCGGTGTCGCATACTCATAGCCCGTGTGATACCGAACATCCAACTTCTCTACTAATCTGTCTCGCAAAATAGCATCCGTGAATGGATCCGCTCAATTGTTTCTATCTTTATCTCTCTATAACTCTATTTCGTGGAGAAAGACTATTTCCCGAAATGAGCGATACCAGTCTTAGGATTTGTCTGGATATCTGATGGGACCCAGTTCATAAATGAACTCCAAATCCAACAAACTTCTTAGACCGTACCTTCCACTGAATTTAATTAGTATTATGAGCCATGCCTTTCTTAGTATCCGCTTGGACCACATGTCCAACATACTGCCCCTCAAAAAAGGGAAAACTATAATTCTGACAGTCACTCTGTCATCCAGGTCACCTTGGAAGTCTTAAATGATAACCACTTCCTGAAGGAGGTTGTCGTTACCATATACCAAGAACATTCTCTTATGTTCATAACTGCTTCCCAACGTTTCTCCATGATTGGATTAATATATGCTTATTCCAGCCAGTGCAAAAGCAATATCTAGTGTGGTACTTGATATTTTATGATTAACTCGATTGCCTAAGAAAGTGATATGCCAATCATGCAAATCTCTCTTCTCATCAGTCTAGAAGACATCTCTTTAGAGAGGACGACTCCCTCACCTGAGGGTACATCACCACGCCAGGGGTCGTCCATTCTAAAACACTTTAGAATAGTGTCAAAGTACCCGAATTGGGACACTTCCCAAATCTAGATCTAAAACCATTGATCTAGTTACCAGAATCCCCGATATTTTATCCAGATCCTATGTGGAGAAACAACTTGTGACAACCACAGTATAACCGATCATATTATAGGAATATCATTTTCTATCAGGAGCATGTCATCCAAATACCAGGACATCACCCCCTACTACTTTCTTGCCAGGTCCATCTGTTATTCTGATGAAGTCAAACTTTATGACTGTCACATCAAAAATAGATGATCTATCTCCGATGTACTTGCTTTAATCTATAAATAGACATAAGCTACTTGACCACCATACTTCCGCTGCTCCCACTGACTACAACCCTTTGGCAGAGTCATATACACATGCACTTCAAAAGCTAATTTAGAATGACGTTATACTCATCCTCCTGCCAGATCTTATAGTCTAGAACAGCAGTAGCGGCAAGCTTGGGTCATAAAAAACCTCCCTGTCACCGTCATTGAGGAGACCGAAGTACCTCTCGGGTGGCTGAGATTACCAACCAAATCCGCGGAGTGGCTAATGGATTGTTGAATCTAATTAAATCTTTAGGTTCTACTAAATTTTCAGTAATCGTTTGTGGTTCTTGAATCACTTCCAGTTCTACCATACTCCCACCGATGTTATCTGAAAAGAAATCATTTTATTAAAACGGGTGGCGAGTTAAGAACAATATAACTATCGATCTTCCAAATGGTAGAATGTTAACTCTCGTCAAAACCCGGGATAACCGGCAAACTTCCATTACTGAAATATGCCTTGAGTTTATCCGGATTTTGGTTTTAAACATAAGCCGGACAACTCCATATACCTTAAATGTGTGAAGATATGAATCCATTCTATATCCAATATAGAAACAAATGCACTAATTTAATTTGAACCGGATTCAAAAATCAAGCAGCTGTTTCCAGTGCATATCAACCAAATGGAAGAAGGCCAAGCAGCATTACTCATCAAGGAGCGTACTCACAAATGAGTAACCTAAGAGAGAAGCGAGTTCTCAAATATATTACTTACAATGGAATACCTAGCATAAGTATCTACACCTTCGATCACCTCGAAGAATCCTGATACTTGCAATGTATGGTTCTCTACAATATTCTTATACCTATAATTTCTCAAATTTTGGACCTTGTATTTCAACGAAATACTAGTCTAAAACAAGAGAAGTCATAAGTAAACAACATATAGTACGAGTACCAACCCCTTAGTCCTAATGGACATCGGACAACATACAATACTTTGTATAAGTTTTCTGAGTTTAATAACTCAAACCTTGTGCGTCGTAGGGTGAAAATTGTACTATGGTTAAGAAGAATTACACCTCTATTGAATGCACTGTACCTAACCATCAACTGATATATGTAAATTTCATAAACATAATTTCAAAACTTATATCTCACTTTATAAAATAAACGTACAGATATATCAGTTTGAAATTGGTGCACCAAATATTTGCCATTAGGCAAAACCCAGGTGATTTCCTCAAATATCTCCAATTACAAAGAATTCTGATATATTGATAATCTAATCACCTAATTCCCATTATCTTATTCCCACACAGCATCTGTAATGCCATACGGATGTGAGAATCAAGTCTGGTAAACACATACCCTTGAGTCAGATCTAATTAGGAAAACATTTTTCAATTAACACCGTGCAGTAAAACTGAAACCTGAAGATGTTTTGAAGGTAGCTGGGTATTCCAAGTAATGCCTCTTCCACTATTCAGATTCATGACAGTAACCGTATATTTCCTTACCCTCTGTCCAATCCCTTTATATGTCTTTACTTCTTACCTTCTATACACCATACTTAGGCTAATTGGTTTTCTTCCTTCCCTACCTTTTGGCTCCTGCCCAAGGTTTGGAAGAAGACTATCCAATAAGTGTAATAGGTGTACTCTCCTAACAGTAGGAGATCTTGCAACCTGAGAGAAGGTAAAGAGAAAAGACAACTGAATAATTTATTCAATTTCTCCAGAACCGGAAACCATCCTCGAACTAAAACAAGTTTCTTCAAGTTCGTATGTAACTATACGATGAAATATCCAAGCAATATAGATCTTCATAGTGATACAGAGTGTTATGGAGAAATGCAAAGGGGAAGTAGGAGTGTCAGGGATATACGTGGCTTCGTCGTGAATGATAGTAGTCGCAATTTCCTTTGCCCTCACTCTAATCCCTTTATATGTCTTTATTTGTTACCTTCTGTACACCACACATAGGCTAATTAGTTTTTTTCCTTCCCTACCTTTCGGCACCTGCCTATGGTTTGGAAGAAGGCTATCTAATAAGCATAGTAGGTGTACTCTCCTAACACTAGGAGCCATCGCAACCTGAGAGAAGGTAAAGAGAAAAGACAATCGAATAATCCTATTCAATTTCTCTAGAACCGGAAACCATCCTCGAACTGAAACAAGTTTCTTCGAGTTCGTATGTAACTATACAATGGCATACCCAAGCAATATGGATCTTCGTAGTGATATGGAGTGTCCTGGAGAAATGCAAAGGGAAAGTAGGAGTGGCAGGGATATATGCGACTTAATGACAATCCGAAAGCCAAAGTGTTTTAAGAAGGTTCGGTTAACTTGGTTCATGAGTTTTAGTTTAAGGTCAGGCCATGGTCGCTGCCAGAGAGAGAGAAAAAAGAAACACTCAGCGTGCACTCTAACCTAGATTAGATTGGTTAATCACTTTATCTAATTAGGATGGCTCCCACTGTTTCCTTGAATTCTCCTTCAAACTCTAAAAGGAGATTAGTCGGGATCATCTGAAAATCACCCAAGAAGTAACACCTACTCATTAGTGTGAATCCGGATCCAACTATCATTGCGTGATAAACTAGATGGAAGGCACTCTAGTCACCACACTCTAGAAGGTATGCAATGCTAGCAAGTTTCCTGTATATTTGAAACTCCCGATGTGGTTCTTACCCATAGGAACCTAGTGACCTTGACGGAGTCGACAAATCAAAGAGTCCTAGTCAAGTTCAACTCGTTATTATCTTGATTGTATTAAACCCATCCGCACGAGCCCTTAACGGAGTCAATAAGGCCGCACGACTGTCCTAACAAATCACATCGTATGCTACAAACAAGCACCACTTAGTTACCGTACACTATGCCTTGACGGAGTCAACAAACGCAGCACGAATACTAAGCACTACTCGTCGGAAATGACGGAGGGCTACGGCTGGTTTTTGGCGAAAAACCTTTAACGTAATGAACTTGATATCGTTGAAGGAACCCCGAGCAGATTTTGGAAAAAGGAGTGGCTTAAGCTCCGCATTTTTAAAACTAGTGGTTTTGTAGAAAACCATGGTTTTTTTGAAGAAAACCGAGTAGTTTATAGTCAAGAAAACTTTTGCCAAAGAGGTCACTCTCTATGAAGGGATCTAGGCTCTTTCCTCATCGAATGAGGTGCAGGATATTCCTTACTGAATACCACGATGCAAAGCAAAAGAATCGACTATAGTGAAGTTATTACAATGACGCAAACTTTTGCCCAAGAGGTCACTCCCCATAAAGAGATCTCGGCTCTTGCCTCGTCGAATGAGGTGCTGGATATTCATAACCGTATACCGCTATGCAAAGCAAAAGGAAACGTTTGTAATGTTAGTTTTCAAAAATTGGTTCCAACAAGATCATTTAGGTTTGTTTTTTCCTTGCATTAATCAAAATTAACGCACTCCCATCAATTAATCCATATCACACCAGAAAAGAACGAAAATTCAATGTACGTATATGACATCCACATTCGCCACGGGGCCCCGTCATACACCGTTGGGTTACTGATTAGTGTCAAAACTTGTATTTACCGCAATCAGAAACGGCGTCGCTTCGCAGCTAGCCGGTGAGTGCGGGTCGATCCACAGAGATGGGTAAATTCCTTTTATGTGTTTTAACGAGTTGATTCAAAGTGTCGTTTTGGTTGGTTTATAAAAATCTATGAAAACTGGATCTAATTAATCTAATTAAAAGTCTTGCTAGGGTTAGGCTTAGGGGAAGTTTTGGAGATTAACGTTTTTCTTCACCGCTTTCAATGCCTTCTTTTTTTTTAGATCTATTAGATGTTACGGTTATTATCAATAAAGTGGATCCGAATCTTTTGGGAAGATGTTTCTTCCTCTAGATTCGCATCCTTCCTTTGTTGATAATTACCCTAACCCCTATGGAAAACACGCGCAACCGGCCCTTTATACTACGGTTCATCGTTACCTCGAGGGGTAGGATGCCGTAGGGAGCGGTTGTGCGTGCATGCATAGAGTTCTAATTCATTAGGTGAGTGTGGCATTGAAAGGGGTGAGAGATCTCATCTCTCAACCCTTTCCCTAAGGCTAACCCTAACAAGCGAGGAGACTACTCGCTCATTAGGGGATGATAGAACATACTAATTAAGAGAGAATAAAAACACAGAAATTAACTTACTAGGTTGACGGCTCCCTCCAAGCAATATAGAACAGATCTGAATAAACTCCCAGCAATTCTGAATTTTATTGATTGAAAAGAGGCATGGGGTTTTTACAATTTTTGATTACAATTTATAAGCAAACAAGGAAACTAGGGCTACAGGCTCTCGCATATGTGCAATTACAGATATACCCACGGAAAATCTAAACCCCCGCACCGACGCACCGATTCTGGAAATCTGCACCGACACGGACTTGAACAGGCCGCGGAACCGCGGCAATTGGGCGCTTGGGCCGCGGTTCCGCGGCCCTTTGGTGGGCTTGGCTCACCAAATTTCTGGTCTTGGTTCATCATTTCTTGGGCTTCTTATTTTTATACTTCTTTTTCTCTGTTGGCATCTTACTCTTCTCCAGATCTTCAGTGAAGACTTGTATTGGTCTTTTAACCGTTTCACCTTGACATGCGTTGCCTTGCACCTATGTGAACTGGGCTTGACTAGGATCTGTCTAATTGTTGGTCAAAAGTCCCTTTTTCTGTTGTTTTGTGTCTTGTTCACTGTATTTGCTCCAGAAACCTGTATCCTGTAATATGCAACAAACGTGCGTCAAGAGTACCTGTTTATCTATAAAACGGATAAGAATAGGAGAATGAAAAATGGATTATTATGGTCTGAACAAATACCCCCAAACTTATCTTTTGCTCGTCCTCGAGCAAACTTATTTTTTATTCACTAAAATCCTAACCACACTTTCGCAGGGAAACGCGATTGCACTGAGCACGTGCAACAAGCCGTTAAACCTTTAGGTGTCCCTAGTAAGAAGAGTGTTGTCTCCTGAGGGTTTTCAGCGGATTACACCCACAAAATCCTATCAACTCGGCCCATTGACTTTTGTTTTCCAATTAGGTTTTCTAACAAGGAATTCTATTACCTTTTGACTCGCAAATTATCCACCCATATTTTTCACACTTCCTCATTATTTAACTTAAGATTATATATGTTATGTAGACCTACTTAGCTTTCGGCATTTCTTAAGTTTTCCTTCTAGGGTTTCATCTCCACTTAGGAATTTCTATCAACTCTATTAAAGATACAAGTTCTATCTTTCATTCATTTCTCTTATTTAAATTCCAATCACATACCCCTACGTGTGTGTATAGATCACCCCTACACTTGGAAATTCAAATCAAGCAATCGTACTTTCGTCCATTGTCCAAAGCACTTATTGATTGGTGAATTTAAATGAATTTTGCTTACACATCCTTCATGCGACCGTTAATACTTCTTGAGGTACCAACAACCGATTACAAGATGCGTTTGCACATTAAAGCGTAATTGCTAGTCTTGCAACACCCAAGGCTTTTAGCAGTGACTCCCAAACCAGTTGGTCTAAGGCACTAGGTGATGAAGCACCCTCGCTAAATATTTTTCTATTTTTACAGCCTTAAGTAATCACAAAAACCAGTGTTCATTTTTTTTTCTTTATTCATTTTTTTTCTTTTATTTTCATTGTACTAAGGACTTTAGACAAGAGCATTTCAAGGTCTCTTCTACTATTCCAAGTTTCAAGGTGCGTGATTGTGCAATTTGTAGGGTATACATTTTCAGAATCTAGACTTAAGCTAGGAACTATTTTTCAAACTTATACTCTAATAAGAACATCAATATTCTTCCCTTGTTTCGACTTAGCCCAAGAAGCGAACTTAAAATTTGCCTATTTCTAAATAAACTACAAGGCATATACTTTCTACCGTTAAACTTTAAGAAAGGTTATTTTTAGGGTTTTTAATTTACTAAGTCTAAGACCTAGTTGTTCCTAACCAGTTAACCTATTTGTCAAACTCAAGTCAAATAAGCCAAATTTGAATACAATATTTTTTATAATTTTCGAAATTTTTAAATTTTTATGGGTTTTTCAAATAGATATGCAAATGCAAAAATATGTACAAATGAATGCGAAGGAAGAAGACGTACCGAGCATACCCCCAAACTTGAACTTGACAGTGTCCTCACTGTCATGCTAAACTAAGAAGGTCAAAATACCGATACTCCCCTGTTTATTTATTTACCAAATTTTTTATTGTTAAGAAAAACAAAGAATATATACAAAAAGGCCCTCCCCCAAACTTCATTTAAACTATGTTAGACATTACTGCCAAACTTTGCCTAGACCAAACGTCAACACCAACCAGTTGAAAAATTTATCAGTAAAGAGTATTGGTTGGTGGAAGAATAAGTTGTAGCGATCCGCAAAGAATTGGGAAAGGTAGAAGTAGAGGTATGGAAGGTGTGGAGGTAAATATACAGGCGATGGTGATATGTCAAAACGAGAATGTAAATGATCAGCAATCAGTGGAGTATTGGCATTCTCGTAACTTATTAAAAGAAGTGGGGGTATTTCAACTTCTGAGGGAGGTTGACTCACCACAATACCCCCAAGATGTTCCTGTGGGTCCTCTATTGACTCGGCATCATCCATCAATTGTATATGATACTCAATTATGAGGGAACTTATCTCCTCGATGTCCGCCATAGTCCAATCGAAAACTTGCCGCCTATCTCGTAAGACCATTAAAAGGGCGTTCTCTTGCTCGAAGGCTAGAGAGGCCGATATGATAATGGGAAAGGTCTCATTCTCACATATGTAAGCATATCTAAGGTGAGACGGCAAGGGCGTGAGTTCGAGTTTCGGAGGCGAAAGAATCATTTCGGAATCTACCTCGAACTCAAAGGACTCCAACACAGGTTCGAAATCACTGCAAACAACCGATTCGGATGGCTCAACTAACTCATCCAAAAATTCAAAAGCCTCATATTCGGGCTGTGAGTCGTCATCATCCAAAAAAGTGAAACATTCATAATCAACATCGGTTGTGTCAACGGTGGTAGGCTCAAGGAGGGACGCACTAGTGGCGTCAAAACTGTTTTCATTAAACAAGAATCTTTCAAGCTCGCATTCCTCCTGCGTGATTTCGTGAATAGAGCAAACTTCTCGTGTACTAGTTTTAGGCACGGGGGGCAGACTTCCCATCTTATAAATATTGAACTCACTAGACATTTTCCCAAAGGATAGAGTCATGGAGCCATTGCAACAGTTTATTACAGCATTGGAAGTGGCCAAAAATGGTCGACCGAGAATCACCGGAATTTGGTTTCTTGGGTTAGCAACAGGTTGTGTGTCCATAACGATAAAATCAACGAGGAATATGAACTCCCCGACTTTGATCAACACATCCTCTAGTTGACCCCTCGGATGGGTGATTGATCGATCAGCCATTTGGAGAGTGCAACGAGTGGGTTTCAACTCTCCAACCCCTAATTGTTCGTATACGGAGTAGGGAATCAGGTTAACACTAGACCCAAGATCCAAAAGTGCTCGATTAATTTTCTTATCCCCAATTGTGATGGAAATCGTAGGACAGCCGGGGTCCTTTCGTTTTTGGGGTAAGGTTTGATGGTGGTTAATAGCATTGCTCGCTGCACTAGCCACTAGCACTTTCTTGGATACTTGAGATGCCTTTCTCTTCGAGGTGCATAAGCCCTTTAAGATTTTCGCGTATGAAGGGACTTGTTGGATAGCATCCAAGAGAGGTATATTTATGCTAACCTGCTTAAATATCTCCACAATCTTCTCCACTTGTGCAGTTGGTTTATTAGGACTCAACCTGTTTGGAAATGGTGCATTTTGAAAATTTGTTGAGTCACATGTCTGTGGAGTAGAATGTGGAGTAGGAACGGATCCCGGTGTAGATGTGTTCATGTTGTGAGCAATGGGTCCGTTCGAGCAATAAGAAGTAGAGCCGCGTGAAGGGTGGAGAATAGGCTCTAAAGGAAAAGGTGAAGAAGAAAGTGAAGAAAATGAAGAAGGGGAAGGTGACGATGGAGAGGAAGAAGAAGAAGAAGAAGAACCACCGGCGGGGATGTCATCACTAGTTCCCACATTATTTTGCAACACTCTTCCGGATCTCAACGTGGTCACCGCTGTTTCGCCCAATCAGAGCAAAGCTCTGTTTGAATTCAAAAATTCAATTTTTGAAGCAACGCTTCAAGTCTCGGGCGCAACGCGCCACGCGTCAGGCGCTAATACGTCAGCGCAGCGCCCAAGAAGGCGCGCCCAATCAGAGCAAAGCTCTATTAAAGGAAGCAACGCTTCAGTTGCGCGGGTGCTGCGCTGCACGACACGTGTCAGCGCAGATACGCTAGCGCAGTTGCGCTGCGCTTTGCGCTGCGCGACACGTGTCAGCGCAGATGCGCTCGCGCAGTTGCGCTGCGCTGTGCGCTGCGCGACACGTGTCAGCGCAGATGCGCTCGCGCAGTTGCGCTGCGCTGTGCGCTGCGCGACACGTGTCAGCGCAAATGCGCTAGTGCGCTAGCGCAGTTGCGCTGCGCTATGCGCTGTGCGACACGTATCACGCGCTGGGGCATCTGCGCCAAACTAAATTAAGATTTTAAGAAATCTTTTCTGTTCTTGCTAAAACAGGAAGATTTTCTTCTGCAAAGCAGAGGCCATGGGATCAAAGATCCAACGGTGGGGAAAATTCCCCAAATCACTCAGAGAAAGATCTCTTTAACAAATCTAACTAATTTATGGGCACTATAAAAAGGACCCTAGACCTCAATTCAAAGGCATGAAGATCCTTCTAAAAAAAATAGAGAAAGAAGAAAGCTCTTGAAAACTCCTCAAGAACAACAGAAGGTAAAAACCTTGAGGGAAAAGAGAAAGTTCTCTTATGGGCAGATTATTGATCTAAGAACAAGATCAATAATCTTAAATAAAAAATATATATATATAAATAAGTAATAATAGTGCTTTGCACTTTTTATGAACCTCTGGTTCTTGAAACAAAAAAAAGAAAAATTTATTTTTCTTTGATCTAAATGTAGATCAAGAAATTAAATAGTGCTTTGCACTTCTGATTCTTGAATCTAAAAGATTCTTGGTGCTCTGCACTTCCAAATTGCGCTGTTGCACTCTTGAGAGAGCGCCACGTGTCAGCTACTTGCGCTACGCGCTCTTGAAATAGAGCTTTGCTCTCTGGAATTGGCGCAACTCACCAGAGCGCGCCACGTGTCAGCAGCGCAACAGCGCAGCGCACTTGTGCAGCGCACTGCGCTATTGCGCTTGCGCTCACCAGAGCGCGCCACGTGTCTGCAGCGCAACAGCGCAGCGCACTGCGCTGTTGCGCTTGCGCTTACTAGAGCATGACACGTGTCCTAATCATAAGTGCTTGCGCTCTGTAATTGGCGCAAAGCGCCTGATAAATGCAATGCATTTCTCAAAGGGCCAGGCCCAAGTCAAAAGACCAAGCAGGCCTAATTAAATTGATGCTCTGCATTATTTATAAATGGGCAGAGCCCAAACAAAATGATATAAATGCTATGCATTTTAAAAGGGGCAGAGCCAAAACAAAGTAGATGCCTTGCAGAGGCCTAATTAAATTGATGCTCTGCATCAATCATGAACAGAGCCCAAACAAAGAATAAATTGATGCAATACATGATTTAAAAATGGGTCAAGCCCTAGCACAGGTCTAACAGACCAAAAACAAATAAAAGGTGTTGAATATTTTTAACTGGACTTAGCCCAATTTTGGCCGTAAGTCCTCAAATTAAATTGAATGAGCAAGATTGCTCTCTTAAATCAATTTACTACTGGTTCGAGGGTACATCTCCGAACTCCTCTGACACACGTCGTTGTAATCATTCAACGTCGTCAGAGAGGTGACGGGTCCCAACAACCACACATGAATATCGGACCGAAACGTCCCTAAACTAATATCGGACCGGAACGTCCCTAAACTAATATCGGACCGGAACGTCCCTAAACTAATAATGGACCACCACGTCCTTAAACTGGCGATAGACCACCACGTCCCTAAACTGGCACAATAGAGCCCAAAAGCTCTTTTGTCGGATCTTAACGGTCCCGTTAAGTTGATCTTAGTCTCAAACTGGACTAACGTATCCTTAACAAACGTTTGAGTCGATCTTAGCCCCAAATATGGCTAACGTATCCTTAGACATTTAAATTAATGATAAAACTCCAAACCAATTTTGGTTCAAGGGTACATCTCTGAACTCCTCTGACATCCATCGTTGTAATCCTTCAACGACGTCAGAGAGGTGATGAGTCCCGACGGCCATATAATTAAATGGATCACTACGTCAAGTTGATCTTAGTCCAAAACAGGACTAACGTATCCTTGATGAACGTTTAAGCAAATCTTAGCCGCAACGCGACTAATGTATCCTTAGACTAAAAACACCAAACCCAAATCTAAGTAAACACGGATTTAGACTAATCCACGTCCTACGGGCGACGGTATTACTCAGTCTCCGTATACAATCCACGGGCAACCACAAACAAAACAAACACACACGACACGAAATGAAATTCTGGAGAAGGAGAAAGTTGTTATCGCGATGCGGTAGCGTAATTAACTGCAGGGGCTTGCGCCTGCAGGGAAGAGCATCCCCACAATAAAAAAAACCCCTCACCCCGAGGGGGAATCTGATGAAGTCTGCTACATCGGCCGCATCCGTCTAAACCTCCAATACACGGTGCCATAAATCAACTTGGCATCTCCGGAGAGGTAGACTGATAAAACCATATAGCATCTGCCCCCGAATCTCAGGCGAGACGCAAAGTCTTGGCCGCCGTTCGGAGGGGAACAGATTCTGGCACGCCCGGTGGGACCTCTTCCTCTTTCCACTCCACACTTCGTGTGTCGTCTTCGCGAACCAATCGCGGTTTGTTAATGGTTGCCTTAGGATTTCAAGTTACTAAGATTTGATCTTTTGCCTGGCGCAGAACTCAAGATTCAATGGCCTCTAATTGCACCAACTGCTCGAGGTGCCACTGCAACGGACGCTCCACCTCACTGGGAGGTGTAGCATATGGGCCCCAAGCGGCTTCCTTCCTCACTCTGCCAGTAGACCAGGTGACCCAAGCCACCACTGGCCTGTTCTTCGGGACCATGATCCCACCTACAAGCTTCTCTGAGCCAATACCTGCACCGGAAATGAACAAGAAGTCGGTCTTCGACTGGCTTACTGCTACGACGGCCCCTGTCAACGGGTCTCCCACTACCAAACCGACAGCCTCTGTTTTCACCAGGTTAAATCTGAACTCTAAAATGGCTGTCCAAAGGAAGGCAATAACTGCTGCCCCAGAAGTCGTCAAGGCGGCTTCCCCTGTCAAAGAGTTAGTCTTTTCAAGACTGACGATTCCTTCGCCTGCCCCTGCTCAAGGATCCGTCTTCGGCAGGTTGAATATCACCCGTCAAAAGACAACCTCAGTCTTTAAGAGGTTAACACCGGCGGCGCCTCATTCAGACAGGGGACAAAAAGAAACTATCTCAATCTCTGAGCCAATCCCAACGGCTCGCCATGCTCGACGTCGCCATTGGCAACGAGTGAGGAAGGCAGGGGGCAACTCCCCCTCAGGGCTAACTCCACCTGCTCCAATGGCGGAGGTCAACGCTGCTGTTCCAACTGGGAACAGCTTCGAACTACTGAGGAGGGTACGTAAGAATTCTCCAACCGCTACACTGAAAAGATCTCCTCCGCCTGTGGAGAGAGTTCCTGAAACAAAACAAGAACAGCCCCCTCAACGGCTGTCTTCAAGGATTTATAAAGTTTGGCGAAGGGTTCAAGACTCTGTGATTGACTCAGGTCACTTTCGTCGCCAGAAAAAGGCGAAGGTGGAAAAAGACAAGGATTGTCCCATTAGACAGCAGGGGACAGCAGCTGCTAGGGTACCCCCTTCAATGGTTCCCTCAACTTCAACAGCCCACAAAAGAAGGAGGCCAGAAAAGACTCCCGTGTCAGCGGCAAAGGTTAAAAATGGTGAAACTAAACGCCCCAAGTCAGGGGGCATAACAGTTCATACGGTTTATATGACATCAGGAAAGGAAGACAGCCGTATGTCCACGGGCCATAGACCACTTACACGGTCAGTGACCAAGGCTCAGGAGCAGCAACAGAAGCTCCAGGAGATGATGAGCGCTATGGCTGCACTTACTGGGCCAAACGAAAGCCCTGGAACCTCTTCAGAGGAGCGTCAGGAACAAGAAACGGAGGCCGAGTTCCTTCGGCGCGTACTAGAAAAGAAAGATAAAGAAGCTGCGGAGCAGGCAGCCAATATAAAGAAAATGGCCCTCCTGTTCCAGGATATGGTGGGTATGATGATTCAACAAGATCCACCTGCTGGAGATCTCCCGATCATTCTTGAAGACGATAGGGGAGAGACATCAAATCCTCCACCGGCTTTATCCGCAGCTAAAGAGGATACCATATCAAAAGCTGATTTAGATGAATACATCGCCCAGCAAATACGGGTGCATCAGGCGACTGAAGCAGCCGGTCAGGTCGTAAAGACAGGGCGGCCATATCCGGGTTGGTATGATCAAATTAAATACCCGACAGGCTATACAATCCCTAAATTCCATGTCTACAAGGGGACGGGCAATCCTCATCAGCATGTCGCCCAGTTCAGAGCGCTCTGTGGCAACACCGGCGGCGATGACAAATTGTTGCTTCGCCAGTTTGTTAGAAGCTTATCAGATACGGCGTTCGAATGGTATTCTGAGCTCCCCAATGACTCTATTAAAACCTTTGCGGAGATGGAGCTGCTCTTTACCCAACGTTTTGCAAGTGCCAGTGAGCGTACCCCGATGACGGCACTGATTAATGCCAGGGTAAAACCCGGTGAGACATGGGTTCAGTACGCTATACGGTGGCGTAATCTATGGTCGAAGTGCGAACAGCGCATAGAAGAAGCTCCGGCGGTGGGAATGTTTGTTGGAACCCTTGATCCATAAGCAACCATCTCACAGTTCTTGATGTTCTTCAAGCCGACTACCTTCCAGGTTTTGATCGACAAACTAGCACAGATGGACCAGATGGGCCATAAACCCCCTCTCCCAAAGCCGGACTCCCGAAACGACAAAGGAAAGGGAAAAGCGATCATTGTCGCTAATGCTCAACAACAACCGAGCGACTCGAAGCCGGTTGCTCGTCCAAACAATATGCGCCCATACGTATCCCTTGAGGACAGGATGGGACATCCTTACTCCTTCCCCCGCGATAAAACGAGGAGGATATTCGAGCTGGCGTTGCGCAACAGACTCATAAATCTGCCAGATCCAAAACGTCCGTTGCAACCGAACGACGTCAACGAGCCCAATTACTGCCCTTACCATCGAGTGCTAGGCCATCCCATCGAGGATTGCTACGTTTTCAAAAATTGGCTTGAGAACCAATACCGTCAGGGCAAATTTGCGCTATCTGACAAATGGAAGGTAAATCCCCCGCAGCCCCACACCTCTAAGGGGACGAATACGCCGGGGGAAACATGCTCCGTCATTGAGTAAGCTCCTTGGGAGGTTGTATTATCAGCCAAGACAAAGAGGATGCTAAACGATCTTCAGACATGTCCAGCGGTCAAGTGGAAGAACCCCTTGGAACCGCAGGTTATTGAGGGGATGTTGAAGCCACGTCCGACTCCGAAGACCAATGGTGGTAGTTCAAGCGTTCATAGCCAGCCGTCAAAATCTTTGAAGAAGAAGGGGAAGAAATCAAAGAAGCCCATGGAGCCTTGCGATAAGCGCACGGACTTACAAAAGCAAATCGACGCGTTGGATGAATACAACCAAAAGGCGTGGACTCCCATTACGCTCCAAGATTTCCTTGATCACGTCTTTCAAAAAGAAGATGAGGGAGAAAGTTCATCGGATGAATCCGAGAAATATGTGGCGAGCTGTCATATGATCTCCCATTCGATCACGAACGATGAAGAGACTTCTGGCACTAAAACGCTGGGGGCAGATACCGAGTCAAGAGTTCCGGAGTTATCAATCGAAATGATTGACGCATTTCTTAGTGAAGCTCGATTGAAAAGTAAAGCTGATCGAGAACGCGAGACGGCTATATTCGAAAAGGCCAAGCGCCAACGACTTGAGGAAAGAGCTGAGATGATCCCGCTGGAGCAAAATGCCTCCACCACCGACAAAAGCCAATTCAAGATAAAGAAGAGGTTTGCTAAGGCCATGTCAATGGGTATGAAGCTACCGTCCTCTGAAGGAAAAATTACTGGTGTAATGGAAATGCACCCCTCCTATTGCTTATATCATCAGAAGGTCTCGCATCCCACTCAAGAGTGCAAAGCTTTCGATAGATGGTGGCAAGGATATGTCGCTAATCGACAACGCTTTAAACAGGAAAAGCGTAAAATTCGTCGGGGGCAAAGAAATACGACCGAAAAGCTTAAAAGAACTGCCGGCAATTGTCACATGGTTAACACTGGCGGGTCGCAAGTGCCTACATTCGGGAGCGATTCTGATGAGGAGCTAGAAATTGCCCCTCTCTTTAAAGAATCAACTTCGGAAAAAAAAGAAGAGCCAATGGTCTGCGAAAATATCCGGCTGCGGAATCGGACGCTGCCTGAAAAGAACCTCGGACCCTTGAATAGAAAAGATAAAGGGAAAGAAAAGGTCTCTGAAGACATCGTCTTAGATGACCAAGTTCTGGAAGAGCTAAACGCCAACAACCCACCGAAGAAGAATAAGGTGGATTACAACGTCTTGGCACATCTGAGAAAGCTGCCCTCACAGCTCAGCATTCTCGATGCCCTTTTGTTATCAAAAGAGGCGAGGGATTCTTTGATTAAGGCGCTACGAGACCCGGACCAGTTCCAAGCCTTCCTAGCCGAAGAAAAGATGAAGGACGAATTAGAAGAGGTGCACACGGCCGACGTTGCTTTTGGTGATGAAGACCTCCATCTAGGGACATGCGACCACAATCGTCCCCTTTATGTCTCAGGATACTGCCATGACATAAAGATAGGTAAAATCTTGGTCGATAATGGATCGTCTGTTAATTTGCTCAATGTGCGAGTGTTAAAGGAAATTTGCATCAGTGTCCAACACCTCGCCCGAGACAAAATCACCATCTCCGGATTCGACTCCCAATCATCGAAAACTCTTGGATCTGTGATATTGACGCTACGCTTCGGGTTACTCGTCACTGACATCAAATTCCATGTTATAGACGCCAAGACGTGCTACAACGCTCTGCTTGGCCGACCATGGCTACATGAGTACAATATCATCCCTTCTACATAGCATCAGTGCATGAAGTATTGTAGGGATGGCCTCGAGTACACTGTGGCCGGAGAATTGAATCTGTTTTCCATGAATGAAGTTCGCAAGTATGAAGATGCCAAATACTTCTTGCCGAGTTTCGAAGACACGGAGAGGTGTCACAGGCCGGAGAACAAAACTAACGCAACCATCCCTGTCTTCGGCAGTGATACCGAGGAAGAAGAGGATATAATTTATTCGGGTCCGCCCCAATACACCTAGCCGGGACCATCCGCCCCTTCACTGATCTTTGGTAGTGATTCAGAGGACGAAGTCCATGCTGTATTCCCTGCTCGGCTTTCAATACGAGCTTCTGCTGATGAAGAGCGAAGTCTACAGATAGCCATGGTGCCGCTTGAACATTATAAAGAACTAGATGCGCTCGCCAACGATAATGTGGAAGAATTGCGGACATTTTATATCCCTCCCGGACGAAAAGGCGATAGGGCAATCCTATTCTACCGTTCCGAAGAAAACAAGGTGGAAAAAGAACTTTGGCAAGGTGCGGATCCAACGTTGGACAGACTTCAGCCCATCCGTCTACCCCGATATTATACGGAAGGCTTAAGGAGACTGCTGGAACGCCAGGGGATACCTTTCGAACAGACCGTGAGGAAGGCCAAATTCTATGACAGAGTTTGGAACGTCCCCGGAACTCAACACAAGCTACCTAATGGGAGGCTAGAGACGATCGGGCTCGGATACATTCGCTCCAAGAAACGAGAACTGCTCCGCGACTGTTACGTCGTGCACAATCCTGATGAAGAAGCAGATACTCAAGAGAAAAGCGCTAATCCTGAACCAGAAAAAGTTCCTGATGCAAAACCGCCCAGTCCATCATTGGAAGACCAGATGGGCAAACTTATAAGGGAAGCGGGTCAAAAAGCCCGAGATGATCACAATCGTGAAATGGCGATCTATGAGAAAGCCAAAACACAACGCCTCCTTCAACAGGCAGTAAAAGACGAAGATGCTGCCCCATGTCAACCTGATACAAAAAGGGCGCGACGCGGAGGCAAAAACGAGTCGAAAGGCCGAAGAGGCGCTCAACAGCAACAAAGCAGGGCTAAGAAGCCACGCAAACGAGAATCGAGCGTTATTGACCAATCCCTCATGAAGAAAATGGGTCGAGCATACTCGTTTCCTCGAGACAAGACGAAAAAGATACTTGAGCTTGCTCTAAAACATCAAATGCTTACATTGCCGGAGTCCAAGCACCCCGAACAAGCAAGTGAAGTCTCTGACCTAAACTATTGCTCTTACCACCGAGTGATAGGGCATCCTCTTGAAGATTGCTTCACCTTTAAGAATTGGGTCGAAGATCAATACCAGCTCGGCAGGTTCGCTCTGTCTGACAACTGGAGGGTAACGCCACCACAAAAGCACGAGCCTAAGGCCACGAGAGAAAAAACAGTTCCACATTGGGACTGGAAGCGAATTCGCACCTGTCATATGGTCACAATATTAAAGAAGATCCCAAGGACGTAAGTGAGCTCCCTTGGTGCTTCGAAAACAGCAGCGATGAGGTAATCTCAGAATTTCCCCCAGCTCCGAAAGAACTGGAGGATGGAATACATACTACTGCAGATAATCTCAAGAAAATCGAGTTGGGGACGGTAAATGATCCGCGACCGACATTCGTCATCGAGCTGCTGTCTGAAGAGAGGGCGGCTGCGTTAAAAAACGTCCTTGTGCAGCATAAAGATTGCTTCGCATGGAACTATTCCGAGATGCTAGGACTAGATCCAGAAGTCGCTGTACATAGACTAGCAATATCCCCAAACGTCAAACCAGTCAAACAGGCGCCGAGAAGAATGCGACTCGAGCTTGAGATGAGCATAAATACCGAAGTCAAAAAGTTAATCGACTCTGGCTTCATCCAGGAAGTTCAGTACCCTGAATGGATCGCCAAAATCGTCCCAGTGATGAAGAAAAATGGGACAGTGCGCATATGCATAGACTTCCGGGATCTTAATAAAGCTTGCCCGAAGGATGATTTCCCAGTGCCAGTCACTGAACTGATGATAGACAATACATCCACTCATGAGGTTTTCTCCTTCATGGACGGTTCATCGGGGTATAACCAGATAAAGATGCATCCTGAAGACCAGAAACACACCGCTTTCAGGACTCCTCTTGGTATATTCTGTTATAAAGTGATGCCCTTCGGTTTAAAGAACGCCGGTGCTACTTATCAGAGGGCCATGACAAAGATCTTCGACGACCTTATACACGAAATCGTCGAATGCTATATTGACGATCTCGTGGTTAAAAGCAAGTCATACGAAGAACATCTCGAGCATTTGAGGACTGTATTTCAACGCCTTCGGCAATACAATTTGAAGATGAATCCTTTAAAATGTGCGTTCGGGGTTTCCTCGGGCAAATTCCTAGGATTCATCGTTCGACACCGAGGTATTGAAATAGATCCGTCTAAGATTAAAGCGATCATGGAAATGCCTCCTCCAAGAACTCTTAAACAGTTGTGATCTCTCCCAGGAAAGCTTGCATACATTCGGCGGTTTATCGCTAATCTTTCAGGAAAGTGCCGTCCTTACAGTCACCTGATGAAGAAGGGAACCCCATTCATTTGGGATCACAAATGCCAAAGCGCACTGGACGAGATCAAACAGTATCTGGAAAACCCTCCAGTGTTGGCTGCTCCAGTTAAGGGAAAACCTCTCATTCTTTACACGGCCGCCCTTGAAGGTTCTTTAGGCGCATTATGGGCACAAGAGAATGACCAGGGGAAAGAAAGAGCACTCTAGTACTTAAGTCGGGTTCTGCTGGGGGCAGAAAGCAATTACTCCCCCATTGAAAAACACTGCCTGGCGTTGATCTTCGCAATAACGAAGCTTAGACATTACGCATTAGCGCATGAAGTCCATCTCATTTCAAAGGTGGACCCTCTTAAATATCTAATGTCAAAGGCCATATTGACGGGACGACTCGCTAAATGGGCTCTGCTCTTAATGGAGTTCTCGATAACGTATCGACCCCTCAAGGCAGTGAAGGGTCGGGCCATAGCCGACTTCCTTGCTGAGCACCCGATACCTGCCGATTCTCCCCTGAATTGCGATTTGCCAGACAAGCATGCGTTTGACGCAATCGACGGTGGTGATACTCGTTGGGAGCTTTATTTTGATGGAGCATCTTCCATGAAAAAGCACAAACAAAATACGTCAATGATCAAATCGGGAGTAGGCCTTATCTTCGTGACCCCACAAGGAGAAATAATGCGCTTCGCCTTCTCCTTAACAGAGCCGAGAACGAATAATGAAGCTGAATATGAAGCTTTGATAGCAGGCCTGGAGATCGCTATTGACATGGGAATTGAAAGCCTCCTCATATATGGGGACTCCCAGCTAGTCGTCAGTCAAGTGAACAGCGATTACCAAACATGCAAACCGGAATTGGTAAAATACGGTGAAAAGGTGCAACAACTGCTAACCCAAATTCCCTCCTATACTTTGGAAAGCATACCGCGCGCGGAAAACAGCAAAGCGGACGCACTGGCCAAACTTGCTAAAGAATTGGCTGACGAGAACCTCGATGACGTTAGAATCGTGGTACAAAGCCGTCGAGTGCTCGCCCCGGCAGAAATACCTCCGGAATTATATAAAGAAAAGGGAGCGACTGAGCAGACGACCCTACAAATAAAAGACCATGAGAAGGCCGAGGACTGGAGGGAAGTCTTCATAGACTACTTTAAGACCCACCAAATACCTGAAGAAGCGTCCACAAGACATCAGCTCGCGAAACGAGCCCTGCCTTTCGCCTTTGTCAACGATACCCTGTACAAAAGGTCATTTGATTCTTTGTGGCTGAGATGCTTAGGACCTGACGAAGCGAAAAGAGTCGTCCAGGAAGTTCACGACGGACTCTGCGGTTCTCATCAAGCAGGCCCTAAGATGAAGTTGAAGATAAAATGAATGGGCTACTACTGGCCCACGATGATTCAGGACTGCATCGAATATGCGAAGCAATGCCACTCATGCCAAATTCATGGGGACTTCATCCATCAGCATCCAAATCCGCTACACCCAACAGTGGCTAGCTGGCCATTCGAAATGTGGGGAACTGATATAGTTGGCCCCATCGAACCAGCATCGTCTAAGGGACATCGTTTCATCCTAGCAACGACTGACTACTTCTCTAAATGGGCAGAAGCGATACCGTTAAGAGAAGTGAAGACGGAAAATATCCTCCACTTCTTCAAAACGCACGTCATATATCGGTTTGGAACTCCGCGACGGATCATCTCCAATAACGGGCCAGCCTACAGAAGCCACAAGATTAGTCGCTTTGCGCAACAGCATAATATAGACTGGAGATATTCCTCAGTTTATAATCCGCGAGCTAACGGTCTGGCTGAGGCCTTCAACAAGACCTTGACGAAGATCATGAAGAAAACGGTGTCACGAAATAAGAAAGACTGGCACGAAAGACTGCAAGAGGCTCTTTGGGCGTATCGAACTACATTTAAGACGGCCACAAACACAACGCCGTACGCGTTGGTATTTGGGACGGAAGCAGTACTCCCTCTCGAGATAGAATTACCCTCTCTACGAGTGGCAGTCCACTACGAGCTGACAGACGAAGAAAATACTCACCATCGGCTTGAGGATCTTGACGCCCTTGATGAAATCCGGCTCATAGCACAGCAAAATCTAGAAGCCTATAAAGCAAAGATGACGCGCTCATACGAAAGATTGACCCGACCGAGGACATTCCGTCAAGGCGAACTCGTGCTAGTGGTCAAAAGGCCTATGATCCCCAATCGCGCCAAGCGGGGAAAATTCGAGCCAAACTATGAAGGTCCGTACATCATAGACAAAGTCTACCAAGGTGGAGCCTATCTACACATGGACATGCACGGTGAAAGGCCTTTCAGACCGATAAACGGTCGTTTCCTAAAGAGATACTACGCTTAATAAGCCACAGCCTAGGTCAATGATAGATGACGACGACTATGTCCGCTCGCTATCTTCCTAAGCTCAAGCTTTATAAAAATAGCCAACCTTCTCAACAACGGACCGAAATGTCCTAAAACTAATAGCAGACCGAAAAGTCTTTAAACTACTACCGCAGCATCTTTTAGGCTGACGGAATAAAAAAAAACATATAAAAATAAAATAATATAAAAACGGTATGTCCATAAGCAAAAAGGGCACGGATGAAAACCCGAAAGGGCTCCGTGAGTAAAAACAGCAGGGCTACCGGCGAGTGTTCGGGAAAACCCGAAAGGGCGCGACCTCGTAAAAAAAAAAAAGAGAAAAAAAAAAAAATAAAATAAAATAAAATAAAATAAAAACGGTATGTCCATAAGCAAAAAGGGCACGGATGAAAACCCAAAAGGGGCTCCGTGAGTAAAAACAGCAGGGCTGCCGGCGAGTGTTTGTGAAAACCTGAAAGGGCGCAACCTCATTAAAGAACACTTATAGGGTCCTCTCGACCTTGTAAGGAGAAACCACCTGCGTGAGATCCTTACGACTCACAAAGGATCAACACACTTAGGGATCCCCACGATTCCTAAGAAGAAAATACACTTGCGAGATCCTCACGACTCGTAAGGAGAACTCTCTTATGGGACCCTCACGGCCCGTAAGACTCGAAAGTCTTAAGTTACAGAGACCTAAACCTGTGCTTAAGCAAACCCCCACAAACTTCCAATATTGCCCTACAAGTCGTTCAATACTGACCCTTGTATACAATCCACGGGCGCAAATAAACATTTCCCTAACCAAGTCTCATCCGTGACTGGGGATATGTTCGCATGATAAACAACCCTTGTAAATCCTCTCGATTTATGAGGAGAAAACCCTCATGTAGGATCCTTACGACTTACAGAGGAAACAAACACTTAGGAATCCTCACGAGTCCTAAGGAGAAAATACACCTACAAGATCCTCACGACTTGTAGCGAGAAATAACTTTGTGAGACCCTTACGGCTCATGAAGTCAAAAGCCTTAGTCTACAGGACCCTAACCCTGGTCGCTAAGCCTCCTTTGTTCGACAACGACAGAAGCAAATGATGATTCGCTCCTGGCAATATCCCAGTTGTAGCGGTGCTGATGCCGAAATCGGTGTCTAATTTCAGGTTTACGGCGAAAAGCCAGTAGGCCGTACATGCATGCAAAATAGCCGAAATGATGGGGCAATTTGCAATAAAAAACAGCAAGTAAAATGTATGCGTGCAAAATAGCCGAAATGATTGGGCAACTCGCAATAAAAAACAGCGAGTGAAAACAAAATAAACAGCCGAAATGATTGGGCACCGCGAAAAATAGCCGAAATGATTGGGCAATCGCGACCTTCGCAATACAAAAAGCTGAAATGATAGAGCATCGCGGAAATAAAAAATATGATGATAAAACTTTGGCCCTACAGTTAAGATCACATCGATCCCTGTATACAATCCAAGGGCGTAAACAAACAAGAGGGAACCATACTTTCCCAACAGGCTCCGTCAGAAGACGAGGCCAAATCTTGACGGTTCAGTCCAACTCCGAAGAAACCAGTGTCTTCAGCAAATTTCTCGACTCACGGATACAAACACTCCTTGACGAGAGCCTCCTGATCCGCGTCGACTCGCAGAGCCACCAGTGCCTCCGTGGGAAATCCTCGACTCGTTTCAAACCCCAAGGAAACAAATAATCCTTGGCGCTGGGGAAACAAATAATCCCTAGCAAATTTCTCGACTCACGGATACAAACACTCCTTGACGAGAGCCTCCTGATCCGCGTCGACTCGCAGAGCCACCAGTGCCTCCGTGGGAAATCTTCGACTCGTTTCAAACCCCAAGGAAACAAATAATCCTTGGCGCTTGGGAAACAAATAATCCCTAGCAAAATTCCTCGACTCACGGATACAAACACTCCTTGACGAGAGCCTCCTGATCCGCGTCGACCCACAGAGCCACCAGTGCCTCCGTAGGAATCCTCGACTCGTTTCAAACCCCAAGGAAACAAATAATCCTTGGCGCTTGAGAAACAAATAATCCCTAGCAAAATTCCTCGACTCACGGATACAAACACTCCTTGACGAGAGCCTTCTGATCCGCGTCGACCCGTAGAGCCACCAGTGCCTCCGTAGGAATCCTCGACTCGTTTCAAACCTCAAGGAAACAAATAATCCTTGGCGCTTGGGAAACAAATAATCCCTAGCAAAATTCCTCGACTCACGGATACAAACACTCCTTGATGAGAGCCTTCTGATCCGCGTCGACCCGCAGAGCCACCAGTGCCTCCGTAGGAACCCTCGACCCGTTTCAAACCCCAAGGAAACAAATAATCCTTGGCGCTTGGGAAACAAATAATCCCTAGCAAACTCCTCGACTCACGGATACAAATACTCCATGACGAGAGCCTCCCAACCCGCGTCAACTCACAGAGCCACCACTGTCTCCGTGAGAGAATTCCCGGTTCGTTCCACCTGGCAAGATAAAGTCCCGGGCAGCAAGGATTAAAAAACTTGCTTCCTGAACAATGGGGCCCTGCAAGTCAATCCAAAATGGTCTCTTGCATACTATCCACGGGTCTCACTCTCCAAAGTCGAGTTTCGACGAGGAGGGAAACAACCGCTTACGAATCCTCTCGACTCGTAAGAGGGAAAAATTCTCTTATAGGATCCTTACGACCTATAAGAGAAAACCACACTTAGGAATCCTCACGACTCCTAAGGAGAAAATCCACCTATGGGATCCTCTCGACCCGTAGGGAGAAAAGCCTCTATGGGACCCTCACGGCTCATAGAGTTGAAAAGTCTTAGGCAGTAGACCTGAACCTGCGGCCTGAGCCATCGCTATTTCTTAAGGGAGTCAAAATACTCGTTTTAGATATCCATCAATCACGGTTATTAAGACAGCCTGCTGACAGTAAAAAGAAGATGACAGAAAGAATATCTGATCTACATTTGATCCGGCGTTCGTGACGCATTCATTTATGCACAAGCAGAAGACTCAGGACGAGAAATAAGACGAGCTGAAATAAAAAGGGAAGAGAGTTTCGATTCATACTGCTAAAAAAAAAATTCCTTTTTTACAATCGTGAGAGCAATAAATAAGAAACATTATTCAAATTATTACAACGGTATAACCTCAGACCCGGGGCACGGATTGAGGAAATCAAAAGTAAGGCCATCTAGAGTTCTTCTGGCCTTTCTATTCTTGTGCCCAGTCTTTCGCGTTCCTCTGTGTCAATATCATCGGCAAGCCCCCCTGGCCTTCGATAAGCGGCAACTATCGTCGTCTGCTGGAAGACTTGGTGTAGGATGTCAATGAGGCTGTTCCGCCGTTTCTTTGAGATCAGCCCTGTCAGGTACACTGAATGCACCTTGTCTTCGGCATCATCCAGTGCGTTGAGTGGTAAGGCCTCATGAAGATCCGGAAGTGCTCTCCATATGGCTCCCAACACGACTTTCAAAAGGGCCGAACGACGAGGCAACAGCCAACCACCGCTTGCGTTCAGACGACCCATGACTTCAGCACATTCAGTGTCTGTAAACTCCTGGTTTTGTTGACGACCCTGAGCGCGGATATCGTCGTAAGTAATGAACTCGTGCAAACTGTATAGATGCACCGCCGCCATTATACCTGGAGGAAATATTACAGGAAGATCAGCAATAGAAAAGCAATAACATACATAAAGGACTAAATTCCTAGAGAGCAAGACTATGTTCAAGGATAAAATCCCCTGGACGAAAGCTCTGCTGGTTAATCGATTCTACCTAAAGAAGTTTTTTTTTTCTAAAAAACTCTAAAAAAAAAAGGAACAAGGCACCAGAGTTCTTGAAGGCAAGAACGAAGCTCTGAAGCTTTTGAAAATAAAAATCTGAAAGATAATAAGTATTAGTGGGGGACCAAAGGTCCTATTTATAGGCATCAAGTGCCTCTTCGACTTTCAAAAGTTGTCACGGTGGTTCACCCTAATCAGAGCGAGGCTCTGTTCAAATTCCGAGGCGGGAGATGAAGCAACGCTTCGTCTTCCCCCAATCAGAGCAAAGCTCTGTCTTGAAAATTAATTTGAATGAAGCGACGCTTCAGATTGTTTGCGCTGCGCAACATGCCACGTGTCTGAGGCAGACGCATCAGCGCAGCACCCAAAGCAGCGCACCCAATCAGAGCAAAGCTCCTTTTCAAAATTAAAGGAAGCAACGCTTCAACTGCGCTGTGCCGTGCGCTATACGACACGTGTCAGCACGGATGCAGTAGCATAGTTATGCTGCGCCGTGCGCTACACGACACGCGTCAGCGCAGAGGCGCTAACACAGTTGCGCTGCACTGTGCGCTGTGCGACACGCATCATACCCTGAAGCATTTGCGCTAAACAAAATTAAAAGTTCTGAAGAAATCGTTTCTGCTCTTGTTAAAATAAAAAGGTTTTCTTCTGTAAAACATAAGCCCTTGGATCAAAGATCCGACGGTGAGCGGAAATTCCCCCAAATCATTCAGAAAAGGGATTTCTTTAATAAATCGAATTTGCTTCTCAATTTGCAAGATGAGGCCTCAAGCAGCAGAAGCGGGAGAACTTGCTTCCTGAACAATGGGACCCTACAAGTCGATCCAAAATGGTCTCTTGCATACTATCCACGGGTCTCACCCTCCAAAGTCGAGTTTCGACGAGGAGGGAAACAACCGCTTACGAATCCTCTCGAGTCGTAAGAGGGAAAAATTCTCTTATAGGATCCTTACGACTTATAAAAGAAAACCACACTTAGGAATCCTCAAGACTCCTAAGGAGAAAATCCACCTATGGGATCCTCTCGACCCGTAGGGAGAAAAGCCTCTATGGGACCCTCACGGCTCATAGAGTTGAAAAGTCTTAGGCAGTAGACCTGAACCTGCAGCCTAAGCCATCGCTATCTCTTGGAGAAATTAAGTTGTCTGCCAATCAAGTTCATCGACAACATCATGATGTAAAGGCAGAAAACAAAAGAGCATACAAGATATTGTAAAAGAAAGTGTGTATCTTTATTCATTGACCTCAATCAAATACATGGTAAATCATACAAAAGAGCAAAGAACGGATACATGTTACTCAGAAAAGAAAATTTTTACAAATACATTGATACAAAGGCAGCTATGGGGAAGGAAGCGTCTTAAGTAGCTTTATCAGTTGTTCGTACACTTCCTTCCATGCCTTTTCCCGATTGGATACCACTGCCAACTCCGCCTCCACCTGGGCCCGTTGCTGTGTGACGGATGCAAGCTGATCCCTGACGGCTCGATGAACAGCTTCACGGCCTGGAGTGTCATGCTCGGCGGCATCATGTTCCCGCTTTAGTCTCAGCCCGTCCGATATGCGCACCAGAAGACCCTCGAAGACGGTCTTTACCTCAGCGGCGTTCACCTCAACTTCGGCACGCAAGCGAGCAATTCTGCTTGAAGAATCTTGGCACTCCTTCAGCCTCAAAGCCACTTCTTGTTCCAGATGACGGAAATGAGAAGCGCTTTGCTCGAGCTATGCTCCCCGTTGAGTGCTCAAGGCCAAAGTCTCGGGGGACAGGCGCATTGACTCTAGCTGATGAAGGCGAGCCTCGATCTCCCGACAATAGTTAACCCAAGAGGCGACAATACCCTCGTCATGGAAGGTGGCAAATATCGCCAGCATCGGGTTAACCGTCGTGGAGAAATCCTCAGCAGATACAGGAGCCTCGATGTCGAGCTCCTCGATGTAGTCGCTCAACATGCGCAAACTATTCGCGGCACCTTTTGAGGACGGGCGTCGCTGGGAAGGACCGTCCGGTATTGTAATGCGAGACTCGAAAGGTACCGAGACTGGAACGACAGCTGGAAAAAGAAGAAATGCGATTAGATGATGATTCAACATATATGAAGGAAGTCATTGATAAGATAGTTTACTATACCGGTGGAGACAGGTGGCAAGGCCGGAAGGGCTGGTGGCGCAGCCGATCTTTCTGCTCCCCCTTCGATTTGCAGCGCTGCATTCAAAACAAGAGAGAGTTGGAAATAATTCTACCACTAAAAAGACAAAGCTACCGATCGGGAACGGTAATCACCAGCGCCACCAGAGGGAGAGGCGAATTCAGATGGGAAGGAGAAGTGTGGGAGCAACACTTGATAGAGATGATCAAAAAGCACTCCTGAAAGATACAACAGTGTGACTTCAGTACATAAACTATATATCTGAAAGATAGGATTAATAAATTGCAAACCCATACCTTCCAACATCTTCGAAGGAATAAGAGAGGGTTGAGAGGTGACCACCGCCAAGGCAGTCGTTGAAGGCGCTCCTTCAAGCAGTGGGGCATCAGCACTAGCTGCACCTGCATTACGAAAAAGTGAACTTGTCAGAAAAGATTGTAAAGTTAAGAAAAGCAGTCACTTGGGGTTTACCTGAGGAGCTCCCGGCTGAAACGGAAGCAACTCCCTCCTCTACCGACATGATACCACCGCCCGTGGCCTCGTCACCCGACTCAATGGGGACCGTTGTCGTGCTCGCAAAACCTGGAGACGGCGGAGGGCCATAGCCGGAAAGGGCTATGATTGGAGTGTTGCCAGATTCCAAAGAAGGAGCGGTTGGCTCATCCTCGGGAATCATGGTCACTTCACCCACCACTCTCTCAGGTTCAGTAGCTGCGGTTGTATCGTCCACCGTCGCCAGGGGACCGCCGACCTCGAGCGCCTCAGCCGCCACCACCTTGGACTCAGTTATAATGATCATATCATCTGCCACCGCTTCAGGTTCGGCATCAATGACCTTCTCGGCGGTAGACCCCTCGACCTCCACTTCAGGCTCCATGGCCTCAATGATATTGCCCACTGTCGGCTCGAGTTCGGCAGGCACCGCCTCCTCCGTTCCCCTAGGATCGACGGCTTCCGCCTCTCCCTCGATCGGACTTGGCCCTGCAAAGATAAGAGATATAAGGACCAATGATATTAAAATCCTTATAACAAAAACTCTGAGAGAAATATTACCTGAAGCGGATTTACCGTTTGCGCTCCGAACTGCTCGCGCCACCTCTCTGCGGGCAGTGGATAGGGCGACAAGGGCCTCTTCGGAGGGAGTATCAGCTCGAGGGGCGGTGTGGGGCCCGCTCCCATAGCCAAGGCAGCCCTGCGCGCCTTCGCCTCACGCCTCAACCGCTTTCTCTCCTCCCGAGCGGTCATGAGGGACCTCTGTGACGCCTCCTTCAAGGCATCATCATCTTCATTTAAGGATGCCTCCAGAGCCTTTAAGGCATCTCTCATCGGCTCTTCAAGACGAACCTCCTGCGGTGGTCCAGAAGAAGCAGGAACGTCGGCAGCTGGTAGAACATCTGCGGCACTAGGAGGGAACGGCATTGAGGTTCCTGTAATTAAAAGGGAAAGGTTAGATCGACCATAACACAAGGAAAATGAAAAACTTGATGAGTCGAAACTTACTAAGGCCCATAGATGCTCTGAGACGTTCCTCCTCCTGAAAAGTCATCAGAGAAGCAGCAATGGCTTCTTCATCAGTGATGCCTGTTGAAAGAAAAGAAAGAAAAGCGTTAGTCAAAAATAATGAAATAATGAAGAAGATATGTTGCAAAAAAGAAAAAGCGACTAGTAGTTACCTGATTACGCAAGCTTAGCCAGCCACGCGTCACGCTTCGCCAACCATGCCGAAGCTCTGAGAGCAGCCTCCAAGTCTGTATCGTCCGGCGGCGGCATCACCAACCCTGCGTTAGTCCCATATTCGAGCAGACCTTCAGCGTAAGGAGCATGGGGTTCCTGGCCGAACACGACATCCGCAGCGAAGAGCGACTTCTTTTTCTTTTGCCTTCCGACCCTAGGCTCACGGGGAATCGACTTCCGCTTGGCAGCCACTTTGGGGCGACGGGTCCCGATGTCCGCACCCACGCCAGACTCTGGCGAGGGTACAACCACTGTTTCCACCGGAGCACAGGGTGCGGGAGGTGCATCCGCGATATCAGGGAGCGGCAACTCACGTGGAGGACTTTGCGCACGTGATGGTCTGCCCCCGGCATCTTTTAGAGGAGCGACTACTGGAGTCCTAGGCACCAGCGGAGCGTTGCGATCGCTACCTGGAGGTGCAACCTTACGGTCGATCAGCAACCGCCTTTCCTCCTTTATGACCACTCCCGTCGAGTGACTATACCATTCTGTGTATACCCTAAGAAGTCGGGGGCCGCAAGCTGGCTCACTGATAAAGAAGTGAGAGCCCGTGTTTAGACGCATGAAGTGATGCAGCGCTCTCTCCATCCCTTCTTCAGTCGCGGCAGGTTCTGATAAAAAGGCCTCCAGCGGTACCCGTTGATTATAGCTCAGCTGTTGGGCGAAACGATGCGGGTTATATCTCATGAAGATCGCTCCCCCGTCCTGCCTAAACACCAAAAAGCCCGGCCTGATGGAATATAGGTGAAGGGTCTCCCGGGCCGTTAAAACTGAAGCTCCATCCTTAAAAGTATCTTGCAATGGCCGCACTGCAGTGGTGGACGTTTTTCCAATAGTCAACACCTTGTCAATGAAAGACACACCGGTTCCAACGGTGTGGGAGCGAAGGAGTAAACCCCTGGCATCTCGCGGCGATGGATTTACAATTGATGCGCCGATCAACTGTAGAATGCGAGGAAAAATGCACCTTTCGTAGAACGAGGGCCTTTTATGCATGCCGAAGACACCCGCTGTATGTAGCTCGAGCCACGACATAAAGTAGTGCATCGGGAAAACCACGTGCAACACCCCAGGCTCATTAGCATCCACTGCTCGGCTAAGGCCATGATATAAGTGCGCCAAGCCGGCGATCCCAACGGCCACCTTTACCCCGATAGTCATTCGGTGGGCCGGGTAAAAAACGGAGGGCCGCATGCGGTGAGAGTGCATTGGGAGTGCGAACCAACTCAGCCAAAGCCCAAGAAATCCTAAAAAGAAGGCCTCCTCGTCCATCTCAGGGGCTGCAACTTCTGCAAAAGACATGGTTGGAGAGTTAGGAAGAAAAAAGTTCTTTTGGTCTATGTCTTTCGCTGGCAGGTTATCCAAACCTAAACCAAAAGGGTCCTCAAGGTTGGTAAACTTGGCAGCTTCCGCCGAGAGGACGTTTGGATGAAGGAACCGAGCAATAAAATCCTCAAAATTGACTCCGCGGCTCCCACGCTTAATGAAAAGGGCCTCGTAGATGTTCAGCACCTTGATCAGACTTGGAAATTGATGTTGAACAGCGTTCTCCGGCGTGAGTCCCCTTATCACCGGCTTGGCACCAAAGATATACTCATCCGGCGGGAGCAACTCTTCATAATGTTCCCCCATAACCGGTAGACTAGACACCTCCGTAAACTCTTCCAGAGAGATGGACACTTCTCGATCCATGGCAAGGAAGGTATGGGTAGGAATGTTCCACTGCTCCAGGAAGGCCTTGAACCACCAGGTGGGAAGCGTGGGATACTGGAAGAGGGAGACGTAGACTGCGGTATACAATCCTAATCTTATCAACTGCGACTTCTTCGTCGACAGGATATACCGGGCCCACGGTAGATAGCCAACCGGGTGGCGGGGGGTCAGACCAATGTTATATGATTGCCCCCAAGGTCTCGCCTCGCCCTGACAGATACGGCGTCCTAGGATATCCAAAACCATAGGACGCTGGACTGGGATGGCATCTATGGCCGGATGAAGAAAACCCTTCGATGTCCAATCCGTCATCTCCACGGCATACTGCACCGGGGGCGGGCTGGCGTAATGAATCGCCGTTATGGGTTCTGACGGCACCGCGCATGTGAAGCTCCGTCGGCCCATGATGATCTGATTGTACCACGACCCCCAAAGGTGGAGACTCTTGTACTCCGGGTCGTATTCCTTAATCATGGCCAGGACCTCACGGTCCAAAGGCGCCTCGAGAAATCCCTACTCTGAGCGGACGAACGGGAATGAGGTGTCTAGAGACATAATCGCTGCAAAAAGAACAATTTAGCCGTTAGTGTTGTAATTCCAACGTTTAGCGTTTAAAGAAGAAAATGCATTAATTAAATTAAAATTAAAATCAATTAATTCCATCACACAGCAGTGCAGTGCAGTGAGTAAGGGACCAAAGGGGGACCCACAAAATCTGGATGACAGTACGTCAGTCAATAGGACAATCTCATCATTGGATGAGATTGTCACTTATTCCCCAGGAAAACATTCCCATTAATAAAGAATCCCCAGAGACAAGGAGAAAATCTCCTCTTTCAGAGCAAAACTCTGTCACAGAATGACACTTGTCAAATTCTGGTCTCAAAAGAATAAAATTCCTTAAAAAGAGCTTAGCTCTGTAATATTCCATCAAAAAGAAAATTTTTGAAAAGAAATTTAAAATTAAAATTTCTGGAATCCTGGAAAATCCATGAAAACTTATAAAAAAAATTCTTCATTTTTCAGATCTAAAAAAAAATCTACATTTGATTCAAGAGCAAAGCTCTGTTCATGGGTTAGAACCCATGAACAAGATCTCTGTAGATCTATGGATTCGTGAGAGCAAAGCTCTGTTGATGAAACCCCAAAGGGAATTTCTTTAGATCAAAAGATCTATGAGAGCAAAGCTCTGTTAGTTAAAATTGATTTAAATTAATTTAACTTAATTTTAAATTAATTATTACCTAAAGTTTTCTAACTTTGGGAAATGAGAGCAAAACTCTAGAGTTCTGAAAGCAAGAGCAAAGCTCTAAAATTCTTAAGCAAGAGCAGAGCTCTGAAAATCGAAATCTAGAAAATGGTGAAGAGTTTTCTAAGGGCCAGAGGCCCGATTTATAAGGCGCTTGCGCCTCTTGAGCTCACCCTTAATCCAACGGTCAGGGGGTTGCCACCGCTGCACTCACGTGTGCGCCACGTGAGCGCAACGGTGGGGGGGCATTTGTTTCGCCCAATCAGAGCAAAGCTCTGTTTGAATTCAAAATTTCAAATTTTGAAGCAACGCTTCAAGTTTCGGGCGCAACGCGCCACGCGTCAGGCGCTAATACGTCAGCGCAGCGCCCAAGAAGGCGTGCCCAATCAGAGCAAAGCTCTATTAAAGGAAGCAACGCTTCAGTTGCGCGGGTGCTGCGCTGCACGACACGTGTCAGCGCAGATGCGCTCGCGCAGTTGCGCTGCGCTGCGCGACACGTGTCAGCGCAGATGCGCTAGCGCAGTTGCGCTGCGCTGTGCGCTGCGCGACACGTGTCACGCGCTGGGGCATCTGCGCCAAACTAAATTAAGATTTTAAGAAATCTTTTCTGTTCTTGCTAAAACAAGAAGATTTTCTTCTGCAAAGCAGAGGCCATGGGATCAAAGATCCAACGGTGGGGAAAATTCCCCAAATCACTCAGAGAAAGATCTCTTTAACAAATCTAACTAATTTATGGGCACTATAAAAAGGACCCTAGACCTCAATTCAAAGGCATGAAGATCCTTCTAAAAAAAAATAGAGAAAGAAGAAAGCTCTTGAAAACTCCTCAAGAACAACAGAAGGTAAAAACCTTGAGGGAAAAGAGAAAGTTCTCTTATGGGCAGATTATTGATCTAAGAACAAGATCAATAATCTTAAATAAAAATATATATATATATAAATAAGTAATAATAGTGCATTGCACTTTTTATGAACCTCTGGTTCTTGAAACAAAAAAAAGAAAAATTTATTTTTCTTTGATCTAAATGTAGATCAAGAAATTAAATAGTGCTTTGCACTTCTGATTCTTGAATCTAAAAGATTCTTGGTGCTCTGCACTTCCAAATTGCGCTGTTGCACTCTTGAGAGAGTGCCACATGTCAGCTACTTGCGCTACGCGCTCTTGAAATAGAGCTTTGCTCTCTGGAATTGGCGCAACTCACCAGAGCGCGCTACGTGTCAGCAGCGCAACAGCGCAGCGCACTGCGCTATTGCGCTTGCGCTCACCAGAGCGCGCCACGTGTCTGCAGCGCAACAGCGCAGCGCATTAGCGCAGCGCACTGCGCTGTTGCGCTTGCGCTTACTAGAGCATGACACGTGTCCTAATCATAAGCGCTTGCGCTCTGTAATTGGCGCAAAGCGCCTGATAAATGCAATGCATTTCTCAAAGGGCCAGGCCCAAGTCAAAAGACCAAGCAGGCCTAATTAAATTGATGCTCTGCATCATTTATAAATGGGCAGAGCCCAAACAAAATGATATAAATGCTATGCATTTTAAAAGGGGCAGAGCCCAAACAAAGTAGATGCCTTGCAGAGGCCTAATTAAATTGATGCTCTGCATCAATCATGAACAGAGCCCAAACAAAGAATAAATTGATGCAATACATTATTTAAAAATGGGCCAAGCCCTACCACAGGTCTAACAGACCAAAAACAAATAAAAGGCGTTGAATATTTTTAACTGGACTTAGCCCAATTTTGGTCGTAAGTCCTCAAATTAAATTGACTGAGCAAGATTGCTCTCTTAAATCAATTTACTACTGGTTCGAGGGTACATCTCCGAACTTCTCTGACACACGTCGTTGTAATCATTCAACGTCGTCAGAGAGGTGACGGGTCCCAACAACCACACATGAATATCGGACCGAAACGTCCCTAAACTAATATCGGACCGAAACGTCCCTAAACTAATATCGGACCGGAACGTCCCTAAACTAATAATGGACCACCACGTCCTTAAACTGACGATAGACCACTACGTCCCTAAACTGGCACAATAGAGCCCAAATGCTCTTTTGTCGGATCTAAACGGTCCCGTTAAGTTGATCTTAGTCTCAAACTGGACTAACGTATCCTTAACAAACGTTTGAGTCGATCTTAGCCCCAAATATGGCTAACGTATCCTTAGACATTTAAATTAATGATAAAACCCCAAACCAATTTTGGTTCAAGGGTACATCTTTGAACTCCTCTGACATCCATCGTTGTAATCCTTCAACGACGTCAGAGAGGTGATGAGTCCCGACGGCCATATAATTAAATGGATCACTACGTCAAGTTGATCTTAGTCCAAAACAGGACTAACGTATCCTTGACGAACGTTTAAGCTAATCTTAGCCGCAACGCGACTAATGTATCCTTAGACTAAAAACACCAAACCCAAATCTAAGTAAACACGGATTTGGACTAATCCACGTCCTATGGGCGACGGTATTACTCAGTCTCCGTATACAATCCACGGGCAACCACAAACAAAACAAACACACACGACCCGAAATGAAATTCTGGAGAAGGAGAAAGTTGTTATCGCGATGCGGTAGCGTAATTAACTGCAGGGGCTTGCGCCTGCAGGGAAGAGCGTCCCCACAATCAAAAAAAACCCTCACCCCGAGGGGGAATCTGATGAAGTCTGCTACATCGGCCGCATCCGTCTAAACCTCCGATACACGGTGCCATAAATCAACTTGGCATCTCCGGAGAGGTAGACTGATAAAACCATATAGCATCTACCCCCGAATCTCAGGCGAGACGCAAAGTCTTGGCCGCCGTTCGGAGGGGAACAACCGCATTGACATTGTGATTCTGATATGCGTTTTGTAGGTGACCAGGATTAGGCAATGGTTGAGATGGAAGCTTTTCCTTTTCTCTCTCGCTCAACGCAGCAGTTAATTGTGCAATTTGTGCCTCAATAGATTTGATACTTTGATCGTGTGAGGCATTGTTATGCATTAAAGATTGAACATAACTTTCAAATCTTGCTGCTGATTCTGTAGATTGCTTGAGAAAAGCATCTAAACTTTTCTCGAGCGAGCTAACCTTATCATCATTTGGTTGAACTAAATTGTTCGTTTGATTTGTATAAGGTTGTTGTTGGAAAGGTTGCTGGTTTTGAGTTTGTAAGGGTGCTTGTTGTTGTTGTGGAGGAGGAGGTCTTTGAAAATTATTATTTCCTTGGACTTGTTGATTTTGGTTCCAAGCGAAATTTGGGTGACTCCTCCACCCCTGATTGTATGTCGAAGAGTACGGATCGTTTCTTTGTCGTTGCTGAAATGCAGCATTGACTTGATCCTGTCCTTGAATAGGTGCATTGTAAGGACACTCTTCGGTTAGATGCGATGGATTCGTACAACAAGCACAAACAGTTTGTGTGGGTAGAGTAGGGGCAGGAGAAGACGATGAGATTTTGGTCTCAATGGCTTCTAGCTTTTTCATAAGTGAGGCCATCTCGGCCTTCATAGCAATCGACATATCTATTTGATGTATGCCTGCCCTAGATTGACCAACAGAAGAAGATGATGTAGTCTTGGTACTCTCCCACTGAATTGTTTGCTCACTAAGATCCTCAAGAAACTGCCATGCTTCCTCACTAGACTTGGAGAGAAAATGACCTTGACATATTGTTTCTAGCAACTGCTTCGTTGCTGCGTTCAATCCCTCGTATAATGTTTGGCAAAGTTGCCAACTTTCGATCCCATGATGAGGGCATTGAACAAGTAGGTTTTTAAATCTTTCGAAGCACTTCCAAAATGGTTCGGAAGGAAGCTGTGAAAATTGTATAATCTCGTTACGGATTCTAGCAGTTTTGTGATGAGGATAGAACTTTTTCAGAAAAGCTCTTACAAACTCGTCCCAATTTCTAATAGAATGTGATGCGGTGCTATATAGCCACTTCTCGGCTAGGTCACATAAGGTGAAAGGAATGACCCTTAGCCTTATCGCGTCATCACTTAATTGGGTTGTTTTCATCATAGCGCACACATTTTGGAATTTATTAATAAAAATATATGCATCTTCAGATTCCAAACCATGAAATTTTGGCAGCATATTGATGAAATGTGGTTTTATTTCAAAATTATCCCCATTTGCCGGTGGGGGTGAAAGACATGTAGGTAAAGAAGTGCGGACGGGATAGAAGAGATCCTGGAGCGCAACTCGTGCGGGCGCTACAACAGGCGGAAGATTCGGGTTATTCGCACCTGGCGGAGGTGGAATCATTCCCGTCGGTAAGGTATCGTTGGGGTTGAATCCCGACATACCTTCGAAAGAAGAATTTGAAGGTGGAGGTAAGGAAATGGACGGAATGTCGACGAAGGGTTCGTCGAAGATTTCGTCGGTCGGTACCAACGAAACACGGACTAATCGGGCGTTAGTATCCCTAGTCCAAAGTGACATACACTAAAAGAGTAGTGTAGTCAGAAAAAATAGAAAAACAGAATGTGGGGGTAAGATAACGTCAATGAGAAGAAGTGAGTGAAGGTGAGTTGCAAGTTTTTTTTTTTTTTTAGCGGCAAGTTGCAAGTTTTTGAAAAGATTTATATATATGTTTTTTTATGTGAGTTTTGCAAAGAGGTTTTTAACAAGGGACACGTGACACAAATGTATCAACCACACATGCACAATCAAGCCTAGATCTAGGGTCACCTAGGTCTGCTAGACAGCTCCTAACTAGGGCTAGAAATAGGACCTCAAACCGCCTCTTCACGGACAAGTACGGCCAGGTAAGTGGGAAGGAACCACCACTACAGTGGGCCTAATTAATAACCACTAGCCTAGACACCGCAATGTCAGTTAGGATAAACGGTCGATGCCTATACTAGTCCTTTTCCTATTGAGCTCGATGTCCTTAGGTCTGAGTCTAGTCTTTTTTTAATTAATTGTGGTCAATGCACATGCTTTAGGTGTTTTCTGGGGTCCTGGGAAGGGTGATGAAATCCCCACCCAATCTGAGTTTGGTCAATTAGCCCCTTAAGTCCAATGAAATTATGCAAAACAAAAATTCACTTGCATTCAATTTTTTAGCGCGGCGCAAAGAAACCTGCAGAAAATCTGTTATTTAGAAGGGGGAGAAAGACTTTTTAGCGCCAAGAAATCCTGCAGAAAGTTTTTACAGAGAGATATATGGGAGGTTGAAGAGAGGAGAAGGAGAAATCAAACCCTGAAATTTTTAGGTGCTGACGTGGCAGGAAGAGCGCGGAACCGCGGCGGGAGACCTACTTATGCGGCGGAAGCGCGGCAGTTCAGTGGGTTCAGCCTCTGAAAAATTTTGTACAGCTCCTGTTCACCAATTCTACTCTGTTCTGACGGTTCCTTTTCTGTTTTGACCTTCTGTAAAATTCCAGATTTGCAATTCTTCGCTGTTCCTGCAAGATTCAAAAGATACACCCTTCAAACAGATCAAAGTTGATAATTTTTTGTATTTTTTTATATTTTCAGATTTTTATAATTTTTAAAATTTATATCAACCCGAAAATTCACAAAAAGAAAAATTACACCATCCCCGGCAACGGCGCCATTTGATTAGTTTGAAAATATTTGTATTTACCGCAATCAGAAACGGCATCGCTTCGCAGCTAGCCGGTGAGTGCGGGTCGATCCACAGAGATGGGTAAATTCCTTTTATGTGTTTTAACGAGTTGATTCAAAGTGTCGTTTTGGTTGGTTTATAAAAATCTATGAAAACTGGATCTAATTAATCTAATTAAAAGTCTTGCTAGGATTAGGCTTAGGGGAAGTTTTGGAGATTAACGTTTTTCTTCACCGCTTTCAATGCCTTCTTTTTTTTAGATCTATTAGATGTTATGGTTATTATCAATAAAGTGGATCCGAATCTTTTGGGAAGATGTTTCTTCCTCTAGATTCGCATCCTTCCTTTGTTGATAATTACCCTAACCCCTATGGAAAACACGCGCAACCGGCCCTTTATACTACGGTTCATCGTTACCTCGAGGGGTAGGATGCCGTAGAGAGCGGTTGTGCGTGCATGCATAGAGTTCTAATTCATTAGGTGAGTGTGGCATTGAAAGGGATGAGAGATCTCATCTCTCAACCCTTTCCCTAAGGCTAACCCTAACAAGCGAGGAGACTACTCGCTCATTAGGGGATGATAGAACATACTAATTAAGAGAGAATAAAAACACAGAAATTAACTTACTAGGTTGACGGCTCCCTCCAAGCAATATAGAACAGATCTGAATAAACTCCCAGCAATTCTGAATTTTATTGATTGAAAAGAGGCATGGGGTTTTTACAATTTTTTATTACAATTTATAAGCAAACAAGGAAACTAGGGCTACAGGCTCTCGCATATGTGCAATTACAGATATGCCCACGGAAAATCTAAACCCCCGCACCGACGCACCGATTCTGGAAATCTGCACCGACACGGACTTGAACAGGCCGCGGAACCGCGGCAATTGGGCGCTTGGGCCGCGGTTCCGCGGCCCTTTGGTGGGCTTGGCTCACCAAATTTCTGGTCTTGGTTCATCATTTCTTGGGCTTCTTATTTTTATACTTCTTTTTCTCTGTTGGCTTCTTACTCTTCTCCAGATCTTCAGTGAAGACTTGTATTGGTCTTTTAACCGTTTCACCTTGACATGCATTGCCTTGCACCTATGTGAACTGGGCTTGACTAGGATCTGTCTAATTATTGGTCAAAAGTCTATTTTTCTGTTGTTTTGTGTCTTGTTCACTGTATTTGCTCCAGAAACCTGTATCCTGTAATATGCAACAAACGTGCGTCAAGAGTACCTGTTTATCTATAAAACGGATAAGAATAGGGGAATGAAAAATGCATTATTATGGTCTGAACAGTTACTTAACTAACGGCAGAGCGTGGGCTGAACTAGAGCGGATGCAAAACATATAAAACATCTACTAGTATATATAAATATATATATATATATAACATTAGTCCCAGACATGATATAAGAAACATCAAAGAAAAGCGATAAGCAAAACAGAATAACGGATAATTCAGGAGCCTCAGGTTTCCTTTGAGCCGCAAATGAAACCTGATGTTCCTCGGTCGTGTAGATAGCCTGTGGAATGTATAACCAAGACCTCTACGAGTGCGGCAAGTTACCCGCCAATCCCAGAAGTAAGGCAACCTAAATCAACAAAGTGACTGGGCCACCCAGCACTTCACGGAATCCGGTAACTTGAGCACTCCACCATAGGTCATCCTATACCCTCTACGAGTGCGGCGAATAGCCCGCCAATTCTAGAGTAAGGCCCCCTCCATCTCAACGCCATGAGATGCAGGCCCGTTGCCCTCTAGAATATATCTATTTAAGCACTCCATCGCGGGTTAATCCTAGTACAGAAAAGAAAAGTATATATACAATGGCGACATCGACCTCAACCTGGTCGTGCCCCAATAAAAGAATATAAAATCTAGCAGAGACAGCTATCCACATGTCTGACGCTCGCCCCGCAATAACGAATATACAAATGGATCTGAACTGTACTACTACCATTGCACTATAGGCTATCCAACGCGACAATCCATCCACAATATTAGCACAACACAGAACATCAACGTGAATATCACGTTCGCAAACCCGTTTAGTTGAACATATAGCAATTAGTCGGGTTGTACCACTCAATGATATTCACGGTCGCAGATATTAACATATGCACTGATAAACACATATTCAAAATTTCGATCGACTAAAACTTTTCCATATTAGCCCCAAATGCAAACCGGCACTCAAACAAATCTGGGCCAAAAACATACATCCCAAAAATCACATTTCCACATAATAAAGTGCGAGAAGAAATTTGGAGCACTACAGCCATACATCGACCGCAGAACCGCCGCCAATAGGCATGTTATGCGTCGATTCCACGGCCATATAGTTGGCTCATGTTTCCAAATTTCTTTAGGATTTCTAAATATGCCTGCCCGTATTTTTAAGGCAATCTGAAAAAAATTGAAGTTTCAAAATCAACAACAAGCATATCAAAATAGAATTGTGATTCGGAAAATTTGGTCGATCGATATTTTAATCTTGTGTAAACTAGCTAGTAAAGGTTTATAAGGTGGCTTAGATACCATGTTGGGTCAGTCAGCGTAGCAGAAACTAGCCGTGGCGCCCATAGGTCCCTCAGCAGCTACATTTTACGTAATCTCTTCGCGACAGACTACAACCCGCCGGAAAATATAACCGCACGGAGCACCCTGGGGGTAAGAGCCTGTGCTTCGCCACTACTATCATTACAGTGAGAACCCTCTATGGGTCGGCATCCCGCCTAATAGCTTTGATACCATGTTGAGGTTTGCTAGCGCCCTGGCCATCTACCATGACCGATGCGGAACAAAAATGGTGTTTAAAAATTTTTGGCGCTAAAAACCCGTATTATAATCGAACCATAAACCTAAAACTAGCTACAAAAGATTGAAGTGTTATACCGAATGATCCGTGTCCTTTGGTCTTCTACCATCTACCTTAGCTCCTAAAGGTCTCCTGGATCGAGCTTGATCGCCGGTCTTCCTCCGTCGAAGATGGTCTACCCGAGGGATGTAGCTCATGGCTCTAGCTCCACACTAAGAATCTAGTGGAGCAACTAGAGACTATAGATTGCTAATCTAAAATGTCTAGAATGTAGTGAATGGTTCTAAGTGTGTACCTATTTCACCTTCTCTCTTGATTCTCAACACATGAGAATGTAGAGAGGAGGTTCAAGAAGAAGGTGGAGAAGCTCAAGAAAGGTAGTTGAAGAGAGAAGAAGCAAAAATGGTGAGAGTGTTTGCCAAATGACCATCCATCTAGTGAGAGAAAATATGAAGCAAGGTTTTGTAAAACATTTTTTTCAATAAACATATTGCAACCATGCTTGAATAGTTTGCATAAATGAATTAACAATTCATTTGTCAACACTATTCAAGCATGGTTCTCACTATTCTCTCTTCATTTAACTTTACACCTCATTTCCATTTAATTAAATAAATGGATAAACCAAAATGGGGTGTCCACCTTCTAGAATGTTTTCCGTATAAATACGGATTACACTCAACTATATATATTGTTGGCTATAATACCCTCAAGACAATTATTGTAATCACAGGCAGGTGATTATGATGATTGAGGGAGGACCTATACGGATAGAACAGTCTTACTCAAAATGATAGTATGCTATCTGGTTTGTCTTTATCATCATGTACATACATTATATCGTATTACAGATCACTATTACATGTTGATAGAGCCCATAAGATTCTTGCTTGACTACCAGCATTATGATGGCGATCATATACGTGGGAGCTGGATGGTCTATAAGCACATCCTTAAATGTCCATAGTCGTGGGAGTATTGAGACTGGGCATTGATACTCTAGAGTAGACTAGTGTGTACTTATCAAGACCCCAACGAGGGGCGGTAGCCGGTCTCACAAGCCATTGGTGTTAGTTAGTCACCTAAAATAGTATGCAGGTGCTCATTGGGTTATGAGTACACTGGACGGACTCGCCGGAAACCTGCTAGTTGGTACTATACCTATTTTCATATAGTAGTTCCCAGGTGACATGTGTACGGGTTAGTCTGTCGACCTGAGATCGTCATTTATCTAGTGTGATTTACCACTGTGCTTTGATTACTACCCTACCACTGCTCAAAGGAGTCGTGCAAATAGGTTTTAGTTGGGTACAGTCCCGTGCCACATGGAGGCAGTGAGCGGATCGTCGAAGATTCGTCTCTCCTAGTATTGGGGGTTGATGTCGCATTGTGGATGGGTGGCCATCACAAGAAATCCTTGGCCAAGGTGGACGAGAATTACTGATTTGGATCAGTAGTTTCTCAGTTGGCGATGGGCTTCATACCGACACGAAATTTCGCGTTATTAAGGGTCTGATTTTATCCACCCCCTAGACTCGATATACGATACTCTTAGACGAATAGACCGGACTATACGGATATTGTCACGGACAGGCTCAGTAAGGGTTCAGATGAGTTTGCTCGTCGGCCTTCCTTTCGCTCAATACCTGGGTAGTCGTTACGTACAGCTAGTGCCGCTGACGTGCTTGTGGTTAAACCCACTGCCACCGTATTGACGAGTCTTTAGAGTCCCACAAAGAGGGTTTCCCTGCTTCGGGCAAAACGATGTAGAGGTCGTATGGTTTTACGGCACGGTTCGATCATATACGTGCACTTGTGCACGTATCATGATTCGGACGGATAATACTAGTGGGCTTTGGTTTAATCCAGATTCTAGTATTATATTATTGGATCATTTTCGTCTCTTTGTATTTGTATTTTGTGGAATACGGATACGGGTATGTATATACGGATCAGGGGTATTCTTGTAATTCATTACAAGATACTTCTAGAAGAAGACACCTCATTTTAGTTTTAATCATTTTTGATAAAAGGTTAAATGAGGTGGAAGATGAGGTGTTGCTTGGATTTAAATGAAGCATGCGTTTGTGGTGACTCATGGGGTGACTCATGGTGCACTATTCTAGCATGCTTGATTTATTGTAGTGTTGTGAGATATTTTCTTTAGTTGAGGATTCATTCTTGATTCACAACACTTAGCCATTTTTCTTGAGTTGCTTCATGCTTCACACTCTCATATCCTTATGCTTCTTCTTCCTCTACCTCCACCCTAAAATTCTCATGTGTTGAGAAACCTAGGGTGTTTAGAGACAAATCAATCCATCATTAGACTCTATATCTTCTAAGCTATCTAGTTTGGCGAACTAGGTACTCTAGTTACCTCGGCTATAAGGTTGGAGCTCGGAATACAAATCCTCAAGTGGATCATCTTCGTTGGAAGGAGACTAGAGATCAAGCTTGATCATGGAGGCTTCTAAGAGCTTGGGATGATGGTTAAAGACCAAAGGACACAGATCATTCGGTATAACCTTTCTAAACTCCTTCTATATGTTTTCTAGCTTAAGGTTTATGGTTCGATCCGTATTATGGGGTTGTTCTAGCGCCAGTTTTATAAAAAATTTGTTCCGCATTCGTCCACAGTAGATGGCCAGGGCGCTGGGATAACCCAACATTGTATCAGAACCAACCCATAAACTCTTAGGTAGCAGTTTTAGACTATATTTAAGTAATGAAACATAAACAACTCCGAAACAATACGCAATATATTCAAGTTTCTGTCAAATTTTCAGAGTCTTCTAAAAATTTTTTAAACAATTGCAAAAGACTACTCTTATTGTAACTAGAACGCAGATAAAAAACGAGACCCAAATTCCTCTGTTTGGCCGGCGAGATCGGACCAAAACCCGGCGCCGCCGGTTCACTGTAGTACTTGGGTTTTGAATTTTTTTTTGTGTTCTGGAATCTTGAATATTGGGTTTTAGGTATTGTTAGTTTTTGCCCAGATTACATATTATGTTATCTTTGGTTTGGGAGTAATACGGAATATTTTGAAGTCTCTATTTTTAACATTGTTTAAAAGTTTTCAGTATATACATTACTGTCTGCGACTGTGAATGTCATTAGAGTGGTATAACTCGTCTAACTGCTATATGTTCTATTAGATGGGTTTGCGAACATGACATTCACGTTGATGTTCTATGTTGTGCTGAGGTTGTGGTTGTATTGTCGTGGTGGATACCAGTGGTGCAATGATAGTTGTACAGTTCAGATTCATTTGTACATTTGATATTGCGGGGTGAGCGTCCAACATGTGGACTGCCGTCTCCTCCAGTTTGTATATTATTTGTTTGGGGCACGACCGGGTTGAGGACGATATCACCCTTGTATATATTTTTCTTTTCTGTACTAGGATTACCCTGCGGTGGAGTGCTCGAATAGCCGGATTCTAGAGGGCAACGGGCCCGTATCTCATGGCGTTGAGATGGAGGGGGCCTCACTCTAGAATTGGTGGGCTATTCGACGCATTCGTAGGGGTAACAGGTTGACCCACTGAGGGGTGCTCAAGTTACCGGATTACGTGAAGTGTTGTGTGGCCCATTCACTTTGCTGATTAGGGTTGTCTCACTTCTGGGATTGGAGGGTAACTCGCCGCGCTCGTAGAGGTCCAGGTTTTCATTGCACAGGCTATCTACACGACAGGGAACGTCGGGTCTCATTTGTGGCTCAAATGAAACCCGAGGCTCCAAAATTATCCACCATTCTGTGTTGCTTGCTGAGATTCTATGATGTTGCTTATATCATGCCTGGGACGAATGTTATACATACATACATACATATATATATATATATATATATATATATATACTAGTAGATATTGTATATGTTTTGCATCCACGCCAGTCCAGCCCCCGCTCTGCCGTTAGTTAAGTAACCTAACGGTGCATGACGGGACCCCATGGCAAATGCGGATGGCTTATACGTACATTGTATTTTCGTTCTTTTCTGGTGTGATATGGTTTAATTGATGGGACTGCATTAATTCTGATTAATGAAAAGAAAACAAATCTATATGATGTTGTTGGAACCAAGTTTTTGAAAAACTGACATTACAGACGTTTTCTTTTACTTTGCATAGTGATATTCGGTTATGAATATCCAGCACCTCATTCGACGAGGCAAGAGCCGAGACCCCTTTATCGGGAGTGACCTCTTGAGCAAAGGTTTCCGTCAGTGTAATAACTTTACTATAGTCGATTCTTTAGCTTTGCATCGCGGTATTCAGTTTGGAATATCCTGCACCTCATTCGACGAGAAAAGAGCCGAGATCCCTTCACAGGGAGTAACCTCTTTAGCAAAAGTTTGTGCCACTATATATTTGTAAAACCGCTCGGTTCTTTCAACGATATCAAGTTCATTATGTTAAACGTTTTTCGCCAAAAACCAGCCGTAGCCCTCCGTCATTTCGGATAAGTAGCACATAGTTATCATGCGGTGTTTGTTGGCCAAAGTCAAGGCATCGTGAATGGTAGTTGTGTGTTGCTTATCCGTAGCATTGGTAAATGCATTGGTTTAGGAAAGTCGTACCACTTTGTTGGCCAAAGTCAAGGGTGTGTGCGGGTAGGTCTAAATCAATCAGGATAATGAAGGGTAGAACTTGACTTGCGTATTATGATTTGTTGGCCAAAGTCAAGGTCATAAGCGCTTGGGGTAAAAACCACATCGGGAGTTTCAAATATACAGGAAACTTGCCAGGCATGCGCATACTTTCTGGAAGGTGGTGACTTGAGTGGATTCCATCAAGTTATCATGCGATGATAATTGGATCCCGATTCCCACTGATGACTATGTGTTACTCCACGCGTGATTTTAGATGATCCCGACTAATTCTCCTTTTAGGATTTGAAGGAGAATTCGAGAAAACAGTGGGAGCCATCCTGATTAGATAAAGTGATTACCCAATCTAATCTAAGTTAGAGTGCACGCTGAGTGTTTCTTTTCTCTCTCTCTATGGCAGCGACCATGGCCTGACCTTAAAAACTTATGAACCAAGTTAACCGAACCTTCTTAAAAACACTTTGTCTTTTGGATTGTCATTTAGTCGCATATATCATTGTCGCTCCTATATCACCTTTACATTTCTCCGGAACACTTCGTATCACTATGAAAATCAATATAGCTTAGATATTCCATCGTATAGTTACATACGAACTCGAAGGAATTTGTTCCAATTCGAGGATGGATTCCGGTTATGGAGAAATTGAATAGAATTATTCCGTTGTCTTTTATCTTTACCTTCTCTCAGGTTGCGAGGGCTCCTAGCATTAGGAAAGTACACCTATTACGCTTATTGGATAGTCTTCTTCCAAACCATAGGCAGGTGCCGAAAGGTACGGAAGGAAGAAAACCAATTAGCCTAAGTGTGGTGTATGAAAGGTAATAAGTAAAGATGTATAAAGGGATTAGAATGAGGGCAAAGGAAAATGCGACTGCTATCATTCAAGACAAAACCGCATATACCCCTGCCACTCCTACTTCACCTTTGGATTTCTCCAGAACACTTCGTATCATTACGAAAATCCATATTGCTTTGGTATGCCATCATATAGTTACATACGAACTCGAAGGAATTGTTCTAGTTCGAGGATGGTTTCCAGTTCGGGAGAAATAGAATAAGAATTATTCGGTTGTCTTTTCCATTTACTTTCTCTCAGGTTGCGAGAGATCCTAGTGTTAGGAGAGTATACCTATTACGCTTATTGGATAGTCTTCTTCCAAATAATAGGCTGGTGCCGAAGGGTAGAGAAGGAAGAAAATCAATTAGCCTAAGTGTGGTGTACAGAAGGTAATAAGTAAAGACATATAAAGAGATTGGAGTGAGAGCAAACAAATATATGGTTACAGTCATGAATCTGGATAGTGGAAGAAGAATTACTAGGAATACCCGGCTACCCCTTCGAAACATTTTCATGTTTCAGTTTTACTGTGTGATGTTAAGTGAAAACTTTTTTCCCAATTAGATTCTAACTCCAGGGTATATATTTACCAGATATGATTCTCACATCTGTATGGCGTTACAGATGGTGAGTGGGAGTAAGATATTGGGAATTGGATGATTAGATCCTCATCATATCGGAATTCTTTATAATTGGTGATATTTAAGGAAATCACCAGGGTTTTGCCTGACGGAAAATATTGAATATCCATCGTTATGCACCAATTTCAAACTGATATATCTGTACGTTTATTTTATAAAGTGAGATATAACATTTTAAAATTATGTCTATGACCTTTACCTATATCAGTTGATGGTTAGGTATGGTGCATTCAAAAACGGTGTAATTCTTTTTAACCATAGTACAGATTTCAACTTACGATGCACAGAGTTTGAGTTGTTAAACTCAAGGAAATTATACAAAGTATTGTATGTTGTCCAAAGTACGTTAGGACAAAAGGGTTGGTACTCGTACTATATTCAGTTTACTCATGACTTCTCTACTTTTAGACAAGTATTTCATTGAAATATATGGTCAAGATTTTGAGAAGATATAGGTATAAGAATAAAGTAGAGAACTATATGTTGCAAGTATCAGCATTCTTCAAGGTGATCGAACATGTAGATACTTTTGTTTGGTATTCCATTGTAATTAATAATTTTGAGAACTTGCTTCTCTTTCAGGTTACTCATACGTGGATATATTCCAGGATGAGTAATGATGTATGGCCTCCTTCCATTTGGTTGATATACACTGGAAACGGCTGCCTGAGTTTTGAATCTGGTTCCAATTAAATTAGTACATTTGTTTCTATATTGGATATATAGAATGGATTCATATCTTAACGATATTAAGGTCTATGGAGTTGTCCGGCTGATACTTAAAATCAGAATCTGGACAAACTCAAGGCACGTTTCAGTAATGGTAGTTTGTGGGTTATCCCGGGCTTTGACGAGGGTTAACTTTCTACCATCTTGAAGATCAATAGTTATATTGTTCTTGACTCGCCACCTGTTTTAGGAAAATGGATTCTTTTCAGAAAACATTAGTGGGAGTATGGTAGAACTGGAAGTGATTCCAGTACCACAAATGATTGCTGAAAATTTAGTAGAACCTAAAGATTCAATTGGATTCAACATTACATTAGCCACTCCGCAGATTTGGTGGATAACCTCAGGCACCCGAGAGGTACTTCGGTCTCCTCAAAGACGGTGACAGAGAGGTTTATGATTACCCAAAACTTGCCACTATTTCTATTCTAGACTATGAGGTCTGGCCGGAGGATGAGTATAACGTCGTTCTAAATTAGGTTTAGAAGTGCACGTGTATATGACTCTGCCAGAGGATTGTTATAGTCAGTGGGAGCAACGGAAGCATAGTGGGCAAATAACTTATATCTATTTATAGACTAAAGCAGGTAAAGCGGAGATAGATCATCTATTTTTGATGTGACAGTCATAGAGTTTGACTTCATCAGAATAACAGATGGATCTGGTAAGAAAATAGTTGGGAGTGATGTCCTGGTATTTGTATGACATGCACTTGATAGGAAGAGATATTCCTATACTACGATCGGTTATACTGTGGTTTTCACAAGGTGGTTTCTCCACATAGAATATGGATAAAATATCAAGGATTCTGGTGACTAGATCTAGATTTGGGAAGTGTCCCAATTCGGATACTTGAGACTATTCTAAAGTGTTTTAGTATGGACGACTCCTGACATGAGGTGTACCCGCAAGTGATGGAGTCACCCTCTCTAAAAGATGTCTTTTAGACTGATGAGGAGAGGGATTTGCATGATTGGCATATCACTTACTTAGGCAATTGAGTCAATCATGAGATGTCAAGTACAACACCAGAAATTGATTTTGCACAGGCTGTAATAAGTATATATTAATCCAATCCTGGAGAAATATTGGGAAGCAGTTATGAACATGATGAACCTCCTTCGGGAGGCGGTTATCATTTCTACCTTCCAAGGTGACCTAGATGACAGAGTGACTATGAGAGTTATTGTTTTTCCATCTTTTAAGGAGCAGTATGTTGGATAGGTGGTCCAAGCGGATACTGTGGAAGGCATGATGCAGGATACTGATAAAATTCAGTGGCTGATACAGTCTAAGAAGTTTATTGGATTTGGAGTTCAATTGTGAACTGGGTCCCATCAGATATCCAGACAAATTCTAAGATAGGTATTGCTCATTTCAGAGATATTCTTTCTCCGCGAAGTTGAGATAAATAGAGAGATAAGATAGAAACACTGGAGCGGATCCACTCACTGAGGATATTTCTCAAACGCAACAGTTTCACAAACGAGCTTTATGAGACTGATTAGTAGAGAAGTTGGGTGTTCGGTATCACACAGGCTGTGAGTATGCGACACCGCAATTATTAGCCTTAAGTGGAAGTGGGAGATTGTTGGCTATAGTGCCCTCAAGGCAATTATTGTAATCACAAGCAGGTGATTATGATGATTGAGGGAGGACCTATACGGGTAGAACGGTCTTACTCAAATGATAGTATGCAATCTAGTTTGTCTTTATCATCATGTACAAGCATTATGTAGTATTTCATATCACTATTACATGTTGATAGAGCCCATAAGATTCTTGCTTGACTATCAGCACATTCTTAAATGTCCCTAGTCGTAGGAGTATCAAGACTGGGCATTGATATTCCAGAGTAGACTAGTGTGTACTTATCGAGACCCCGACAAAGGACGGTAGCCGATCTCACAAGCCATTGGTGTTAGTTAGTCACTTATGATAGTATGCAGGTGCTCATTGGGTTATGAGTACACTGGACGGACTCGCCTAGAACCTGTTATTTGGTATTATATCTATGGTCAGATAGCAGTTCCCAGGTGACATATGTACAGGTTAGTCTGTCGACCTGAGATTATCATTTATCTCGTGTGAGTTCCCACTGTGCTTTGATTACCACCCTACCACGGCTCAAAGGAGTCGTGCAAACAGGTTTTAGTTGGGTACAGTCCCGAGCCACATGGAGGCAGTGAGCGGATCTTCGGGGATTCATCTCTCCCGGTATTGGGGTTGATGTCGCGTTGTGTACGGGTGGTCATCACCAGAAATCCTTGGCCAAGGTGGACGTGAATTACTGATTTGGATCAGTAGTTTCTCAGTTGACGATGGGCTTCATACCGACACGAAATATCGCGTTATTAGTGGTCTGACTTTATCCACCTCCCTAGACTCGATATGCGATTCTCTTAGACAAACAGACCGGACTATATGGATATTGTCACGGACAGGCTCAGTAGGAGTTCGGATGAATTTGCTCGTCGGCCTTCCTTTCGCTCAATACCTGGGTAGCCGTTACGTACAGCTAGTGCCGCTGACATGCTTGTGGTTAAACCAATTGCCAATGTATTGACAAGTCTTTAGAGTCCCACACAGAGAGTTTCCCTGTTTCGGGCGAAACGATGTAGAGGCCGTATGGTTTTACGGCACGGTTCAATCATATACGTGCACTTGTGCACATATCATGATTCGGACAGATAGTACTAGTGGGCTTTTGTTTAAACCGGATTCTAGTATTATATTAATGAATTATTTTCGTCTCTTTGTATTCGTATTTTGTCGAAATACGGATACGGGTATGTATATACGGATGAGGGGTATTCTTGTAATTTATTACAAGAAGCTTCTAGAAGAAGAAACCTCATTTTAGTTTTAATCATTTTTGATAAATGGTTAAATGACGTGGAGGATGAGGTATTACTTGGCTTTGAATGAAGTATGGGTTTATGGTGACTCATAGGGTGACTCATGGTGCACCATTCTAGCATGCTTGATTTATTCTAGTGTTGTGAGATATTTTCTTGAGTTGAGGATTCATTCTTGATTCATAACACTTAGCCATTTTTCTTGAGTTTCTTCATGCTTCACACTCTCATCTCCTCATGCTTCTTCTTCCTCTACCTACACCTTAAAGTCTCCTATGTTGAGAAACCTAGGGTGTTTAGAGACAAATCAATCCATCATTAGACTCTACATCTTCTAGGCTATCTAATTTGGCAAACTAGGTACCCTAGTTACCTCGGCTATGAGGTAGGAGCTCGAAATACAAATCCTCAGGTGGATCATCATCGATGGAGGGTGACTGGAGATCAAGCTTGATCATGGAGGCCACTAGGAGTTTGGGATGATGGTTAAAAACCGAAGGACACGGATCATTCGGTATAACCTTTCTAAACTCCTTCTATATGTTTGCTAGCTTAAGTTTTATGGTTTGATCCATATTATGAGGTTTTTCTAGCTTCAGTTTTATAAAAATTTTGTTCCTCATTCGGTCACATAGATGGCCAGGGCGCTGGCATAACCCAACATATACATACCCGTATTCGTACCAAAATACGAATACCCAAAGAGATAGAATAACACAAAGAACATAATACTAGAATATACATATCGAAATACATATACGTAAATTATTAATCAATACCTGGTTAAATTCGGCTCAATCCCGTGCCGGCTAGTATTATCAACCGTCCGATTGAAAGTCCGGGTAACTAGTACAATCATTCGATCGGAACCCTGCACGTATCAAAATATGGCTACTACATCATTTCGCGTGAACCTGTTGGGACCCGGTTCTTGTTCATGGAGCAAAGTGCCACACAGAACAAAGTGCCACACCAATTGTCATACCAAGGGGGCGGGGCCACCTCTTGAATCTGTGGGTGCCACCTCTAGAGTCTGTGGGACCCACTGTAGAACAATGGGGAATCTTCGGAACACATTCCGAAAGAGGACCGGACTGCATTATAAATATAATGATATCACCCACAATTACAGAGACGTCTTTTAAGTGAACTGGAACTACAGGAGCTAAAGAACTCCGTAGTTAAGTATGCTCGGGCCAGGGAAGTCTTGGGATGGGTGACCTCCTGGGAAGTGGCCCCTGGTCGACTCCGGTTTGCTCTAAAGGGAAAAACCGTGCGGTTTCAGCCAGAGCGGACAATACCATCTGTACTGGGGCATGGGGCATTACATTTATGGTGGCCCATGCAGGTCCCTCAGTAGTAGGTCTGTGGTTCGAGGACGAACCATTGTTCAAAGGTGGGGAGAATGTCGGGACCCGGTTCTTGTTCACGGAGCAAAGTGCCACACAGAACAAAGTGCCATACCAATTGTCATACCAAGGGGGCGAGGGCCACCTCTAGAGTCCGTGGGACCCACTGTAGAACAATGGGAAATTTCGGAACATATTCCGAAAGAAGACCGGACTGCATTATAAATATAATGATACCACCCTCTATTACAGAGGCGCCTTTTAAGTGAACGGGAACTACAGGAGCTTGAGAACTCCGTAGTTAAGCGTGCTCGGGCCAGGGAAGTCTTGGGATGGGTGACCTCCTGGGAAGTGGCCCCTGGTCAGGTCCGGTTCGTTCTAAAGGGAAAAACCGTGCGGTTTCGGCCAGAGCGGACAATACCATCTGTACTGGGGCGTAGGGCGTTACAGAACCAAGGAAACCCTTTGTGCAGGACTCTAAAGAATCGTCAATATGCTGGTAGTGGGTTTAACCACAAGCACGTCAGCGGCATTAGCTGTACGTAACAGCTACCCAGCTATTGAGCGAAAGGAAAGCCGACGAGCAAACGCATCTGAACCCCTACTGAGCCTGTCTATGACAATCTCCATGCAGTCTGGTCTATTCATTTAAGTTTATCGCATATCGAGTCTAGGGGGTGGATAAAGTCAGACCCCTAATAACGCGATATTTCGTGTCGGTATGAACCCATCACCCACTTAGAAACTACTGATCCAAATCAGTAATTCCCGTCTACCTTGGCCAAGGATTTCTGGTGATGGCCACTGTAATTCAATGTCGTGCACCCCACGTGTTCGCGGGGAGGTAGAATTTGCAAAAAATGATTTTTACGAGCTTCGCAACACCGACTAGAACCAAGGATAGTCCATAAACCCTAGCCAGCAAACAACATGAGATTTAACTACTCGGATAAGAAGTTATACCTCACGATTCAAGTCCTTCAGTCTTCTCCGCTGTCCTCCTCGTCATCGTAGGCTCCAAGGATCGATCCGGATCGCAGCAACCTCCATGGCCTTCTCGAGTCAAAGAAGATCCACCCGAGAGTCTATAGTCCGAGCTCCACCTCAAAACCGAGGTAACTAGGGCAACAAGCTTGCTAAACTTGATGGCCTAGATGATGTAGAGTATGAAGATGGATTTATTTGTCTCTTGAAACCCTAGGATTCTCAACACATGAGAGCTTTTAGGGTTTTGATGTGAGGAAGAAGAAGAGAGCTAGCTTGAGGAAAAAGAAAAAAAAAATTGATAATGATAATGATAAATGAAAATGAGATGGCTAACTTGACATGACCACAAGCATGGCATGAAAAATATCTCATCAAAATATCTAGGTCATAAAATATCTCACAAAAATATCTAAGTCAAATAGTCAAACCAAGTCAAGTGGTCAAGCCAAGTCAAATGGTCAAATAAAGTCAAGTAGTCAAAACAAGTAGCCTTGCCTCAATTATTATTTACAAAAATAACAAATACTTTCCTCCACCTCATAATTGTTTTAATCAAGTCAGTGGTTAAAACCCTAATGAGGTGTCTCCTTCTATGCCCCTCTCATCCGTATATACATACCCGCATTCGTGTTCCGAGAAACACGAATACAAAGAGACAAAACCGATCCATCAATATAATACTAGGATCCGGCTTAAACCAAAGCCCACTAGTATTATCCGCCCGAACATCATACGCGCACAAGTGCACGTAAGTGATCGAAGACCTGCCGTAAAACCATATGGCTTCTACACCTTTTGCCCGATGCAGGGAGACTCTCTATGTGGGACTCTAAAGACTCGACACTACGCTGGCAGTGGGTTTAACCACAGGCCGCAAGCGATACTAGCTACACGTAATGGTCCCCAGGTAGATGTCGATAAGAATGCTGATGAGGAAAACCCATCTGAACTCCTACTGAGCCTGAATGTAACAATCTCTGTACAGTCAAGTCTATTCGTCTATGAGTATCGCATATCGGGCCTAGGGGCGGTAATCGTCAGACCCCTAATAGCGCAATAAATTGTGTCGGAGAGTAGCCAAATACACCCTGAGAAACTACTGGAATACCTACTAGTAAATCTCGCTTGCCTTGGCCAAGGACTTTGTGTAATGGCCTTCCGAACACAGAGCGATATCAACCCCAAATACCGGAAGAAACGAATCCTATCTAACCGCCACTGCCTCCAAGTGCTTCGGGACTGCACCCAACTACTACCTATTTGCACGACTCCTTTAAGCCGTGGTAGGGTAGTAATCAAAGTACAGTAGGAACACACTTGAGGCGAAGCAGCAGTGTCAAGTCGACGGACTAAGCTGTACTTATGTCACCTGGGAACTACTACCCGACAACAGGTATAATACCCACCAACAGTTCCCGACGAGTTCTGTACAGTTTACTCATAACCTAATGAGCACCTGCATACTATCTCCAGTACGACTTACTAATGGCTGTGGGACAAACCATCTCCCCTGCTGAGATGAGAAGCGTATACACTAGTCTACTGTGGAGTATCGATGCCCCGTCTCGATAATCCTACGACTAGGAACCTGTATAGGATGTGATTATAGATTACCCAGCCCCACTAGTATGACTGCCATCACAATGCTGGTAATCAAGCAGAGATCCTAATGGCTCTACCAATATGTATAAGCGATATGCTAAAAGAAACACATGCACATCTTGAGCTAGAAACAAACCAGGTAGCATACTACCATTTTGGGCAAGACTGTTACTATATCCGTGTATATCCCAAGCTCTCATTAAGTAATATACAATCCAGTATGATACAATACTGGCCTCTAGGGCATATATCACTAACAATCTCCCCCTTGCACTAAGGCCATATGCTGGCATATTGCAGACCGAAGATCTCGAATAACCTCTCGAACACTGTCTGAGGAATGGCCTATGTGAGTGGATCTACAATGTTGTTCTCCGTATCTACTCTCCTCACCTCGATCTCCTGGGGATCAACGAACTCCCTGATCAGGTGGTGCCGCCTCAAGATATGTCTGGATCTCTGATGGGACCTGGGTTCCTTCCCTAAAGCTATAGCGCCGTTGTTGTCACAATACTAAAGTATTGGACCACCAATGGAAGGAACCACCTGAAGTTCAATTAAGAACTTCCTCATCCAGACTGCCTCTTTTGCGGCGTCTCATCCAGCGAACTACTCCATTTTCATCATTGAGTCTGCAACGGTGTCCTGCTTGGAGCTCTTCCAACAGACCGCCCCTTCACTGAGGGTAAAGCCATAACCCAATATGGACTTGGAGTCATTCTTATCACTCTGGAAGCTGGAGTTACCAAATTCCTCTATCTGGAGGTCCTTTTCCGCCATACACCAAGAACATCTCCTTAGTCCTTCTCAGGTACATGAGAATGTTCTTTACTGCTTCCCAGTGCTTCTCCCCTGGGTTTGACTGATACCAGCTTACCACGTTCAGTGCGTAAGCTACATCTGGTCGGTACACAACATCGCATACATTATAGAGCCTACCGCAGAAGCGTAGGGTATAATCAACATGTGAGCCCTTTCCAAATCAGGCTTGGAAGACATCTCTTTGGAGAGGGTGATTCCGTGACAAGCCGGTAGACTACCGCGCTTAGAATCGTCCATACTAAATATTTTCAGTATGGTGTTATTTTACCTTGACTGTGAAAGTCCCACCATCCTCTTTGATCTATCATGGTAGATCTGGATCCCCAGAATGTAGTTGGTATCACCCAGGTCTTTCATGGAGAACCTCTGTGACAAGAATCCTTTGACTGATTGTAGCATATGAATGTCATTTCCTATCAAGAGAATGGAAACCACGTACTCAACGAGGAATTCCACAGTTCTTGCTACAATCTTACTATAAATGCATGGTTCATCTGGATTTTTGATAAAGTCGAATTCTTTGACCGTCTCAATAAAATAGATGTTCCAACTCCGTGATACATGCTTTAGTCCATAAATGGACTTAACCAACTTGCACACTGTCCCGCTGCTCCCACTCTGATTGAAACCCTCTGGCTGATCCATATAGACGCACTCTTCCAAATCACCCTTTAGAAAAGCCGTCTCTACATCCATCTGCCGAATCTCAAAATCTTGGAAGGCAGCAATGGCAAGAAGGATCCGAATGGATTTGAGCATAGACAGTGGAGAAAAGTTTTCATCATGGTCCAAACCAGGTCTTTGACGAAAACCTTTTGCAACAAGTCTAGCCTTATAGGTTTCAACCTATCTATCTACACCAATCTTCTTTCTGAAGATCCATTTGCATCCTACGGGTTTTACCCCTTCTGGAGCAATGTTCAAAGTGCATACTTTGTTGGTGTACATGGACTCCATTTCGGTCCGCATTGCATCCAGCCATTTTACTGAGTCGCCGCTCTGAATAGCTTACTGGAAGCTGGCTGGCTTATCATTGTTAATGATGCAATCCTCTCGATCCCCGTCTATAGGAAAACTGTAGTATCTCTCGGGCGGATGAGACTGCCTACTAGTCCTGCGGATTGGCGTAGGGATGTCTGGTTCTTTTGAAACCTCTTGTTCTACCATACTTTCAGTAATAGTTTGTGGTTCTGGAATTTCTTCCAGTTCTATTGCGCTCCCACTATTTCCTTTTAAAAAATTTATTTTCCAAAAAAATGGGCATGACGAGAAACAAAAACCTTTTGTTCCTCTGCGTAATAGGAAAGACACCCCCTGGAGTTCTTTGGGTATCCCACAAACTTACATAGTACTGAGCATGCCTCGAGCTTGTCAGCATACTTCTTTTCAACAAAAGCTGGACATCACTATATCTTCAGATACTGAAGATAGGGTTTCTTCCCACTCCACATCTGATATGGTGTGGTAGGCACAGTCTTGGTAGGAACCTTATTCAAAAGATATGCAGCTTATTCTAGTGTATAACTTCAGAAGGATCGCGACAACTCAGCGTTACTCATCATGGAACAAACAATATCTAATAGGGTTCTGTTCCACCTTTCCTATACACCGTTGTGTTGTGATGTGTATGGAGGAGTAAGCTGAGAGAGAATTCTATCACTTTTAGGTAATCCAGGAACTTGGCAATTTAAGTATTCACCATGTCGATCAGATCTTAGTGCCTTGATACTTTTTCCTGTTTGTTTTTCCACTTCATTCTTATAATCCCGGAATTTTTCAAAGGGTTCGGATTTATGCTTCATCAAAAAGACATGCCCATACCTAGAGAAATCATCCGTAAAAGTAATGGAATAGGAATAACCACTTCGTGCATCTGTAGATATTGGACTACACACGTCGCTGTGTATGAGTCCCAAGAGCTCGCTCGCTCTTACTCCGTGTCCAGTGAACGGAGTCTTTGTCATCTTTCCTATGAGACAAGATTGACAAGTTGCATAAGACTGATATTCGAACAGATCCAAATATCCCTCTCTATGTAACCTCGTCAACCGTGTTTCATTGATGTGACCCAGTCTACAATGCCTTAAGAGAGCTTTATTTAATTCTGGAGACTTTCTTTCAAGTGTGTTCTGTACTTTTGAAAACCTGAGCTTGATTCAATATATATTGTCCTCTAGTGTACCTGGCCCAATCATACTTTGATTAGGTGGATGTGAACCACATCGCTTACATACTAGACTTGGTACACACAAACAGTTACGTAGAATCAATATCTGCCCACTTTTCAATCCTAGGTGATATACCCTATGGATATAGCGTCTACGCTCATTCCGTTAGCATTCCTGAGAGTCATATCACCTGCCCTGATAACTCTATGGTTTCTCAAAGACTGTAATGAATTACAGATATGAGATCCTGATCCGGTATCTTGTACTCAGGAAGTAGAGTTAATTGAAAAACTGTTTTCAATCACAAACACGCCTGAAGTCGAAGCCACAACATGCTTCGGATCCTGGATTCTGGCTTTCCAAGCCCTGCATCCTTTCTTCCAATGCCATTTCCCGTAACAACAGGAACATCCCTCCTTCCCTACAGTTAACCCCTGAAACTTTTGCCCTTCCCTTTTCTTCTACCTTTCGGACACCGTCTATCGGCTTTGTGGAGGTCTTCTTCTTCTCACCCTTGGCATCCGCTTTAGATCTAGAAGAGGAAGATTTCCCAATAAGCAGAGTGGGTGTCTCCCTGGTTTCCTTCAAGGTGCCCTCAACTGGAAGTATAACTTTCATCCCGTGGGCGTAAGTAGGAGATAGGAACTGTAGAATCAAGTCAGCACATGACCCGTTCTCCAACGTGGTCTCCAGTTCCATGAGCTTTTTAATATAGCTAATCATTGTAGGGATGTGGTCCCCTACAGATGATCCGACAGCCAACCTCGCTTGAAGCAATTCTTTCAAGGTATCATATCTTGCGATACGAGATTGCTCTCCATATAAAACATTGTTATGGAGGAAGATGGAAAATAAGTCCATCTTCTCGTGCTGGCTCTGGTATACACCATCAACTGAGACCAACACGAGGCACTTGGCATTCGCACTGTCCTTTTATCTTGTCTTACAGATATCCTTATTCGTGACGGTGGAAACTGGACCTGCGACGGCGGGGGCTTGAGTAGTAATGTAGTGGTCCAGCTTGTCATAGGTAATGGACATCTTGACAAACCTTTGCCAGTCATTATAGTATATCTCAGTCATTTTATTATCTATCTGTAACCACATCTGGTCACCTGGTAGCTGCAATTAGGAGAGAGAGAGAAGAATACACTCAGTATGATGCTCTTGCAAGTTTAGATTGGCTTTTAATTTATCTAAACAGGATGGCTCCCACTGTTACTCGAATCCTTTCTCAAACCATAAAAGAAGAATTAGTCAGGATTGATCTCACCGTACAATACTTGCTTAACCGTTCGGCCAGGCTAGTGTCGGTACTTCGAGGGAGGTTTTACGACGCTTTCGCTAAGTTCCTTAATTAAAAAACCTCTTTTCTCTGGAGGCTTTGCCCCGCTAACACTGTTTTAGACACCTACTTGGTTTATAGTATTGATCGTTAAGTGAAGAATCTCCCGAGGAGTACCGGATACTCACAGTAGGATCAGGATCCAAATATCATTGTGTGATAATCCTGAAGGAATCCTACCAACATTATCACTCCAAATGGTATGCAGCACTAGCAAGTTTCAGTTTCTTTAGAAACTCCCGATGTGGATTTTTGCCCCATGCTCTTATGACCTTGACTAAGGCCAACAAATCATAAGTCACATGTCAAGTTCTACCCGTCATTGTCCAGGTTAATATGAACCCACCTGTACATACCCTTGACTAAGGCCAACAAAGTAGTACGACTGTCCCAAACCAACGCATCTATCTATGCAACATATGAATACCCAGCAGTTACCAATCACTATGCCTTGACTAAGGCCAACAAACATAGCTTGAATACTATTGAATATTCATATGAAATGATGGAGGGTTACAAATGGTTTTGGCGAAACCGTGAACGTAGTGAACTTGATATAATCGAAGGAACCTGATAGCTTTTAAAAGGAGTGCTTTAAGCTCCGCATTTAAAAGTCTCCTGTTTTAAAATAACCAAGCGGTTTTTAAAATTTGTTCCAACGCTTCAGCTTTGGTTTGTTTGATTTGCATTAATATAATGCAGTCCCATCAATTAACCTACCATTACAGAAAACAACGAAAATACAACGCACGCTTATGCCATCCGCATTCGTCATGGGGCCCCGTCATCACCCGTTAGGTTACTTAACTAACGACAGAGCGGGGGTTGGACTAGAACGGATGCAAAACATAAGCAACGTCTATTATATAATACATATATAATAATATCCATTCGTCAGACGCAATGATAGGCATTCCAGATCACAGATGAACACATTGGATATACCAGGAATTCCGCGTTTCGTTTGAGCCTGTAACGAAAGACAGATTCCACAGTCGTGATGAATAGCCAAACCCCACCCTAGACCCCTACGAGTGAGGTAAACCACCCCCCAAATACCCGAAGTGAAGCAACCTCCCTCAACAATGTGAGTAGACCACTCGGCACTCCAAAGTACCCGATAGTTTGTGCACCCCACCTTGGGTCTATCCTAGGAGCAAAAACAGTAAAAGAAATAATACAACGGTGGCTACAACCTCAATCCGGATGTGACCCGCAAAAATAATATTACATCACTTTACAAATTTACATCGAATGAAAGAATGAAAACCCACATCTCACATCCCCGGCTATTCATCCACAACGATCCAACAAGTTCATATACACAAACCATCACAACAACATCATAGATATGTGCAACCCCGACTAATCGATGTATAGCAATTAGTCGACGTTTCCAAACACATATATACAACACAAATCTTGTAAAGTAACTACGATATTAGAATTCCGCGCGCAATTAGCAAACTTAACCAATTTTCCAAGACATGAATATCCAGTGAGCTAAAGTTCTAAAACCGATCATTTTGAGCCAATTCGAAAGTCCGAATCAAAACGAAACGTTCCCGAACCCTCGCGGGAAATTAGAGCACGAAATTAACTTTGAATCGGGGGCCTAGAGGGGGTACCCCACCCTCGAGGCCACCACGAGGTGGCCAGGGGGTGAGGTAGACCCGAAACTTCCCAAGATGGGGCAGTTTCGGGTCCCCACCGCCAAGACCACCTTGTGGTGGTCTTGGGGAGTGGTCCCAGCCGTTCAGACCCTCAGGAGGGTCCCTGGGGTACGCACGCTCCATCCCGCGGCTTCTCGGTTAAAACCGTGAGCCCGCGGGGTGTGCAAACAACTCAAAATATCAATTTTGAAAACTGTTTTTTCGGCAGTTTTTTGCGCGACAAAAACGGCGGAATTCAAACATCGCTACAAGCTATCTAAGATTTATGAGAGGCTTTGATACCACTGTAAGTCGATGTCGCGCACCCCACGTGTTCGCAAGGAGGAGGAATTTGTAAAAAATGATTTTTACGAGCTTCGCATCACCGACTAGAACCAAGGATCATCCATAAACCCTAGCTTGCAAACAACATGAGATTTAACTACTCGGATACGAAGTTATACCTCACGATTAAAGTTCTTCGGGTCTTCTCCGATTTCCTCTTCATCATCGTAGGCACCAAGGATCGATCCGGATCACAGCAACCTCCACGGCCTCCTCGAATCAAAGACGATCCACCCGAAAGTCTATAGTCCAAGCTCCACCTCAAAACCGAGGTAACTAGGGCAACAAGCTTGCTAAACTTGATGGCCTAGGTGATATAGAGTATGAAGATAGATTTATTTATCTCTTGAAACCCTAAGATTCTCAACACATCAGAGCTTTTAGGGTTTTGATGTGAGGAAGAAGAAGAGAGCTAGCTTGAGGAAAGAGAGAAAAAAAAATTGATAATGATAATGATAAATGAAAATGAGATGGCTAACTTGACATGACCATAAGCATGGCATGAAAAATATCTCATCAAAATATCTAGGTCACAAAATATCTCACAAAAATATCTAAGTTAAATAGTCAAACCAAGTCAAGTGGTCAAGCCAAGTCAAATTGTCAAACAAAGTCAAGTAGTCAAAACAAGTAGCCATGCATCAATTATCATTTACAAAAATAACAAATACTTTCTTCCACCTCATAATTGTTTTAATCAAGTCAGTGGTCAAAACCCTAATGAGGTGTCTCCTTCTATGCCCCTCTCATCCGTATATACATACCTGCATTCGTGTTCCGAGAAACACGAATACAAAGAGACAAAACTGATCCATCAATATAATACTAGGATCCGGCTTAAACCAAAGCCCACTAGTATTATCCGCCCGAACATCATACGTGCACAAGTGCACGTAAGTGATCGAAACCCTGCCGTAAAAGCATACGGCCTCTACACCTTTTGCCCGGTACAGGGAAACTCTTTATGTGGGACTTTAAAGACTCGACACTACGCTGGCAGTGGGTTTAACCACAGGCCGCAAGCGGTACTAGCTGCACGTAACGATCCCCAGGTAGATATCGATAAGAAGGCCGATGAGGAAAACCCATCCGAACTCCTACCGAGCCTGAATGTGACAATCTCTGTACAGTCCGGTCTGTTCGTCTAAGAGTATTGCATATCGGGCCTAAGGGACGGTAATCATCAGATCCCTAATAGCGCAATAAGTCATGTCGGAGAGTAGCCCAATACACCCTGAGAAACTACTGGAATACCTACCTGTAAATCTCGCTTGCATTGGCCAAAGACTTTGTGTAATGGCCTTCCGAACACAGCGCAATATCAACCCCCAATACCGGAAGAGAGGAATCCTATCTAACCGCCGCTGCCTCCAAGTGCTTCGGGACTGCACCCAACTACTACCTGTTTGCACGACTCCTTTGAGTCGTGGTAGAGTAGTAATCAAAGTACAGTGGGAACACACTTGAGGCAAAGCAGCAGTATCAAGTCAACAGATTAAGCTGTACTCTTGTCACCTGGGAACTGCTACCCGACGACGGGTATAATACCCACCAACAGTTCCCGACGAGTCATGTCCAGTGTACTCATAACCTAATGAGCACCTGCATACTATCTCCAGTACGACGTACTAATGGCTGTAGGACATACCATCTCCCCTGCTGGGATAAGAAGCGTATATACTAGTCTACTGTGGAGTATCGATGCCCCGTCTCGATAATCCTACGACTATGGACCTGTATAGGATGTGCTTACAGATTACCTAGCCCCCACTAGTGTGACTGCCATCACAACGCTGGTAATCAAGCAAAGATCCTAAGGGCTCTACCAATATGTATAAGCGATATGCTAAAAGAAACACATGCACATATTGAAGTAGAAACAAACCAGATAGCATACTACCATTTTGGGCAAGACTGTTACAATATCCGTGTATATTCCAATCTCCCATTAAGTAATATACAATCCAGTATGATACAATAATGGCCTCTATGGCACATATCACTAATAGCCACCCGTGCACAGTGCAACATCAACCCCAAATATCGGGAGAGACGAATCCTCGACAATCCGTTCACTGCCTAAATGTGGCTCGGGACTGTACCCAACTAAAACCTATTTGCACAACTCCTTTGAGCCGTGGTAGGGTAGTAATCAAAGCACAGTGGGAACTCACACGTGAAAAATGACGATTTCAGGTCGACAGACTAACCGTACTCATGTCACCTGAGAACTGCCATTTGACAATAGGTATAATACTATCTAGCATGTTCCTGGCGAGTCCATCCAGTGTAACTCATAATCCAATGAGCACCTATATACTATCTCAGGTGACTAACTGACACCAATGACTTGTGAGACCGACCACCGCCCCTTTTCGGGGTCTCGAAAAGTATACACTAGTCTACTCCAGAGTATCGATGCCCAGTTTCGATACTCCCTCAACTAGAGACATTTAAGGATGTACTTATAGACCACCCAGCTCCCACGTATATGATCGCCATCATAATGCTGGTAGTCAAGCAAGAATTCTATAGGATCTATCAACATGTAATAGTGATCTGTAATACCACATAATGCATGTACATGATGATAGAGACAAACCAGATAGCATACTATCATCTCGAGTAAGACTGTTCTACCCGTATAGGTCCTCCCGAAATCATCATAATTGCCTGCTTGCGATTACAATAATTGCCTTGAGGGCACTATAGCCAACAAAATCATCTGTAGGAAAGAATACCAGCAAGCAAGCAACAGCCCGCAGTGAGCCTCGAAGCGACGTAGTATGTCCTCACATTGAGCATCAGTATAGCTATGCTCATAAAAGCGGATATTAGCATGAGAAAAAATATCCCTAATGGTGTACGAATGACCATCCATGGTACCTGAACGAGAAGAATAAAAGCGCGTAAAAAAAGCACTGTAAGTTTGATGATGTAGAGTCCCTAGCTCCAAATTTAGGATACCCTGCTGGGTTAAAGTTTAAACTAGGCCCCATTCGAAGTTGGCGCAAGAAATGTGCTCTATAGAAAATAAAATATTTTTCTATAGAACTTAAGTTCTAACGTCCCAAAATGGGGAAGACTTAAATCTCCCGAGCTTAATTTACATTTAAATATAATAAAGCAAAGTCCTTAAGCTTAAGCTTAGAAAAAACCCAAAAAGTGATATTTAAAATATATAAATAATAATTGAACATAAGTTTTAATTTTTTTTACGAAGTCAGATGTGACGTTTAAATTATTTTTGACAAGACCTTCCTTGATTCGAGAAGAAAAAAAATGAAGCTTAAGCTTTAAAGACTAGAGCTTAAGCTCTGAGAAGAAAACTTAAGTTTTGAAAGAAAAGGAAAATAAGAGGCACGGATCTCTGCCCTAAACTTTACATATACGGGAATGGGGTCGGTTGAAATTCCCTGAATCATGAGGGAGATCTAACGACCCGGATCTTGACACCACAGCCTCCACGTGCAAGGCATGTGATGCCTGTAGTGGGGGGCATTTGTTCACGACCAAAAAGTTTAATCTTTGCTTCTCTCGCTGGAGTATAGCCCCTGAGCATCTTGGGCGCTGTCGTACGTGCAAAGCACGTGGCGCTAATGCAGCCCCGGACGCATCATGGACCAAACCCTTGAAGCACATACTTCAATATTATATTTGGGAAAATATTTCCTTGTCTTTCTTAAATAGAAAGATTTTTCTTGTTAACAAGAGATAATTTTAATATCTTTCTAAAATTAGAAAGATATTAACTCTGTTAACAAAGGACCCTTAGATCAATGATCCAACATATTTAAGTATCCAGATTGATCTTAAGATCAATTAGAGAGATCTCATATGATAGATCTTCTCTACTTACCCAACAATTTTCATCCCTATGTAAAAAAAAACCTTGAGATTAATCTCAATATACATAAAACTTCTCATAAGCTTTGAGAGAAAAATCTCAATCCAGAACTCAAGTTCTTTCGCTGCCATCAAGAATCCTCGTCTTCTTCCTCCTTAAAAAAACTGAGGTAAAGGAAATTAATCTTGATTAAAAAGAAGTTTAACCATCATATAGAACTTAAGTTCTTCCCTCGGATCTTAAGATCCTTAAATCAAAACTCTCCTCGTTGAAAACTTAAGCTTTCACAGAGTGAATTTTTTGATCTTAAGATCTAAGGTTTAGGGGAAGAACTTAAGAAGCCCTTCACCAAAACGATGAAAAAACAACAAGATCTTAATGATTATCACACAAAAATTGAAGTTTAAACTTCAAAGGACCCAAAGTTCATATCTTGAACAGAAATGAAGTCCAAGTTCATAAAGTTTTAATCTTGATGATTTTAATGGTGAAAAAGGCCATTAAAACAGAAGTTTTAAACTTCATGAAACTTAAGTTTCTAAAAAGACAGAGATCAATTTCTACAGAAAACCCTAAGCTGCGCCCCACATACTATACACGTGGTGCTAGCGCCAGAAGAGGATGCGCCAATGCTTTCATGCTCCACGTGGAAGTCACGTAGGCATGCGCCCATATTGCATGCGCATATATATCATGCGCCCATATGTCATGCACTAGTATACCATGTGCCAAACCATGTTACACAAATCAATTCTTAGCCCCAAATTGGCTAAGTCCATGATGCTTAAGCTTCTTTGATCTTACGATCAATTCAGCCTATATGCTGGACACTCTAAGTTGATCGTATTCCCAAATCTGACTAACGATCCTTAGTTACACATCTAAGTTGATCTTAGTCTAAAACAAAACTAACTATCCTTATATAAACTTAAGTATCCCTTGAACTGATGGACCTCACCCATGTGAGAAATGCTACCTAAAGTTCACCTACGTTTGTAAACCATATTATTAACGATGACCCAAACACCAAATCTAAAATATAAAGTACGGATTTGGACCAATCTGTGCCCTACAGGCGACGACATAAATTAGTCTCCGTATACAATTCAAGGGAAACTTAAAACAAACTAAAACACGATACATGAAGGAATATACCTGGAATGCAGAAAGTTGTTATCGCTTTGCGAAAACGTAATTAACTGCAGGTGCTTGCGTCTGGAGGAAAAATCGTCCCTACAACCAATAAACCCCTTATCTATGAGGGGGAATCTGAAAGTCAGGTACATCGGTCGTATCTATCCAAACCTTCAATATACGGTGCCATAAATCAACTTTGTATTTTCAGAGATGTGGATGGATATTTCCAAATAGTATCTTCCCCCCACATTTGGACTGTACGCGCTTTCCGCGCCTGATTGGTAGAGATTTCATGTGTCGTATATAGTTTTAAAGTACCGCAATCAAAAGGTGTCACGTGTAGCAAACCGATATGAGTATGGGTTGTCCGCAGGGTGATGGTAGGTTTTTAATCTTGTATTAACGAGTTAAGTCCGAAAGGTTCGAGTTAGTTGTTTGATGGGGATTTTATTAGTTTCCAAATTTAACCGTACGTATACAGTTTATCGCAGTTGTACTTGAGAATCGTTCCCACAAATAGGTGTGTTAACTACTTTTAAATTAAGTTAAAGTTAAGTTTTTTTTAAAATCTAAAGATTTAAATGCAAAATAAAATAAAAGTTGTTTTTCAAAAGAGAGAGAAATCTAGGGTTTTTATTTGCTTTATTTCTATGGTTGGTTTAAAAGATTCATCTTCTTTTCTAATCCAGTTCTAATATGTTTCCATTAATTATAAGTAAGCATATGTTATATTTAAATTATAAACATAGCCTATCAAAATTATAACATCATCTAGATCATATTAAAACCCTAGTACTAGTTAATTAGAAGTAACATAGTTTTAATCTTCCACAAAAATATGTAGGTCATGAGTCTACAATTAATATCTTATCGATTAATCTTAATCCCTTTTAACTACCTAGCTTGAATATCTTGTGATTAAATTATTTTCTCACCTTCCCTAATTAAGTTTCTAGTTTTCAAACTTTTCTTAACCGAATTAAATTATTGTTGTTATCACCCTTTCCGAATCTTATTCTAGGCATCAACTTTCATTATATGATTAGTTTATTAGATGAAAAACTATAAAGAGGATAATTAAATTATAAGACATTCATCATAAAATTATAGAAAAGAAGAGCTAAAAGATTACCCAACCACAAAATAAATACAAATAAAATCCTAGAAAAGAATTACTTATTCATGTTTATAAAAGAAAAATAAATCTTATTCATAATCAAGAGTACTTACAATAGACTCGATCTTTTCTCCTCGAAAACCCTGATGAGAAGCCTATGAGAGATTAAACCCAAAGGCTATACAATTGCTTATATAGGGCTAAGGAAAATTGGAGAACAAGTAATAGAAAATAAAAGAGAATCTACTTGCTAACAACTATGATATTCTAATATAATTGCTCTGTTAGATACTGTTGCAAGCCTTTAGAATCATCAAAAGATGAAACCCTACATCTCATATTAATCTATGTAGAAAGATGATTGTGACCATAAAAAATCTCATCAGACGGCTCAAAATCGACCGTTGATCCGTCGTTGTTTAGCTAGATTAGCCGCTAATCGGCCGCCGTTTTATGGCGTCGTGGCTCCATATTTTTTCTGTTGTTTTATCGTCAATTTAGATGATTTTTTAGCACATAAAATCTTGAATATCTCGCTGTATCTCCGTGGTTGCGTAGATCTCCGAATTGTTCCCAAATTTGGCATATAATTAGGCATGTTGATTTGTTGTTTTTGATTTGGTTTGGTTTCTCCAACTGATTTGATGTTATGATAATTGATTCACCTCTATTTGTTGCAACCTTTACTGATTTGTAAAGATATTCCCAAATTTGTTGCAAATTTGAAAATTGTCTTTTGATTTTCTGAACAATTCCCTTAAGTCTCCATTATACGCACGTAATCCTTCTTTTAGGAAAATTTTCCGTCCTTTTGCATTCAAGCCCTATTACCTGTAATAATTCACAAAAGATACCCGAAACAGCATAATATATGACAATAATGATAAATGGGTTACAAAAATATGCAATAAATTACACCTACCATTGTTATACTAAGTGTTATAAACGATATGTTCAAAAGTAAAAGACTTGTTAGGGGTAGGTTTAGTTTAGTTTGAGATTGGATAATATTTGCCACTTCCTTATGAACCTAACTTGATGTTTGATGCTAAGATAATTGGCAACAATGTGGATTAGGACGCATAAGTACGGTATTTGCGATTTTGCGCTAAATCCATACTTCTCGGCCCTTGTCCTTCCGTTCTTGTCTCTTAACCCTCGTCTCCGGCAAACAAATCACAACCGGTCACAATTAGAAATCACCGCTGTCGTGGTAGGATAGGGTGCCTAACGGAACGAATTGTGAGTCGTTTGGTCGGAGTTCAAACTACTAGTTATCGGTTTTAAAGGGAATGAGGAAAACACTTCTCCTAATCAAATTACCCTTCTTCTACCCTTAACAAGTGATATACTACTCACACATATTCACAAAAACAAAGAACACACAAAAGAAAGAAGAGTACATAATGGAAATTGCAAGAAAAGTAATACAAAAGATGAGAAATATTAGGAACTAATATATGCAAATGAAGTCTTCAATGATTCTTGGAGTCCAAATACAACTGAAATCAAAAACCAAACTTTAAACTTGAAAGCTCACCTAAGAGCTTACAAGATCAAAGAAAATCAAAAGATCTCTAGGATATTACAAGTGATAGCAAGCATGATATAAAAAAATGTGTAAAAAGTACTTTGTATTGAATTATGCATGGAGATACAAACTAATGAGCTCAATAACCCCCCCCCCCCCCACATAACTTTGCAAGCTCAAGAAATGAGGTTGCAAGATTAAGAAGAAGCAAAGAACTCAAGATTAACCAAATAAAAATTACAAAATAACATCTACACTACAAACTTAGTCTAAAGAACTTGGACCCTTGCCTCTTCTTATGAACTGGTATTTATAGACATTTCAATATAAAAAAAACAAACAATAAAAATGAAGTAATGTGACAATGAGGAGTGCCCATAAGAAAAATGAGGCAATTTAGTGCAACTTGGGCCGCCAATGTCGGGGTTTGGGAATATTCTGGCAGTTTTCTGGCAGCTAGTGGGCCCCGTCTTCTTGTGGTAATTTCATGTCTTCTCCATGATCTCTCTGAACTTGTTTGATTCTTTTAAATCAACTTGGATTTTTCTCAGAAGATTTGAAGGGAAAATGATAAGCTTTGAATGCATCATATCAACTCTTTTTAACACACTTCTTATATGCCCACTTACTCATCCACTTGCACCGCTTGCTCAAATGTGCCATGGCTGGTTCATGCATCTAAAATGTGTGTTCACACTTGTGAAAATCTTTGCACAGCATATTGGACTATTTTGGAAAAAATAGTTGTACACACTTGATTTGTTGCAAAAACTCTTTGAATAAAGATCGGTTATTTGTTCTGGTTGCAGTATCGGCTCACAAATATCGTATTCGTGCATTTTGAATGTGTTTCCAGTGTTTTGTCATGAATACCTGTATCCTGTACTTATTGAGCAGAACGTGTTAATAGTAACGATATATCAAAAAAATGATAATGAATGAATGATATTGAAATGGAGTTTTTCATGATAAAAAAAATACCCCCAAACATATCTTTTGCTCATCCCGAGCAAAACAAAATCTTAAGCACACTTTCTCAGGGAACACGATTGTACTGAGCCTGTGCAACAAGCCGTTAAATCTATACGTGTCCCTAGTAGGATGAGTTTTGTCTCCTAAGGGTTTCAGCGGATTACACCCAAAAAATCCCGTCAAGCTAGTTTTGCGAAATAGACATCGATTCTAATTCTAAGATTTAGTGTCAAAGCTAAAAATTATATCATCCTAAATTAGTAATATCGAACCCTTATTTTTCACACCTCACTTCTTGTTTAATCTTAAGATCCTATACGTCTTTATGTGTAGTGCGAATAGCATCATTACGTTTCAAAACTTCGATTTGAGTCGTCTTGTCACAAATATGGACCAGATAAAACTTCAAAAGGATCAGGAAAGTTTATAAAGAGTTTAGATTTTCTCAAGTTTCATTCTCCAGTTAGGTTTCAAATTCAGAATTTCTATCATCTCTAACAGGAAACTAAGACTTATTCTTCACTCCACCTTTTACTTATTTTTGTTAATACACGCCTTTGTGAACGTGCAATAGTCTTTATCATCAGATAAAATTTTCATATCTCCATTAAAAATATTTTTTTATAAAAGCTCGTCTTTAGTCAATATTATTCTCACACAAAGAACCATGAGAAATTTTAATTTGGAGAGAACACTTGCTTGACTTTATTTTAAATTGGACTTTTTAGGTTTCTTAGCAAGTTTTGGACCAATACACCCAAACCAGTCGGTTTTAGAGCATTAGATGTGGAAACACCCCAGCAAACTTAATTATCCAAGTTACCTATTCCCTAAAACAAAAGACTCATTTTAGCGTGAAAATCATAACCATTTAATACAAACGGAGATATAACCAGTTGTTCATTTTTTAAAGATAGATGACGTGTTTGTGTAGATAAGGTGTATAATCACTCCAATCAAGTTCCAGATGAGTTATTTTTCAGACTTAGATTTTATTAAAGCATCAATAATATCCTTTCATATCCACTTCATTTTATAAACTATTCTAGATATTACTTAACTCGGAAAAACCTGTTTGATCCTAAAGAAGTTCATCAATTTTAAAAGGGTTAAGACATATTAAACTTTTCATCTAATTTTCAAAACTCACGATACGTGTAGTGTGATGCAAAGACGTAAATTAGATATAGTTAAACTCAAAAGAGGGTTATCTTTCGGGTTTTCAATATCTAAAAATAGGATTTATTTGTTCTTATCTTATCAAACTAAACCGTCGGAATTTCAAATCTCAGTTTTCCCACTAGCTAACTTGACAACAAAGTTTTTCTGTTTTGAAATTTTTCAATTTTTTTTGTGTTTTCAGATTTTCGTACATACAAAAAGAACAAGAAAAAAATTCTAACAACTATTTTTTTTTTTGGATTTTTCAATTTTTATGGGTTTTCGGATTTTTATGGATACAATCAGCGGAATGCAATACAAAAACAAACGTGTAATACAACTACATGAAAAAATAAAAATAAAAATACATGAAATGAAATACTGAAATATAGGAAATATGAAAATTCAATATTATATGCTATATACATGAATATACCCCCATCACACCCCTAAACTGAAGCGGACGATGCCCTAATCATCGCCTAGCCTTTCCCTTGCCTGCTTGAATTGGCCTCCTTTTGATTAGCATATAGCTGGCTCAATTGTTTCTTTATCTCTCTATTTTGTCTAATCAGCGTCTTGATTTCGCGGACCTCCATTTTGGTGCAAAACATTTGGATTCGTCGGTATGTCTTCATTCAGGTAAATCTCAGAAGACGTCTGAGGTGCCGCATGCTCGCTCGGGCCTGTGGGTGGCCAAATCTGCTGCTAACATCAGGTGTCAGTGTAGCCCTACGAAATTCTCTCTACATCAACCGGTAATGTGTCATGCATGGAAGCGTAAGCAGCGTAGTCATCTTCATCCATATAGTAATGGCATATCGGTATGATAAGTACCGGAAGTAGAAGTTTATGCCCCGCTACCCCATCCATGATCGTGGTGAACAACATGTTCACAATGCAGAATTGATAATTCTTTGTCATTAGGCAATGAACAATATATCCCACAATCATCGAGAAAGAAGAAACTCGGCTGTGCCCTTTGATATTTCGGTACACCCATCGGCAAACAGCATACACATTTCGGTACATCTGGTAAGCGTTCAGCCCATTATCCCTCAATTCACATCTCGATCCTACGATTGTCCTATACTCAGCGAGCTCAAATGGGTACTGAAATCTCGGTCGAATTGGAATGTTAGTGACGTTAGAGATCGTCTCTTGTGAGAACACCCGCTTCCTCCCCCGAAAATGAAATCGAAATCTATCCTGAAATGGCCCACCCTCCCTTAAGGCATCGTAAAATTCTTCGACCAACTCTTGAATCGCACACATGTCTTCATCTCCATACAACAAATACTTCCACCCCATTTGACAAATTGCATCATAAAAATAACTCCCATATATCTCATGGGTGCACACACTCACAAAATGTTTCTCACAATCGAAAGGAGCCATAGCAGTGGTTTAGAAAAAAATTCAAAAATTTCAAATAATAAAGGAGTGGAGAGAAGAGGGGATCTTACAGAGAGGGGAAATTTGAGTCGATTGGAGTACGTTCGATCGGCGGCGGCAGGGAAAAGAAGGATTCCGGCAGTTGATTTGTTGATTTGGGGGCTAGGGTTTCGTTGTAGTTTCGGGGGAAATGAGAGAGGAAGCAAAATGTTGTTTAATTTCGGAATGAGGCTTGGGTGCTGAGTGGATGGGTATTAATAGGTTTTTTTACAAAAAGACCCCTTCACAAAAAGCTTTGTAAAATATTATCTTTATACTAATATTTACAACAAGACTCATATTTAAGAAGAATTGGAAAGAAAAGTGTGTGGAGGAGGGTTGGGAATGAGATCAAGCAGTGTAATGTGGCTCATGTAGGAACATGAGCTCCCCTAGTTGCGTTGGCAGTTCAAAACATTGTGCCTCCTTTTTTTCTATTTTTTTAGTACAAGAATTGCACCAGGCTAGAAATATCCTGACATATAAAATCGAGCATCACCAGACAAGACTGCTCATCAAAAGAAAAATGGATACACACCAGACAAGAATATCCATATATATATATATATGCCTACCCTTAAATTTATTTGAAACAGTTTTTCCACTGTTTATGACTGGATAACCAAAATTTGGTGGTAAACGGAGAAAAATTATGCTAGGTAAACCGGCTCCTGAAAGATCAGGACTCCTCCGATGGTTCTGTGGTAAAGAATGGTTTCGATCTGTGTCCATGTATTTTGAAAATCAAACCATCCCTGGGATTTTCCAAATCCACGGCGCCATGCGGGTATACATACCGCACAAGAAAAGGTCCCGTCCAGTGAGATCGTAGCTTACCGGGATGGAAATGCAGTCTGGTGTCGTAAAGAAGTACCTATTGTCCAGGCGTGAATGTTTTGCGCATAAGGTGTTCATCATGAAACACCTTCGTTCTGTTCTTTACAACAACCGTTTTTTCGTAAGCTTCAGCCCGAAGCTTATTCAATTCGTTTATTTGCAGCTTCCGATAGCTGCCCGCATGGTCAAGATTGAAGTCCAGCTTCTTGATCGCCTATAATGCGCGATGTTCAATCTCTATAAGGAGAAGGAAAGCCTTTCCGTATACAAGACGATAAGGAGAAATCCCAAGATCGGTCTTGTAAGCAGTTTGGAATACCCAAAGGGCATCAGTTAATTTAAAGACCAATCCTTACGGTTTTTGGAAACCGTTTTCTCCAGTATCGGCTTGATTTGCCGATTAGAAACTTTGGCTTGCTCGCTTGTTTGGGGATAATAGGGCATTAATAACTTGTGATTAATCGCGTATTTCCATATCAAGCCCTCAAAAGACCGATTGCAGAAATGTGTCCCGTTGTCGCTAATGATAGCGCGAGGGTGCCCGAACCGGAAAAATATGTTTTCTTTCAGGAATCTAACGACGACCTTCACTTTCGCCCAAACCTTCTTCCGAGATGTCGGGATTTCCTCCTAACATCACCTTACCTCCTCCGGGAATAATTCCACCTCCACTTGGTACGAATAACCCACCACCGCCTGCAGGAGCTCCGCCGTAAATTGCATTTCAAGATCGTTTCTATTCAACACGCGCAGCGCTTCCCACTTGTCCTTCTCTTCCACCAGTTTTCTTTTTCGGAAGAAGGGTTGGCTGGTGAAAGAGAAAGACAAGTGGGAAGCGTTGTGCGTGTTGGATAGAAATGATCTTGATGTGCAATTCACGGCGGAGCTCCAGCAGGTGGTGGTGGGTTATTCGCACCAAGTGGAGGTGGAATTATTCTCGGAGGAGGTATGGTGATGTTAAGAGGAAATCCTGACATCTCGGAAGAAGAGTTGGGCGAAAGTGAAGGTGAAAAGGTATGAACAGAATCTCCGTCAATATCGGAGTTGACCAGCAATGGTAAAGGTGAAAGGTGCGTGGAAGAAGTTTCGACTTCGGAATCGATCGCGTAGTCGGTAGCGACTAACGAAACTCGGACTAAATGAGCACTAGGGTTCCGAGTCCAAACGGACATACACTAAACGAGTTTAATGTAGTTAAAAGTGAGGGTCAGAAAACGTCAATGAAAAAATGTGGGTGAAGGTGAAAATGTGGGGGAAATGGCGAATTTTTTATTTCGTTTTGAAAGAATGTGAAAATGATGCGCTCAAATAAACAAACACAATCATAAATATGCAATCAATTCCTAGAGCTAGGATCCTCAAAAGTCCAACTAGACCTGCTCCTAACTGTTCCAAAATGACAAGTTGTGAGATAACTCTCGAATCTTCTCTTCACCGCCAATTGTGGCCAGGTAAGCACAAGTGAGGTAAGAAGGGTTCTGCTCACGAATCACCGTGAGACAGACCTTTTACAGTTACCTTCTCACTTTTCTAGCCTAGGCACTATAAAAATCAAGTTTAGATAAACAACCGAATGCCCACAACCTTCCTCTGTCCTATTAAGCGCGACAAGTACTTAATTGGCTGAGTCTACATATTTTTTAATTAAGCTCAATGGTGATGTGTTCAGTTGATAAAACTGCACATTTGTTATTACATTTTTTCTACCATTTCCATATTAAAAAAAGTCTTTATTATAATATATCATACATATGAGAGTTTATCTGTAAAAATAATATTTTCCATGTGTTGATATATTATAATTAGCATTTGGTAGGAAAATGTATGCAAATAATATCATTGACCTAATCCTAGTAGAACTAAGTCTACTAAATATTATTTAAGTTGTTGTGCAGAATTTTCAGGTCTTAAATCAAGGAAATCAAGTTGTTAAAGCTAACCTGCCTAATTAAGAAATCAAAATTAAGAAATCAATTCTGGCAGAAGAAAAGAAAAGATTTCCAAATTCTAAAGGTTCCAAGGATTGCCAAATGTCACAACGAGCCAGCCCCAGAAAAATGATGAACGGCTGAGATATAATGGCCACGGATCCGCGGCCATACCCCCCTTGGGCTGCGGATCCGCCACAATACAGAGAGGTTGGAAGCTGAGATTTTTTGGGGTGAATCTTTTCTGTTAGCTCCCAAATTTAGAAGCTAAGTTTCTGGCTTTGGGACTATAAATAAAGACCGAGAGCCTCTTGGAAAAATCATCAAGTCGACGCGATCACGAAGTCCAAGACGGCTCACGCATCCAGACTGATCATCAACTGTTCGTCTACCTTCTTGGAAGAGATCGAGAAGCAAGCTAGTCTTTGTAATCATTTTCTAAGGATCAAAGTGTAATGAATATTGTTGATTAATAAAGATAGTTCTTTTTCTTATTCTATTTCTTCGTAGTTTAATTATGCATTTTCTCTCCATCTCTTTTTCTCCCAACATGCGCGAGTAATTCTCCGCTTGTTAAGGTTCGTAGGATTAGGGTAGGCTAATGGATGAAGAACATCCCTAAACCCTTTTTAAGTCCTATAAAGTTTATGAACTTTATCAAAAGAATCATTAACATCCTAATCGGGCGCGCTAACAATTCTTTGTTAGTTCCGACCGCGATTAGAGATTAGATTAATGATTTTTTGGTAAAGGCTAGATATGAACGGAGTTCCGTGTCGAGATAAGGGTTAAGAGTGGGATTCCTTTTTCCTCCAGAAACCCTAATCTACACGCATCACCGTCGTTCTAGTTTTAAATCTATTAAAGGATAAAAAGGGTAACTTTTAATTAATCGTCCATGACTACTAAATCCTAACGAACCCTACAAGCCCCCTTATTATATTAACTACATCCCTAAAATAATCTAGATCTATATTTTTGCATTCTTGCTTAACGTAGATCTAGAAACCATTCTTCAAAATTCTTTATCCCTCCTCTCTTTCTCAACACATCTAAGGTAAGAGTAAAAGATTCAACGTTTCCCTGAGGACGACCCGTACTCACCTCGGTCTAGCTACGCGCGACACCGTTCTGATTGCGGTTAACTACAAAACACACTTTTTCACATCAATCAAATGGCGCCGTTGCCGAGGATACGTGCGTAATTTTTTATTCTTATTATTTGTGTTGAATTCTTAGACGATTCATATCATTATTAAAACAAAACTGCAAATTGCATATTTAACGATTTGTGTGTGAATTTTGCGAGGGAATCTGGAGTCACAGACTTGAGGAAACAGGAGATCTAGGTTTTCACACTTCTCTGGTGTCTTTCTTAACTCCTTCTCTCCCCTCTCAAATCCAATAAAATCTATTTTCTGTAGGATTCTTTGCAAAATATCGCCGCTCAAAAATCTTTTTGCAAAGTTTTGTTTTGCGGTTTGTTTTTGCATATTTTAATACGGATTTTTAAGGGGCAAGACCAAATCCAGATTAGGTGGGGATTTCATCACCCTTCCTAAGCCCCACAAATCACAAACCAAGCATCCGCATCAACCCTACATTAATTTAAAAAATATCTAGACCAGACTCTAAGGACTGTCGCGCTCATTAAGGACAGAGGAAGGTCGTGGGTAATCTATCGCTTATCTGCATTACTTTTGTGGTGACTGGGCAAGTGTGTCCAAGGCGAGTGGTTACTTAATTAGGACCACTACTTTTGTAGTGGGGAGCCTCCCACTCACCTGGCACTTACCTGGCTACAAGGGTAGTAAAGAGGCGGTAGAGGATTTATCATGCGGCTTGTCCTTTGGAAGTCTAGGAGCGGTCTAGGGACTGGACCTAGGTAACCATAGTTCTAGGGTTGTTTGTGCATTTTTGTGTGATTTGTCTAAATCCGTCATTTTTCAAAACAAACCAATTATTTTCTCCCCTTTTTACCCCTTCTCCCTTCTTCTCTTCTTATAATGGGTGACCTAAACAGAAGAACACTTGCCGAGCTTTGCTGTCCACAACCAGATATCTCTTGTTTTCGAAATCCCTTCGGTATACCGTCCGGCTCTTCCATGTCCTTAAGAGATCATATAGAACAAGCAGGAAGAAACAGTTGGCCACCTCAGTCTAGATCTTATCAACCGTATCCTAATCCTACACTTGTTTCAGTTGATACCCAGAGTGAGGAAGCCCCTAGACGAATGTCTATTGCTGAGCACATAGCTAGGGCTAGAGGCCAAAGTTTCAACTCGGACCAATATCAACCATCACTACCACTGTCCAGAGAAGAGTTTGATATGCGGTTTGTGGCATATAAGATGTCTGTTGAAAATAGCCAACCAATCAACCCATATCAATATTCTTCTTATCATAATATTGATCCCACTCCTACCCAAGTTCCGCAACCATTCTATTCCTATCAATCCAATCCGACTTTTCCACCAACTCTAGACAGTTCTTCTAATCAGTCATTTGGGAGTTTTAATTATCCACAGGAATTTCAATCTTATACTGAAACCCCTTATCAACCCAAGACTAGTCTGGAGCAGACATTAGAAAAATTTATGGAAATGTCGAACCAAATTATGAAGGATTTGGGTAGTAAGACAGAACTGTACACCCTTCCTAATCAAACCTCCCCATACCAAACTGAAATCCACAACTCGATTTTCATAGATTCATCAAGTACAATGTCTGATAAGTTGTGTGACTTTGTAGTGTTTGATTTACCCAACTGTGAAAGGTCCATTTCAAGTGAAACCATACCCAACCCTTGTGATCTCTATACCTCCACTCTTGAACCAAAACTGATTGAAAACAATACTTTTGATGAGGTGTTTGAGAATTTTAACCTTCACTTGAATAAGGTGATTGACGTTAGGGATATATTGATTGATGAACCCGAAATTTTGGATGATTTTGTCCCACCAATTCATCAAACCCTTTCACTTCCTTGTGGTCATCATCTTGAGCCTTTAATTCTTTCTGAAACCCAAATATGTCTTGAAGTTGATGATAATGGTATACCCGAAGATCAGACCGAAATACAGCCTCCATCTTCCACATCTGGTTCAGCAACACTCGACATACCAATTTGTTTACCCATTTCACCTTCTACTTTCTCCTGTTCTTCTTCTGTTCCTATAGTTTCAGTGAGTTTTGATAAATCACAATCCGTTAATTCAAGTTCAATAATACCAGAAATTCAACTTGATTTGGAAATTTTTGAAAATGAGGTAGATGAGTTTTTCGAGTCCTCTACCTCAATAATTTTTGAATCAAGTAGGATAAATTCTGGCACAAAACTCTTTGACAGCAAAATGTTCAATCACACCATTGATAAAAGTTTTGAAGAACTTTTTGCTGACGAGCTTGAATTTTTAAACAATACGGATTTTGTGATTAATCAATCTCCACCTATAGAGGTTAAACCGTCACCATTCCTTCTTCCTAATCATTCGCATTCATCCTCATTCTTTCTTTTCTCTAATTTCAAACCCTTTCCAAACCACCTCTTATCCCTTCCCCATTTTTTCTTGACTCGATACAACACATTCTTCCACCAACCTATACGCTATACTGATAAAATCTTTGAATGGTTGATGTTAACTTTTGGTCTTTGTAAAGTCTTACTTTGACCAAATGACTCACCCCCTCTTAAAATGCTTCATATTGTTTAACTCATGTTTGAGGGGGGGTATATTTTTTGGCTCTTGAACATAACTTTTGTCCTCAAATTTGTGAGCCAAAAATAAGTTTGGGGGAGCATTTTCACTTTCATATATTCTTGCCCCCATTAATAATGTCTTTCCAAGCTTACAGGTTTTTGTGATCCAGCAGATAACAACAGTGAGGACACTGTTGAAAACAAGTTTGGGGGAGGTTTGTGCTTATTTACACATACTTTGCATTATACTATATATAAGCACAAAAAAAAAATTTGATAACAAAAGAGTAGAAAGTGAAAAATTACATCCGAAAGATAGGAATAGTTTAAGAAAACCAAGAAAATTAGAAGTTTTCTTAAACGAACTAGTAATAAGTAGTTATGAGCTGTTGTCCCAAGGGTTAGTAAGATGAAGGAAGTCACTAATCTGAGAATAAAAATAAGTCTGAAAAATAATTTCTATTCTGGAAGCCAAACATTTGAATGTTGATACCCTACTATATGCACTTACACACGTCTTGAAACTCGGGATAGTAGAGGATACCTTGAAATGCTCTTGTCTAAAAGCCAAAGTATGAAGGAAATGAAAAAAAAATGAAGAAAATATAAAGATGGTGGAAAGAAAAAAATGAACACTGGTTTTGTTATCGCTAAGGAAGCAATAAAAAAATATAGCGAGGGTGCCTCTTCATCTAGTGCCCTAAGGCCAACTGGTCTGGGAGTCACTGCTAAGCCTTAGATGGTGCAAGACGAGGAAAATGCTATCACCTAATCAGCAAGCACATGAGTAATCGGTCGGTTAGTACCTCAAGAAGTATTAACGGTCGCATGAAAATGTGTGAGCAAATCTAAATATTCATCAAATTAAAAAGTACTACGGCAGATGGACAAGAGTATGATAGCTTGAAATGAATTCTCTTAGTGTAGGGATGTTCTATTCACACACGTAGGGGTATATGATCGATGTTTGGATGAAAGGTAGGAACGAAAATTAAAGACGATGTTTTATTGAGGGATGATGTGATTTCTAACATTTTTTCATGACTATTAAGACAGGGCTCATGACAACTGAAAAGCTAGTATAGTTGGAAACTCTTATTTTCAAAGTCTTTCTTTTATGGTTCTTATCTTTATATGTAAATTTCACCATCTCTCTTTTGTTATTGGATTTTGTGAGTGTAATCCACTGAAAACCCTCAGGAGACAACACTCCTCCTACAAGGGACACCTAGAGGTTTAACGGCTTGTTGCACGTGCTCAGTGTAATCGTGTTTGCCTACGAAAGTGTGCTTAGTTTTCTCCTTTCTTTTTTCTCCTTCTCTTGAATAAAATAGTTTGCTCGGGACGATCAAAGATAAGTTTGGGGGTATTTGTTCAGTTGATAAAACTGCACATTTGTTATTATATTTTTCCTACCATTTCCATATTAAAAAAGGTCTTTATTATAATATATCATACATATGAGGGTTTATCTATAAAAATAATATTTTCCATGTGTTGATATATTATAATTAGCATTTGGTAGGAAAATGTATGCAAATAATATCATTGACCTAATCCTAGTAGAACTAAGTCTACTAAATATTATTTAAGTTGTTGTGCAGAATTTTCACGTCTTAAATCAAGGAAATCAAGTTGTTAAAGCTAACCTGCCTAATTAAGAAATCAAAATTAAGAAATCAATTCTGGCAGAAGAAAAGAAAAGATTTCCAAATTCTGAAGGTTCCAAGGATTGCCAAATGTCACAACGAGCCAGCCCCAGAAAAATGATGAACGGCTGAGATATAATGGCCGCGGATCCGCGGCCATACCCCCCTTGGGCCACGGATCCGCCGCAATACAGAGAGGTTGGAAGCTGAGATTTTTTGGGGTGAATCTTTTCTGTTAGCTTCCAAATTTAGAAGCTAAGTTTCTGGCTTTGGGACTATAAATAAAGACCGAGAGCCTCTTGGAAAAATCATCAAGTCGACGCGATCACGAAGTCCAAGACGGCTCACGCATTCAGACTGATCATCAACTGTTCGTCTACCTCCTAGGAAGAGATCGAGAAGCAAGCTAGTCTTTGTAATCATTTTCACTACTACAAATAAGGGTTGCCCCTACGGATTTATCCGTAGGGGCAACCCACTGGCCCTACGGATAAATCCGTAGGGGCAACCCACTGCCCCTACGGATATATCCGTAGGGGCGAAAAAATACCCCGTAGGTGCAAAGGCCGCAGGTGCAAGTTGAGACCCTAAACTTGCCCCTACGGATTTATGTGTAGGTCCTGTTGCCCCTACGGATAAATCCGTAGGGTATAAGATTTTATATTATTTACGGTTTTTTTTAATATATTACATGTACCTACGGATATAACCGTAGGTCCATGTTCTACCCCCTACGGATATATGCGTAGGTACTTTTCCGTAGGGGCAAAATATCAGGATTCCTGATATTTAGCCCTTACGGATAACTCCGTAGGGGATAGGCAGTGGCCCCTACGGATATGTCCGTAGGGGCACTCCCAACCCCCTGGCACTGAGATCAGGGGGAAAATATCAGTTACTGCTAATATTTTGCCCCTACGGATATAGCCGTAGGGGCAACTTGTGTACATACGGATTAATCCGTAGGTACATATTGTTTGTATTTTTTTTTTTAAAAATGGGCTGCTTGATTTTTTCCCGCCCTGTGCACAATAATATATACATCAATCAAATCATATATTGCAGTATTCATAATCACATCTCACGCATATATATAATATACAAAAGAAACCCAAAAACTGAATATGATATAAATACAAACCAATATCAATATCGTTTCAAAATGTAGTACAATATGTATGATATAAATAAATACATGTTTCAAAAAATAAGAACCAAAAAGCTATCCTAGTTCGGTCCAGCTCCACTTCTGAATAACGATAGAATAACGCGCGCCTGCTCCTCGGTCAATAAACTCTGCAATTCGTCGCGAGCGGGAGTCTGAGCGGCATGTGGAGCTGGCGATGTGGTCTGCGCAGCCGCCGTCGAGGTAGTCGCTTGCGGAGCCGCGGCTGCGGGAGTCTGAGTGGGCGGTGGAGCTACAGGAGCTGTCTGCGGAACCGCAGCCGATGTAGTGGCTTGCGGAGCCGCAGCCGAAGGAGATGCATGTGGAGGCTCGGCCGATGTACCCTGTCGCGTCTGGACCTAACGTGTGTAATAAGCGTGTAAGAACTGTGTATTATTCGAATTCGTATCATTATTAAGTTATTTCGAAACCCCGTTTGGATATCTAGTTTGTTGTTTATTTTAATTACATCTGTATGTATGATTAATCAAACTTAAGTCTAAAACCAAATAAGCTCAAGCTACGTACTAATTATGGATATGTTGATATCTTTATAATATGACATGATATTTTACTATAAAGCAGTATACATACCAGCATCTCCTTCAACTCCTGAACGGTGGCCCTCAAGCTCTCCAGTTCCTGATGGACACGTCGATTACTGGAGACGGAGGAAGTAACCGCCGGGGTGGAGTCCAACCTCATATGGACCCTGCTAGGGCCTAGTCCCCGGCCTCTCTCCTAACCTCCGTGGTGCCCTCCGTGTGCGGCGTCCAGAACTAGGGTCAACAGCCTCGGATCACTCTGTCCGGTAAAATCGATCCCCGAGGCCTGGGCCTGCTCAACCACCCGCTCCTACACCCACATTAAGCAGTAAAGTATAAGTATAAGATTTAAACTTGAACCTTCCAAAACTAAAATTTCAAATTTGGGTAGAAAAAATATTAACACTTACGCAGTACTCCTGGGTAGCGACATCGGGATATCGAAGCTCGCCCGTGGCGGGATCTGTCGAGGTGCCGTGGACGGCAAGATATGCGGACAGCACGCTCGGTGTACCACCTGACGCCACGGTCCGAAATGTCTGCAATATTAGAAAGTAACTCTTAATATTAGAAATATTAGAAAATAACTCTTAATATTGCAGAATATCACAAAGGTCGGTCTATTGTAATTTACCGATAACTCCATGGCTCGAGTAATGTTCATCGAGCCACCTGTGTAAGTGGGGCGACCCCTCTTCGCCGACTTCCTTTCTCTGTATTCTGAGCGGCCTGTTTCTGCACAACGCATTAACATTTAGTTTTCTAATTAAGAAACACAAAGAAATAAATTATATCATAAATAATGAATTACATTTAAAATGCATACCTGTTTGCGTTGGGAGTCGAAATAAGCGCCAATAGAGGCCATGTCTCTACGTCGACTCTCGCAAACGCCGGAGTAGATAGGAGGGCCGCTCTCTCTGTCTCGGGGGTCGCCATCCACAGGGAGTAGCAGTCGGCCTTCAGCTCATTCCTGTTGTATCGGACCTTGGCCTGCATGTTCTTCATTAGGCCATTGTACAGAGCATGCAGGTCGAGCACCCTCCTCGGGTGATCAGGGTCGGCTACAGGCTGAAAATCGTAATCCAACTGAAAATACAAAAAAACATTGTTATTAGATTGCAAGTGTTAATAATAAATATATTGGATAGATCAAATGAAAATATATATTAATACATACCCGAGCCTGATCAAAGAAGAGGGCGAATGAGCGCTGGTGCTGCTCGCCCCACTCAACGTGAAGTGGATAGTTCTTCACGAGCCGGCTCTCGTCCCCCAAATACCGGCCGAACCTCTCGGCATGAGGACCGATATAGCGATAGTCAAGGGTAAAAAAAAGGGGGAATGCTGCCTCCCCCTATCTCTGTCAGGCCTCAGCCTATTGGACTGATTCGGGCCTCGAGTCCCCCTCTGGGGATGGGGAGGCCCTGCGTCTGCACGAAATATCAAGACAATCAATAATAAGATAAAGTTGTATTAAGAAATCAAGGTTAAACAAAAATTCAAGTGTGATATATACCTCCGGTGACTATCGCACGAAACTGGGCCCGGGCAGCAGCACGAGCGGGACGATAGTTCCTCCGGTGAGGAACAACCGGGGTCCCGGATGCGGACGCATCCCCTCCAACTAGAAAATAAACATCGACGCTAAATTTCCCTGAAGTTCATATTTATTCTATAGAGCATATGTAAAATGAATAAATATTTTAAATTTATTCATACTAACCTGCAAACGATGCGGAGGGTATGGAAGCGGCAGGAGTGGCCCCTGCGGAAGATGTGGACGCACCACCTATAATTAGACAATTAAAAATAGATTATATAAGTAATTGCAAAAAGAATGTGTAGATCAATAATATAACGTTCTAAATTAATATGCATGCACTATAGGATATATAAACATACCCGCAGGTGCGGTGGTGTCACCACCTACAGCTAGACAATAATAAAAATTGCTAAGTAAGAGCAAAAGGAATGTGTGTATTTATGATATAGCATTCTAAATCAATATACATACACTATATGATATATAAACATACCTGGAGGAGCGGGGGTGGCCTCTGTCCCAGATGTGGACGCATCACCAACAACTAGACAATCAAACATTGACAGTATAAGTAATTTTGACATAAACAGGCATGAATATCTGTAATATTACATTCAAAATGGATATGCGTGCAGTATACCTGGAGGTGTGGCAAAATCCACACGGAAGGAGGCATCCGAAGGGGTCTCCGATCTAGGTGCAAGGCCGGCCCTCTGAAGCTTCCTACGGAGCTCTCCGGGCGGCAAAACCGCTCTGCCTCTGCCGCGGCTGGAGCTCCTGCCGCCCCTCGCTGCTCTCGACATCGTCATCAAATCTAGATAAACGGTTCGTGGACGCATTAGACAATCATTAAAAGTATTGACTATATATGTATAAAGCGTAAAATGTGAAGTAATAATATAACATTACTGATAACCTTTTTCGTTTCTTCGGCGCATCATACAACCTGTCCTTCGAAACAGACGGTCGGAGCACTTTAAGCCTTCTCTCTTCTTCGTCCTCATCGCTGTCCTCGTATTCTGGGACATCGTAGACATCTCTGGGTTTCCATCGGCATACAACACTCCACCCCGGATGCTTCAAACACTGTGCGTAGTATACTTGGAACGCTTGGTTCGGAAAGATAAACGGATCATCCTGACCGTAAAATCGAAGTGTGTTCACACTGGTCAATCCATATTCATCTTTCCAAGTCCCAAGACTGCTTCTCCACCTGTCCGTATCGGTTCGCGGATCGTACCAAGTACACTGGAATATATAAAAGGGTTCTGATCGTCCGGGATAGTGGATGCTGAGTATACAATTTAAGTACCCATAGTAAATCACACCGTCCGATCCTACCGTCCGATCTTACCCATAGTAAATCCTTTGTAATATGCAACCTCCATACTAGGAAATTGAGCTAAACATCTTGAATCACTCTCAAATGATGCAGACAAGTTCGGATCGTGGATCTAACAAAAAAAATTTTACGACAAATACATAACGATACAAGTTTAGATTAAAACTGATAGCAATAAAATGTAATTCGAATAACTTACATGCTCTGTGACCCAATCACAAAAATTATCCTGATGGTATTTTTCCAAACGTTCTTCGTTCCAATCAGGATGCCCCTCACGTACCTCGTTAAAATGAGTTCTGTTTTCGACAAATAATTGTGACATTAATATTATGTCATTTCATACACACACAAACACAGATATAACAATTAATCCAAAAGAACTTACTCTCTAATTTGTTCAAGACATGCGCAATTAAGCAAGATAAACCGGTATATCTTGTTGATGAACATAGTGTCTACCCTCTTATACTCGGCTTTACCATATGGCCCATCTTGAATTCTTCGTGGTCGGTTAAGCCTTGTCTCAATGTTCTCGTCCAGATAGCGGGAACAAAATGTGGTTGCTTCATCAAGAAGATAACCTTGCATGATAGAACCCTCTGGTCGATTTTTATTGCGTATATACTTCTTAAGAGTGTATAGGTACCTAATGAGAATATGTTGAATAAATAAATACGGGCATACAGGACAACAATAAATTTATAAATTGCGCAAAACGAAAAATTACACGTACCTCTCGACGGGATACATCCATCGATATTGTACCGGTCCGGCTAACTTCGCCTCAGTTGCAAGATGAACCGTCAAGTGTATTATGATATCGAAGAATGACGGTGGGAAAATACGTTCAAACTTACAAAGTATCAACGCAATAGAATTTTCTAGTTTATCCAGCGTCGCAACCTCCAGTGTTTTAGCACACAACTCCCTGAAAAAACAACATAGGTCGTTGATTACTAAACCAACCGAGTCGGGGAGAGAAGTCCTGAGGGCTAATGGAAGAAGGTGCTCCACGATAACATGGTGATCATGACTTTTCAGCCCATCGATCTTGCCCTTCACAATTTTTATTTTCTTGCTGAATGATCCTGAGAAACCTGTGGGGACTTTCAAATCATGCAACACCTACAGGAATCTTTTCTTCTCCGGTTGTGACATATGATAAGCGGCATTGGGAAGTACAAACTTGCCCGGTTTACCCGCTACCGGTTTAGGGTGCAGTTCACTTCTTATTCCCCACTCTTGTAGATCCATCCGAGCATTCATGTTGTCTTTCGATTTCCCGTCTTTACACAGAAGCAAGTTAAGTATGTGCTCTGATACTCCCTTCTCTATATGCATGACGTCCAGACAATGACGCACTGAATTTGTAGACCAGTACGGAAGCTCGAAGAAAATGCTTAATTTGTTCCAATATTGTGGTTTGACATGTTTCGTCGGATCCATCCTGAAGGTCACGTTATTGTAACCATCCCATTTAGCAGTCACGTCCTCTCCGGACAATGGGGATGGAGGTCCAAGAAGCTCGTGATGACCATCAAAGTGAACCGTGTCTAACCTATAGGGGTGGTCTGGAGGCAGAAAACGTCGATGGCCGCAATAACAAACCTTCCTGCTAAAATTCAAAAATTTTGATGTTGTGTGTTCATGGCAATGAGGACATACTTTGTGACCATGTACGGACCAACCTGATAGCATTCCATACGCAGGAAAGTCATTAATTGTCCACATTAAAGCCGCACGCAGTATGAAGGTTGTATTTTTGTTTGAATCATATGTCTCTACACCATCAATGAACAAAGTTTTCAGCTCCTCGATCAGAGGTCGGAGATAGACGTCGATATTGTTCCCCGGTGAGTTTGGTCCGTCGATAAGAAGAGGCATCATAAAGTATGATTGGTCTATAGCCAACCAAGGCGACAGATTATAAATTATCATTACAACGGGCCATGTACTGTGACTTCCAGCCATATAGTTGAATGGGCAGAAGCCATCGGTAGCCAGTCCGAGCCGGACATTGCGAGGATCGCTACTGAATATTGCGTGCCTCCTATCGAAATCCTTCCATGCCGGTGAATCTCTTGGATGGCTCATTTTTCCATTTTCGCTTGGAGGAGCACGGTGATGCCAAATCATTGCCTCGGCTGTTTTCTTGCACCTGAATAGCCTCTGTAGCCTCTGTGTTATGGGAAAGTATCGTGCTATCTTTACAGGTATACCAAGCTTCTTATCAGAATCTTTCGGCTTATACCTGGCATCTCCGCATGTTTAACACTCTTTCAAATATGAATTCTCTTTCCGGTACAACACGCAATTTTTAGGACTTGCTTGAATCTTCTCGCACTTTAAACTCAAATCAGACATCATCTTCTGGGCTTCATACCAGCTTTCGGGCACATTATTTCCCGGAGGCATAGAATCTTTCAAGAACGAAAGAAGCATTGTGAATGACTTGTTGCTCCATCCATTTAGGCACTTAATCTGGAAAAGTTGGACGAACCATGAGAGGGTGGAATACTTCGCATTCTCATAAATTGGTTTCCTAGCATCATTCATGAAATTTTCATATTTATCTGCACGCGGTCCTTAACCGGAAGGAATGTCATCTTCGGTACGAATAGATTCACCTAGAGCAGCCTCTACCATTTCCTCCATTTCTTCTGATGGAAATAAATTTCCGTCTCCTGCCGTATTACCGAATTCTTCTTCTTCTCCTGCCGCATTATCGTGTTTTCCTTCTTCTTCTACCGCAGTACTGCATTCTTCTCCTTCCCCGTGATATTTCCAAGTTGAATAAAGTCTAGTAAACCCATGTTTTACAATATGAAGCTCTGCCAATTCTACCTTCTGCCAGTACTTATTGCCACATCTATCGCACGGACAGAGAATCTTCTCTATTATGATCTTATTATGTGCGCGTGCAAATTCAAGGAAAGCAGCAACTCCTGCGACAAACTTAGGTTGCATACGTTGTTTCCAATCCACATACATCCAGTCCTTAACTCTGACGTACTCATGGGTCATGTTAGACTGAATAACATATAAATTATAAGTTATGCTGACTATATTGAGAAATATAAGAACGGGATAATTAATGACAAAAGAGAAAATCCGTGTATATGCTTTGTGTGTGCATTTGTCGTTGAAAAGAATAAATTATCGCACGTATGTTAACCGATAGACGGGGACTAAGTGGCGCTTTTAGTTTCATATATGAGTATCGATGGGAGTATGAAGGTTTCATATTATCATATATTGGTTTTAACCCGAATATCTCGAATCACTCTCTAATTATGCGTTTGTATGTGTGTGTTCCGGCTGTCGGGGGTAGGCTTCTATCCCATTAAGAATGTATAGAGCGAACGCCCATCACTTGTGCTTTCAACCGTTTCGAGTAAATTTCGGCAGCACCTCCCCGCTGTTCTCCGAGTACACTGTAATAGAATAGATAATCATTTCAAAGCTGTGAAACAACGTTGAAATGAACATCTAATCTATCTTTGTACACGGAGAACCAGCGGAAAGGTACCGAGGAAATATCTCGAAACGGATGAAAACACAAGTGAATGAAGGCGTTTGCTTTATACATTCTTAACTTGTCCACACGGGAAAAATCTATGGGTTACCATACGATTGAATTTTCTCGTCGCGTAGACTATACGACGGTTGTTAGTATCGAGCTATACTGTCCGATATTTAACAACCTTCGTATAGTTCTAGGTCACGACGAGCATCGCACGTATGTTAACCGATAGACGGGGACTAAGTGGCGCTTTTAGTTTCATATATGAGTATCGATGGGAATATGAAGGTTTCATATTATCATCGAGTATCATATATTGGTTTTAACCCGAACATCTCGAATCGCTCTCTAATTATGCGTTTGTTGTGTATTCTTGTTGTATGTGTGTGTTCCGGCTGTCGGGGGTAGGCTTCTATCCCATTAAGAATGTATAGAGCGAACGCCCATCACTTGTGCTTTCAACCGTTTCGAGTAAATTTTGGCAGCACCTCCCCGCTGTTCTCCGAGTACACTGTAATAGAATAGATAATCATTTCAAAGATGTGAAACAACGTTGAAATGAACATCTAATCTATCTTTTTACACGGAGAACCAGCGGAAAGGTACCGACGAAATATCTCGAAACGGATGAAAACACAAGTGAATGAAGGCGTTTGCTTTATACATTCTTAACTTGTCCACACGGGACAAATCTATGGGTTACCATACGATTAAATTTTCTCGTCGCGTAGACTATACGACGGTTGTTAGTATCGAGCTATACTGTCCGATATTTAACAACTTTCGTATAGTTCTAGGTCACGACGAGTATCGCACGTATGTTAACCGATAGACGGGGACTATGTGGAGCTTTTAGTTTCATATATGAGTATCGATGGGAATATGAAGGTTTCATATTATCATCGAGTATCATATATTGGTTTTAACCTGAATATCTCGAATCGCTCTCTAATTATGCGTTTGTTGTGCATTCGTGTTGTATGTGTTACATGATTTTAAACCATTGAGATCAAGATTGATAGAACTGATCATCCTACATTGCAATAGCATTCATCAACCAAAAACTATTATTGCAATGGTATTCATCTATAACAATCAACAATTAAAACTACAAATGTAGGATACTGATATCATAAAGCATTATACGCAACATTGATAGAACTGATAAATAAAAAAATGAAACACAAACCGTATCAAGATTTAACAACTTTGATTATGTCATATACGCGGGCTGATATTTTCATATTAGCCAATAGGCAAAAATAGATTGCGGTCTGGATATGGTATATTGGCAGATGTTACCTATATGCATACATGCATGTTGTCTCCACATTTTTTTCATAAATCAAACCAACTACATACATCAAACTAGTCCATGCCACCAATCGGAAACTCCACTATGTCTTTGAATTATTATTTTTCCAAATAGCATTGAGCTCCTATTGACATTGTCCCATCCAACAAATTTGTTGTGCTTGCCTCGACCTTCATCTAGCTTTCACATGCCATACACATTAGATGAGTAATATAGTTATAAATTATGGTATTTTGTTGTCATCAATCCACCTAACCCTAACCCCAACCTAACCCTAGCCCCAGCCCCAGCCCCAGCCCAGCCTCGCCCCGCCCCAACCTAACCCTAACCCCAGCGCGGCCAGCTAAACCCCAACACCAACCCTAAAGAAAACCCTAACCCCAGCCCCAGCACCAGCAGCAGCCGAACCCCAACCCTAACCCTAACCCCAACCCCGACCCCGACCCCGACCGCGACCCCTGCCGAACCCCAACTCGCGCACGCAACCCCAGACCCAGCCATGAACCCTAAGCCCAAAATAATCAAAAAATTCTTTAATTTACCTGAAGATTTACTCACCTGAACGGCGGTGGCGACGACCTGAACGGCGGTGGCGACGAGAACGGCGGTGGCGACGACGAGAACGGCGGTGGCGATGACGAGAACGGCGTGGCGATTTGGGGATTTTTTTTGCGCGCGATCGAGAGAGAGAGGATGAAAGTGAGCGTAGGCGATCGATCTGTGCCTTTATTAAATCGATATTTAGTTGCCCATATGGATTTTCCTGTAGGTCCTTGGTTTGCGGCTCCGTAGAGGCAAATACCAAATTAAGAATTAATATTTTATTCTTGGATGTCTGGGCCCGTAGGGGCAACCTTTTAGCCCTACGGATTAATCCGTAGGGCCTAGTTAAATCTGCCCCTACGGATTTCAATATCCGTAGGGGCAACCCCCTATTTTACTAGTGTTTCTAAGGATCAAAGTGTAATGAATATTGTTGATTAATAAAGATAGTTCTTTTTCTTATTCTATTTCTTCGTAGTTTAATTATGCATTTTCTCTCCATCTCTTTTTCTCCCAACATGCGCGAGTAATTCTCCGCTTGTTAGGGTTCGTAGGATTAGGGTAGGCTAATGGATGATAAACATCCCTAAACCTTTTTTAAGTCCTATAAAGTTTATGAACTTTATCAAAAGAATCATTAACATCCTAATCGGGCGCGCTAACAATTCTTTGTTAGTTTCGACCGCGATTAGAGATTAGATTAATGATTGTTTTGGTAAAGGCTAGATATGAACGGAGTTCCGTGTCGAGATAAGGGTTAAGAGTGGGATTCCTTTGTCCTCCAGAAACCCTAATCTACACGCATCACCGTCGTTCTAGTTTTAAGTCTATTAAAGGATAAAAAGGGTAACTTTTAATTAATCGTCCATGACTACTAAATCCTAACGAACCCTACAAGCCCCCTTATTATATTAACTACATCCCTAAAATAATCTAGATCTATATTTTTGCATTCTTGCTTAACGTAGATCTAGAAACCATTCTTCAAAATTCTTTATCCCTCCTCTCTTTCTCAACACATCTAAGATAAGAACAAAAGATTCAACGTTTCCCTGAGGACGACCCGTACTCACCTCGGTCTAGCTACGCGCGATACCGTTCTGATTGCGGTTAACTACAAAACACACTCTTTCGAAACAATCATGATGCGTATGTTTTTTATGATTTTTGGGGTCTTAAGAAGAGTGTTGAAATCTCCACCCAATCTGAATTGGTGTTATAGTCTCTTAAAGTCCGTGTTAATAATGCAATGCATAATTCAAATAAAAGGTTTGTTCACCTTTGTTCACTATCATCAAACAATCTTTTTTTTTAATCTAAGTGTGGCGCTGCTTCAAATACGGTTAGTTCTCCTTTGGCTTTTGGCAGAAAATTGCGAAGAATCCTGCAAAGATAGAATATTTGAGCGTCATATTTGAGAAGGAAGCTGTTAAAAAAATACGCACCGAATTTTTCGAGTTAAGAAACCCTCGTTGAAGTGGTCCTCGAGTGTTTGAAAGGTTCGCTTGCTCGGGTCAAACTATCCGGATTTTTGGCTCTGTAGTTTTTTATCGCCTTGAGCTTGAATGTGAACTTTTCTCCACACAATCGCTATTCGCCAATGCGTAAAAATCTGCAAATGTCGGAAAAAAAACGGATATTTTAGCAAAAAAGAGATATAGATTGCCAATGTTCTGCACACAAAAAATCTTCAAAATCAAACAATAAAAGTGGAGTACTAAAAGAACACTGGAGAAACCACAAAAAAAATTTATCAACCCCTCCAAGAAAAACCGCCAATATCGGGGTTTTTGGGAAAACCAGCGGTGAAGTTGAAAATTTGGTGTCCAATTTTTGTGTGTGTGCTCTATGTTCTCTTAGTAAGCCAATTTTATACTTTGATTTTCTTAGTTAGTCTAAGAGTGTTAGCAGATCAAAATTCTAGAGAACAAATGTCACAAAGTTTAGTTCTTATGTCGGTTTTTTAAATTTTCACGATTTTGTTTCGTTTTTCAGAAAGTTAGTTAGTTTTATACAAAAAATATACACAAATTAACCTGAGACTACAAGTATAAAAGCGTTGCCGTCTTCCCAGCAACGGCGCAATTTGATTGGTAGAGATTTCACGTGTCATATTAAGTTTTAAAATACCGAGATGAGTATGAGTCGTCCGCTGGGAGATGGTAGGTTATTAATCTTGTATTAACAAGTTAAGTCCGAAAAGTTCGAGTTGGTTGTTATACTAAGTGTCGCAAACGATATGTTCAAAAGAAAAAGATTTGTTACGGGTAGGTTTAGCTTAGTTTGAGCTAGGATAATATTTGCCACATCCTTATAAACCTAACTTGATATTTGATGCTGAGATAATCGGCAACGTGGATTAGGGCGCTCAAATACGACATTTGCGATTGTGCGCTAAATCCGTAATTCTTGGCCCTTGTCCTTCAATTCTTGTCTCTTAACTCCCGCATTTGTCAAACAAATCACAACCGGCCACAATTAGGAATCATCGCTATCGTGATAGGACATAGTGCCTAACGGAGCGGATTGCGAGTCGTTTGGTCGGAATTCAAACTACTAGTTATCGGTTTTAAAGAAAATGAGCAAAACACTTCTCCTGGTCAAACTACCCATCTCCTACCCTTAATAAGTGATGTACTACTCACACTTATTCACAAAAACAAAGAAAACACAAGAGAAAGAAGAGTACATAATGGAAATTGCAAGAAAAGTATTACAAAAGATAAGAAATATTAGGAACCAATATATACAAATGAAGTCTTCAATAATTCTTGGAGTCCAAATACAACTATGAAATCAAACACCAAACTTTAAATTTGCAAGCTCATTTAAGAGCTTACAAGATCAAAGAAAAGCAAAAGATCTCATTGATATCACAAGTGATGGTAAGCATGATATGAAAAATGTGCAAAAAGATATTTGTATTGAATTGTGAATGAAGATACAAACTAATGAGTTCAATAACCTCCCCTTAACTTTGCAAGCTTAAGAACTGAGGTTGCATGATCAAGAACCAATAAAGAACTCAAGTTTATCCAAATGAAAATTACAAAATAACATCTACACTACAAACTTGGTCTAAAGAGATTGGACCCTTGCGTCTTCTTATGATCTGGTATTTATATGCACTTCAACATAAAAAAAAATAATAAAAATGAATTTATGTGATAATGAGGAGTACCCAGAAGAAAAATGAGACAATTTGGTGCAACTTGGGCCGCCAATGTCGGAGTTTGGGAATATTCTGGTAGTTTTCCGGCAGCTGGTGGGTCCCCTCTTCTTGTGGTGATTTCATGTCCTCTCTATGATCTTTCTGAACTTTTTTGTTTCTTTTAAATCAATTTGAATTTTTCTCAGAAGATTTGGAGTGAAATTGTTGAGTTTTGAATCCATCACATCAACTCTTTTTAACATACTCATTACATGCTCATTTGCTCATCCACTTGCACCACTTGTTCAAATGTACCATGGCTGGTTCATGCATCTAAAATGTGTATCCACACTTGTGAAAATCTTTGCACAACATGTTGGACCATTTTGGAAAAAAAGTTTTACACACTTGATTTGTTGCAAAAACTCTTTGAATAAAGATCGGTTATCTGTTCCGGTTGCAGTATCAGCTCACAAATGTCGTATTTGTGCATTTTGAGTGTGTTTTCAATGTTTTGTCATGAATACTTGCATTCTATACTTATTGAGCAGACATGGGTTAATAGTACCGATATATCACTAAACTGATAATGAATAAGCGGTATTGAAATGCAGTTTTTTGTGATAAGCGGTGCCTCAATCCAGCTTCCGGCGGTAAACAGGGATCATTCTTTATTAAGAATCCCATGGATTCCTCGTTCTAAAGCAATTGAAGAACGCAATTAATGGAGCAAAATGAGTTGCAGAGAAGAGGAGTTCTATGGCTCCACACTTACATAATTTTATCCATTCTTCTAGAAAACTTGGTCTCTTAAACGTTCTTGGTGTTCTCTAGTGGTTCCACAGTCACATTTGGTATTTTTTTTTTATTAAAAGTGACCAGCCCTTTCTTGAGAGCATGTTTGTAGCTTTTACTGTCTCTGGAGTAGTTACCATAGTGTTCATGAACATAAGCCATGATTGAGGATGTGGGGAGTATATCTCGCAGCCGTCGGAGGCCTTATAGAGGAGCATAGAAGACTTTTTAAGGCATAGCAGTGGAGAATCTACGTCGGGGACCCCTTGGGAGCATGGCGGGGGCATCTTGGAACATAGCGGCGGAGACTCTATGCCGGGAACCTTCTAAAGAATGGCGAGGACCTTCCCTATTTTTGTATAGTGGAGCCTTATAATGAGCAGCCGGGACTTCCCTTTGCATGGCGGAGACCCTTTTTTGGATGGCCTCTTGTGCTTTTGAACCATGTTTGATAGCTCGGGTAGCTTCATCAAATGGATTCACTCTATTTAAGACTGTAAGTTTGGAGAGAGAACACAAGCGTAGTCATCTAAAGCGGAACCAGTCTCATCCAAAATGGGGCCACTTAATAAGACAGTCAGAGTAGCACTACTATAATAAGGGGTTCCCCTACGGAGATAGGAATCCGTTGGGGCAACTTTTTATTTCCCCTACGGAGCCGCAAAAGAAGGCCCTACAGATTAATCTGTAAGGGCATTAAAGGGTTATTTATAAAAAAAAAATAAAGCTCAGTAATGTTCCCACCATCCCCAAAATATTTCCTCTCACCAACTTCCCGCCCGCGCAATCGCTCACCCTCATCCGTGCCTCCTCCACTTCTCGTCAGCCGCCTCCGGAGCCTCTCATCGCCAAAATTTTTCACGTCAGCCGCCTCCTCGATCTCTGTCTCGTCGCCAAAATTTCCCGATCAGATTCTTTCGTCGAGTTCCAGGACCGGCCTCCTCCACCTCGTCAAGCTCCAAACTCCGGCAAAACTACAAGTGAGGTGAGTTAATTACATTTTGAACTATTAAATATTCTTATTTTTTGTGTTATTGTTGATTTTTGTGTTAGGGTTAGGGTTAGTTCTGGGTTAATTAAGAGTTAGGGTTAGGGTGAGGGTTAGGTATAATTAGGTAGGGTTAGGTTTATGTTTCAGTTTAGGGTTAGGGTTAGGGTTAATTAAGTAAAATTGGGTTGGTGATGATTAGGGTTTGGGTTAATTAGATTAATTAGGGTTAATTTTGGTTTGGGATAGAGTTAATTTGGGTTGGGGTTAGGGTGATGATTAGGGTTAGGTTAATTTGGGTTAAGGTTTGGTCTAGGGTTAATTTGGGTTAATTAGGTACAATAGAGTGTATTTGTGTTAGGGTGTTGATTAGGGTTTATTGGGGTTAGGGATAATTTGAGTTAGGGAGATGATTAGGATTAATTAGGTTAATTTGGTTTAATTGGGTTAATTCTGGGTTAATTAGGGATAATTTGAGTTAGGGCGGTGAATAGGGTTAATTTGGGTTAATTAGGTTAATTTGGGTTAATTAGGGTTAGGGTTTAGGATGCACTAGTTCCTTCAGTAGGATACTCGATAATAACGTAAACGCACAACTTTACCGTAAACCCGGGAAAAATTTACACTAAACTTAAAACTTAGAACCTTTAAAAACGAAACGTAAACGTAAAACCTATTCGAGTCAAATGTTCAAGTTAAAACCAATATATGATACTCAATGATAATATGAAATTTTCATATTCTCATCGATACTCATATGTGAAAATCAAAGCTCGACTTAGTCCCCGTCTATCGGTTAACATACGTTCGATATTCGTCGTGACATAGAACTATAGGAAGGTTGTTAAATATCGGATGATATAGGGTTAGGGTTTAGGGTGCACTAGTTCCTTCAGTAGGATACTCGATGATAACGTAAACGTACAACTTTACCGTAAACTTAACCCTTCATATAAGAACTTAGTTCTTTCTCTGATTAAGATTTGTAGAAGCAAATCTCCCCACAAGTTGAGAATTTAATTCTCATCGGGAAGATTTTGTTCTGCAGATTCAAAACTTAGAAGAAAAGAACTAAGTTAAAAAGAAATAACATGAAAATATGAGAATTTAATTCCTCCAAAAATTAGGGTTAGGGTTTAGGGTGCACTAGTTCCTTCAGTAGGATACTCGATGATAACGTAAACGTACAACTTTACCATAAACTTAACCCTTCATATAAGAACTTAGTTCTTTTTCTGGTTGAGATTTGCAGAAGCAAATATCCCCACAAGTTGAGAATTTAATTCTCATCGGGAAGATTTTGTTCTGCAGATTCAAAACTTAGGGGAAAAGAACTAAGCTAAAAAGAAATAACAGGAACATATGGGAATTTAATTCCTCCAAAAATTAGGGTTAGGGTTTAGGGTGCACTAGTTCCTTCGGTAGGATACTCGATGATAACGTAAACGTACAACTTTACCGTAAACTTAACCTTTCATATAAGAACTTAGTTCTTCTTCTGGTTGAGATTTGCAGAAGAAAATCTCCCCACAAGTTGAGAATTTAATTCTCATCAGGAAGATTTTGTTCTGCAGATTCAAAATTTAGGGGAAAAGAACTAAGTTAAAAGGAGATAACATAAACATATGGGAATTTAATTCCTCCAAAAATTAAGGTTAGGGTTTAGGGTGCACTAGTTCCTTCAGTAGAATACTTGATAATAATGTAAACGTACAACTTTACCGTAAACTTAACCCTTCATATAAGAACTTAGTTCTTTCTCTGGTTTAGATTTGCAGAAGCAAATCTCCCCACAAGTTGAGAATTTAATTCTCATCGGGGAGATTTTGTTCTGTAGATTCAAAACTTAAGGGAAAAGAACTAAATTAAAAAGAAATAACAGGAACATATGAGAATTTAATTTCTCCAAAAATTAGGGTTAGGGTTTAGGGTGCACTAGTTCCTTCAGTATGATACTCGATAATAACGTAAACGTACAACTTTACCGTAAACTTAACCCTTCATATAAGAACTTAGTTCTTCCTCTGGTTGAGATTTATAGAAGCAAATCTCCTCACAAGTTGAGAATTTAATTCTCATCGGGGAGATTTTGTTCTGCAGATTCAAAAACTTAGGGGAAAAGAATTAAGTTAAAAAGAAATAAAAGAAACATATGGGAATTTAATTCCTCCAAAAATTAGGGTTTAACCCTATATAAAGAACCTGGTTCTTTAAAAAAATGATGATGATCCAAGATCTTCAAATCTAAATTTGTTTATCGATAATTTATTTTTTTCAACGACAAACTTGTATCTACGGATTTTCTTCTTTGTCAGTAACCATCCCGTTCTTAGATTTCTCAATATAGTCATCATAACCTACAATTTATATATTATACAGTCTAACATGGCCTATGAGTACATCAGTGTTAAGGACTGAATGTACGTGGATTGGCAACAACGTATGCAACCTAAGTTTGTTTCAGGAGTTGCTGCTTTCATTGAATTTGCACGCGCACATAATAAGATCATGTTAGAGAAGATTCTCTTCCTGTACGATAGATGTGAAAATAAGTACTGGCAGAAGATAGAATTCGTAGAGCTTCATATCGTTAAACATGGTTTTACTATACTGTATACAACTTGGCTATATCACGGGGAAGGAGAAGAAGAAGACAGTAATGCGACAGAAGAAGAAGGAGAAGACGGTAATGCAGTGGAAGAAGAAGAAGACGATAACTTTTTTCCAGGAGAAGAAATGGAGGATATGGTATAGGCTTCCCTAGGTGATAGTATTCGTACCGAAGATGGTATTCCTTCCGGTCAAGGACCGCGTGTGGATAAGTATGAAAAGTTCATGAATGATGCTAGAAGGCCAATTTATGAGAATGCAAAGTATTCCACCCTATCATGGTCCGTCCAACTTTTCCAGATTATGTGCCTAAATGGATGGAGCAACAAGTCATTCACGAGCTTCTGAAGTTCTCGAAAGATTCTATGCCCCCGGGAAATAACGTGCTCGACAGCCGGTACGGAGCCCAGAAGATGATGTCTGATTTGGGTCTGAAGTGTGAGAAGATCCAAGCATGTCCCAAAAATTGTGTGTTGTACCGAAAAGAGAATTCAGATTTGAAAGAGTGTCCAACATGCGGAGAGGCCAGGTAAAAGCCGAAAGATTTTGATAAGAAGCCCGATATACTTATCAAGATAGCACGATACTTTCCCGTAACACAGAGGCTGCAGAGGCTATTCAGGTGCAAGAAAACAGCCAAGGCAATGATTTGGCATCACCGTGCTCCTCCAAATGAAGATGAAAAAATGTTTCATCCAAGAGATTCACCGGCATGGAAGGATTTCGATAGGAGGCACAAAATATTTAGTAGTGATTCTCGCAATGTCAGGCTCGGACTCCCTAGTGATGGAGTCTGCCCATTCAAGTATATGGCTGGAAGCCACAGCACATGACCCGTTGTAATAATAGTTTATAATCTATCATCTTGGTTAGCTATGGATCAATCCTACTTTATAATGCATCTTCTTATCGACGGACCAAACTCACCAGGAAACAATATCGACGTTTATCTCCGACCTCTGATTGATGAGTTAAAATCTTTATTCATTGATGGTGTAAAGACTTACGATGCAAACACAGATACAACCTTCACACTGCGTGCGAATTTAATATGGACAATTAATGACTTTCCTGCGTATGGAATGCTATCAGATTGGTCCGTATATGGTCACAAAGCATGCCCTTATTGCCATCAATATACAACATCGAAATTCTTGAATTTTAGCAGGAAGGTTTGTTATTGCGGTCATCGGCGTTTCCTGCCACTAGACCATCCCTACAGGTTATACGCTGCTCACTTTGATAGTCATCAGGAGTTTCTTGGGCCTCCAGCCTCATTGTCCGGAGAGGACGTGACTGCTCAGTGGGATGGTTACAATAATGTGACCTTCGGGATAGATCCAGCAAAACAGGTGAAACCACCCTACTGGAACAAGTTAAGCATTTTCTTCGAGCTTCCGGTACTGGTCAAAAAATTTAGTGCGTCATTGTCTGGACGTCATCCACATAGAGAAGGGAGTATCCAAGCACGTACTCAACTTGCTTTTTTATAAAGACGGAAAATCGAAAAACAACCTCCGTGCTCGGATGGATCTTCAGGACTGGGAAATTAGAAGTGAATTGCATCCTAAACCGATCGCGGGTAAACCAGGCAAGTTTGTACTTCCCAATGCCGCATATCATATGTCACAACCGGAGAAGAAAAGATTACTGCAGGTGTTGCATGATTTGAAAGTTCCTACAGGCTTCTCAGGATCATTTAGTAAGAAGATAAAAATTATGAAAGGCAAGATCGATGGGCTGAAAAGTGATGATCACCATATTATTATGGAGCACCTTCTTCCATTAGCCCTCAGAACTTCCCTTCCCGAATCGGTTGGTCTAGTAATCAATGACCTTTATTGCTTTTTTAGAGAATTTTGTGCTAAAACCCTTGATGTTGTGACGCTGGAGAATATAGAAAATTCTATTTCGTTGATACTTTGCAAGCCTGAGTGTATTTTCCCACTTTCATTCTTCGATATCATAATACACCTGACAGTTCATCTTGCAACTGAGGCTAAGTTAGCCAGACCGGTACAATATCGATGGATGTATCCCGTCGAAAGGTACGTGGAATTTTTTGTTTCACGCAATTTGTAAAATTATTTTTGCCCTATATGCCCGTATTTATTTATTTGACATATTTTTTTAGGTACCTCTACTTTCTAAAAAAGTATATACGCAATAGAAATCGACCAGAGGGTTCTATCATGCAAGGTTATCTTCTAGATGAAGCAACCACATTTTGTTCCCGCTATATGGACGAGAACATTGAGACGAAACTTAACCGGCCTCGGAGAATTCAGGACGGGCTATATGGTAAAGCTGATTATAAAAGAGTAGACACTATATTTATTAACAAGATATATCGGTTTATTCTCCTCAATAGCGTATGTCTTGAAGAAATTAGAGAGTAAGTTTTTTTTATTCACTGTTATATTTGTATTTGTGTGTATATGAAACGATATAATAATAATGTCATAATTTATTGATGAGAAAAGAAATTATTTTAACGAGGTACATAAGGGGCATCCTGATTGGAATGATGAACGATTGGAAAAATATCATCAAGATAATTTTTGCGATTGGATTGCAGATCATGTAGGTTCGAATAATATGTTATTGTTACCAATCATAATCTAAACATATTGTAGGGTTACTAGGCACTGTCACAAGGGTCTATAAGGCATCAACCATGCCCGATTTAAAATTTAGACGTGCCGAACAACCTAAAGTGGGGATCTTTGCTAGATAATTAGGGTTAAACATGCAAGTAAACATCTTTACAACTAAGAGAGAGGGATTACAACCTTTGTAGTCCGCTCCTTCGCTTCATAAGCTCCGAGTAGTAGTCCCTTCGCCGTGATCCATGATCTTTCGGACTCAAGAGAAGCTCCACAACCCGAATGATCCATGCTTTCTTGAAGTCTTCCTTTTCTAAGATGGTCTACCTTGAAATTTCTTTAACTCAAGCTCTCATTCACTAATCAAGTATTAATAAAGTGAACACCGTAATCTAATTGGCTAGATTAGATGAGGATGATGAAGTAGGATTTATGCCCTCTTTTATTATCAATTTCTCGCACTAATACATCACAAAAGAAAAATCTAGAAAGCTTTTCAAGAGCTCAAGGAAGAAGAAGAAGAATCATTCCTTTTTGTGATGAATAATGAATTCTTATTATCATTACAATTGCAACCATGGTTGAGTCAAGAAAGACTTAACCATTGTAGAGATTTAACTAGGGTTAAAGGGTGTGGGTTGGGTTAGGAAAATATCTCCAAAATATCAACACATAATATCTTTGCTCAAAACAAAAGAAAAGCTTCTAGAAGCTTCTAGAAAAGATTAACCCAAATCAAACCTTAACCACGTTTAATCTCTACTAATCATGTTGCATTTGTCAACATAACTTGTTACAATATTATATATCACATATATAATATATTTTTGTAACAAAAGAAAATAATACAATTAACATATATCGCATATATATCAATGTATTACCCGGTGAGAAAATGAATCAATAAAGCGAGCCAATATTAGATAATGTAATTTAATATATCACATACATAATTATACATTAAATTATCGAATCAACACTTGATCCGGCAATCCGGCTATATCGCATATAACCGACTAATATAACATGTACCGATTCATCGAATCAACACTTGATCCGATGAGCCGGCTGATATCAAATATCGCGAGAATAAAATACGGTATCTCATATCGCATTATTCTCGGTCCCGCACATATCACATATGTGCTCCTACTCCGTTTTGCCTGAGTCAAGAAACCTTTGTGTAGGACTCTAAAGAATCATCAATACACCGGCAGTAGGTGATGATCATATCAAACACCCACAAGCTGCAAGCGGTCAGCTAAACGTAACAGCCACCCAGGTATTGAGCGATCAGAATATCAACAAGAAAGCCTGTACATTCTCCTGTGAATCCAATCAGTAACACTCTCGTATTGTCCGGTCTCTTCGTCTGATATGTCGCATATCTAGTCTAGGGGTGGTAAACGTCAGACCCCAATAACCGATAAGTCGTGTCGATGTGAGGCTCATAACAGGTCGAGAACCTACTGATAACACTTACCAGTAGTACTCAATATCCGCCCTGGTCAGTGACTTCCAGTTATAGCCAATCGAACACAGCACAACATCAACTCCCTATACCGGGAGAGACGAAACCCCTCCTATCGCTCATTGCCTCCATGCGATTCGGGACTGTACCCAAAAGCCACCGTTTTGCACGCCCTCTTGGATTTGGTAAGCTGGAAATCAAAGCACAGTGGGAATCACACAAGACTCTATGACGATCTCGGGTCTACAGACTACCCTGTACCAGTGTCACCAGAGAACTGCCATCTGACGTGAGGTATAAAACCATCTGGGAGTTCTCGGCGAGTCCGTCCAGTGTACCCTGTCTCCATTGAACACCCGCACACTATCTTTGATGTCAAACACCGATGGATATGGGATCATCCATCGCCCATCATATGGGTCAAGATGCGTATACGCTAGTCTACTCTGGTGTATCGATGCCCTGTCTCGACACACCCTCGACTAGGAACAGTTATAGGATGTACTCGTTGACTACCCTGGCCCCACTAGTATGATCTCATCATAGTCCCAGTAGTCGAGTACATATCCTAAGGGCTTTATCAACATGTGAGAACAAGACAGTAAACTAATACAAGTCAACATGTTAAGATAAAGTGAAACCAAATAGCATACTATCATGACGAACAAGAAAGTCCTCTCTATATATATCCAAGCATCCATTATAATATACATCATATGTACAACAATGGCCTCTAGGGCATATACATAACTAACACATATATCATTATGTATTTGTCGTAAAATTTGTTTTGTCAGATCCACGATCCGAACTTGTCTACATCATTAGAGAGTGATTCAAGATGTTGCACAATTTCCTAGTATGGAGGTTGCATATGTTAGTTATATATATGCCCTAGAGGCCATTGTTGTACATATGATGTATATTATAATTTATGCTTGGATATATATAGAGAGGACTTTCTTGCTCGTCATGATAGTATGCTATTTGGTTTCACTTTATCTTAACATGTTGACTTATATTAGTTTACTGTCTTACTCTCACATGTTGATAAAACCCTTAGGATATGTACTCGACTACTGGGACTATGATGAGATCATACTAGTGGGGCCAGGGTAGTCAACGAGTACATCCTATAAATGTCCCTAGTCGAGAGTGTGTCGAGACAGGACATCGATACGCCAGAGTAGACTAGCGTATACGCATCTTGACCCATATGATGGGCGATGGATGATCCCATATCCATCGGTGTTTGACATCAAAGATGGTGTACGGGTGCTCAGTGGAGGCTGGGTACACTGAACGGACTCGCCGAGAACTCCCAGATGGTATTATACCTCACATCAGATGGCAGTTCTCTGGTGACACTGGTACAGGTTAGTCTGTAGACCCGAGATCGTCATAGAGTCTTGTGTGATTCCTACTGTGCTTTGATTTCCATCATACCACGTCCAAGAGGGCGTGCAAAATGGTGTCTTTTGGGTACTGTCTCGAATCGCATGGAGGCAATGAGCGATAGTAAGGGTTTCGTCTCTCCCGGTATAAGGAGTTGATGTTGTGCTGTGTTCGATTGGCTATAACTGGAAGTCCCTGGCCAGGGCGGATATTGAGTACTACTGGTAAGTGTTATCAGTAGGTTCTCGACCTGTTATGAGCCTCACATCGACATGACTTATCGGTTACTGGGGTCTGACGTTTACCACCCCTAAACTAGATATGCAACATATCAGATAAAGAGACCGGACTGTACGGTAGTGTTACTGACTGGATTCACAGGAGAATGTGCAGGCTTGCTTGTTGATCTTCTAATCGATCAATACCTGGGTGGCTGTTACGTTTAGCTGACCGCTTGCAGCTTGTGGGTGTTTGATATGATCATCACCTACTGCCGGCGTATTGACGATTCTTTAGAGTCTTACACAGAGGTTTCTTGACTCAGGCAAAACGGAGTAGGAGCACATATGTGATATGTGCAGAACCGACGATAATACGATATGAGATATCGTATTCTATTCTCGCAATATTAGATATCAGCCGAGTATATGTGATATAGCCGGGTCATCGGATCAAGTGTTGATTCGATGAACTGATACAGTTTATATTAGTCGGTTAGTTGAGAAATAGCCGGATTGTCGGATCAAGTGTTGATTCGATAATTTAATGTATAATTATATATGTGATATATTACATTACATTATCTAATATTGGCTCGCTTTATTGATTCATTTTCTCACCGGATAATACATTGATATATATGCGATATATGTTAATTGTATTATTTTCCTTTGTTACAAAAATTTATTATATATGTGATATATAATATTGTAACAAGTTATGTTTACAAATGCAACATGATTAGTGGAGATTAAACATGGTTAGGGTTTGATTTGGGTTAGTCTTTTCTTGAAGCTTCTAGAAGCTTTTGTTTTGTTTTAAGCAAAGATATTATGTGTTGATATTTTGGAGATATTATTTAACCCAACCCAAACCCTTAACCCTAGTAAACTTTCTACATGAGTTAATGCTTCATATAATTAACTCAAGGTTCATTTGTAAGCATAGTAATTTTTCATTATTCATCACAAAAGAAATCATCTTCATCTTCCTTCATGAAAGCTTTCTAGCTTTTTGATTTTGTGATGAATTAGTTTGAGATCTTGAAAATAAAAGAGAGCATAATTCCTACTTCATCATCCTCATCTAATCTAGCCAATTAGATTAGGGTGTTCACTTCATTAATACTTGATTAGAGAAGTGAGAGCTTGAGTTAAAGATTCTTCAAGGTAGATCATTTTCGAAAAGGAAGACTTCAAGCAAGCATGGATCATTCGGGTTGTGGAGCCTCTCTTGAGTCCGGGAGATCATGGATTGCGGCGAAGGGACTACTACTCAGAGCTAATGAAGCGAAGGAGCGGACTACAAAGGTTGTAATCCCTCTCTCTTAGATGTAAAGATATTTACTTGCATGTTTAACCCTAATTATCTAGCAAAGATCCTCGCTTTGGGTTGTTCGGCACTTCTAAATTTTAAATCGGGCATGGTTGATGCCTTATAGACCCTTTTGATAGTGCCTAGTAACCCTACAGTGGTATCAGAGACAAGCTAGAGCATTAGGCGACGTGTATACGAAGTTAAAAGTCCGATCGAACCCCGAAACGTCGGTTTTGAACCCCTCTTTGGAAATTTTTTAAAATGTTGATTTTTTCTGTATTAAAAATACTCAGAAAATTAAGCAGGGAATTCTAAGGATTACTGTGAAAAACGACATCCTAATTCCCTTAAAGCGCCGCGGAACCGCGGCAATACCATGCCTTGTGCGGCGGTTCCGTGGCCGTACAGGGGTATTAGGGTTAGCTTTTTTCACAGTAACATCCGTAAGTACTTTTGCATGCTTCTGGGAATTTTTAATTCTACTCAAGTGTTGAGTTTTCTGGAGATCTTTTGTGTTCGTTGATTCGATCGGAAATGTTAACTTCGTTTATTTTTCCGGATTTAGAACGTGTAAAAATATTCGAACGGATATCTATAACTCACTTTTTCCCGACACGAAAAACTTTCAAGTGTTGAATTTTTCTTGGGTTTAAAACTTTCGGAAAAACATGCAAGCATAGCTGTGGACCCTTTAGAAAAACGTAACCTTAACTCGATTATGTGACCGTCAAAACTTCCACTGAACCCTAGAGTTTGTGGTAGTTTAGCGTTGCCACATGTGAGGCATTGGTTTGACCCTTCTACGGCTGGTTCACTGGGGCTGTGACATGTTCTGGGATTTTTTGAACTCTGCTCAAATGTTGAGCTATTTTGGAAATCTTGGGTATTTGATTATTCGATTGGAAACTTTAATATTGTCTATTTATCTTGAATGTGATACAATATGTGGAATTCATTTAGTTAGGCATGAAATGCGAAGTATGTGATATTTCGAATTTATGATATCTAAAGTGATTGTGAATTCCAAATGTTGTAGTTTTACACTTTCTTTTCTGTGACCGTAATCGTAGTATGTGGTGTATCGCCGGCTTCGTTGCTATACATCAACGACAATCGGGATACGCATACTTGCCTACGTTGATGATATGAGATATTATGTGTTGCTGTGATATGTTGTATTGGATCGTCGTGTTCTGAATATCCGGGGGTTTTATGTGAGATGAAGGTTTTTATTTTCATTCATGTAAAATTCATTTGTATGTAATATTCTTTTATTGGGGCACTTCCGGGATGAGGTTGATGTCACCATTGTATATTATTTACTTTTCCGCATTAGGTAGACCCAAGGAAGGGAGCATAAGTAACCGGGTTCTAGGGTACAATGGGAGGCTATCTCGAGGAGTCGAGACCGGGTCTCTTAACCCTAGAATTAGCAGTGTTGCTTGCCGCTCTCGTAGGAGTCTAGGGATGTGGGTTTGGCTATTCATCGCGACCGTGGAATCCGTGTTTTATACAGGCTCGATATAAAACACGGACGTCCTAGTATATCCAATATTTCATATGTTATCTTCTGCTGCAATGTTCTGTGATGAGATCATATTACTTCCTGAGACGAATGCTTATACTATATATATATATATATATATATATATATATATATATTGAAATATAAATATTACTGCTTTCGTTTCTTCTGTGATGCTTAGGAAGCATTAACTGATAGGAATTATTAATGGATTAATAAAAGAAAAGAAACCTAAAAGATGTTATAGAATCAAATCTTTATAAAAAGGGTAGCTACAGTTTTGCTTTGCATCGCGCTATATATGATATACCCTGCACCTTATTCGATGAGGAAAGAGCCGAGATCCCTTCACCGGGAGTGACCTCTTTAGCAAAACTGGCAGATGCTACAAACTCACGGTTTAGTTTTTGATTGCTTCGATAGTTCTTGCTTTGCACAGCGGTATATATGATATACCATGCACCTTATTCGATGAGGAAAGAGCCGAGATCCCTACACCGGGAGTGTCCTCTTTAGCGAAACTAGAAAAACCTCAAAAACACTCCTTTTCAAAATCACTTGTTTCTACAACGATATCAAGTTCATTAGGTAATAGGTTTTCTGAAAAACCTGTCGTAGCCCTCCGTCATTTCAGATAAATCCTACTTAGTATTCGTGCTGCGTTTGTTGACCTTGTCAAGGCACAGTGTACGGTAGCTAATTAATGTTTATCTTCTAAAACATGAGATGTGATTGGATTAGGCTATTCGTACGGCCTTGTTGACCTTGTCAAGGGTCATGCGGATGGGTTTAATTCAATCGGGAAATGACGGATTGAACTTGACTTGCGATTTATGGTTTGTTGACCTTGTCAAGGTCATAGATCGCTAGGGGTAGAATATTATCGGGAATTTCAAGTGTTGAAATTTGCAATGAGATTGCATACCTTCTATGAGATAGATGGATCCTGATACCCACTACGAGTAAAAGTTACTCCTGGGAGACTTTTACACAGGACAATTAGCCGATCAAGTAGGTGACTAGAAAGGTGTTAACGGGGCTATACCTCTGGGAAAACAAGGTTTACTTTAATTAGGTCCGTGTGAAAGCATGGGGAACCTCCCTCAAAGTACCAACACTGGCCTGGCTGAAAGATTGGCGAACTTTTAAGGTGTAATTAATCCCGGATAATCTTACCTTTAAGGGTTTGAAGGAAGATTTGATAAAAACAGTGGGAGACATCCTGATTAGATAAGATAATAACCAATCTAATCTTCCAAGAGCATACGCTAAAGTGTTTTCTTCTCTTTCTCTCCAGGTAGCGACCATGTCAGGCCATAATCAAGATAATAATATGGATGTATTGACTAAACCCGCTTATTATACTGAGCAGGGGAACGTTGGTCATGTTCTTTCTTATAAGTGTTATAAGACTGAACAGGGAATAGGAGAATATCTGGATTCTCACGCCGCCCAAAACGAAGAACAAACATGTTGATGCATCTTCTTCGGGTGTGTTAGTTATTGAGAACTGTTTCTCAGTTCACCCTACGTCCTGGGTATTAGATACCGGATCGGGATCCCACATATGTAATTTGTTATGTGGGCTACGTAAAGGTAAAGAACTGGGAAAGGGTGATAATTCCGTACAAGTAGGGAATGGTGCAAATATTGCAGCCAAAGCTGTTGGCGAATATCATCTTGTATTACCAAGTAGTAATACATTGATTCTGAACGATTGCTATTATATACCGAACATGATGTGCAACATTATATCAGTTTCTTTATTAAATAAAAAAGGATAAAATTTTGTAATACAGGATAATGTTATGAATATCTTCCTAAATCAAAAGTTGATTGGATCAGGCTCGTTACATAATGGCATATACGTTCTCAATCAAACTACAGTTCTTAATATACAAAACACACACAAGAGGAAGAGTTCAGAAAGGAATGAATCCTACTTATGGCATTGTAGACTTGGTCATATCAATGTGACACGGCTAGCTAAGTTACATAAGGATGGATGAATCCGTTCGAATTATCATCTTATGAAACTTGCCATTCATGTCTCAAAGGTAAAATGACCAAAACTCCGTTTAGTGGACACGGAGAAAGAGTTACAGAACTCTTAGGGCTGATACATAGTGATGTATGTGGTCCCATGTCTATACATGCCAGGAACGGTTCTTCCTACTTCATTACATTCACTGACGATCTCTCCAGATACGGACATGTATTTCTGATGAAACACAAGTCTGAAGCTTTTGAGAAATTCAAAGAATATAAGAACGAAGTAGAGAACCAAACGGGCAAAAGTATTAAGATCCTTCGATCTGATCGAGAAGGAGAATACTTGAGCAATGAGTTCCTAGACTATCTAAAAGAGAATGGGATTCTCTCTCCGCTTACTCCTCCTTATACACCACAGCACAACGGTGTATCGGAGCGGAGGAATCGCACCCTATTAGATATGGTGCGGTCTATGATGAGCAATGTTGAGTTACCTATTTCTTTCTGGGGTTATGCGCTTGAGACAGCGGCATACCTATTGAATCAAGTTCCATCTAAATCTGTACCTACCACACCATATGAGATATGGAGTGGGAAGAGACCGTATAAACGAGTTAAGATATGGGGTTGTTCGGCCTATGTCAAAAGGCAAAATCCGGACAAACTCGAGGCACGATCAGTTATTTGCAAGTTTGTGGGATATCCGAAGAATTCTTATGGATATTTTTTCTACCACGGTGAGGAGCAAAAGGTGTTTGTTGCTCAACATGCCACCCTTTTAGAAAAAGAATTTCTTACAAAAGAAATTAATGTTAAAGAGGTAGAGCTGGAAGAAGTTCCAGCAGAACAAACTACAATAGAAGATTTGATGGAACCAGAAGATTCAGTAGTTCCTGACGAACCCCAGCCTCTCCGCCGATCTAGTAGGGTTTCTCATCCATCTGAGAGATACTACGGTTTTCTCATCGATGGTGGAAGCGAGGATTGCATCATGGAAGATGATGACTCGACTAGTTTCGAGCAGGCCATCACGAGTGGGGACTCTATGAAATGGCTGGATGCAATACGATCTGAGATGGAATCCATGTACACCAACAAAGTATGGACTTTGGAAGTTGCTCCTAAAGGGTTAAAACCCATTGGGAGCAAATGGATTTTTAAAAAGAAACTTGGTGTAGATGGAAAGGTTGAGACTTTCAAAGCTAGACTTGTTGAAAAGGGTTTTTGTCAACGACCAGGTGTGGATTATGACGAAACCTTTTCTCCAGTGGCTATGCTTAAGTCCATCCGGATCTTACTTGCCATTGCTACATACCATGACTATGAAATCTGGCAGATGGATGTTAAGACCGCCTTTCTAAATGGTGATTTAGAAGAGAGCATGTACATGACTCAGCCAAAGGGCTTCGTAGATAGTGGGAGCAGCGGAAAGGTGTGCAAGCTGCTTAAATCCATTTATGGGTTAAAGCAAGCATCGCGGAGTTGGAACATCTGCTTTGATATTGTAGTTAAAGAGTTTGACTTCATCAAAAACGTAGATGAACCTTGTATTTATAAGAAGGTTGCAGAGAGTAATGTTGTCTTTCTTGTATTGTACGTGGATGACATACTCTTGATAAGAAATGATGTTCCTATGCTTCAATCGGTCAAGCTCTTCTTATCACAAAGATTCTCAAAGAAAGATCTAGGTGATGCCTGTTCCCCTACGAAGGACGGCGCGACTGGACGTCTTGCCTGAAATTCGGGGCAGATACTAATTGGTGCTATCCGTCCACCTCTCCGAAGATGCCAAGTTGATTTATGGCACCATGTATCGAAGGTTTGAACGGATGCGTCCGATGTAGCAGACTTCGTCAGATTCCCCCTCGCTTGAGGGGTTTTTGATTGTGGGGACGCTCTTCCCTGCAGGCGCAAGCCCCTGCAGTTAGTTATGCTACCGCATTGCGATAACAACTTTCTCCTTCTCCAGATGGTCACTTCATGTCGTGTGTGTTTGTTTTGTGTTTTGTTGCCCGTGGATTGTATACGGAGACTGAGTTATGTCGTCGCCCGTAGGGCGTGGACTAGTCCAAATCCGTATTATCTTAGATTTGGGTTTGGGGGTTTGGGTTTAAGGATACGTTAGCCTCATTTGAGCCTAAGATCGACTTAAACGTTTGTTAAGGATACGTTAGTCTAGTTTTTAGACTAAGATCAACTTAACGGGATCGTTTAGATCCAGCAAGAGAGCAATAAAAGGGGGCTCTGTTGTTTAGTTTAGTGACGTTGCGGGCGGTAGGTAGTTTAAGGACATTGCGGTCCAGGTTAAGGACGTCATAGTCCATGGGTTTAAGGACCCCACAGTCCGTTGTTAGTTTTAAGACATCTCGGTCAAGGTTAAGGACCTTATAGTCCATGAGTTTAAGGACCCCACAGTCCATGGTTAGTTTTAAGACATCTCGGTCAAGGTTAAGGACCTCATAGTCCATGAGTTTAAGGACCCCACAGTCCGTGGTTAGTTTTAAGACATCTCGGTCAAGGTTAAGGACCTCATAGTCCATGAGTTTAAGGACCCCACAGTCCGTGGTTAGTTTTAAGACATCTCGGTCAAGGTTAAGGACCTCATAGTCCATGAGTTTATGGACCCCACAGTCCGTGGTTAGTTTTAAGACATCTCGGTCAAGGTTAAGGACCTCATAGTCCATGAGTTTAAGGACCCCACAGTCCGTGTCAGGTTTTAAGACATCTCGGTCAAGGTTAAGGACCTCATAGTCCATGAGTTTATGGACCCCACAGTCCGTGGTTAGTTTTAAGACATCTCGGTCAAGGTTAAGGACCTCATAGTCCATGAGTTTAAGGACCCCACAGTCCGTGTCAATGTGTAGTCATTGGGACCTGTCACCTCTCTGAAGACGTTGAGGAATTACAACGCCAAGTATCAAAGGAGTGAAGAGATGTACCCTTGAACCGGGGTGGATTAAATAGTCGTTGGCCCAATTTGGGATCAAGACCAATTAATTATGTTATGAGCCCATTAGCCCAGTTAAGTCTGAATTGAGGACTTATGGCCATCTTGGGCTAAGTCCAATCATGTTTGGAGTATTGGCTTCCTGTTGGTCCATTAAAGAAGAGGCTTTGCCTCTGGCCATTAATTCAACAGTGTTGAACACTGGGATCAAGTTAGTGTTTTAACACTAAAAGACAGTTGGTGTTAGACACCAGCAACAGAGGGTTCAAATTAGTGTTAAACACTAGAGCAAATCAGTGTCAAATACTAGCAGCAGAGCCTTCAAATTAGTGTTGAACACTAAGAAATTCAGTGTTAAACACTGCAAATAAAGTTCTTTGATTAGTGTTGAACACTAAGACCAGACATTGTTTTAACGCTGGATCAAGGGGTTCCAATTTAGTGTTAAGCCCTAAAGCAAGAGGGGTCACGTGGTAGCACGTGAGGGCACCCTCCCTTCATTTGTTCTGCTGAGAATATCGCGTCTTTTGGAGCATCACGTGCCATCACGTGACGGGCTTTTAAATGCTTGTATGTTAAAGCCTCTGCCAAGGGTCACATGGGTCACGTGAGGCACTGCCTCAAAGGGCCTTTTCTGTAGATCTTTTCGGGGGTCACGTGGTGACACGTGACTCTGCCTCTATGTATGTTTTTTAGAAGATCTGTTAATCCCTTTCAAGAATTAAATCTCTCGTAGTGTTAAACCCTAGCAATAATTTTAGAGGAATTAAATTCCTATTTCCTTTTGAAGATTTATATTCTGAGATAGAGTTGAACTCTGAATTTTCTGTAGGAATTAAATTCCTCATATATGTGAAGAACTGAATTCTATCATAGGGTTAAACCCTAATAAAAGCTTTAAGGAATTAAATTCCCACTCTCTTTTAAAGAATTATTCTGAGGAATGAGATTCTGTCATAGGGTGAAACCCTAATTTCTTCTTTCTTAAGGGAATTAAATTCCTGTTATTTTAACAGAACTAAGTTCTTAACTAGGGTTAAACCCTGATTCTGTTCATTCTGAAGGAATTAAATTCCCATAACATTGGGTCAAACCCTAATTTTATTTTAAAGGAATTAAATTCCTATAGTTCTGTGAGAATTAAATTCTCAAGCTTCCATTCCCTCTCTATGCTTTGGATCTGCATGGCAGGATCTTAACCCATTAAGAATTAAATTCTCAACTCAAGGGGAGATGTGCACTTTACAGATCCTCCACCAAAGAGAGAACTATGTTCTTCTGTTTTATATCAGAGTTAAACTCTGTTGAGAATTAAATTCTCTTTTCCTTTCAAAAAGCCTTCCCTTTCTTACCTAGGGTTTTCTTTTGCAGAAGATCCAAATTCCTCCAAAATATCAAGGCTCTCCTCTTTTTTTATGTATCGATTCCTTTCTGCATATCTATCCCTTTCTGTGTGTCTCTTGGCTCCTATTTATTGGAGAAGCAGCCGAATCAATTAGTTTTGGTGAATCTTTCATTGAGAGATTTTATTTGTATTCACCATTCGTTTTGGACCTTTGGATTATTATGTGAATTTTAATCACCATTGGATTTTAAATCCAGAGATTCTCCTTTGTTATTTCGGTTAGATTTTAAGGGGAAATCTTTCCAAGTTCAGGCTTTTTCCATAGATAGGTGATATTTAAGAATCTTTAAATCTTTAATTCAATCGGTTCCTTTGGAAAGATTTGAGAGGCCTTTTCTCAGAATTTAATTCTGTTAACAGATAGGCTTTGAAAGCCAGTCACGTGTGGACACGTGACCCCCTTGGAACGAGACCTCTTCTTCCTTTTTGCGCTCTGCCTTCTGGCTGCCGCTTAGACGTCACGTGCCACCACGTGACCCCTGGTCACGTGTGAGCACGTGACCCTCGTCTGGCGCCTTTTTCTTGATTCAATCAGGGAATTGAGTCTACTTCTTTTAAGTGTCACGTGCCAACACATGACCCTGGTCACGTGGGAGCACGTGACCCTTTCTGAAGCCCTTTTCTTTGATATAGTTGGGAAACTGAATTTTCCTTGCCGATGCTTTTAGATGTCACGTGCCAACACGTGACTGCTGGTCACGTGTGAGCACGTGACCCTTTTCTGAAGCCTCTTCCGTAGGTTTTCCTGATTTTAAATCAGGAAACAAATGCCCCCACAGCGTTGTTCTCACGTGTCTGCACGTGAGTGCAACGCTGTCACCTCTTGTGACCGTCGAATTCCTCTAGGGATTTGGGGAGATGAAACGTTTCCATCACTTCCTATAAATATTGGGGTCATTTCAGAGACACCTCCACTTTGCTCATCTCCTTCCTTGCAAACTTTCTTCTTTTGAGAATTTAATTCTCTTCTCCCAGAGCTTAGTCCTCTGCCTTGAAAATCTTCCAGAGTTTAACTCTGTCCGAAGAGACTTTTCTCTTTAGGTAATGCTCTTGAACAAGCGATGAACTTTCACACTCCTCTGGATTTTAAATCCAAAACAAGGGTTTTTACCCTTTTTTTTAACAAAAAACCCATCTTCAAGTTCTTTAACCAAAATATGAGACCACTTAACCTCCAACAGTAGATCCCTTAGGGTTTAGATGATCCTTTAGGGAATGATGGCGATAATCCATGGAGTTTAATTCCATTCTCAGAAAACATGTTTCTGGGAGTTTAATTCCCCTTTTCTCAATAAGGAATTTAATTCCTATGAGGAACTCAGTTTCTTCGCATGAAAGCTTCCCAGGGTCTCCTTACCCTAGGTTGTCATTCTGTAATTAATGAAACATGAACTTTGTAATGATTCTCATGACCTTTATTTCAGGTATTATGGATGCTCATATGTATGGCCTTGACGAAATCATCTCCTATGGGAACATTCGTGCACTGGGCCGCAGTCAGAACCAGGAGTTCACCAATGCTCAATGTGCCAAGATCATGAGCCGCTTTGACGAGTACAACCATCGGCTACTCCCCCGTCGCTCTTCTCTTCTGAGGCTGATCGTGCTGGCGATCCGGGAGGCACTTCCTCTCTTTTGCACCGGCATACCACTCAGGGCCTTAGACACCGCTGAGGATAAGGTACATTCGGTGTACCTGATGGGCTTGATCTCAAAGAGGAGGCGAGATCACCTCATTGATCTCTTGCACCAAGCCTTTCAGCAGTCAGCCATACTTGCCGCCTATCGGAGGGTGGAGGATATTCGTGAGGACCCCGACGCTTGCGACCGCGAGAGAAAGCATACCAGGATGGTTCGAAATGCCTGGAAGATCTTGGACAAAGTTACCTTCGATTTCCTCAATCCATGTCCTGCGTCTGAAGTCTTACCGTTGTAGTTGTGTCCTTTTTATTTTGTATGAACTTCTCAAAGTATGAATGATAAGTTTTATTATGTTTTTCCCTGTTTGCATGCCTTTCTCTAGGATTTCATCATTTTGCTACTGTTGTTGTTGATGCTTTTAATATGCAGGGTGCTACTCCATCCTTTTTTTTAGTGCACATCAAGTTAGGGCCTCACGTGTTCTGCACGTGGGGTCCCTTGATGGGGCTATTCATAAAATTTTCCATGCCATATTTTCAGTGCGCAATATCAGATGCAGAAAAAGGGCCTTGGAAATAGTTCCATCTCCCTGATTTTCGATGCTTTTCCTTTTTTGGGCCTTGGAAATAGCTTCATCATGCAAGATTTTCCGCGCACAGCACTTAATGCACCCCTTTATATCTAAGGCAATGGCTTTCCTTTTCTCTTCACAGAGAACTTTTATTCCCATTTTAACGCGATTTAATTCGAGAACAACTAAGTGCCATGGCCTGCAACCGTCCACACGCTCGTCGACAGCCATGGGAAGTTCCTATCGAGGAGATGATCCCCCGCTTTGCCGCCCGGTTAGTGGATCCACTCCTTACCAATGATGAATGCGACTTGGCGATGTATGAACTCTCGATCCGTAGGGGGTCTCCCCTCCCAATGGGTTCCCTCTGGCTCCGGATGATTCTCGCGGCCGTGCTTGCCGACATCCCTCCTCACCCGGCGGAGATGACCACGGCGATGCTTGACGCAGCTGAAGAAAAGCTCGAGGGCTTTCACGAAGCGTGCTTGATTACTCAGGCTTTGAAGGACTGCTCGATCCACCTGCTGAGCCAAATAAGGGCCCGGCGAGCTATTATGTTTGCTTTCGCGGACGGACAGGGCACCAATCGATGGGGAGCGACTCCTCGCGAGAACCGTCGCTTTGATGTGCTGGAGAGAGCGGAGAGAGAGATGGAGAATTTTGTCCTCTGCTTTGTTAACCCTTGTGCCATTGATCCCGTGTTTGGCGACCTTTTCCCGCTATTGTAGTGTTTTCAAATTAGTTTTCGCCCGCTTTTACGTTGAACTTTCATGTGTGTTGGGTATCCGCCGGTATGTTTTTGCTCGCATAAATGAACCTTGTGTTCTTTCTATGAGGACTTTCTTCAGTTGCACATGATATTATCATTTTCATGCGTATCAGCCCCTTCTTGGCATTATGAATATTCACATGAGTGCAAATACTAATATTACTCTCCTCTTTTTTAATACTCGTATGATTGCGAGTGCATACTTGAAATACGTCGGAAATCTTTCTTGTTGTTTCCCACACCGGATGACGTGCACGTATTGCAGAATGACTATTATTATCGACCGGGGCCTGTTTACATAGTCTTGAGCATACCCATCCTGTTTCAGAAGCTGAAGCCATGAAAATGGGCCTGCATAATCCAATAGAGCGATGTGTAATGAACATGGTGTCATGCAAGAAGAGGCTCGGCCGTAAATTCTCGGAGAGGGAGCTGCCTTATAAGGCACTGAGCGAGCTTCAGGCGAGTATTACTGCCAAGGCCAACAAAGCGTACGAACTCTGACGGGTGCTTCAGGAGTCCATCAAAGAGGTGGTGGCTCTCGACAAAGCTGTCGCGTTCACTCGTGAAAGGGTCGAGGCTCATAAAGCCACCGAGAAAGAGCTCGAAGCTCGGCTTGCTTCGTATCAGGCTCAGCAAGCTCAGGCAGAGGCTCGTCTTCTGGAGATCTTGCGTCATGAAGCCGTGGCTCAGCAACAAAACGATGAGCTGGTAAAATTATTACACCGCCCGCCGGCTTGAGGACTTGTATCTTTTCCCCTTTTTTTGTACATACTCATGAATGAGAGTATCTTCTTTTTGTTTCTTTGTATCCATTTTGGTTTATGAATAAAAGATACATTTTTCTTCTTGACGGCGTGTCTCTTTTCATTGAATGTATTCTGCGGACAATTCATCTTGGCCTACTTGCAGGGCAGCGATGGCTTAGGATTCAAGGTTAAGATCTGCTTCCTAAGACTTTTGCATTTTATGAGCCATGAGGGTCTCATAAAGAGTTTTTTCTCCCCGTGGGTCGAGAGGATCCCATAGGTGTAAGTCCTTCTTAAGAATCGTGAGGATTCTTAAGCGGGTTTTCCCTTGAGAGTCGTAAGGATCTCACAAGAGAGTTTTCTTCCTTACAGGTCGTGAGGGCCTGCAAGTGCTGGATGTGGTCGCCCTTGTCCGTATTTCACGGAGTCAGGGGTTTCTCAAGGCATCGTAGTTTAAAGACGTCGCGGTCAAGGTTAAGGACCTCATAGTCCGTGGATTTAAGGACTCCACAGTCCGATGTTAGTTTTAATACATCACAGTCAAGGTTAAGGACCTCATAGTCCGTGGATTTAGGGACTCCACAGTCCGATGTTAGTTTTAAGACATCACGGTCAAGGTTAAGGACCTCATAGTCCGTGGATTTAGGGACTCCACAGTCTGATGTTAGTTTTAAGACATCACGGTCAAGGTTAAGGACCTCATAGTCCATGGATTTAGGGACTCCACAGTCCGATGTTAGTTTTAAGACATCACGGTCAAGGTTAAGGACCTCATAGTCCATGGATTTAGGGACTCCACGGTCCGATGTTAGTTTTAAGACATCACGGTCAAGGTTAAGGACCTCATAGTCTTTGGATTTAGGGACTCCACAGTCCGATGTTTGGTTGCAGGGACCCGTCACCTCTTTGAAGACGTTGAGGAATTACAACGTCAGGCATCAAAGGAGTGAAGAGATGTACCCTTAAACCAAAGTAGAATCAGTACAGAATCAGGGTGGTTGATTGTTAGTTTTAAGACATTACGGTCGAGGTTAAGGTCATCATAGTCCGTGGATTTTAAGGACTCCACAGTCCGGTATTTGCTCTGGATGCTTCACACGGGCTCACTGCCGTGCTTGGCGAGGACCAGGCTCCGCTCTGGGCGTTTTCCGTGGGGTCAAAGAGTGACGTTATCCACGTTCCACGTAACCAGGAATTTTGCACTAGATGCTTCACACGGGTTCACTGCCGTGTTCGGCGAGGACTAGGCTCCGCTCTGGATGCTTCATACGGGTTCACTGCCGTGCTCTGCGAGGACCAGGATCCGCTCTGGATGTTTTCCACGGGGTCAAAGAGTGACGTTATCCGCGTTCCACGTAACCAGGAATTTTGCACTAGATGCTTCACACGGGTTCACTGCCGTGCTCGGCGAGGACTAGGCTCCGCTCTGGATGTTTCACACGGGTTCACTGCCGTGCTCTGCGAGGACAAGGATCCGCTCTGGACGTTTTCCACGGGGTCAAAGAGTGACGTTATCCGCGTTCCACGTAACCAGGAATTTTGCACTAGATGCTTCACACGGGTTCACTGCCGTGTTTGGCGAGGACTAGGCTCCGCTCTGGATGCTTCACACGGGTTCACTGCCGTGCTCCGCGAGGACCAGGATCCGCTCTGGACGTTTTCCACGGGGTCAAAGAGTGACGTTATCCGCGTTCCACGTAACCAGGAATTTTGCACTAGATGCTTCACACGGGTTCACTGCCGTGCTCGGAGGCTCCGCTCTGGATGCTTCACACGGGTTCACTACCATGCTCTGCGAGGACCAGGATCCGCTCTGGACGTTTTCCACGGGGTCAAAGAGTAACGTTATCCGCGTTCCACGTAACCAGGAATTTTGCACTAGATGCTTCACACGGGTTCACTGCCGTGCTCGGCGAGGACTAGGCTCCGCTCTGGATGCTTCATACGGGTTCACTGTCGTGCTCGGCGAGGACTAGGCTCCGCTCTGGATGCTTCACACGGGTTCACTGCCGTGCTCTGCGAGGACCAGGATCCGCTCTGAACGTTTTCCACGGGGTCAAAGAGTGACGTTATCCGCGTTCCACGTAACCAGGAATTTTGCTGATTGTATCCGCATTTCACGGGATGGAGGTTTGACTGTTGGCGATATGTATACCACCGAGCCATGGAACTGGGAGTTGCCGCTGTTCCGCTTAGCTTAGAATTGTGTCCGTTGTTACGAGACGAGTGTTGAAACGATCTCCAGGTCTCCTTTGGCCCGTCGAGACTTGGCTTCCTTTTCTGATGAAACCTGGAGGAGAAGCATGATCCCTTTTTTGTTTACGCCCTTGGATTGTGTACAGGGTGTGATGGAACATTACCTGTATGGCATAAATTGAAACCCCTTTTTTATATTTTATTTCTTTTTCCACGATGCTCTATCATTTCAGCTTTTATATCGCGGAGATCGCGATTGCCCTATCATTTCGGCTATTTTTCGCGGTGCCCAATCATTTCGGCTATTTATTTCATTTTCACTCGCTGTTTTTTATTGCGAGTTGCCCCATCATTTCGGCTATTTTTCATGCATACATTTTTACTTGCTGCTTTTTATTGCAAGTTACCCCATCATTTCGGCTATTTCGTATGCATGTGTGGCTGTTAGTTATATGTATGCCCTAGAGGCCATTACTGTACATATGATGTATATTGTAGTGGATGCTAGGACGTATATAGGGAGGACTTTTTTGCTCGACATGATAGTATGCTATCTGGTTGAACTTTACCTTAACATGTATACTGATTGTCTCTCTATTACATATTGGTAAAGCCCTTAGGATGTGTGCTTGACTACCTGGACTATGATGCGGATCATACTAGTGGGGACATGGTAGTCCATAAGTACATCCTTCAAAGTCCCTAGTCGTGGGTGTATCGAGACGGGGCATCGATATACCAGAGTAGACTAGCGTATACCTTCTCGACCCATACAGATGGGCGATGGATGATCCCATATCCATTGGTGTTTGACATCAGAGGAGATATACGGGTGCTCAGTAGAGACTGGGTACACTGGACGGACTCGCCGAGAACTCCCAGATGGTATTATACCTCACGTCAGATGGCAGTTCTCTGGTGACACTGGTACAGAGTAATCTGTTGACCCGAGATCGTCATAGAGTCTTGTGTGGTTCCCACTGTGCTTTGATTTCCATCTTACCACGTCCAAGAGGGCGTGCAAAACGGTGGTTTTTGGGTACAGTCCCGAGTCACATGGAGGCAATGAGCGATAGGAGGGGATTCGTCTCTCCCGGTATAGGGAGTTGATGTTGCGCTGTGTCCGATTGGCTATAACAGGAAATCCCTGGCCAGGGTTGCTGAGATTTACTGGTAAGTGTTACCAGTAGTTTCTCGAATAGTTATAGACCTCATATCGACACGACTTATCGAGCTATTGGGGTCTGACGTTTACCACCCCTAGGCGAGATATGCGACATATCAGACGATCAGACCGGACTGTACGGTAGTGTTACTGGTTGGATTCACTGGAGTGTGAGCGGGCTTGCTCGTCGATCTTCAGATCGCTCAATACCCGGGTGGCCGTTACGTTTAGCAGACCGCTTGCGGCTTGTGGGTGCTTGATATGATCATCACCTGCTGCCGGCGTATTGACGAGTCTTTAGAGTCTTACACAGAGGTTTCCTGGTTCAAGCGAAACGAAATAGGAGCGCATATGAGATATGTGCGGGACCGAGAATAATACGTGTATGTGATACCGTATTCCATTCTCGTGATGAATGTGTCGAATGGTTGTATGCGATATAACCTAGTTATCGAATCAAGGATTGATTCGATAAGCCGATACATTGTATACTAGTCGGTTGTGTGCGACATGACCGGATCATTGAATCAAGTGTTGATTTAATTATTTAATGCATAATTATATATTTGATATATTACTTTGTATTAACTAGTATCGGTTCACTTTAAATGGATTTTCTCACTCGGATGTGCGCATTGCATATGCGATATGATTTTGTGCACTTGCTTGTATCATGTTTGATGATGCATGCCTTTTGGTTAAGTGTAAAGAATTAAACCTTGGTTAATGAAATGGTTAGGGTTTACTATTTCCTTATTCATTTATTCATTTATTTATTCTTTTGGAAATAGAAAAGCAAATGAGAAAATGGTGGCTTGTTTTCTTTTGTTCATGAAGCTTCATGAAGACTTTGACCAAGTGACCATTTTGTCTCATGCTTAACCCTAACCATCCCACTAACCATGATTTATTCTCTACACTTGACCATGGTTTGGTCATGATAAGTATTCTTTTAATTTTATTTTTAGAATTAACTTATCATAGCTTTATCTTCTTCTTCTTCTTCATCTTCAATGAAGAAACCTCCACTTCATCAATGGTGATTGATGAAGATGAGTGAGAAATCCAATTCTAAAGTCTACCCACTTCCTATTTCTTCATCCTCTACCTCTTGCCAAGTAGTAGAGTGTGTTTCCTTCACAAGTTTTCAAGGCTCGGTGAAGGTGGAGCTTGATCTAGTGATGCTTCGACGTAGATCATCTTCGGCACGTTGTCGATGACCTAGCCCGTCCATTCTCCGATGAAGCCGACTCTAGAGCCCGGGACTTGTTATGGACAGCGAGGAGACTTCATTGTGGAGCTATGGAGGTGGAGAACCGGATCTACAAAGGTTGTATTTCCGTATCTCTTAGTTAAATGTTAACTAGTTTGCCTTTTCGCCTAAACATCTAGCAAACGATCCGTAGTCGGGTTTCTCGGCACCGTTAAAATTTTAATTTTGCATGTTCGATGCCTTGTGTGACCTCATTAGGGTGCCTAGGAACCCTACAGTGGTATCAGAGCCTAGCTAGAGCCTTAGGCGAAGCCTAGACGGATTTTGAAGTCCGAACGACCCGAAACCCCAACCGGAAAATGCTCTCTGGACGTTTTCAGAAAACGTGGATTTTTTCAAATTAAAAATTTCTAAAAAATTCAGCAGGAAAAAATAAGAATTATGATGCAAAATTTTTCCGATGAACAGTACAAACCGCGGCGGATCAGCGGCATAAGCCTGCCTTATGCGGCGGTTCAGCGGCGTAATGATGACGTCATCGTACACTGTTTGCACAGTAACTCCTATTATTTTATGCTGGATTTTCTGGGTATTTTTAAAATTTATTCCAGAGTTGTATTTTCTGGGATTATTTTGGGGATTCGGTGTTTCGATCGGAGTATCAAATTTTGTCTGTGTGGCTTTCCGGATAAATTTTAGAATATGTTAAAAAGTTCGACCGGATATAAATACCCAATTTTTCCCCTGTCGGGAAATTTCCAAGTGTTGGATTTTTCCGTAGTTTAACGACGTTCTAAGTAGTGCAAGTAACGCGATGGTCCCTCTAGAAGACAACAAACCTTAACTCGATTATGTGACCGTCTTGAACTGCCCTTTGAACCTTCGGGTTTGGGGCAGTACGGCGTGCCACATGTGAGGCGTTGGCTTGACCCTTCTACGGCTGGACCGTTGGTACTGAGGCACGAACTGAATGTTGTTAGACTTATTTCATGTGTTGATCTGTATCGGGAAAACTTGGGTGTTCGAATGTTCAATCGGAAAGTTTAACATTTTCTAATTATCTGGAATGGGATACAATAATTGGAATTCACAATAGTTATGAGATAACTAAATGAATGTTATAAACATAGCACTTTAGTCTCACTTGATCGGTTGCCACGGAATTTTGATGTGATCAAAAGTCCGTCGCAATCACGTAGCGTACGCGGATACTCGCCGAGTAAACTTAATAGACAGCCTCACTCCATAGCCCCGACCAAGTGACTGTAGGAGAACCCCGTCGCCGAAAGCATCCGTCCGGGTGCTCGCGGTAGCGGTGTTCCGCCTTGGTGCACTTCGTCGACGGTATCGGGGGTGCGGCCGCCTACTGAAGCTTGCGACGAGCATTCGATCAAATTGTCGGGAATCTTGTTGAATTGCCCGACTTGATATTGAAAAGTGTTTTCGATTATGAGACTAAAATGCGGGGTTTATAATTGTTAGGCATGCGATGTCTAAGGAATTCATTTGGTCAGGCATGTGATGTCTGAGGTGGTTGCGGATTCCAACTGTTGTAGTTTTACACTTTCTTTTCTGTGACCGTAAGTGTAATATGTGATATCGCCGGTTTCGTTGCTATATGTCAACGACAATTGGGATGCGCATATTTACTTACGTTGATGACATGTGATGTTATGTGTTGCTGGATATGTTATATTGGATCGTCGTGTTTGAATAGCCGGGGGTTTTTATGTGAGATGAGTGTTTTTCATTTTCATTCATGTAAAAACTTGTATGTAATATTCTTTTTATTGGGGCGCTTCCAGGTTGCGGAAGTTGTCACCGTTGTTGTATATTATTTACTTTTCCGCACTAGGATAGACCCAAGGAGGGGAGCACAAGTAACCGGGTTCTGGGGTCCAGAGGGAGACCAACTCGAGGAGTCGAGTCCGGGTCTCCTAACCCTAGAATTGGCAGGGTTGCTTGCCGCTCTCATAGGGGTCTAGGGGTGTGGGTTTGGCTATTCATCGCGACCGTGGAATCCGTGTTTTATACTGGCTCGTATTGAAAACACGGACGTCCTAGTATATCCAATATTTTATATGTTTCTTCTGCTGCGATATCTGTATTGTAACTCTGTGATGGATATAGTATATAGTATATATGATATATTATATAGACGTTACTTATGTTTTATACCCGCGCTAGCCCTGCCCTGCTCTGTCGTTAGTTACCTAACCTAACGGTGCACGAGGGGACATCGAGACGAATGCGGATGGCATAAGTGTACGTCATATCTATCTGTGATGTTTAGGTATTTAAATGATGGGACTTCATTAATGTGATTAATGAAATAAAAGAAACCTAAGATGTTGTAGAATCGAATTTCAAAATAAAACAGGTAGCTACAGTTCTTGCTTTGCACAGCGGTATATGTGATATATCCTGCACCTTATTCGATGAGGAAAGGACCGAGATCCCTTCACCGGGAGTGACTCCTTTAGCAATAACTGGAAGATGCTACACACTCGGTTTGTCTTTTGATTGCTTTTAAGTGTTTTTGCTTTGCACAGTGATATATATAATATATCCCGCACCTCATTCGACGAGGAAAGGACCGACGATCCCTTCACCGGGAGTGACTCCTTTAGCAAAACTAGAAAAGCCTCAAAAGCACTCCATTTTAAAATTATTTGATTCTACAACGATATCAAGTTCATTACGCAATAGGTTTTCAGAAAAACCTGTCGTAGCCCTCCGTCATTTCAGATAAATCCTGTTTAGTATTCGTGCTGCGTTTGTTGACCTTGTCAAGGCGCAGTGTGCGGTAGCTAACCAGTATTTATCTGCTTATGCATATGATGCAGATTGGGTTAGGGTAGTCGTGCGGCCTTGTTGACCTTGTCAAGGGTCGTGCGAGTGGGTTTGATTCAATCAAGAAATGACGGGTTGAACTTGACTTGCGGTCTATGGTTTGTTGACCTTGTCAAGGTCATAGATCGTTCGGGGCAAAATATTATCGAGAATTTCAAGTGTTGAAATTTGCAATGAGATTGTATACCTTCTATGAGATAGTTGGATCTCGATACCCGCTGCGAGTAAGAGTTACTCCTGGGAGAGTTTTATACATTACAATTAGCCGATCAAGTAGGTGTCTAGAAAGGTGTTAACGAGGTTACGCCTCTGGGAAAACGAGGTTTACATTAATTAGGTTCGTGCGAAAGCACGGGGGACCTCCCTCAAAGTACCGACACTGGCCTGGCTGAAAGATTGGCGAACTTGTAGTGTGTAATTAATCCCGGCTAGTCTTTCCTTTTAGGGTTTGAAGGAAGATTTGATAAAAAGCAGTGGGAGCCATCCTGATTAGATTAAACAATAACCAATCTATTCTTGCAAGAGCGCACGCTGAGTGTTTTCTTCTCTCTCTCTCCAGGTAGCGACCATATCACGCCTTAATCAAGATAATAATACGGAATATTGACCGAACCCGCTTGTTGTACTGAGCTGGGGAACGTTGGTCCCGCTCCAACTTATAATTGTTATAAGACAGAGCAGGAAATTGGGGAATACCAGATTTCCCGTGCCGCCCAAACGAAGAGAGTGCATGCTGATGCATCATCTTCGGGTGTGTTCATTATACAGAACTGTTTCTCAGTATCCTTTACGTCCTGGGTATATGATACCGGATCAGGATCCCAGATATGTAATCAGTTACATAGGGCAAAAGAAAGGTAGAGAACTGAGAACGGGTGATAAGTTTCATGAGGCAGAAAACGGGGCAAGTGTTGCAGCCAAGTCTGTTGGTCACTGTCACCCTGTATTACCAAAACATTGATTCTGAACGAATGTTATTAGATACCGAACCTGGTATACAAAATCATATCAGTCTCTTTATTAGTAAAGAAAGGATATAATTTTGTATTGATGGATAATGTTTTGAACATTTCCTATATCAAAAGTTGATCGGTTCAGGCACGTTATCTAAAAGCATTAATGTTCTAAATCAAACTACAGTTCTTAGTATACGGAACACACACAAGAGGAAGAGTTTAGAAATGAACGAATCCTTCTTGAGGCATTATAGACTAGGTCAGATCAATGTGACCCGACTAGTTGAATTTACATCTTGTGAAACTCGCCAGTCATGTCACAAAGATATAATGACACTAGCTCTGTTTATTGGAAACAGAGAAAGAGTTAGTGAACTCTTGGGATGATACATGTTGATGTATGTAGGTCCCCTGTCTACACATGCCAAGACTGATTCTTTATACTTCATTATATTCTCTGATAATCTCTCAAGATTCAGTCATATGTTCCTGTTGAAACATGAGTCCGAACCTCTTGAGATATTCACAGAATATAAGCGAGAAGTAGAGAACCAATACGGGTATAAGTATTATGTCCTTTGATGTGATCAAGGAGGAGAATACTTGAGCACGGAAATACTGGACTATTCTAAAGGAGAATGAGATTCTCCCTCAGCATTACTCCTCTGTATACACCATAGCACGATGGTATATCAGGGCGGAGCAATCACACCCTATATGATAAGGTGTGCTCTATGATGAGTACTACTGAGTTACCTGTTTCCTTTTGGGTGTTATGCACTTGAGAAGTTGCATACCTATTGAATAGGGTTCAAATCAAATCAGTTGCCTACCGCTTCATATGTGATATGGAAAGGGAAGAGCCCATATCTTAAGTTGGTTAAGATTTGGGGTTGTCCGGGCTATGTCTAAAAGAATAATCCGGACAAGCTCGAGGCAAGGTCAGTTATGTAGAACTGGAAAGGTTCCAGCTATACAAACTACAGCAGATGATTTGAAAGAACCAAAGGATTCAGTAGATTCCAACGAACCTCAGCCTCTCCGCCGATCTAGTAGGGTTCCTCACCCACCTGAGAGATACTTCGGTTTCTCTATGACAGTGGGAGCGAGGATTGCATCATGAGATGATGACCCAACTAGTTTCGAGCTGGCCATCAGGAGTAAGACTCTGTAAGAATGGCTGGATGCTTAGTGATCTGAGATGGAATCCTTATACACCAGCAAAGTATGGACTTTAGCTGCTATATCTGAAGGGTTAAATCCCCATCAGGAGCAAGTATATCTTGAGAAGATTACTTGGTGTACATGGAAAAGTTGAGACTTTCAAAGCTAGACTTGTTAAAAGTTTGCATCATTGACCAGGTACGGATAATGATGAAACCTTTTCAAGTATCTATGCTTAAGTCCATCCAGATCCTACTTACCACGGCTACATACCATGACTACGATATCTGGTGGTTGAGTGTCATGACCGCTTTTCTAAATGATGTTTTAGAAGAGTGCGTCTATAAGTACACAGCCAGAGGGCTTCGTAGACAGTGGGAGCAGCGGAAACGTGTACAAGATGTTTTATAGGATAAAGCAGGCATCGCGGAGTAGGAACATCTGTTTTGATGGATTAGTCAAAGAAGTTGACATCATCAAAATGGTAGATGAACCTTGTATAAACAAGAAGGTAGTAGGGAGTATGGTGACGATCCTCGTAGAGTACGTGGATGACATACTCTTGATAGGGAAGGAGTTTCCTAAGCTATGCTCGGTCAATCTCCGTTTATCACAATGATTCTCCATATAGGATCATAATGATACCTACTAACTCCTGGTTTTTGGATCTATGAGATAGATCTAATTGGATGTTAGGACTCTCACTAGATGTAGTGAGACGGTATCAACCGATCCTGGGGAGAATCACTGGAAGGAATCCAGGGTGATAAAGACGACTGAATGTCAGTCGCAGGCATTGTCTTTACCCTCAGTAAAGGGACGGTAAATTGGAAAAGTTCCAAGCTAGATACCGTAGCATACTAGATGATAAAGGCAGGATACATCGCTACTAAAGATGCTACCAAAGAGGCTGTTTGGGTGTATATTGGTTCATGAGATGAACTATGTTCCTCCCATTGTGTGACAATGGAGTTGTGGCTTATGCCAAGGAACGCCGGTCCCATCAGTGATCCAGACATATTCTAAGGCAGTATCACTTGATCATGGAGATGGTTGATCTCCAGGGAGATCGAGGTTAGGAGAGTAGACTCAGAGGACAACACAGCGGATCCACTCACAAAGGCCTGTTCCCAGAGAGAGACTTTTATGGGATGGTTGAGTATGAGATACTACAACCACTGCTACAGATGGCCCTAGTGCAAGTGGGAGATTGTTAGTTATATGTATGCCCTAGAGGCCATTACTGTACATATGATGTATATTGTAGTGGATGCTAGGACGTATATAGGGAGGACTTTCTTGCTCGACATGATAGTATGCTATCTGGTTGAACTTTACCTTAACGTGTATACTGATTGTCTCTCTGTTACATGTTGGTAAAGCCCTTAGGATGTGTGCTTGACTACCTGGACTATGATGCGGATCATACTAGTGGGGACATGGTAGTCCATAAGTACATCCTTCAAAGTCCCTAGTCGTGGGTGTATCGAGACGGGGCATCGATATACCAGAGTAGACTAGCGTATACCTTCTCGACCCATACAGATGGGCGATGGATGATCCCATATCCATTGGTGTTTGACATCAGAGGAGATATACGGGTGCTCAGTAGAGACTGGGTACACTGGACGGACTCGCCGAGAACTCCCAGATGGTATTATACCTCACGTCAGATGGCAGTTCTCTGGTGACACTGGTACAGAGTAGTCTGTTGACCCGAGATCGTCATAGAGTCTTGTGTGGTTCCTACTGTGCTTTGATTTCCATCTTACCACGTCCAAGAGGGCGTGCAAAACGGTGGTTTTTGGGTACAGTCCCGAGTCACATGGAGGCAATGAGCGATAGGAGGGGATTCGTCTCTCCCGGTATAGGGAGTTGATGTTGCGCTGTGTCCGATTGGCTATAACAGGAAATCCCTGGCCAGGGTTGCTGAGATTTACTGGTAAGTGTTACCAGTAGTTTCTCGAATAGTTATAGACCTCATATCGACACGACTTATCGAGCTATTGGGGTCTGACGTTTACCACCCCTAGGCGAGATATGCGACATATCAGACGATCAGACCGGACTGTACGGTAGTGTTACTGGTTGGATTCACTGGAGTGTGAGCGGGCTTGCTCGTCGATCTTCAGATCGCTCAATACCCGGGTGGCCGTTACGTTTAGCAGACCGCTTGCGGCTTGTGGGTGCTTGATATGATCATCACCTGCTTCCGGCGTATTGACGAGTCTTTAGAGTCCTACACAGAGGTTTCCTGGTTCAAGCGAAAAGAAATAGGAGCGCATATGAGATATGTGCGGGACCGAGAATAATACGTGTATGTGATACCGTATTCCATTCTCGTGATGAATGTGTCGAATGGTTGTATGCGATATAACCTAGTTATCGAATCAAGGATTGATTCGATAAGCCGATACATTGTATACTAGTCGGTTGTGTGCGACATGACCGGATCATTGAATCAAGTGTTGATTTAATTATTTAATGCATAATTATATATTTGATATATTACTTTGTATTAACTAGTATCGGTTCACTTTAAATGGATTTTCTCACTCGGATGTGCGCATTGCATATGCGATATGATTTTGTGCACTTGCTTGTATCATGTTTGATGATGCATGCCTTTTGGTTAAGTGTAAAGAATTAAACCTTGGTTAATGAAATGGTTAGGGTTTACTATTTCCTTATTCATTTATTCATTTATTTATTCTTTTGGAAATAGAAAAGCAAATGAGAAAATGGTGGCTTGTTTTCTTTTGTTCATGAAGCTTCATGAAGACTTTGACCAAGTGACCATTTTGTCTCATGCTTAACCCTAACCATCCCACTAACCATGATTTATTCTCTACACTTGACCATGGTTTGGTCATGATAAGTATTCTTTTAATTTTATTTTTAGAATTAACTTATCATAGCTTTATCTTCTTCTTCTTCTTCATCTTCAATGAAGAAACCTCCACTTCATCAATGGTGATTGATGAAGATGAGTGAGAAATCCAATTCTAAAGTCTACCCACTTCCTATTTCTTCATCCTCTACCTCTTGCCAAGTAGTAGAGTGTGTTTCCTTCACAAGTTTTCAAGGCTCGGTGAAGGTGGAGCTTGATCTAGTGATGCTTCGACGTAGATCATCTTCGGCACGTTGTCGATGACCTAGCCCGTCCATTCTCCGATGAATCCGACGCTAGAGCCCGGGACTTGTTATGGACAGCGAGGAGACTTCATTGCGGAGCTATGGAGGTGGAGAACCGGATCTACAAAGGTTGTATTTCCGTATCTCTTAGTTAAATGTTAACTAGTTTGCCTTTTCGCCTAAACATCTAGCAAACGATCCGTAGTCGGGTTTCTCGGCACCGTTAAAATTTTAATTTGGCATGTTCGATGCCTTGTGTGACCTCATTAGGGTGCCTAGGAACCCTACAGTGGCTTGCTAGCTTTTTCGCCGCAAGCTTGGATTTTAGACACCGATTTCGGCATCAACACCGCTTCAACTGGGATGTTGCCAGGAGCGAATCATCATTTGCCTCTGTCGATGTCGAACAAAGGTGGCTTAGTAAACAGGGTTAAGGGTCCTGTCGACCAAGGCTTTTGACTTCATGAGCCGTAAGGGTCTCACAAAGGTATTTCTCCCTACAAGTCGTGAGGATCTTGCAGGTGTATTTTCTCCTTAGGGATCGTGAGGATTCCTAAGTGTATGTTCCTCTGTAAGTCGTAAGGATCCTACAAGAGGGTTTTCTCCTTATAAGTCGAGAGGAATTATAAGGGTTGTTCACCATATGGACATGTCCCTAGTCACGGGTGTGACTTTGCTGGGAAAATGTTTATTCGCGCCCGTGGATTGTATACAAGGGTCAGTATTGAGCCGCTTGTAGGGCAGTATCGAAGGTTGTGGGGGATTTGCTTAAGAACAGGTTTAGGTTTCTGTAACTTAAGACTTTTAAATCTCATGAGCCGTGAGGGTCTCATAAAAGAATTCTCCTTACGAGTCGTAAGGATCTCGCAAGTGTATTTTCTCCTTAGGAATCATGGGGATCCCTAAGTGTGTTGCTCCTTTGTGAGTCGTAAGGATCTCACGCGGGTGGTTTCTCCTTACAAGGTCGAGAGGACCCTATAAGTGTCTTTCAACGAGGTTGCGCCCTTTCGGATTTTCATAAACACTCGCCGGCAGCCCTGCTGTTTTTACTCACGGAGCCCTTTCGGGTTTTCATCCGTGCCCTTTTTGCTTGGGGACATACCGTTTTTTTTTTCTTTTTTTTTTATTCTTTTCATTTTCTTTTTCTCCTTTTTTTTTACGAGGCCATGCCCTTTCGGGTTTTCACGAACACTCGCCGGTAGCCCTGCTGTTTTTACTCACGGAGCCCTTTCGGGTTTTCATCCGTGCCCTTTTTGCTTACGGACATACCGTTCTTATTTATTATATTTTTCCTTATTTATTTTTTTTTACCTCGTCAGCCTAAGGATTAGTTTAAGGACGTTTCGGTCCGCTATTAGTTCAAGGACATTTCGGTCCGTCGTTAGTTTAAGGACGTTTCGGTCCGTCGTTAGTTTAAGGACGTTTCGGTCCGCCGTTGAGAGGCTGGCTACCGTTTATAAAACTTGAGCTTAGTAAGATAGCGAGCGGGCATGGTCGTCGTCACCTATCATTGACCTAGGCTGTGGCTCATTAAGCGTAGTATTTCTTTAGGAAGCGACCGTTTATCGGCCTGAAAGGCCTTTCACCGTGCATGTCCATGAGTAGATAGGCCCCACCCTGGTAGACCTTATCTATGATGTACGGGCCTTCATAGTTTGGCTCGAATTTTCCCCGCTTGGCGCGATTGGGGATCATGGGTCTTTTGACCACTAGTACGAGTTCGCCTTGGCGGAACGTCCTCGGCCTGGTCAATCTTTCGTACGAGCGCGTCATCTTTGCTTTGTAGGCCTCTAGATTTTGTTGCGCTATGAGGCGGGTTTCATCGAGGGCATCAAGCTCCTCAAGCCGAAGGTGAGCATTTTCTTCGTCCGTCAGCTCGTAGTGGACTGCCACTCGTAGAGAGGGTAACTCTATCTCGAGGAGGAGCACTGCTTCCGTCCTAAATACCAACGCGTACGGCGTTGTGTTCATGGCCGTCTTGAACGTAGCTCGATAGGCCTAAAGGGCCTCTTGCAACCTCTCGTGCCAGTCTTTCTTATTTCGGGACACCGTCTTTTTTATGATCTTTGTCAAGGTCTTATTGAAGGCCTCGGCCAGACCGTTAGCTCGTGGATTGTAAACTGAAGAATATCTCCAGTCTATATTGTGCTGCTGCGCGAAGCGGCTAATCTTATGGCTTCTGTAGGCCGGCCCGTTATCGGAGTAATCCGCCGTGGAGTTCCAAACCGATAGATGACGTGCGTCTTGAAGAAGTAGAGGATATTCTCTGTCTTCACTTCCCTCAGCGGTACTGCTTCTACCTATTTAGAGAAGTAATCAGTTGTCGCCAGGATGAAACGATGTCCCCGGGACGATGCTGGTTCGATGGGGCCGACTATGTCAGTCCCCCACATTTCGAATGGCCAGCTAGCCACCGTCGGATGTAGTGGATTCGGATGCTGGTGGATGAAATCCCCGTGGATTTAGCACGAGTGGCATTGCTTCGCATACTCGAGGCAGTCCTGGATCATCGTGGACCAGTAGTAACCCATCCGTTTAATTTTTAACTTCATCTTCGGGCCTGCTTGATGAGAACCACAGATTCCGTCATGAACCTCTTGAATGACTCTTTCTGCTTCGTCAGGTCCTAAACATCTCAGCCACAGAGAATCAAACGACCTCTTATACAGAGTATTATTGACGAAAGCGAAAGATAGAGCTCGTTTCATGAGCTGATGTCTTGAGGACGCTTCTTCGGGCATTCGGTGGGACTTAAAGTAGTCTATGAAGACTTCCCTCCAATCCTCAAGCCTTTCTTGTTCTTTTACTTGTAAGGTCATCTGCTCAGTCGCTCCCTTCTCTTCGGGTGATTCCAGAGATATCTCCGTTGGGGCAAGCACCCGACGACTTTGTACCATGATTCTTACAGCATCGAGGTTTTCGTCAGCCAGCTCTTTAGCAAGTTTGGCCAACGTGTCTAGTTTGCTGTTTTCCGCGTGCGGTATGTTCTCCAAAGTATAGGAGGGAATTTGGGTCAACAGTTGTTGCACCTTTTCGCCGTATTTCACCAATTCTGGTTTGCATGTCTGGTAGTCGCCGTTTACTTGACTAACGACCAGTTGGGAGTCTCCATATATGAGGAGATTCTCAATTCCCATGTCGATGGCGATCTCGAGGCCCGCCATCAGAGCTTCGTATTCGGCTTCATTGTTTGTCCTCGGCTCTGTTAAGGAGAAAGCGAAGCGCATTATTCCTCCTTATGGGGTCACGAAGATGAGGCCTACCCCCGATTTGATTATAGGGGTACTTTGTTTGCGCTTTTTCATGGAAGATGCCCCATTGAAATAGAGTTCCCATTGGGTATCACCACCGTCGATCGCGTCAAACGCATATTCGTCTGGCAGATCGCAGTTCAGAGGAGAACCGGCAGGTACTGGATGCTCAGCAAGGAAGTCGGCGATGGCCTGGCCTTTCACTGCCTTGAGAGGTCGATACGTTATCGAGAACTCCATCAGGAGTAAAGCCCATTTAGCGAGTCGACCCGTCAATATAGCCTTTGACATCAAATATTTAAGAGGGTCCACCTTCGAGATGAGACGGACTTCGTGCGCCAACGCATAGTGCCTGAGCTTTGTTATCGCGAAGATCAACGCCAAGCAGTGTTTTTCAATGGGAGAGTAGTTGCTTTCTGCCCCCAGCAGAACTCGACTTAAGTAGTAGAGTGCTCTCTCTTTTCCTTGATCGTTCTCTTGTGCCCATAATGCGCCTAAGGAACCTTCGAGGGCGGTTGTATAAAGAATGAGGGGTTTTCCCTTGACCGGCGCAGCCAACACCGGAGGGTTTTGCAGGTACTGCTTGATCTCGTCTAGTGCACCTTGGCATCTGTGATCCCAAACGAATGGAGTTCCCTTCTTCATTAGGTGGCTGTAAGGGCGGCACTTGCCTGAAAGATTGGCGATAAATCGCCGGATGTATGCGAGCTTACCTTGGAGAGACCGCAACTGTTTGAGGGTTCTTGGCGGAGGCATTTCCATGATCTCCTTGATCTTAGATGGATCTACTTCGATACCTCGGTGTCAGATGATGAATACCAGGAATTTACCCGAGGAGACTCCGAACGCGCATTTGAGGGGATTCATCTTCAAATTATATTGCCGAAAGCGTTGAAATACAGTCTCCAGATGCTTTAAATGCTCTTCGTATGACATGCTCTTCACTACGAGGTCATCGATATAGCACTCGACGATGTCATGTATGAGATCATCGAAGATCTCTGTCATGGCCCTTTGATAGGTAGCGCCGGCGTTCTTTAGACCAAAGGGCATAACCCTGTAGCAGAATATACCCAAAGGGGTCCGGAAAGTGGTGTGCTTCTAGTCTTCGGGATGCATCTTTATCTGATTGTACCCTGATGAACCGTCCATAAAGGAGAAAACCTCGTGAGTGAACGTGTTATCTATCATTAGCTCGGTTACCGGTACTGGGAAATCGTCCTTCGGGCAAGCTTTATTGAGATCCCTGAAATCCACGCATATGCGTACCGTCCCATTTTTCTTCATTACCGGGACGATGTTGGCGATCCAGTCGGGTTATTGGACTTCTTGGATAAATCCAGAATCGATCAGCTTCTTGACTTCGGCGTTGATGCTCATCTCAAGCTCGAGTCGCATCCTTCTCGGCGCCTGCTTGACTGGCTTGATATTCGGGGATATTGCTAATTTATATACAGCAATCTCCGGATCTAATCCTGGCATCTCGGAATAGTTCCACGCGAAGCAGTCTTTATACTGTAGGAGCACGTTCTTTAACGCAGCCACCCTTTCTTCAGATAGCAGCTCGCTGACAAATGTCGGTCCCGGATCATCTGCCGATCCCAACTCAATCTTCTTGAGGTTATCTGCAGTAGTATGTATGCCATCTTCCAGTTCTTTCGGAGCTGGAGGAAATTCTGAGATCACCTCATCATTGCTGTTCTCAAAGCACCAGGGAAGGTCATCCACGTTCTTGGGCTCTTCTTTTAATATCGTAATCATGTAACAGGTGCGAATCCGCTTCCAGGACTGAGGTGGATCCGGTTATGCTCTTGCGGCTTTGGGTTCGTGCTTTTGTGGCGGCGTTACCCTCCAGCCGTTGGATAAAGCGAATCTGCCCTGTTGGTACTGGTCCTCGACCCAATTCTTGAAGGTGAAGCAGTCTTCGGTAGGATGTCCTATGGCTCGGTGATAAGAGCAATAGCTCAGATGAGAAGCCTTGTTAGCTTGCTCAGGGTGTCTAGACTCTGGAAGCGCGATCATTTGATGTTTTATAGCGAGCTCGAGTAACCTCTCCGTCTTGTCTCGAGGGAAGGAATACGCTCGACTCATCTTCTTCATGAGGGACAAATCCGGACCACGCAACGCCCGATCACACGACTCTCTAATCCTGCGTCGTTGTTGTCGGCTCCTCTTTCCGCTTCTTGATTTATTTATGCCTCTGCGTCGGGCCTTTCGTACAACGGGTTGACAGGGATGAGCATCTTTGTCTTTTGCAGCCTGTTGAAACAGACGTTGCGTCCTGGCTTTCTCGTAGATGGCCATCTCGCGGTTGTGGTCTTCCCGATCTTTTTGACCCGCTTTCCTGATAAGCTTGTCCATTCGTTCTTCAAATGACGGACTCGGCCCTTCAATCGCGGGATCTAGTTTTGATGAGGGGTTGGCATTTCCTGACAGGGCGTCCTCTTCTTCATCAAAGGTATATATGGCGTAGCTACTGTGGGCCCGTTCCCATTTTCCGGCTCTCACGTATCCGAGCCCAAGTGTTTCCATTTTCCCGTTAGGCAATTTGCGTTGAGTCCCAGGGACATCCCAAATCCTGTTGTAGAACCGAGCTTGTCGAACAGTCTGTTTTAAGGATACTCTTTGGCGCTTCAATAGCCTCTTTAGTCCATTTGTATAGTATCTGGGCAAACGGATGGGTTGGAGCCTGTCGAGTGTAGCATCCGCGCCATGCCAGATCTCTTTCTCTACTTTCGTCTCTGAGGATCGGTAGAATAGGATTGCCTTCTCACCCCTTTGCCTGGGAGGGACGTAAAACGTTTGCAGGTCCTGCACATTGTAAGCTTGAAGTGTGTCGAGCTCCTTGTAGTGTTCTCGCGGCACCATGGTAATTTGCAAACTCTGATCATCGCTAGGGGGTGCTTGTATTGACGGCCGATTGGAGAACACGGCATTAACCTGATCTTCCGAGTCACTTCCGAAGACCAACATGGGGGCGGGCGTCCCCGGGTTGTTGCGTTGAGATAGCCCAGCATAAACTATCTCTTCTTCTTCTTCGGTATCGCTCCCGAAAACAGGGATGGTGGCGGCGGCTTTGTTCTCCGGCTTGCGGCACCTTTCTGTATCCTCGAAATGTGGCAAAAAGTACTTCGCGTCTTCGTATTTGCGGACTTCGTTCACGGAAAATGGGTTTAGCTCACCTGTTACGGTATACTCGAATCCATCCTTAAAGTACTTCATACACTGATGTTGTGTAGAAGGGGTGATGTTGTACTCGTGTAACCAAGGGCGACCGAGGAAGGCGTTGTAGCAGGTCTTGGCATCAATGACATGGAATTTGATGTCCGTGACGAGCAGTCCGAAGCGTAATGTTAGTATTACAAATCCGAGAGTCCGTGACGATTGTGAATCGAAACCGGAGATGGTAATTTTGTCACGAGCGAGGTGTTGCACACTCATGCAGATTTCCTTTAACACCCGAACATTAAGGAGATTGACGGAGGATCCATTATCCACTAGGATCTTGCCTATCTTGATATCATGGCAGTATCCAGAGACATATAGGGGACGGTTGTGGTCGCACGTCCCGAGAAGGAGGTCTTCGTCCCCGAAAGTGATGTCGGCCGTATGCACTTCCTCCAGTTCATCCTTCATCCTTTCAGTGGCGAGGAAGGCTTGGAATTGCTCAGGTTCTTGTAACGCCTTAATTAGTGAATCTCGCGTTTCTTTTGATAATAAGAGGGCATCGAGAATGCTAAGTTGAGAAGGTAGCTTCCTTAGGTGCGCCAGGATATTGTAGTCCACCTTACCCTTCCTGGGAGGGTCTTTGGTAGTCAGCTCTTTCATGACTTGGTCATCTAAAGTGACATCCTCAGTGACCTTTTCCTTTCCCTTATCTTTTCTATTTGCAGGCCCGAGATTCTTTTCCGGGAGCGTGCGATTGCGCAGCTGAATGTTTTCGCAGGCCTCCGGTTCCTCCTCTTTCCCTAAAACGGATTCTTTAAAGAGAGGGCCCAGAGCCATTTCTTCATCAGAGTCGCTCCCAAAGGTGAGAACTTGTGACCCTCCGGCGTTAACCATGTAACAGTTGCCAGTGGTTCTGTTGTGCCCGTCAGCAGTACTTCTTCGTTCCCGACGAGTCTTGCGTTTCATGCGCTTAAAATGTTGCCGATGAGCAACATATCCCTACCACCATATCCTAAAGGCGTCGCACTCCTCCGTGGGGTGTGAAATCTTCTGATGATATGAGCAGTAATCAGGATGCATCTCCGCCCCATCGAGCGTGTTTTCTTCCGAGGGTGGTAATTTCATTCCCATTGACACGGCCTTGGCAAACCGTTTCCTCGTCTTGAATATCTTTTTGTCTGCGCCGGATGCCTTTCGATTTGGCGGGAGTACTTCAACTCTTTCATTCAGTCGCCTGCATTTGGCTCCTTCCGATGCGGCCATCTCACGCTCCTAATCCGCTTTATTCTTTAGACGAATCTCGTCTAGAAAGGCGTCGATCATTTCATCTGTTGGCCACACAAGCTTTGGTTCAGGCTCTGTCCCCAGTTTCTTAGTGCCAGGAGTTTTTTCATCGTCGGTAAACGAGTGGGAGATTACGTTACAACTCGCCACATATCCCTCGGATTCATCCGACGAGCTCTCTCCATCATCTTCCTCTTGAAAGATGTGGTTGAGGAACTCTTGCAGCGTGACAGGAGTTCGCGCCTTTTGATTGTACTCTTCCATCGCGTCGATTTGCTTCTGCAAATTCGTGCGCTTGTCTCCAGGATTCACGGGCCTCTTGGATTTCTTCTTCTTTTTCTTCGAAGATTTTGACGGTTAGGCGTGAGTATTTGGGCTATCACCACGAGTCTTCGTAGTTGGGCGCGGCTTCAACATCCCTTCAATGATATGGGGTCCCAGCGAGTACTTCCATTCAATTGCCGGGCACGCATGAAGGTCCCTCAGCATTCTTTTGGTTTTAGTTGACAGCACGACCTCCCATGGAGCTTCCTCAATAAAGGAACAGGTTGCCCCCGGTGTATCTGCTTTCTTAGGAGCATGCGGCTGTGGTGGGTTCACCTTCCACTTTTCGGACAGCGCAAACTTCCCCTGGAGGTATTGATCTTCAATCCATCCTTTGAAGACGAAGCAATCCTCAATCGGATGACTTACCGTTTGATGATAAGGGCAATAGCTAGGGTTATTCACCTCAGTGGGTTATGGCGATCGCCTTGGATTTGGTAGGTTTATAAGTCTGTTGCGTACCGCCAGCTCGAATAACCGTTTCGTCTTGTCTCGTGGGAACGAGTAGAGACGCTTCATCTTCTCATTATAATACTGGCGTCTTTCTTCCAATTGATCCGCCAGCTTTGGGGCATTGGGTTGCTGCTGGGCATTCGCGACGAAGGTGGCATTTCCTTTACCCTTGTCATTCCGAAGTTCCGGCTTCGGGGGAGGTGGTCTATGACCCATCTGGTCCATCTGAGCCAACTTGTCGATTAAAGCCTGGAATGTGGTTGGCTTAAAGAACATCATAAACTGGGAGATAGTTGCGTGAGGGTCTAGGGTTCCCACGAACATGCCCACCGCGGGCGCTTCCTCAATGCGTTGCTCGCATTTCGACCATAAATTCCGCCAGCGTATAGCATACTGGACCCAAGTTTCGCCTGGTTTCACCCTGGCATTAATCAGTGCCGTTATTGGAGTGCGTTCGCTGGCGCTCACGAATCGCTGAGTGAATAGCAACTCCATTTCAGCGAACGTCTTGATAGAATCGTTCGGGAGTTCTGAATACCATTCGAACGCTGTTTTTGATAAGCTACCCACGAATTGGCGAAGCAACAGTTTATCATCACCGCCGGTGTTACCGCAAAGGGCCCTGAACTAGGCGACATGTTGGTGGGGATTGCCGGTCCCCTTATACACGTGAAATTTTGGTATTGTATAACCCGACGGATATTTGATTTGGTCGTACCAGCTTGGATACAGCCGCCCCATTTTTACGACTTGACCGGCTGCCTCAGTCGCATGATGAACCCGGATTTGCTGGGCTATATAGTCGACCAAATCAGCCTTAGAGATTGTCTCCTCCTTGGCCGTTGAGAGGGCCGGCGGTGGATTTGACGTTTCTCCCCGGTCGTCTTCAAGAACGATTGGGGGATCCTCAGTGGGTGGGTCATGTTAGATCATCATTCCTATCATATCTTGGAAGAGAAGGCCCATACGCTGTATGTTGGCTGTTTGTTCAGCAGCCTCTTTGTCCTTCTTCTCCAATATTCGGCGAAGGAACTCAGTGTCGGTTTCTTCCTCCTGGCGTTCGTCCGAGGACATTTCTGGGTTTTCTTTTGTCCCGGTAAGTGAGGTCATAGCATTCATCATTTCCTGGAGCTTTTGCTGTTGCTCCTGAGCTTTGGTCACCGACCGTGTAAGCGGTCTATGACCTGTAGACGCACGGCTGTCTTCCTTTCCTGACGCCATGTATACGGTATGGACCATCATGCCCCCAGACTTAGGGCGTCTGGGCTTAGTGCCTTTAGCTGTCGTTGCAGGCTAGGGGATCTTCTCTGGCTTCCTCCTTTTATGAGCAGTGGAAGTTGAGGGGGCCGTTGAGGTGGGCATCCAAACAGCCTTTCGTGGTTTAGCCTGGTGACTGGCTTCCTGTTGGATTTTCAGCTTCTTGTGCTGGCGGGAGAAGTTTGGATCGATCATCGAGTCTCGGGCCTGCCGTCAAACCTTATAGATCTTGGAAGACAGCCGTTGAGGGGATCGGGGCTGTTCTGGCTTTATTTCCGCAACCTTTTTTAGTGGAGGAGGAGACCTCTTTAGCACCGCAGTAGGAGAATTCCTTCGCACCTTATTTAGCATCTCGAAGCTGTTCCCAGTTGGAACGGCAGCATTAACTTCCACCGTTGAGGCTGGTGGAGTTAGCCCAGAGGGGGAGTTGCCCCCAGCCTTCCTTACTCGGCGCCAGTGGCGACGTCGAGCGTGTCGAGCGAACGGCGCTGGTTCAGCGGTGAGGATGGCTTCGTCTTGCCCCCTGTGTATGTGGGGGGTCGTTGTTGGTGTTAGCCTGTTGAAGACCGATGTCCTTTGGGTAGCAGGAGCGGGAGCTGAAGCCGTCAATCTTGTAAAGACCGACTTTTTGGCCGGGGAAGCCGCCTTGGCGACTTCAGGAGCAGGACCGGTCACTTTCTTAGAAGCAGCCTTCTCTGGGATTGTAGGCCCCATTGTGGGTCCACATGAGTCTTGGCCTAATCTAGAGAAGACCGAGGCGCTGGTGTTGGGCGACCCGTTGAGAGGGGCCGCGGCAGGGGTAAGACGATCAAAGACCGACTTCTTGGGAGCTTCCTTTGTCAGCACCGGAGCGGTGAAGCTTGTCGGCGGGAGCATGGTCCCAAAAAAACAATCCCGTGGTGGCTCGAGTGACCTGTTCCACGGGCATTGTGAATAACGAAGCAGCTTGGGGTCCGTAGGCTATACCTCCTGGCGAGGCAGAGCGTTGGTTGCAATTGCAGTCCGAGCAGTTGGAGCATTTCGCAGAAGTAGAAGCCATCGATTCTTTGCTTTCTGCAATAAGCAAGACGCCAAGTCTTAGTATCTTGAAACCCAAGGGCAACCATTAGCGAACCGCGATTGGTTCGCGAATCACGACACACGAAGTGTGGAGTGGAAAGAGGAAAAGGTCCCACCGGGCGTGCCAGAATCTGTTCCCCTCCGAAGGACGGCGCGACTGGACGTCTTGCCTGAAATTCGGGGCAGATGCTAATTGGTGCTATCCGTCCACCTCTCCGAAGATGCCAAGTTGATTTATAGCACCATGTATCGAAGGTTTGAACGGATGCGTCCGATGTAGCAGACTTCGTCAGATTCCCCCTCGCTTGAGGGGTTTTTAATTGTGGGGACGCTCTTCCCTGCAGGCGCAAGCCCCTGCAGTTAATTACGCTACCGCATTGCGGTAACAACTTTCTCCTTCTCCAGATGGTCACTTCGTGTCGTGTGTGTTTGTTTTGTGTTTTGTTGCCCATGGATTGTATACGGAGACTGAGTTATGTCGTCGCCCGTAGGGCGTGGACTAATCCAAATCCGTATTATCTTAGATTTGGGTTTGGGGGTTTGGGTTTAAAGATACGTTAGCCTCATTTGAGCCTAAGATCGACTTAAACGTTTGTTAAGGATACGTTAGTCTAGTTTTTAGACTAAGATCAACTTAACGGGATCGTTTAGATCCAGCAAGAGAGCAATAAAAGGGGGCTCTGTTGTTTAGTTTAGTGACGTTGCGGTCGGTAGGTTGTTTAAGGACATTGCGGTCCAGGTTAAGGACGTCATAGTCCATGGGTTTAAGGACCCCACAGTCCGTTGTTAGTTTTAAGACATCTCGGTAAAGGTTAAGGACGTCATAGTCCATGGGTTTAAGGACCCCGCAGTCCGTTGTTAGTTTTAAGACATCTCGGTCAAGGTGAAGGACCTCATAGTCCATGGGTTTAAGGACCCCACAGTCCGTTGTTAGTTTTAAGACATCTCGGTCAAGGTTAAGGACCTCATAGTCCATGAGTTTAAGGACCCCACAGTCCGTGGTTAGTTTTAATACATCTCAGTCAAGGTTAAGGACCTCATAGTCCATGAGTTTAAGGACCCCACAGTCCGTGGTTAGTTTTAAGACATCTCGGTCAAGGTTAAGGACCTCATAGTCCATGAGTTTAAGGACCCCACAGTCCGTGGTTAGTTTTAAGACATCTCGGTCAAGGTTAAGAACCTCATAGTCCATGAGTTTAAGGACCCCACAGTCCGTGTCAATGTGTGGTCATTGAGACCCGTCACCTCTTTGAAGACGTTGAGGAATTACAACGCCAAGTATCAAAGGAGTGAAGAGATGTACCCTTGAACCGGGGCGGATTAAATAGTCGTTGGCCCAATTTGGGATCAAGACCAATTAATTATGTTATGAGCCCATTAGCCCAGTTAAGTCTGAATTGAGGACTTATGGCCATCTTGGGCTAAGTCCAATCATGTTTGGAATATTGGCTTCCTGTTGGTCCATTGAAGAAGAGGCTTTGCCTCTGGCCATTAATTCAACAGTGTTGAACACTGGGATCAAGTTAGTGTTTTAACACTAAAAGACAGTTGGTGTTAGACACCAGCAACAGGGGGTTCAAATTAGTGTTAAACACTAGAGCAAATCAGTGTCAAACACTAGCAGCAGAGGCTTCAAATTAGTGTTGAACACTAAGAAATTCAGTGTTAAACACTGCAAATAAAGTTCTTTGATTAGTGTTGAACACTAAGACCAGACATTGTTTTAACGCTGGATCAAGGGGTTCCAATTTAGTGTTAAGCCCTAAGGCAAGAGGGGTCACGTGGTAGCACGTGAGGGCGCCCTCCCTTCATTTGTTCTGCTGAGAATATCGCATCTTTTGGAGCATCACGTGCCATCACGTGACGGGCTTTTAAATGCTTGTATGTTAAAGCCTCTGCCAAGGGTTACGTGGGTCACGTGAGGCACTGCCTCAAAGGGCCTTTTCTGTAGATCTTTTCGGGGGTCACGTGGTGACACGTGACCCTGCCTCTATGTATGTTTTTTAGAAGATCTGTTAATCCCTTTCAAGAATTAAATCCCTCGTAGGGTTGAACCCTAGCAATAATTTTAGAGGAATTAAATTCCTATTTCCTTTTGAAGATTTATATTCTGGGATAGAGTTGAACTCTGAATTTTCTGTAGGAATTAAATTCCTCATATATGTGAAGAACTGAATTCTATCATAGGGTTAAACCCTAATAAAAGTTTTAAGGAATTAAATTCCCACTCTCTTTTAAAGAATTATTCTGAGGAATGAGATTCTGTCATAGGGTGAAACCCTAATTTCTTCTTTCTTAAGGGAATTAAATTCCTGTTATTTTAACAGAACTAAGTTCTTAACTAGGGTTAAACCCTGATTCTGTTCATTCTGAAGGAATTAAATTCCCATAACATTGGGTCAAACCCTAATTTTATTTTAAAGGAATTAAATTCTTATAGTTCTGTGAGAATTAAATTCTCAAGCTTCCATTCCCTCTCTATGCTTTGGATCTGCATGGCAGGATCTCAACCCATTGAGAATTAAATTCTCAACTCAAGGGGAGATGTGCACTTTACAGATCCTCCACCAAAGAGAGAACTATGTTCTTCTGTTTTATATCAGAGTTAAACTCTGTTGAGAATTAAATTCTCTTTTCCTTTCAAAAAGCCTTCCCTTTCTTACCTAGGGTTTTCTTTTGCAGAAGATCCAAATTCCTCCAAAGTATCAAGGCTCTCCTCTTTTTTTATGTATCGATTCCTTTCTACATATCTATCCCTTTCTGTGTGTCTCTTAGCTCCTATTTATAGGAGAAGCAGCCGAATCAATTAGTTTTGGTGAATCTTTCATTGAGAGATTTAATTTGTATTCACCATTCGTTTTGGACCTTTGGATTATTATGTGAATTTTAATCACCATTGGATTTTAAATCTAGAAATTCTCCTTTGTTATTTCGGTTAGATTTTAAGGGGAAATCTTTCCAAGTTCAGGCTTTTTCCATAGATAGGTGATATTTAAGAATCTTTAAATCTTTAATTCAATCGGTTCCTTTGGAAAGATTTGAGAGGCCTTTTCTCAGAATTTAATTCTGTTAACAGATAGGCTTTGAAAGCCGGTCACGTGTGGCCACGTGACCCTTGGTCACGTGTGGGCACGTGACCCCCTTGGAACGAGACATCTTTTTCCTTTTTGCGCTCTGCCTTCTGGCTGCCGCTTAGCCGTCACGTGCCACCACATGACCCCTGGTCACGTGTGAGCACGTGACCCTCGTCTGGCGCATTTTTCTTGATTCAATCAGGGAATTGAGTCTGCTGCTTTTGAGTGTCACGTGCCAACACGTGACCCTGGTCACGTGGGAGCACGTGACCCTTTCTGAAGCCCTTTTCTTTGATTTAGTTGGGAAACTGAATTTGCCTTGCCGATGATTTTAGATGTCACATGCCAACACGTGACTGCTGGTCACGTGTGAGCACGTGACCCTTTTCTGAAGCCTCTTCCGTAGGTTTTCCTGATTTTAAATCAGGAAACAATGCCTCCTTCATACTGGGAATTATGATCTATAGAGATAGATCTAAACGGATACTGGGATTGTCCCAATCCAGGTACATTGACACCATACTAAAGAGATTTGGTATGGAAGAATCCAAGCGTGGGAACCAACCCACGATCTCTGAACTCACTCTCTCCAAAGAGATGTCTCCCACGACTGATTTGGAGAGATCTCGCATGCAAGGGATACCCTATGCTTCGGCAGTAGGCTCTATCATGTATGCGATGCTATGTACCAGACCCGATGTAGAATACTCACTAAGTGTAGTGAGTAGGTATCAAGCAGATCCTGGAGAGAGTCACTGGATAGCTGTGAAGAACATTCTCAAGTACTTGAGAAGAACTAAGGAGATGTTCTTGGTGTATAGTAAGGGAGAACTCCAGGTGGAGTCCTTTACCGATTCGAGCTTCCAAAGTGATAAGGACGACTCTAAGTCGCACTCGGGATTTGTCTTTACCCTCAATGGAGGGGCGGTGTGTTGGAAGAGTTCCAAACAGGAAACCGTTGCAGACTCGACGATGGAGGCTGAATACATCGCTGCTAACAATGCTGCCAAAGAGGCTGTCCGGATGAAGAAGGTCATCACTGAACTTGGTGTGGTTCCGTCCATTTAGCATCCAATACCTTTGTATTGTGATAACAATGGAGCTGTGGTTTTGGCCAAGGAACCCAGGTCCCATCAGAAGTCCAGACATATTCTGAGGCGGTATCACCTGATCAGGGAGATAGTTGATTGCCGGGAGATTGAGGTCAGGAGAGTTGATACGAAGGACAACACTACGGATCCACTCACAAAGGCCATTCCCCAGACACAGTTTGAGAAACTCTTCGGGATGCTGGGTATGAGATACTACAACAGCTGGCCTTAGTGCAAGTGGGAGATTGTTAGTTATATATACGCCCTAGAGGCCATTGTTGTACATATGATGTATATTATAATGGATGCTTGGATATATAGAGAGAGGACTTTCTTGCTCGTCATGATAGTAAACTATTTGGTTTCACTTTATCTTAACATGTTGACTTATATTAGTTTACTGTCTTACTCTCACATGTTGATAAAGCCCTTAGGATATGTACTCGACTACTGGGACTATGATGAGATCATACTAGTGGGGCCAGGGTAGTCAACGAGTACATCCTATAACTGTCCCTAGTCGAGGGTGTGTCGAGAAAGGGCATCGATACACCAGAGTAGACTAGCGTATACGCATCTTGACCCATATGATGGGCGATGGATGATCCCATATCCATCGGTGTTTGACATCAAAGATGGTGTACGGATGCTCGGTGGAGACTGGGTACACTGAACGGACTCGCCGAGAACTCACAGATGGTATTATACCTCACGTCAGATGACAGTTCTCTGGTGACACTGGTACAGGTTAGTCTGTAGACCCGAGATCGTCATAAAATCTTGTGTGATTCCTACTGTGCTTTAATTTCCATCATACCACGTCCAAGAGGGCATGCAAAATGGTGGCTTTTGGGTACAGTCCCGAATCGCATGGAGGCAATGAGCGATAGGAAGGGTTTCGTCTCTCCCGGTATAGGGAGTTGATGTTGTGCTTTGTTCGATTGGCTATAACTGGAAGTCCCTGGCCAGGGCGGATATTGAGTACTACTGAAAAGTGTTATCAGTAGGTTCTCGACCTGTTATGACCCTCACATCGACACGACTTATCGGTTACTGGGGTCTGACGTTTACCACCCCTAGACTAGATATGCAACATATCAGACGAAGAGACCGGACTGTACGGTATTGTTACTGACTGGATTCACAGGAGAATGTACAGGCTTGCTTGTTGATCTTCTGATCGATCAATACCTGGGTGGCTGTTACGTTTAGCTGACCGCTTGCAGCTTATGGGTGTTTGATATGATCATCACCTACTGTCAGCGTATTGACGATTCTTTAGAGTCCTATACAGAGGTTTCTTGACTTGGGCAAAACGGAGTAGGAGCACATATATGATATGTGCAGAACCGAGGATAATACGATATGAGATACCGTATTCTATTCTCGCGATATTAGATATCAGCCGGGTATATGTGATATAGCCGGGTCATCGGATCAAGTGTTGATTCGATGAACTGATACAGTTTATATTAGACGGTTATTTGAGAAATAGCCAAATTGTCGGATCAAGTGTTGATTCGATAATTTAATGTATAATTATATATGTTATATATTACATTATATTATCTAATATTGGCTCGCTTTATTGATTCATTTTCTCACCGGGTAATACATTGATATATATGTGATATATGTTAATTGTATTATTTTCTTTTGTTACAAAAATATATTATATATGTGATATATAATATTGTAACAAGTTATGTTTACAAATGCAATATGATTAGTGGAGATTAAACATGGTTAGGGTTTGATTTGGGTTAGTCTTTTCTTGAAGCTTCTAGAAGCTTTTGTTTTGTTTTAAGCAAAGATATTATGTGTTGATATTTTGGAGATATTATTTAACCCAACCCAAACCCTTAACCCTAGTAAACTCTCTACATGAGTTAATGCTTCATATAATTAACTCAAGGTTCATTTGTAAGCATAGTAATTTTTCATTATTCATCACAAAAGAAATCATCTTCTTCTTCCTTCATGAAAGCTTTCTAGCTTTTTGATTTTGTAATGAATTAGTGTGAGATCTTGAAAATAAAAGAGATTATAATTCCTACTTCATCATCCTCATCTAATCTAGCCAATTAGATTAGGGTGTTCACTTCATTAATACTTGATTAGAGAAGTGAGAGCTTGAGTTAAAGATTCTTCAAGGTAGATCATCTTCGAAAAGGAAGACTTCAAGCAAGCATGGATCATTCGGGTTGTGGAGCCTCTCTTGAGTCCGGGAGATCATGGATTGCGGCGAAGGGACTACTACTCAAAGCTAATGAAGCGAAGGAGCGGACTACAAAGGTTGTAATCCCTCTCTCTTAGATGTAAAGATGTTTACTTGCATGTTTAACCCTAATTATCTAGCAAAGATCCTCGCTTTGGGTTGTTCGGCACTTCTAAATTTTAAATCGGGCATGGTTGATGCCTTATAGACCCTTATGACAGTGCCTAGTAACCCTACAGCATATTATAAAGGATTCGGTGTCCTTAGATGCAAATTTGAAGTTAAGGACATAGAAATATCTCGAACCACTCAGAATAGTGAGATTGCGACGGTAGGATCGGATGCTATAATTTATTATGGATACTTAAATTGCATACTTGGCATCCAATATACCGGACGATCAGAACCGTTTTATATATTTCAATATACTTGGTACGATACACGAACCGATACGGATAAGTGGAGAAACAATCTCGGGACTTGGAAAGATGAATATGGATTGACTGGTGTGAACACATTTCGATTTTACGGTCAGGACGATCCATTTAACTTTCTGTACCAAGCTTTCAAAGTATACTACTCACAGTGCTTGAAGCATCCGGGATGGAGTGTCGTATTCCGTTGGAAATCCAGGGATGTTTACGATGTCCCAGAATTCAAGGATCGTAAGGAGGACAGCGATGAGGACGAAGAAGAGAGAAGACTTAGAGTGCTCCGACTGTCTGTTTCAAAAAATGGGTTATTTTCGGCCGATCGTGAAGTTACGTGGGTTAGAAATGATATCGATGATGAATCAAAGTAGACATGTCTAATGCGTCCATGAAACGAAAAATGTTATCAGTAATGTTATATTATTACTTTGCATTTTTATGATCTATACATATATAGCATGCATATGCAATGAGTGTACTCTTGTCTAGATTTGATGACGACGACCGGAGCAGCGAGGGGCGGCAGGAGCACCAGCCGCGGCAAAGGCAGAGCGGTTCTGCCGCCCGGAGAGCTGCGCAGGTCAGAGGGGCGGTCTTGCACCCCGATCGGAGAACCCTTCGGATGACTCCTTCCGTGTGGACTTTGCCACACCTCCAGGTATATTGCACGTATATTCATTTTGAATATAATATTATAGATATACATGTATATTTTTTTAAAAATTGCTTATATAGTCAATGTTTGATTGTCTAGCTGTTGGTGGTGCGTCCACATCAGAGGCAGAGGCCACTCCCGCACCTCCAGGTATGTTTATATATCCTATAGTTCATGCATATTGATTTAGAATGTTATATCATAAATATAAACACATTCTTTTTACTCTTACTTAGATAATCAATTTTTTATTGTCTAGCTGTAGGTGGTACCTCTATATCTTGGGCAGAGGCCACCACCGCACATGCGGGTATGTTTATATATCCTATAGTGCATGCATATTGATTTAGAATGTTATATTATTGATCTACACATTCATTTTGCAATTACTTATATAATCTATTTTTATTTGTCTAATTATAGGTGGTGCGTCTACATTTAGCGCAGGAGCCACTCCCGCCACTTCCATACTCTCCGCTCAGGCTGCAGGTTAGTATGAATAAATATAAAATATTTATTTATTTTACATATCCTTTAAGAATAAACATGAACTTCATGTAATTTTATCTTCAATATTTATTTTCTAGTTGAAGGGGATGCGTCCACGTCCGGGTCACCGGTTGTTCCTCACCGGAGGAACTATCGTCCCGCTCATGCTGCTGCCCGGGCCCAGGCTCGTGCTGCTGTCGCCGGAGGTATATATCGCACTTCAATTTTTGTTAAACCTTAGATTTTTTAATACCACTTTGTCTTATTGATTGTCTTGATATTTCTTGTAGATGCAGGGCAGCCCCATCCCGACAGGGGACTCGAGGCCCGAATCAGTCCCACAAACCGAGGCCCGACAGAGCTAGGAGGGAGGAAGCATTCCCCCTCTTCTTTACCCCCGATTATCGCTATACCGGCGATTATGCCGAGAGGTTCGGCCGGTATATGGGGGATGAGAGTCGCCTCGTGAAGAAGTATCCACTTCATGTTGAGTGGGGCGATCAGCACCGGCGCTCATTTGCCCTCTTCTGGGATCAGGCTCGGGTATCAATATATATTTTCATTTGACTTATCCAATATATTTATTATTATTTAACACTTGCAATTTAAATACATTGTTTTTTGTATTTGCAGTTGGATTACGACTTTTAGCCTGTACCCGACCCTGATCACCCTGAGAGAGTGCTCGATCTTCACGCTCTGTACAATGGCTTGATGAAGAACATGCAATCAAAGGTCCAATACAATAGGAACGAGCTGAAGGTCAATTGCTATTCCCTGTGGATGGCGACCCCCGAGGCAGAGAGAGCGGATCTCCTACATACTCCGGCCTTTGCAAGAGTCGACGTAGATACATGGCCTCTCTTGTGCCAATATTTCGACTCTCAACGCAAACAGGTTTGTAATTTAAATATAATTCATTGTTTAGTATATAATTTATTTTTTTGTGTTGCTTAATTAGAAAACTAAATCTGAATGTGTTGTGCAGAAATAGGCCAATCAAAATAAAGAGAATAGGAAGTCGGTGAAGAGGGGTCGCCCCATTTATATAGGTAGCTTAAGGAACATTACTCGTGCCATGGAGGCATCGGTAAATTACAATAGATCTATTTTGATATAATGTAATATTAAGAGTTATTTAATAATATATGTAAATTTTTTGCGAATTGCAGAGAGCTCAGACCCTGGCGCAGGGTGTACACCGACCGCGTATCTTGCCGCCCACGGCACCTCGACAAATCCCGTCATGGGCGAGCTTCGATTCCCCGACACCGCTATCCAGGAGTATTGCGTAAGTTTTAATATTTATTCCAACAAGTTTGAAATTTTGGTTTTGAAAAGTTCAAATTTAAAAGATATACTTATATTTTAATGGTTAATGTGGGTGTAGGAGCGGTGGTGAAACAGGCGGAGGCATCGGGAATCGATTTAACTGGACAGACCAATCCGATACTGCTGACCCTAGTCCTAGACGCCGCACACGGAGGGCACCACGAAGGTTGAGAGAGAAGCTGGGAACTGGGTCCAAGCAGGGCCCATATGAGATTGGACTCCACTCCGGCGGTTACTTCCCCTACCCCCGTGAGTGACATCTAGGCATGATGTTGCCGCCTTGAAGACCACCGTCGAGGAGTTGAAGGAAATGGTACGTATATTACTTAATAGTAAAATATTATATCACATTATAGATAGTAACATATGCAATATTAGTAGCCTGAACTTATTTGGTTGTAGACTTAGCTTTGATTAATTATACTTACATAAAACTATCTAATTAAAATAAACTACGGCTTTCCAAACTAGATAACCAAACGAGGCCTAAGTCCCTAAGTATTCTTAGATTAGGGTTTGGCAATAACCTGATAATGATACGGACTCGACTAAAATCTAATACACCGTTATTACTCGTTTATTACACACAAAATTTAACAGGTGCGATAGGTTACTTCGGCTGCGGCTCCGAATGCATCTCCTTCGGCTGCGGCTCCGCAAGCCACTGTTTCGGCTGCGGTTGCGCAGACTACTCCTGAAGCTCCATAGCCCGCTCAGACTCCCGCATAGTCCGCTCGTTCATTAGTCGATTTTTTGACGACTCAGGGCTGTACCGAGGAGCAGATACGCCAGATTACGGCGATTATCAGAGGTGGAGGAGTTGGACCTAGCTAGGTGGCTTTATTTATATTTTTGGGGATGTATGTACTTATCTGATACACATTGTATAAATTTTGGACGATATTGGTGGTTGTTTGCTTGTTCACGATAATTTAGTTTGATATCGTATTCTGTTTGTTTATTTCTTTTATATATTATGTGTAAGATGTTGATTATGAATATTTCTGTATTTGGTTATATGATGTATATATTATTGTGCACGGGACGGAGGGAAAAACATGAAGCCCTTTTTTTAAAAAAAACGGATGATTTAGTTTGATATCGTATTCTGTTTGTTTATTTCTTTTATATATTATAAATATTGATTATAAATATTTCTGTATTTGGTTATATGATGTATATATTATTGTGCACAGGACGGAAGGAAAAACATGAAGTCCTTTTTTATATAAAAAAAACCTGATATTTTGTCCATACGGATTAATCCGTAGGGCCATCTGTTGCACCTACGGATTAATCCGTAGGTCCAATGTTTGCCACTACACAGTTAGCCGTAGGGACAAAATATCAGGATACCTGATATTTTGTCCCTATGGACTCAGTAAAACTTGCCCCTTCGAATTTATCCGTAGGGGCATTTATTTGGACTTACGGATGTATTCGTAAAGGCACCAATCAGGCCCTACGAATACATCCGTAAGGACAATTATTTTATTTTATAAACCAATAAATTAAAATATTTATCAGGCCCTACGAATTAAGGCGTAGGGGTAATTATTACCCCGTAGGGCCATGTTCAGGACGAAAACTTGCACATGTGGTCTTTGCACCTACGGGTATTTTTTTGGCCCTATGGATATATCCGTAAGGGCAGTGTTTTGCCCCTACGGATAAATCCGTAGGGGCAGCGCTTTGCCCCTACGGATAAATCCGTAGGGGCAACCCCTTATTGTGGTAGTGTAGATATGCCGGGTATTTTTATAGAGGTCAGCAAGAGACAGGGTTGATAGCTGCTACGGAGGCTATTAAGGAGACCATGTATTTGCGTAGATTGATGGGTGGTATGGGTGTTTTGCAGGATTTCACAGAAGTGTTTTGCGACAGTCAGAGCGTGATTCACTTGGCGGAGTATCGGTCTTATAGTTCGAGAACCAAGCATATCGAGGTGAAGGATTTATTTTTGGAGAACGAGAAGAAGGTTATTTCACTTACGAAGATTGGTACCCACGAAAATCCAGCGGACACATTTACGAAGGTGGTCCAGTTTCCAAATTCAAGCTTTGCTTGGACTTGATTTACCTAATTGCTTGATAAAAGTTAGAGACGAAGAATTGCATAATTCCATGTTGTTTTCCTGAAATGTTGAGATTGTACGGATTTTTTAATCAAGATGGTGATTGTTGATTTTGATTTAAAAATCAAGTTAAAAACCCGAGTCATGACTAAATGTCCATGACCCAAATTGAAGCGCAAGATTAGAAGCAATAGCATTAGCAGCACACGAGAGGCAGGCTATGCGGAAGCTTCTGGGGACAGATGTCGTGTTGCTGTTCGCGGGCACATGGTGATCACGTCATGGCAATCTTGTGATGAATTATGTGGGTGCGGTCAGAAGGTTGTTTCATGAAGTGATCAGAAGTTTAAATTAATTTAAACTAAGCTACAGAAGTTGAAGCAGAGAGAGAGAGGTTTGAGAGAGATTTTGCTGCGTATTTGGGTGAGATCAGATAGAGCAGAAATTATGTCTTGTAATTCTTCTTTGAATAATGGAATCAATTCGTCGTCGGTTTAAAAGATAAGGTGCAAATGAGCACCAAATCTAGCTAATATCACGTGCCCTTTACTTAATTGGTGTGTTTTTTCCTTTATTTCTTATTGCTTTTTCTAGGTTTCTGTGTTTGATATTTTTCATTAGTTTCGATTCATACGTATCGATCATCCGCTGCATATTTTGGAGTCTATTTTCACAACAACTCATTCATTTTTATTTTAACTCTACTCTACCAATTAATCTTGGTCCTTAATCATTAATGATTGTTGTAATTAGAAAAAAATCTTTGTCTATTCCGTAAATTCCACAAATTCCACGTAGGTACCAGGTTATTGATTAGTTATAGAGGTATGATTGCTTTGTTGTTGTGAAGGTGTCTTTGATAACGAGACTGGTCGTGAATCCAGAGAAAGGCCAAAAGTCTGGAGAAATAAGCTTCGGACGTCTGGCAATAAGGTCCAGAAATCCAGAGGGCTCATAGACATCTGAGCGATGAGCTTCAGACGTCTGTCATCTCTCTGGCTTGATGCGCATAGGAAGTACAGACGTCCGACCTCACAACATTAGATGTTTGGCAACTCTCTACTTCTTAAGCAGAGAAAGCACAGACGTCTGACCATCATGGGTCAGACGTCTGCCTTAGAGATAAACGTAAATTCCAGATTCGAGATTTATCTCGAAAATTCAGTTTCTGGTGTCAGTTTTGTAATTATTGGAATTTTATTGTAACTCAGATTTGTATAGGCTATATATAGGATCTTAGGGTTAAAGTTTTAAACTATTGTTTTGATCATAAAGTTTAAAAAAAACGAGAGACGGCTCTGTAAGGAACAAGATGATCATAAGGAGAACATTGAGAGAAAAGAAGAAGATTACGTTGGAGATCATAAGGAGAGGGTTATTGTAATTCTCTATAAGGTTTTTTCTTTTTTTCTCAAGTTCTAATAAAGTTCTTCCATTTTCCTCCAAAATCTCTTGTGTTACTTAATTGCATTTGTTCTAGTTTTTGTTATTCGTTCTAAAGGGATCTTAGTTAAGATCCATAAGGATTGGCAGTCTCATCTGCTACGCACGCTCCCAACAACTGGTATCAAAGATATGTTATGTAGTTTGCAATTTAAGTTTACGGTGGGTGACGATACTTTTGACTGCTCCCCATCTTCTTAAATTGTGATTCTATTGATAGTAGTTCATAAGGATTCGAGAGAAAAGATTTTACTTCGGAATTAAAGATGACGGATAAAAAAGTAAATAGCACAAAGTTCAAGGTCGATAAATTCAACGGGAAACAGAACTTCTCGATGTGGCGGAGAAGGATTAAGGCACTTCTGGTAAAGAAAGGGTTGTTTAAGGTTCTTGGCGGTAATAAACCTACAAATATGACAGATAATCCATGGGCAGAAATGGATCTGAAGGCACAATGCAGGATAGAATTTTGTCTGACGGATAACGTGATGTACAACGTCATGAAGGAGACTTCTGCGGTAAGTTTATGGTTGAAGCTAGAGTGCTTGTTCATGACAAAGTCGTTGTCAAATAAGTTGTACTTAAAGAAGCAACTTTACGGTTTACGCATGAAGAAAGGAACTCCAATTCATGATCACTTAAACAACTTCAACAAGATGGTCAGCGATCTTTTATGCCTTGAAGTAAACTTAAAGAAGGAGGACCAAGCGTTTTTGCTCTTTTCTTTGCTTCTAAATCCGTATAAACACTTTGTGACAACGATTCTTTATGGGAAAGAGACTCTTAAGATGGAGGAGGTTAAATCGACGCTTCTCAGGAATGAGATCATGAAGAAATCAAATCCATCGGAGGGTCATCAGGATTGTTTTCCGGTGAAAGAGGAAGGTCGAGACTAAAGACGAAAGCAAGAGCATAAGGGGGAAATCCAAATCATCTGGGAAAGAGGCCGAACTGTGCTTCTTTTGTTAGATGTAGATACCCTTAGAAGCAATTAGTTGTAATTATAAGATACATGTATATAACTTTCTCGTTAATAGTAATAGTATGTTATTTGGTTTTTCTTTATTGGTATATCTTTTATTTATAACACTCAATTTATTATTAATTACTAATAAACTCTGTAGAATAATACTAAACTACAGAATTGTGATGTAGATCATGATAATGAGACCTGACTAGTCAATAAGTATATTCTTAAATGTTCCAAGCCGTAGGAGTATCGAGACAGGACATTGATACTCCGGAAGACTAGTGTATACTATACTTACTCATTAGAGAGTAATGACTGTTCTCATAGTGATCTTGTGTAGTGACATCAGAGTATTTTATGCAGGTGCTTATAGATGATAAGTACACCGAACGAATCACCTTGAATTTCCAGTTGGTAATTATATATAACTGTCAGATGGAAATTCATATAGTGACGACTTGTACGACTTAGTCTCCAGACCTGAAATTCCCTGTGGTACCTTACTTGTGCTAGAGATTGCTTTAATTACTACCCTACCACAGATCCATTCATGTTGTATATAACGGTAGTAATTGGGTATGATCGAATACATATGAAAGCTGTGAGGAATTAACATGGGATTCGTCTCTCTGGTATAAGGAGAACAGTATTCTGCGGTGTGTGATATATCAGTGATCTAAAATCTCTGGCCAGAATACTAGAAATCAAATGACAAAGTAATTATCAGTTTGATCTCACGGTTACATGATAATATCAACACAACAGTTATTTGAGTTATTAGGGTTTGACAATACCACTAAACCCTAGACCAAATAAGGAGCACAAGGAGACGAAGTGGCCTGACCGTACGGTAGTTGCCACTGATAGGTATTGATTTGCTTGGATAGTATTTTTCTATTCCAATCCAGTCATCGACAGTTTAATCAGTTATTCTAAATATGTAGCTATCGTCCCTATAGACTTATGGATTTTACTGCTTACAGAATTAGTTTGAATTGTTCGAATTAATTATCTACTGCTGAGTAAATATCGAGCCTCCGGAGTCACACATAGGTGAACTCCTACGTACCAAACATGGAAGTATAAACTAAAGAGGAGATAGTATGTGTTTGATATACAAAAGAATTTAATTAAATAACTATATTTAATATGCTATTGATATTTAATTAAATAAGGGTAAAATCGTAAAATGGGATTTGGCGTATGACTCAAGATAATATATGATATTAGATGAGTAAATAACTAACACACACACACATACATATATATATATAGAGAGAGAGAGAATAATGGAGGACACACACACACACAGACACACACACACATAAATATATAGAGAGAGAGAATAATGGAGGAAAGATGCCATGTTTCCTCCTATGGCGTCGGAAAAATACACCCTCCCTCATTTTTTCCGACGATCGGCATCCACCATCTTCATCGTTATCATCTAAGATGTGGGTACACCAAATTTCATGTGATTCTACCACCTTTTTACCATTGATTTAGCAACGTAAAAAGTTCTATTGTCGGTAAACCGTTAATTTTGAACCCACTAAATCAACGGTGAAAAGGTTGTAGAATCACATGAAATTTGGTGTACCCACATCTTAGATGATAACGATGAAGATGGTGGGTGCCGATCATCGGAAAAAATGAGGGAAGTTGTATTTTTTCAACGCCATAGGAGGAAATTCCCTCCTATGGCCTCTTTCCTCCATTAACCTCATATATATATGTATGTATGTATTAATTATATTATGAATATAATATAGATGTGCGTGTGTGTATTTATTTATATATAAAATAATATTAATGCACACTTGATGTGCATGAAATAGTATGTGTGACATATTCATATGTAATATATATGTATGGGCCAAAAATTACTAGAGCCCAACATGTATTAATTTGCAACTAATTAGTTTGTTTAAGGAGTTAAATAAATTAATTAATCGTGAGGGTTTATATTAGAAAACTATATCCTTATTTATAGGCTTCTATTTGATACAAACTCTAACCCTAATCAATTCCCTCATCCCCTTCCTAAAAGCTTCGGCCATCCCTCTTCTCTTTTGGCCGAAATTTATTAGGAGAAATAAATTAAAATTTCGATTTTTAATTCCTCTTCTTTAATTATAATTCTCTCTAATTAATTAGATCAGCTAAGTCATTAATTAAAGTTTATTGATCTTGGGAATTCGTATGGAAGCACGCAAGGAGATCATTAAGATGTAATCAAGTCATCTTGATTAGATAGAAATCGCTAGCACAGCGAACGGAACACAAATCTGAATTTGCGCAAAGGTATTATCTTTTCGAATCAATTAAAGGTTAATTGATTTCATTAATAATTAACCTAATTTATAAACCCTAATTTGTGTTAATGGAAAATTTTTAATTTTCCCTTCCGCTGCGTTTACACCAATTTTCACCAACATCTTTTGCAAACAACCAGGGTACATGAAGAAGCAATGTCAAAAGTATAAACAGTGGTTGGAGAAGTGGGTAAAGATGCCAGTTCAAAGGGTTTGGATCAGGCCAGTGTTGTGACCGAAGCAGAAGAAGATTCGTATGATGTACTCGCCGTACACACCAGGAAGGATGATTCTGATACTTGGATCTTTAATTCCGGATGTTCATACCATATGTGTCCGAAAAAGGAGTTGTTCGACACCTATAACAAGTTCAATAGCAGCAGTGTTCTCATGAGGAATAATGTGGCGTGTAAGGCCATTGTCATAACCAACATCAAAGCATGCATGCACTACTACAAAAGTGCTCAAAGATAACGAAAATTTAGTCACGGTTTAAACCATGACCGTTTTATAGTCACGGTCATAAAAGAATTGGTCACAGTTTTAACCGAGACCAATTGCAGTAAGTGGCGGGCGCCACTACCCACTCTTGATTAAAACCCAAATTTCCCCCTTCCTCCCACCCGAGCATATCTTTCCCCCCAAATTTTTTTCCTCCCTCGTTTTCCCAAATCTCGCCTCTTCCACCTCGCCGTCTCGCCCCCCTGGGACCTTTGAAGGACTGGCCCCATCGAATCCCTCTCCTCCCTATTCCCATCAAAGCCCATGGCCCCATCGATTGAGCCCTAGGTCGTCATCACCATCGGCAAAATTCCCCGCCGCCTTTAGGTCGTCGTCGAATGTCGCTGGCGTCATCAATTGGTAAGTAAAAACTGTTAATTTTAATTTTTTCCGGTTAAATTTATATTTTTTGCATTATCAGATTTTTTTTATATCTTTAATTTTCCCTAGCTCCAATCACCACCCCTGCCGCGCTCCACCGGTCGACTCGAGCTCCGTGGCCGTCGCTGCTTCTTAGATCGTATAGTGTTAATTTAAGATTTAATTTGGTTAATTTTGATTTTATAAATTTGTTGATTTCTTGAATTAATATGGTTAAAATATATAGATTATTCGTTTTTGTTGTTCATGTTACTTATTGTTGCTAAATTGGTTAGGGTTAGGGTCAGGTTAGGGTCGCCGCTCGGTTATGGTTAGGGTTAGGGGTGAGCTAGATGTTAAGGTTTAGGGTTATGGATTGAGTTTGAGTTTGGGTTTGGGTTTGGGTTAGGGTTAGGGTTAGGTTAGGGTTGGGGTTAGAGATAGGGTTACGTGTTAGGATTCGGGTTTGGGTAAATAGGGTATTTTAGTGAAAAACAACAATAGTTGTAGGTATTTTAGTGAATAACAATAATAGTTAAGTATATTTTAGTGAAATTTAGAATATGAATGGTGCAGTTTAATCTTATTGTAGTTTAGTGAAAAACAACAATATTTAGATTAATTTAGTGAAATTTATAATAATTTAGTTAATTTTAGGCAGTTTATTGAAAAACCAAGAAAAGTTAAGGGTATTTTAATGTAATTTAGTAAAATTAAAGAAATAGGCTGCTTGGGACAAATTTCAAGGTAGTTTAGTGGAAAAAATTAGCTAAAAGTAGTTTAGTAAAAAAATTTAAGGTGTTTTTTAGTAATTTAGCAAATGTGTGTGTATGCTTATGTGTGTGTGCATATGTGTACACACACATACACACACACACTAGCACACATACACACAACACAAAAGGTCATACCTTAATTCATCATCGTTCTCTTTTACATAGAATTATTATCAAATCCTACCCTAACCCCAATGCTATATCCAAAATTTTAAAGTCAATTAGGAAAACCCTTGACTTCAAAAAGTTTTACCCTAAACTAAAAATTTCGAAACCTTTAAATTGAATCGTACACGTAAAACCCATTAAAATTAAATCTTAAAATTAGTGTATGATACTCGATAATAATATGAAATTTTCATATTCTCATCGATAATCATATATGAAAATGAAAACACGACTTAGTTCCCATCTATCGGTTAACATACGTTCGATTTTCGTCATGATAATAAATTACACGAAAATTGTTAAACATCGTATGGTATCGTTCGGTTCTAACAACCGTCGTATAGTCTATGTGACAAGAAAATTCAATCGTATGATAACCGATAGATTTGTTCAGTGTACACACCGGACAAGTTAGGAACGTATAAAGCAGACACCTGCATTCACTTGTGTTTTCATTCGTTTCGAGATAATTCGTCGGTACCTTTCCGCTGGTTCTCCATGTATAACGATAAATTAGATGTTCGTTTCAATGCTATTTGACAGTATTGAAATGATCATTTTTACTATTACAGTGTACCCAGAGTAGAGCGGGGAGGTGCTGCTGAAATTCTCAAAACAGATGAAACCACAAGTAAATGAGTATATCTATACATTCCTAACGGGATAGGTGCCTTACCCGCGACAGCCGTTACTCTCAACATCCAATAAAGAACATTTAATATCATCATCATCTTTCTTGGAAAAAGAATCCAACTCCCAAGGTTTGAGATTAGAAGGTGAAAGTTCTCAATAGGAGTTGGAGAAAGTTCTCAATAGGAGTTGTAGAAGACCCCAATCCATTAACAATTGAAACCAAACTTAACCAAGTGGTCAATTAAAGCTAACACTAACACCTCTTAGTATCCGTCTATCGCGTATTTGTCAAGAAATCTTAATTCCATGACTTATATCTATATGAACTTTGCTTTATCTGAACTGTTCCAATATGGCACTTCCGTACCTCCACAACAAGAGTTGGATATACGTCGATACTCTTTCGAGAGTTGATGACTTTTTCGTTGACGGTGTTAGCTTTTTCACCGATTTTGCTTACGCATGTCTTGGGTTACCGAAAAATCATGAAATCTATTGTGCTTACTCTAATTGTATGAACAAGCGATTGCTCAAGAAGTCGGAAGTTGAGTTACACATCGTGAGATACGGTTTCGTTAGAGATTACACTATATGGGAACGTTACGGAGAAAAAGCCGTTGTAATGGGAGACGATGCATAGGTGCAAGAGACGGAAAATGAATTCATCGAAACGGAAACCGCAGAGTAGCATAGGATAGTAGAAGAAGAGGAGGAAAAGGAATGGCAGTTTGAAGAAGACGAAGCCGTCGTAGAAGATGATGGTGTAATCGAGCCGATCGATGACATGGATGAGCTTATAAATATCGCTGGACTTCCTTATGATATGGAAAGCAGTGGACCTTCGTTATTGGAGAAGTATAAGGCTAATTTTAGAATCCCGCTATATCCAAATTGCAAAGAGTTTTCAAAACTGTCCTTTTCATACGTCTTTTCCACATCAAATGCAAGAATAGATGGAGTGACCAGTCTTTCACCGATCTCCTAGAATCTCTGAAGGAAGCCTTTCCCGACGGAAATGAAGTGCCACCGAGCTGGTACGAAGCGCAAAAGATAATCACAAATATCGGCCTGAAGTTTCATAAGATACATGCATGTGAGAATGATTGTGATTTGTTCCGGAATAAATACGCAACACTCAGAAACTGTCCCATATGCGGGACCTGCCGATTCAAGCCTAAGAATGACCCTCAGTCGAGTGATGTCCCCGTGAAGATTCTTCGTCATTTTCGATTAATACCGAGGCTACAACGATTATTATGTATGAGGAGACGGCATCCGAAATGCAGTGGCACCATAATGCGCCTCGTGAAGAGGGAAAAATGAGTCATCCCAAAGATTCGATATCGTGGAAATTTTTAGATGAAAGAAGGATCATTATATTCCCTAGGCTGTGACGACTAAAGAGGAGCAGGGGGCGATGATGGACGCCATTTTTCAGGATGTCCCGAGAGAGGATTGGCCGCTGCTGGTCGCGTATGACGAGCGCGATGATGTTCGGGTATAAATTTAATTTTAAGATTATAATAATATAACATGAAATCATATTCTGTGATATATAATATTATCGTCTTTATATTTGCAAGGCTGCGTCGGTTCGCAACAGGGAGAATCAGAACAATGGCGTCTGAGACCGCGTTATCCCGATCTAAGGGAAGCGGTCGCAGACTAGCGCTTAGCACCAGCTCGTGAGTATTTCGACATTTAAGAATAAATGTTTTCTTCATAGCAAATTACTTATTAAAATAAATCCTAATTTTATCGCGAAAAAAGAAAGACCCCACCAACTACATTGCTGCCAAGGGATGGTCCGCATTATACAGGGATACGGGCAAGTACATGGTAAGTTTCATATAATCAGGTCGATTATGTATTTAAGTTAACACATTTATATATATATATATATATATATATATATATATATATATATATATACACTTCACAGACCCGGTTCCAGGAGAGAACGGGTGCCTTAGGACTTTGTTAGAAATATGTATGCCCTAGAGGCCATTATTGAATGATATAGTGGATGCTTGGACATATATATATATAGGAATTTCTTGCTCGACATGATAGTATGCTATCTGGTTGCTCTTTATCTTAACATGTACACTAGTATTATTATACTGTCTCTCTGATACATGTTGATAAAGCCCTTAGGATGTTAGCTTGACTACCAGGACTATGATGCAGATCATACTAGTGGAGCTTGGGTAGTCCGAAAGCATATCCTTTAACAGTTCCTAGTTGAGAGAGTATCGAGACAGGGCATCGATATTCCAGAGTATACTAGTGTGTACGTTTCTTGACCCTGTATGGGGCGATGGTTGATCCCACATCCATTGGTGTTTGACGTCAAAGATTGTACACAGGTGCTCATTAGAGAATGGATACACCGAACAGGACTCGCCGAGAACTCCTAAATGGTACTATACCTATCGTCAGATAGCAGTTCTCTGGTGACACTGTTCTTTGATAAAATATCAGGAAATACCTCAATGAGGTATCACGTGCTCACACGTGACCAAGGGTCACGTGTTGATACGTGATAGTTTCCTGTGATCTCTACCTTATAAAATTAAATTCTAATCAGACAAAAATGTAACAAAACAGCTAAGGAAAGACCCCAATGGGGCATCACGTGCTCACACATGACCAAGGGTCAAGTGCTGACACGTGATGATTCCTTAGCTCTGTTAAAAGGCAGAATTAAATTCTGAATAAAAGAGGGTCATGTGCCAATACGTGACAGGTCCCTTCGCTCTTTAATTGATAGAGTTAAATTCTTTTTTAATGATCAAACATTGGGATCACGTGCCAACACGTGAGGGGCTTTAAAAGCCTTCTGAATTAATAGAATTAAATTCTAATTAAGGGAAATCAAATATCCTAACTGGGAAAGTATTTCTTTAAATCTTTCCAAACAAAAAAAGGATTATGCTCTGTAAAGTTGAGCACCGTTGGATTAAAAATCCAATGGTGATTATAAATCACCAATTTATGGAAAGATTTTATACAAGGAAAGATTTTCCTGAAATTCACCAAGAATAACAAACAGAATATCTTTTGGATTAAAAATCCAATGGTGAATAAAATTCACTGAGTGATCTAAAAGATCATGTTGGTTACAGAAACAACCAAAATCTTTCAATGAAAGATTTAATAAACAAATTGATTCTTTTCCTTCTCCTATAAATAGGAGCTAAGAAGAGGAGAGAAAGGAGGATTTTTTTTGAATCTTGATTCTCTAGAGAGAGAGAAAAAACAACAGAGGGAAAAGAAAGGAGAATTTAATTCTCAAGAAAAGAAACCCTAGGTGAGAAAGGGGAAAGAAATCAAAGCTTCATAAAACAAAAAAGAGAATTTAATTCTCAGTCTAAGAGTTTAACTCTTCTGCAAAAGTACTTAGTTCTTCCTCTGGTTGAAAATCTGCAGAAGCAAATCTCCCCACAAGTTAAGAATTTAATTCTCATCGGGGAGATTCTGCCATGCAGATCCAAAACTTAGAGGGAGAATTGAGTTTAGAGAATTTAATTCTCCCAAATTCATAGGAATTTAATTCCTCCAAGATAAAACTAGGGTTTAACCCTATATGAGAATTTAATTCTTTCAAATTCATAGGAATTTAATTCCTCCAAGATAAAACTAGGGTTTAACCCTATATGAGAATTTAATTCTCTCAATTTCATAGGAATTTAATTCCTCCAAATAAAACCAGGGTTCAACCCTGCATAAGAATTTAATTCTCTCAAATTCATAAGAATTTAATTCTCTCAAATTCATAAGAATTTAATTCATCTAAATGAAATTAGGCTTTAACCCTACATAAGAATTTAATTCTTCCACATACATAGGAATTTAATTCCTCTAAAAATTAGGGTTTAACCCTACAGAGAATTTAATTCTTAAAACAAAGAGACTTGAAAGCTCTCCATGCACGTAAAGAACTTGATCACGTGGTGACACGTGACCCCAATCCCCAGTGATCAGAAAAGAAAGAACAAAACTAGGTCACATGCCCCCACGTGACCCCTAAACAGATCCCACAAAATGAAAAAGAAAAAGCTAGGAGGCGATGCCTCACGTGCTCCCACGTGACTTCCAAAACAAAGGGAACAAAAGCAAAGGCAGTATTGGCTTTGGGCGCTCTCACGTGTCCTCACGTAACCCCTAATAAACGCTTTAGTAATCAATGCACGGATACCTATCACGTGCCAACACGTGATGGCCAGAAGATCAAAAGTGTTTAACACTTATTGGCAGTTCTGAGAACAAAATAAAGGAGGTCTGGCCCCACCTTTGGGTGCCCTCACGTGCCCCGACGCAACCCCTTCCTTTCTAGTGTTTAACACTATTTTAAGCATTTCATCTCCAGTGTTTAACACTGTTTTAAATACATCACGTGAGGACACGTGACCGCCAGAAGTCCTCTAGTGTTTAACACTACTTTAAAACCGGCCTAGCCTAAATTGGCTATGTTTTCCAGAGGCAAATCTCCTCTTCAAATAAGCCTTAAAATCCAGAGCTATAATGTTTAATGCTCAGCCAAAGACAAAGTGTTATCAGAGCCCTCAAACTCTTGTTTAGCATTGCTAAATAATGAGGGGCTGAACCCAGACAAATGTCTAATAGCCCAACAAAGGGTCAACATTTCAAACTTAATTGGACTTAAGCCCAAATTGGCCATAAGTCCTCAATTCAGATTTAACTTAGCCAATGTGCTCATAATCTAATTAATTGATCTTAGTTCCAAACTGAACTGTAGATCTTCCAATCAACTTTGGTTCAAGGGTACATCTCTGAACCCCTCTGATATTTGTCGTTGTAATCCTTCAACGTCTTCACAGAGGTGACGGGTCCCGACAATCATACATTTCATAGACTATGACGTCTTTAAACTGGACTGTGGGGTCCTTAAACCCATGGACTATGATGTCCTTAACCTTGACTGTGAGGTCTTTAAACTCACGGACTATGATGTCCTTAACCTTGGACCGAGATGTCCTTAAACTAACATTGGACCGAGATGTCCTTAAACTAACATTCGACCGCAATGTCCTTAAACTAAACACTAGAGTTCAAATGCTCTTTTGTTGGATCTAAACGATCCTGTTAAGTTAATCTTAGTCTAAAAATTAGACTAACGTATCCTTAACATACGTTTAAATTGATCTTAGTCCTAAATGAGACTAATGTATCCTTAAACTCAACCCCCAAACCCAAATCTAAGAATATACGGATTTGGACTAATCCACGCCCTATGGGAGACAACATAAATTAGTCTCCGTATACAATCCACGGGCAACCGAAAACAAAACAAACACCCATGACACGAAGTGACCATCTGGAGAAGGAGAAAATTGTTACCGCGGTGCGGTAACGTAATTAACTGCAGGGGCTTGCGCCTGCAGGGAAGAGCGTCCCCACAGTCAAAAACCCCTCAAATGAGGGGGAATCTGATGAAGTCTGCTATATCGGCCGCATCCGTTTAAACCTTCGATACGTGGTGTCATAAATCAACTTGGCATCTTCGGAGAGGTAGACGGATAGCACAAATTAGCATCTGCCCCCAAATTCAGGCAAGACGTTTGTCTTCCCGGTTTTCGGCAGGGAACAGATTCTTGTACAAGTTAGTCTGTAGACTCAAGATCGTCATAGAGTCTTATGTAGTTCCTACTGCTTTGATTTCCTCCCTACCACGGCTCAAAGGAGTCGTGCAAATAGGTGGATTTTGGGTACAGTCCCGAGTCACATAGAGGCAATGAGCGATAGGAGGGGTTTCGTCTCTCCTGGTATAGGGAGTTAATGTTTCACTATGCTCGATTGGCTATAACAGCAAGTCCTTAACTAGGGCTGATGAGATTTACTGATAAGTGTTATCAGTAGTTTCTCGAACGGTTATAGGCCACTCATCGGCATGACTTATCAAGTTACTGGAGTCTGACAATTCCACCCCTAAACTTGATATGCGACATATCAGACGAAGAGACCGAAATGTACGGTAAGTGTTGCTTATAGGCTTTGCGGGAGTTTGGACAAGCTTGCTTGTTGATCTTCTATTCGCTCAATACCTGGATAGCCGTTACGTCCAGCTAGTACCGCTGACGGCTTGTGGGTGACTGATGTGATTATTACCTACTGCTGGCGTATTGACGAGTCTTTAAAGTCCCACACAGAGGTTTCCTAGCTCAAGTGAAACGAAGTAGGGCACATATGGTCATATGTGCGGGAGCTTGATTAAAAATGAGTATGTGATACCGTATTCTAATCTCGCGATATTTGATATTGGTTAGGTTATATGTGATATATCCGGATTGTTGAATCAAGTGTCGATTTAATAATATGTTATATGTATATATATTTGATATTGGCCGGTTATATATGATATGACCGGATTATTGAATCAAGTGTTGATTTGATATAGTATATTGAATGTAGTCGGTTATATGTGATATGACCGGGTTATTGAATCAAGTATTGATTTGATAATTTGATATACATATAAATGATATTAGTCAGTTATATATGATATAACCGGATTATTGAATTAAGTGTTGATTTAATAATTTGATATATATTTTTATATTTGATATATAAATATATATTAACTAATATGTGCTCACTAAAGATTTTCTTCTCTTCAAATACATTTAATATATATGTGATATATATTAATATATGTATTTATATTTTGTATCATGCTTGATGATACATTGAACATGGGTGTATGAGACGCACACCATGACCTAAAGATTATTGGGTGATTATTTATTAAGAGCAAAATAAAAATGAGTGGATTAGTGGGCATAGCTTGGATGCTTGTGGAAGCATGTATAAGCCATGACTCGCCCCACTTATTTTGTTTTTACTCTAGATATTTTTATCACCCAACCCTTATCTTTAACTCATGGTTAACTCTCTCATTCTTCACTTGAGATAGTTTACTCACCCAAGTTCATCTTCTTCCTCTTTAGGTTTTCTTGAGTTGATGAAAGAAAAAGAGAAATACATTTCTAAAGTGAGCAAAATTTTTACTTCATCAATCTACACTCATCTAGCCCATAAGTTTAGGTTATTAGCTTCACTAATACTTGATTAGTGAAGTATTAGCTTGAGTTAGAGAGACTTCAAGGTGGATCATCTTCGGCATCGAAGATTCATTAGTAAGATCGTTTCTTTCACCAAGTGGAGCCAAGAAGAGTTCTAAGAGCTACTACTTGGAGCTTAGGGACTACTACTTGGAGCTATAGAACTGAAGGACTTGGTCTACAAAGGTTGTAACCCTCTTCACTTTAGTATAGAACTTGCTTTCTTGCATACAAACCCTAATTCTCTAGTTCGATTTTAGGTTAGTGTAGCTTAGACCTCTAGATTTTTTAAAATTTCATACTTGATGCATGTGGAAACCTAGTAGAGGAGCTAAGACACACTTTCAGACTTGGCCTTGACCACTCGATTACTGCCATTGTCCCTGTTATGGATTTGATATCCGGCGGACATCATGGTGGCTATGAGCGCGGGGTTGGTCCCGGGGACCACCGATATTTTGCTAGGCGTTCGTCCATCCACGAGTATGATGTGGTCCAGACGTGGACAGATACGGCAGCTGCATCGCAAGAGGATATTTGTCGGCTCCAAGATCGAGTGGAGCAGCAGAATGTGTGGATGGATACGCTTGAGGCGCAGATTAAGAAACTGAGGCGGTCGAGCGTGGAGGCCATCATGCAGGCCATACGAGACGAGTTTGGGAGTATGTTCAAGTTACAGGACGATGGAGGTAGATCGTCCCAACGACCATAAATTATTGATTTGTTGATACAAATATTTGATTTGTTGATACAAACATTTGTTTTGTTGGTTTATTGATTATACTGTTTGGTGTATATATTTTGTTTATAAATGCGTGTGATTATAACCATATTATTTCTTGATTATTATAATTGCGTGGGATTTGATCATATTATTATTTTCTATTGTTGCTGGTAAATGAAAGTAGTGTGTGTGGGGCGCGTAGATTTCTGCTTTTTAAAAAAATTGATAGTACATATGAACACGGTTTTAACCTTGACCAAAATTTATATGGTCATGGTTATAACCGTGACCGCAGGATATAGTCACGGTTACCTGCTAGTAGCAGGTATCCTTCATTATGGTTTCACTTATGGTCACGGTTTAAACCGTGACCGTAGAATCTATGTAGTCACGGTTACCTGCTAGTAGCAGGTATCCTTCATTACCATTTAACCTTGACCAAATAAATGGTCACGGTTATAACTGTGACTATATATGTGGACCCTATACAGATCTGATTTAGTTGTTTGAACCTTTTTTAGTAACGCCAGGTATGTGTCACGATCGTAACCGTGACGATAAAAAGCTATGGTAACAGTTTTAGGCATTACTAGGTTTCTCGAGATGGGGTTTTAGGCAACTGGTGTGTCACGGTTTTAACCATGACCAAAAGTGTGTTTGGTGATAGTTAAAACCATGTCCAAAACCATACCCTGTAGTAGTGATGTTTGATGGTGTGATGCGAACACTTGTGAACGTGCGTCACGTTCCGAAATTAAAGAATAACTTGATTTCTCTAGGAGTTTTGGATGCGGATGGATACAAGTTCGTTGGTCAAGATGTTGGATATAGGTGCCCTCAAGACAATTATTGTAATTGAAGGAGGACATATACGAGAGAACAATCTTACTCGAAATGATAGTATGCTATCTAGTTTGATTTTATCTTTTATGTGATGTGTTTTATTCATTATTACGTATCATTTAGACATGAGATAAAACCTTAGGATTTTGCTTGACTATCAGGATGATGATGGAGATCATACTAGTTTTGGTGACATCGGAATTCATGAAACCCAAAATTTTCAAAACTAGTTTTAAATATTTGCATAAAAAGCTCTCAATTTTGCATGTGCCGGAGCTACTGGATTCTTGGTTCGAACGAAGAATTTATAGTAGGCTCACGATAATCCGAAACTACCCAATTTGAGCTCGATTCGTCTTCGATTCGGGGCTAAACCGAGGCCGATTCAGCCTCGCATCAGAGGTTGAATCAGACACTGGATCAGCCTGGATTTGGGGCTATTCCGGAGCTGATTCAACCCTGATGCGGGGCTGATCCCATCCCTGATTCGGCTCCGTTTCGGGGCCGAATCAAGGCTCATATAGTGTGGGGTTTTATGGGGTTATCAGGGTTCGATTTCGCGCAAAAATGAGGGGATTTTCGTTGCTGGGATGAACTTGAAAATCAGTTTTTGGAATTTCAAGTTAGCGATCTCGCAGTTTATGAATTCTAATGTCATGGTTCGAATCGACTAAATCAATGTGTTTGATTTAGTTGGCTCGAACACGGATATAATAAGGATATGCATTGGTAAACGTCGCCTAATTGCTATATGATCAATTATACGAGATTGTGTATTTTTTATTGTGATTGTTGTTGATATATATAGATATATAGCATTGTTCGAATGTGTTGGATTGTCACGAAATGAATAGCTCCCGTGCGGAAGTGTGATGTTGCGATAAGTGTTATTTCCATTCATACTTGTATCCATCTTGTATATTCATTTGTTCAGGATGAGCTCCAAGTTGTGGCTGTCATTTCCGCTGTATGTATATTCTTTGTTTCGGGACTTAGCAGTTCGCATATGGCCATAGTCGTCGTTTGATGTATTATTATTTGTCAGGACACGATCAGATTTCGATCGTTGTCGCCGTTGTATAATACAAGTTTATGATTACCCTGCGGAGAAGCACACGAGCAACCGGATTCTAGATTGCAGAGGGTGACCATCTCAAGGAGTTGATATCAGGTCGCTCAAGTTTAGGATTGGCGGGTTGCTTGCCGTGCTTGTAGGGGTTATAGGATAGACCCGTGGAGGAGTGCTCAAGTCACCGGATTCGAGAAAGTGTCGGGTGGCCCCCTTATGATGATGATGTTGGGTTGTCTCATTTCTTGGGTTGCCTGGTAGCTTGCCGCATTAGTAGGGGTCTGTTTTTGGCTAAGCACGGGCTATTCACGCGACCGTAGAATGTCACGTTTCGTTAGATGGCTCGAAAAAAATACAGGATTCTTAGGTAATCCGAGTATTCCATCTCTATATTTTTCATTACTTACTTATGATGTGATTACCTGTCTGTGATGATATTTATCGCTTAGCTGTAATTATGATTATCTGCCTGCGATATTTTATATGATGATATATTTATATATGTGATATATTGGATATATATATATATGTGTGTGTGTGTGATATATAAATAAATGCTATATACGTTTGCACCCGCGCTAGCGCTGCCCCCGACCTGCCGTAAGTTAAATAATATTACGGTGAAGACCTGGGGCCCCGTGGCAAATCCGGATGGCGTATATGTGCATTCTATTTTCTTTTCATACTTTTCTGTGATTTTATGAGAAGATGCAAGGTAATGTGATTATCTATTTGATGTGATTGCATTGATTCAGATAAATGCAAAGATAATAAACCTAAAATACGTTGTAGAAACCAAATATCAGATATTGTGGTGTTGTAGTCGAATCTTTTGTTTTGCACAGAGGTATTCGGTTAGGAATATCATGTACCTCATTCGACGAGGAAAGAGCCTAGATCCCTTCACAGGGAGTGACCTCTTTGGAAAAAATGTGTGTTACTATAAATTTGCAGATTGAATAGCTATAGTCTATTGTTTTGCATTGAGATATTCGGTTAGGAATATCCTTTACCTCATTCTATGAGGTAAGATCCATGATCCCTTCATGGGGAATCCGCACTTAAGAAATAGCCTACGTAACTATAAATTTGCAAAACCACTCGGTTCCTACAATAAGATCAAGTTCATTACGTCAAAGATTTTCTTCAAAACCAGTCATAACCCTCTGTCATTTCAGGAAGTCGAGTACTTAGTATTCGTGCTACGTTTGTTGATCTCATTGAGGCATAATGTATGGTAACTAAGTGATGTTTTCTTTCTTGCATGTGATGCGATTGGTTAGAACGGTCGTACTACTTTGTTGACCTCATTAAGGGTCATGCGGGTGGGTCTAAATTAATCGCGAAATGACGGGTTGAACTTGATAACGACTTATGATTTGTTGACCTCGTTAAGGTCATAAGCCGTTAAGGGTAAAAACCTATATCGGAAGTTTCAAGTGTTGAAACTTGTAGTGAGATTACATACCTTCTATGGTGTAAGGTGACTTATTGACCCCGTCAAGATTACCACTCCATGATAGTTTGGATCTCGATTCCTACTGTGAGTATTAGTTACACTCGGGATATGATCCCAGCTAATTATCCTTTTAGGGTTTGAAGGTGGATTTGACGGAACAGTAGGAGCCATCCTGATTAGATAAATATACCGATCTAATATAGATTAGAGTGCATGACGAGTGTTTCTTCTCTCTCTCTCTCTCTCTCTCTCTCTCTCTCTAGCAGCGACCTAAGACTGACCCTAAACTAAAAATTCATAAACCAAGTTAACCGAACCTTTTTACAATCAATTGATTTAAAATATCTTCACGACATAGTCGCATATGTCCTTATCCCTCCCACTTCCCCTTTTGCTTCCTACAGAACACTCTGTATCCGATACAAAAATCTATATTGCTTGGAAGGCCATCGTATAGTTAGATAAGAACTCAAAGAATTGTTTCAGTCGAGAATGGCCACAAGTTCTGGAGAAAGTGAATTGTATATGATACAATTCATTTGACTCTCCTCTTCACCTTATCTCAAGTTTGAGAGATCCTTAAATAAAGAGTATATACCAGTTATGCTTATTGGATAGTCTTCTTCCAATCCTGATGCTGGAGCTGAAATAAAGAGTAAAAAGAAAACCAACTAGTATAAGTCCGGTATACACAATAGGGGACGAAATGAGCGGAAAGGAAAATACAACTTTTATTATGACGCTAGGCAATAAAAGAGACATTACTTGGAATACCCGACCACCACTTGAAACATTTTGATATTTAATGGATTCTATGTGATTGTAATCAAAAAAAAATTTCCAATTAATTCTGAATCTTGGGTATATAGATACCGGATTAATATCCCACATCTGTAAATTGTTACAGATGCTGAGAAAAATTAAATTATTGGAAAGGTGATTTGATCCTCAATATCGGATATCAAAGCAATTGTTGCTATTGGGGAAATCACGGGGTTTTGCCTTTCGGCAAAATTTTGGTTTTGAATATCTGTTATTATACACCAATTTTTAAAAACTGATATATCTATCTCTATATTTGATAAAGTGGGATATAAATTTTCAAAAATTATGTTATGAATATTTGCCTTTATCATTTGATGATTGGGTATGGTGCATTAAATAACGGAATATATATTCTTAACCAAAATACAGTTTTCAAATTATAACACATAGAGTAGGAGTTAGTGAAATCATAGGACTTATACATAATGATGTATGTTGTCCAATGTTCGTCCGGGCAAGGGGTTGATACTCATATTTCATTCCGTTTTACTATGATTTCTCCGGTTTTAGACATGCATTCTTGTTGAAATGCAAAGTTCAAATATTTTGAGAAGTTCATAAGATATAGGAATAAAGCAGAGAACCAAATGTTGGAAGTATCAAGATTCTTCGAAGTGTTCGAAGATATGGATGCTTATACTAGGTATTCCGTAGTAATAAAATCGAGAATTTGATTCTCTCTCTGATTACTCATCTGTGGGTGCGCTCCATAATGAGTAATACTGAATCGCCTTTTTCGGTTAAGAGATACACTAGAAATATATGCATATCAATTGATACTGGTTCCACCTAAATCAGTGCCTCATATTTTATATTTGATATAGATTGGGTTATCATCTTAAGATTGTTAAGATATTGAGTTGTCTGGCCTATGCTTAAAACCAGAATCCGGATAAACTCAAGGCACGGTTCAGTAATGGCAGTTTGTGGGTTATCCCGGACATTGACGAGGGTTTAACTTTCTACCATTTTTCGGGATCAAAAGTTGTTTTGTTCTCGACACACCACCTTTTAGAAAAGGAATTTCTTGCTAAAGAAATTAGTGGGAGTATGGTAGAACTGGAAGTAATTCTAGAACCACAAGCGTTTACTAAAGATTTAGTAGAACCTGAAGATTCAATTGACCCTGACAAATCTTAGCCTACTCCGCAGATTTTGTAGGTGACCTCAGCCACCTGAGAGATACTACGGTTTTCTCGTTGATGGTGACAAGAAGGATTGCATCATGTGATGAAGACCTTACTAGTAATCAATAGGCCATTGGAAGTGATGACTTCCGACTGATGGATAGATGCCAAGTTATCCTAGTTGGACTCCATGCACTGTAACAAAGTATGGATTTTGTTGGGTGCTCCTAAAGGGGTAAAACCGATTAAGAGCAAGTAGATTTTGTTAGTTATATGTATGCCCTAGAGGCCATTACTGTACATAGGATGTATATTGTAGTGGATGCTGGGACATATATAGGGAGGACTTTCTTGCTCGACATGATAGTATGCTATCTGGTTACCCTTTACCTTAACGTGTATGCTGATTGTCTCTCTGTTACATGTTGGTAAAGCCCTTAGGATCTGTACTTGACTACCTGGACTATGATGCAGATCATACTAGTGGGGACATGGTAGTCCATAAGTACATCCTTCAAAGTCCCTAGTCGTGGGTGTATCGAGACGGGGCATCGATATACCAGTGTAGACTAGCGCATACCTTCTCGACCCATACAGATGGGCGATGGATGATCCCATATCCATTGGTGTTTGACATCAGAGATGATATACGGGTGCTCAGTAGAGACTGGGTACACTGGACGAACTCGCCGAGAACTCCCAGATGGTATTATACCTCACGTCAGATGGCAGTTCTCTGGTGACACTGGTACAGAGTAGTCTGTTGACCCGAGATCGTCATAGAGTCTTGTGTGGTTCCCACTGTGCTTTGATTTCCATCTTACCACGTCCAAGAGGGCGTGCAAAACGGTGGTTTTTGGGTACAGTCCCGAGTCACATGGAGACAATGAGCGATAGGAGGGGATTCTTCTCTCCCGGTATAGGGAGTTGATGTTGCGCTGTGTTCGATTGGCTATAACAGGAAATCCCTGGCCAGGGTTGCTGAGATTTACTGGTAAGTGTTACCAGTAGTTTCTCGAATTGTTATAGACCTCATATCGACACGACTTATCGAGCTATTGGGGTCTGACGTTTACCACCCCTAGGCAAGATATGCGAGATATCAGACGATCAGACCGGACTGTACGGTAGTGTTACTGGTCGGATTCACTGGAGTGTGAGCAGGTTTGCTCGTCGATCTTCAGATCGCTCAATACCCGGGTGGCCGTTACGTTTAGCAGACCGCTTGCGGCTTGTGGGTGCTTGATATGATCATCACCTGCTGCCGGCGTATTGACGAGTCTTTAGAGTCCTACACAGAGGTTTCCTGGCTCAAGCGAAACGAAATAGGAGCGCATATGAGATATGTGTGGGACCGAGAATAATGCGTGTATGTGATATCGTATTTCATTCTCGCGATGAATGTATCGATTAGGTTATATGTGATATACCCTAGTTATCGAATCAAGGATTGATTCGATAAACCGATACATTGGATACTAGTCGGTTATGTGCGACATGACCGGATCATTGAATCAAATGTTGATTTAATGATTTAATGCATAATTATATATTTGATATATTACTTTGCATTAGCTAGTATTGGTTCACTTAAAATGGATTTTCTCACTCGGATGTGCGCATTGAATATGCGATATGATTTTGTGCACATGTTTGTATCATGTTTGATGATACATGGTTTTTGGTTAAGTGTATAGAATTAAACATTGGTTAAGATGATGATTAGGGTTATGTTTATTCTTTTAGTTATTTGCTTATTCATTTATTCTTTATTCTTTTAGAAAAAGAAAAAGAAATGAGATAAATGGTGGCATTCTTTTTCATTCATGAAGCTTCATGAATACTTTGACCATGTCACCATTTTTGTCTTCTTTTTAAACCCTAACCATTCTCATTAACTCAAGTTAGCTCTCTACACTTTACCATGGTCATGATTATGATAAGAATTATTATTCTAATATATTTCATTATTCTTATCATAACTTTGTCCTTCTTCTTCTTCATTTTTCAAGTGAAGAAAACCAAGCTCCATCAATGGTGAATTGATGAAATGAGTGAGAAATCAAATTCTAAAGTGAACCCAATTCCTATTTCTTCATCCTCTACCTCTTGCCAAGTAGTAGAGTGTGTTTCCTTCACAAGTTTTCATGGCTTGGTGAAGGTGGAGCTTGATCTAGTGATGCTTCGACGTAGATCATCTTCGGCACGTCGTCGATGACCTAGCCCGCTTCTTCTCCGATGAAGCCGACGCAAGAGCCCGGATTTCGATTTGGACAGCGAGGATACTTCGTTGCGGAGCTATGGAGGTGGAGAACCGGATCTACAAAGATTGTATTTCCGTTATCTCATAGTTAAGTGTTAACTAGTTTAGTGTTTCGCCTAGAATTCTAGCCAACGATCCGTAGTCGGGTTTCTCGGCACCTAGATTTTTTGAAATTGGCATGGTTGATGCCTTGTGAGACCTCATTTGGATGCCTAGGAACCCTACAGTGGTATCAGAGCCTAGCTAGAGTCTTAGGCGAAGTCCAGACGGAATCTGAAACCCGAACGAACCCGAAACCCATCTCAAAACATGCTCTCTGTCTTTTTTTCAAAAATTGGGATTTTTCCATATTAAAAATATTCAGTAAAATCAGCAGGAAATTCTAAGGGATACTGTAAAATTCATGTGCCTGATTCCATCAATACGCCGCGCTTCCGCGGCACGAGCATGGCTCGTGCGGCGGAACCGCGGCCGTTTTGTCGTTTGTGGCATCCAAATTTGTACAGTAATTCACAATATGCAGTGCTGGTTTTCCTGGGTATTTTTGATATTTTTTCAAGAGTTGAATTTTCTGGAGTTGTTTTGGGGATTCGGTGTTTCGATCGGGGTATCAAATTTTGTCTGTTTGGCTTTCCGGATAAATTTTAGAATATGTTAAAAAGTTCGACCGGATATAAATACCCAATTTTTCCCCTATCGGGAAATTTCCAAGTGTTGGATTTTTCCGTAGTTTAACGACGTTCTAAGTAGTGCAAGTAACGCGATGGACCCTCTAGAAGACAACAAACCTTAACTCGATTATGTGACCGTCTTGAACTGCCCTTTGAACCTTCGGGTTTGGGGCAGTACGGCGTGCCACATGTGAGGCGTTGGCTTGACCCTTCTACGGCTGGACCGTTGGTACTGAGGCACGAACTGAATGTTGTTAGACTTATTTCATGTGTTGATCTATATCGGGAAAAATTGGGTGTTCGATTGTTCTATCGGAAAGTTTAACATTTTCTATTTATCTGGAATGGGATACAATAATTGGAATTCACAAAAAATTATGAGATAACTGAATGAATGTTATAAACATAGCAGTTTAGTCTCACTTGATCGGTTGCCACGGAATTTTGATGTGATCAAAAGTCCGTCGCAATCACGTAGCGTACGCGGATACTCGCCGGGTAAACTTAATAGACAGCCTCACTCCATAGCCCCGACCAAGTGACTGTAGGAGAACCCCGTCGCCGAAAGCATCCGTTCGGGTGCTCGCGGTGGCGGTGTTCCGCCTTGGTGCACTTCGTCGACGGCGTCGGGGTGCGGCCGCCTACTGAAGTTTGCGACGAGCATTCGATCAGGATGTCGGGAATCTTGTTGAATTGCCCGACTTGATATTGAAAAGAGTTTTCGATTTTGAGACTAAAATGCGGGGTTTATAATTGTTAGGCATGCGATGTCTAAGGAATTCATTTGGTCAGGCATGCGATGTCTGAGGTGGTTGCGGATTCCAACTGTTGTAGTTTTACACTTTCTTTTCTGTGACCGTAAGTGTAATATATGATATCGCCGGTTTCGTTGCTATATGTCAACGACAATTGGGATGCGCATATTTACTTACGTTGATGACATGTGATGTTATGTGTTGCTGGATATGTTATATTGGATCGTCGTGTTTGAATAGCCGGGGGTTTTTATGTGAGATGAGTGTTTTTCATTTTCATTCATGTAAAAACTTGTATGTAATATTCTTTTATTGGGGCGCTTCCAGGTTGCGGAAGTTGTCACCCTTTGTATATTATTTACTTTTCCGCACTAGGATAGACCCAAGGAGGAGGGCACAAGTAACCGGGTTCTGGAGTCCAGTGGGAGACCAACTCGAGGAGTCGAGTCCGGGTCTCCTAACTCTAGAATTGGTAGGGTTACTTGCCGCTCTCGTAGGGGTCTAGGGGTATGGGTTTGTCTATTCATCACGACCGTGGAATCCGTGTTTTATACTGGCTCGTATTGAAAACACGGACGTCCTAGTATATCCAATATTTCATATGATTCTTCTGCTGCAATATCTGTGATGTGATCATGTAATGTTTCTGTGATGGATATAGTATATATGATATATTATATAGACGTTACTTATGTTTTACACCCGCGCTAGCCCTGCCCCGCTCTGCCGTTAGTTACCTAACCTAACGGTGCACGAGGGGACATCGAGGCGAATGCGGATGGCATAAGTGTACGTCATATCTATCTGTGATGTTTAGGTACTTAAATGATGGGACTTCATTAATGTGATTAATGAAATAAAAGAAACCTAAGATGTTGTAGAATCGAATTTCAAAATAAAACAGGTAGCTACAGTTCTTGCTTTGCACAGCGGTATATGTGATATATCCTGCACCTTATTCGATGAGGAAAGGACCGAGATCCCTTCACCGGGAGTGACTCTTTTAGCAATAACTGGCAGATGCTACACACTCGGTTTGTCTTTTGATTGCTTTTAAGAGTTTTTGCTTTGCACAGTGATATATGTGATATATCCCGCACCTCATTCGACGAGGAAAGGACCGACGATCCCTTCACCGGGAGTGACTCCTTTAGCAAAACTAGAAAAGCCTAAAAAACACTCCATTTCAAAATTCATTCGGTCCTACAACGATATCAAGTTCATTACGCAATAGGTTTTCAGAAAAACCTGTCGTAGCCCTCCGTCATTTCAGATAAATCCTGTTTAGTATTCGTGCTGCGTTTGTTGACCTTGTCAAGGCGCAGTGTGCGGTAGCTAACCAGTATTTATCTGCTTATACATATGATGCAGATTGGGTTAGGGTAGTCGTGCGGCCTTGTTGACCTTGTCAAGGGTCGTGCGGGTGGGTTTGATTCAATCAAGAAATGACGGGTTGAACTTGACTTGCGGTCTATGGTTTGTTGACCTTGTCAAGGTCATAGATCGTTCGGGGCAAAATATTATCGGGAATTTCAAGTGTTGAAATTTGCAATGAGATTGCATACCTTCTATGAGATAGTTGGATCCCGATACCCGCTGCGAGTAAGAGTTACTCCTGGGAGAGTTTTATACATTACAATTAGCCGATCAAGTAGGTGTCTAGAAAGGTGTCAACGAGGTTACGCCTCTGGGAAAACGAGGTTTACATTAATTAGGTTCGTGCGAAAGCACGGGGGACCTCCCTCAAAGTACCGACACTGGCCTGGCTGAAAGATTGGCGAACTTGTAGTGTATAATTAATCCCGGCTAGTCTTTCCTTTTAGGGTTTGAAGGAAGATTTGATAAAAAGCAGTGGGAGCCATCCTGATTAGATAAAATAATAACCAATCTATTCTTGCAAGAGCGCACGCTGAGTGTTTTCTTCTCTCTCTCTCCAGGTAGCGACCATATCACGCCTTAATCAAGATAATAATACGGAATATTGACCGAACCCGCTTGTTATACTGAGCTGGGGAACGTTGGTCCCGCTCCAACTTATAATTGTTATAAGACAGAGCAGGAAATTGGGGAATACCAGATTTCCCGTGCCGCCCAAACAAAGAAGGTGCATACTGATGCATCATCTTCGGGTGTGTTCATTATGTAGAACTGTTTCTCTGTATCCTCTACGTCCTGGGTATTGATACCAGATCAGGATCCCAGATATGTAATATATTACATAGGGCTACAGATAGGTAGAGAACTGAGAACGGGTGATAAGTTTCATAAGGCAGAAAACGGGGCAAGAGTTGCAGCCAAGTCTGTTGGTCACTGTCACCCTGTATTACGAATACATTGATTCTGAACGAATGTTATTAGATACCGAACCTGATATACAAAATCATATCCATCTCTTTATTAGTAAAGAAATGATAAAATTTTGTATTGTTGGATAATGTTTCGAACATTTCCTATATCAAAAGTTGATCGGTTCAGGCACGTTATCTAAAAGCATTGATGTTCTAAATCAAACTACAGTTCTTAGTATACAGAACACACACAAGAGGAAGAGTTCAGAAATGAACGAATCCTTCTTGAGGTATTGTAGACTAGGTCATATCAATGCGACCCGACTAGCTGAAGTTACATGAAGATGCATATTTAAATCAGTTTAAATCTACATCTTGTGAAACTTGCCAGTCATGTCACAAAGATATAATGACACCAGCTCTGTTTATTGGAAACAGAGAAAGAGTTAGTGAACTCTTGGGATGATACATGTTGATGTATGTAGGTCCCCAATCTACACATGCCAAGACCGGTTCTTTGTACTTCATTACATTCTCTGATAATCTCTCGAGATTCAGATCTATGTTCTTGTTGAAACACAAGTCCGAACCTTTTGAGATATTCACAGAATATAAGCAAGAAGTAGAGAACCAATACGGGTATAAGTATTATGTCCTTTGATGTGATCAAGGAGGAGAATACTAGAGCACGGAAATCCTGGATTATTCTAAAGGAGAATGAGATTCTCTCTCAGCATTACTCCTCCGTATACACCATAGCACGATGGTATATCAGGGCGGAGTAATCACACCCTATATGATAAGGTGTGCTCTATGATGAGTACTACTGAGTTACCTGTTTCTTTTTGGGAGTTATGCACTTGAGAAGCTGCATACCTATTGAATAGGGTTCGAATCAAATCAGTTGCCTACCAATTCATATGTGATATGGTAAGGGAAGAGCCCATGTCTTAAGCTAGTTAAGATTTGGGGTTGTCCGGCCTATGTCTGAAAAGCAAAATCCGGACAAGCTCAAGGCAAGATCAGTTATGTACAACTGGAAAGGTTCCAGCTATACAAACAACAGCAGATGATTTGGTAGAACCAAAGGATTCAGTAGATTCCAACGAACCTCAGCCTCTCCGCCGATCTAGTAGGGTTCCTCACCCACCTGAGAGATACTTCTGTTTCTCTGTGACATTGGGAGCGAGGAATGCATCATGAGATGATGATCCAACTAGTTTCGAGCAGGCCATCAGGAGTGTGACTCTGTAAGAATGGCTGGATGCTTATCGATCTGAGATGGAATCCTTATACACCAACAAAGTATGGACTTTAGTTGCTATATCTGAAGGGTTAAATCCCCATCAGGAGCAAGTATATCTTGAGAAGATTACTTGGTGTACATGGAAAAGTTGAGACTTTCAAAGCTAGACTTGTTAAAGGTTTGCTTCATTGACCAAGCGTGGATTATGATGAAACCTTTTCAAGTGGCTATGCTTAAGTCCATCCAGATCCTACTTGCCACGGCTACATACCATGACTACGATATCTGGCGGTTGGGTGCCATGACTGCTTTTCTAAATGATGTTTAGAAGAGAGTGTCTATAAGTACACAGCCAGAGGGCTTCGTAGACAGTGGGAGCAGCGGAAACGTGTGCAAGATGCTTTATAGGATAAAGCAGGCATCGCAGAGTTGGAACATCTGTTTTGATGAAGCGGTCAAAGTAGTTGACATCATCAAAATGGTAGATGAACCTTGTATAAACAAGAAGGTAGTAGGGAGTATGGTGACGATCCTCGTAGAGTACGTGGATGACATACTCTTGATAGGGAAGGAGTTTCCTATGCTACGCTCGATCAATCTCCGCTTATCACAATGATTCTCCATATAGGATCAAAGTGATACCTCCTAAATCCTGGGTTTTTAGATCTATGAGATAGATCTAATTGGATGTTAGGACTCTCACTAGTTGTAGTGAGACGGTATCAACCGATCCTGGGGAGAATCACTGGAAGGGTTCCAGGGTGATAAAGACGACTGAATGTCAGTCACAGGCATTGTCTTTACCCTCAGTGGAGGGACGGTATGTTGGAAGAGTTCCAAGCAAAATACCGTGACATACTAGACGATAAAGGCGGGATACATCGCTACTTAAGATGCTACCAAAGAGGCTGTTTGGGTGTATATTGGTTCATAAGATGAACTATGTTCCTCCCATTATGTGACAATGGAGTTGTGGCTTATGCCAAGGAACGTAGGTCCCATCAGTGATCCAGACATATTCTAAGGCAGTATCACCTGATCATGGAGATAGATGATCTCCAGGGAGATCGAGGTTAGGAGAGTAGACTCAGAGGACAACACAGCGGATCCACTCACAAAGGCTTGTTCCCAGAGAGAGATTTTTATGGGATGGTTGAGTATGAGATACTGCAACCACTGCTACAGATGGCCCTAGTGCAAGTGGGAGATTGTTAGTTATATGTATGCCCTAGAGTCCATTACTGTACATAGGATGTATATTGTAGTGGATGCTGGGACATATATAGGGAGGACTTTCTTGCTCGACATGATAGTATGCTATCTGGTTACCCTTTACCTTAACGTGTATGCTGATTGTCTCTCTGTTACATGTTGGTAAAGCCCTTAGGATCTGTACTTGACTACCTGGACTATGATGCGGATCATACTAGTGGGGACATGGTAGTCCATAAGTACATCCTTCAAAGTCCCTAGTCGTGGGTGTATCGAGACGGGGCATCGATATACCAGTGTAGACTAGCGCATACCTTCTCGACCCATACAGATGGGCGATGGATGATCCCATATCCATTGGTGTTTGACATCAGAGATGATATACGGGTGCTCAGTAGAGACTGGGTACACTGGACGGACTCGCCGAGAACTCCCAGATGGTATTATACCTCACGTCAGATGGCAGTTCTCTGGTGACACTGGTACAGAGTAGTCTGTTGACCCGAGATCGTCATAGAGTCTTGTGTGGTTCCCACTGTGCTTTGATTTCCATCTTACCACGTCCAAGAGGGCGTGCAAAACGGTGGTTTTTGGGTACAGTCCCGAGTCACATGGAGACAATGAGCGATAGGAGGGGATTCGTCTCTCCCGGTATAGGGAGTTGATGTTGCGCTGTGTTCGATTGGCTATAACAGGAAATCCCTGGCCAGGGTTGCTGAGATTTACTGGTAAGTGTTACCAGTAGTTTCTCGAATTGTTATAGACCTCATATCGACACGACTTATCGAGCTATTGGGGTCTGACGTTTACCACCCCTAGGCAAGATATGCGACATATCAGACGATCAGACCGGACTGTACGGTAGTGTTACTGGTCGGATTCACTGGAGTGTGAGTGGGCTTGCTCGTCGATCTTCAGATCGCTCAATACCCGGGTGGCCGTTACGTTTAGCAGACCGCTTGCGGCTTGTGGGTGCTTGATATGATCATCACCTGCTGCCGGCGTATTGACGAGTCTTTAGAGTCCTACACAGAGGTTTCCTGGCTCAAGCGAAACGAAATAGGAGCGCATATGAGATATGTGCGGGACCGAGAATAATGCGTGTATATGATACCGTATTTCATTCTCGCGATGAATGTATCGATTAGGTTATATGCGATATACCCTAGTTATCGAATCAAGGATTGATTCGATAAACCGATACATTGGATACTAGTCGGTTATGTGCGACATGACCGGATCATTGAATCAAATGTTGATTTAATGATTTAATGCATAATTATATATTTGATATATTACTTTGCATTAGCTAGTATTGGTTCACTTAAAATGGATTTTCTCACTCGGATGTGCGCATTGAATATGCGATATGATTTTGTGCACATGTTTGTATCATGTTTGATGATACATGGTTTTTGGTTAAGTGTATAGAATTAAACATTGGTTAAGATGATGATTAGGGTTATGTTTATTCTTTTAGTTATTTGCTTATTCATTTATTCTTTTATTCTTTTAGAAAAAGAAAAAGAAATGAGATAAATGGTGGCATTCTTTTTCATTCATGAAGCTTCATGAATACTTTGACCATGTCACCATTTTTGTCTTCTTTTTAAACCCTAACCATTCTCATTAACTCAAGTTAGCTCTCTACACTTTACCATGGTCATGATTATGATAAGAATTATTATTCTAATATATTTCATTATTCTTATCATAACTTTGTCCTTCTTCTTCTTCATTTTTCAAGTGAAGAAAACCAAGCTCCATCAATGGTGAATTGATGAAATGAGTGAGAAATCAAATTCTAAAGTGAACCCAATTCCTATTTCTTCATCCTCTACCTCTTGCCAAGTAGTAGAGTGTGTTTCCTTCACAAGTTTTCATGGCTTGGTGAAGGTGGAGCTTGATCTAGTGATGCTTCGACGTAGATCATCTTCGGCACGTCGTCGATGACCTAGCCCGCTTCTTCTCCGATGAAGCCGACGCAAGAGCCCGGATTTCGATTTGGACAGCGAGGATACTTCGTTGCGGAGCTATGGAGGTGGAGAACCGGATCTACAAAGGTTGTATTTCCGTTATCTCATAGTTAAGTGTTAACTAGTTTAGCGTTTCGCCTAGAATTCTAGCCAACGATCCGTAGTCGGGTTTCTCGGCACCTAGATTTTTTGAAATTGGCATGGTTGATGCCTTGTGAGACCTCATTAGGATGCCTAGGAACCCTACAGATTTTACGAGATCAGTGCAAATGGAAAGATACAAACCTGATAAGGCTAGACTTGTAATAAAAGGTTTTCATTAAATACCCGTTGTGGATTGTGATGAAACTATTATTTCAGTGTCTGTGCTGAAGTCCATACGGATAAAACTTGTCAATGTTGTCTTTCATGACTATGATATCTGGCACGTGGATGACTATAACGTCTTTTTAAAATGGATTTAGAAGTGTACGTGAATATGACTCTACCAGAAGGTTATCTTAGTCAGTGGGCGCAGCGGTAAGCATGCAAGTTACTTAAGTCTATTTTTAGACTAAAGCAGACATAGCAGAAATGGATCATTTTTTTGATGTCACGGTCAAAGCGTTTGACTTCATCAAAATGAGAGATAAACATGGTATTTTTAAGAAGATAGTAGGGAGTGTTGTCAGATTCCTCATATGGTATGTGGATGACATACTCATGATAGGAAGTAATGTTCCTGTGCTGCAATTCAGTAAAATAATGGTGATCACGTGTGTTTCTCCATATAGGATATGGATATCAGTCTAATCCTATAGAAACGTGGGGTAGCAGTGAAAAACATTTGATGTTCTTAGTGTATAGTAATGGCAGCCTCCTGAAGGAGGTAGTTACTAATTCTAGCTTCCCGGATAACATGGGAGACAGAGTGTTTGTCACGAGTTATAAGTTTACCCTCTTTTGAGGAGTAATATATTGGAAAGAGTTCCAAGTGGGATACTAAGGTAGTCATGGTGCTAGATATTGATTGTGAATCAGCAAAGGATATAGCTCGAGAATTTGTTGGATATAATTGTTCATTTATGAACATGATCCCATCCTCTGTCCAGGAAAATACTAAGGCAGGTATCGCTCAATTCGGAAGATATTTGATCTCTGCGAAGTTGAAATTCAGGGAGAATCAGAGAGATGCACTATGTCAGTTCCACTCATTGAGCCTAATTCTCGTAGACAGTTTGCGAAACTATTAGTACAGAAATTGGGTATAAGATACTGCAATAATTGGCCTTAATTGAAAATGGGAGATTGTTGGATATAGGTGCCCTCAAGGCAATTATTGTAATTGAAGGAAGACTTATACGAGAGAACAATCTTACTCAAGATGATAGTATGCTATCTGGTTTGTCTTTATTTTTCATGTGATGTGTTTTATTAATTATTACGTATCATTTAAACATGCGATAAAGCCTTAAAATTTTTCTTAACTACTAGGACGATGATGGAGATCATATTAGTGGGGCATATGTAGTCGATAAGCACTTCCTTAAATGTCCCTAGTCGTATGAGTATCAAGACTGGGCATCAGTACTCCAGTTTAGACTAATGTGTACATTTCCTGACCCGGTTGGAGGGCAATAGCTAATCCTACCACTAGCGGTGTTTGACATCGAGAATTGTATACATGTGCTCATTGGATGAGTTACAATGGACGGACCCACCGAGAACTCCTAGTTGGTAATATACCAATGTTAGGTAGCAGTTCTCTGGTGACGTGAGTACAGGGTAGTCCCTAGGACCTGAGATTGCCATAGTGTCTCATGTGTGTTCCCACTATACTTAGACTTCTACCCTGCCACGGCTCAAAGTAGTCGTGCAAACAAGTTTTTGTTAGGTATAGTCCCGAAACACGTGGAGGCAGTGAGCGGTCGAAGGGATTCGTCTCTCCCGGTATAGGGAGTTGATGTCGCGCTATGCAGGACACAATTATAACCATAAATCGATGTCCATCGCAGTGGAGATAAACTGATAAATGTTATCAGTTGTATCTCCGGTTGGTTATGAGTCCTCTATCGTATGAATTAACGAGTTATTGGGGTCTGACAGATTCTAAATCCTAGATCCGATATGTAATACTCTTAAATGAAAAGACCGTACTGTACGGTGATGTCACTGATAGATTTTGCAGGATTCAGATGAGCTTGCTCGTTGATCTTTTTCGATCAATATCTAGATAGCCGTTACGTGCAGCTAGTACCGCTGACATGCTTGTAGGGTATGGATATGATCCTAAGCTACTACCAGCGTATTGTCGAGTTTTCAGAGTCCCACACAGAGGTTTCCCAGCTCATGCGAAATGATGGAGGACACGTATAGGGTTACGTGCAGAAGTTCGATTAAATACGTGTATTTGATACACGTATTTTAATCGGTTATTTATTAATATTAGAAGGTATATATATATGATATAGCCGGATTATTAAATCAAGTGTTGATTTGGTAATTAAATGTATATTTATATATTGATATATTAACTAATATCATGCTCACTTTATTATTTTCTTCTCTTTAATAATATTTATATGTGATATAAATATTGTGATAGGTATATTGATACATAAATGATGGGAGTATGAGAATTATATGGAAGACTGAAAATGAGTCATGGATTTATGACGGTTGTAGAATTGATGAGGCCTTTTATTTAATGACTCATTTTTGTTTTTAGTTAAAATGTTTGAACCTTATCTCTTCTTCATACTATCTCGTCTCTTCCATGCTTTTTCTTCCTCCTCTTGATTTTCTTCAAGTAAGGAATGAAAAAGAAAAAAGAAAAATTAAGTGAGCTAATTATTCTACATCTCCTACTAATCATTCTTAGCAAATTTAATTAGTGGGTTGTTTCATTTTGATGAGATCAATTTGAAGCTAAAACCTGTGTTGGAGTTATCTCAAGGTAGATCATTTTCAGCGAGGAGATAATCGAGCAAGCTTGTTTTGGATTTCGTAGAGACTAGTCAGAGTCCAAGGAAAGGTGGCTAATGTGCTACAAAGGTTGTAATCCGCTAAACTCTTATTTTTACCTTACTAATTTAGTGACAAGTTTAGTAGTATAGTTTGATTCTTGGGTTGGGTTTGCTATTGCTTTCTAGATTTTTAAAATTACCGCTTCAACCACACTTTAAATCCTACTATAGGTGCCTAGAAACCGAACACAAGATGGACTACTAAAGTTTGTCAAGGGCGCCCTAGTGTTTATGAAAGGACAACGACTGAAGAATTTGTATCGATTGGACAACAGCATGGTAACTGGTGGTGCAGTCGTGGCTACGGAGAAACAGGTGGAGGATACCGCAAAATTGTGGCATATGCGTCTTGGCCACTTGAGTACGAGGGGTCTTCATGAGTTACACAGAAGCGAGTTGCTGAAAGGTATTTCCACGTGCAAGCTAGATTTCTGCAATTTTTGCACGATAGGAATGCAACATAAAGTCGGCTTCAAGCAAGTCATGCATAAGACCGAAGGACTTCTCGATTATATTCATTTAGACGTATAGGTGTTAGTTATATGTATGCCCTAGAGGCCATTGCTATACATAGGATGTATATTGCAGTGGATGCTGGGACATATATAGGGAGGACTTTCTCGCTCGACATGATAGTATGCTATCTGGTTGCTCTTTACCTTAACGTGTACACTGATAGTCTCTCTGTTACATGTTGGTAAAGCCCTTAGGATGTGTGCTTGACTACCTGGACTATGATGCGGATCATACTAGTGGGGACATGGTAGTCCATAAGTACATCCTTCAAAGTCCCTAGTCGTGGGTGTATCGAGACGGGGCATCGATATACCAGAGTAGACTAGCGTATACCTTCTCGACCCATACAGATGGGCGATGGATGATCTCATATCCATTGGTGTTTGACATCAGAGATGATATACGGGTGCTCAGTAGAGACTGGGTACACTGGACGGACTCGCCGAGAACTCCCAGATGGTATTATACCTTACGTCAGATGGCAGTTCTCTGGTGACACTGGTACAGAGTAGTCTGTTGACCCGAGATCGTCATAGAGTCTTGTGTAGTTCCCACTGTGCTTTGATTTCCATCTTACCACGTCCAAGAGGGCGTGCAAAACGGTGGTTTTTGGGTACAGTCCCGAGTCACATGGAGGCAATGAGCGATAGGAGGGGATTCGTCTCTCCCGGTATAGTGAGTTGATGTTGCGCTGTGTTCGATTGGCTATAACAGGAAATCCCTGGCCAGGGTTGCTGAGATATACTGGTAAGTGTTACCAGTAGTTTTTCGAATTGTTATAGACCTCATATCGACACGACTTATCGAGCTATTGGGGTCTGACGTTTACCACCCCTAGGCGAGATATGCGACATATCAGACGATCAGACCGGACTGTACGGTAGTGTTACTGGTTGGATTCACTGGAGTGTGAGCGGGCTTGCTCGTCGATCTTCAGATCGCTCAATACCCGGGTGGCCGTTACGTTTAGCAGACCGCTTGCGGCTTGTGGGTGTTTGATATGATCATCACCTGCTGCCGGCGTATTGACGAGTCTTTAGAGTCCTACACAGAGGTTTCCTGGCTCAAGCAAAACGAAATAGGAGCGCATATGAGATATGTGCGGGACCGAGAATAATGCGTGTATGTGATACCGTATTCTATTCTCGCGATGAATGTGTCGAATGGTTGTATGCGATATAACCTAGTTATCGAATCGAGGATTGATTCGATAAGCCGATACATTGGATACTAGTCGGTTATATGTGATATGACCGGATCGTTAAATCAAGTGTTGATTTAATGATTTAATGTATAATTATATATTTGATATATTACTTTGCATTAACTAGTATTGGTTCACTTTAAATGGATATTCTCACTCGGATGTGCACATTGTATATGTGATATACTTTTGTGCATTAGTTTGTATCATGTTTGATGATGCATGCTAAATTGGCTAAGTGTAAAGATTAAACCATGGTTGTGTAATGGTTAGGGTTTTGTTTTTACTTATTCATTTATCTATCTATTTATTCTTTTTGGAAAATGATTTGCATAAAGAATAAATGGTGGCTTTCTTTGGATGGATTATGAAGCTTCATGAAACTTTGACTAAGTCACCATTTTGTCTTGATGCTTAACCCTAACCCTTCAATCTAACCATGATTTATTCTCTACACTAAACTATGGTTGGTTAATGATAAGTATTCATATTTATTTCTTTTTAGAAAATGAACTTATCATAACTTTTATCATCTTCTTCTTCTTCACTTCAAGAAGAAAGCTTGCCTCATCAATGGTGATTGATGAATTAGAGTGAGAAATCCAATTCTAAAGTCTACCCACTTCCTATTTATTTATCCTCTACCTCTTGCCAAGTAGTAGAGTGTGTTTCCTTCACAAGTTTTCTAGACTTGGTGAAGTTGGAGCTTGATCTAGCGATACCTCGACGTAGATCATCTTCGGCACGAAGCCGACGACCTTGCCCGCTCTTTCTCCGATGAAGCCGACGCTAGAGCCCGGATTTTGATTTGGACAGCGGAGATGACTTCATCACGGAGCCGTGGAGGTGGAGGACCGGATCTACAAAGGTTGTATTTCCGTTCTTTTAGTTTAGATGTAAACTAGTTTCTTTTTCGCCTAGATTTCTAGCCAACGATCCGTAGTTTAGGGTTTCTCGGCACCGTTAAATTTGAAAATGGCATGGTTGATGCCTTGTGAGACCTCATTAGGGTGCCTAAGAACCCTACAATAGGGGCCATCACCGGTTCCATCAAAAGGGGGTGCCATATATTATGTCCTTTCATTGACGACTTCCCACGAAAGGTATGGGTCTACTTCCTCAAACAGAAGTCAGGAGTGTTTGCCAATTTTAAGCAGTGGAAAGCGGCCGTGAAGAAGTAAAAGGGAAGATCGGTGAAGTATTTAATGGAGGAGAATACATCTCGAAAGAGTTTACAGATTACTGTAAAGAACAGGGAAAAAAGAGGCAATGGACGGTTTCAGGACGTCCAGAGTAGAACGGGGTAGCGGAGCGCATGAACAGAACATTACTAAAGAGAGCCAATAGTATGCGGTTGCAATCCGGACTTTCGGAGGATTTCTGGTCAGAGGAGGCGAGTCATGCGTGCTACTTGGTTAATAGGTCCCCATCTATGGCCATAAATAATTAGATCTCAGAAGAAGTATGGAGTGGAAAACCAGTTGGTTATGATTCTCTATGAGTGTTTAGGTTCCCTACTTACTCGCTCGTGAATCAGAAGGATAGGACCAATCTGGAGTCAAACTCAAAGAAGAGAATTTTCTTGGGATTTAAATTTGGAGTTAACAAGTTACAAGTTATGGGATACGGAAAACAAAAGAGCGTTCACTAGCTGAGATGTAATCTTCGATGAGGAATCCATATTGAAAGACGTGGCTGGAGATAATAAGGAGGAAGGTGGAGAATCATGTGACAATGATCTAGTATAGGTGGAGTTTACTGGCGCTAAAAAGGATACGGACACTGAAGTAAAATTTCAACCTATTAATGCGGAGGTGGACAGGCAAAATACAGAGAAAGACAGTGAGAACCAACCCCAACATGACCCACAAACAATGGCGTTAAGGAGATCATCACGTACACATAAAGCACCAGTCAAGTATGGTTTCGAAGATATGCTCGCATATACTTTAGTTATTGAAAGCGGAGATCCCAGCTCTTATCAGGAAGTCATTGAGTAAGAAGATAGTGATCGATGGATTGTTGCGATGAAAGAGGAGATGGAGTCACATCGAAAGAATGGTATGTGGAATCTGACTGAACTACCGAAAGGAAAAAGAACTATTGACTGTAAGTGGGTATTCAGGAAAAAAGAGAATGAGCAATACAGGGCACGGTTAGTTACGTAGAGTTTTTCTTAGAAAAAGGGGGTTGACTAACGAGATTTTCTCGCCTGTAGGCAAGCAAACTTCTATTCGAGTTTTGTTGGCAAAGATAGCTGCTCAGGATTTAGAGTTGGAGAAAATGGATGTGGAAATGGAATTTTTGCATGATGAGTTGAAAGTGGAAATTTTCATGAGGTAACCTGAAGGATTTGTAGAGCCCGGCAAGGAGAATCATATATGTGAACTCAAGCGGTCTCTATATGGGTTGAAGCAGTCTCCCATGCAGTGGTACACGCGCTTCGATTCTTTTATAAGGAAGACCAACTACTCTCGATGTGAGTATGGCAGCTGCGTGTACTCGAAGCGGCTTAAGGATGGTTTGTCGATATATCTACTCTTATATATTGATGACATGTTGATCGCTGCAAAGAGTATGGCAGAAAGAAAGGCGCTTAAAGCTTCATTAAATGCAAAATTTGTCATGAAGCATTTAGATGAAGCAAAAGAATATTCTTGTGATGGAGATTATTCGAGACAGGAAGGCTGGAAAGTTGTGACTATCCCAAAGAAGGTATATTGAGAATGTATTGCAAAGATTTAACATGAAGAACTCAAGACAGATGAGTACCCTTATCGCCAGTCATTTTAAGCCACCCGCCAAGGAGTATCCAAAATTAGCAGAGGAGAAGGAAAAGATGTCTCGAGTAGATATGCGAGTGCGGTGGGATCACTGATGTACGTTATGATATGGACATGTCCAGACATATCCTATGCGGTAAGTCTGGTTAGCCGGTACATGTCAAATCAGGAAAACTCCATTGGGAAGCTGTAAAGTGGATATTTCGGTATCTAAAAAGAACTAAAGATCTCGGTTTATTCTTTCAAAAGTCAGAAGATAAATCGAGCCAGTTGCAAGCATACGTAGATGTGGATTACGCTGGTGAATTGGACAAGAAAAGATCTCTTAAAGGCATGTATATACAGTTGCAGAATCTCTAATCAGTTGGAAGTCGACACTTCAGCATATCGTGGCGCTATCAACGACGGAGGCAGAATATAGGCGGTAGTGGAAGTATCTAAGCAAGCCTTGTGGTTAAAAGGCTTAGTTGGCGTGTTCGGTTTCGATAAGGGATCGGTTCCATTATTTTGTGACAGTCAAAACGCCATTCATCTGGCGAAGAATCTGGTATACCATAGTCGAACTAAGCATATCAACGTGCAGTATCACAAGATAAAAGAGTAGGCCGAAAAGGAGATCGTTCGATTTGATCAAAATCTATACTAAGATGAATCTGGCGGACATGCCGACGAAGGTTATTCTTATGAAGAAATTCAAGTCGGTCTTGATTTCTATTCAAGTACTCAATTGTGAGGAAAGGCGACCTCGGTAGGAGGGTCACACCAGTTTCGCTGTTCTAGTTAAAAACTGTGACAACACCAATTTCGTAATTCTGAGGAAAAATCGTGACAGTTCGTGGCTTTAAGATTTGGAGCTATACCAGCAAAGAAAATGGGGAGAACAACTAAGGCAACTCTAAAAGATACAAAACAAGGGCAACATATTTTCAAGATGGTTATAAGGTTATGCAAACCAAAGTGGAGATTGTTGTGAAGGTGTCTTTTATAACGAGACTGTTCGTGAATCCAAAGAAGAGCCAGACGTCTGGAGAAATAAGCTTCAGACGTCCGACAATAAAGTCCAGAAATCCTGAGAACTCGCAGACGTAGGACGATGAGCTTGAGACCTCTGCCATCTCTTTTATCAGACGCGCATATGAAGCATAGACGTCTGGCCTCACAACATCAGACGTCTAGCAACTCTTTGCTTCTCAAGCAGAGAAAGCACAGACGTCTGATCATCATGCGCAAATTCTAGATTCGAGATTTGTCTCGAAAATTCAGTTTTTGGTGGCAGTTTCGTAATTATTGGGATCTTATCATAACTCAGATTTGTATGGGATATATGTATGATTTTAATGTTAAAGTTTTAAAGTTTTGTTTTGATCATAAAATTTAAGGGAGGCTAGAGACGGTTCCATAAGGGATCAAGACGATCATAAGGAGAACTTTGAGAGAGAGAAGATCTCGTGGAAAATCATAAGGAGATGGTTTTTATAATTCTTTGTAAAGCCTTTTCTTTTTTTCTCAAGTTCTAATAAAGTATTCCCCTTTCCCCTCCAAAATCTATCGCGTTATTTAACTGTGTTTGTTCTAGTTTTTGTTATTCGTTTTAAAGGGATTTTAATTTAGATCCATAAGGATTGGTTGTCGTCCATTCGCTGCGCGCTCTCCCAACATTTATGACTTGAAAAGTATCACGGTTTTTAGCCGATCATCACCGGCATATATTTGAAATCTATCGGAGTTTTGCTTTTGCGATTAGAATGGATATTACACTTTTATGAAATCCTATTCTCTGTTTCGTCTATTCAGGCTAAACTGTAGAAAACCTTCCCATGCTAATGGTAAGTCACTCTTTGTTAGTGATATCATATATACGGTAAGCATCGTCTTTCATCATTTTTCTCTTAGCCTTTGGCTTGTAATAATTAGCTGTACTATTTAATTTGGCTTATGCTAGAAAGCTAATTATTTAATTAATAATATCTCTTCTCTAAACGACATATAAGCCTAAGTGCCAGTTTTGGTTGTAGGATTATGAAAGAATATGACCGTGGAATCCAAAAATTTGAGAGGATTCAATAATTTTGTTTTTGGTTATGGAATTTGAATTCGTAGGATTCTTTTGTTTTTTATGGAGGCCCACCACAAAACAAGATCCTTGAATTCTAAAAAATTTGGAGAATTTGCAAGGATTTGGCACTATTCATTGTATTTTTAGATGGGACAGATACTTTATTTATTTAATAATCCTCTCTCTATCTATCTCTGTCTTAAACCCTCAAATCCAAATCTCACTTTCTTTTCACCAACCAAACAGAGATTATAAGGATCTACAAATTCAATACTATGAATCCAGTACCAACCAAACAACAAATTACCAAATTCAGAAATTTTCAACCGTACTATTTTGGAATCCAAATTTCATAATCTTGCAACCAAACATCCCCTTATTGAAAGAAAATTAAAGAACGAAATCAGACAAGGAAACATTTGGGCCAGTACACTATATATACAAATATATATGTGGTTTTCATATATGCAAACATTTTTATTTTTTTTTTACGAAGCCTACCCGTCCTATATATCTCTCTTCGAAACACTAAATGGGAGATCCGGGGAAACCCGAGTCTCACCCCCACAAACTCCTATTGCCCATCACTAGTGTATGTGCTCCGCACTATATGCAAACATTGTTAATAATTGATTAAATCATGATGTTCCTAAATTGCTCATTCATGTAGTATCCCATGGTATAAGTACATGTGACTCGCTCCTTCTATAGCTATAAGGTGATTGATCTCTCCGAAAGTTGAGAGACTAAAGGAGGCAAGATCAGTTGTTATTTCAGGCCACATATTCTAAAGTTGAGCATAACTTTGCTTCTTTGGGATGGAGACTTTGGAACCAATCTCTTTCCATTCACATGGCGGGGCCCACTGTAAATGAAGATCTCATATCCCTTGGTTTCATTCTCAATCAAATGAACATCCTACTAATCATAACTTCATGGTTTCGAAGCAATAGCAAAGTCGACATTTAAAATAATATCATAGCTATCCAGTTTCGATTTCCACCCGGCATTTATATATATAAGAATAATGGAGGAAAGATGCCATAGGAGGGAATTTCCTCCTATGGCGTCGAAAAAATACCTCATTTTTTTCGACGATCGGCACTCACCATCTTCATCGTTATCATCTAAGATGTGAGTACACCAAATTTCATGTGATTCTACAACTTTTTCACCGTTGATTTAGCAATGTAAAAAGTTCTATTGTCGATAAACCGTTAATTTTGAACCCACTAAATCAACGGTGAAAAGGTTGTAGAATCATATGAAATTTGGTGTACCCACATCTTAGATGATAACGATGAAGATGGTGGTTGCCGATCGTCGGAAAAAATGAGGAAGGGAGTATTTTTCGACGCCATAGGAGGAAATTCCCTCCTATATATGGCCCCTCTCTCTCTCTCTCTCTCTCTCTATATATATATATATATATATATAGAGAGAGAGAGAGAGAGAGAGAGAGAGAGAGAGATGTCATAGGAGGCTTTTTCCGTAGGTGGCGTCGAAAATATACACCCTCCATCATTTTTTTTCGACATTCGACACTCATCATCTTGTTCTTCATCGTCTAAGATGTGCATACACCAAATTTCATGTGATTCTACTGCCTTTTCACCGTTTAAATCAACGGTGAAAAGATGTTAGAATCATATGAAATTTGGTGTATGCGCATCTTAGACGATGAAGATCAAGATGATGGATGCCGACCATTGAATCAAATGGCGGAGGATATATTTTTTCGACGTTACCTAACGAAAAAGTCTCTTGGTGCCCCCCCCCCCTCTCTACACACACACGGGTTACTTTAAATTAAAAATCCTACCACGGAAAAACCGGGATTTTGACCCCAAAAGACTTTGGAGCAACATGAACGTGTTATAATACAAAATAAATTTCCTCAACCTGTGATTGATCTGTTTTTTTTAAAATGTGTTTGTAGAAATAACCGCAATCAATAACGGTGTCGCGTGTAGCTAGACCGAGATGAGTACAGGTCGTCCTCAGGAATATGTGGAATCTTTTAATTTTTCTTTAGACGTGTTGATTAGAAAGAGGAAGAAGAATAGATAATAGTGAAGAATAGTTATAGAATCTAGATCTACGTTAAACACGGATGTAGAATATAGATCTGGTTTAAAGACGGATGTAGATTTTATATCAGAAGAGCGCTTGTAGGGTTCGTTAAGATTTATTAGTCATGGATGATTAATTAAAGATTGCTCCTTTTATCATTTAATAGATTTAAAACTAGATCGACAGATATGCATGTAGATTAGGGTTTTTGAAGGGAATAGGGTTCCCACTCTTAACCTTTATCTTTACATGGATCTCCGTTCATATCTAGTTTTTACCAAAACAATTGTTAATCTAATCTCAAATCGTGGTCGTGACTATCAATGAATTGATAGCGCGCCCGATTAGTATGTTAACTATTCTTTTGATAAAATTTATAAACTTTATAGGACGTAAAAGGAGTTAAAGAATTTTTTCCATCCATTGATCTACCCTAATCCTACGAACCCTATCAAGCGAAGAATTACTCGCGCATGATGGAGATAAAAGAATGGATAGAGATCATGATGTAAATAAAGAAAATAAAATGCAATAAGAATAAAACAACTATCTTTATTAATCAACTTGATCAATTACACTTTGTTCCTTTAGAAAATGATTACAAAACCCTAGTTTGCTTCTCGATCTCTTCTTAAGGAGGTAGATGAACAGCTGATGATCAACCTGGATTCTTGAGTCGTTTTGGACTTCGTGATCTCGTCAGTTTGATGATTTCTAGGTTTAACCATCGGTCCTTTATATAGCCCCAAAACCAGAAACTAAAGATCCACAGAATAAGGGTTAGATGTAGCAAATCTAACCTGAAAATCCCAACTCCTGACTCGGTGAATCAGCCGCGGATCCGCCGCATATTTTATGGTTTGGCCGTGGCTCCGCGGCTGTTTGGTGGGATCTTGGCTGCAAATTTCTGGGGCTTTATTCTTGTGACACATGGAGATTTAGCTGATGTCTGGAACTTAAAAATATTTCCTGAGTCTCTGCCAGTATTGATTCTTTGATTTTATCTAACTTCATCGGCAGATTTCTGATTCCCGATATCTCAACATCTCGATCTCCTAACCTGAACTAAACCTTGCACAATATCTCAATGAATAATGTTAGTAATATTTGGTATTTTTGAGATATTATCCTGACCATTTGATGCGATATTATATTTTAAGAATATTGGTTAAGGATATTTGATATGATATGCATATTTAAATTATCAAAATATTATATAAATATTATATGCATACATTTTCTTTCATAATATTAATTATAATATATAAACATATGAAAATAGATATTTTGCAGATAAACCCTCATATGTTTCATATTTATAATAAACACATTTAAATATCTAAGAAAAGTAAGAAAAATTTTATATTAAATATACAGTATTTTCGACTGAACAAATACCCCAAGCTTAACTTTGATCATCCCGAGCAAACTATTTATTCAAGAGAGGGAGAAAAAGAAAAAGAAAAACCTAAGTAGCACACTTTCGTAGGCAACACGATTGCACTAAGCACGTGCAACAAGCCGTTAAATCTCTACGTGTCCCTAGTAGGAGGAGTGTTGTCTCCTGATGGTTTTCAGCGGATTACACTCACAAAATCTTATAATAAAAGAAAGATGGTGGTAGTTACATATAAAAATAAGAACTATAAAAGAAATAACTTGAAAAGAAGAGTTTCCAACTATACCAGCTTTTCAGTTGCTATGAGCCCTATCTTACTGGTCGTGAAAAAATGTTAAAAATCATATCATCCCTCAATAAAACATCGCCTTTAGTCTTCCTCCCTATCTTCTTCCAAACATTGATCATATACCCCTACATGTGTGTAAAAGATATCTCTACACTTAGAGAATTCAATTCAAGCTATCATACTCTTGTCCATCTTCCAAAGTACTTTATAGTTGGTGAATATTTTCGATAAAATTATTCACACGTTCTTCATACGACCGTTAATACTTCTTGAGATACTAACCGACCGATTACAAAATGTGCTTGCGCATTTAAGCGTAATTTTCTCGTCTTGCAACACCTAAGGCTTAGCAGTGGCTCTCAAACCAGTTGGTCTAAGGCACTAGGTGATAAAACACCCTCGCTATATTTCTTTTATGCTGCCTTGGTAAATACAAAAACCAGTGTTCATTTTTTCTCTCCACCACTTATATATATATATATATATATATATATATATATATTCATACTAAGTCTTTTAAACAAGAGCATTTCAAGATATGCTCTACTATCCCAAGTTTCAAGATGTGTGCAAGTGCGTATAATAGGGTATCAACATTCAGATGTTTGGCCTCAAGAATAAGGACAATTTTTCAGACTTATTTTTTCCCTCAGATTAGTAATTTCCTTCATCTTACCAACCCTTGGGATAATGGCTTATAACTACTTATTACTAGTTTTGTTTAAGAAAAAATTTAACTTTCTTGCTTTTCTTAAACTTTTCCGATCTTTCATATGTAATTTTTCACTTTCTACTCTTTTATTATCAAAAAAAAATTTGTATAGTGCAAAGTGCCAAAAGACAATTTAGTGAATACAAATCTCCCCCCAAACCTGTTTTCAGCAGTGTCCTCACTGATGTCATCTTTGAATGCATAGACCTGTAGACTTGGGGAGAGAAATTAAGAGGGGTAAAATAATAGTCAAATGAAAACTACCCCCAAACTTATACTTTGGCACGTACAAATATTCAGTTAAGTCCTTTTTCACCTAGCTCCATTCTTAAAATGAGAAAATGTTACTGAAACATGGAGGTGGGGCGGAGGAAATTCAGTTATGATAAAGCGGCTCCTGTAAAAACATGAGCTCCTCCGCTGGGTCAGCGGAAAAATACGGTTTCAATACCGCACCACAAAAGGTATTGTCAAACGAGATCTCCTGACCGTTTTTAACATTTTCAACTTCTACTGCCCCGTGCGGATATACATACCGCACCACAAAAGGTTCTTTCCAACGAGATTTTAGCTTACCCGGATGAAAATGGAGACGGGAATCGTAAAGAAGGACTTGTTGTCCCGGTGTGAAGGTTTTTCTATAAAGGTTTTTATCGTGGAACACTTTAGTTTGGTTCTTTACTATAACCGCATTATCGTAAGCTTGATCGTGGAGTTCACTTAGCTCATTTAATTGCAGCTTTCGATAGCTGCAGGCTTGATCAAAATCGAAGTTAAGCTCTTTAATAGCCCACATTGCTTTATGTTCGATCTCGACAGGAAGGTGGCAAGTCTTTCCAAACACTAGGCGGTATGGAGACATACCAAGATCGGTCTTATAAGCGGTACGAAATGCCCAAAGAGCATCCGTCAATTTGGTTAACCAATTCTTACGGTTTTTAGAAACCGTCTTCTCCAAAATTTGCTTGATCTGCCTATTAGAAATCTCAGCTTGCCCGCTCGTTTGGGGATGATAGGGCGTAGAAAGTTTGTGGTTGATTGAATATTTCCGCATCAAAGTCTCGAAAGACCGATTACAGAAATTCATCCCGTTGTCACTAATTATAGCGTGGGGGTGCCCGAATCGCGAAAAGATATTTTCTTTAAGGAACTTAATAACAACCTTGTTGTCATTAGTGCGATACGGTATTGCTTCCACCCATTTTGATACATAATCAACCGCTAAAAAGATATATAAATTCCCAAAAGAGTTGGGAAAAGGGCCCATAAAATCAATACCCCAAATATCGAATATCTCCACAACCAATATAGGTTGGAGCGACATCTCATTTTTTCGTGAAATCCGACCCATGTGTTGACACCGATGACAAGTTTTGCAATGATCATAAGCATCTTTAAATAATATTGGCCAATAAAAACCACATTGCAAAACTTTCTCCGCCGTTTTACGTAGACCAAAATGACCGCCACATGCCTGATCATGACAAAAAGACAATACACTCTTGAATTCATCGTTAGGGATACATCTGCGAATGATTTAATTGGAACAATACTTAAACAAATAAGGTTCATCCCAGTAAAAGTGTTTTACTTGGGATAGAAATCGAAGATTGTCTTGTTTCGACCAATCGCTAGGAATAAGTCCCGTCGCTAGATAATTCACAATATCCATGAACCAAGGTTCGCAGGATATGGTCAAGAGCTGTTCGTCAGGGAAGGAGTCGTTTATTGGCACGGTCAACGTTGGTGAAGAATTGATGCGTGAAAGATGGTTGGTTACAACGTTTTCACATCCACTCTTGTCTCGTATGACAAGATCAAATTCTTGTAACAACAGGATCCAACTTATTATCCTGGGCTTAGCATCCTTCTTCAATGAAAGGTGTCGTAGGGCAGAGTGATCGGTGTAAACCACTATTGGCGAGCCAATCAAGTAGGGCCTGAATTTTTCTAATGCAAATACAAATGCCAAGAGTTCTTTCTCGGTAGTTGTGTAATTAATTTGTGCATCGTTCAAGGTCCTACTTGCATAGTAAATTACATGTGGCATCTTATCAATGTGCTGTCTTAAGACTGCACCAATAGCAAAATCTGATGCATCACACATAAGCTCGAACGGGTGGTTCCAATCCGGAGATGATAGAACGGTGGCTGTAGTGAGAGATCTTTTAAGCGATTCAAAAGCAGCCCCACAATTCGAATCGAAGTGAAATATTTTATTCTCGGCCTAGAGAAGAGTTAAGGGTCTAGCAATTTTGCTAAAGTTCTTAATGAATCTCCTATAAAATCCTGCATGACCAAGGAAAGATCGTATATTTTTGACACATTTGGGAGGAGGAAGGTTATGGATGACATCAATTTTAGCTCTGTCAACCTCAATGCCTTTTTGTGAAATGATATGTCCAAGGACAATACCTTCTTGGACCATGAAATGGCATTTTTCCCAATTCAAAGTTAAGTTCTTATCCTTACAGCGGGTAAGAACCGCGTCAAGATGACGTAGGCATTCCTCAAAGGAGTCCCCAAATATGGAGAAATCGTCCATAAATTCTCCAGAAAATTCTCAACCATGTCTGAGAATATCCCCATCATATACCGCTGAAATGTAGCGGGAGCATTGCATAACCCAAAGAGCATGCGTCTATAAGCAAAAGTACCGAAAGGACAAGTAAATGTTGTTTTATCTTGATCCTTTTTGGCGATGGGGATCTGGCTATAGCCAGAGTATCCGTCCAAGAAACAATAGTATTCATGTCCAGATAATCGTTCTAACATCTGGTCAATGAAAGATAGAGAGAAGTGATCTTTCCTCGTTGCGGCATTGAGTTTTCTGTAATCAATAAATACGCGTCATCCAGTTTGGGTGCGTTTTTGGATCAACTCATTAGCCTCATTAGTTATGACCGTGATGCCAGACTTTTTAGGGACCACATGAATATGACTTACCCATTGGCTATCAGATATTGGGTAAATTATACCACTATCTAGACACTTGATGATTTCTTTCTTTACCGCCTCCTTCATAACAAGATTTAACCGTCTTTGTGGGTCTCGGGTTGGTTTGGCTTCATCCATCAGATGTATATAATGTTCAACAATTAAGGGACTAATCCCTTTGATGTCAGCCATTGTCCAACCAAATGCTTGCCGATTTGATCTCAATACCGCCAAAAGTGTGTTCTCTTGCTCTAAAGCTTAAGAAGTGGTTATGATCATGGACAAAGACTCATTCTCTCCTAAATATGCATATTTAAGATGAGAAGGTAGCGGTTTGAGATCTAGTGTCGGCGGAGAGACGATAGAAGGTGTGGTAAGGGAATGATAATCGGACTCCCTAAGAGGTTCATAACTTGCGTAGGATATTGACTCGGAAAGCGCTACTGACTTTTGCGACGAGTCAACGGATTCAAACTCGGGGATGGACTTATCGAAGATATTCTCACTATAATAATTTGCCAGAACAAACAATGTCACACTAGTGTTGTCAAGATCATCATAGCAAAGTACTTCAGCTTCGCAGCTGTTGGAAGCTATCTCGTTGATAGAACAGATATCGATTAAATGAGCAGAAGGTTCAGATGGTTGACTTCCTAGCTTGTAAATATTAAGCTCAATTGTCATCTTCCCAAAGGATAAGTTCATAGAACCGTTACGATAATTAATGACAGCGTTGGAAGTTGCTAGGAAAGGTCGACCGAGTATCACCGGGATTTGGTTGCGTGGGTTCGCCACAGGCTGTGTATCTAAGACAGTAAAGCCTACAGGGTATATGAATTCCCCGACTTTGATTAACACATCCTCAAGCTCACCCCTAGGTTGGGCGATAGATCGGTCTGCCATCTGGAGAGTGCAGTGGGCAGGTTTCAACTCTCCAATACCTAGCTGCTCATAAACGGAATATGGAAGCAAGTTAACACTAGCGCCGAGGTCAAGTAGAACACGATTGATACTTTTACCCCCAATAGTTATATATATTGTAGTACAACCGGGGTCCTTACGTTTCTTAGGCAATTGTTGGGTAAAAGCTATGCCCACGTTACTTATCATGAATACCTTTTTCGGCACTTGAGTTTTTCTCTTCTTAGTTCACAAGTCCTTAAGAATTTTTACATAAGACGGAACTTGTTGAATAACATCTAGGAGAGCGATATTTATGTTAACTTGCTTAAATATTTCCACAATTTTCTCCATTTGTGCGTTAGCTTTGTTGGCCCTCAACCTATTTAGAAACGGAGCTTTATTAATAATTTTTGGTTCCAGCATTTGTTGAGAAGTTTGTGGGGATAGAATTGATCCCAGAATTAGAGTAGGGATCGTTTTAAGTCGACTCGAGGAAGTGGGCAAAGTGTTCGAGCCTTGGGGAAAATGGAGAATAGACTCGGAAGAAAGTGGGAGACTAGATGAAATAGGGTAAGAAGTGGAAGCCGGGGTTTCAATTGATTCCTCATCATCAATCTGTTCACCCATTTGATTGTTCAACACTCTTCCTGATCTAAACATAAACATGGTAACGACACTCACATTATGACTTTGTGAGTGGTCAGGATTCGGTAGGGGTTGAAATGGAAGTTCTCCTTTTTCTCTCGCACTCATCGTGGCATTTATTTATGCAAGTTGTGCTTCTATCGATTTTATACTTTCACCGTGGGAGGTGGTGGTCTGTGTTAATGATCGGATAGAAGACTTTATTTCATCCGTCGATTGCATGGAATATTTAATAAACATATCCACGTTTCGTTCGAGTGCAGATGAGTTTTCGTTCCCGACTGTTTGGAAAGAATTGTTATAAGATGTAGAATTGTTGGCCGGATTTTGAAAAGGTTGCAATTGAAAGAGGTGCTGACTCTGTGGGTGTGGTTGTTGCTGTTGTGGTGAAGGTCTTTGATAATTGCTTTGGAACTGGTTTTGATTTTGGGTTTGGTTTTGGTTCCAAGCAAAATTAGGATGATTCCTCCATCCCTGATTATACGTGGAAGAATAAGGATCGTTTCTAGGTCGCTACTGAAAAGTAGCATTAGTGTGTTCTTGACCTTGAAACGGCACATTTAAAGGACATTCTTCCGTCATATGTGATTGATCGGAACATCAACCACACACGGTCTTGGGAAGCGTAACCTGGTTTAAGGAGATTGATGAGAATTTGTTCTCCATAGCGTCGAATTTCTTTTGCATTGCTGCCATTTTGGATTTTACTGCGATGGAAACATCGAGCTAATGGATACCTCCCCTAGATAATGGTCTAACGCTTTCCCACTGCAAAGTGTATTCAGCGAGATCTTCCAGAAATTTCCAAGCTTCACCATCGTCTTTGGACATGAAATTGCATTGACACATGGTTTCAAGCATCTGCTTTGTCGCTGCAGTAATGCCCTCATATATAATTTGGCACAGATCCCATCTATGTATTCCATGATGAGGACATTGGACAAGCAGATCCTTAAACCATTCAAAGCACTTCCAAAATGGTTCATTGGGAAGCTGGGTAAACTGGTTGATTTCGCTCCGAACACGGGCGGTCTTATGATTGGGGTAAAATTTCTTAAGAAATGCTATCACGAATTCATTCCAATTGGTAATAGAGTGTGCGGCAGTGTTATAAAACCATTTTTCTGCTAAATCGCACAAAGTGAAAGGGAGAAGACGCAAGTGCATAGCATCCACTGAAAGTTGTGATGTACCCATCATTGCGCATACGTTTTCGAATTTAGTGATAAAAACATATGCGTCTTCAGACTCAAGCCTATGAAATTTGGGCAACAAGTTGATGAAGTGGGGTTTAATTTCAAAATTATCCCCATTGGCTGGTGGAATAGATAAACAGATAGGAAGGAGACCGCGTATAGGATATCATATCTCTTGGAGAAAAATACGCAGTGGATTCTGCGCACCGACGGGTGGTGGCAGGGTGGTGTTATAATCTGATGGAGAACCGTCCATCTCGGTCGATGTGGTGGGTGGAAGGGAAAAAGAAGATGAAGAAGTACCGACTTCAGAGTCGATAGCAGGAATGCGGACAAGACGGGCACTAGAATCCCGTGTCCAGCCGAGCATTCACTAAGCGGATTTAGCGCAAGTGGCAGCGTGTGTATGATTTAAAATTGGTTTGTTTTGAAAAGTGTCGGACGTGAGACAAATCACACAAAAATGCACAATCAACCCTAGAACTAAGGTTACCTAGGTCAAGTCTTTAGACCGCTCCTAGACTTCCAAAGGACAAGCCGCAGGATTAATTCTCTACCACCTCTTTATCGCTCTTATGGCCAGGTAAGTGCCAGGTAAGTGGGAGGTATCCGCTATACGAATCACCAAAAATAGTGGGCCTAATTAAGTAACCACTTGCCTTAGACACACTTGCCTAGACACCACAAAATAAATGCGGATAAGCGATAGATTACTCACGACCTTCCTCTGTCCTTATTGAGCACGACAGTTCTTAGCGTCTCGGTCTAGATATTTTTTAATTAATGTAGGGTGATGCGGATGCTCGTTTTGTGATTTGTGGGGCCTAAGAAGGGTGATGAAATCCCCACCTAATCTAAATTTGGTCTTTGCCCCTTAATGTCCGTATTAAAATATGTACAAACCAATTACAAAACACGCAAAAAGATTTTTTTTTGAGTGGCGATATTTTGCAAAGAATCATGCAGAAAAATATATTATTGGATTTTTCAGAGGAGAGAGAACGTATAGAGGAAGTTACCAAAGAAAAATGAAGCCCTACATCCCCAACTCGGCCGCGGTTCCGCTGCCAAAGCGCACTTCTTGCCGCGGTTCCACAGCATATTTGAGAGATCGCTTGAAAAAAATTTGTACTGTGGCCTCCTTTGCTCTTATTGTCCTCTATGAAGGTCTATGAATCTCTGTTTACTCGTTCTATTGTCTTCAGATTCCCTTGCAAAAATCGCACACTAATCGTTAAATACACAATTTGCTGTTTTGTTTTATTTATGATATGGATCGAATAAGAATTCAACACGAATAGTAAGAATAAAAAAAATTACGTACGTATCCCCAGCAACGGCGCAATTTGATTGATTTGTTTTTTTTAAAGATGTGTTAGTAGAAATAACCGCAATCAATAACGGTGTCGTGTGTAGCTAGACCGAGATGAGTACGGGTCGTTCTCAGGAATATGTGGAATCTTTTAATTTTTCTTTAGACGTGTTGATTAGGAAGAGGAAGAAGAATAGATAATAGTGAAGAATAGTTATAGAATCTAGATCTACGTTAAACACGGATGTAGAATATAGATCTAGTTTAAAGACGGATGTAGATTTTATATCAGAAGAGGGCTTGTAGGGTTCGTTAAGATTTAGTAGTCATGGATGATTAATTAAAAATTACTCATTTTATCCTTTAGTAGATTTAAAACTAGATCGACAGAGATGCATATAGATTACGGTTGTTGTTGGGAATAGGGTTCCCACTCTTAACTCTTATCTTTACATGGATCTCTGTTCATGTCTAGCTTTTACCAAAATAATTGTTAATCTAATCTCAAATCGTGGTCGTGACTATCAATGAATTGATAGCGTGCCCGATTAGGATGTTAACTATTCTTTTGATAAAGTTAATAAACTTTATAGGACGTAAAATGAGTTAAATGATTTTTTCATCCATTGATCTACCATAATACTACGAACCCTATCAAGCGGAGAATTACTTGCGCATGATGGAGATAAAAGAACGGATAGAGATCATGATATAAATAAAGAAAATAAAATGCAATAAGAATAAAACAACTACCTTTATTAATCAACTTGATCAATTACACTTTGTTCCTTTAGAAAGTGATTACAAATCCCTAATTTGCTTCTCGATCTCTTCTTAAGGAGGTAGATGAACAGCTGATGATCAACCTGGATTCTTGAGTCGTCTTGGACTTCGTGATCTCGTCGGTTTGATAATTTCTAGGTTTAGTCATCGGTCCTTTATATAGCCCCAAAGCCAGAAACTAAAGATCCCCAGAATAAGGGTTAATTGTAGCAAATCCAACCTGAAAATCCCAACTCCTGACTCAGTGAATCAGTCGCGGATTCGCCGCATATTTTATGGTTTGGCCGCGGATCCGCGGCTGTTTGGTGGGATCTTGGCTGCAAATTTCTGGGGCTTTATTCTTATGACACATGGAGATTTAGCTGATGTCTGGAACCTGAAAATATTTTCTGAGTCTCTGCCAGTATTGATTCTTCGATTTTATCTAACTTCATCGGCAGATTTCTGATTCCCGATATCTCAACATCTCGATCTCCAGACCTGAACTAAACCTTGCACAATATCTCAATGAATAATGTTAGGAATATTTGGTATTTTTGAGATATTATCCTAACCATTTGATACGATGTTATATTTTAAGAATATTGGTTAAGGATATTTGATATGATATGCATATTTAAATTATCAAAATATTATATAAATATTATATGCATACATTTTCCTTCATAATATTAATTATAATATATAAACATATGAAAATAGATATTTTGCAGATAAACCCATATATGTTTTATATTTATAATAAACACCTTTAAATATCTAAGAAAAGTAAGGAAAATGTTATATCAAATATGCAGTATTTTCGATTGAACAACTCCCATCATAACTTTAGAGGTTTGGAACAGTGGAAAAGAAATTTGAAGATACAGAAAATAGTTTTCAATCCTAGTTTTTAGAAGTGATTTATTTTTGAACCCATAACAACAACATCTGAGCCTTTTATTCCAAGCATATGGGGTAGGTTACATGAACCAACATGAGAATCACGCCGGGTCCAGCACATGAAACCTTCGCCTCCACTCACTCCTATCGAACAATATACTTTCATTGAGGCATTTGGCAACCATATCTTTTCGTATCATCTCCATCCATATTTTTTTCGTTCTCCCTTTCGTCCTTTTGTCTTGCCTATGTCGATAGTATCTATTCGTTGAACCGTTGCTTTCATAGGTCTGCGTCGCACATGACCAAACCACCTTAGTCGGTTTTCCCGCATCTTCTCCTCCACAGGTGCTACACCAACTTTTGCATGAATATCCTCATTTCGCACCTTATTTTTCCTAGTGTTACCACACATCCAACGAAGGATGCGCATTTCCGCTACGTGCATTTTCTATGTATGATGCTTCTTAGGAGCCCAACATTCTGTACCATATAATAAAACAGGCCGAATAGCGCTTCGATAAAACTTCTCTTTCAATTTTAACGGAAAATTACGATCACTCAAAATTCCTGTTGCACTCATCCATTTCAACCAACCAGCTTGGATTCTTTGATTAATATCGCTATTGATCTCCCCCATCCTTTTGGATGGTGGAATATAGAGATATCTAAACTGATCGCTCGGTGATATTTCTTGTCCTTTCAGTGTTATACTAATGTGGTCTCGACTTCTCTGTTTGCTATATTTGCAATGCATATATGTTGTCTTGGAACTGCTCTGAACCCCCGAGATTCCAACATTTGCCTCCATTACTCCAATTTGGCATTAACCCCTGCTTTCGCCTCATTTACTAGAACAATATTATCAGCGAATAGCATACACCAAGATAGCTCATCTTTGATAGTTCTGGTAAACTCATCCATCATGATGGTAAACATGAATGGACTTAATGCAGATTCTTCTTGATGTAAACCAATTGTAATCGGAAAATCACTCGTTAGGCCGCTATAAGTTCTTAGACTATACGAATGTTATTAAGTCCATATGTATTCTAATTGAACTATATAATTTTTTCCAAATATATTAGCTTTATCCTTTCTCAAAGTATATACATTCCATCTTTAGTAAATCTTATATATCTATGACATTATGTATCATATCATAACAATAGTTATCAAACCATATCATTGTTTATCAAATCACAACACTAAATCCCATAATATGATTTTACTTATGAAATTATAACACATATTTTATGAATTCTTAAAAGGGTATTATTGGTCATACATACATAAATACGTACAAAATTGCACTTTAAACAGGTACTCCTCTTTGCTTGTATTGCCACAGCACTTCAAACATGGATTCCCTGGTCTAACCCTAATTGTGATTAATGAAGACTGTCATAAGTTAAAATTAAGAATTAACATTTATGACATTTTAATTTTTACATATGTGACCAAGTGAAATAATGCTTGGTAGTGTGAAATGGAGGAAGTGCCAATTTTTATCATTTTACGCACTAGAGTCCTGAAAGTAAACTTCTTTCGATCTAGCTAATTTCTTATCCTGATTATTCTTCCGCTTATCATACATGGAGGACCAACATTTCACAAGTAAATAAATCGTATCATTTTTAAGGCTCTTCTATAATCTTTGAAGGATCAAGTAACTGTGGATAGTTATATGAATATAAAATGTCTGGAGAGCATTACCAAGTAGACAAATTTGAGGAAGATCATTATATAATTTTCAGTTAAGTTTTCTATGAGTTAATTATTACGATTATGATTATTATTTTTCTAATTAAACACAAAAGGACGATCGAGCAAAGAAAAGTTGAATAGTTTTTTGGAATAGAACAAATCGTTGCCTATTTGTGTTTGCATATATATGGGAACCTCTCCCCTAAATGTATGTCAACAACATAAAACATCTCAATCTCACTCCAACACTGTTACTTATTCCCCCAGATGAAATATCTCTAAAACTTTTTTGATAACATCTTTATTTTTATTTATTTTTAATATTCCAGCTAGAAATTGGCTGTAGAGATGCTGGATAAATTTGATTCTTGATAATAATTCCTGAATAAATGCATCCCTTCACATGAAATTGATCAATATGAGTCATTGCCTTTGACCATAACTAGCTAGATCCCTGCACAATCTTAGACCATAGGGTATGCACATATATTTTTTCCATCGACAAGTCATTGTACCATTTATTCTGAATCACTATATATATACATCCATAACCCAAAAGAGAAGTGAGAGTGGGTAGAGCTTTCATACAGTGTTACAATTTACAAACCAATACGTTTTTTTTTACTACAACAGTGATAATAGCATTATAGAGAAGTCCCTGAACTAGACCTATTTGATATTAGCTCCTAAAATCTAAATTTTTGTATTAATTATTGTATTAACATGCAAAAATCTAACCGACTCAATTAGAAAAATGCTAATTGAGTCGCTTCTTAATTATATAAAGCAGGTTATAGGGCAAAAGTGCACTTGAAAGAAAAAGAAAAAGAAACAAATATATAATTAGGATAAAGCCGTCACATCTAGAAACAGCTAATTAATCGATTATTTGATTCTAAGCAAATGTCCAGATTTGATATAACTCATCCAATTCGAAGGACCTAAAAATAGCAACAAGTGAGACTAGAGTGATCCAAATTAAGTACTAATTAAGAAAAGATAGCCTCCAATAACCTGCACACTGTCCCCATCTTCCCCATTTTTCTTCAAAACCCAACTAGAATTGTACAAAGATTAGGGGACATTAGCCTTAAGCTAATCCTAATTATAAAAAAGAAAAGAAGGAAAAACCCTAATCAAACTTCCTCATTAAAACAAAAAAAATGAAATGAAATAAAATAAGAAAAAATCTTTACCCTATCATGATATATACAAGTAAGCCTCACAACAAGAGTGTCACTATCACTCGAGCAGAAAGAAATAGACATGAGAAGGTGGTTCTCACTCCACTTTCTCTTGCTCCTTTCCAAACTCCTCTCTCTACACTTTCTCTCTCCTCAGAATTAATCAAGTAATCAATGGAGGAGTCCCTGAAATCTCTCTCTCTGGACTTCCTCAACCTCCTCATCAACGGCCAGGCCTTCTCCGACGTCACCTTCTCCGTCGAGGGCCGTCTCGTCCACGCCCACCGATGCATCCTCGCCGCCCGGTCCCTGTTCTTCCGAAAGTTCTTCTGCGTCCCCGACCCGCCGCCGGGTCTCCAATTACTAAGCCCTAGGTCCCCATCGTCAGCCTCGTCGGCATCGAGCCCGAGATCGAACCCTAATTTCGTGATCCCTGTGAACTCCGTGAGCTACGAGGTGTTCCTCCTCGTGCTCCAGTTCCTCTACAGCGGCCAGGTTTCCCTCGTCCCGCCCAAGCATGAGCCCAGGCAGAATTGCGGGGAGCGGGGATGCTGGCACACCCATTGCTCCTCCGCCGTCGAGCTCGCTGTCGACACCCTCGTCGCCGCCAGATCTTTCGGCGTCGAGCGGCTCGTCTTGCTCACACAGGTGACTGATCGAATTTTTTAATCTTTCGAGTATTAGATTTTTTTTCTTTTTTCTTTTTTCCTTTTTCTTTCTTTCTTTCTTTTTTTTTTCTTTTTTTGGATTTTTTGGGGGTTGGGTACTTTGTTTATCTTTTGTGTTCGTTTGAGTCAGAAGAGTTCAGAGTAGTTTGAGGCCCCCCTACTTCTACTACTACTACTAATCTTTGCATTGAGTTAATGTGGTGCTCTACTTTCTCTCTCTAGTGTCGTCTCTCTATGACTGCAAGCATCTATGTCTTCTTCTAATTCTGATGATGATGATGATGATGATGATGATAAGCTAACATCAAAAAAGGGTTGGGTCTCTTTCAAATTAGTTATGGTTATGTGCTATATATAACTTGAGATCCCCATCACATCTTTCAATCCCCAATTCTAGGGTTTCCCATTTTTCCAATGAAAACCCTATATATCTCTATCTATCTCATGTCGTGCAGCATTCCCAATTTCTAGATTTGGGTGCCCAATCACATGCAATTTTGATTTTTCCCCCCACCATATTCTATTCAAACCCCCTTAATTAATGATATCTCTTTCTTCTTTGTTGCAGAAACAACTAGAGAGCATAGTGGATAAAGCCTCCATTGAAGATGTGATGAAGGTGTTGATCACCTCAAGGAAGCAAGAGATGCCTCAGCTGTGGGCGACCTGTTCCCACCTCGTCGCCAAGTCGGGGCTTCCCCCGGAAGTCCTCGCGAAACACCTCCCGATAGAGATCGTTGCGAAGATCGAAGAGCTGAGGATAAAGTCGTCAATTGCGCGCCAGCGGTCCCCTTTCTTCACCCACCACCACTTCCCCATCGAGCTGGCGTCCGCCGAAGAGGACCACCACCAGAAAATCCGGAGGATGCGCCGTGCCCTAGATTCCTCTGACGTCGAATTGGTGAAGCTGATGGTGATGGGAGAGGGTCTGAATCTCGACGATGCGCTCGCATTGCACTATGCAGTGCAGAATTGCACTAGAGAGGTGGTTAAGGCATTGCTTGAGTTGGGAGCGGCCGACGTGAATTGCCCCGCGGGGCCAAACGGTAAGACTCCGCTGCATATCGCGGCCGAGATGGTCTGCCCCGATATGGTGGCGGTTTTGCTCGACCACCACGCGAACCCAACGGTTAGGACAGTTGATGGGGTGACACCGTTGGATATCTTGAGGACTTTGACTTCGGACTTCCTGTTTAAAGGCGCGGTGCCGGGGTTGACCCACATTGAGCCTAACAAGCTTAGGTTGTGTTTGGAGTTGGTGCAATCGGCCGCGATGGTCATTTCTAGAGAGGAGGCGGCGGCGGCTGCTGCTGGTGATGGTGGTGATGGTGATGGCGGTGGTGATAGCGGCGGTAACAACAATCAAGACACAGCTATTTATCCGCCGATGAATTCGGAGAATGTTGGGAGTTGCACCTTGAGTTTGGATTCAAGGATGGTGTATCTGAACTTGGGGATGACTCATGGATTGGATTGCGAGAGTGGAGGTGATGGTAGGTCGCAAGGGAGCGGTGGGATTGGGAATTTGTCGATGTATTCTCATCATCATCATCATGATTTTCGTTGATAGCGTCGGCTCGTGCTGCTGTATGTTGTGATGGTCAAGCATCGTGGAGGTGATGAAATTAATTATCTTTTTTTAAATTTGATTATAATGATCACTCTTGATGTGTTTAGTGTTTATCTTTTTAATCTTTTGTTGGGGTGTTTGGATTTGGATTTAGTGATTAAGTGAAGCTCTCTAAATTCATTGAATTCTTGCTCTCTTCATAGTTATAGTAGTAATATCTTTTGTGGGCTTAAAATGTGTGGAGATTGGCCTACATTATTTGAAGAGGGAGACAGGGAGAATCTATGCAAGACTTGTATGATGGAGGAGATGCAGGTCAATCTTTTTCATACTCTCTCTAGTCTTGTCACCCTTTTGTTTTTATTTCCATTTTTATTATATATTTACATTTTCTATATAATATTTGGCATGGACTGGTTATCTTAAATGCCATGAACCTTTATGTTTTTTTGTCTTCTCCGTTTTCCTCCTCTCACAGTTGGACATTCTGTCCTAACCTTTTGCTCTATTTTGGTGCAAACTTCCTATTATAGTTATGCATTTTGCTTAATTAAGATTATATCTAAGTACAAATAACTATAAATTTATTTGTTATGCATAACTCCATTATATATATGGTTTTAAAAACCACTCATGCTTAAAGGCATTTTAGTGAAACTCATGTTAATATTTGTGGAGAATCTTCTTCAGAAGTCTGAACAAGGAGGTTCAGACATCTGACCATGCGCGAAATATCGAGTAAAAGTCCATATCAAAACCTGACATTTGAAGATAAAAGGAGCAGCCGTTTGATGAAGTTGAAGCCATAAATCCAAAGCGTCAGCAAACATCTGACCAAGGAGTGGCAGACATCTGCCCAATATTTATAGCCAATACAGAGGTGGCAAATGTCCGTCGAAGTGGTCATCAAATAGGGTCTCTCATATGGAAAAAAGAAGACCATTAAGTTATATGGAGAGAGGGTGACGGTTAAGAGAGATTAGAGAGATTTGAAAGAATCTCATAGGGTTTGCTCTTGGTGTATCTTGACCAAAACATTAGTGGAAGTTTTGCAGATTTCGCTCTGCCGGGGACTAGCCATATGATGGGTGAATCTTGTTAACAAATATCGTATCTCTCTCTGATTTGATTATCTTGTTCTTCTATTGTTTTATTTTTCGTTATATATTGCGTATTGCGTGGTTGGTCGTTTATCATAGTTCCGTGTGCACCTTCTCCTTTCCCCAACAAGTGGTATCCGAGCATAGGGAGCCGAATGATCTTCGATTTTATGGTCTAAGTTTACGGTGGGCGACGATACTTGTATCCGCTCCCCATCTTCTTATATTGTAATTTTGAATGTGTTGGTTCAAAGATCCGAAAGAAAAGGTTAAGTTTGTTGCGACGGTAAATGAAAGATGGCTAAGAATAAGATTAGAATCGAGAAATTTAATGGTCATAACTATGGTTGATAACGTATACAGATGGATGACTATATCAGAAAGATTTGTATCTTCCGTTATTGGGCGACATGCCCAAAAAGATGTTCGATTAGTTATGAAATCTAATGGATAGGAAAGCCCTGGCAACAATTAGACTACCATTGACTCTGCAACTAGCCTTTAATATCTCGAATGAGAAAACAACCATAGAGCTAATGACGACATTAGCAAAGTTATATGAGAAGTTTTCAACGTCAAATAAGATATTTTTTATGAAGAAGGTTTTCAACACGAAGATGGCAGAAAACAGTTCAATGACAGAGTATCTGAACGAGTTCAACAGTGTTACATGCCAACTCGAATCAGTCTCAATCACGTTTGAAAATGAGATTCGAGCACTAATGTTTCTTTGTTTGTTGCTTGAGATTTAAGAAAACCTGGTTATGGCGGTTAATAACTCAATCTCAAGGACTCTTACATTTAATGATGTGGTGAGTTGTATATTAAATAATAAGACGAGGAGAAATGCAGTGAGTGGAAGTTCGAGAACTTCTGCACTCTCAGTAGAGAATCGTGGCAAGACAATGAAAATGGGAAAATGGAAGAAGGGCAAGTCAAAGAGTTGAGAAAAGTCAAAAGAAAAAATCCGAGGTGACTGTTGATACTGCAGAAAGAAAGACCACTGGAAAGTGGACTGCAGACTCTTGAAAAAAGAGAAAGGCTTAGATAAGAAGTCAGATGAAAAGGAAGCCAATGTGGTGTCTACACATGAACAAGAGGAATATGGATTTTGGCTTTCGGCGAGCGAGAGCACAAAGGGAGATACCTGGATTCTAGATTCGGGGGAATCCTTTCACCGCACTTCTGGTCAGCATCACTTTAGCGATTATGTTCAAGGAGATGTTGAGTATGTGACGGTGGGAAACAGTCAGCCGTGCAAAAAAGGGACGATTATATTGCATCCATTAGGAGGAGGTCAGATAAAGCAGAAGAACGCCAGACGCATACCAGATTTGAAGAAGAGTCTAATATCTACAAATCAGCTGGACAAAGAAGTGTATGTTACGGTATTTGGGAACTCTCAGTGGAATATTTCCAAAGGACCGTTGATAGTCACAAGGGAAAATTGATTGGTTCATTTTATTTCTTCAATAGGAGTAGTGGCTATTCGATTGCATTGATGACATGTTCTGATGTGGATTCTAAGATTTCGTTGTGGCATAAGAGATTGGGGCACTTTAGCGAGAAGAATATGAAGATTCTTCAGGGTAAGGGCTTTTATCTGAGCTGAAGAAGATAGAGTTGGGTCTCTGTGAGAGTTGTGTTTGTGGAAAATAAAGCGCACTCAGATTTCAAATTGGCGATGTAGCAAAGAAGACCAAGAAGCTAGAATTAGCGCATATGGATATATGGGGACCGATATCTATAGAGTCTTATGGTGGAAATCGGTACTTCATTATGTTCATTGATGATGCAAGAAGAAAGACATGGATTTATGCAATGAAGAAGAAGTCCGATATGTTTAGTCACTTCAAACACTGGATTATACAGGTAGAGAACCAAACAGAGACGAAGGTTAAGTGCCTAAACTCCGACAATGGCGGGAAATATTGTACATAAGAGTTTGAGGGGTTTCGCTCACAGAAGGGTATATGTTGGTTAAAGACGGTACCATGGACACCGCAATAGAACAACATCGCTGAAAGGATGAACATGAGATTCTAGAGCGGGTAAGAAGCATGACCTTGGACGCAGATGTGCCTAAATTTCTATGGGTAGCAGCTGTCGGTGCTACTATGTATCTGATCAATCGATGCCTGGTAAGTGCACTCGATGGAGGAATTCGAGAAGAAATTTGGTCAGATCAACCAGTAAATTACTCGCACCTTAAAGATTTTGGTTGCATTGCTTATTCGCTGATAGATAAGACGGAAAGGAGTAAACTTGACTCCAAGTCTAGGATATGTGTATTCATTGGTTATGGAGGAGATGAGTTTAGATATCGGCTGTGGGATTATTCAAGCAAGAAAATATTACGAAACCGGAATGTCGTCTTTGATGAGCAACACTTGTATAAGGAAGCAATGCAAGCCAATATTAAGAATGGTGCAGTATCTGAGTTCGCCGAGTTAGATAAAACTCAGGAGAATGGTCAGGTAGCTACAGGTGCATATCAGAATATGGAGAAGACAAGCACTGCAGTGCAGGATCAGGTTTAAGAAACGGTTGAAGACCAGGTTCAGCAACCGGATGTCTCGATTATGAGAAGATCTACACGAGAGAGGAGACCACTTGAAATGTTAGTCACCGACTTCATATTGTACAATGATTTGGAAGAGCCCGAATCACTTACAGAAGTGACGTGGAATAGTGCTAGCAAGCAGTGGGAGCAAATTATGGATGAAGAGATGGATTCATTGAAAAAGAATCGTATATGGGATCTAGTGAAGCTACCTAAGGGTCGAAAGGCGTAGCTGAATAAGTGGATGTACAGAATCAAGGATGAAATCGATGGTATGAAACGGTACAAAGCTCGCTTGGTAGTCAAGCGATATGCGCAACAGTATGGAATAGATTATCAGGAAATATTTTTTCTAGTGGTAAAGATGATTCAATTCGGGTTATAGTTTGTATGGTGGTAGTGGAAGATTTGTATTTAGAGCAGCTAGATATGAAAATAGCGTTCCTTCATGGAGATTTGGAGAAGAAAATTTATATAATGCAGCCACCAGGATGCAAGATTTAAGGGAAGGAAAATATGGTTTGTGGACTGTGAAAGAATTTGTATGGTCTTAAGCAAGTTCTAAGGCAGCGGTATCTCAAATTTGATCAATTCATGTCGGAGTCAGAGTTTGTGAGATGTGATTCAGATCATTGTGTTTACGTTCAGACATTTAAGGATGACGACTACATTATTTTATCACTCTATATGGATGATATATTGATAGCGGGTCCGAATTTCAAGAAAATTCGGAATTTAAAGAAGCTGATGGCTGAACAATTCTCCATGAAAGATTTGGGAGCAGCCAAGTAAATTTTGGGCATAAAGATTATTAGAGATAGGCAGCAACGAAAACTGTGGCTGTCGCAAAAGAACTACGTGGAGAAGCTTTTGAAGAAGTTTAACATGGACAAAGCAAAACCGATAAGTACGCCTTTAGTGATGCATTTCAAACTCAGTAAAGAGTTGCACTCGACAACTCAAGAGCCGAAAGATATGTTACGAGTGCCATATGTATCGGCGGTAGGGAGTTTGATGTATGCAATGGTGAGCACGCGACCAGATATTGCACAAGTAGTGGGAGTTGTAAGCAGGTACATGCAAAACCCGGGTACGGAGCATTGAGATGCGGTGATGTGGATATTGAGATATCTCACAGGAACATTCACTCATTGCTTATGTTTCAGAGGTGATTCTCTCAATTGGTTATGTTTATGCAGACTACTCAAGTGATCGAGATAGTGGGAAAAACACAACAGAATATGTATTCACGGTTAGGGGAATAACACTCAGTTGGAATTCCCAATTGTAAAAGATTATTGCGTTGTGTCAACGACAGAGTCCTAATATGTGGCCATTATGGAAACCAGCAAAGAGATGATATGGCTACAAGAGTTACTAGAAGAATTGGGTAAGAATCAGGATTTCAATATCTTGTGGAGCGATGGTCAAAGTGCAATATACTTGGCCAAGAACACTGCATATCATTCTAGGGCAAAACACATCAAAGTGTAGTATCGTTTCATACGTATAGTATTGGAAGATAGTGAGTTGACATTGCAGAAGATCGCGGGATAAAAGAATCCTGCAAATATATTTACTGAAGTTGTAGTCAGAGATAAACTAGATCTCTGTTGCAGGTTGGTGAACCTCTCCGAGAAGATTTGAATAGGAGAGAACAGATAGTGGAATCACGTGAAATCTACTAGTTTTTTGGGAGTCAATACGGAAAAATCTCTAAGTATGAGAATGTTAATATTTCTGGAGATCTTCCTCAGACGTCTGAACAAGGAGGTTTGGACATCTGACCATGCATGAAGTATCGAGCAAAAGTCCAGAGCAAAACCAGACGTCTGAAGGCAAAAGCGGCCGACATTTGATGAAATCGAAGCAAAACTCCAGAACGCCGAAAAACGTCTGATCAAGAAGTGGCAGACGTCTGTCCAATATTTGTAATCAATACAGAGAGACGGCAGACGTTTGCCAAAGTGATCATAAGACGTCTGCGTACAGGTTTTCTGTGCGAATAGAATATTTACTATATTCTATTTAATCATAATATAAAAAGGACTAGGGTTAGGCTATAAATAGGGTTTTTCATGTGAAAAAAAGAAGGCCATTAAATTGTATGGAGAGAGGGTGACGGTTAAGAGAGATCAGAGAGATTTGAAAGAAATCTCCTAGGTTTTGCTCTTGGTATATCTTGACTAAAACATTAGTGGAAGTTTTGCAGATTCCGCTCTACCGAGGACTAGCCGGACGGTGGTTGAATCTCATCAACAATTATCGTGTCACTTTCAGGTTTGATTATCTTGTTCTTGCATTATTTTATCTTTCGTTATATATTACGTATTGTGTGGTAGACCATTTAGCATAGTTCTGTGTGTATCTCCCCCACCCCACCCCACCCCACCCCATCACCACACACAACTTAATTACCTAGTTAATTTTGATTGTAATCATAATTTGAGCATGTTAATTAATATATCGGTCTCCTCATACTGAACAGTTTTCTCCTTTTAGCATGGCTCTAACTTTTATGAGACCCAATCTTTTCTACATATTGCTTGCTCCTTTTGATAATTATAGCAAAAAAAAAGGAGATTATTCAACTATGGACAAGCATTTCTTTTGTCTAGCAGGAATGAAGCAGTGAGTGAGACTATACAAAGATCAAATATATACATAAATATATTTGTGTTCTATATATCTAAAGTAGAGGTTCATAGTTCAAGTCTTTTCTTCTTATTCTTTATCCTTTTTGGGTAATTTTAGCCTTTGAGGCTTTAAACAGTTAGCATATTTTGATAGAAATTAAGTAAAAGAAACAGTCTTCATATCATGTGTAACATGCATCATGTTGGAGTATTTCCCTATATTCTCATCTCTGAACGCTATATGTTAACCTTTTTCTCTAGTGGCTTTGAGCATCACAAAACATTATTCATTTGCAATATATATATATATATATATATATATATATATATAATGGAGGAAAGATGCCATAGAAAGGAATTTTCTTTTATGCCGTTGAAAAAGTATGTCCTCCATCGTGTTTTCCGACGATCGGCACTCATTATCTTCATCGTTATCATCTAAGATATAGGTACAACAAATTTCATGTAAGTCTACAACTTTTTCACCGTTGAATCAGTGGGTTCAAAATTAACGGTTTACCGACAATAGAACATTTTACATTGCTAAATCAACGGTGAAAAAATTGTAGAATTACATGAAATTTGGCATACCCACATTTTAGATGATAACGATGAAGATGATGGATTCCGATCATCGGAAAATACGACCGAGGGCATACTTTTTCGATGCCATAGGAGGAAATTCCCTCCTATATATGGTCTCTTCTATATTTTTGAGATATATATATATATATATATATATATATATATATATATATATATATATATATATATATATTACCATTTTACTCTCTCTCTCTCTCTCACACACACACATTCTCTCTTCCAAATTGTCAACTTTGTAGCAATGCTCATACTTTCTGCAACAATATTTTTGTGAGAAAGTAACATATAAAAAAACATATTGAAGTATAATGCATGCAGTACTTGAAACTGTTTGGCTTTGAAGAGCTTTATACTGATCAGTGTAAAATGATATTTCCTGGTAAGGTAGGTTGTTTATGACGATGTTAGTAAAGGTACAATAAGGAAGCAGAAAAAGACACTGCCATTGCTGAATGCTGAAAATTTCCCATATTCATTTGCACGTGAGTTCTTACAAGTCTAGCTTTTACCAATTTTTCACTGGATGCATGCACTTTCAGACTAGAATAATTTATTCAATAATTTAATTTTGTTGGTATTGGACTTAAAACAGCGGACAAATTCTTTGATACCATTTTGTTATTTTGTTATGGCATTAATGATTTCACTCACACTCACCTTCACAAATATATTAGGTTATTTTCTTATGCAGCCATACAAGAATCAAACATCTAAATTGCTATATATAGGAAAAGAAAAGTTTTACCGCAGCACCATTAGATCGATTATGTAAATGGGTCCATGTCTATAGATTCTTAAGGAGTCATTTCTGAAGGAAATCATATCCGAAAAGCAGCGGAAGCGGTATATACGATCTCCGATTATTCATCTATATGAATCATAAAATACATACCCTTACAAATTTGAATATCTTTTATCAAAAGAATATTTCCTGTAGCAACCAAAAGCGCATAAGCCTCCAACTATCATACCTAGGAGGCAAATCAAAAAACTTGTACGATAGGAACCCATCTTTTAAGAAGATAAGTTTTAAAATAATTCTCAATTATTTTTCCTTTTGAAATCTCTTATTTCATCATCATTTTTTATCATCATTTATGGTCTGCTATAATCATCCTTTTATAGGGTTGTGATACAATATCTTTTTTCCATTTTACTGATGTGAGATTAAACTCTCCAACAAAATAATCACAACAAATTGTGTTATAATATTTCTTCTCTTATTTGTTTTTATTTGCTATTCTATATTAAGGCTTTGCGGTGGGACCAATTGGGTTTTATATCGAGAACTAATTGTCAATCTCAACTAATTCATAATTAATTAATTAAAAATTTTAATTTAACAATCAAACTCTTATCAAGTCAATTGTTCATAAAAGTTCTACCTAATGTGATAATAATTAATATTAATTTACACGTAACCCCTTCTAATATCAGGTTACTTTAGGTCCTTTAACTGAGCTGGATAAAATCACCTAATTGCTCAAACCCGAAACTTTAATTGCTCATAAACACAATAAATTCATTTCAAAAATAAATATAATAATAATAATATAATTTTGAGAAAACAAATTCCAAAATTTCTGACCAGGATTTGACGCTTTTATTTGTTGGTTATAATGCCCTCAAGGCAATTATTGTAATCGAAAGTAGGCGATTATGGTAATTGAAGGATGACTTGTACAGGTTAAAACGGTCTCATTCGAGATGATAGTATATTATCTGGTTTTTCTTTATCATTGATGTGTATACGTTTTACTGGTTATTACGTGTCGTTGATACATAATAATAAAGCCCCAGGATATTTTCTTGACTACCAGAGTTATGATGGCGATCATACTAGTGAGAGTTGGGTAGTCTATAACCACATCCTTAAATATCCCTAGTCGTGAGCGTATCGAGACTGGACATCGATATTCCAGAGTAGATTAGTGTGTACGTTTCTAGACCCGGATGAGAGGCGGTGGCAGGTCTCATAACCATTGGTGTATTGCACCTAAGATTTCATACAGATGCTCACTGGAGGTGAGTATACCGGACGGACTCACCGAGAGTTTTTAGATGGTACTATACCTATCGTCAGATAGCAGTCTCAGTTGACATGAGTACAGGTAGTTTGTTGACCTGAGATCATCCTTTGTCTCGTGTGAGTTCCCACTGTATTTAGATTACTACCTTACCATGGCTGTACCGAGTCACGCAAATAGGTTTTAGTTGGATACAGTCCCGAGCCACATGGAGGCAATGAGCGATCGTCAGGGATTCGTCTCTTCCGGTATAGGGCGTCGATGTCACGTTGTGTTTGGTTGTCCATCACCAAAAGTCCCTGGTCATGGCGGATGAGATTTACTGATCGGAGATCAGTAGTTTCTTAGTTGGTAATGGGCTTGACACCGAAATAACTTATCGGGTTATTAGAGGTGTGACGTTATTCACTCCTAGACCCGGTATGCGTTACTCTTAGAAGTAAAGATCGGAATATACGGAGATTGTCACTTACAGGCTTAGTAGGGGTACGGACGGGCTTGATTGTCGACCTTTCTTTCGTTCAATACCTGGGTAGTACAGCTAGTGCCGCTGACATGCTTATCGTTAAACCCACTGCCAACGTATTGTCGAGTCTTCAGAGTCCCACACATAGGGTTTCCCGGAACAGGCGAAACGATGTAGCGTGTCCGTATTTTGATACGCACTCAGGTTCGATTAAATACGATTATTTAGTGCACGTACTTTAATCGGATGTTTTGCTAATAATAGCAGGTTTGAAAAATAGCCGGATCATTGCGAGCTAGTATTGTATCTTTCATTATCTCTCTTTTGGGTATTTGTATTTTGACACGAATACAAGTATTTGTATAAATATGGGTATTTGTAGCTTAATACGAATACGTGTATTTTTATCTCAATACGAATACGGGTATTCGTATTTTTATACGAATACTGTATTCGTATTTTGATATATATTTGGCTGTATGTATGTGTGTGTGTATGATATATGCGTGTATGTACACACACTTTCCACCCACCTTAGAAGCTTGTTGAGGAGTGTGGATGGATGAGTCATTGGGTGACTCACTCATCCACCACACTCTATATTATTGGAGAATGATAAAGATAAAGAGAAGAATTATGTTAAGGCATTGTTTTTATTCTTGATTCGTGCTTCTCTCTCTCTCTCCCCCTCTTTTTCTCCCTCTCTCTCTTTTATGTTAGTTTCAAAATTGAGAAGGAAAATTTATAAAGAGAGAAAACTTGAGATATCACCACTACATCACTCTCACAATCAATTCCTAGCAAGTTTTGATTGTAAGTTGTTTCACTTGATCACTTGAAATGAAGCTGCAACTTATATTCGCGTTCTCTTTGGTGGATCATCTTCGACGAGAAATATTGACGTGCAAGCTCATTTCCGACAACTTCGAAGCCAAGCTAGAGTCTATAGAGCGGTGTAGGGGTCTTCCGCAATTACGCGGACACACTATAAAGGTACCTAGCCGCCTAACCTTGTATAGTGTTTGGAATCGATTCTAGGGTATAGGTCGCTAGTGCTTGCTTTAAAGTTTTTGTATTCGCTTTCGCCTTCGCCACGAGTCTTGCAACCCGAGCATTAGGGTTCTTATAGTGGCATCAGAGCCATACCAAACACATTAACTAATTGTAAACGATGAAAACATTTCGAAACTGAAATTTTAACCTTATTCGATCACAAAAACAAGTTTCTGTCCATTTTTGAAAACGATACCTGGAATTTTTTTAAACTATTGCAAAGGACTACTATTTTAAAAATAAAACATAGCCTAAAATTCGAGGCATTTCTGTCGGTTTTTTGCCGCCGGTTTTAACTTTCTGTCGGCCCATTTTTTGTATTAGGTCCCTGGTTTTTTGTAGGTGCTTGATTGTTTGGAAACTTGATTTTTTGTTATGTTTGTTCGGGAAACTTTTCGGTTGAAACTAATACATCGTTTATGATCTGTTTCTTTTTTTGCGTGTTTGATAACGTCGTCTAATTACTATATGTTCGATCAGATGGGGTTGCACACTAGTTACTTGTTATGTTAGTTTGGATATATATCTTGTGGTAATTTAGCCGGATTGTCGTGAATGGATAGCTCCTCGTGTGAGTTGCTTGTATAGTTTTGATTCATGTATTTATTTATTCGGGACGAGTGGTTACATTGTGGCCATCGTTGCCGCTTGATGTATATTCTTTTTGGGGCAAGTCCAGATTGCGGGCGTTGTCACCGTTGTATATATTTCATTACTTGTACTAGGATACCCCGCGATGGAGTGCTCAGGTAGCCAGATTCGAGAATGCACCGGGTGACCATCTCGTGGAGACGAGACCGGGCCACCTCATTCTCAGATTGGCAAGTTGCTTGCCACACTTATAGAGGGTGTAGCTTTGACCCATATAGAAGTGCTCAAGTTACCGGATTTCAAGAAGTGCCGGGTGGCCCACTTATGACATTGAGTGTGGGTTGCCTCACTTCTAGAATTGACGGGTAACTTTCCGCACTTATAGGGGTCTTGGTTCGAGTTTGTACGGGTTATCCACATGACCGGAGAACATTGGTTTTCGTTTTTCGCTCAAACAAAACACCGCAAACGAAACACGGGGCTCCTAACTTATCTGATATTCCATCTTGTTTGTTGTTTATCGCATGCATGTAATATTTATTACTTACCCGTGATATTGATATATATATTATTAGATGCTTTTATATGTTTTGCATCCGTGCTAGCCCTGTTCCCGTCCTGCCGTAAGTTAAGTAACCTTACGGTGAAGACCCGGGACCCCGTGGCGAATGCGGATGGCATATAAAACATGCTATTTTGGTTGTTTTTGGTGTGGCTTAGAAACATAAAATGATGAGATCACATTATATGTTTAGTGCAAAGGAAAACAAACCTAAATGATGTTGTCGGAATCAATTTTTAAAACTACTCGGTTTTCTTCAAAACTACTCGTTTTTTTACAAAACCACTTATTTTAAAAGAGGAGCCTAAACCACTCCTTTTTAAAGCTACTCGAGTTCCTTCAACGATATCAAGTTCATTACGTTAAAAGTTTTCACCAAAAACCAGTCGTAGCCCTCCGTTATTTTGTATGAGTAGTGCTTAGTTTCGTGCTGCGTTTGTTGACTCAGTCAAGACGTAATGTGCGGTAGCTAAATGGTGTTTGATTGTAGCATGTAATGCGACTGGTTAGGATAGTCGTACGACCTTATTGACTCAGTCAAGGGCTCATGCAGGTGGCTTTAATGCAATCAAGATAATGACGGGTTGGACTTGATTAAGACCTTTTGATTTGTCGACTCAGTCAAGATCACTAGGGTCATAAGGGTAAAAACCATATTGGAGTTTCAAATATAAGGGAAACTTGTCAGGCATGCGCATATCATCTTGAGTGTGGTGATTTTGGTAAGCTTCCGTCAAATTTATCACACAGTAATAGTTGGGTCCCGATTTCCACTAATGAGAAGGTATTACTCCCAGAATATTTTTCACTTCACAACTAACTAACCTATTAGGTGTCTGGAAAGGTGTTAATAGGGTTATGCCTCTATAAAAATGGGGTTATTTAATTAGGTCCGTGCAAAAACATAGGGAGCCTCTCTCGGAGTATCAACACTGGCCTAGCTGAACGGTTAGCGAACTTATAAGGTGTTAATAATCCTGACTAGTTCTCTTTTTAGGGTTTGAAGGAGAATTCGATGAAACAGTAGGAGCCATCTTGATAGATAAAGTAATTAACCAATCTAATATTGATAAAGTGCACGCTGAGTGTTTCTTTTCTCTTTCTCTGGCAGCGACCTATGACTTATCTTAAACTAAAACTCATAAACCAAGTTGACCAAACTTTTTTACAAACCTGGTTTTGGATTGTCATGATTCACGAAAAAATTGCATATATCCTTACCATCCTACTTAACCTTTTGCCTTCTCCAGAATACTCTGTATTACTACGGAGATCCATATTGCTTGGAATGGCCATATCGTATAATTACATACGAACTCAAAGAAATTGCTTCAGTTGAGAATGGTTATGGGTTCTGGAGAAATTGAATTTTATAATTCGGTTGTCTCCCCTTCTTCACCTTCTCTCAAGTCAAGAGCTCCTTGTGTTAGGAGAGTACACCGGTTATGCTTTTTGGATAGTCTTCTTTCGAACTTTAGGCGGGCACTGAACGGTAGGGAATGAAGAAAACTAACCGGTCTAAGTATGGTGTACAGAAAGTAAGATGCAGAGACATATAAAGGGATTGAAGTGAAGGGAAAGGAAATTGCAACTACTGTCATGAATCTGGGTATTGGAAAAGGCATTATTAGGGATACCCGGCCATCCCCTTAGAACATTTTTAATGTTTCAGTTTTTCCTGTGTAGTTTTAATTGAAAACTGTTTTTCCTAATTAATTACGACTCTAGGGTATGTATATGCCAGATTTGAATCTGTATGGCGTTATAGATGCTGAGAATAAGTAGAATATTAGGAAATTGATGATTTGATCATTAATATCGGAATTCATAAGAATTGGTGATATTGGATTAAATCACCTGATTTTGCCTAACGGCAAATATTGGGTTTTAAAACCGTTATTATGCATCAATTTTTAAAATAATATATCCGTATCTTTATTTTATAAAGTGGGATATAATTTTTTGAAAATTGTGTCATAGAAATTTACCTTTATTAGTTGAGAATAAGGTAAGGTATATTGAATAATAGTATAGACGTTCTTAACCAAAATACAGTTTTCAACTTACAACACAGGGAGTTTGAGTTAGCAAACTCAGGGGACTTATACAAAATACTGTATGTTTTCCGGTGTCTATTTGGATAAAGGTTGTCACTCGTACTATATTCCGTTTACTGATGACTTCTTTGGTTTTAGACACGTATTTCGTTGAAATGCATAGTCCAAAATTTTTGAGAAGTTCGTATACATAAGAGTAAAGTAGAAAACCAGATTTTATAAGTATCAAGATTTTACGAAGTGATCGAATATGTAGATACTTATGCTAGGTATTCTATCATAGTGATAATGAGAATATTATTTCTCTCATAGGTTACTCATCCGTGGGTGAGCTTCTTGATGAGTAATGATGTATGGCCTTTTTTCATTTAGGTAATATGAACTGGACACAATTGCATAACATTTATAATCTGGTTCCATCTAAAATAGTGTTTTTGATTCTATATAGATATAGAATGGTAGCATATCTTATGGTAGTTAAGATAAGGAGTTATCCGGTTTTTGTTTAAAAGCAGAATTCAGACGAACTCAAGGCACGCTTCAGTAATGACATTTTGTGGGTTATCCCAAGCTTTCGCAAGGGTTTAACTTCTACCATTTGCAAAATCAATAGTTGTATTGTTCTTGACTTGCCACCTTTTTATAAAAGAGCTTCTTTATAAAAGAATTTTGTGGGAGTATGGTAGAACTGGAAGTGATTCCAGAACCACAAACGATTATAAAATTTTAGTAGAACCTAATGATTCAATTGGATTCGACAAACCATACCTACTCCGCAGATTTTAGTAGGTAAGTTCAGCCACCCGAGAGATACTTTGGTTTCCTTGTAGATGGCGACAGGGAGGTTTGCATCATGGCCTTACTAGTTATCAGCTGGAAATTGAGAAGTAGTGACTTCCGGATGATGGCCAGATGCCAGATATCCAAATTGGACTCCACGCACTTCAGCAAATTATGGAATTTGCTGGGTGGTCCTAAAAGAGTAAAACCTATTAGGAGCAAGTAGTCCTTTCGAGATAAGTGCAGGTGGAAAGGTATTAACCTAATTAGGTTAGACTTGTAGAAAAGAGTTTTCATCAAATATCCGCTGTGGATTGTGATGAAACTTTTTTTTAATGTCAGTGCTGAAGTCCATACAGATATTACTTGCCACTACTTCTATTCATGACTATGAGATCTGGCAGCTGGATGACTATAACGTCTTTCTAAATGAGAATTTAGAAGTGCACATGTATATGACTCTGCCAGAGGGTTGTCGTAGTCAGTGGGAGCAGCGGAAGGTGTGCAAGTTGCTTATGTCTGTTCATAAACTAAAGCAGGCATAGCGGAGACGGATCATCTATTTTGATGTAAAAGTCAAGGTGTTTTACTTCATCAAAAGAACGGATGAACTTAGTAAGAAGGTTGTATAGAGTATGGTCCTAGGATTTAGATGATATACTCCTAATAGGAGGTGATATTCTTATACTACAATCGGTTAAACTGTGGTTGTCACAAAATTTTCTTCATATAAAATCTGGATAATATATCAGGGATTCTGGTAATTAGATCTATGTCGTTAGATTTAGATTTGGGAAGTGTTCCAATTTGGGTATTTGAACACCATTCTAAAGATATTAGAACGGAGGACTCCTGGCATGGTGTACCTGCAGATGATGGAGTCACTCTTTCTAAAGAGAAATCTTCTAGATTGATGAGGAGAGAGACTCACATGAATGCCATACTAATTGCTTTAAAAATTGGGTCAATCATGCAATATCAAGTACCAGACCAGAAGTTGCTTTTGCACTTAGTGTAGTAAGCAGATATTAATCCTGGAGAAACAAAAGGAAGAGGTAAAGAACATATCAGGATGTTCTTAGGATGTGGTAATGGCTACCTCCTTCAGGAGGCGATTACCGGTTCTAGCTTCTAAGGTGGCCTGGATGACAAAGTGGCTGTCAGAGTTATAACTTTATCCTCTTTTGAAGAGCAGCATGTTGGACGGAGTTCCAAGTAGAATACCGAGGTAGACATAGTGTGGGTTTCTGATTATGATCAGCGGATGATACATCCTAAGAAGTTTGTTGAATAAAATTGTTCATTTATGAACTTGATCCCATTGGGTATCCAGACAAATTCTAAGGCAGGGTATCGCTCATTTCGGGAGATAATTGATCTCCATGAAGTTGAGATATGTAGAAAGAAAGTTAGAAGTATTGTAGCGGATCCACTCACTGAGGCTATTTCTCGAACACACGAGCTATTAGTAGAGAAATTGGGTATTCGGTAGTGCATGAGCTGTGGGTATGCGATACCGCAATAATTAGGGTTAAGTGCAAGTGGAAGATTGTTGACTATAGTGCCCTCAAGACAATTATTGTAATCGAAAGTAGGCGATTATGATAATTGAAGGAGGACCTATACATGTTAAAACAATCTTACCCGAGATGATAATATGCTATCTGGTTTGTCTTTATCATTAATGTGTATACGTTTTACTGGTCATTACGTGTCGTTGACACATATTGATAAAACCCTTAGGATGTTGCTTGACTACTAGAGTTATGATGGCAATCATACTAGTGAGAGTTGGGTAGTCTATAAGTACATCCATAAATGTCCCTAGTCATGAGAGTATCGAGACTGGGCATTGATATTCTAGAGTAGACTAGTATGTACGTTTCTAGACCCCGACGAGGGAGTGGTGGCAGGTCTCATAGTCATTGGTGTGTTGCACCTAAGATTGCATACATGTGCTCACTGGAGGTGAGTACACCGGAAGAACAAGCCAAGAACTTTTAGATGGCACTATACCTATCGTCAGATAGCGGTTCTCAGTTGACATGAGTATAAATAGTCTATTGACCTGAGATCGTCATTTGTCTCGTAAGAGTTCCCACTGTACTTTGATTTCTAGCCTACCATGGCTCTACTCATGCAAAAATGTTTTATTTGGGTACAGTCCTGAGCCACATGGAGGCAGTGAGCGATCGTTAGGGATTCGTATCTCCCGGTAGAGGGAGTCGATGTCGCGCCGTGTTTAGTTGGCCATCACCATAAGTCCCTGGCCAGGACGAATGAGATTTACTGATCGAATATCAGTAGTTTCTCGGTTGGTAATGGGCTTAACACCGACACTACTTATCAGGTAATTAGGGATTTGACGTTATCCACCCTCTAGACCCAGTATGCGATACTCTTAGACAAAGAGACCGGACTATACGAAGATTGTCACTTATAGGCTCAGTAGCGGTACAGACGAGTTTGCTTGTCGATCTTCCTTTCATTCAATATTTGGGTAGCCGTTACGTACAGCTAGTGCCGCTGACGTGCTTATGGTTAAACCCACTGCCAGCGTATTGTCTGTTGGATATAGTGCCCTCAGAGTCAATTATTGGATCACAGGCATGCGATTGCAATGATTGAGGGAGGACCTATGCCGGTAGGATAGTCTTACTCAAGATGATAGTATGCTATCTGGTTTAGCTTTATCATCGTGTACTGTTTTAGGTGACCTTACAGGTCGCTATTGCGCGTTGATAGAGCCCCTAGGATTCTTGCTTGACTGCCAGCAGTATGAGGGCGATCATATACGTGGGAGCTGGGGTCTATAAGCAAATCCTTAAAAGGTCCCTAGTCGTGGGAGTTTCGAGACAGGGCATCGATACTCCAGAGTAGACTAGTGTATACAGTCGAGACCCCGACGAGGGGCGGTGGCCGGTCTCACAAGCCACTGGTGTCAGTTGGTTCACCTAAGATGTATACAGGTGCTCATTGGGTTATGAGTACACCGGACAGGACTCGCCGGGAACATGCTAGTTGGTCTTATACCAGATGTCAGATAGCAGTTCCTTGGTGACATGTGTACAGGTTAGTTCATCGACCTGAGATCGTCATTTGTCTTGTGTGAGTTTCCACTGTACTTTGATTACTACCCTACCACGCTCAAAGGAGACGTGCAAACGGGTTTTAGTTGGGTACAGTCCCGAGCTACATGGAGGCAGTGAGCGGATCTTCAGGGGTTCTTCTCTCCCGGTATTGGGGGTGAGGTCGCGCTGTGTCTAGGAGAGCCATTACACGAAGTCCTTGGCCAAGGCAGGAGATTTACTAATAGGTATTCCAGTAATATCTCAGGGTGTTCTGGGCTACACTCCGACACGACTTGTACCGCTTTTGGGGGTCTGACTTTTACCAACCCCCTAGGCCCGCCATGCGATGCTCATAGACGAACGGACCGGACTGTACGGATATTGTCACTGACAGGCTCAGTAGAGTGTCAGGATGAGTTCGTTCATCGACGTCCCTTTTTGTCAATACCTGGTAGCCCGTTACGTATGGATAATACCTCTGACGTGCTAGTGGTTAAATGCACAACCAAGGTGTTGACGAGTCTTTAGAGTCCCCCACAGACAGTTGCTCAAGTTTCGGGCGAAACGCTGTAGAGGCCGTATGGAGATATGGCAGGGTTCGATCAAATACGTGCGGTATTGCACGGATCATGATCGGACGGATAATACTAGCGGGCTTTGGTTTAAGCCGGATCCTAGTATTGTACAGTGTAGATTTTGTCTCTTTGCATTTGTATTCAGTGGGAATACAAATGCGGGTATGTATATACAGTCGCGGGGTTTTCCTGTAATTTATTACGGGATTAGTTTTTTGAAGTTGCCAGTTTGCATTCCGTTTCGGCCAGTTTTCCTTTGTTCCTTCACGGCCGGATTTTTCCGATAGAAGGGGTTATTTGCAAGTGTGCAAATTAGATTTGTGGAGGGGTTATTTGTGAAATGGTGGCATTATGATATTTCTAGCATCATTAGATTCCTTTTGCTTCATGATGGTATGCATTAATGGTGATGGAGATTAGATTGATTAAGAATATGATGTGAGGCTTGCTTTTGGGTTATGGTCACCATCTCTTTTTCCTACACTCACCTCCCTTCATGGTTTTGTTTTTTCTCTCCTCATTCTTGATAGGGGCCGGCCAATATTTGGGTGAGGGGGAGGTTCATTTTTGTGAGTGGAAATTCTTCATCTCATACCTTGCTAGAAAAATGAGAGCACCATTTTCCTCCAAACTTCTTTCTCTTCTCCATCATCAATGGCGACTTCATACCCCAAATGAGACAAAGCTTTCCACACTTCATCTACAACATCCATGGGTACGTCGGCTCGCCAACTTCGTGCCCGAGTTGCCTCGGTCCAGATGTGGGAGCCCGTAAAAGAACCCGGCGATGTGGTGCCCTTTCCGACGAGGAGATGAAGACCGGAGATTCTGTGAGGAGATCGGAGTGGAGGCCGAAGACCGAAGGACACGGATCGCTCGGTATAGCTTCCTTCCTATTCTCTAGTTTGCTAGGATTAGGTTAATGGCCCGATCCGGGTTTTTAGTGCGCGGCAGTGCCGGTTTACATGTTTTTGAAAAGTATCGTTTCCGTATTCCGGCGTCGGATTGACGGCCGGGACGCTGCCGTACACTTACATTGGTATCAGAGCCACGCCATTAACCTAGTCTAGCTTGCTCTAATGTGTTTAGAACTTCGATCGAACGAAAATTCCGAAAACCTGCATTTTCTGGTCTAGTTTCTGTCGCATTTTTCCTGTGCTCTAAAAATTATTTGGTACATTGTAAAAGTACGAGCAGGGTTTTTTAAGCATTCTGTGAAAATTTGATGGCATGATCGTACGGAAGCACCGCGGAACAGCGGCCATAACCCCGTTCCGGCCGCGGTTCCGCCGCCGTTCTGTGCCTTCTCTGCACCAAATTTTTTCAGAGGGTCTTGGACTTGGAAATGGGGGTTTTGGTATATTCTGTTTGGGCCCAGATTTTCTTTGAGTGCTACAGTTGTGCTTGGGGCCCACTTCGGGAATTTAGTCGATCGAAAATTTTAAACATGTTAGTTCATAGTATTTACATTATATCTGCGACCGTGAATGTCACTTGATCGGTAAATCCTGTCTAACTGCTTTAGCTCTTTTAGACGGATTTGCGAACGTGACATTCACGTTGATGTTTTGTGTTGTGCTGTGATGTTGCGGATTGGTCGTGGGGGATAGCTTGGATGCAATGGTAGTACAGTTTGGTTTATTATGTACATTTGATATTGCAGGGCGAGCGTCCGACATGTGGACTGCCGTCACTGCCTGTTTGTATATTATTCTTTTGGGGCACGACCGGGCTGAGGTCGATGTACCCGTTGTATGTATATTTTACTTCTGTACTAGGATTACCCCGCGGAGGGGTGCACGGGTAGCCGGGTTCTAGAGGGCAACGGGCCCGCATCTCATGGCGTTGAGACGGAGGGGGCTTCACTCTAAAATTGGCGGGCTATTCGCCGCACTCGTAGGGGGTATAGGTTGACCCAGGAGGGGTGCCCAAGTTACCGGATTCCGTGAAGTGCTGGGTGGTCCATTCACATTGTTGAAGGGGGCTGTCTCGCTTCAGATTTTGGCGGGTAACTTGCCGCGCCCGTAGGGGTCTAGGATTTCATTGCACAGGCTATCCATACGACCAGGGGAACGTCGGGTTTCAGTAGTGGCTCTATGAAACCCGGGGATCCCAGATATCTGTATTGTTCTGTGATGCTGGTTATATTTCTGTGATGTTGCATTTTATCACGCCTTGAGCGATTATTATATATTGATATATATACTAGTAGATGTTGTATATGTTTTGCATTCGCGCTAGTCCAGTCCCCGCTCTGTCGTTAGTTAAGTAACCTAACGGGTGATGACGGGACCCAGTGGCGAATGCGGATGGCATATACGTACATCATTATTTTCGTTCTTTTGTGGTGTGATCAATTGATGGGACTGCGTTGATTTGGATCAATGCAAGCTAAACAAACCTATTCTGATGTTGTTGGAACAATTTTCAAAAAGCTGTTATTGCAAGGGCGTTCTCTTTTGTTTTGCACAGTGGTATTCGGTTATGAATATCCAGCACCTCAGTCGACGAGGCAAGGGCTGAGATCCCTTCACCGGGAGTGACCCCTTGGACAGAAGTTTGCGTCAGGGCAATAACTTCACTATAGTCGTTTACTTTTACTTTGCATCGTGGTATTCAGTTGGAATATCCTGCACCTCATTCCACGGGGAAAGTGCCGAGATCCCTTCACCGGGAGTGACCTCTTTAGCAAAGGTTTTCGTCACTATATTTTTATAAAAGCTATCCGGTTCCTTCAACGATATCAAGTTCATTACGTTAAAGGTTTTTCGCCAAAAACCATTCGTAAGCCCTCCGTCATTTCAGTTAAATGTTTGGTAGTATTCAAGCTATGTATTTTGACCTACGCCAAGGCATAGTGATTGGTAGCTGCCGGATATTTATCTGCAGCATAGATAGATGCGTTGGTTTAGGACAGTCATACTGCCTTATTGGCCAAAGTCAAGGGTAGGTACGGGTGGGTTCAAATCAACCTGGAGAATGATGGGTAGAACTTGACATGTGACTTATGATTTGTTGGCCAAAGTCAAGGTCATAAGAGCATGGGGTAAAAATCACATCGGGAGTTTCTAAAGAAACTGAAACTTGCCAGATATGCGCATACCTTCTGGAGTGTGATAACGTGAGCGGATTCCGTCACATTATCATGCGATGATAGTTGGATCCCGATTCCCACTGATGAGTTAGTTTACTCCTCGGGTGATCCCGACTAATTCTTCTTTCAGGTTTGGAGGAGAATTTGACGGTACAGTGGGAGGTTTCCTGATTAGATAAAGTGATAACCATTCTGATCTAGGTTAGAGTGCACGCTGAGTGTTTCTTTTCTCTCTCTCTTTGGCAGCGACCATGGCCCGACCCTTGACTATGACTCAGTGACCAAATTAACCGAACCTTCTTAAACACTGGCTTTTGGATTGTCAGAGTTGCATACCTCATTGCCACTCCTACTTTTACCCTTTTCTCCAGGACACCCCGTATCACTATGAACGTTCACTTCCATTGGACAAAACCATCGTATGGTTATTTACGAACTCGAAGGAATTTATTCGAGGATGGTTTCTGGTTCTGGAGGAAACGAATAGGACTATTCAGTTGTCTTTTCCTTTTACCTTCTCTCAGGTTGCGAGTGCTCCTTGAATAAGGACAATACACCTATTACGCTTAGTGGATAGTCTTCTTCCAAACCATAGGCAGGTGCCGACCGGTAGGGAATGAAGAAAACCATTTAGCCTAAAAGGTGTACAGAAGGTATTAAGTAAAGACATATCAAGGGATTAGTAAGAGGGCAAAGTAAATTGCGACTGCTATTCACAACCAAACCAAGTATTTCATTACCACTCCCATTTCACCTTTGTATTTCTCCAGAACACTCCGTATCACTACGAAGATCCACAGTTATTTGGATACTCCATCGTATGGTTATATACGAACTCGAAAGGAACTTGTTCCAGTTCGGGGATGGATTCTGGTTCGGGAGAAATAGGAATAAGGTTTATTCGGTTGTCTTTTATCTTCACCTTCTCTCGCATTGCGAGTGCTCCTAGGATTAGGACAGTACACCCATTATGCTTATTGGATAGTCTTCTTCTAAACCATAGGCTGGTGCCGAACGGTAGGGAAGGAAGAAAACCATTTGGCCTAAAGAGGTGTACAGAAGGTAATGAATAAAGACATATGAAGGGATTTGGAGAGATGGCAAAGAAATATACGGTTACAGTGGTGAATCTGGATAATGGAAGAGGCATTACTAGGAATACCCGGATACCCCATCGAAACATTTCAATGTTTCAGTTTCACTGTGTACTGTTAAAAGAGAACTGATATCCTAATTAGACACTTGCTCTAGGGTATGTATTTACCAGATATGATTCTCACATCTGTATGGTTTTACAGATGATGAGTGGGAGTAACTTATTGGGAATTAGGTGATCATCCTCATTATATCGGAATTCGTTGTAATTGGTGATATTTGAGGAAATCGCCTGGGTTGTTTGCCGGACGGCAAATATTTGGTTTTGAATATCTGTTGTTATGCACCAATTTCAAATTGATATATCTGTACGTCTATTTTTATAGAGTGAGATATACTTTTTTGAAATTATGTCTATGACGTTTACCTATATCAGTGGATGGTTAGGTAAGGAGCATTAAACAGCGGTGTAATTCTTCATAACCATAGTACAGTTTTCAAACTACGACACACAGTGAATGAGTTATTAGACTCAACAGGACTTATACAGAGTATTGTATGTTGTCCAGTGTCCATTAGGACAGAGGGGTTGGTTCTCGTACTATATTCTGTTTACTTGTGACTTCTCTAGTTCTTAGACATGTGTTTCGTAGAAATACAAGGTCCAAGTTTTGAGAAGTTATAGGTATAAGAGTAAAGTAGAGAACCAGATGTTGCAAGTATCGGGATTCTTCAAGGTGATCGAAGATGTAGATACTTGTACATGGTATTCAGTTGATAGTAATGATTAAGAGAACTTGCTTCTCTTTCAGGTTACTCATAATTGGAAGCACTCCTAAGTTGAGTAACGCTGATCGGCCTCCTTCCATTTAGTTGACATGCACTGGAGACAGCTGCATGATTTGAATCTGGTTCAATTAAATCAGTGCCTCTGTTTCTATATTGGATATAGAACAGTTCATATCTTAACGATGTTAAGATACGGGGAGTTGTCCGGCTTATGCTTAAAACCAGACTCTGGATAACTCAAGGCACGTTTCTGTAATGGCTGTTTGTGGGTTGACCCAGGCTATGACGAGGGTTGACTTTCTACCATCTGGAAGATCAATAGTGATATTGTTCTTGACTCGCCACAGTTTTAATAAAGATGGATTTTTCAGAAAACAGTAGTGGGAGTATGGTAGAACTGGAAGTGATTCCAGAACCGCAAACGATTACTGAAGATTTGATAAGAACCTAAAAATTCAATCTGGTTTGACATTCCATTAGCCACTCCACAGATATGGTGGGTAACCTCAGGCACCCGAGAGGTACTCCGGTAGCCTCAAGGACGGTGACAGGGAGGTTCTTGTTTACCCAGACTTGCCATTACTGTTGTTCCAGGCTGTGAGACCCGGCAGGAGGATGCGTATAGCGTCGTTCTGAACTAGCTTTGGAAGTGTACGTCTATATGACTCTGCCAGAGGGTTGTCGTAGTCAGTGGGAGCAGCGGAAGCATAGTGGACAAGTGGCTTATGTCTATTTATAAACTAAAGCAAATATAGCGGAGATAGATCATCTATTTCTAATGTGACAGTCATAGGTTTGACTTCATCAGAATAAGGGATGGATCTGTTAAGAAGGTAGTAGGGTGTGATGTCCTGGTATTAGGATGACATACACAGAGTAGGAAGTGAAATTCCTATACTATGATCGGTTATACTTTGGTTGTCACATAGTGGTTTCTCCATATAGGATATAGATGTTGTTTTTGCACTAGATGCAATAAGGTGATATTGATCCAATCCTGGAGAAACGTTCGGAAGCAGTTTTAGAACATAAGTGGATGTTCTAGGGACATGATAACAACAACCTCCTTTTGGAGACGGTTATCATTCCAGGCTTCCAAGGTGACCTGGATGACAGAGTGACTGTCAGAGTTATAGTTTTCCCTCTGACGAGGGGCAGTATTTTGGACAGGTGGTCCAAGCGGATACCGAGGGAGGCATGGCGCAGGATACTGATTAAGTTCAGTTGACGATACAGTCTGAGAAGTTTGGATTTGGAGTTCATTTATGAACTAGGTCCTATCAGATATCCAGACATACTCTAAAACAGGTATTGCTCATTTCAGGAGATGGCTTTCTCCGCGAACTTGAGATAAAGAGAGACATAGAAAGAAACATTAGAGCGGATCCACTCACTGAGGCTATTCTTCGAACTTAATAGTTTCGCAAACAGGCTTTGTGAGACTGATTAGTAGAGGAGTTGGGTGTTCGGTATCACACGGGCTGTGAGTATGCGACATCGCAATAATTAGCCTTGAGTGAAAGTGGGAGATTGTTGGATATAGTTCCCTCAGAGTCAATTATTGGATCACAGGCATGTGATTGCAATGATTGAGAGAGAACCTATGCCGGTAGGACAGTCTTACTCAAGATGATAGTATGCTATCTGGTTTACCTTTATCATTGTGTACTATTTTAGGTGACTTTACAGGTTGCTATTGCGCGTTGATAGAGCCCCTAGGATTCTTGCTTGACTGCCAGCAGTATGAGGGCGATCATATACGTGGGAGCTGGGGTCTATAAGCAAATCCTTAAAAGGTCCCTAGTCGTGGGAGTTTCGAGACAAGGCATCGATGCTCCAGAGTAGACTAGTGTATACAGTCGAGACCCCGACGAGGGGCGGTGGCCGGTCTCACAAGCCACTGGTGTCAGTTGGTTCACCTAAGATGTATACAGGTGCTCATTGGGTTATGAGTACACCGGACAGGACTCGCCGGGAACATGCTAGTTGGTCTTATACCAGATGTCAGATAACAGTTCCCTGGTGACATGTGTACAGGTTATTTATCGACCTGTCGTCATTTGTCTCGTGTGAGTTCCCACTGTACTTTGATTACTACCCTACCACGCTCAAAGGAGACGTGCAAACAGGTTTTAGTTGGGTACAGTCCCGAGCCACATGGAGGCAGTGAGCGGATCTTCAGGGGTTCGTCTCTCCCGGTATTGGGGGTGAGGTCGCGCTGTGTCTAGGAGAGCCATTATATGAAGTCCTTGTCCAAGGTAGGAGATTTACTGGTAGGTATTCCAGTAATATCTCAGGGTGTTCTGGGCTACACTCCGACACGACTTGTACCGCTTTTGGGGGTCTGACTTTTACCAACCCCCTAGGCCCTCCATGCGATGCTCATAGACGAACGGACCGGACTGTACGGATATTGTCACTGACAGGCTTAGTAGGGTATCAGGATGAGTTCGTTCATCGACGTTCCTTTTGGTCAATACCTGTTAGCCCGTTACGTATGGCTAATACCTCTGACGTGCTAGTGGTTAAATCCACAACCAAGGTGTTGACGAGTCTTTAGAGTCCCCCACAGACAGTTGCTCAAGTTTCGGGAGAAACGCTGTAGAGGCCGTATGGAGATATGGCAGGGTTCGATCATATACGTGCGGTATTGCACGGATCATGATCGGATGGATAATACTAGCGGGCTTTGGTTTAAGACGGATCCTAGTATTGTACAGTGTAGATTTTGTCTCTTTGCATTTGTATTCAGTGGGAATACAAATGCGGGTATGTATATACAGTCGCGGGGTTTTCCTGTAATTTATTACGGGATCAGTTTTTTGAAGTTGCCAGTTTGCATTCCGTTTCGGCCAGTTTTCTTTTGTTCCTTCACGGCTGGATTTTTCCGATGGAGGGGGTTATTTGCAAGTGTGCAAATTAGATTTGTGGAGGGGTTATTTCTGAAATGGTGGCATTATGATATTTCTAGCATCATTAGATTCCTTTTGCTTCATGATGGTTTGCATTAATGGTGATGGAGATTAGATTGATTAAGATTATGATGTGAGGCTTGCTTTTGGGTTATGGTCACCATCTCTTTTTCCTACACTCACCTCCCTTCATGGTTTTGGTTTTTCTCTCCTCATTCTTGATAGGGGCCGGCCACAATTTGGGTGAGGGGGAGGTTCATTTTTGTGAGTGGAAATTCTTCATCTCATACCTTGCTAGAAAAATGAGAGCACCATTTTCCTCCAAAGTTCTTTCTCTTCTCCACCATCAATGGCGACTTCATACCCCAAACGAGACAAAGCTTTCTACACTTCATCTACACCATCCTTGGGCACGTCGGCTCGCCAACTTCGTGCCCGAGTTGCCTCGGTCCAGAGGTGGAAGCCCGTAAAAGAACCCGGCGATGTGGTGCCCTTTCCGACGAGGAGATGAAGACCGGAGATTCCGCGAGGAGATCGGAGTGGAGGCCGAAGACCGAAGGACACGGATCGCTCGGTATAGCTTTCTTCCCATTCTCTAGTTTGCTAGGATTAGGTTAATGGCCCGATCCGGGTTTTTAGTGCGCGGCAGTGTCGGTTTACAAGTTTTTGAAAAGTATCGTTTCCGCATTCCGGCGTCGGATTGACGGCCGGGGCGCTGCCGTGCACTTACATTGTCGAGTCTTTAGAGTCCCACACAGAGCGTTTCCCAGTACAGGCGAAACAATATAGTGTGTACATATTTTGATACGCACTCAGGTTCGATTAAATACGTGTATTTAATGCACGTACTTTAATCAGACATTTTGATAATACTAGCATATTTGAAAGATAGCCGGATCATTGTGAGCTGGTATTATATCTATCATTATCTCTCTTTTGGGTATTTGTATTTAACACGAATATGGTATTTATACGAATACGAGTATTTATATAAATACAGGTGTTTGTATCTTAATACGAATGCGTGTATTTTTATCTCAATACAAATACGGCATTCGTATTTTGATACGAATACGACATTCGTATATATATATATATTTGGTTTTATGTATATGTGTGTGTGTGATATATGTGTATATACACATACACTTTCCACCCACCTTAGAAGCTTGTTGAAGAATGTTGATGGATGAGTCAGTGGGTGACTCACTCATCCACCACACTCTACACCATCGGAGAATGATAAAGAGAAAGGGAAGACTTATGTTAAGGCATTGGTTTTTATTCTTGACTCATGTTTTTCTTCTCTCTCTCTCTCTCTCTCTCGTTTATGTTAGCATCAAAATTGAGAAGGAAAATTTGTAAAGAAAGAAAACTTGACATATCACTACTGCATCACGCTCACAATCAATTCCTAGCAAGTTTTGATTGTGAGTTGGTTCACTTCATCACTTGAAGTGAAGCTAAACCTTGTATTCGTGTTCTCTCCGGTGGATCATCTTTATAACATTTCATAAAAATAAAATATTATTTTTGGGGATTTTTATAATTAAATAATAAATATTATGAGTATTTTAATGAGGCGGTATAATTAAATGCCGATAAATTGGGAAAAATTTGGAAAATTATAGAAATTACTGAAATAAGGGTGTTTTATGTGATTTAGGTAAATTATAAATTTTTATGATTAATTATATACTATTTTAATGCTAATCGCGATTAAATATCGCTAATCGCGCATTAAGCCGGATTTGTGCACATGACATGCACCATGTTATATTTAACACTTGTGACTTTTCTTACATGGCTTTTCCTTATTCTTCATGCTTGATTTGGGTTTTAATATGAGAAGAGAGAAGAAAAGAAAAGAAAATGGAAAATGGAAAATGAATAAACAAAAGAGTATGGAAGGTATGAGCAAGAGAGAGAGAGTGAGAGGGGTTTCTTTGACTTAGCCATTCCTTTCTCTTCATCATCTCATCATCATCTCCTATCATGGCTGTTGCCTCCCTCCTCCAACCCCCTCTATCTCTTCATTTCATTACAATAAACACATCAAAAACCATATTTCCTTTCATTAAAAATGTGCACAAGCTTAAGGGAAGCACTTTGGACCAAGAAAAATCGGCTTTTGAAGACTTGGGGCAACTCAAGAATTTTCTTGAGTTGCCAAATGAGGTAATTTATGCACCATTTGAATTGTATTTCAATTCCTTTAGCTATCATGCTAGTTTAGAAGTGATTAGGCGATGTTTAGTAAGAGTTAAAAATTTCAAGTTAGGGTTTGAGAGAATCTTGAGTGGTGATTTGAAATTGAGGCTAGTATAGACATTATAACCCCTGTAGGGATCGTATACTGACCAAAACCCGAGACTTAACCACAGAAATACGAACTTAGAAACCCCGACATCGTATAATTGTGTGAATTTCGAAGGTATTTTGGAATCTGGAGTAACCCGGATGACCTGAAAATTATTTTGCAAACACAGGGAGTCGTGCAGGCACCTAGGAAGCTACCACTGAAACCCTAGCCCCATACCCCAACCTAAGGCCGCAATTTGATCCATTCTGGCCGCAATTTGCGGCCAGAGCAGGGAAGTAGGGTCCCAGGTTTGGTCCATGGCTCCTTTTGTAATAAATTAGACCTCTCATATATGCAAAATTGCCTAATTGTCACCTGGAAAAAATCTGGGAGTGTTTTACTTAGTTTCTGGAATTGTTTTGCGGCTTTTAATGAATTTGAATTTGGTATTTGGTATTGTGTTTCCGTCGTGTGGCGTTTGAACGTCAACGACCAGGGTTATTGGTCGTGTTTTGCATGTTAGGCTATAGGTTTTAACCTATGAGCGAAACGTGTGCCGTGTTGGTTTCCGTCTTGATTTTAATACGCATTGCGATTGTTCATTATTGTAGGTACCTTCACATGGATTCCGAGGCGACGGAGCATGGTGTTATCGACTTCGGCAAGCAAGAAGCAAGGTGAGTGGATCTATATCCACGGGGGAAGTCGGGTGGATGGCGTATAGCACCCCCGCACATTTTGATGGAAACTGATTCATAGTATTTGGTTAAGAAAACCTTTAATAGAAAACTATAAATAGAGTTAAAAGATAGTTAGAGAACTATATTAGAAACTAAAGGATAGTTAGAAGTGAAATTATACGACTAGTATGTGATGACGGGGCTGAGGATGATATTTGATGATATTGCCATTTAGGGTACTATAGGACTAGATAGTCGACATAGATGTGTCATCCGAACCATACCTATTTTCAAACTGAAGAATTGTATGCCTCTTTTAAACGGATAACTTGAGGGACGTTACGGATTTTCAAATGATATCTTTTCTTTAAAAACACTGTAGCCCCTACTTTCAAAACCACGATTCGCATCTTTCAAAAGCTGTTTGTATGGTTCGGGTTAGCATGTTAGATTAGATACTTATGCTTATAGTAAGGTAGAATGTATTGGTAAATTGACTTGGTGAGGGACATAAATGCGATGAAAATGATATATGACGCGATATGATGATTTGGTGATATGTTGGTATACGGATGCGAGTCGATTGAGATGATTGATATCTTGCCGGTTCCCTGATATGGGATTGTTATGGATGTGATCTGGGACATAGATATATAGATATTTATATTGTGGTGAATCTAAAATGATAAGCCGTACGAGACGTTAGGTCCGTATCCTCATTGTTGTAAAGGTTGATAGGATCCCTATTGGTATTATGCCGCCGTACGATGATTTTCCGTACGTGATGAGTTTGACTTGATGATTGATCCATACCCTTGACTAGAGAATGCCGTACGATGGATTATACCGTACATGATGCTGTGAGGCTAGATGCCGATTGATAGATTCACCGACTCAGACATATGATAGTTACGTATACCTTATAGCTTTTAGCTGATAATTTACCTTATGCTGCATTCATGATATTATCTTGCATTGCATGTACCTGTGTTAGTACACTTACACCATTATCGATGATGTGTATGTTACACGTACACAGATTTGCCGGCTCACACACTTCATCATCGATAATTGCCATGTCACTACACAGTAGGATTGCTGCATCATGATATGACTCTTTGCATGATTTACTTGCTATAGTTACTTGTGCACTTTTATACGATATTGCATTTGACTTTGGAGATATTGGGAACCGCAAGACATACTTTCAAAACTGGAATCATTTAAAGGAGCGGTTTTCCCTTAATATGATACATCACTGTTCCATGTTGCATGATATACGGATATACTTACATTTCCATCATATGTCGCATACATCATGCTTTATGATTTTACGCATTGAGATATGCTGTTTTCATGAGATTTCTGGATTTGAGAACCGTGGTCATTTTAAAAGAAAGTATGTATTGTTTTAAAAACCCGGTTTCTCTTGATATGATATTTCAGTAAGCCCACCATGCGTTTTCTCGGTTCTGAGACGTGTGACATATGATACCCGATTCGAGAAGCTGGATGAGGCCGATTGCGGGTACATGGTGGACCCGGTATGGTATCCCGGGATAAGAACGGATTGCTGTGCTGCAGACGGTGAGCCTGGCAGTGGGACTACTACCTACCGGTGATAGTATTTAGGCTCGGCGGATATCTGGAGGATACCGACCGGAGTCGAGAGATGATATGGGCCGATCCGGACTGACGGAGCCCGTGGGCCGATCCGGACTGATGGAGCCCGAGATATGAGGATTTACGTGTCGATGCTGAACACGGGTTTCATGATATTTTCGGGTGTCGATGTTGGACACCCAGGTTCCATGATTTTGATGTGTCGCGAGGGACACCGTTGATTTATATCCTCATACTTTCATACACACTCTTTTATGATATTTATATGCATACAGACATTGGTTATATGGTCGGACGAGATCCACATGCATACATACCTTGATTATATTGTTGGATTATATCCGCATACATATAGGTATTGATTACATTGTTGGCACATATGATGACCCGGTCACCCTAGATATCATAGTATTACCTTTATGATATAGTTGACCTAGGAGTCGTTGTTTATTCGATTTCTATATGTTGATATTTTTCTACTCACGAGTTGACAACTCACCCCCATTGTGCCACAGTTCTTGCAGGTTGACCGCTTGGATCAGTAGTGGTTTCGCTGGCACACAGTAGCATTCGGGTGTTTTGTATTGGTAGGTGGGACATTTGTATCGTACCCACTCTTGTATCTATATTTCATATTGTATCTAGTTAACTCCATCAATCAAAATTAGTAAATTGTATAAGTAATGAGATTTAGTGAGATTGTGGTTGCGAGACTTAGAACGAAGGTTTTCCGCTACTTGTGGTTTGATGGCTTGCTTATTTCTCTATCTTTTTGTGGTGAACTTCGCCTTGGGCGTCGTATACTTATATATATTGTCTTGCATGGTTGTGATCCGCCGTTTGGCGAAGAGCTAGCTCCCGCTTGGGGATGCCTTTATCATTATCTTGTATTTGTGGATTTGGATCAAAATATATAAAGGAGGTGCTGCCCAAATTTTTAAAAGACGAGACACGTTTTCAAACTAGTAAATTTCACTTGCATTTTCATGTTCCTTTTCTATGCATTAAGAAAACTCGATTTTATTATATCTTTATTTCAAAACTTCACCTCCTTTATTTTTTTAAAAAAGGTTTAGATTTCTGGGTTTTTTTAGCTTACTTGAATTCCGTTACGCCTTTAGATGTTGCGTGATTTAAGTGCTGGTCACGAGCTAATATTTCGGGTCGTGACAAAATTGGTATCAGAGCGTTAGGTTTAACCTTGGTTCAAGTCTATGTTTGACTATGCGGAGTCTAGGGCGGGTGTGTATTTCGGAACCTAGGTTTAACCTTACGGAACTTAGACTTGAACGGGAGGGGGGGTATTAGACCCGAACTTTCGTTTCATAGGCTGACCCTGATTGATGGAGCAGGTAGCTTGAGTAGAGTGACGTACCGTACGTATATTACGCGGCATATTTACGATACGATACTCCACTTAAGAAACCTTAGGATGTACATATTTTTGAGACTTATGATTCTCTTCATACCCATGATTATACATCCATTTGAGATCCTTGATTCTATTCGTTTCCATGATCATACTCTCATTGATGCTGTTCCTTCTTATGATCATGTATCCATTCTGGATCTGTCATTCCTTTCATGCCTTTGATATGTTTTTATCGATACTCGATTGAGGTTCCGGTCACTATGGATTGAGCGCCGTTTGAGCTGCTGCTAGTGTTGCGGTCAGAGCGAGCTCGTTTGGTATGAGGACTGACCATTGTGGTTTCTGGTGACACGGGAAACGTCTCGAGTTAGTATTTATGTTGTGACCTCTCGGGTGAGGTGAGTGTTTGGTTTTGCACCGGATGATCGGGCCATTGACAGAGGCTGCCAGTTGTGAGAGGATTGTTGATGTAAATCATACCTCAGAGATTATGATGTCGCATACCTTGCAGATAGATGACCCAGTGTTCACACCATAATATTGTATTATTATATTCCCCATTCTTATTCATTTTATAAATAAACAGGTGCTTTTGACGCATGTCTGCTACATATTACAGGTTACAGGTTCTTGGAGCGAAAACAGTGAAAAAGACAAAAGACGACACGAAAAGGGACTTTTGACCAACAAATAGGAGGATCTTAGTCGAGCCTAGACGAAGAACAGTTCACAATGTAAAAGGCAACGCAAGGTCCAAGAATACAAAGCGAACGGTTAAAAATCCATTGTTCAAGTTTTCACTGGAAGATCTGGAGAAGACCCAGAAGCAAAATGGATAAAAGAATAAATAAATAAAATGCCCAAAGAACCATGAAGCAGCCCACAGAAATTGACAGATTGAACTCATTAATGGGCCGCGGAACCGTGGCCCAAGCCTGCAATTGCCGCGGTTCCGCGGCCGTCTGGTGCCCGTACTCGGAGAAATTTTTACCAAATGTTTTTGCGGCGCTGAATAGTCAACCTAAGGGCATATTTGTAAATGTAGACATGCGGATCAAAATATAACCTAGGGTTTCTATCTCCTATAAATAGAACCCAGATCATTGTAATTTCTTATGCCTCCTTTTAAATAATAAATTCAGATCTCTTTATGGAGAGCATCGGTGTTTCTTTTCAACTCATGGATTCAGATCTGACAACCTGCATTGATATTTGGAGAGAGCCATCTGTAAGTAGTTTTATTTAATTGCTCTAGTTTAGATTCTAATTCTTTGCCCTAGGTAGATTTAATTCATTGCCGTAGATAATTGTTTAGAGTTAGTTTTGGGGAAGGTTTTTGAGAGATGAGATCTCTCATCCCTTTCTTGCCCATTATATATTTTCAATAGGACTCCATGCATACACGCACACACCGCGCCCTACGGCACCCTATCCCTCGAGGTAGCGGTGATACCGTAGTATAAAGGCCCGGTTGTGCGTGTTTTCCATGGAGGTTAGGGTAAGGATCTCTAAAGGAAGGACAAGAACCTAGAGGAAGGAACACCTTCCCGAATGGATCTAATCCTCTTTATTGATAATTACCATAACTCCTCATAGATCTTCATTTGGGTACAGAAAGCGTTGAGATTTATTTATATTTCCAAACCATTCTTAAACCTAACCCTAGCAAGACTAGATCTAGATAATCGTAGTATAGAATAATTAGGTTTTTAGATTTAATAATCAATCCGAACACCCATCGGAATTAACTCGTTTGAGCGAATAGGAAATTCACAACATCCCTGTGGACCGACCCGTACTCACTGGCTAGCTACATGCGACGCCGTTCTTGATTGCGGTTAATAGATAGTTTTTGAGATAAATCAAATGGCGCCGTTGCCGGGGATGGCGTAGAAATTTCCTTTTTGCAATTTCGGTTTAATCTTAAATTAAAAAAATCATAAAAATCTAAAAAAATCCAAAAATTATAAAAATATATCAATTGTTATTTTTTTTGGAAAGGGTACTTTGTTGTGTGAATCTTGCAGGAACAATCGAGATGGATCTGGAGATTTCCAGAAAGCGAAATAGAAATCAGAAGATCAGAACAGAGGGGGATTTGCAAAACAGAACAATAGAAAAAATTTAGAGCATTGAACCCCCTACCGCGCCGCTAAACCGCGGCCTAAACCTACCTTTGACCGCGGAACAGCGACCTCCTTGACGAATCGTCGCGTGATAAAAGTTTTGGGGATCCGTGCCGACTTCCCCGCCGCGAAACCGCGGTGGGAACCCTCTTTTGCCGCGGAAGGGCGGCGCACGGGTGACATCATCTTCTGAAAAAAAAATTTCTGTAAGATCCTCTGTTTTTGCTCTGGAAATCTAGATAAATTTTTTCTGAAAAATCCCCGCAAAATTTTGTGCACATTAAAAATATATTCCCTTCCATATAACAATCTTGTGCAGGATTTTTTGCACCTCGCTTAAATTTGATTGCAAGTAATCTTTGTTGTTGCATATCTTTTCTCGAAAATCTTTTTGCAACAAAATTTTTTCCAAATAAAGATAAAAAGAAAATGGAAAATTTTTATTAGAAAACTTGCAAAATTTTGCTGCAAATAAATCCTTGCACCACCACAACAAACATTCTTTCTTTTCCCTTTCTTCTAACATGGGTACCCCACATAATAAATCACTTGCCGAACTTTGGTATCCCGAACCTAATTTCACGGCGTACGTCAATTTGTTCGGTCAATTTGAAGACGATCCTTCCTTGCCTAAAAAATCTTTGAAAGATCAAATAGAGGCGTCTAGGAGAAACAGTTTGACTTTTCAACCCACTTTGTGTCAACCAAGTCAACTTTTACCACCTCCATATGTTGATACCACTTTTTCAAGTCCTTCTGTCACTCCTAAGCCGATGTCCATTGCTGAGCATATTGCTCAATCTCGTAGCCGATCTTTCACCCCTCTCCACTCATCTAGTTCTAGGGATCCGCACGATTATTCACCTTTTTATCCATATGTTGACCCTACCCCTGTCCAATCACCCACTTCCTACCAGTCCTACACGACCTTACCAACCTCACTAGACACTGTTTCTACACAGCCATTAGGGAGTTTTACATATCCACACGATTATGAATCTTTTACCGAAACCCCCTCACCACCTAAGTCTAGTTTGGAAGAGTCGTTGGAAGCTTATATCTTAGCAACAAACAAAATGACTAGGAATGTGGAAGCGTCCGTGGCCGCCCTTATGCAACCTAGTGAACCGGTCGCTAGTTTCCAACTAGCTCCAAATTTTTCAATGTATAAGGAGGCGGTTGGACAGAGTGAGAATGTGAGAGGATTTACAAATCAAACCTACCCATACCCAATTGAATCCCACAACTCCGGTTTTCCATCGATTGTCCTAACTGACTCACAAGTTGAAAATAAAAACGAGTTGTGTGATTTTGTAGTGCTTGATTTGCCAAATTGTGAAGAATCCCTTTCGAGTGAAATCATACCTAATCCGTTTGACCTTTACAGCTCAACTCTAGAACCTACATTGTTAAACATCCATGCTTTTGAGGAGGTGTCTAAAGAAATTGACTTTCACTTGATTGAGGATATAGACGCCGGGAAAATTTTGGATGATGAACCCGTAGATTTGATTAAAATTTTGTGTCCAATTCATCATCCCGAGTTATTAAATGTTTCTCCCGAACCTCATATGCATCTTGATTTTGATGATAATGGCATGGATAGGTTAAATATTGAGGAGAATTATGAGGATAGTATCGAGAAGAGTATTGAGGATAATATTGAGGTTGAACCATTCTTATTTGATGTGTCGGATTTTCCAATTCATCCTCTTGAACCTTTAACAAAATCACCCTCCCTCCTTTCCATCGTTCCGACCACGCACAAGATCATGCTTGAAGACTGTGAGCTTGAAAAATTTCTCTTTGAATCTGACACAGTTCTCACAGCCGATACCACTTACGAGTGTTTCACTTTTTCGGACGATGTTGATGACTCACCACCCGAGTTTGAGTCCTTTACATTTTCAGATGAGTTAGTTGAACCATCAGACTCGGTTGCTTACAATCGTTTCGAACCATTGTTGGAATCTTTTAAGTTCGAGACATTTTACTATGGTGAGAATGAGACTATCCCTAATTCACTCCCTTTCGTCGTTCCTATCGTTCCGACCGAACAAGATACTGTTACGCTTTCATCTCCGATACCAAGTTCGGCGTACCCATATTTTCTTGCGAATCTTAAGGGATTTGATCCCATTTCTCGACGGGTTGATAGGTTAGCGCAATCGCTTTTAATACACCGGTCATCACAAATTGCGCTAATTTATGCACTCGATTTACACCCTCAAGATCGCGCGACCCTTCTTTCTCCTTTCCGCCATTCTTCTTCTCCACCGAGACCGTATTCTACCTTTCTTCCCACACGGTCTCGTGTGTTTCTCATTTCTTTCATCTACACCCCATTATTTCACCAACTTGGACATTACCACGATAAGATTTTTGAATGGTTGGTGCTTACATTTGGCTTGTGTAAGGTCAAGCTTAAGTTTGGGGGAACCTTGTTGTATATATGTACATATATTTTTTGTTTTCTTTTTCTATAAAAGAAATAAACAAATTTTTTTTTCCAGAACATTAAAAAATATTAAAATTTTTTTGTAAATAAATAAATAGGGGAGTGCCGACAATTTTTGACCCTCTTGGTTTAGCATGACAGTGAGGACACTGTCAAGTTTAAGTTTGGGGGTATGCTCGGTACGTCTTCTTCCTTCGCATTCATATGTATATATTTTTTGCATTTGCATACTTATTTGAAAACCCATAAAAATTGAAAAATTTCAAAAATTATAAAAATTATTGTATTCAATTTTGGTCTAATTGACTAGAGTTTGACAAATAGGTTAACTGGCTAGGAACAACTAGATCTTAGACTTAGTAAATTTAAAACCCTAAAAATAATCTTCCTTAAAGTTTAACGGTAGAGAGTATATGTCTTTGTAGTTTATTTAGAAATAGGCAAATTTTGGGTTCACTTTTTGGGCTAAGTTGAAACAAGGGAAGAGTATTGATATTTTTATTAGAGTATGAGTTTGAAAAATAGTTCCTAGCTTAAATCTAGATTCTGAAAATGTATACCCTACAAATTGCACAAACACGCACCTTGAAACTTGGAATAGTAGAAGAGACATTGAAATGCTCTTCTCTAAAGTCCTTAGTACGATGGAAAATAAACAAAAAAATATACAAGAGTGAATAAAGGAAAGAAAAAAAATGAACACTGGTTTTTATGATTGCTTAAGGCTGCAAAAATAGAAAAATATTTAGCGAGGGTGCTTCATCACCTAGTGCCTTAGACCAACTGGTTTGGGAGTCACTGCTAAAGCCTTGGGTGTTGCAAGACTAGGAATTACGCTTTAATGTGCAAACACATCTTGTAATCGGTCGTTGGTACCTCAAGAAGTATTAACTATCGCATGAAGGATGTGTAAGCAAAATTCATTTAAAAATTCACCAATTAGTAAGTGCTTTGGACAACGGACAAGAGTACGATTGCTTGATTTGAATTTTCAAGTGTAGGGGTGATCTATACACACATGTAGGGGTATGTGATTGGAATTTAGATGAGAGAAAGGAGTGAAGAATAGAACTTGTATCTTTAGTAGAATTGATAAAAATTCCTAAGTGGAGATGGAACCCTAGAAGGAAAACTTAAGAGATGCCGAAAGCTAAGTAAGTCTACAGAACATATATAATCTTAAGCTAGATGATGAGGAAGTGTGAAGAATATGGGTGGATAATTTACGAGTCGACGATAATAGAATTCCTTGTTAGAAAGCCTAATTGGAGAATTAAAGTCGAAAAGCCTAATTGATAGGATTTTGTGGGTAGTATCCGCTGAAAACCCTCAGGAGACAACACTCCTCCTACTAGGGACACCTAGAAATTTAACGGCTTGTTGCACGTGCTCAGTACAATCGTGTTTCCCTGCGAAAGTGTGGTTAGGTTTTAGTAGAGAATAAAAAATAAGTTTGCTCGAGAACGAGCAAAAGATGAGTTTGGGGGTATTTGTTCACACCATAATATTGTATTATTATATTCCCCATTCTTATTCGTTTTATAAATAAACAGGTGCTTTTGACGCATGTCTGCTACATATTACAGGTTACAGGTTCTTGGAGCGAAAACAGTGAAAAAGACAAAAGACGACACGAAAAGGGACTTTTGACCAACAAATAGGAGAATCTTAGTCGAGCCTAGACGAAGAACAGTTCACAATGTACAAGGCAATGCAAGGTCCAAGAATACAAAGCGAACGGTTAAAAATCCATTGTTCAAGTTTTCACTGGAAGATCTGGAGAAGACCCAGAAGCAAAATGGATAAAAGAATAAATAAATAAATTGCCCAAAGAACCATGAAGCAGCCCACAGAAATTGACAGATTGAACTCATTAATGGGCCGCGGAACCGCGGACAAGCCTGCAATTGTCTCGGTTCCGCGGCCGTCTGGTGCTTGTACTCGGAGAAATTTTTACCAAATGTTTTTGCGGCTCTGAATAGTCAACCTAAGGGCATATTTATAAATGTAGACATGCGGATCAAAATATAATCTAGGGTTTCTATCTCCTATAAATAGAACCCAAATCATTGTAATTTCTTATGCCTCCTTTTAAATAATAAATTCAGATCTCTTTATGGAGAGCATCGGTGTTTCTTTTCAACCAATGGATTCAGATCTGACAACCTGCGTTGATATTTGGAGAGAGCCATCTGTAAGTAGTTTTATTTAATTGCTCTAGTTTAGATTCTAATTCTTTGCCCTAGGTAGATTTAATTCATTTCCGTAGATAATTGTTTAGAGTTAGTTTTGGGGAAGGTTTTTGAGAGATGAGATCTCTCATCCTTTTCTTGCCCATTAAATATTTTCAATAGGACTCCATGCATACACGCACACACCGTGCCCTACGTCACCCTATCCCTCGAGGTAGCGGTGATACCGTAGTATAAAGGCCCGATTGTGCGCGTTTTCCATGGAGGTTAGGGTAAGGATCTCTAAAGGAAGGACAAGAACCTAGAGGAAGGAAAACTTTCCTGAATGGATCTAATCCCCTTTATTGATAATTACCATAACTCCTCATAGATCTTCATTTGGATACAGAAAGCATTGAGATTTATTTACATTTTCAAACCATTCTTAAACCTAACCCTAGCAAGACTAGATCTAGATAATCGTAGTATAGAATAATTAGGTTTTTATATTTAATAATCAATCCGAACACCCTTCGGAATTAACTCGTTTGAGCGAATAGGAAATTCACAACATCCCTGTGGACCGACCCGTACTCACCGGCTAGCTACATGCGACGCCGTTCTTGATTGCGGTTAATAGATAGTTTTTGAGATAAATCACCCAGCTGTTGCTGAGATTGATAGGATGTTGCTTCCAGAGCTTACGAGCTGAGATCGCCGAGCTTCCAGGCAGAAATGCGACAGGTGATAGCTAGTCTACCCCGATTTGAGAGACGAAAGTAATTCGTCAGATTGATGCGCCGATGCAGGCCTAGTTGAGTTGAAGGTCTTCAGGGCGGAGAGTCTTACTCAGATCTAGAGCAGACCGATCCAGAGATGACCGCCGATGTATCGCCTTTCCTGGAGTATTGAGGCATTGTTTAGCATGCGGACGAAGATTATTCACATGTTGTGTAGGCGAAGCTAAAGAGTTCGAGTGAGTGTTAGAAACCCATTTTTTCCCAAGTTTAAAGTGTTCGGGGGAACATGCATGTAATTCTGTGGACCTTCTAGAAGAATGAAACCCTAACTCGACATGATGACCATCGAACCGCTTTTGAACCTTAAGGTTTGCAGCAGTTTAGCTGTGCCATCAGTGAGTCTTGGGTTTGCCCTTCTACGGCTGGTCCAGAGGTACTGTGGTATGTACCAGATATTTTTAGATTGTGCTCAGGTGTTGAACTTTCGGGAAATTATGGGACTTCGGTGACTCGATCGAAAAGTTTCACGCCGTCCGGATACCATGTGATAGGAGACCAGTAAGCTGACCAACATTGGATAGAGGACCTCACCCAAAATGCGTTGTGAGTTGATCAAGAACGGACGAGTATTGAATATTCGTCCGATGGTTGGGACGAGTTCCCGAGAACGTGTTCGGCCAGATATCTTCTACAGAGTGATGAAGATATAGAGTACGCGATTTCGAGTCTGTGTGAGAGACTTTGGATTGATCGTGGCCGAGAACAGTTGCAGTTCGCAGATGGCATGGCGTGACGTCATAGTGGACGATGATACGGACGAGTGGAACCAGAGGTTCTTACGAGATGCTGACGAGCTGTTGCAACTCCCCATCGAGACTAGAGATCTGATATGCATACAGAGGCGTTGGGATACGGCCAGTTTTCGAGGAAATGTGCGCGGAACACGTAGATGTCCAGAAAACGAGAAAAGATTATGTAAGAGTACCAGCCTCCGTACAGTTCGGCATAGGCGAGATCGGAAGAGACCTTGAGCAGGATTCCTTCCAGGACACTGCTGCAATGAGACTAGCACCCAGGATCAGTGGTGTGACGTGTATTCAGAGGGCCAGAGGCCGACGCCAGTAATGTACTGCTTTACGAGTGGTCGTGATAATTGACCGAGAGATGACCAGAGGAGTGCCAGGATGGAATCGTCCCCGTTAGCACACCTGACAGGGCCGATGAGCCGATGGATTGCGAAATTGGTAATCCACAAAGAAGATAAGGACCCAGAGACAGAGGACGCCAGACCGTGAGCAGGAGATAAGCGGATGTTCTTGCTCTGCCAGTTTTGGGCGCACCGATTTATTCTTCGACATTGTAGGAGGTGTACCTCGATGTCATTTATTGCGATTTGCGTTTGTGATCCGAGTATCACGCTTATATCGCTTGGATTTGAGTTTTGATGATTGAGCTTTATGATATTGATTTCGTGCACCATGGCTGCACCTACTGGGTATTTATATTTTGTGCATATTTATTGCACTTGATATCGGTTTTGTGTCTTGACTGCACATGTGTATGATTTCATGGATTTCATACAGTTGATATGATTTTTGTGCGTGTGGTACGCACTCAATTTTATTTTTGCACTCGGTATAACTTATATGTGCTTGTAGTGCATTGATATGTGTTTTGTGCATGTAGTTGCACACGTTTATGATTTTATACACCTTGGTATACTCGGTGTTGCTGTTTACGCATTTGAGTTATTGATCGATATTTCGTGCACTGGATGCATTGGATTTGTATTACGTACACTGGATGCACCGTATTTGTATTTCGTGCACTTGATGCACCAGATTTGTATTTATGCATTTATGCACTGTATTTCATGCCGTGGATGCACCGAATTTATGTTTTGTGCATTGGTTGCACTAGATTTATACTCCGAACATTGCTGCACCGATTTATGTCTTTGAGCATTTTTGTTATCCGATTTGTGTTTTCGTGCGCGTTGGCACTTGCCATTCGTTTTCATGCATGCTACTGCAGTATATGCTTTTACGGACCCGACGCACTTGGGTTGGATTTTTGCACATATTAGGCACTTGATTTTGGATTTTGTGCATACCGGATGCACTCGATTTGGGATTTTTATTCGTGCACGTTAGTTGCACTGGATTGAGATTTTCGTGCACTCTAAGTGCGCTTGATATTATTGTCGTGCACACCCGTTGCACTGGACAGATGTTTTCGTGCACACCCGTTGCACTTAGATTTGTTTTTGTGCATGTTGTGGCACGTGTATTTGGATTTGATTTCCATGTGCACCAGACGCACGTGATGGTTAGATAGGCCTTTTGAGGCTGATTTTGCTTTTGAGCGTTTTGTTTTCATGATGAGCACTATGTTATGTAGTAGCCGAACAGGATTGATCTGAGGACAGTACCTGAGTACTTTACATGCATTAAAAGTTTACCAAGAGGTTTTTGAAAAAGAGCTATAGTCTCGTTATTTCCTACGTGTTCGTGAGCGACACGAACGTTTATAAAGGAAAAGCTTTTGGGATATTTTGAAAATGACGGAACTTGTATTTAGGAAAATATATATGGACATATATTATTATTTTAAAATGAACGTCTGTCATTTATGCTGTGAGCTACGCATTCACGCCGCGATTTAGAAAGATTTTTGCATGAGTTTTATTTAGTTCTTAAAAGTTTTTCAAGGATGCGTACTATACATGTATTATAGTATTTGACTAGTGTATATTGGATTTCAGTAGTGGATTTCGAGATCTGTATCTCTATTGTAACTCCGAGAATATGCGTGCAAATCAGATAATTTGCGTGACGCTTGACGGAGTTCGATTTTGAGTTTCGTATTCGTTTTCAGGCGCACGCAATGCGCTATGGTATTTCTGCATCTTCCATGATTTCGGAGCCCCGTTGATTTGAATTGAGTATTGAAATGTTTTAAATTTTGGGGGTTTAAATTTAAATTCGGAAACCGAATTTCTTTAAGGGGGAAAAATTGTAACATTTCAGAAAAATAAAATATTATTTTTGGGAATTTTTATAATTAAATAATAAATATTTTGAATATTTTAATGAGGCAGTATAATTTGTTGGAGATAGTGCCCTCAAAGTCAATTATTGGATCGCAGGTACGTGATTGCAATGATTGAGGCAGGACCTATACCGATATGACAGTCTTGCTCGAGATGATAGTATGCTATCTGGTTTGTCTTTATCATCGTATACATGCTTTAGTTCACTATTGCATGATGATAGAGCCCATAAGATTCTTGCTTGACTACCTGCAGTATGATGGCGATCATATACATGGGAGCTGGGGTCTGTAAGCACATCCTTAAAGTGTCCCTAGTCGTGAGAGTTTCGAGACAGGGCATCGATACTCCAGAGTAGACTAGTGTATACAGTCGAGACCCCGACGAGGGGCGGTGGCCGGTCTCACAAGCCACTGGTGTCAGTTGGATCACCTAAGATATATACAGGTGCTCATTGGGTTATGAGTACACCGGACAGGACTCGCCGGGAATCTGCTAGTTGGTATTATACCCAGCGTCAGATAGCGATTTCCTGGTGACATGTCTATAGGTTAGTTCATCGACCTGAGGTCATCATTTGTCTCGTGTGAGTTCCCACTGTGCTTTGATTTCTACCCTACCACGGCTCAAAGGAGTCGTGCAAACAGGTCTTTTTTGGGTACAGTCCCGAGCCACATGGAGGCAAGTGAGCGGATCGGCAGGGGATTCGTCTCTCCCGGTATTGGGGGTGAGATCGCGCTGTGTCTGGAAGAGCCATTACACAAAGCCCTCGGCCGAGGCAGGAGATTTACTGGTAGGTACTCCAGTAGTATCTCACGGTGTTCTGGGCCACTCTCTGACACGACTTATACTGCTATTGGGGGTCTGACGTTACTAGCCCCTAGGCAGATATGCGATACTCATAGACGAACGGACCGGACTGTACGTATATTCTCACTGTTAGGCTCAGTAGGGTTTATGGATGAGTTCGCTCGTCAGCTTCCCTTCCAATCAATACATAGGCAAACGTTACGTACAGCTCGTACCTCTGGCGTGCTAGAGGTTATACCCAGTACCACTGTGTTGATGAGTCATTAGAGTCCCCCACAGACACTTTCCCAAGTTCGGGCGAAACGTTGTAGAGGCCGTATGGTTTTATGGCAGGGTTCGGAAAATGCACGTGCGTTTTCGCACGTGTCATTTTTCGGGCAGATAATACTGGTAGGCTTTGGTTTAAGCCAGAACCCAGTATTATACTGTATAGATATAATATCTTTGTCTCAGATGCATTTGTATTCAGTCGTAATACAAATGCGGGTATGTTTATACTGATACGGGGTTATCCTGAAATTCGTTTCAGAATCACTTTTGGAAGTTGCCAGTTTCCAGTTTTCTATCAGCCGTATTTAACAGCCGGTTAAATGCGGATTTATCTTTTCTTGAGATGAGTGTGGAAGCTTCTAGATGGTGACTAGGCTAGTGAGTCATTAGTGCTTTAAATGTTCATTTAATGATATGATGACTAAGGGTTATGATTCATAGTTTTCATTAAATGCATTCATACAAGGTGTTAAGTGACTCATCCTCTTCATTGATCTTATTCTCACCATCCCTCTTCCTACACTCACCCCCCTTGCTTATATATGGCCGGCCATTCCTTGAGAGGAATATGGTTGTGATTTTGAAAAAAAAGATATAAGTTTTGGTGCATAGAAATTAGATATGATTCATTTCTCATTTCCATTCGATCCAAAAGGCAACTTCATTAACCGTTCGTCCATAGCCTTGGACGTAACGAGACAAAGTGTTCTACTCATTCTCTACTTCATCTTGGTCGTCTCTTTTAGCAAACTTGACGACCGAGTTGCCTCGGTTCAGAAGCGGGAGCCCGTTTAAAGATCCGTCGACGTGGTGCCACCTGAACGAGAAGACCGGAGTTCAAGGAGATCGGAGCAGCCGCAACAAAGTGTGGGATGATGGTTGAAGACCGAAGGACTCGGATCGTTCGGTATAACTCTTCTACCCACTTTGTAGTTTGTTAGTTTAGCTTTAACGGCAGATCCGGGTTATAGTACGCGATAGCGCCAGTTGTAAAAAGTTTTTGTTCCGCATTTGGCGTCTGTTAGACGGCCGGGGCACTACCGTGGACTTACAGTGGTATCAGAGCCTCACCATTAAGCTATACTAACTAGTGCTAACACGTTTAAAACATCGATCGAACGGATTTTCGAAAACCGCAAATTCCAAGTTCACAGTTTCTGTCGATTTTAAATCAAGCCCAAAAATTATTTTGCATATCACAGAAAGTTGTGCAGGGTTTTATAAGCACTTGGTACAAATTTGGGCACGTGACCCTTCAAGACCGCCGTGGAATCGCGGTCAAACCTAGGGTTTGACCGCGCATCCGCGGCCAGTCCATGTGATCACTGCTCCAAATTTGCACAGTAGCTTCTTCTGTGGAAATTGTGGTTTTTGGTATATATCTTTTGGGCCCAGATTTTGTTACTGTACAACAGATGTACGTGGGGCCCACATCGGGAAATTTTATCGATCGAAATTTTAAACTTGATAGTATGCAGTACTTACTTTATATCTCCGACCGGGAATGTCATTTGATCGGTAAACCGCGTCTAATTGCTATAGTTCTTTTAGACGGGTTTGCGAACGTGACATTCGCGTTGATGTTCTGTGTTATGCTGTATTGTTGTGGGTATGTTGTGGTGGATAGCAGGGTGCAATGATAGTGCAGTTTGGATTTATTTGTACATTTGATATTGCGGGGCGAGCGTCTAACATGTGGACTGCCGTCACTGCCTGTTTGTATAATATTCTTTTGGGGCACGACCGGGTTGAGGTCGATGTACCCATTGTACATATTTTTATTTCTGTACTAGGTTTATCCCGCGAAAGAGTGCACGGATAGCCGGGTTCTGGAGGGCAACAGGTCCGTATCTCATGGCTTTGAGAGGCAGAGGAACCTCACTTTAGAATTGGCAGACTATTCGCTGCACTCGTAGGGGGTACAAGTTGACCCAAGGAGGGGTGCTCAATTTACCGGATTCCGTGAAGTGCCGGGTGTTCCATTCACTATGCTGTGGGGACTACCTCGCTTCAGGTTTTGGCGGGTAACTTGCCGCACCCGTAGGGGTCTAGGTTTCATTGCACAGGCTATCCACACGACCAGGGGAACGTCGGGTTTCAGCAGCGGCTCTGTGAAACCCGGGGATCCCAGATTATCTGTATTATTCTGTAATGCTTATTACTTTTCTGTAATGTTGTATATTATCACGCCTGGAGCGATTATTGTATATTGGTATATATACTATTAGATGTTGTATATGTTTTACACCCGCGCTAGTCCAGCCCCCGCTCTGTCGTTAGTTAAGTAACCTAACGGGTGATGACGGGACCCAGTGGCGAATGCGGATGGCATATACGTATATTTTATTTTCGTTCTTTTCTGGTGTGATTGATTGATAGGACTGTATTGATTCTTATCAATGCAAGGATAAAACAAACCTATATTTGATGTTGTTGGAACAAATTTTAAAAAGTGTTATTACAAAGATATTTCCTTTTGTTTTGCATAGCGGTATTCAGTTGGAATATCCTGCACCTCATTCGACGAGGCAAGAGCCGAGATCCCTTCACCGGGAGTGACCCCTTAGGCAGAAGTTTATGTCAGGGTAATAACTTCAATATAGTCGATTACAAGTTGCTTTGCATCGCGGTATTCAGTTAGAATATCCTGCACCTCATTCCACGAGGAAAGAGCCCAGATCCCTTCACCGGGAGTGACCTCTTTAGCAAAAGGTTTTCGTCACTATATTTTTATAAAAAGCTATCAGGTTCCTTCAACGAGATCAAGTTCATTACGTTAAAGGTTTTTTCGCCAAAAACCAGCCGTAGCCCTCCGTCATTTCTTATAGATAGTCAGTAGTATTCAAGCTATGTTTGTTGGTCCTTAGTCAAGGCATAGTGTTTGGTAGCTGCTGGGTATTCATTTGTAGCATAGATGAATGCGTTGGTTTGGGATAGTCGTATTACTTTGTTGGCCCTTAGTCAAGAGTATGTACGGGTGGGTTCAAATCAACCAGGATAATGACGGGAAGAACTTGACATGTGACTTATGATTTGTTGGCCCTTAGTCAAGGTCATAAGAGCATGGGGTAAAAATTATATCGGGAGTTTCAAACATACAGCAAACTTGCCAGGCATGCGCATACCTTCTGGAGTGTGATAACTTGAGTGGCTTCCATCAAGTTATCATGCGATGATAGTTGGATCCCGATTCCCACTGATGAGTTGGTTTACTCTTCGGGTGATCCCGATTGATTTTTCTTTCAGGTTTGGAAGAGAATTTGACGGAACAGTGGGAGGTTTCCTGATTAGATAAAGTGATAACCATTCTGATCTAGGTTAGAGCGCACGCAGAGTGTTTCTTTTCTCTCTCTCTCTCTCTTTGGCAGCGACTTTTGACCGACCTTAGACTATGACTCAGTGACCAAGTTGACCGAACCTTCTTACAATACTGGCTTTTGGATTGTCAGAGTTGCATAAGTCATTTGCCGCTCTTTCTTTTACCCTTTGTCTTTCTCAGAACACCCCGTATTACTACGGACATCCACTTCCATTGGATAAATCCATCGTATGGTTATATACGAACTCGAAGGTACTATTTCGAGGATGGATCTAGGTTCAGGAGAAATAGAATTGGTTTATTCAGTTGTCTTTTATTATCACCTTCTCTCAGGTTGCGAGGGCTCCTTGGTTTAGGAGGTTACACCTATTACGCTTATTGGATAGTCTTATTCCATACCATAGGCAGGTGCCAAAAGGTAGGGAATGAAGAAAACCAATTAGCCTAAGTAGGGTATACATAAGGGAATAACTAAAGACAAAATAAAGGGATTAGAAAGAGGGCAAAGTAAATTGCGACTGTTATCATTCACGACCAAACCGCGTACTTCATCGCCACTCTTATTTCACCTTTGCTTTTTCCCCAGTTCGGGAAATAGAATAAGGTATTATTCAGTAGTCTTTTATCATCACCTTCTCTTAAGTTGCGAGTACTCCTAGGATTTGAAGAGTACACCTATTATGCTTACTGGATAGTCTTCTTCCAAACCATAGGTTGGTGCCGAACGGTAGGGAAGGAAGAAAACCATTTAGCCTAACGATGGTGTACAGAAGGTAACGACTAAAGACAAATATAGGGATTTGGAGAGATGGTAAAGAAATATACGGTTAAAGTCATGAATAGGATTATGGAAGAGGCATTACTAGGAATACCAGAATACCCCTACGAAACATTTTCATGTTTCAGTTACACATTGCATTGTTAAAAGAAAACTTTTTTCCCGATTAGATACTTACTCCAGGGTATGTATTTACCAGGTTTCATTCTCATATCTGTATGGTTTTTACAGATGATGAGTGGGAGTAAGTTATTGGGAATTAGGTGATCATCCTCATTATATCGGAATTCGTTGTAATTGGTGATATTTGAGGAAATCACCTGGGTACAGTTTTCAACCTACAATACACAGGTTTTGAGTTATTTCAACTCAGCGGACTTATACAGAGATTGTATGTTGTCCAGTGTCCGTCAGGACAAAGGGGTAGGTCCTCGTACTATGTTCTGTTTACTTGTGACTTCTCTAGTTTTTAGACAAGTGTTTCGTAGAAATACAATGTCTAAGTTTTGAGAAGTTATGGGTATAAGAATAAAGTAGAGAACCAGATGTCGCAAGTATCAGGATTCTTCAAAGAGATCGAAGATGTAGATTCTTGTGATTGGTATTCAGATGATAGTAATGGTTTTTGAGAAACTTGTTTCTCTTTCAGGTTACTCATAATTGGATGGATTCCTAAGTTGAGTAATGCTGATTAGCCTTTTTCCATTAAGTTGTTATGCACTGGAGACAGCTGCATGATTTGAATCTGGTTCCAATTAAATTAGTGCCTCTGTTTCTATATTGGATGTAGAATGGTTCATATCTTAATGATGTTAAGGTAAGGGGAGTTGTCCAGCTTATGCTTAAAACCAGACACTGGATAACTTAAGGCACGTTTTTGTAATGGCAGTTTGTGGGTTGACCCGGGCTTAGTCGAGGGTTAACTTTCTACCATCTGAAAGATCAATAGTGATATTGTTCTTGACTCGCCACAGTTTTAGTAAAATGGATTTTTTCAGAAAACAGTAGTGAGAGTATGGTAGAACTGGAAGTGATTCCAGAACCGCAAACGATTACGGAAAATTTAATAGGACCTATATATTCAACCAGGTTTGACATTCCAATAGCCACTCCGCAGATATGGTGGATAACCTCAGACACCCGAGAGGTACTCCGGTAGCCTCAAGGACGGTGACAGGGAGGTTCTTGTTTACCCAGACTTGACACTATTGTTGTTCCAGACTATGAGACCCGGCAAGAGGATAAGTATAACGTCGTTCTAAACTAGCTTTAGAAGTGTACGTAGATATTATTCTGCCAGAGGGTTGTCATAGTCAGTGGGAGCAGCGGAAGCATAGTGGACAAGTAGCTTATGTCTATTTATAGGCTTGAGCAGATATAGCGGAGATAGATCATCTAATTTTGATGAGACAGTCATGGGTTTGACTTCATCAGAATAAGAGATGGATCTGTTAAGAAGGTAGTAGGGTGTGATGTCCTGGTATTAGGATGACATACACAGAGTAGGAAGTAAAATTCCTATACTACGATCGGTTGTACTTTGGTCGTCACACAGTTGTTTCTCCACAAAGGATATGGATATAATATCAGACATTCTGGTTTCTAGATCTATGATTTTAGATCTAGATTTGGGTAGTTTCCCAATGTGGGTACTTTGACAGTATTCTAATGGTATTTTAGAATAGATGACTCCTGGTATGGTGGTGTACCAGCAAGTGATGGAGTCACCCTCTCTGAAGGTGTCTTAGAGACTAAAGGGGAGAGGGATGTGCATGATTGGCAGATCACTTGCTTAGGAAATTGAGTTAATCATAAAAAGTCAAGTACCACACCAGATGTTGTTTTTGCACTAGATGTGATAAGTTAATATTAATCCAATCCTGGAGAAATATAAGGAAGCAGTCTTAGAACATAAGTGAATGTTCTAAGGATTTGATGACGGCAGCCTCCTTCGGGAGACGATTATCATTCCAGGCTTCCAAGGTGACATAGATGACAGAGTGATTGTCAGAGTTATAGTTTTTTCCTCTGACGAGGGACAGTATTATGGACAGGTGATCCAAGAGGATACTGTGGGAGGCATGGTGCTGGATACTGATTAGGTTCAGTTATCGATACAGTCTAAGAAGTTTGGATTTGGAGTTCATTTATGAACTAGGTCCCATCAGATATCCAGACATATTCTAAGACAGGTATTACTCGATTCGGGAGATGGCTTTCTCCGCGAATTTGAGATTTAGGGAGATATAGAAAGAAACATCAGGGCGGATCCACTCACTGAGGCTCTTTCTCGAACACAAGAGTTTTACAAACTAGCTTTGTGAAACTGATTAGTAGAGAAGTTGGGTGTTCGGTATCACACGGGCTGTGAGTATGCGACATCGCAATAATTAGCCTTAAGTGCAAGTGGGAGATTGTTGGAGATAGTGCCTTCAAAGTCAATTATTGGATCGCAGGTACGTGATTGCAATGATTGAGGCAGGATCTATACCGATATGACAGTCTTGCTCGAGATGATAGTATGCTATCTGGTTTGTCTTTATCATCGTATACATGCTTTAGTTCACTATTGCATGATGATAGAGCCCATAGGATTCTTTCTTGACTACCAGCAGTATGATGGCGATCATATACGTGGGAGCTGGGGTCTGTAAGCACATCCTTAAAGTGTCCCTAGTCGTAGGAGTTTCGAGACAGGGCATCGATACTCCAGAGTAGACTAGTGTATACAGTCGAGACCCCGACGAGGGGCGGTGGCCGGTCTCACAAACCACTGGTGTCAGTTGGATCACCTAAGATGTATACAGGTGCTCATTGGGTTATGAGTACACCGGACAGGACTCGCCGGGAATCTGCTAGTTGGTATTATACCTAGCGTCAGATAGCGATTCCCTGGTGACATGTGTACAGGTTAGTTCATCGACCTGAGGTCATCATTTGTCTCGTGTGAGTTCCCACTGTGCTTTGATTTCTACCCTACGACGGCTCAAAGGAGTCGTGCAAACAGGTCTTTTTTGGGTACAGTCCCGAGCCACATGGAGGCAAGTGAGCGGATCGGCAGGGGATTCGTCTCTCCCCGTATTGGGGGTGAGATCGCGCTGTGTCTGGGAGAGCCATTACACAAAGCCCTCGGCCGAGGCAGGAGATTTACTGGTAGGTACTCCAGTAGTATCTCAGGGTGTTCTGGGCCACTCTCTGACACGGCTTATACTGCTATTGGGGGTCTGACGTTACCAGCCCCTAGGCAGATATGCGATACTCATAGACGAACGGACCGGACTGTATGTATATTGTCACTGTTAGGCTCAGTAGGGTTTATGGATGAGTTCGCTCGTCAGCTTCCCTTCCAATCAATACATAGGCAAACGTTACGTACAGCTCGTACCTCTGACGTGCTAGAGGTTATACCCAGTGCCAGTGTGTTGATAAGTCATTAGAGTCCCCCACAGACACTTTCCCAAGTTCGGGCGAAACGTTTTAGAGGCCGTATGGTTTTATGGCAGGGTTCGGAAAATGCACGTGCGTTTTCGCACGTGTCATTTTTCGGGCAGATAATACTGGTAGGCTTTGGTTTAAGCCAGAACCCAGTATTATACTGTGTAGATATAATATCTTTGTCTCAGATGCATTTGTATTCAGTCGTAATACAAATGCAGGTATGTTTATACTGATACGGGGTTATCCTGAAATTCGTTTCAGGATAACTTTTGGAAGTTGCCAGTTTCCAGTTTTCTATCAGCCGTATTTAACAGTCGGTTAAATGCGGATTTATCTTTTCTTGAGATGAGTGTGGAAACTTCTAGATGGTGACTAGGCTAGTGAGTCATTAGTGCTTTAAATGTTCATTTAATGATATGATGACTAAGGGTTATGATTCATAGTTTTCATTAAATGCATTCATACAAGGTGTTAAGTGACTCATCCTCTTCATTGATCTTATTCTCACCATCCCTCTTCCTACACTCACCCCCCTTGCTTATATATGGCCGGCCATTCCTTGAGAGGAATAAGGTTGTGATTTTGAAAAAAAAGATATAAGTTTTGGTGCATAGAAATTAGATATGATTCATTTCTCATTTCCATTCGATCCAAAAGGCAACTTCATTAACCGTTTGTCCATAACCTTGGACGTAACGAGACAAAGTGTTCTACTCATTCTCTACTTCATCTTGGTCGTCTCTTTTAGCAAATTTGACGACCGAGTTGCCTCGGTTCAGAGGCGGGAGCCCGTTTAAAGATCCGTCGACGTGGTGCCACCTGGACGAGAAGTCCGGAGTTCAAGGAGATCGGAGCAGCAGCAACAAAGCGTGGGATGATAGTTGAAGACCGAAGGACTCGGATCGTTCGGTATAACTTTTCTACCCACTTTGTAGTTTGTTAGTTTAGCTTTAATGGCAGATCCGGGTTATAGTACGCGATAGCGCCAGTTGTAAAAAGTTTTTGTTCCGCATTTGGCGTCTGTTAGACGGCCGGGGCGCTACCGTGGACTTACATAATTAAATACCGATAAATTGGGAAAAATTTGGAAAATTATAGAAATTACTGAAATAAGGGTGCTTAATGTGATTTATGCAAATTATAAATTTTATGATTAATTATATACTATTTTAATGCTAATCGCGATTAAATATCGCTAATCGCGCATTAAGCCGGATTTGTGCACATGACATGCACCATGTCATATTTAACACTTGTGACTTTTCTTACATGGTTTTTCCTTATTCTTCATGCTTGATTTGGGTTTTAATATAAGAAGAGAGAAGAGAAAAGAAAATGGAAAATGGAAAATGAATAAATAAAAGAGTATGGGAGGTATGGGCAAGAGAGAGAGAGTGAGAGGGGTTACTTTGACTTAGCCATTCCTTCCTCTTCATCATCACATCTTCATCTCCTATCATGGCTGCTTCCTCCCTCCTCCAACCCTCTCTATCTCTTCATTTCATTACAATAAACACATCAAAAACCATATTTCCTTTCTTTAAAAATGTGCACAAGCTCAAGGGAAGCACTTTGGACCAAGAAAAATCGGCTTTTGAAGACTTGGGGCAACTCAAGAATTTTCTTGAGTTGCCAAATGAGCTAATTTTTGCACCATTTGAATTATATTTCAATTCCTTTAGCTATCATGCTAGTTTAGAAGTGATTAGGCGATGTTTAGTAAGAGTTGAAAATTTCAAGTTAGGGTTTAAGGGAATCTTGAGTGGTGATGTGAAATTGAGGCTAGTATAGACATTATAACCCCTGTAGGGATCGTATACTGACCAAAACCCGAGACTTAACCCCCAAAATATGAACTTAGAAACCCCGACATCGTATAATTGTGTCAATTTCGAGGGTATTTTGGAATCTGGAGTAACCCGGATGACCTGAAAATTATTTTGCAAACACAGGGAGTCGTGCAGGCACCTAGGAAGCTACCACCGAAACCCGATCCCTATACCCCAACCTAAGGCCGCAATTTTATCCATTCTGGCCGCAATTTGTGGCCAGAGCAGGGAAGTAGGGTCCCAGGTTTGGTCCATGGCTCTTTTTGCAATAAATTAGACCTCTCCTATTTGCAAAATTGGCTAATTGTCACCTGGGAAAAATCTGGGAGTGTTTTACTTAGTTTCTGGAATTGTTTTGCTGCTTTTAATGAATTTGAATTTGGTATTTGGTATTGTGTTTCCGTCGTGTGGCGTTTGAACGTCAACGACCAGGGTTATTGGTCGTGTTTTGCATGTTAGGCTATAGGTTTTAACCTATGAGAGAAACGTGTGCCGTTTTGGTTTCTACCTTGATTTTAATATGCATTGCGATTGTTCATTATTGTAGGTACCTTCACGTGGATTCTGAGGCGACGGAGCGTGGTGTCATCGATTTCGGCAAGAAAGAAGCAAGGTGAGTGGATCTATATCCACGGGAGAAGTTGGGTGGATGGCGTATAGCACCCCCGTACATTTTGATGGAAACCGATTCATAGTATTTGGTTAAGAAAACCTTTAATAGAAAACTATAAATAGAGTTAAAAGATAGTTAGAGAACTATATTAGAAACTAAAGGATAGTTAGAAGCGAAATCATACGACTAGTATGTGATGACGGGACTGAGGATGATATTTGATGATATTGCCGTTTAGGGTACTATAGGACTAGATAGTCGATGTAGATGTGTCATCCGAACCATACCTATTTCCAAACTGAAAAATCGTATGCCTCTTTTAAACGGATAACTTGAGGGAGGTTATGGATTTTCAAATGATATCTTTTCTTTAAAAACACCGTAGCCCCTACTCTCAAAACTACGATTCGCATCTTTCAAAATATGTTTGTATGGTTCGGGTGAGTATGTTAGATTAGATACTTATGCTTATAGTAAGGTAGAATGTATTGGTAAATTGACTTGGTGAGGGACATAAATGCGATGAAAAGGATATATGACGCGATATGATGATTTGGTGATATGTTGGTATACATATGCGAGTCGATTGAGATGATTGATACCTTGCCGGTCCCCAGATATGAGATTGTTATGTATGTGACCTCGGACATAGGAATATAGATATTTATATTGTGGTGAATCTAGAATGATAAGCCGTACAAGACGTTAGGTCCGTACCCTCATTGTCGTAAAGGTTGATAGGATCCCTTTTGGTATTATACCGCCGTACGATGATTTTCCGTACGTGATGAGTTTGACTTGATGATTGATCTATACCTTTGACTAGATGATGCCGTATGATGGATTATACCGTACGTGATGCTGTGAGGCTAGATGCCGATTGATAGATTCACCGATTCAGACATATGATAGTTACGTATACCTTATAAATTTTAGCTGATGATTTACCTTATGCTGCATTCATGATATTATCATTGCATTGCATATACTTGTGTTAGTACACTTACACCATTATCGATGATACGTATGTTACACGTACACATATTTGCCGGCTCACACACTTCATCATCGATAATTGCCATGTCACTACACAGTAGGATTGCTGCATCATGATATGACTCTTTGCATGATTTACTTGCTATAGTTACCTGTGCACTTTTATATGATGTTGCATTTTACTTTGGAGATATTGGGAACCGCAAGACATATTTTCAAAACTGGAATCATTTAAAGGAGCGGTTTTCCCTTAATATAATACATCACTGTTCCATATTGCATGATATACGGATATGCTTACATTTCCATCATATGTCGCATACATCATGCTTTATGATTTTACGCATTGAGATATGCTGTTTTCACGAGATTTCTGGATTTGAAAACCGTGGTCATTTTAAAAGAAAATATGTATTGTTTTAAAAATCCGGTTTCTCTTGATATGATATTTCAGTGCGTCCACCATCACTACTACAAATAAGGGTTGCCCCTACGGATATATCCGTAGGGGCAAAAAAATACCCTGTAGGTACAAACACCGTAGGTGCAAGTCGAAGCCCTGAACATGTCCCTACGGACTAAAAATTGCCCCTACGGAGTTATGTGTAGGTACCTTTTCCTCTACGGCTTAGGCCGTAGGGGCAAAAAAATTATTTTATTTACGGTTTTTTAAAATAGATTACTTGTACCTACGGATGAATCTGTAGGGCCAAGTAATAGCCTCTACGGATACATGCGTAGGTACCTATCCATAGGGGCAAAATATCAGAAATCCTGATATTTTGCCCCTACGGATAACTCCATAGAGGCATTTGGTTGCCCCTACGGATATATCCGTAGGGGCAATCCCAACCCCCTGATACTGAGATCACAGGAAAAAATATCAGTTATTCTGATATTTTGCCCCTACGGATGTAACCGTAGGGGCAATATTTGTACCTACGGTTTAATCCGTAGGTACATATTATCAGTTTTTTTAAAAAAAGGGCTGCCTATTTTTTTCTCGCCCTGTGCATAATAATATATACATCAATCGAATATAAAATTAATCATCACACAACGTATATCGCAGTATTCAAAATCACATCTCACGCATATAATATACAAAAGAAACCAAAAAATAGAATATGATATAAATATAAACACCGTAGGACCACCAATATCAATATCGTCCAAAATGTATTACAATATGTATCATATAAATAAATACATGTTTCAAAAAATAAGAATCAAAAAGCTACCCTAGCTCGGTCCAGCTCCACCCCTGATAAACACTAGAATATGGCGTGCCCGCTCCTCGGTCAATAAATCATGTAATTCGGCGCGTGCGGGAGTCTGAGCGGGCTGTGGAGCTGGCGATGTGGTCTGCGCAGCCGCCGTCAAGGTAGTGGCTTGCGGAGCCGTGGCTGCGGGAGTCTGAGCGGGCGGTGGAGCTGTAGGAGCTGTCTGCAAAACCGCAGCCGATGTAGTGGCTTGCGGAGCCGCGGCCGAAGGAGATGCATGTGGAGGCTCGGCCGATATACCCCGTCGCGTATGGACCTAACGTGTGTAATAAGCGTGTAAGAACTGTGTATTATTTGAATTCGTATCATTATCAAGTTATTTCAAAACCCCATTTGGATATCTAGTTTGGAAAACCGTAGTTTATTTTAATTAGATATGTATGTTTGATTAATCAAACCTAAGTCTACAACCAAATTAGCTCAGGCTACGTACTAATATTGGATATGTTTATATCTATAATATGACATGATATTTTACTATTAAGTAGTATACATACCAACATCTCCTTCAACTCCTGAATGGTGGCCTTCAAGCTCTCCAGTTCCTGCTGGACACAGCTCACTGGAGACGGAGGAAGTAACCGCCGGGGTGGAGTCCAACCTCATATGGGCCTTGCTAGGGCCCAGTCCTCGGCCTCTCTCCCAACCTCCGTGGTGCCCTCCGTGTGCGGCGTCTAGGACTGGGGTCAGCAGCCTCGGATCGCTCTGTCCGGTAAAATCGATCCTCGAGGCCTCGGCCTGCTCAACCACCCGCTCCTACACCCACATTAAGCAGTAAAATATAAGTATAAAATTTAAATTTGAACTTTCCAAAACTAAAATTTCAAATATGGGTTGAATAAATATTAACACTTGCGCAATACTCCTGGGTAGCGACGTTGGGATATCGAAGCTCGCCCGTGGCGGGATCTGTCGAGGTGCCGTGGACGGCAAGATATGCGGACAGCACGCTCGGTGTACCACCTTGCGCCAGGGTCTGAGTTGTCTGCAATATTAGAAAATAACTCTTAATATTAGATATGTTAGAAAATAACTCTTAATATTGCATTATATCACAAAGGCCGGTCTATTGTAATTTACCGATAACTCCATGGCTCGAGTAATATTCCTCGAGCCACCTGTGTAAGTGGGGCGACCCCTCTTCGTCGACTTCCTATTCTCTATATTTTGAGCGGCCTGTTTCTGCACAACGCATTCACATTTAGTTTTCTAATTAAGGAATACAAAAAAATAAATTATATCCTAAGCAATGAATTACATTTAAAATATATACCTGTTTGCGTTGAGAGTCGAAATATTCACACAATAGAGGCCATGTCTCTACGTCGACTCTCGCAATGGCCGGAGTAGATAGGAGGGCCGCTCTCTCTGCCTCGGGGGTCGCCATCCACAGGGAGTAGCAGTCGGCCTTCAGCTCATTCCTGTTGTATCGGACCTTGGTCTGCATGTTCTTCATCAAACCATTGTACAGAGCATGAATGTCGAGCACCCTCCCAGGGTGATCAGGGTCGGGTACAGGCTGAAAATCGTAATCGAACTGAAAATACAAAAAAAACATTGTTATTAGATTGCAAGTGTTAATAATAATATATTGGATAAATCAAATAAAAATATATATTAATACCCGAGCCTGATCAAAGAAGAGGGCGAATGAGCGCCGGTGCTGCTCGCCCCACGCAACGTGAAGTAGATAGTTCTTCACGAGCCGGCTCTCATCCCCCATATACGAATCTCTCAGCATGAGGACCGGTATAGAGATAATCAAGGGTAAAAAAGAGGGGGAATGCTGCCTCCCCCTAGCTCTGTCAGGCCTCAGCCTATGGGACTGATTTGGGCCTCGAGTCCCCCTCTGGGGATGGGGAGGCCCTGCGTCTGCAAGAAATATCAAGACAATCAATATTAAGACAAAGTTGCATTAAGAAATCAAGGTTAAACGAAAATTGAAGTGTGATATATACCTCCGGTGACTAAAGCACGAGCCTGGGCCCGGGCAGCAGCACGAGCGGGACGATAGTTCCTCCGGTGAGGAACAGCCGGTGTCCCGGATGCGGACGCATCCCCTCCAACTAGAAAATAAACATTGACGCTAAATTTCCTTGAAGTTCATATTTATTGTATAGAGCATATATAAAATGAATAAATATTTTATATTTATTCATACTAACCTACAGACGATGCGGAGGATACGGAAGTGGCAGGAGTGGCCCCTGCGTCAGATGTGGACCCACCACCTATAATTAGATAATTAAAAATAGATTATATAAGTAATTGCAAAAAGAATGTGTAGATCAATAATATTACATTCTAAATCAATATGTATGCACTATAGGATATATCAACATACCCGCAGGTGCGGTGATTGATTTAGAATGCTATATCATAAATATACACGCATTCCTTTTGCTCTTACTTAGATAGTAATTTTTATTATTGTCTAGCTGTAGGTGGTGACACCACCTACAGCTAGACAATAATAAAAATTACTATCTAAGTAAGAGCAAAAGGAATGCGTGTATATTTATGATATAGCATTCTAAATCAATATACATGCACTATATGATATATAAACATACCTGGAGGAGCGGGAGTGGCCTCTGTCCCTGATATGGACGCATCACCAACAACTAGACAATTAAATATTGACAATATAAGTAATTTTGACATAAATAGGCATGAATATCTATAATATTACATTCAAAATGGATATGCGTGCAATATACCTGGAGGTGTGGCAAAATCCATACGGAAGGAGGCATCCGAAGGGGTCTCCGATCTGGGTGCAAGACCGGCTCTCTGAAGCTCCCTACGCAGCTGTCCGGGCGGCAGAACCGCTCTGCCTCTGCCTCTGCCGGTGCTGCGGCTGGAGCTCCTGCCACCCCTCGCTGCTCCCGTCATCGTCATCAAATCTAGTCCTGCATATTCTCCTATAAGAAATCCTTGAAACTCCTATAAGAAACCTTGGAACTCCCATAAGAAATCACCTAATATTCTCATAAATTCTTGAAAGGAATAGGACTTTGGATATACAAAAAAAGAAAGTGAAAATTCTGATCAAGTATCATACTCAGATTTCAGATGACCCCTATCAAAAGACTTCTATAAAGCCAAAGAAGGCAACAGAAAACCTTTTAGTCAATTAGAGAGCGCACCTGTAATGAGAAGTGGTAAAAGTATCACCCAACAAGGGTGTAATTTACAGAATCAGTTGAAACTCTTGAAAGTCATAGAAGAACCTGACCTGCACAAATCTGATGTATACTTTCCATTGGACACTAAGAAGTCTCTAAAAGGAAAAGCCAATGTGAAAGCCATCATTAGTTCATATCAAAAGATTGATGCTGAAACAGAGAACAAGGAATGCCATTTTCTTCTTCTTCTGCCACATTACTGTCTTCTCCTTCTTCTTCTGCCACATTACTGTCTTCTCCTTCTTATTATGTGCGCGTGCAAATTCAATGAAAGCAGAAACTCCAGTGACAAACTTAGGTTGCATACGTTGTTGCCAATTCACATACATCCAGTCCTTAACCCTGACGTACTCATGAGCTATGTTAGACTGTATCATATAAATTGTAGGTTATGATGACTATATTGAGAAATCTAAGAACGGGATGGTTACCGACAAAGGAGAAAATCCATGTATATGCTTTGTGTGTGCGTTTGTTGTTGAAACGAATAAATTATCAATAATCAAAGTTAGATTTGAGGATACCCATGTATGAGTTGTATTCTAAATTGTGGGTTGGGTTTAAGGATCGTTAATCTCATTTGAGACTAAGATCAACTTAAACGTTTGTTAAGGATACGTTAGTCTAATTTTAAACTAAGATCAACTTTGTATAGTTCTATCTCACGACTAATATCGAACGTATGTTAACCGATAGAAATTAACTGCTGTCGTATGATACTTATGCTATTTTCAGGTACCGGCTAAGTGGACTGCCTGAAGAAATTATATATATGGGGATTATGATGGCTGCTGGCAAGGGATCAAAGAAGGGGTTCATTTAAAAGATGACCCGCAGCTAATGGCGCGATTCTAACAACTATAAAAGAAGTATGTTGACATTATTAAGATGACCTCTATAAAAGAAGTAGACAAAATAATCAGCAGAAGAAGAAAAAAGTAGCTTTTAACTTTAACTTAAGAACAATGATATATCAGATCTAACAACTTACTAAAAGATTCAAGATAGTAATTTTGTTATTTAATATGAGACCTAAAAGGCAAAATCCTATCATGATAATGCATAGGTACCAAACTGTTTAGGTAAATTACACCATAATTTGATTGGATCTCTTCTTAGGAGGACCTCCAAAATTAAGTCATGGACCTTTTCTGACTATTTCTATTTAAATTATGAGATCGACACATGCCTTATTAAACTCATGAAGTTTTTTGAAGAGTCATTGGAACTTGCTAGTTTTGAAATTTGAAATATGCAAAATGTTTGTACTCTCTAAAAACATAAGTTCGGAAAAAATGTCATTGTATTGCAATATCGCAATGAATAGGTACCAACCTGTTTAGGTAAATTACACCATAATTTGTAACATATCGCCATGTGACCATGTCATTGCAATATCGCAAGCAAACAACCTAGCAAATAATTGGTGCATCTAATACAGTTTTTTTGTACAGTATTACCCATGATATCAACAAAGAAATTATGAGCACAACACAAGTTCATAAATCATTAACTAATATAAAATTTTAATATCGACAATAGTAGTAATGTTATGTTTGCTACCTTCGTCCCTCTCCCTAAAGGAACAAATTATAATAGGTATACAAAATTACCGACCGCTAAGAAACTTACTACACATTTTTCCAACAGGATTTTGGGATTTGTTTGCTCTCGGTCATATATGCATCTTCAAATATATGGGAAAGAACCTTATCAGATCAATAACCAGATTCCAAATAAACCAATTAGTCATTTTGTTGGACCGTGATAACATCATCACATGTAAATATCCATGAACAGGCCGAAAAAGAAAAAGAAAAGGAAAAAGAAACAAACAAATCAGAAATTACCTCATCTAGGGTCATCAACAATGATATAAATGAAACCACAAACTACCACAGTGATCAAATAATCTACAATACTGCATTGTGCAGACAATGTAAAAGGTATGTCATAAAAAAGGATAAATCTAGTACATTATTAACCTGAGGGCAAAAAAATCTAAAACGGTTTCAAAATAAATAATCGCCAATGACAATGAGCTCTTAAAGGTTGGCATTTGGCAATTCTACAATATGCAAAATTATTCTAGTTTATACAACGACAGGTATGACAAGGGTAAAATTGAAGAAACATGTATCTATTCAAAAAGGCAAATATGTAGTGTTTAAATATGTAACAGGATTATAGTTCAAACTTCAAAGTGAATACCTAATATCTCATTTACGATAAACCCCAAAAACAAAGAAAAAATATATGTTTATGTATTTTGTGTTCTATTTAATCCTTTTCATCCCTAAATCTGCTCATGTCTATGTTGTATGACCATGACAACACCGAACCAAATACTTGACCACAACTAACCAAATACTTGACTACAACTAATGCCTAACCCTAACTCGAACTCCAACCACAACCCCAACCGCAACCCCCTGCCGAACCCCAACCCCAACCGCAACCCCAGCCTCAGCCCCAACCCCAACCTCAACCCCAACCCTAACCCTAACGCTAACCCCAACGGATGCCTCATCGGTATCTAAACCATGAACCCTAGCCCTAAAATAATCAAAAAATTGTTTAATTTAAGATTTCCTAATCTGTGCAGTGGAGGCGTCGACGATCGATCGGAGGCGACGATGAAAGGAGGCGACGACGAAATCGGAGATGAGGAAGAACCAGGCGGTGGCGATGACGAATCGGCCTGCGCTGGCGACGACGAGAACGGCGACGAAACACAGGCGATCGGCGGGGACGAGGGTTTGGGGATTTTGGGTTCGCGTGCGATGGGAAAATAATTTTTAGGTAATGAGCGTAGGGATCGATCCGTGCCTTTTTAATTAAATCTCTATTTAGATGCCCCTACGGATAAGTCCGTAGGTTCTTGGTTTGCGGCTCCGTAGGGGCAAACAACAATTTACGATTTAATATTTTTTAAATAAATATGTAAGGACCGTAGGGGCAACCTTTTGGCCCCACGGACTAATTCGTAGGGTCAAACTAAATCTGCCCCTACAGATTTCATTATCCGTAGGGGCAACCCCTTATTTTAGTAGTGCACGCGTTTTCTCGGTTCTGAGACGTGTGACATGTGAAACCCGATTCGAGGAGCTGGATGAGGCCGATTGCGGGTATATGGTGGACCCGGTATGGTACCCCGGGGCGAGAATGGATTGCTGTGCTGCACACGATAAGCCTGGCAGTGGGACTACTACCTACCGGTGATAGTATTTGGGCTCGGTGGATATCCGGAGGATACTGACCGGAGTCGAGAGATGATATGGGTCGATCTGGACTGACGGAGCCCGTGGGCCGATCTGGATTGACGGAGCCCGAGATATGAGGATTTATGTGTCGATACTGGACACGGGTTTCATGATATTTTTGGGTGTCGATGTTGGACACCCATGTTCCATGATTTTGATGGGTCGTGAGGGACACTGTTGATTTATATCCTCATACTTTCATGCACACTCTTTTATGATATTTACGTGCATACAGACATTGGTTATATGGTCGGACGAGATCCATATGCATACATACCTTGATTATATTGTTGGATTATATCCACATACATATAGGTATTGATTACATTGTTGGCACATATGATGACCCGGTCACCCTAGATATCATAGGATTACCTTTATGATATAGTTGACATAGGAGTCGTTGTTTATTCGATTTCTATCTGTTGATATTTTTCTACTCACGAGTTGGCAACTCACCCCCGTTGTGCCACAGTTTTTGCAGGTTGACCGCTTGGATTAGTAGCGGCTTCGCTGGCACACAGTTGCATTCGGGTGTTTTGTATTGGTAGGTGGGACATTTGTATCGTACCCACTCTTGTATCTATATTTCATATTGTATCTAGTTAACTCCATCAATCAAAATTAGTAAATTGTATAAGTAATGAGACTTAGTGAGATTGTGGTTGCGAGACTTAGAGCAAGGGGTTTTCCAATACTTGTGGTTTGATATCTTACTTATTTCTCTATCTTTTTGTGGTGAACTTCGCCGTTGGGCGTCATATACTTATATATATTATCTTGCATGGTTGTGATCCGCCGTTTAGCGAAGAGCTAGCTCCCGCTTGGGGATGCCTTTATCATTATCTTGTATTTTTGGTTTTGGATCAAAATATACAAAAGAGGTTCTGCCTAAATTTTTAAAAGACGAGACACGTTTTCAAACTAGTAAATTTCACTTGCATTTTTATGTTCCTTTTCTATACATTAAGAAAACTCTATTTCATTATACCTTTATTTCAAAACTTCACCTCCTTTATTTTTTAAAAAAAGGTTTAGATATTTGGGTTTTTCAGCTTACTTGAATTACGTTACACCTTTAGATGTTGCATGATTTAAGTGCTGGTCACGAGCTAATATTTTGGGTCGTGACAATCTTCGACGAGGAAGGTTGGCGTGTAAGCTCGTTAGCGACGACTCCGGAGTTGAGCTAGAGTCTATAGAGCTTTGTAGGGGTCTTCTGCAATTGCGCAGACATGCTACAAAGGTAGATAGTCCCCTAACCTTATATGTTTGTATATCTATTTTGGTGTTTGAAATCGATTTTAGGGTATGGCTCACTAGTGCTTACTTTAAAGTTTTTGTTTTCACTTCCGTCTTCGCCGCGAGTCTTACGGCACAAGCACTAAGGTCCATACATTATGTGAATAAAGTGTTAGATAATTATCTGAAAGCCTCTATAATTTTCTAAAATTATATGTAAGTCACTTTATTTGATATAAATTAGATTTATATATGGTTCTTTAATGAAAAATGCGTGTACTGATTTTGTAATTAGTTTGATATGATACTTTATATGATATTGCATCGGTTTCATAAAATTTATATTTGATAAATTGTGTTTATGAAATAAGTTTTGAAACCCCATAAATTGTTATGGATTATTATGTGGATTTTCATGTGTTTAATTACTAATTAAAATGATGATGTCATAATAATAATTAAAATTGTTTCATTAAATTTATGAATTGAATGTTCTCTCAATTAATTTTGCAATGGTTGTATACAAGTGTTGATAAATTTATAATTTATGAAATTTAAATTTAAAGACTTTCCATCGTAGGGATGTATTTAAGACATATATTTTAACTCATTCGAAATCGGACAGGATTGTATTTGTTAAACTACTTGCCTTATATATATCTTGCATAAAGATACTAGATTCGTCATGTTTAATAGGACCACTTGGCTACAATAGAAAGTGCAACCTATTTCACATAAGAAGTCGATATTATGGGTCCACACTTGATTGTTGATGTAGTAATCTCGCTACAATTGTTGAGCAATGTACACATCAATAAGCCGAATATAAAAAGAAAGTTATATAGATACTTGAATATGTAGTATCCTATCTTATTTTTTTATTTTATCTTTACAATCTGGAAAAGTATGGATAACCTTAGATTTCCTGTTCACTAATAAATGCATGAAAGAAGCACTGATAGTGAAAACATTACTTAAAATAAACTCTTGTAATGATTATGCAACGATAAATATATGAATTGAGTTATTAATAATGTTGTCCTCTTTTATGTATAGATGGCTAAGCATAGTCCATTTTGGAAACTTGTTGATGACTATAATCTGGTTGGACTAAATTACATTGATTGAAAAGAAATTTGATGATTGTATTTACTGCTGAAAAATTGGCTAAATTGCTGAAGGAAAATGTGTTTCTAAGAATGCAAAAAGGGATCAACATAGTGATGAATATTATTACTTTCATAAAAAATGTCATTAGAAGAGAAATTGTAAATATTACATTGCCTCTTTAAAGAAGGAGAAAACTTCGGAAGGCATGTTGTTTCACTTCTTAATAGAAACTAATGTTGTGAGTTAGTTCTCTTATACTTGATATATGGACTCAAGTTCTTCTTCCCATTTTTGTAATTTCTTGCTTGGGTATAAGAAAAACAAAAACTTAAAGATGGGGGGGGGGGGGAGGGGGATTACTTTGACAATTAGAATTGAAGCCGTAGTTTCTGCGGTGTCTTTAGGAACTTATTATTTGCATTTAAACAAAGGGCATGTAATGGAACTAAAGATTGTCTTTATGTTCCTAAATTTATGAGAAATTTTATTTCTATTTTGAAACTTTATAGTGATGGTTAATCTTTTTAATTTAGCAGTAAAACTTCTATTAAATTTGGTTATTCTGTTGTTGCTCATTGGATGATTGATAATGGAATAGATTGTAATGATATTGCCCATTATTCTTACGTAAATATGATTGAGTCTGATAAATCTTTAAAATGTAAGATGGATCAAAATATTCCAACTTATCTTTTGCATATGAGATTAGGTCATGTTAATATTGATAGGATCAATAGGTTGGTAAAGGATGGTCTTTTAGATTTTTAAAAGTAGAAAATTTTCCAACTTGTGAACATTGTCTGAAAAGCAAGATAACCAAATTACCTTTCACAGGAATGCATGCTAGAGCATTAGGAACTATTGATATCATACATATAGATGTATGTAGATCTTTAAATGTTAAAGGAAGGAGTGAATATTCATATTTTGTGACATTTACAGATGATGCATCTAGATATGGTTATATTTACTAAATGCGGAACAAATATGAATGATTTGAAAAGGTCAAAGAATATATAGCCGAAGTTAAGAAAGAGCTTGATAGAAGTATCAAGGCCATCTGATCAGATCGTGATGGAGAATATTTATCAGATGAGATTAAAAGGTCCTTAAAAGAAAATAGAATTGTTTATAACTTGACCCTACGTGGGACCCCACAACATAACGGTGTTTCTGAAAAAGGAACCGAATCATATTAGATATGGTTAGTTTGATAATTAGTCATTAAAAGTTTTCTCCATTCTTAGAGCTTTTTATAGTAAAGACTGCGAATTATCTGTTAAATAGAGTTCCTACCAAATCTGTTTCTTCTACTTCATATGAGATATAAAAAAAAGAAAACCAAGTGTAATACACTTGAAAATTTGGGGTTATCCAACTCATGTAAAAAAACAAATGATGGACAAATTGAAGTTTAGGACAGATAGATACTTATTTGTAAGCTACTATAAGGATAACACTGGGTATTATGTTTATAATCCTAGTGGTCATAAAATCACTGTAAGCAGAAATGTGTTCTTAATGGAAGACAAAATTTTTGGTTAAGGAGATGTATCTCTTGATGAGGAGTCATCTATTGCAGTGGGAGAAAATCTTTATTTGTTAGGAGATTCTATAGATTCAGTGGGAGATGCAAGTGCTAGTGATGATAGGGATCCACCACTAGAAACTCTTGTTGTTGATGCACCTGTTGCAACAAGAAAATCAACTAGGATCATCCGTCTTCTTGTAAAGTACAGACTTGGCGATCAAATGATTCTATTGTATTCCTAATACTCTATATAGATGACATACTATTCATTAGAAATGATATAAGTTTGATGACATCTATTAAATCATGGTTTTCATACAAGTTCTTTACGAAAGATCTTGGTCAAACATCCTATATCTTGGGTCTCAAACTTTATAGAGATAAAGAAAGAGAATTATAAGATTGTTACAATTTATTTATGTGGATAAGATCCTTAAAAGGGCCAATATGCAAGATTCCAAGAAGGGAGTGCTTCCTATTAGACATGGAATCTCATTTTCTATGGAAATGTGTTCTAAAACTGAGAATGCGATTGAGCGCTTCAAATACATATCATACGCTTTGGCGGTTGGTAATTTAATGTATATTATGTTGTGTACCAGACCCGACATAGTTTATGCAGTGGGCCTATTAAGTAGCTTTCAGTCTAATCCTTTTGAGAAATATTGGATTGCTGTATAAACCATATTTATGTATATGCGTAGAACTAAAATTACTGTTTAGTTTGTGATGCAAATAATTTGAGTATCGAGAGATACAGATCCTGATTTCCGATCTGATTCCAATGATAAAGAGTCTATATCGGGATATGTTTATGTCATTAGAAGCTGCTAAGGAGGGAGTGTGGATAAATAAGTTTATCCTTAAGTTTGGTGTTGTTCCTCCACATGTATTTCCTATTCCACTATTTTGTGACAATAGTGGAGCAGTTGTTTAAGTGAAGAAACTAAAAGCACTTCAGAAGTCTACATCGGAAAATACCATATGTTAGATAGATTAACAAAATGTAACATGTGGAAATTCAGAAAATGAACACATGACAACATAGCTGACCCATTCACTAAACTGTTATATCAAAAGGTTTCTAACATATACTTGAAAAAGACGGGAGTTAAAATTGTAGCTGAATAGATGTGAGGATAGGTGAGAGATTGCTAGAGTGGTAAAATTGTAGCTTGAACATCCATTCCAATTCATGTAATATTAGTGGAATATAAATAAAGTTTTATAGTTGCACTTAATAATTTATAATATGGGTATTTATATTTATTTATAATTGTTATAATATTCTTAGAAATTATATTGTTAGATCATACACTGTAATGGGTCACTTGCATGTAGATATGATCAAATTTAGTAATTTCTTAAATTGAGTACTTAACTACAACTAGTAAAAGATAGCTATAATTTTGATAGGTTATCATACATGATACTGACATGTAAGATGTGGTGGTGTGTCTCAATCATCAAGAATGGAGATTTTTCAGGTGTATGTCATGAGCGCATATAATGATATGTGTAGTACACGACCATATTTAAATTCTCTAGGATATGTCACCTATAGAGACGAAGAATTCAAACTATTACATAATCCTTTTGACTTGATGATATTGTAGTTTTCGATTTGTTGACGAGTAAGTTTTGATTTTGGTAAATCTTGTCGTTTAGACAGAAATAAGAAACCTGAAATATTGGCTATTTGAATGCATTTAGGAAAACAATAGATGTCTAGATAGAATCCAACATTCTCATACCGATGAGAATAAGTTTACTGTTCAATCCCATGAAAGCGTCAAATCCTGATCATGTATTTTGGAAATTGTTTTTTCAAAATTATATTATTACTATATTTATTATTGAAATAAATTTATTGTGTTCATAGGCAATTGAAGCTTTGGGTTGAGTGATTATGTGATATTATCCCACTCAGTTAAAAGACCTAAAGAAAAGTAAATATTGAAAGAGATTGCATGTAAATTAATATTAATTATTATCTCACATTAGGTAAAACTTTTATGAACAATTGGCTTAATGGGAGTTTGATTATTAAATAAAAATTTTCAATTAATTAATTATGAATTAGTTGAGATTGACAATTAGTTCTCGATGTAAGACCCAATTGTCCCACCGCAAAACCTTAAGGTAGAAGAGAAAATAAAAACAAAGAGAAAGACAATTATAACAAAATTTGTTGTGATTATATTGTTGGGGGGTTTAGTCCCACATCGGTAAAATAGGAAAAATATATTGTATCACAACCCTATAAAAGGATGGTCATAATAGACCATAAATGATGATGAAAAACGGTGATGAAATAAGAGATTTCAAAAGAGAAAATAATTGAGAATTATTTTAAAACTTCTCATCTTAAATGAAGAGTTCCTATTGTCCAAGTTTTTTGATTTGCCTCCTATGCAAGATGGTAGACTAAACTGGAGGCTTCTGCTCTTGTGGTTGCTATAAGAGATATTCTTTTGATAACAGATATTCAGATATGAAAAAATATGTATTTTTTAATTCATATAAATGAAGAATCGAAGATCATATGCACCGCTTCCGCTGCTTTTCAGGTATGATTTTTATCAATTAATTTTGATTTGATTTCATAAATCAAAAATTGATCTCAAAAATCAATACTTTAACAAAAATATAATTTTGATTTCAAAAATCAAAATGTTGGTTTTGTAAGTCAAAGTTGCATGCTCTACAAGGTTTGTAGAGAAGCAGAATTTCAAAAACGAATTTTGTAATCATGCAATCAAGACTTTTAACCCAAGATCTACCACAAAACCCTAACTAGGAAGACTATATAGGTAGTTATTCTACTTTGTTAAAATTTTATACCTATCGGATTCATGTCCTCCGGGTCTTTATTCCTCTTCTTAAGCTCGTTTTGGGGTCTTCGGTGTAGTTTGGTTGCCGGTCTCCTGGATCCTAGATGATCCACCCGAAAGTTCTAGATTCAAGCTTCAATTTTAAAATGAATGTAACTTGACTAACTAGATTGCTAATCTAGCTAGTCAAGAATGAGTGGAGATGATTAGTGGTGTGTTTTCTATCTCAAAAACCCTTGTTTCTCAACTCATGAGAATGATAGGGTTTTTGTGAAGAGGAGAAAACAAAGAAGAAAGAGAAGATGGCAACTCAAGATTGAGATCAAGGAAAAATTCTAGCAACCATAAAGAATGGCTACTCCAAGATAATATCAAGTCTTTTCTTTTCTTTAAAATTCTAGCCATACTTCAATAGTGATCACAATAAATGTCCAAACCATTCTTCATGCCATGCCTCCTTTATACCTCATTTTCTATTTATCAATAAATAGAAAATCACACATTATGAGGTGTCCCCTTCTAGAATGTATTTTGTATAAATACAAAATACTTTCTCCCGTATATACATACCCGTATTCATATTAAAATACGAATACCTAAGAGATAAAATAATACCATTAAAAATAATACCAGTATTAAATCAATATTTGATTTAATGAATCGGCTTAATCCTAAACCCGCTAGTATTAAAAGAACCGTCCGATTAAATTCCGCGCAACTGGTACACGCAATCAATCGGAACCCTGTATGTATAAACATACGGCCTCCACATCGTTTCGCCTGAACTAGAAAAACCTTCTGTGTGGGACTCTTATGACTCGACAGTACACTGGCAGTGGGTTTAACCACAAGCGCGTCAGCGGTACTAGTTGTACGTAACGGCTATCCAGGTACTGTCGAAAAAGAAGGCCGACGAGCAAACTCATCTGAATCCCTACCAAGCCTAACCGTGATCATATCCGTACAGTCCGATCTGTTCATATGAGAGTATCACATATCGGGTCTAGAGGGCGGTTAACGTCGGACCCCTACTAACCTTGATAAGTCGTGCTGGTGTGGCTCAAGACCATCCGAGAAATTACTGATCTAACTATCAGTAATTCTCAACTATCCTGGCCAGGGGCTTATGGCATTGACCAACCAAACACAGTATGGCATCAACTCCCAATACCGGGAGAGACGAATCCCTAACACCCACTCACTGCCTCCATGTGGCTCGAGACTGTACCCAATTAAAACCTGTTTGCATGACCTCTTTGAGCCGTGGTTGGGTAGTAATTAAAGCATAGTGGAAACGCACATGAGACAAATGATGATCTTAGGTCTACAGACTACCTGTACACATGCCAAACGAGAACTGCCGTCTGACGCTAGGTATAATACCATCCAGCAGTTCTCGGCGAGTCCGTCCAGTGTATCCACCCATAGTGAGCACCTGTATACAATCTTAGGTGAAACACACCAATGGCTGTGAGACTAACCATCGTCCCTCGTCGGGGTCTAGAAATATATACACCAGTATACTCTGGAATATCGATGCCCTGTCTCGATATTCCTACGATTGAGGACACTTTTAAGGATATGCTTATAGACTACCTAGCCCTCACAAGTATGACCACCATCACAACGCTGGTAGTCAAGTATATCCTACGGGATTTATCAATATGTATATGTGGTATGTAATAACAAGTAGAACATACGCAAATGTTAAGATAAACTCAAACCAGATAGCATACTATCATTTCGAGCAAGATTGTCCAATATATATACATATCTCTAGTATCCATTACAAATAATGGCCTCTAGGACGCGCGCGCGCACGCGCGTGCACACACACACACACACACACACACACATCCTGATATATACATATCCATAGTACCCATTACAAATAATGGCCTCTAGGACATATATATCCTATAATATCCCACTTGCACTAGGGCCAGTTATTTGCATAACGCATCCCCAACATCTCGAACAGCCACTCGAACTGAGCTTGAGGTAAGGAATTTGTGAATGGATCCGCTGTATTGTCTTTTGTGTCCACTCTCCGAACCTCGATCTCCTTGTGATCCATGATCTCTCTGATCAGGTGATACCGCCTCAAGATATGTCTGGATTGCTGATGGGACCTTGGTTCCTTCGCTAAGGCTACAGCCCCATTGTTATCGCAATACAAGGGTACTGGATTGGCAATGGACGGAACCACCTGAAGTTCAGAAATGAACTTCCTCATCCAGACCGCCTCTTTTGTGGCATCATTAGCAGCTATATACCCAGATTCCATCGTTGAGTCTGCAACAGTGTTTTGTTTGGAACTCTTCCAACACACCGCCCCTCTATTGAGGGTAAACATATAATCCGAGACGGATTTAGAGCCATCCTTATCACTTTGGAAGCTTGAGTCGGTAAAAGCCTCGATCTCATAGTATCCAGCCACTTCATCGAGTATTTATTCGTGATAACCTGCCGAAAATTAGTAGGCTTATCATCATCGATAATACAATCCTCTCAATCCCCGTCTACGAGAAACCCATAGTATCTCTTAGACGGATGAGAATTCCTACTAGATCTCTGGAGTGACGTTGGTTCGTCGGACTCTATTGAAACCTGAGGTTCTACTAAGTCCTCAGCAGTAGTTTGTGGTTCTGGAATTTCTGATAGTTTTACTGCGCTCCCACTAATTTCTTTTGCAAGAAATTCACTCTCTAAAAAGACCATGCGGCGAGCGAAAAACACCTTTTGTTCTTCAGTGTGGTAGACAAGATATCCCCTTAAATTATTGGGGTATCCCATAAACTTGCATAAAACCGATCCTTCCTCGAGCTTGTCCGGATTCAGCTTTTTGAAAAAAGCTGGACACTCCCTATATCTTAAGATACTTGAGATATGGTCTCTTCCCACTCCATATTTCATATGGAGTGGTAGGCACAGACTTAGTTGGAATCCTATTCAATAGGTATGCTACTGAATCCAGCGCAAAACCCCAAAAGGAAAGTGGCAACCCAGCACTACTCATCATAGAACGCACCATATCGAGTAGAGTGCGATTCCTTCTCTCTGATACACCGTTATGCTGAGGTGTATACGGATGAGTAAGCCGTGAGAGAATTCCATTCTCTTTTAAGCATTCAAGGAAACTGGTACTTATGTATTCTCCACCCCGATCAGATCGAAGTATCTTGATACTTTTACCCGTTTATTTCTCCATTTCATTTTTATACTCCTTGAATTTCTCAAAGGCCTCGGATTTATGTTTCATTAAGAATACATGTCTATACCTTGAGAAATCACCAGTAAAAGTGATGAAGTAGGAGTAACCGCTTCGTGCATGTGTAGAAATCGGACCACATACATCGTTGTGTATGAGTCCGAAGAGCTCAGTGGCTCTTTCTCCGTGTCCTGTGAACAGAGATTTAGTCATCTTTTTTTTGATACATGATTGACAAGTTGCATATGATACATATTCAAACGGATCTAAATATCCATTTTTATACAATTTAGTTAACCTTATTTCATTAATATGACCAAGTCTACAATGTCATAAGAAGGCTTGGTTTGAATTTGGAGCCTTTCTTTTGATTTTGTTTTGGAAGTTGAAAACTTGATGTTGATTAAATACGTATATGCCGTTATCCAGTGTGCTAGATCCAATCAGTTCTTGATTTAGGTGAATGTTTATGATATTTCTTTCAAGTGCAAAATTATATCCTTCATTAGATAATAAAGATACCGATATAATATTACATAGCATACCGGGTACACAAAAACAGCTATACAACACCAAAATGTGTCCACTTGTCAACCCCATGTGATAATCCCCTACCACAACAGCATTCACGTTTGCTCCATTGCCAACCCTGAGGGTCATATCATCTGCCTTCAGTACTCTACGGTTTCTCAGAGCCTGCAAAGAATTACAGATGTGAGAAGCAGAACCGGTATCTAGTACCCATGATGTAGAGTTCACTGAAAAACAGTTTTCGATTACGAACACATCTGAAGCAGAAGCATCGGCTTGCTTCGTGTCCTTGCCCTTGGCTTTGAAAGCCATGCAATCCTTTTTCCAGTGTCCCTTCTTGTGACAGTAGCAGCACTCATCCTTTTCCGCTTTTACTCTCCGCGATTTGTTCATTCCTTGCACCTTTTTGACACCTCCTTTCGGTTTGGTGGTGGTCTCCTTCTTCTTCCCTTTAGCTTTCGTTTTGGATTTAGAAGAGGAAGATTCCTAACAATAAGAACATGTGTCTTCTCTTTTTTTAGGGAGCTCTCCTCTACCCTCAACATATTGAGGAGCTTTGGAAGATCAGGTTCCATTCCGTGCATATTAAAGTTCAGCACGAATTGAGAGAAGGTATGAAGAAAGGACTGTAGAATCAAGTCAATGTATAACTTGTTCTCTAATACGCATCCCAGGTTTGCGAGTTCCTCAATAATATTGATCATCTTTAGGACGTGCTCTCCTACAGGTGATCCGGGAGCTAACCTCATCTGGAATAATTTTCTTGAAGTCTCGTACCTTGCGATATGAGAGTGCTCTCCATACAAATCCTTGCAATGTAAAAAATGGATTTGATGTCCATATTCTTGTGCTGCTTCTGGAGTTCATTATTCATGGACGCCAGCATGATGCACTTAGCTTTCTCGCAATCCAGGTCCCACGTTTTGCGGACCTCAATGTCCGCAACTGAGGAGTCTGGTCCTAGGACAGGGGGAGCAGTACTGGTGAGGACGTATGCTATTTTGTCATAAGTAAGTGCAATATTGACGTTCCTCAGTCAATCTTTATAGTTTGGCCCAGTCAGTATATTTTTTTCCAAGTAGTGGTTTAAGTCCCGTCATGGTTGCTATTAGAGAGAGAGAGAGAGAGAGAGAGAGAGAGAGAGAGAGGAAACACTCAGCGTATGCTCTTGCAAGATTAGATTGGTTTATTATTTTATCTAACCAGGATGACTCCCATTGTTTCCTCGAATTCTCCATCAAATCTTAAAAGGAAAACTAGTCGGGATTATTTACACTTTATAAGTTTGCTAACTGTCCGGCCAGCTGGGTGTTGGTACTCTGAGGGAGCTTCCCCGTGCTCTCACATGGACTTAATTAAAATAAACCTGATTTCCGCAGAGGCGTAGCTCCGTTAACACTTTCTAGACACTTAATAAGTTAGCTAATTGTGAAATGAAAAGTATCTCCTAAGAGTAATCGTACTCATCAGTGGGATCGCGATCCAACTATCATTGTGTGATAACCTAGATGGAAGCCATTCTAGTTACCACACTCCAGAAGATATGCTAAATTTGCAAGTTTCATTTGTGTTTGAAACTTTCGATATGATTTTTGCCCCAAGCTCTTATAACCTTGATGAAGGCCAACAAATCATAAGATGCAAATCAAGTTCTTCCCATCGTTGTCCAGATTAATTTAGACCCACCCGTACTCGCCCTTGACGAAGGCCAACAAGGCTGTATGATTTTCCTAAACCAATGCATCTATTTATGCTACAAACAAACAATACACCGCTACCATTCACTATGCCTTGACGAAGGCCAACAAATATAGCATGAATACGATGTGATACTCATTTGAAATGACGAAGGGCTATGTCTGGTTTTTGGCGAAAACCTTGAACGTAATGAACTTGATATCGTTGAAGGAACGATAGCTTTGAAAAGGAGTGGTTCAAGCTCCACTTTTTAAACGAGTGTTTTGAAAAGAACTGAGTGGGTTTTCAAAATGTTCCAACAATATCTTTTTAAGTTTCTTATCTTGCATTAATAAGGATTAATGAGGTCCCATTAATTAATTCCTATCACACCAGAAAAGAACGAAAATAAAATGTACGTATATGCCATCCGCATTCGCCATGGGGCCCCGTCATGCACCGTTAGGTTACTTAACTAACGACAGAGCGAGGGTAGGACTAGCGCGGATGCAAAACATATACAATATCTACTAGTGTGTGTGTGTGTGTGTGTAACCATTCGTCCCAGGAATGATATAAGAAACATCACAAAAAACTAATAAGCAAAAAAGGAATAGCGGATAATTTTGGAGCCCCGAGTTTCATCTGAGCCATAAATGAAATTCGACGTTCGTTGTCGTGTGGATAGCTTGTGCAATGAAGAACCTAGACCCCTATGAGCGCGGCAAGCTACCCGCCAATCCCGGAAGCGAGGCAACCCCAATCAACAAAGTGAATGGGACACCCAGCGCTTCACGAAATCCGATAACTTGTGCACCCTACCATGGGTCATTCTATACCCCATACGAGTGCGGTGAGTAGCCCGCCAATTCTAGAGTAAGGCACCCCAGTCTCAACGCAATGAGATGGGCCTCGTTGCCCTCCAGAATCCGGCTACTCGAGCACTCCTCCGCGAGGTAATCCTACTACAGAAAAAGAAAAATATATACAACGGTGACGTCGACCTCAACCCGGCTGTGCCCCGATAAAAGAATATACAAACGGGAGGAAACAGCAGTCCACATGTCGGATGCTCGCCCCACAATAATGAATATATAAATGAATCAACACTGTACTACAACCATTATACTATAGGCTATCCACCCCGACAAATTATCCATAACAACAGTGCAACACAGAACATCAACGCGAATATCATGTTCGTAAACCCGTCTGATTGTACATATAACAATCAGTTGGGCTATACCGCTCAATGATATTCACGGTCGCAGAAACAAATACACAGAAAAGCAAGAATTTAGAATTTCGATCGATTAAAACTTTTCGCATTTACCCCTATATACAAACCAGTAAACAAATAAATCTGGGAAAAAACCAAATATACCAAAAATCACATTTCCATGAATTTGAACCCCGGAAAAAATTTGGAGCACCGTAGCCATAATTAGGCCGCGGATCCGCTGCCAAATGACCTATTTGGCCGTGGATTAGTGGTCTAGTTTGGTGATCAGGTGCTTAAAATTTTTTCTTGGCTCTAAAAAAGCCTGCACATAATTTTAAGTTGATTGAAAATATTTTTTGAACATCTTTAAAATTCTAACAGCAAGCTAGTTTTGGAGATGCGATTCGGATAATTTTTGTCGATCGAAATTCTAAATATGTGCAAACTAGCTAGTTAAGGTTTATCGACCGGCTCTGATACCATGTATGTCAAAGTTGCATGCTCTACAAGGTTTGTAGAGAAGAGGAATTTCAAAAAAGAATTTTATGATCATGCAATCACGACTTTTAACCCAAGATCTACCATAAACCCTAACTAGCAAGACTACATAGGTAGTTATTCTACTGTATTAGAATTTTATACCTATCGGATTCGTGTCCTTCGGATCTTTATTCTTCTTCTTAAGCTCCTTTTGGGGTTTTCGGTGTAGTTTGGTTTGCTGGTCTGTTGGATCCTAGATGATCCACCGAAGGTCCTAAATTCAAGCTTCAACTTTAAAATGAAAGTAACTTAACTAATTAGATTGCTAATCTAGCTAGTCAAGAATGAGTGGAGATAATTAGTGGTGGGTTTTCTATCTCAAAAAACCCTTGTTTCTCAACTCATGAGAATGATAGGGTTTTTGTGAAGAGGAGAAAGCAAAGAAGCAAGAGAAGATGGCAACTCAAGAATGAGCTCAAGGAAAAATTCTAGTAACCATGAAGAATGGCTACTCCAAGATAATATCAAGTATTTTCTTTTCTTTAATAATCTAGCCATACTTCAATAGTGATCACAATAAATGTCCAAATCATGCTTTATGCCATGCCTCCTTTACACCTCATTTTCTATTTATCAATAAATAGAAAATCACACATTATGAGGTGTCCCATTCTAGAATGTATTTTGTATAAATACAAAATACTTTCTACCGTATATATATACCCGTATTCATATCAAAATACGAATACCCAAGAGATAGAATAATACCACTAAAAATAATACTAGCATTAAATCAATATTTGATTTAATGAACCGGCTTAATTCTAAGCCCGCTAGTATTAAAAAGTCGTCCGATTAAATTCCACACAACTGGTATACGCAATCAATCGGAACTCTGCATGTATAAACATACGGCCTCTACATCGTTTCACCTGAACCAGAGAAATCTTCTATGTGGGACTTTAAAAGACTCGACAGTATGCTGGCAGTGGTTTAACCACAAGCGCGTCAGCGGTACTAGCTGTACGTAACGGCTACCTAGGTGCCTGTCAAATAAAATGGCCGATGAACAAACTCATCTGAACCCCTATCGAGCCTAACCGTGATAATATCCGTACAGTCCGGTCTATTCGGTTGAGAGTATCGCATATCTGGTCTGGAGGGCAGTTAACATCAGACCTCTAGTAACCCTGACAAGTCGTGCTGGTATGGCTCAAGACCATCCGAGAAATTACTTATTTAATTATCAGTAATTCTCAACTGCCCTGGCTAGGGGCTTATGGCGTTGACCAACCAAACAAAGTGCGATATCGACTCCTAATACCGGGAGAGACGAATCCTTAACAATCACTCACTGTCTCCATGTGGTTCGGGACTGTACCTAATTAAAATCTGTTTGCACGACTCCTTTGAGCCATGGTAGGGTAGTAATCAAAGCACAGTGGGAACTCACACGAGACAAATGATGACCTTAGGTCTACAGACTACCTGTACACATGCCACACGAGAAATGCCATCTGACGCTAGGTATAATACCATCCAGTAGTTCTCGATGAGTCCGTCCAGTGTACCCACCCATAGTGAGCACCTGTATACAATCTTAGGTGAAACACACCAATGGCTGGAAGACTAACCATCCCGACCCGATAGTACCCATTTTGGGATCGTCCAGCCTCTCGTCCGGGTCTAGAAATATATACACCAGTCTACTCTAGAATATCGATACCCTGTCTCGATATTCTTACGACTGGGGACACTTTTATGAATATGGTTATAGACTATCCAACCCTCACAAGTATGACTGCCATCACAACGTTGGTAGTCAAGCACATCCTACGGACTTTATCAACATGTATAAGTGGTACGTAATAACAAGTAGAACATACGCACATGTTAAGATAAAGTCAAACCAGATAGCATACTATCATTTCGAGCAAGATTGTCATATATATATACATATCTATAGTATACATTACAAATAATGGCCTCTAGGGCACATATATATATCCTGATATATACATATCCATAGTACCCATTACAAATAATATCCTTTAGGGCATATATATCCTACAGGTTTCAAAAATCTACCAATATAGATTTCAAGCATAGTGATTGGTTTTGTAAAGTGTGTGTGTAGTAACTGCAATCAATAACGGTGTCGCGTGTAGCTAGACCGAGATGAGTACGGGTCATTCTCAGGAAAATGTTGAATCTTTTAATCTTACCTTAGGCGTATTGATTAGGAAATGAGGAAGAATAATGAATAGTGAAAAATGGTTGTAGATTCTAATCAACGTCAATCACGGATGTAGAATATAGATCTAGATTAACTACGAATGTAGATTTTATATTAGAAGGGGGCTTGTAGGGTTCGTTAAGATTTAGTAGTCATGGATGATTAATTAAAGATTAATCCTTTTATCTTTTAATAGATTTAAAACTAGATCGACAGTGATGCATGTAGATTAGGGTTTCTGGAGAGAATAGGGTTCCTACTCTTAACCCCTATCTTGACATAAATCTCCGTTCATGTCTACCCTTTACCAAAACAATTGTTAATCTAATCTGTAATTGTGGTCGTGAATATCAATGAATTGATAGCGCGCCCGATTAGGATGTTAACTATTCTTTTGATAAAATTTATAAACTTGATAGGACGTAAAAGGAGTTAAAGGATTTTTAATCATCCATTAATCTACCCTAATCCTACAAACCCTAACAAATGGAGAATTATTCGCGCATGATGGAGATAAAAGAACGGATAGAGATCATGATGTAAGTAAAGAAAATGAAATGCAATAAGAATAAAACAACTACCATTATTAATCAACTTGATCAATTACACTTTGTTCCTTTAGAAGGTGATTACAAAATCCTAGTTTGCTTCTCGATCTCTTCTTAAGGAGGTAGATGAACAGCTAATGATCAACCTGGATTCTTGAGTCGTCTTGGACTTCGTGATCTCGTCGGTTTGATAAGTTTTCAAGTAAGGCTCTCGGTTCTATTTATAGTCATAGATGTTGAAATCCCTAGATCCCCAGAATTTGGGTTAGTTGTATAAAATCCAACCTGAAAATCTCAAATCCCAACTCCCCCTTTAGGCCGCGAATCCGCCACATTTTTGGTGTTTTGGCCGCGGTTGCGCCGCGCCTTGGTGTGATCTTTGGTTCAAAATTCTGGAGCTTCATCTAGTTAACATGTAATGATCTTTTGAATATCTGGATTTTGGAAATCTTCTCTAAGTCTCTACCAGAATTGATTTCTTCGATTTACTTTAATATTTCGGCAGATTTGATCTCGATAACTCGGATTTCCTTGATTCCAGTTCTGATGTAATTTCTGCACAATATCTCAACAAATAATTTTAGTAGAATTTGTTTTTATTGAGATATTATCCTAACCATTTGATATGATATTATAGTTTAAGAGAATTGGTTAATGATATTTGATATGGTATGCATATTTAAATGGACTAAATATTATATAGATATTATATGCTTATATTTTTCTTCATAATATTAATTATAATATATAAACATATGAAAATAGTATTTTTACAGATAAACCGGCATATGTGTCATATTTATAATAAATACCTTTTATTATATAAAAATAGTAAGGAAAATATCATATCAAATGCACGATATTTTCGACTGATCAAATACCCCCAAACTTAACTTTGATCGTTCCGAGTAAACTAGTTATTCAAGAGAAGGAGAAAAAGAAAAACCTAAGTAGCACACTTTCGTAGGCAACACTATTGCATTTAGCACGTGCAACAAGCCGTTAAACCTCTAAGTGTCCCTAGTTGGAGGAGTGTCGTCTCCTGAGGGTTTTCAGCGGATTACACCCACAAAATCCTATAATAAAAGAAAGACTGCGAAAGTTACATATAAAGATAAGAATTATAAAAGAAAGAACTTGAAAATAATAGTTTTCAACTACATCAGTTTTTCGGTTGTCATGAGCCCTATCTTAATGGTCATGAAAAAATGTTAGAAATCACATCATCTCTCAATAAAACATCGCCTTTAGTCTTCCTCCCTATATTTCTTCCAAATATTGATCATATACCCCTACGTATGTGTAAAAGACATTCCTACACTTAGAGAATTCAATTCAAGCTATCATACTCTTGTCCATCTTCCGAAGTACTTTATAGTTGGTGAATATTTTCGATAAAATTGCTCACACATTCTTCATGCGATTGTTAATACTTCTTGAGGTACTAACCGACCGATTACAAAACGTGCTCGCGTATTTAGGCGTAATTCCTCGTTTCGCAACACCTAAGGCTTAGCAGTGGCTCCCAAACCAGTTGGTCTAAGGCACTAGGTGATAAAGCACCCTCGCTATATATTTTTTTATGCTGCCTTAAGTAATTACAAAACCAGTGTTCATTTTTCTTCTTCTTCACCACTTATATATATATATATATTTTCTCCATACTAAGTCTTTTAGAAAAGAGCATTTCAAGGTAACCTCTACTATCCCAAGTTTCAAGATGTGTGTAAGTGCGTATAGTAGGGTATCAACATTCAGATGTTTGGCCTCAAGAATAAGGACTATTTTTCAGATTTATTTTTATCCCCAAATTAGTAATTTCCTTCATCTTACTAACTCTTGGGACAATGGGTTGTTCCCGCCAAAAAAATCTTTGCGCAAAAGAGTCCAAGGTATCAACTGGCAGCGATACGTTTAAGAAAATGCGAACCAGTATTTTCCGGGCTGTATTTTGACAAACTCCCGAATAAGAAACAACTAAATTCTGAAGGTATCGAAAGTGTCTCGAAAACTCCTTCGATTTGATATATTATAGGCCTCATAATTCATCCGGGATCAAAACTTATGAGGCATCATGTGCCCACACGTGACCGGGCATCACGTGCCCACACGTGACCGGGCATCACGTGCAGACACGTGACCATTTACAGGCAAAGCCTGTAAGCACTGAATAAAATAAATAATTGGAAATAATTAATCAGTAGGGTCACGTGCCAACACGTGATAGGCTCATAAACCCTCTAAAACAATAGAATTAAATTCTAATTAAATAATTAATCAGTGGGGTCACGTGCCAACACGTGATAGGCTCTTAAACCCTCTTAAACAATAGAATTAAATTCTAATTAAATAATTAATCAGTGGGGTCACGTGCCAACACATGCTGGGTTCCTGAGCCCTCTAAACCAATAGAATTAAATTCTAATTAATTGGTCAATCAGTGGGGTAACGTGCTAACACGTGATAGGCTCTTAAACCTTCTGAACTAATAGAATTAAATTCTAATTAAGGGAAATAAAAAACCTTAGTTGGAAAAATATTTCCCTAGATCTTTTCAAACAAGAAGATTATGCTCTGTAAAGTGGAGCACCGTTGGATTAAAAATCCAATGGTGATTAAAACTCACCAATTTATAGAAAGATTCTATACAAGGAAAGATTTCCCTGAAATTTGCCACGAATAACAAACAGAATATCTTTGGATTAAAAAATCCAATAGTGAATAAAATTCACTGGGTGATCTAAAAGATCATGTTGGTTACAAAATCAATTAAAATTTTTCAATAAAAGATTGACTAAACAAACTGATTATTTTCTTTCTCCTATAAATAGGAGCCAAGAAGAGGAGAGAAGGATCTTTTGATTTTTGGAGAAAAACAACAACAGAGAGAAAAGAGAGAGGAGAATTTAATTCTTAAGAGAGAAAAGAAGATCTTTTCAGAGAAAAGAAACCCTAGCTGAGAAAGGGGAAATAGATCTAAGCTCCATAAAATAAAAGAGAATTTAATTCTCAAATTAAGAGTTTAACTCTTCTGAATAAGAACTTAGTTATTCCTTTGGTTGAAGATCTGCAGAAGCAGATCTCCCCACAAGTTGAGAATTTAATTCTCATCGGGGAGATTCTGCCATGCAGATCCAAAACATAGAGTAAGAATTGAGTTTAAGAAATTTAATTCCCCCAAATTCATAGGAATTTAATTCCTCCAAATGAAACTAGGATTTAACCCTATATGAGAATTTAATTCTCCCAAATTCATAGGAATTCAATTCCTCCAAATAAAACTAGGGTTTAACCCTACACAAGAATTTAATTCTTTCAAATACATAGGAATTTAATTCCTCTAAACAGAACTAGGGTTTAACCCCACATAAGAATTTAATTCTTAAAAACAAGAGACTTAAAGCTCTCCATGCATGTAAAGATCAAGTATCCAATATTATCACGTGGTAACACGTGACTCTTCATCCCAACGAACAAAAAGGAATGAATAAGGCATGCTCATGTGCCCTCACGTGACCCTCAAACAGACTCCTCAAAATGAGAAAGAAAAAGCATGAAGGCAATGCCTTACGTGCTCACACGTGACTCTCAAAACAAAAGGGAACAAATCCAAGGGCAGAATCAATTTTGGGCACCCTCACGTGTCCCCACGTGACCACTAATAAACACTTTAATAATCAATACATGGATACCCATCATGTGCCAACACATGATGGCCTGAAGACCAAAAGTATTTAACACTTATTTGAATATTCTGAGAACAAAATAAAAGAAGTCTGGCCCCATCTTCAGATGCTTCACGTGCTCACACGTGATGGCCTGAAGGCTAAGTGTTTAATACTTATGTGCAGATTTGAGGGTAAAATAAAGGTGGTTTGGCCCAATTCTCAGGCGCCTCACGTAACCCCACGTGACCACCTCATTTTTAGTGTTTAACACTATTTTGAGCATTTTGTCTCTAGTGTTTAACGCTGTTTTAAGTACATCACGTGGGAACACGTGATCTCCAAATATGCTTTAGTGTTTAAAACTATTTTCAAACCAAGCTTAGCCCAAATCAGCTAAGTCTTCCAGAGACAAGATCTCCCCTGTGATTGAACCCCAACTACATTCTTCCAAACTTGATCATTTCATATGACATTCAAAATAAAACCCTAGAGCCATGATGAATGGTCAGTGCCTAGTAAAAGACAAAATATTGTCAGAGCCCCAAACCCCTGTTTAGTATTGCTAAATAATGGGAGGCTGAACCTAAACAAATGTTCAACAGTCCAACAAAGGACCAACATCTCAAACTTAATTGGATTTAGCCCAAGTTGGCCATAAGTCCTCAATTCAGATTTAACTGAGCCAATGTGCTCATAATCTAATTAATTGATCTTAGTTTCAAATTAGAATACAGATTTCCCAATCAACTTTGGTTCAAGGGTACAACTCTTCACTCCTCTGATATTTGTCGTTGTAGTCCTTCAACGTCTTCAGAGAGGTGACGGGTCCCGATAACCAATCATTCCTTGGACTATGGGGGTCCTTAAACCCACGGACTATGACGTCCTTAACCTCGGACTGTGGGGTCCCTTTAAACCCATGGACTATGATGTCCTTAACCTCGGACTGTGGGGTCCCTTTAAACCCACGGACTATGATGTCCTTAACCTCGGACTGTGGGGTCCCTTTAAACCAACGGACTATGATGTCCTTAACCTCGGACTGTGGGGACCCTTTAAACCCACGGATTATGATTTCCTTAACCTTGCACCGAAATGTCCTTAAACTAACATTGGACCACCATGTCCTTAAACTGGTAATCGACCACAATGTCCCTAAACTAAGCAATAGAGCCCGAATGCTCTTTTGTTGGATTTAAACGATCCCGTTAAGTTGATCTTAGTCTAAAATTAGACTAACGTATCCTTAACAAACGTTTAAGTTGATCTTAGTCTCAAATGAGACTAACGTATCCTTAAACCCAGCCCTCAAACCCAAATCTAAGAAGATACAGATTTGGACTAATCCACGCCCTACGGGCGACAACATAAATTAATCTCCGTATACAATCCATGAGCAACCAAAAACAAAACAAACACCCATGACATGAAGTGACCATCTCGAGAAGGAGAAAGTGGTTACCGCGATGCGGTAGCGTAATTAACTGTAGGGGCTTGCGCCTGCAGGGAAGAGCGTTCCCACAATAAAAAAACCCCTCAACAAGGGGGAATCTGACGAAGTCTGCTACATCGATCGCATCCGTCTAAACTTTAGATATACGTTGCCATAAATCAACTTGGCATCTTCAGAGAGGTGGACGGATAGCTCCAATTAGCATCTGCCCTCGAAATTCAGGCAAGACGAACCTACGCGGTCGCGTCTACGTCTTCCGGCGGAGAACAGATTCTGGCACGCCCGGTGAGATCTTTTCCTCTTTCCGCTCTACACTTCGTGTGTCGTGTTTCGCGAATGAATCGCAGTTTGATATGGTTGCCCTTGGGTTCGAGGTACTAAGATTTGGTTTTGCTCTCGTGCAGAAAAAGAAATGGCCTCTAACTGCACAAGCTGCAACAATGGCAATAACTTTCATTCCGTCCCCGTAGGAGGAGTGACCTACGGGCCTCAGGCAGCCTCTGTTTTTACAATGCCGATGGACCAGGTGACTCAGGCCACCACTGGGCTATTCTTCAGGACCATGCTCCCACCCATGAACTTCAATGCCCTGCTGCCGTTGCAGGAAGCCCCAAAGAAGTCGGTCTTTGATCGACTTACCACTACTGCGGCCCCTCTCAATGGGTCGCCCAGCTCCAACGCCTCAGTCTTTGACAGACTGGACCAAAGATCATTTGGGCCCATGAAGAAGCCCGCGATACCGAAAAGAGTTATCCCTAAGCGGATAGCCATTCGTGCTCATGAAGTCGTCAAGGAGGCTTCTCCTGCCAAAGGGTCGGTCTTCACAAGACTGACTATTCCGGCTCCCGCTCCAGGCGAAGTCTTCAAAGTTGCTTCCCCTGCCCAAAGGTCTGTCTTTGACAGATTGGACACTGCTTCTCAACAGACGTCAGTTTTCAAGAGGCTGGCGCCAGCAACAACCCTTCGCCAACACAGGGGGCATGAGGAAGTCACCCCTACAGCTGAGACAATCCCAACGGCTCGACATGCTCGACGTCTCCACTGGCGCCGAGTAAGGAAAGCTGGGGGCAATTCCCCTTCCGGACTGACTCCGCCAGTTCCAACGGTAGAAATCGATGCTGCTGTTCCAATTGGGAACAACTTTGAACCGCTAAGGAGGGTGCGCAAAAAATCTCCGACTGCCGTGCTGAAGAGATCTCCTCCACCTGTAGAGAATGCTACAGAGAAAAAGCCGAAGCAGCCCCCTCAGCGACTGTCTTCCAAAATTTACAAAGTCTGGCGACAGGTCCAGGAATCGGTGATTGACCAGGACTACTCTCGTCGACCAAAGAAGATTAAAACTCGGCAAGAAGAGAGCCATCCGTCTGGGTGCCCGCTGCAACGGCTCCTTCAACTTCAACCGCTCACAAGAGAAGGAGGCCGGAGAAAGCCCCTGTGACCGCAGCGAACCGCAAGGACGTTGAACCTTAGCGCCCTAAGTCTGGGGGCATGGTGGTGCACACCATCTATATGGCATCCGGAAAAGAGGATAGCCGTGCTTCTATGGGTCATCGACCGCTTACCCTATCGATAACAAAGGCTCAGGAGCAACAGCAGCAAAAACTTCAGGAGATGCTGACTGCAATGGCCGCACTCACTGGGCCGAAAGAAAATCCAGAGACCTCAGAGCAGCGTCAAGAACAAGAAACTGATGCTGAATTCCTCCGAAGAATGCTCGAGAGGAAAGAAAAAGAGGCAGCGGAATAGGCGGTCAATATAAAACGAATGGCACTCCTCTTTCAAGACATGGTCGGGATGATGATACAACCGGATCCTCCGGCTGAAGACCCCCCGATTATCATTGAAGACGACAGAGGGGAGACATCGAACCCCCCTCCGGCTCTTTCAGCAGCCAAGGAGGAGACCATCTCCAAGGCCGCTCTGGATGATTATATCGCTCAGCAAATACGATCTCATCATGCGAGCGAAACGGCCGGGCAGGTCGTTAGGACTGGACGACCCTATCCAGGCTGGTATGACCAAATAAGTTACCTGCCGGGATATACGATCCCTAAATTTCATGTATATAAAGGGACGGGCAATCTTCACCAGCATGTCGCCCAGTTCAGGGCTCTATGTGGCAACACTGGAGGTGACGATAAACTGCGACTTCGCCAGTTCGTCGGTAGCTTGTCGGAGACAGCGTTTGAATAGTACTCTGAACTGCTCAATGACTCTGTCAAAACCTTTACAGAGATGGAACTACTATTCACCCAGCGTTTCGCAAGCGCTAGAGAACGCACCCCAATCACGGCATTGATCAATGCCAGGGTGAAGCCGGGCGAAACTTGGGTCCAGTACGCAATACGGTGGCGGAATTTATGGTCGAAGTGCGAACAACGCATCGAAGAAGCGCCTGCGGTAGGCATGTTTGTGGGTACTCTCGACCCTCAAGCGACCATCTCCCAATTTATAATGCCGACCACTTTCTAGGCCTTGATTGACAAGCTAGCCCAAATGGATCAGATGGGTCATAGACCTTCCTCTTCGAAGCTAGAGCCGCGAAACGAAAAAGAGAAAGGGAAACAGACCTTCGTCACCAATACTCAACAACAGCCGAGCAGCATAAAGCCGGTTGTTCGCCAAAACAACGTACATCCACGCCCATCCCTCAAGGAGAGACTGGGACGCCCTTACTCGTTTTCCCGGGATAAAACGAGGAGACTGTTCTAGCTGGCAGTGCGCAACAGACTCATCAATCTGCCGGATCCAAAATGTCTGTTACAGCCAGGCGATATTAACAATCCTAATTACTGCCTTTACCACTAAGCAGTAAGCCATCTGATCGAAAATTGCTTTGTCTTCAAAGGCTGGGTTGAGGACCAATACCAACTGGGCAAATTCGTACTGTTTGAAAACTGGAAAATGAACCCGCCACAACCACATGATCTGAAAAAGATAGACATGCCGGGGGCATCGTGCTCATTCATAGAGAAAGACCTATGGACTGAAAAGTCCGTAAAGTAGAAATTCGCCTCAAATACGGCAACGACGGACCGAAACATTTTTAAACTAACGATGGACCACCATGTCCTAAAACTGGCTAATGACCGAAACGTTTTTAAACTACTACAAACCCGTGGTATCGCCAGGCTGACGTGGTAAAAAAAAGGTACGTCAACAAGCAAGATGGGCACAGATGAAAACCCGAAAGGGCTCCGTGAGTAAAAACAGCAGGGCTACCGGCGAGTTTTGTGAAAACCCGAAAGGGCGCAATCTCGTTAAAAAACACTTGTAGGTCCTCTCGACTTGCAAGGAGAAAACATTCTTGTAAGATCCTTACGGCTTATAAGAGAACACAAACTTAAGAATCCTCACGATTCTTAAGGAGAAAACGCACTTATGAGATCCTCATGACTCATAGGGAGAAACACCTTTATGAGACCCTTACGGCTCATGAAGTCAAAATACTTAGTTGACAGGATTCTAACCCTGTTTACTAAGGCATCTTTGTTTAAATCGACAAAGGCAGATGATGATTCGCTCCTGGCAATATCCCAGTTGTAGCGATGCTGATGCCTAAATCGGTATCAAATACCAAGTCCTTTCACGGCAAATGATGATTCGCTCCTGGCAATATTCCAGTCGCAGCGATGCTGATGCTAATATTGGTATCGGATCTTGAGTTCCGTAAAAAAAATGCATGTAAAATAGCCGAAATGATGGGGCAACTTGCAACAAAATCAGCAAGTTAAAATAAATTCATACAAAATAGCCGAAATGGTTGGGCAACTCGCAATAAAAAATAGCGAGTAAAAAAAAAACAAATAGCCGAAATGATTGGGCACCGCGAAAAATAGCCGAAATGATTGGGCAATCGCGACTTTCGCGATATAAAAGCTGAAATGATAGAGCATTGTGGAAAGAAAAAATATATATAAAATGAAACTTTTTGCCCTACAGGTAAGATCACATTGATCCCTATATACAATCCAAGGGCACAAACAAAAAGGAAACCACACCTTCCCCCTAGGCTCCATCCGAAAGAGAGCCAAGTCTCGACGGTTCACAGACAACCTAGAGACCACCTCAACATTCGTCTCGTTACAGCAGACGCAGCGTTTGCATAGCGGAGAGACGGCAAAATCTCAGCTCCACCTTAACATTCGTCTCGTTACACCAAACGCAATGTCAACAACGGCGTTCCTTCGCAGTCCACCAGGATGCAGATACAATGTCAACGAAAAACCTCACGGTTGAAACAAAGCTGAGTGACGACAAAATCCCAACTCCACCGTAGCATTCGTCTCGTTACACCAGACGCAATGTCAACAACGGTGTTCCTTCGCAGTCTAGCAGGATGCAGATGCAACGTCAACGAAAGACCTCACGGTCGAAACAAAGCGGAGTGATGGTAAAATCCCAACTCCACCTCAGCATTCGTCTCGTTACACCAGACGCAATGTCAACAACGGCGTTCCTTCGCAGTCCAGCAGGATGCAGATGCAACATCAACGAAAGACCTCATGGTCGAAACAAAGCCGAGTGATGGCAAAATCCTAGCTCCACCTCAGCATTTGTCTCGTTACAGCAGACGCAATGTCAACAACGGCGTTCCTTCATAGTCCAGTAGGATGCAGATGCAACGTCAACGAAAGACCTCATGGTCGAAACAAAGCGGAGTGATGGCAAAATTCCAGCTCCACTTCAGCATCCGTCTCGTTACAGCAGACACAATGTCACCCCAGGGTCAAAACAACGGAGCCATGGCAAATTCCCTAGTTCCAAGCCTTGACGGTTCACGTGCAACCTAGAGACAACCGCGACATTCGTCTCGTTACAGCAGATGCAATGCCAGCAAACGAAGCAAAGACAAAATTCTTAGCTTCGGGGGTCTTGATGGCAACTCATATAAAACCTGAAAGACTATCGGAGATCATCCCACACCCGCGCAGAGTGGTCACCACCTCGACGTTCGTCTCGATACAGCAGATGAGATGTCACTACAGCGTCCTTCCTCCAACAAGATTCGGACACGCCAAAGCAAACGAAGCAAAGGCAATATTCCTAACTTCAGGGACTTGACGGCAACTCATATAAAACCTGAAAGACTATCGGCGATCATTCCACACCAGCGCGGAGTGGTCACCACCTCGACGTTCGTTTTGATACAGCATACGAGATATCACCACAGCGTTCTTCCTCCAGCAGGATTCAGACGCGAAAATCAAACAACGGATCCACGGCAAAATCCCTAGCTCCAAACCTCGACGGTTCACCAACACCCTAGAGACAACCGCGACATTCGTCTCGATACAGCAGACGCAATGCAGGCAAACGAAGCAAAGGCCAAATTCCTAACTTCAAAGTCTTGACGGCAACTCATATAAAACCTGAAAGACTATCGGAGATCATCCCACAACAGCGTGGAGTGGTTATGACTCATCAGGGCTCCCCAAACTAAGCCTAACCTCAAGTAAAAAGCGGCATGGCAAAATTCCTAACGCTTGCTCTTCCGACGGTCAAACTGCCTAGGAAGATTGCTTGAAGACGTCTTGTCCAGCCCCCGAAGGGATCAGAGACATGCCAGTCGCAAGGTTACTTGAACAGCAAGATTACCTATCGAGGAATACATCAGCCAACGCGACGGTATGACGGACAAAACCCTAGTACCACAAACCCTAACGGACCTCTGTCGTAAAGAGCAGAGGTTAACTGTGACATTATGACATCCTTACGAGAACACCTCGATTCGTTTCAACTCCGAGAAAATCAGTGTCCTTGGCAAAAACCTTGATTCAGGGAAATCAGCGTCCTTAACGAGAGCATCTCGATTCGCGTCGACCCGCAGAGAAATCAGTGTCTTTGCAGTGATACCTCGATTCGTTTCGACTACATGGAAATCAGTGTCCTTGGCAACCTCCTCGATTCAGGGAAATCAGCATCCTTGACGAGAGCATCTCGATTCGCGTCGACCCGCAGAGAAATCAGTGTCTTTGCAGGGATACCTCAATTCGTCTCAACCCCAGGGAAATCAGTGTCCTTGGCAACCTCCTCGATTTAGGGAAATCAGCGTCCTTGACCAGAGCATCTCGATTCGCGTCGACCCGCAGAGAAATCAGCGTCTTTGGAGGAATACCTCGATTCGTCTCAACCCCAGGGAAATCAGTGTCCTTGGCAACCTCCTCGATTCCGGGAAATCAGCATCCTTGACGAGAGCATCTCGATTTGCGTCGACCCGCAGAGAAATCTGCATCTTTGCAGGAATACCTCGATTCATCTCAACCCTAGGGAAATCAGTGTCCTTGGCAAAACCTCGATTCGCGTCGACCCGTAGAGAAATCAGTGTCTTTGCAGGAATATCTCGATCCGTCTCAACCCCAGAAAAATCAGTGTCCTTGGCAAGCTCCTCGATTCAGGGAAATCAGCGTCCTTGACGAGAGCATCTCGATTCGCGTCAACTTCGAGGAAATCAGTGTCTTTGCAAGAATCTCTCGATTCATCTCAATTTGCGGGGAAATTAGTGTCCTTACGCATAAAGAAAATTCTCTTGTGGGATCCTTACGATTCTTAAGAGAAAACGCACTTAGGAGTCCTCACGACTCCTAAGGAGAAAAGACACCTACAAGATCCTCTCAACTCGTACGGAAAAAAATCTTTATGAGACCCTCACGGCTCATAAAGTTGAAAAGTCTTAGGCAGCAGATCTGAACCTGTTTCCTAAGCCATCGCTTCTTATCTCGATTTAGGAAAATCAGCGTCCTTGGCGAGAACCTCTTGATTCGCTTCGACCCGCAAGGAAATCAGTGTCTTTGCGAGAATCTCTCGATTCGTCTCAACTTACGGGGAAATTAGTGTCCCTAAGAATAAAGAAAATTCTCTTATGGGATCCTTACGATTCTCAAGAGAAAACGCACTTAGGAGTCCTCACGACTCCTAAGGAGAAAAGACACCTACGAGATCCTCACGACTCGTAGGGAGAAAAGCTTTTGTGAGATCCTCACGGCTCATAAAGTTGGAAAGTCTTAGACAACAGATCCTAACCCTGTTTCCTAAGCCATCGCTACCTTATAAAGAGTTCAAGATGAACTGTTATCTACCATTTATGGGTCACACTTGCCAAAGCTACATACCACTGAAATGGAGAAGTTACTCATGAGTATATAAACTACTTCACGCCAGAGTAAAACATAAAGAAATAGAGGGGTGCGGCTCATGGAGGTGAGGGTTTGGAACTATATCTCTTAAGAGTCGAGATTTGAGTCAATGATAAATGACGACGCTTGTGTCCGCTCGTTATCTTCTCAGATCATGATTCTGAAAATTATATACCAACCCGAAACTGGTCATATGCTATGAATTACTCTGCACTACTTCACCCACGTATATACTTACGTGGGCAAAATAGTGGGGGGCATTTGTTCCCGCCAAAAAAATCTCTGCGCAAAAGAGCCCAAGGTATCAAATGGCAGCGATACGTTTAAGAAAATGCGAACCAGTATATTCCGGGCTGTATTTTGACAAACTCCTGAATGAGAAACAGCTAAATTCTGATGGTATCGAAAGTGTCTCGAAAAATCCTTTGATTTGATATACTATGGGCCTCATAATTTTTCTGGGATCAAAAGTTATGAGGCATCACGTGCCCACACGTGACCGGGAATCACGTGCCCACACGTGACCGGGAATCACGTGCAGACACGTGACCATTTACAGGTAAAGCCTGTAAGCACTGAATAAAATAAATAATTGGAAATAATTAATCAGTGGGGGTCACGTGCCAACACGTGATAGGCTCTTAAACCCTCTGAAACAATAGAATTAAATTCTAATTAAATAATTAATCAGTGGGGTCACGTGCCAACACGTGATAGGCTCTTAAACCCTCTGAAATAATAGAATTAAATTCTAATTAAATAATTAATCAGTAGGGTCACGTGCCAACACGTGATGGGTTTCTGAGCCCTCTAAACCAATAGAATTAAATTCTAATTAATTGGTCAATCAGTGGGGTCACGTGCTAACACGTGATAGGCTCTTAAACCTTCTGAACTAATAGAATTAAATTCTAATTAAGGGAAATCAGAAACCCTAGTTGGAAAAATATTTCCCTAGATCGTTCCAAACAAAAAGATTGTGCTCTGTAAAGTGGAGCACCGTTGGATTAAAAATCCAATGGTGATTAAAACTCACCAATTTATAGAAAGATTCTATACAAGGAAAGATTTCCCTGAAATTTACCAAGAATAACAAACAGAATATCTTTTGGATTAAAAAATCTAATGGTGAATAAAATTCACTGAGTGATCTAAAAGATCATGTTGGTTACAAAATCAATTAAAATTTTTCAGTGAAAAATTGACTAAACAAACTGATTATTTTCTTTCTCCTATAAATAGGAGCCAAGAAGAGGAGAGAAGGATCTTTTGATTTTTGGAGAAAAACAACAACATAGAGAAAAGAGAGAGAGGAGAATTTAACTCTCAAGAGCGAAAAGAAGATCTTTTCAGAGAAAAGAAATCCTAGGTGAGAAAGGGGAAAGAGATCTAAGCTCCATAAAATAAAAGAGAATTTAATTCTCAAATTAAGAGTTTAACTCTTCTGAATAAGAACTTAGTTCTTCCTTTGGTTGAAGATCTGCAGAAGCAGATCTCCCCATAAGTTGAGAATTTAATTCTCATCGGGAAGATTCTGCCATGCAGATCCAAAACATAGAGAGAGAATGTTGGAGATAGTGCCCTCAGAGTCAATTATTGGGTCACAGGCACGTGATTGCAATGATTGAGGGGAGGACCTATCCCGGTAGGACAGTCTTACTCGAGATGATAGTATGCTATCTGGTTTATCTTTATCATCGTGTACTGCTTTAGGTGACCTTACGAGTCGCTATTACACGTTGATAAAGCCCCTAGGATTCTTGCTTGACTTCCAGCAGTATGAGGGCGATCATATAAGTGGGAGCTGGGGTCTATAAGCACATCCTTAAAAGGTCCCTAGTCGTGGGAGTTTCGAGACAGGGCATCGATACTCCGGAGTAGACTAGTGTATACAGTCGAGACCCCGACGAGGGGCGGTGGCCGGTCTCACAAGCCACTGGTGTCAGTTGGTTCACCTAAGATGTATACAGGTGCTCATTGGGTTATGAGTACACCGGACAGGACTCGCCGGGAACCTGCTAGTTGGGATATACCAGACGTCAGATAGCAGTTCCCAGGTGACATGTGTACAGGTTAGTTCATCGACCTGGGATCGTCATTTGTCTCGTGTGAGTTCCCACTGTACTTTGATTACTACCCTACCACGGCTCAAAGGAGTCGTGCAAACAGGTTTTAGTTGGGTACAGTCCCGAGCCACATGGAGGCAGTGAGCGGATCTGCAGGGGTTCGTCTCTCCCGGTATTGGGGGTGAGGTCGTGCTGTGTCTAGGAGAGCCAGAACATGAAAAGTCCTTGGCCAAGGCAGGAGATTTGCTGGTAGGTATTCCAGTAGTATCTCAGGGTGTTCTGGGCTATACTCCGACACGACTTGTACCGCTTTTGGGGGTCTGACTTTTACCAACCCCCTAGGCCCGCCATGCGATGCTCATAGACGAACGGACCGGACTGTACGGATATTGTCACTGACAGGCTCAGTAGGGTGTCAGGATGAGTTCGCTCATCGACGTCCCTTTTGGTCAATAGCTGGTGGCCCGTCACGTATGGCTAATACCTCTGACGTGCTAGTGGTTAAATCCACAGCCATAGTTTTGACGAGTCTTTAGAGTCCACCACATAGACAGTTACTCAAGTTTCGGGCGAAACGCTGTAGAGGCCGTATGGAGATATGGCAGGGTTCAATCAGATACGTGCGGTATTGCACGGATCGTGATCGGACGGGTTTTTACTAGCCGGCTTTGGCTTAAGCCGGATTCTAGTATTAGATAGTGTAGTTTTGTCTCTTTGCATTTGTGTTCAGTGGGAATACAAATGCGGGCATGTATTTGCAGTAGCGGGGTTTTCCTGTAATTTATTACGGGATCGGTTTTTTCTGGGGTTGCCAGTTTGCATTCCGTTCCGGCCGGTTTTCTCTTTTTCCTTCCCGGTCGGACTTTTCGTTGGAGGGTGTTAATTGCAAGTTTGCAATTAACTTTGTTGTGAGGGGTTTCTTTGCATGAGTGTGGTTTCATAATCATGTTATTCCATTTTGGTCATTCTCTTGCATTTATGAGATTTGATTAGATTAGAAATGGATTTGAAGTGGATGTGTTTTTTGATCATTATCTTTTCTTTATTAATTAATTCCATTTTTCTCCACCCATTTTATGCATGGGGCCGGCCACTGTTTAGGATTAGAGAGTGGTTTTATTTTTGTGAGTGTGGATTTATTTCTTAAGGTAAAATGAGCTTAATTAGTGAGCACTAAAGACAAGGGGCTGTTGGTTTTTCCAGGGGATTGTTTTTCTTTTTCCTAAGCATAAAATCACCACTTGCAAAAAGGTCTTTTCCACAGAGCACGATTCTGTTTTGGCCGAGCCCATTTCTTGCATGCTCCATTCTTTTTTCTTGCAAGTCTCCATGAAAACTCTTGCGTAAAAAATTCCTCCATCCATGGCAACTTCCTTAAACCCCAAAAAGACAAGTTTACTGCACTATTCTATAGCAAGTCTTGGACGCGTCGGCTAGCCAACTTCGCGCCCGAGTTGCCTCGGTCAAGAGGCGGGAGCCCGTAAAAGATTCCGGCTACGTGGTGCCCTTTCCGACGAGCGAGGAGGTGACGGAGATTCCGCGGGAGATCGGAGTGGAGACGAAGACCGAAGGACACGGATCGCTTGGTATAGCATCTCTACTCTTTTCTATTTTGCTAGCTAGCTAGGTTAATGGCCCGATCCGGGTGAATAGTCCGCGGCGGTGCCGTTTTGCAAAGTTCGCAAAGTTTTTGTTTTCCGCGTTTCCGGCGTCGGATCGACGGCCGGGGCGCCCCCGCGGGCTTACAATGGTATCAGAGCCACGCCGTTAACCTACCTAGCTTGCTCTAGTATGTTTAGTACTCGATCGAACGAGAATCCCCAAAAACCGTATTTTTCCCATGCTTCAGGTTTCTGTCGTTTTTATTTTATCTCAGAAATTTTTTTAGGCCATCTCAGAAACATGTGTGGACAATTCTAAGACTTCTGGGAAATTTTCATACACTGATCTCCTAGTACGGCCGCGGAAGCGCGGCCAAACCCATGGTTTGGCCGCTCTTCCGCGGTGGAAATGTTTTATCACTGCACCAAAATTTCTCAGTAGGCTTTGGACTTGGAAATAGGGCTTTTGGGATATTTTCTTTGGGCCCAGTTTTTCTGTAAGTGCTACAGTAGTATTTGGGGCCCACTTGATAATATTTGTTCGATCGGATATTTTAAACATGCTAGTTCACAGTTTTTACATTATATCTGCGACCGTGAATGTCACTCGATCGGTAAATCCCGTCTAACTGCTATAGCCCGGTTAGACGGATTTGCGAACGTGACTTTCACGTTGATGTTCTGTGATTGTACTGTGTTGTTGCGGATCGGTCGTGGGGGATAGCCTGCTTGCAGTGGTAGTACAGTTTTGTTTTATATGTACATTTGATATTGCGGGGCGAGCGTCCGACATGTGGACTGCCGTCACTGCCTGTTTGTATTATTCTTTTGGGGCACGACCTGGTTGCGGTCGATGTACCCGTTGTATGTATATTTTACTTTCTGTACGAGGATTACCCCGCGGAGGGGTGCACGGATAGCCGGATTCTAGAGGGCAACAAGCCCGTATCTCATGGCATTGAGACGGAGGGGCTTCACTCTAGAATTGGCGGGCTATTCGCCGCACTCGTAGGGGGTATAGGGTTGACCCAGGAGGGGTGCCCAAGTTACCGGATTCCGTGAAGTGCTGGGTGGTCCATTCACGTTGCTGAAGGGGGCTGCCTCGCTTCAGGTTTTGGCGGGTAACTTGCCGCGCCCGTAGGGGTCTAGGATTTCATTGCACAGGCTATCCACACGACCAGGGGAACGTCGGGTTTCAGCGGCTCTGTGAAACCCGGGGATCCCAGATATCTGTATTGATCTGTGTTACTATACATTTCTGTGTTGCTTTTATCACGCCTTGAGCGAATACTATATATTGGTATATATATTAGTAGATGTTGTATATGTTTTTCATCCGCGCTAGTCCAGTCCCCGCTCTGCCGTTAGTTAGCTAACCTAACGGGTGATGACGGGACCCAGTGGCGAATGCGGATGGCATATACGTACATCAGTATATTTTCGTTCTTTGTGGTGTGATCAATTGATGGGACTGCGTTGATTCGGATCAATGCAAGTTAAACAAACCTATTCTGATGTTGTTGGAACACTTTTTCAAAAAGCTGTTATTGCAAGGACGTTCACTTTTGTTTTGCATCGTGGTATTCATTTGGAATATCCTGCTCCTCAGTCGACGAGGCAAGGGCCGAGATCCCTTCACCGGGAGTGACCCCTTGGACAGAAGTTTGCGTCAGGGCAGTAACTTCACTATAGCCGATTGCTTTTGCTTTGCACCGTGGTATTCAGTTGGAATATCCTGCACCTCATTCTACGGGGAAAGAGCCGAGATCCCTTCACCGGGAGTGACCTCTTTAGCAAAGGTTTTCGTCACTATATTTTTCTAAAAAGCTATCAGTTCCTTCGACGATATCGAGTTCATTACGTTAAAGGTTTTCGCCAGAAACCATTCGTAGCCCTCCGTCGTTTCATATGGATAGTCAATAGTATTCATGCTGTGTATGTTGGCCAAAGTCAAGGCACAGTGTTTGGTAGCTATTGGGTATTCATATGCAGCATAGATAGATGCGTTGGTTTGGGACAGTCGTACTGCCATTTTGGCCAAAGTCAAGGGTATGTACGGGTGGGTTCAAATTAACCAGGAAAATGACGGGTAGAACTTGACATGTGACTTATGATATGTTGGCCAAAGTCAAGGTCATAAGAGCATGGGGCAGAAATCCACATCGGGAGTTTCAAAAGTACTGAAACTTGCCAGATATGCGCATACCTTCTGGAGTGTGATAACGTGAGCGGATTCCGTCACGTTATCATGCGATGAGAGTTGGATCCCGATTCCCACTGATGAGTTGGTTTACTCCTCGGGTTATCCTGGCTAATTCTTCTTTCAGGTTTGGAGAAGAATTTGACGTTACAGTGGGAGGTTTCCAGATTAGATAAATTGGTAACCATTCTGATCTAGGTTAGAGTGCACGCTGGGTGTTTCTTTTCTCTCTCTCTGGCAGCGACCATTGACCCGACCCTAGACTATGACTCAGTGACCAAGTTGACCGAACCTTCTTAACACTGGCTTTTGGATTGTCAGAGTTGCAGACCTCTTTGCCACTCCTACTTTTACCCTTTTCTCCGGGACACCCCGTATTACTACGAACGTCCACTTCCATTGGACAAAACCATCGTATGGTTATATACGAACTCGAATGACTTCGAGGATGGTTTCCGGTTCTGGAGAAAACGAATAAGACTATTCAGTTGTCTTTTCTTTTCACCTTCTCTCAGGTTGCGAGTACTCCTTGGTTTAGGAGTAGTACACCTATTACGCAAATTGGATAGTCTTCTTCCAGACCCAAGGCTGGTGCCGACCGGTAGGGAATGAAGAAAACCAATTAGCCTAAAACGGTGTACAGAAGGTATTAAGTTCAGACAAAGCAAGGGATTAGTAAGAGGGCAAAGTAAATTGCGACTGCTATTCACGACCAAACCATGTACTTCTTTGTCAATCCTAAATCACCTATGAATTAAGTACATTCGGTTGTCTTTTATCCTCACCTTCTCTCGCATTGCGAGTGCTCCTCGGATTAGGACAGTACACCCATTATGCTTTTTGGATAGTCTTCTTCCAAACCATAGGCTGGTGCCGAACGGTAGGGAAGGAAGAAAACCATTTGGCCTAAAGGGGTGTACAGAAGGTAATGACTAAAGACATGTAAAGGGATTTGGAGAGGTGGCAAAGAATTATACAGTTATAGTTGTGAATCTGGATAATGGAAGAGGCATTACTAAGAATACCAGAATACCCCATCGAAACATTTCAATGTTTCAGTTTCACTGTGTACTGTTAAAAGAAAACTGATTTCCCGATTAGACACTTACTCCAGGGTATGTATTTACCAGGTTGGATTCTCACATCTGTATGGTTTTGCAGATGATGAGTGGGAGTAAGTTATTGGGAATTAGGTGACCATCCTCATTATATCGGGATTCGTTGTAATCGGTGATATTTGAGGAAGTCACCTGGGTTGTTTGCCGGTCGGCAAATATTTGGTTTTGAATATCCGTTGTTGTGCACCAATTTCAAATTGATATATCTGTACGTCTATTTTTATAGAGTGAGATATACTTTTTGAAATTATGTCTATGACATTTACCTATACCAGTGGATGGTTAGGTAAGGAGCATTGAACAGCGGTGTAATTCTTCTTAACCAAAAGTACAGTTTTCAACCTACGACACACAGTGAATGAGTCACCGGACTCAGGGGACTTATACAGAGTATTGTATATTGTCCAGTGTCCATAAGGACAGAGGGGTTGGTCCTCGTACTATATTCTGTTTACTTTTAACTTCTCTAGTTCTTAGACATGTGTTTCGTAGAAACACAGGGTCTAAGTTTTGAGGAGTTATAGGTATAAGAGTAAAGTAGAGAACCAGGTATTGCAAGTATCGGGATTCTTCAAAGTGATCGAAGATGTAGATACTTGTGTATGGTATTCAGTTGATAGTAATGGTTAAGAGAACTTGCTTCTTTTTCAGGTTACTCATAATTGGAAGCATTCCTAAGTTGAGTAATGCTGATCGGCCTCCTTCCATTTAGTTGACATGCACTGGAGACAGCTGCATGATTTGAATCTGGTTCAATTAAATCAGTGCCTCTGTTTCTTGGATATAGAACAGTTCATATCTTGACATTGTTAAGATACGGGGAGTTGTCCGGCTTATGCTTAAAACCAGACTCTGGACAACTCAAGGCACGTTTCAGTAGTGGCTGTTTGTGGGTTGACCCGGGCTATGACGAGGGTTGATTTTCTACCATCTGGAAGATCAATAGAGATATTGTTCTTGACTCGCCACAGTTTTATCAAAAATGGATTTTTTTTCAGAAAAGCAGTAGTGGGAGTATGGTAGAACTGGAAGTGATTCCAGAACCGCAAACGATTACTGAAGATTTGATAAGAACCTAAAGATTCAATCTGGTTTGACATTCCATTGGCCACTCCGCAGATACGGTGGGTAACCTCGGGCACTCGAGAGGTACTTCGGTATGCTCAAGGACGGTGGCAGGGAAGTTCTTGTTTACCCACACTTGCCATTGCTGTTGTTCCAGGCTGCGAAACCCGGCGGAAGGATGAGTATAGCGTCGTTCTAAACTGGCTTTAGAAGTGCACGTCTATATGACTCTGCCAGAGGGTTGTCGTAGTCAGTGGGAGCAGCGGAAGCATTGGTGGATATCAGGCTTATGTCTATTTATAGACTAAAGCAGATATAACGGAGATAGATCATCTATTTCTGATGTGACAGTCATAGGTTTGACTTCATCAGAATAGGGGTGGATCTGTTAAGAAGGTAGTAGGGTGTGATGTCCTGGTGTTTGATGACATACACAGAGTAGGAAGTGATATTCCTATACTACGATCGGTTATACTTTGGTCGTCACACAGTAGTTTCTCCACATAGGAATTGGATCTTATATCAGACATTCTGGTTACTAGATCTATGGTTTTAGATATAGATTTGGGTGGTTTCCCAATCTGGGTACTTTGACCGCATTCTATGAGTATTTAGAATGAACGACTCCTGGCACGGTAGTGTACCTGCAGGTAATGGAGTCACCCTCTCTAAAGGTGTCTTACAGACTAAAGGGGAGAGGGACACGCATGATTGACAGATCACTTGCTTAGGCAACTGAGTCAATCATGAGATGTCAAGTACCACACCAGATGTTGTTCTTGCAGTAGGTGCAATAAGTTGATATTGATCCAATCCTGGAGAAACAGTCGGAAGCAGTTTTAGAACATAAGTGAATGTTCTAGGGATATGATAACGGCAGCCTCCTTTAGCAGACGGTTATCATTCCAGGCTTCCAACGTGACATGGATGGCAGAGTGGCTGTCAGAGTTATAGTTTTCCCTCTGACGAGGGGCAGTATTTTGGACAGGTGGTCCAGGTGGATACTGAGGGAAGGCATGGCGCAGGATACTGATTAAGTTCAGTTGACGATACAGTCTAAGAAGTTTGGATTTGGAGTTCACTTATGAGCTAGGTCCCATCAGACATCCAGACATTCTAAGACAGGTATTGCTCATTTCGGGAGATGGCTTTCTCCGCGAACATGGGATATAGAGAGACATAGAAAGAAACATCATAGCGGATCCACTCACCGAGGCTATTCCTCGAACGCAATAGTTTCGCAAACGAGCTTTGTGAGACTGACTAGTAGAGGAGTTGGGTGTTCGGTATCACACGGGCTGTGAGTATGCGACATCCCAATAATTAGCCTCGAGTGCAAGTGGGAGATTGTTGGAGATAGTGCCCTCAGAGTCAATTATTGGGTCACAGGCACGTGATTGCAATGATTGAGGGGAGGACCTATCCCGGTAGGACAGTCTTACTCGAGATGATAGTATGCTATCTGGTTTATCTTTATCATCGTGTACTGCTTTAGGTGACCTTACGAGTCGCTATTACACGTTGATAAAGCCCCTAGGATTCTTGCTTGACTTCCAGCAGTATGAGGGCGATCATATAAGTGGGAGCTGGGGTCTATAAGCACATCCTTAAAAGGTCCCTAGTCGTGGGAGTTTCGAGACAGGGCATCGATACTCCGGAGTAGACTAGTGTATACAGTCGAGACCCCGACGAGGGGCGGTGGCCGGTCTCACAAGCCACTGGTGTCAGTTGGTTCACCTAAGATGTATACAGGTGCTCATTGGGTTATGAGTACACCGGACAGGACTCGCCGGGAACCTGCTAGTTGGGATATACCAGACGTCAGATAGCAGTTCCCAGGTGACATGTGTACAGGTTAGTTCATCGACCTGGGATCGTCATTTGTCTCGTGTGAGTTCCCACTGTACTTTGATTACTACCCTACCACGGCTCAAAGGAGTCGTGCAAACAGGTTTTAGTTGGGTACAGTCCCGAGCCACATGGAGGCAGTGAGCGGATCTGCAGGGGTTCGTCTCTCCCGGTATTGGGGGTGAGGTCGTGCTGTGTCTAGGAGAGCCAGAACATGAAAAGTCCTTGGCCAAGGCAGGAGATTTGCTGGTAGGTATTCCAGTAGTATCTCAGGGTGTTCTGGGCTATACTCCGACACGACTTGTACCGCTTTTGGGGGTCTGACTTTTACCAACCCCCTAGGCCCGCCATGCGATGCTCATAGACGAACGGACCGGACTGTACGGATATTGTCACTGACAGGCTCAGTAGGGTGTCAGGATGAGTTCGCTCATCGACGTCCCTTTTGGTCAATAGCTGGTGGCCCGTCACGTATGGCTAATACCTCTGACGTGCTAGTGGTTAAATCCACAGCCATAGTTTTGACGAGTCTTTAGAGTCCACCACATAGACAGTTACTCAAGTTTCGGGCGAAACGCTGTAGAGGCCGTATGGAGATATGGCAGGGTTCAATCAGATACGTGCGGTATTGCACGGATCGTGATCGGACGGGTTTTTACTAGCCGGCTTTGGCTTAAGCCGGATTCTAGTATTAGATAGTGTAGTTTTGTCTCTTTGCATTTGTGTTCAGTGGGAATACAAATGCGGGCATGTATTTGCAGTAGCGGGGTTTTCCTGTAATTTATTACGGGATCGGTTTTTTCTGGGGTTGCCAGTTTGCATTCCGTTCCGGCCGGTTTTCTCTTTTTCCTTCCCGGTCGGACTTTTCGTTGGAGGGTGTTAATTGCAAGTTTGCAATTAACTTTGTTGTGAGGGGTTTCTTTGCATGAGTGTGGTTTCATAATCATGTTATTCCATTTTGGTCATTCTCTTGCATTTATGAGATTTGATTAGATTAGAAATGGATTTGAAGTGGATGTGTTTTTTGATCATTATCTTTTCTTTATTAATTAATTCCATTTTTCTCCACCCATTTTATGCATGGGGCCGGCCACTGTTTAGGATTAGAGAGTGGTTTTATTTTTGTGAGTGTGGATTTATTTCTTAAGGTAAAATGAGCTTAATTAGTGAGCACTAAAGACAAGGGGCTGTTGGTTTTTCCAGGGGATTGTTTTTCTTTTTCCTAAGCATAAAATCACCACTTGCAAAAAGGTCTTTTCCACAGAGCACGATTCTGTTTTGGCCGAGCCCATTTCTTGCATGCTCCATTCTTTTTTCTTGCAAGTCTCCATGAAAACTCTTGCGTAAAAAATTCCTCCATCCATGGCAACTTCCTTAAACCCCAAAAAGACAAGTTTACTGCACTATTCTATAGCAAGTCTTGGACGCGTCGGCTAGCCAACTTCGCGCCCGAGTTGCCTCGGTCAAGAGGCGGGAGCCCGTAAAAGATTCCGGCTACGTGGTGCCCTTTCCGACGAGCGAGGAGGTGACGGAGATTCCGCGGGAGATCGGAGTGGAGACGAAGACCGAAGGACACGGATCGCTTGGTATAGCATCTCTACTCTTTTCTATTTTGCTAGCTAGCTAGGTTAATGGCCCGATCCGGGTGAATAGTCCGCGGCGGTGCCGTTTTGCAAAGTTCGCAAAGTTTTTGTTTTCCGCGTTTCCGGCGTCGGATCGACGGCCGGGGCGCCCCCGCGGGCTTACAGAGAATTGAGTTTAAGGAATTTAATTCTCCCAAATTCATAGGAATTTAATTCCTCCAAACGAAACTAGGGTTTAACCCTATATGAGAATTTAATTCTCCCAAATTCATAGGAATTCAATTCCTCCAAATAAAACTAGGGTTTAACCCTACATAAGAATTTAATTCTTTCAAATACATAGGAATTTAATTCCTTTAAACAGAACTAGGGTTTAACCCTATAAAGGAATTTAATTCTAAAAAATAAGAGACTTAAAGCTCTCCATACACATAAAGATCAAGTATCCAACATGATCACGTGGTAACACGTGACTCTTCATCCTAACGAACAAAAAGGAATGAATAAGACATGCTCACGTGCCCCCACGTGACCCTCAAACAGACTCCTAGAAATAAGAAAGAAAAAGCATGAAGGCAATGCCTCTCGTGCTCATACGTGACTCTCAAAACAAAAGGGAACAAATCCAAGGGCATAATCAATTTTGGGTGCCCTCACGTATCCCCACGTGACCCCTAATAAACACTTTAATAATCAATACATGGATACCCATCACGTGCCAACACGTGATGGCCTGAAGACCAAAAGTGTTTAACGCTTATTTGAATATTCTGAGAACAAAATAAAGGAAGTCTTGCCCCATCTTCAGATGCCTCACGTGCTCACACGTGATGGCCTGAAGGCTAAGTGTTTAACACTTTTGTGCAGATTTGAGGGTAAAATAAAGGAGGTTTGGCCCAATTCTCAGGCGTCTCACGTGACCCCACGTGACCACCTCATTTTTAGTGTTTAACACTATTTTGAGCGTTTTGTCTCTAGTGTTTAACGCTGTTTTAAGCACATCACGTGGGAACACGTGATCGCCAAATATGCTTTAGTGTTTAACACTATTTTCAAACCAAGCTTAGCCCAAATCAGCTAAGTCTTCTAGAGACAAGATCTCCCCTGTGATTGAACCCCAACTACATTCTTCCAAACTTGATCATTTCATATGACATTCAAAATAAAACCCCTGAGCCATGATGAATGGTCAGTGCCTAGTAAAAGACAAAATATTGTCAGAGCCCCAAACCCCTGTTTAACATTGCTAAATAATTGGAGGCTGAACCTAGACAAATGTTCAACGGGCCAACAAAGGGCCAACATCTCAAACTTAATTGGACTTAGCCCAAGTTGGCCATAAGTCCTCAATTCAGATTTAACTGAGCCAATGTGCTCATAATCTAATTAATTGATCTTAGTTCCAAATTGGACTATAGATTTCCCAATCAACTTTGGTTCAAGGTTACAACTCTTCAGTCCTCTGATATTTGTCGTTGTAATCCTTCAACGTCTTCAGAGAGGTGACGGGTCCCGATAACCAATCATTCCATGGACTGTGGGGTCCTTAAACCCACAGACTATGATGTCCTTAACCTCGGACTGTGGGGTCCTTTTAAACCCATGGACTATGATGTCCTTAACCTCGGACTGTGGGGTCCCTTTAAACCCTCGGACTATGATGTCCTTAACCTCGGAATGTGGGGTCCCTTTAAACCCATGGACTATGATGTCCTTAACCTCGGACTGTGGGGTCCCTTTAAATCCACGGACTATGATGTCCTTAACCTCGGACTGTGGGGTCTTTTTAAACCCATGGACTATGATGTCCTTAACCTTGGACCGAAATGTCCTTAAACTAACATTGGACCACCATGTCCTTAAACTGGTAATCGACCGCAATGTCCCTAAACTAAGCAATAGAGCCCGAATGCTCTTTTGTTGGATCTAAACAATCCCGTTAAGTTGATTTTAGTCTAAAATTAGACTAACGTATCCTTAACAAACGTTTAAGTTGATCTTAGTCTCAAATGAGACTAACGTATCCTTAAACCCATCCCCCAAATCTAAATCTAAGAAGATACGGATTTGGACTAATCCACGCCCTACGGGCGACAACATAAATTAGTCTCCGTATACAATCCATGGGCAACCAAAAACAAAACAAACACCCATGACACGAAGTGACCATCTGGAGAAGGAGAAAGTGGTTACCACGATGCGGTAGCGTAATTAGCTGCAGGGGCTTGCGCCTACAGGGAAGAGCATCCCCACAATAAAAAACCCCCCTCAACGAGGGGGAATCTGACGAAGTCTGCTACATCGGTCGCATCCGTCTAAACCTTCGATTTACGTTGCCATAAATCAACTTGGCCTTTTCGGAGAGGTGGGCAGATAGCTCCAATTAGCATCTGCCCTCGAAATTCAGACAAGACGAACCTACGCGGTCGCGTCTGCATCTTCCGGCGGAGAACACGGGTCATAACTACTTATTACTAGTTTAGTTTAAGAAAACATCTAACTTTTTTGCTTTTCTTAAACTTTTCCTATCTTTCATATGTAATTTTTCACTTTCTACTCTTTTATTATTAAAAAAAAATTGTATAGTGCCAAGTGCCAAAAGATAATTTAGTGAATACAAACCTGTTTTCAGCAGTGTCCTCACTGATGTCATTTTTGAATGCATAGACCTGTAGACTTTGGGAGAGAAATTAAGAGGGGTAAAATAATAGTCAAATGAAAACTACCCCCGAACTTGTATTTCGGCACGCACAGATATTCAGGTAAGTCCTTTTTCACCCACCTCTATTCTTAAATTGAGAAAATGTTACCGAAACATGGCGGTGAGGCGGAGGAAATTTAGTTATGATAAAACGACTCGTGTAAAAACAGGAGCTCCTCCGCTGGGTCAACAGAAAAATACGGTTTCAATCTATACCCATTTACTTTGAAAATTAAACCGTTTTTAATATTTTCAACTTCTACTGCCCCGTGCGGGTATACATACCGCACCACAAAAGGTCCTTTCCAACGAGATTTTAGCTTGCTCGGATGAAGATGGAGACGGGAATCATAAAGAAGGACTTTTTGTCCCGGTGTGAAGGTTTTTCTATAAAGGTTTTTATCGTGGAACACTTTAGTCTGGTTCTTTAGTATAACCGCATTATCGTAAGCTTCATCGCGAAGTTTGCTTAGATCATTTAATTGCAACTTTCGATAGCTGCAGGCTTGATCAAAATAGAAGTTAAGCTCTTTAATAGCCCACATTGCTTTATGCTCGATATCGACAGGAAGGTGGTAAGCCTTTCCAAACACTAGGAGGTATGGAGACATACCAAGATCGGTCTTATAAGCGGTACGAAATGCCCAAAGAGCATCCGTCAATTTGGTTGACCAATCTTTATGGTTTTTAGAAACCGTCTTCTCCAAAATTTGTTTTATCTGCCTATTGGAAATCTCAGCTTGCCCGCTCGTTTGAGGATGATAGGGCATAGAAAGTTTGTGGTTAATTGAATATTTCCGCATCAAAGTCTCGAAAGACCGTTACAGAAATGCGTCCAGTTGTCGCTAATTATAGCACGAGGGTGCCCGAATCGCGAAAAGATATTTTCTTTAAGCAACTTAATAACAACCTAGTTGTCATTAGTGCGACACGGTATTGCTTCCACCCATTTTGAGACATAATCAACCGCTAACAAGATATATAAATTCCTAAAAGAGTTGGGAAAATGGCCCATAAAATCAATACCCAAAACATCGAATATCTCCACAACCAAGATAGGTTGGAGCGGCATCTCATTTCTTCGTGAAATCCGACCCATGTGTTGACACCGTGGATAAGTTTTGCAATGATCATATGCTTCTTTAAATAATGTTGGCTAATAAAAGCTACATCACAAAACTTTCTCCGCCGTTTTACGTGGACCAAAGTGACCGCCACATGCTTGATCATGACAAAAAGACAACACACTCTTGAATTCATCGTTAGGGACACATCTGCGAATGATTTGATCAGAACAATACTTAAACAAATAAGGTTCATCCCAGTAAAAGTGTTTTACTTGGGATAGAAATCGAAGTTTGTCTTGTTTCGACCAATTGCTAGGAATAAGTCCCGTCGCTAGATAATTTACAATATCCACGAACCAAGGTTCGCAGGATACGGTCAAGAGCTGTTCGCCTAGGAAGGAATCGTTTATTGGCACGATCAATGTTGGTGAAGAATTGATGCGTGAAAAATGATCGGCTACAACGTTTTCACATCCACTCTTGTCTCGTATGACAAAATCAAATTCTTGTAACAAAAGGATACAACGTATTAGTCTGGCCTTACCATCCTTCTTCGATAAAAGGTGTCGTAGGGCAGAGTGATCGGTGTAAACTACTATTGGCGAGCCAATCAAGTAGGGCCTGAATTTTTCTAATGAAAATACAACTGCCAAGAGTTCTTTCTCGGCAGTTGTGTAATTAATTTGTGCATCGTTCAAGGTCCTACTTGCATAGTAAATTACATGTGGCATCTTATCAATGTGATGTCCTAAGACTGCACCAATAGAATAATCTGATGCATCACACATAAGCTAGAACGGGTGGTTCCAATCCGGAGATGATAGAACGGGGGCTGTAGTGAGAGATCTTTTAAGCGATTCAAAAGCAGCCTCACAATCCGAATCGAAGTGACATGTTGTATCCTTGGCCAAGAGAAGAGTTAAGGGTCTAGCAATTTTTCTAAAGTCTTTAATCAATCTCCTATAAATTCTGCATGACCAAGAGAAGATCGTATATCTTTGACGCATTTGGGAGGAGGAAGGTTGTGGATGACATCAATTTTAGCTCTGTCAACCTCAATGCCTTTTCATGAAATGATATGTCCAAGGACAATACTTTTTTGGACCATAAAATGATATTTTCTCAATTCAAAATTAAGTTCTTATCCTTACAGCAGGTAAGAACCGCGTCAAGATGATGTAGGCATTCATCAAAGAAGTCCCCAAATATGGAAAAATTGTCCAAAATATCTCCAGAAAATTCTCAACCATGTTTGAGAATATCCCCATCATACACCGATGAAATATAGCGAGAGCGTTGCATAACCCAAAGGACATGCGTTTATAAGCAAAAGTACCGAAAGGACAAGTAAATGTTGTTTTATCTTGATCCTTTTCGGCGATGGGGACCTGGTTATAGCCAGAGTATCTGTCCAAAAAACAATATATTCATGTCCAGCTAATCGTTCTAACATCTGGTCAATGAAAGGTAGAGAGAAGTGATCTTTCTTCGTTGCGGTATTGACTTTTTCTGTAATCGATACACACGCGCCATCCAGTTTGGGTGCGTGTTTGGATCAACTCATTAGTCTCATTAGTGATGGCTGTGATGCTAGACTTTTTAGGGACCATATGAATAGGACTTACCCATTGGCTATCAGATATTGGGTAAATTATACCACTATCTAGACACTTGACGATTTCTTTCTTTACCGCCTTCTTCATAATGGGATTTAACCGTCTTTGTGGGTCTCGGGTTGGCTTGGCTTCATCCATCAGATGTATATAATGTTCAATAATTATGGGACTAATCCCTTTGATGTCAGCCATTGTCCAACCAAATGCTTGCCGATTTGATCTCAATACCGCCAAAAGTGTGTTCTTTTGCTCTAAAGCTAGAGAAGCGGATATGATCACGGGCAAAGAATCATTCTTACCTAAATATGCATATTTAAGATGAGAAGGTAGTGGTTTGAGATCTAGTATCGGCGGAGAGATAATAGAAGGTGGGGTAAGGGAATGATACTTGGACTCGTTAAGAGGTTCATAACTTGCGTAGAATATTGACCCGGAAAGTGCTACTAACTTTTGCGATGAGTCAAAAGATTCAAACTCGTGGGTGGACTCATCGAAGATATCCTCACTATAATAATTTTCCAGATCAAACAATGTCGCACTAGTGTTGTCAAGATCATCATAGCAAAGTACTTCCACTTCGCAGCTGTCGGAAGCTATCTCGTTGATGGAACAGACATCGATTAAATGAGCAGAAAGTTCAGATGGTTGACTTTCTAGCCTGTAAATATTAAGCTCAATTGTCATCTTTCCAAAGGATAAGTTCATAGAACCGTTACGACAATTAATGACAGCATTGGAAGTTGCTAGGAAAGGTCGACTGAGTATCACCGGGATTTGGTTGCGTGGGTTCGCCACAGGCTGTGTATCAAAAACAATAAAGTCCACAGGGAATATGAATTCCCCGACTTTGATTAAAACATCCTCTAGTTCACCCCTAGTGTCACGCCCCGCTTCCCAGAGTACGCAAGATTGGGCACGTGACATAGCCAACCATGCTACCTGTGGGTAGGAAGTATCCATCCACAGTCACATTACGGTTGTAAGGATATCAAGAACAAGATAAAAACTAATCTAATACATGTCCAAATCCATAATAACAAGAATCAATAAACAATAAGTGCGGAAGCTAATGATCCAATACAATGAATAAACAGTACGTCCCATAATGCGGGCTCACATCTGGAAATGAAAAGAAATAAATAAACTAAACCCTAAGGACTCACTGTTCAGCCTGCTGGCTGAAGTACTCCTGCTCGGTCGTCGACAATGGTACGGAATCTGGGCCATGCAAAACCCAGACGTCAGCGCGTCATGACATCAAGTACATAGTATAAACATGGTAATAAGCAATGCAAGTATGAACATGAATAAAGCAGTAGTAAGAAATAACAAGCAGGGTAATGTGCAATGGTGACTAAACTGTCCTATAGGTTTTCTACTCTATAGTCTTTGAAACCAATTGATGAATCGTCGATGTAACTCAATAGTATCCCGTGCGTGCCCGGGACCACGGTCCAGATCCTCGGGGCTGAATCCGAGACGTGCCGCTAAGCAGTAAAAGGTAGTAGGATGGACGAGTGTTGTCAGCATCAACACTCCGGAGCTGGCCAAGCCCGTAAGACTGATCAGAACAATGTATCGAACTGTTGAGTTACAAGTCGGTTTCACCTTTGATTTCCCCATACCCCCAAGCTATGTATGTCAGGTCAGGTATTCAGTAGTCAAGGACTAATGCCAACAGAAAATCCGGTAAAAGTAGGTCCGTCTGGATAGACAGCAGGGATGGTCGGGTCTGTCGGCATTAGGCATGAAATCATGAAACAAGTCATGTCACGGTACAACAGGATGAGTCGGTATGTATGTATATGTCATGTGTAGCAGGGTCAGGCCAATATGTAGTGCAATCGAGTAGGTGCTCACAACAGGTATGCAATCAAATAATGAACAGCAGCAGGAAACAGTAAATAACCATATTATTTCATGTAAACTCAATGATGTTTTGTATTCTCTTATTAACAGGTTCACGCACCTTTGAGGTGCAACAATCACAGAGTAAAACGATATTAATAACACGAAGCAATGAAACCATTAAAACTACAGCATACTAATAGTTACAAGGATAATCTAGCAATTTAAGCAATGACGTGCTAATTGGTTAATTAGTTAAAGTGTGGATTGATAGCATACCGATTAACTACAAGTAACTACTATAATGATTTAACGTTACGGATAATTGTAACTATCAATTCTAATCGATGTTACCAAGCCGTGTGGTTATAACAAATAATATGATGATTAAGTTTGTAGCATGTTAAAGCAAGTATTCGGATACTTGCCTCGACGGTTTCGCAAACCGGAAAGCACGGATGCGACGTCGGCAGAAAACACGAGACGGGTGCACGGATCTCGGATTGAGTCCCAACAGCGAACAACGGGATCACACGGAACAGGGTACTTCGCTGGAGCGTCGGGTTCGCCAAGACGGCACGGTCGGATTCCGGCAACAACAAAAGTAGAGAAGTTAGCAATTACGATATGATACACGCAAAACGACCAGCAAGGGGGATTGTACCAAAAGGAAGGACAGGGAAAACTTACAGGGAAGAAGCAGGGTGCAACCACGATGGCTCGACGGCACTGGAACGCCGGCGAGGCAACGGCGGCGGCTGCAAGGGCTGAATGACCTCGGGGTGCGCGGGAGAGGGTGCTGCGGCGAGTGGATGAAAGGGTGGTCAGCTCTGGTGGTCGAGGGGGAGACGGAGGTGGCCCTGGTGACGACGGCGAGGTCGCCGGCGCGTTCTCCGGCGAACAGCGGAGGGTAGGCGATGGGTGAAGGGCTCGGGTTGGTGGTCCGGCGAGGGGAGGAGGGAAGCGACGACGAGGTCGGGACGAGGAGGGTGAGAGGGAGTCGTGGGAGTCGTCGGCGACGAGAGGTGGCGTCGACGGCGAGGTCTGCGGGGGTTGGAGGCGTCGTCGGGTTGGGTGCAGGTGCGGGAATCGGCGGGAGAACGAGAGGAGGAAGGTGCGGCTAGGTCGAGGAGGTGTTGATGGCGGCGACGAGGTCACGGGGAGGTCGGCGGTGAGGTCGCGAGGGCTAGGGTTAGGGTTTCGTGTGGGTTTCTCGCGATGGAGGAAAAGCGAAGGGGCGGCTGCATGGGAAATTTATATAGGGGAAGAGAGGGAGGGAGAGATTGGAGAGAGAGAGGGAGAGATTCGATGAGATAGAGAGAGAAGGAGAATGAGGAGAGAGACAGAGAGAGAGTGGGAACGGTGGGGCCCACGAGAGGAATCGTATGCTTGCGATTGGCTGAGGGAAAGGTAAAGGAATTATAAGAAAGATTTTAAGAAAGATTTTAAGGGATTTGAACTGTTAGAATATATATATTCGTAAAATATATTAACTTTAGATATTAAATTAAATGGGCCTTTTTGGCGCGAAATGAAACATTTCCAAATCGCGCCCGGGTTGCGCCCAAATGTTCCAAATTCAAATTATAGGATTTTAAGCGGGTTCCAAATTTTGAAAAGAGGTGTTTGGTGATTAAAATGCATGCCCACAAGTCGGACGCTTGCACGCGCGCGTAGTCGTCCAAACTTGCCCGTTTAGCCAAACGGAACGGAATCTCGACACGCGGACGCTACCACGCGACTAGTGGCGACGAGTAGGCCAACATGGACACTTTAAATTTCATTTTAGGAGTTAAAATTTGATATGTGCCAAAATGACTTAACCGGTTAAAATTTTGCAAAAAGCACCAAACAAACAGGATAATTGGAAAGAGCAATATAAAACCCTCAACTTGTAATATAAATAGTATTATTGGGCTCGGGTGTTACATCATACCCAACTACAAAAAGAATTTCGTCCTCGAAATTCCAAGAATACAAGATAGCTAACTACTGGAAAAGGTGAGGGAAATTCTGCCGGATCTCGTCTTCTCGCTCCCAAGTGGATTCTCCATGCGATCGATTACCCCAAGAAACTAGCACAAGAGGGATAACCTTGTTCTTAAGAACCTTTTCTCTCCGGTCCTTGATTTCAACTGGTCGCTCCTCAAAAGTCAGGTCCTCTCGTACAGTCAACTCCGAATGATCCAAGACATGAGTCTCATCACGAACATACCTCCGTAGTTGAGACACATGAAACACATCGTGAACTCCTGCTAATGACGGTGGTAACACCAACCGGTACGATACCTCTCCAACACGCTCCAAAATCTCGAAGGGTCCAACGAATCGAGGACTAAACTTTCCCCGACTTCCAAAGCGAATCACCCCTCTAGTCGGTGATATCTTCAGGAATACCAAATCACCCACGACGAACTCTAGAGGTCTTCTTGACGTGTCGGCCTAACTTTTCTGTCTGTCTTGAGCTGCCTTCATATGCTTCCTGATGGTATTCACCTTCTCGACTGTCTGTACCACCAAATCTGGTCCTAGTAACCTTCGTTCACCAACATCATCCCAACAAACCGGCGAACGGCACTTACGACCATACAACGCTTCAAACGGAGCCATCTGAATTGTCGCCTGGAAGCTATTGTTGTACGAAAACTCCACCAGGTGTAGATGATCTTCCCAAAAACCTTTGAAGTCCAACATGCAAGCTCTCAACATATCTTCGAGGGTCTGGATTGTTCTCTCTGATTGTCCATCAGTCTGAGGATGATAAGCTGTGCTAAACTTCAATCGAGTCCCCAAACTTTCTTGTAAACTCCTCCAAAAGTGCGACAAGAACCGAGTGTCCCGATCGGACACGATGCTTACCGGCACTCCATGCAATCTGACAATCTCCTGCATGTATCGCTCTGCCAAAGTCTCTGTCGATTGACCAACCCGAAAAGGAATAAAGTGAGCTGCCTTGGTCAACCGATCGACGATCACCCATACTGCATTGTTGCCCTTTGGACTCCGCGGTAAAGCTGTCACGAAATCCATGGTTATATGTTCCCACTTCCACTGAGGAATCGGAAGTGGTTGCAACAAACCAGCAACCCTTTGGTGTTCAGCCTTGACTTGCTGACACACCAAGCACTTAGCCACGAAGCGAGCAATTTCCCGTTTCATACCTTCCCACCAGAAATGCTGTCGAATATCTCGGTACATCTTTGTCCCTTCTGGATGTACAGAGTAAGCTGAACTGTGTGCCTCCTTCATAAGCTCTTCACGCACATCTCCTTTTGGCACACACACACGGCTACCATATCTCAATGAACCGTCTTCATGGATCAGTAAATCGGTTCGTAGTCCGGCTCCAACCTGCTCTCGAAACTTTTGCAGTCTAGGATCCTGCGATTGCGCCACTTTAATCTTCTCAACTAGGGACGACTGTACTTGCAATTGCATCAACTGTCCTGTAGCCTGTGGTAGCACAACCTCCAAGTCAAATCTCTGAAAATCCGCAATGATCTCCCTTTGTGCGGTCAATACCTGAATGGCTGGTAACCGGCTTAGCGCATCCGGCACGACGTTAACTTTTCCCGGATGGTACTTAAGATCAAGGTCGTAGTCGGCCATCAGCTCCAACCATCTGCGTTGCCTCATGTTCAACTCCTTCTGAGTGAACACATATTTCAAACTCTTGTGATCCGTAAAGACTTCAACTCTCTCGCCCAGAAGGTAGTGTCTCCAAATCTTCAGGGCGAAGATCACGGCTGCAAGCTCCAAGTCGTGAGTCGGATAGTTCTTCTCATGAGTCTTCAGTTGTCTCGATGCGTACGTGACGACTTTCCCATTCTGCATCAGAACACATCCCAATCCCTTTCCGGACGCGTCGCTGTGAATCACAAGTCCTCCTGAATTATCTGGTACGGTCAGGATCGGGGCGGTTATCAACTTCTGCTTCAACGTCTCGAAGGCTAAAGCACATCCATCCGTCCAAACAAACGGTACCTCCTTTCGTGTGAGCTTGGTTAACGGCTCAGCTATGCGAGCGAAGTTCTCCACAAATCTTCTGTAGTATCCGGCGAGTCCAAGAAAGCTTCTTATCTCCGCAACATTCTTTGGAATAGGCCAATCTCGAACTGCTGCAATCTTCTCGGGATCAACGGCGATTCCATTGCCCGACACAACATGCCCCAGAAACTTCACTTCTTCCAGCCAGAATTCGCACTTACTCATCTTCGCGAATAATTTCTCCTGTCTCAGTGTCTGCAGTGCGATCTGTAAATGCTCAGCATGCTCCTCCGGACTCTTCGAGTATACCAGAATATCGTCAATGAATACCACAATAAACTGGTCCAGGTATGGTGAAAAGACCCTGTTCATCAAATCCATGAATATTGCCGGCGCATTCGTTACTCCGAAGGGCATCACTAGATATTCGAAATGCCCATATCGAGTCCGAAACGCCGTCTTGCAAATGTCTTCTGCCTTCACTCGAACCTGATGATATCCTGATCGCAAATCCAGTTTCGAGAATACCCTCGCGCCACTAAGCTGCTCAAAAAGTTCTCCAATGCGAGGGATCGGGTATTTGTTCTTAATAGTCACCCGGTTCAATTCTCGATAATCAATGCACATCCTTCTCGTGCCATCCTTCTTCTTCACTAAAAGAACTGGAGCTCCCCAAGGTGAGTTGCTGCTTCGAATCCATCCCTTCTCGAGTAATTCACCAACTTGTTTCTTAACTTCTTCCAATTCCACCGGTGCCATCGGATAATAAGATTTTGATACTGGCGCTGCACCAGGAATAAGGTCAATCGCAAACTCCACATCTCGCTTCGGCGGTAAGCCCGAAATATCTTCAAACACATCCATAAAGTCGCGGACAACTGCCGGCTCTTCATTACTATCCACTACCATAGCCGCAAGAACACTGTTCGTCGGCCTAGCCCTAAACTCGACTGGCCCGACAGAACTGCTTCCTCCAATGAAAATAAACGCAGGGTGTCCGGGAATCTGGAAAATTACTTTCCTTGCCCTACAATCAATGTGTGCGTGGAAAGTGCCAAGAAAATCCATTCCTAAGACTACTTCATAACTGCCCGTATGAATCACCAAGAAATCTGCAAACAGCTCCCGTCCACAAACAACAACCGTACAATCTTTACATTCTTTACTAGCTATGATTTTCCCATTCCCAGTGTGTATGTCCCAGAAACTAGACAGGGTCGTGCAGGTGATCGAGTGTGTAGTTATAAATTTGGATGACATAAAACAGTGGGATGCTCCGGAATCAAATAATGCCAATGCGGGAAAACCACGAACGAGTACAGTACCTGAAACCACTTCTCCTGATGCCTTGGCTTCCTCAGCTGTCAATGTGAAAGCTCGACCCTGGTTCGGTCCTTGTGTCAGCTGTTTCTGCCCTTGGAACGGTCTCTGCGGAGTCTTCCGTATATCATCTCTCGTGCGAAGCTTCGACGGACAAGCACCAACTGCGTGATCGGCTGCTCCACAAACCAGACAAAGTCCCAGTCTCCTTCGACAATCCTTCTGCACGTGCCCAGGTAATCGGCAGTAATCACAAATCACGCTCTTCCTTCGATCAACGATCACAGGCTTCTTCATTGGCGCTACACCTCGACGGTCCACTGGAATACCTCTGCGCCCATGATCTCGGTTAGGTACAAATGCAGGCTTCCTGGCCGCAACTGCTGTCTGGTGAAGGTTCCCTTTCGATCCTGATAAACTCTGCTGCTCTCTGGCTGCCGTAAGAACCTGTGAGAAAGTGGTCAAACCCAGGGAGACAATCTGCCTCTGGATGTCCACATCCAAACTGCGCAAGAACCTTCGCACCCTGTCTGCCTCCTTGGCGACTAAGGGTCCAGCGAAACGGCTGAGTCTCGTCCATTCCGCTGCATGTACATCCACAGCTGCTCCATTTTGTCTCAGCCCAATAAATTTCTCCTCCATTTCCTCCCGTGCAGTCCGCGGGAAGAACTTTTCCAAGAAACTTTTGGAGAAATCCGCCCAACTGATTGGCTTGGACAAGCGGGTCTCCTCTACAAGCCACCACTCTCGGGCGTAATCCACCAGCTGAATGCGCACCACATCTACTCTCTTGTCTTCTGGGATCTGTGCCGCAATCAGTAAATTCTCCGTGTCCACTAGCCACTGCTCGGCTGGCAACGGCTCCTCTAAGCCAGTGAAAGTAGTAGGACCCAAACGTCTGAAATCTGCCACGGTTCCTACTCGGTCGACTGGCTTCGCTACTGCGGTGTTTACAGACTGCTGAATAGCCTGCAAACCCTCCTGAAATGAATCTGCTGGCTGTTGGATCAGCTCAGTTTGCCTCTTCTGATTTTCCAACATCCCACGTATCACTCCTAACATGGCGGCTTCGTCCACACGCCTCTGATACGTCTTGAAATTCTTATCTGCCATGGTCCTGAAACCAAAACAAACAACATTAGCATGATGATAGATTCAATATATAAACCAAAGCTAGAACTCCAAGATACTTAAATAGAGTACTGCATTGTAGCTATGCCGCGGTATCATAGCCGCAATTACTTAACTCCACCCAAGTCGCCTAAGTCCTAGAGATAACAAGAAGTTAGGTTTTCGAGTTGACAATGCAAAGTAAGTTTGCATGTCGACATGATCCGGAAGAATGATTCAAGGATGGTAAAACGGTCAAGGTGGCAGGACATGTTTCCTAATCACGGGTATTATGATTCGTGTATCGGGTGCAATACCCAACTACAAAGAATCAACCCAATTAACCTATGTCTCTGATACCAAAAGAACCATGTCACGCCCCGCTTCCCAGAGTACGCAAGATTAGGCACGTGACATAGCCAACCATGCTACCTGTGGGTAGGAAGTATCCATCCACAGTCACATTACGGTTGTAAGGATATCAAGAACAAGATAAAAACTAATCTAATACATGTCCAAATCCATAATAACAAGAATCAATAAACAATAAGTGCGGAAGCTAATGATCCAATACAATGAATAAACAGTACGTCCCATAATGCGGGCTCACATCTGGAAATGAAAAGAAATAAATAAACTAAACCCTAAGGACTCACTGTTCAGCCTGCTGGCTGAAGTACTCCTGCTCGGTCGTCGACAATGGTACGGAATCTGGGCCATGCAAAACCCAGACGTCAGCGCGTCATGACATCAAGTATATAGTATAAACATGGTAATAAGCAATGCAAGTATGAACATGAATAAAGCAGTAGTAAGAAATAACAAGCAGGGTAATGTGCAATGGTGACTAAACTGTCCTACAGGTTTTCTACTCTATAGTCTTTGAAACCAATTGATGAATCGTCGATGTAACTCAATAGTATCCCGTGCGTGCCCGGAAACACGGTCAAGATCCTCGGGGCTGAATCCGAGACGTGCCGCTAAGCAGTAAAAGGTAGTAGGATGGATGAGTGTTGTCAGCATCAACACTCCGGAGCTGGCCAAGCCCGTAAGACTGATCAGAACAATGTATCGAACTGTTGAGTTACAAGTCGGTTTCACCTTTGATTTCCCCATACCCCCAAGCTATGTATGTCAGGTCAGGTATTCAGTAGTCAAGGACTAATGCCAACAGAAAATCCGGTAAAAGTAGGTCCGTCTGGATAGACAGCAGGGATGGTCGGGTCTGTCGGCATTAGGCATGAAATCATGAAACAAGTCATGTCACGGTACAACAGGATGAGTCGGTATGTATGTATATGTCATGTGTAGCAGGGTCAGGCCAATATGTAGTGCAATCGAGTAGGTGCTCACAACAGGTATGCAATCAAATAATGAACAGCAGCAGGAAACAGTAAATAACCATATTATTCCATGTAAACACAATGATGTTTTGTATTCTCTTATTAACAGGTTCACGCACCTTTGAGGTGCAACAATCACAGAGTAAAACGATATTAATAACACGAAGCAATGAAACCATTAAAACTACAGCATACTAATAGTTACAAGGATAATCTAGCAATTTAAGCAATGACGTGCTAATTGGATAATTAGTTAAAGTGTGGATTGATAGCATACCGATTAACTACAAGTAACTACTATAATGATTTAATGTTACGGATAATTGTAACTATCAATTCTAATCGATGTTACCAAGCCGTGTGGTTATAACAAATAATATGATGATTAAGTTTGTAGCATGTTAAAGCAAGTATTCGGATACTTGCCTCGACGGTTTCGCAAACCGGAAAGCACGGATGCGACGTCGGCAGAAAACACGAGACGGGTGCACGGATCTCGGATTGAGTCCCAACAGCGAACAACGGGATCACACGGACCAGGGTACTTCGCTGGAGCGTCGGGTTCGCCAAGACGGCACGGTCGGATTCCGGCAACAACAAAAGTAGCGAAGTTAGCAATTACGATATGATACACGCAAAACGACCAGCAAGGGGGATTGTACCAAAAGGAAGGACAGGGAAAACTTACAGGGAAGAAGCAGGGTGCAACCACGATGGCTCGACGGCACTGGAACGCCGGCGAGGCAACGGCGGCGGCTGCAAGGGCTGAATGACCTCGGGGTGCGCGGGAGAGGGTGCTGCGGCGAGTGGATGAAAGGGTGGTCGGCTCTGGTGGTCGAGGGGGAGACGGAGGTGGCCCTGGTGACGACGGCGAGGTCGCCGGCGCGTTCTCCGGCGAACAGCGGAGGGTAGGCGATGGGTGAAGGGCTCGGGTTGGTGGTCCGGCGAGGGGAGGAGGGAAGCGACGACGAGGTCGGGACGAGGAGGGTGAGAGGGAGTCGTGGGAGTCGTCGGCGACGAGAGGTGGCGTCGACGGCGAGGTCTGCGGGGGTTGGAGGCGTCGTCGGGTTGGGTGCAGGTGCGGGAATCGGCGGGAGAACGAGAGGAGGAAGGTGCGGCTAGGTCGAGGAGGTGTTGATGGCGGCGACGAGGTCACGGGGAGGTCGGCGGTGAGGTCGCGAGGGCTAGGGTTAGGGTTTCGTGTGGGTTTCTCGCGATGGAGGAAAAGCGAAGGGGCGGCTGCATGGGAAATTTATATAGGGGAAGAGAGAGAGGGAGAGATTGGAGAGAGAGAGGGAGAGATTCGATGAGATAGAGAGAGAAGGAGAATAAGGAGAGAGACAGAGAGAGAGTGGGAACGGTGGGGCCCACGAGAGGAATCGTATGCTTGCGATTGGCTGAGGGAAATGTAAAGGAATTATAAGAAAGATTTTAAGAAAGATTTTAAGGGATTTGAACTGTTAGAATATATATATTCGTAAAATATATTAACTTTAGATATTAAATTAAATGGGCCTTTTTGGCGCGAAATGAAACATTTCCAAATCGCGCCCGGGTTGCGCCCAAATGTTCCAAATTCAAATTATAGGATTTTAAGCGGGTTCCAAATTTTGAAAAGAGGTGTTTGGTGATTAAAATGCATGCCCCCAAGTCGGACACTTGCACGCGTGCGTAGTCGTCCAAACTTGCCCGTTTAGCCAAACGGAACGGAATCTCGACACGCGGACGCTACCACGCGACTAGTGGCGACGAGTAGGCCAACATGGACACTTTAAATTTCATTTTAGGAGTTAAAATTTGTTATGTGCCAAAATGACTTAACCGGTTAAAATTTTGCAAAAAGCACCAAACAAACATGATAATTGGAAAGAGCAATATAAAACCTTCAACTTGTAATATAAATAGTATTATTGGGCTCGGGTGTTACACCTAGGTTGGGCGACAGATCGGTCTGCCATCTGGAGAGTGCAGTGGGCAGGTTTCAACTCTCCTATACCTCGCTGCTCATAGACGAAATATGAAAGCAAGTTAACACTAGCGCCGAGATCAAGTAGAGCACGATTGATGCTTTTCCCCCCAATAGTTATAGATATTGTAGGACAACCGGGGTCTTTACGTTTCTTAGGCAATTGTTGGGTAAAAGCTGTGCTCACGTTACTTGTCATGAATACCTTTTTCGGCACTTGAGTTTTTCTCTTCCTAGTGTACAAGTCCTTAAGGATTTTCGCATAAGACAAAACTTGTTGAATTGCATCTAGGAGAGGGAAATTTATGTTAACTTGCTCAAATATTTCCACAACCTTCTCCATTTGTGTGTTAGGTTTTTTGGCCCTCAACCTGTTTGGAAATGGAGCTTTATCAATAAGTTTTGGGTCTAACATTTGTGGAGATGTTTGTGGAGATGTTTGTGGGGATGGAATCGATCCCAGAATTGAAGTGGGGATCATTTAAGGTAGATTCAAGGAAGTGGACGAAGTGTTCGAGTCTTTGGGAAAACGGAGAATAGTCTCGGAAGAAGGAGGGAGACTAGACGAAATAAGGCAAGAAGTGGAAGCCGGGGTTTCAATTGATTGCTCATCATCAATCTGTTCACCCATTTGACTGTTCAACACTCTTCCTGATCTCAACGTGGTAACGGAACTCACATTATGACTTTGTGAGTGTCAGGATTCGGTAGGGGTTGATACGGAAGTTTCCCTTTTTCTCTCGCACTCATCGCGGCATTTATTTGTGCAAGTTGTGCTTCTATAGATTTTATACTTTCACCGTGGGAGGTGGTGGTCTGTGTTAGCGATCGGATAGAAGACTTTATTTCATCCGTCGATTGCATGGAATGTTTAATAAACATATCCACGCTTCGTTCAAGTGCAGATGAGTTTTCATTCCCAGCTGTTTGGGAAGAATTGTTATAAGGTGTAGAATTGTTGGCCGGATTTTGAAAAAGTTACGATTGAAAGGGGTGCTGACTCTGTGGGTGTGGTTGCTGCTGCTGTGGAGGAGATCTTTGATAATTACTTTGGAACTTGTTTTGATTTTGGGTTTGGTTTTGTTTCAAACAAAATTAGGATGATTCCTCCATCTCTGATTGTACGTGGAAGAATAAGGATCATTTCTAGGTTGCTGTTGAAAAGTAGTATTAATGTGTTCTTGACTTTGAAACGGTGCATTCATAGGACATTTTTCCGTCAAATGTGATGGATCGGAATAGCAACCACACACGATCTTAGGAAGCGTAACCTGGTTTAGGGAGATTGATGAGAATTTGTTCTCCATAGCATCGAGTTTCTTTTGCATTGCGGCCATTTCGGCTTTTACTGCGACGGAAATGTCGAGCTGATGGATACCTCCCCTAGATGATGGTCTAACGCTTTCCCACTACAAAGTGTGTTCATCAAGATCTTCCAGAAATTTCCAAGCTTCACCATCGTCTTTGGACATGAAATTGCATTGACACATAGTTTCAAGCATCTGCTTTGTCGCTGGAGTAATGCCCTCATATATAATTCGGCACAGATCCCATCTATGTATTCCATGATGAGAACATTGGACAAGCAGATCCTTAAACCGTTCAAAACACTTCCAAAATGGTTCATTGGGAAGCTGGGTAAACTGGTTGATTTCGCTCCGAACACGGGCGGTCTTATGATTGGGGTAAAATTTCTTAAGGAATGTTATCACGAATTCATCCCAATTGGTAATAGAGTATGCGGCGGTGTTATAAAGCCATTTTTCTGCTAAATCGCACAAAGTGAAAGGGAGAAAACGCAAGCGCATAGCATCCACTGAAAGTTGTGATGTACCCATCATTGCGCATACGTTTTCAAATTTAGTGATGAAAACATATGTGTCTTCATACTCAAGCCCGTGAAATTTGGGCAACAGGTTGATGATGTAGGATTTAATTTCAAAATTATCCCCATTGGCTGGTGGAATAAATAAACAGGTAGGAAGGGGACCACGTATAGGATAGCATCTCTCTCGGAGAGAAATGCACGGTGGATTCTGTGCACCGACGGGTAGTGGCAGGGTGGTGTTATAATCTGATGGAGAACCGTCCATCTCGGTCGATGTGGTGGGTGGAGGGGAAAAAGAAAATGAAGAAGTACCGACTTCGGAGTCGATAGCAGGAACGCGGACAAGACGGGGACTAGAATCTCGTGTCCAACCAAGCATGCACTAAGCAGGTTTAGCGCAAGTGGAAGCGTGTGTGTGATTTAAAATTAGTTTGTTTTAAAAAGTGTCGGACGTGAGACAAATCACATCAAAATGCACAATTAATCCTAGAACTAAGGTTACCTAGGTCAAGTCTCTAGACCGCTCCTAGACTTCAAGCCGCATGATTAATCCTTTACCACATCTTTATCGCTCTTGTGGCCAGGTAAGTGCCAGGTAAGTGAGAGATATTCTCTATACGAATCACTGAAAATAGCGGGCCTAATTAAGTAACAACTTACCTAAACACACTTGCCTAGGCACCATAAAAGAAATGCGGATAAACGATAGATTACCCACGACCTTCCTCTGTCCTTATTGAGCGCGAGAGTCCTTAGATTCTTGGTCAAGATATTTTTTTAATTAATGTTGGGTGATGCGAATGCTCGTTTTGTGATTTGTGGGGTCTAGGAAGGGTGATGAAATCCACACCTAATCTGAATTTGGTGTTTGCCCCTTAATGTTTGTATTAAAATATGTAAAAATAAACTGCAAAACAAAACTCGCAAAAAGATATTTGAGCAGCGATATTTTGCAAAGAATCCTGCAGAAAAGATATTTTATTGGATTTCAGAGGAGAGAGAAAGAGATAGGAAAGTTACCAGAGAAGTTGGGAAGCAAGATCCCCCAATTCCACCGCGGTTCCACCACAAATATGGTGATTTAGCTGCGGTTTGGCGGGGGGAATGAGAGCTTGATCAAAAGTTTTTGTTGCAGTATCCTCCCTTGGTCCTCTGGGTCTTGATGAATGTCTTTGAATCCCTGTTTTCTCAAATCTGTGACTCCAAATCCCCTTACAAAACTCACACAATAATCGTTAAATACACAATTTGCTGTTTTGTTTATTTATGATATGGATAGAATAAGAATTCAATACGAATAGTAAGAAAAAAAATATTTCGCACGTATCCCCGGCAACGGCGCCATTTGATTGTTCTTGTAAAGTGTGTGTAGTAACCGCAATCAATAACGGTGTCGTGTATAGCTAGACCGAGATGAGTATGGGTCGTCCTCAGGAAAACGTTGAATGTTTTAATTTTACCTTAGACGTATTGATTAAGAAAGGAGGAAGAATAATGAATAGTGAAGAATGGTTGTAGATTCTAGATCTACGTCAATCACGGATGTAGGATATAGATCTAGATTAACTACGGATGCAAGTTTTATATTAGAAGGGGGCTTGTAGGATTCGTTAAGATTTAGCAGTCATGTATGATTAATTAAAGATTACTCCTTTTATCTTTTAATAGATTTAAAACTAGATCAATAGTGATGCATGTAGATTAGGGTTTCTGGAGGGAATATGGTTCCCACTCTTAACCCCTATCTTGACATGGATCTCCGTTCATGTCTAGCCTTTACCAAAAAAATTGTTAATCTAATCTCTAATCGTGGTCGTGAATATCAATGAATTGATAGCGCGCCCGATTAGAATGTTAACTATTCTTTTGATAAAATTTATAAACTTTATAGGACGTAAAAGGAGTTAAAGGATTTTTAATCATCTATTAATCTATTCTAATCCTACGAATCCTAACAAGCAGAGAATTATTCGCGCATGATGGAGATAAAAGAACGGATAGAGATCATGATGTAAGTAAAGAAAATGAAATGCAATAAGAATAAAACAACTACCTTTATTAATCAACTTGATCAATTACACTTTGTTCTTTTAGAAAGTGATTACAAAATTTTAGTTTGCTTCTCGATCTCTTTTTAAGGAGGTAGATGAACAGCTGATGATCAACCTGAATTCTTGAGTCGTCTTGGATTTCGTGATCTCGTCGGTTTGATAAGTTTTCAAGTGAGACTCTCTGTTCTATTTATAGTCATAGAAGTTGAAATCCCTAGATCCCCAGAATTAGGGTTAGTTGTATAAAATCTAACCTGAAAATCTCAAATCCCAACTCTCCTTTTAGGCCGCGGATCCGCCGCATTTTTGGTGTTTTGGCCGCGGTTGCACCGCGTCTTGGTGTGATCTTTGGTTCAAAATTCTAGAGCTTCATCTAGTTGACATGTGGTGATCTTTTGAATATCTGGATTTTGGAAATCTTCTCCAAGTCTCTGCCAGAATTGATTTTTTCGATTCACTTTAATATTTCGGCAAATTTGATCTCGATAACTCGGATTTCCTTGATTCTAGTCCTGATATAATTTCTGCACAATATCTCAACAAATAATATTAGTAGAATTTGTTTTTATTGAGATATTATCCTAATTATTTGATATGATATTATAGTTTAAGAGAATTGGTTAATGATATTTGATATGGTATGCATATTTAAATGGACTAAATATTATATAGATATTATATGCTTATATTTTTCTTCATAATGTTAATTATAATATATAAACATATGAAAATAGTATTTTTACAGATAAACCCTCATATGTATCATATTTATAATAAACACCTTTTATTATATAAAAATAGTAAGGAAAATGTCATATCAAATGTACGATATTTTCGACTGAATAAATAGCAATTACAATCTTCATAGATCTAACAAAAAAACATATTTTTTCTAATCTATTCATTTAATCTCATTAAATAATATAAGTATTATAATTTTATATCTATGAAAATTTAATTATTATGAAATCTAGGGTTTTAATTATTTTCAGAAACCTAATTAGAAATCTATCAATATATATTTTATGCATAACAATTATAATCTTGATTTGATTTCAAAAATCAAAACTTGGTTTCGAAAAACCAAAACTTAGTTTCGAAAGCTTAATTAAAAAATCTATCAATATAGATTTCATGCATAATAATTTTAATCTTCATGGATCTAATAAAAATATATTTTTATCTATCCAACTTATTTAATCTTATTGAATAATTTAGATCTAATAATTTTATATCTATGAAAATACAATTATTATGAGATCTAGGTTTTTAATTAAGAACCTTAATTCTCTGTGCTCTGATACCAATTGAAGGAGATCATACGTACCGCTTCCGCTGCTTTATACATATGATTTCCTTCTCTTTCTACATACTTATTCAATATATTTTCCATGACCCCTTTACGAGACATTTTTTGATATGGTATTGACATGGCACTTCAATTATTTCTTTTCCTATTTATACAAAACTTCTACTTATTATTTTAGACACCGCTATACCTATCTACTACCCATTTAAGAAGAAATGAGTATAATTTTCAAATTATAAAAGCAGTCTTGCAACATCCTTTCTAAACCTAATTGCATGTAATGCAATTGCATGTAATGCATCAACCATTCAAAGTAATGTCTTCAATAACATAAATTAAGCTTTCGGCTCTTATATGCATGCATGGTGAAAATTTTGGCAACTTGATCTTGTGACTTGATGAAGATCGGCTCGATCTTATATATTTATATACTTCACATTCTTTTGGATATTGTGAAATTGAATATCAATGAACATGCATGACTTCTTCTTTCTTGAAATTCAGAAATCTATGCCGTTAGACATGTTATTGACAAAAATATTAGTATATCCTTCTCTTGGTTGTATCTTTAGCCATGAATTTGTTCATCTCTCTTAACTTTCAGTTGTAAATTCTTCTTTAAGTTTGTAGTTTTTATCTATGAATATTTGTTCAAATCTCTCAAGTTCTAATTTTAATTTCTTCTAACAAAAAAAACTTATAAATTCTTCTTTTGAGAATGCTAGTACTAAGATGACTTGTCTCTATGGGCAATTTTAGTTTTCTACCACGGTTCTCACTTTAGAGGCATTCATACATAAAAAAATAAAAAAAATAAACATTTGTAACTGCCTCTACGGTGCCGCAAGAGAAATCTCTACTGCGGGCATCGTAGGGACAAAGTCGGGATTCTTTTAAAAAAATAAAACAAATAAAACAAATAATCCCTCCTCATTGCCCCCCACGTCGCAATTATCACCAAATTTTTCCCACCAAAAAAATTTCCCATCCCTCGATCCTCCTCTTCCTCCTCCTTCGCCGTCATCTTCAAACCCTCCTCTTCTTCGCTGTCGTCGAACTCTCCTCCTCCTTCCCCAACCTTTGCCCTCGAACCCTCCTCCTTCGCTGACCTCGAACCTTCCTCCTTCGCTCCTCTTCATTCGTCGCTCGCTCGTCGCCTCCTCCTCATTCTCTAAGGCTCGCTCGTCTCTCGTCGGTTCACCACTGCCGCCTCCTTTCGCGATCGATTCAGGTACGTATTTCCACCCATTTTTAAAATTTTCTAATTTGGTGCTTTTGGGGGTCGAGGGATGATAGGTCAGGGCCTAGGTTTGGGAATCGGGTCAGGGCCGGGGTTGGTTAATTGTGTTAAGGCTGGGGTTGTTTAGGAATGCGGTTGGGTTTGGGGACTCGAGGTGGTAAGAGGGGGTAGTGGGAGGGGGACGTGGGGTGAGGGGGCTCTGGCGGTGGGAGGGCCGATCCAAAGGAAGTCAGGGATGGGCAAGAAGGAGGGGGAGGTGGTGAGGAAGGGGGAGGTAGTCGACGGTTGTGGAGGATGGGAGGCGGTGGGGAGTAGGGCGGCGGCACCCGAAGGTGGTGTGCGACGGCCGGAGGTGGTGGTAGCGGTTGACGGTGGTGGGTTAGAGTTTAGGATGAGAGTTATGGTTAGAGTATTTTAGTGTAAAAAAAGTAATAGTTAAGGGGAGTTTAGTGTAATATTTTTAAAAAATGGATAGTTTAGTGAAAATAGCAATATTTAAGGGTATTTTTTTGTCAGGGTTCGAGTTAGGGTATTTTAGTGAAAAAAACAATAAGTAAGGGTATTTTAGAGTATTTTAGTTATTGTTATGAATGTTTAAATTTCCGATCTTCATGCCAAGTTACCGGTCTTCGTGCCACGTATATCCTTGTATCCCAATTTGGGAAATTTTATAAATACATAGGAGATACTGACGAAATGTTCAAAAACATTTTTTACCTACATCTTTTACCTACACACACCACACAACATACACATGAAAAACACACACATACAACACGCACACACAACACACATATACACAAAGCACATACACATTAACAACCTTATACCTAAGTGAAATTATACATTGAAACTTAAATAATTTATCAAATTAAATTACACGCCGTAGTTCCTGTTTATCGGTTAACATACGTTTGATAAGAGTCGTGATATAAAACTACACGAAAATTGTTAAATATCGGATGGTATCATTCGGTGCTAACAATCATCGTGTAGTCAATGCCACGAAAAGATTCAATCGAATGATAACCGATAGATTTGTCTAGTGTGGACAAATTAGGAATGTATAAAGCAAACACATGCATTCTCTTGTGTTTTCATCGTTTCGAGTTATTTCATTGGTACCTTTCCGCTGGTTCTCTGTATATACAGATAGTTAGATGTTCATTTCAATATTATTTCACAACATTGAAATGATTATCTATTCTATTATAGTGCACTCGGAGAACAGTGAGGAGGTGCTGCCAAAATTTTCTCGAAATAGATGAAAGTACAAGCGAATAAGTGTCTGCTCTATACATTCGTATAGGACGATCGATCTTCGCACTATTTACTGGGGCCTTAAGAACAACATGCAGACTAAGGTCTGGTATAATAGGAATACACAATCGGATACTGTACACATTAGAAACCGTACTATACGGTCTCTAATACTTGTTGAATGGACGCTAAAGTGTATTAGCGATCGTCCCCTATTTAAACGGTCGCTAATACCCGGTCTCAGAAACTTTAGTTGCTGACACATGTATCCGCGACCATTTATGGACGATCTCTAATGTATACGGTCGCTAATGTGATATTAGCGACCATACATCACGGTCGCTAAAAAGATGCCACGTGGAAACCGTAACCATTTTAAATGATATCTGGTATCAGGACACGGTCGCTAATGCAGGTATTAGCGACCGTATCTGTAGCTTGAATGGTGGCTAATACCAATTTGTTTTGAATTTTTGTTTATAGAAATTCCTATATCCATTATAATAATATAATTAATCACAATAAATTATGCAAGAAAAACATTTCGATCGCAAATAAATATATGAATATGATATATCACAAACCAATAGCATTTTAATCATAAACCAATGCATATCCAACAATTTCAACAACTCAAACGTAGAATTAAAATCGTAATAAACAATACAACACGTATCAATACATATACAATATTGTTTTGAATACAAATAATATATTACGAACTATATATGTCCAACAATACTTAAAATCCTTTAAATCGCGCACGGGCGCAATCCTAGCTCACTCAACCATGCAAATCCTGCAAATCCAAATAAGTATATGAACTGAAATGATAATCTTCGAAATTAAACCATGCACCAACTACACTAATTAACACATATATATGCATACCTCACTAACTCCCACCGCTGGCATTGCTACTAGAACCTCGTCTTGATCAGTATCGGTCCGATTTGTCGATGTCTTCTTCTGAAAAAATAAGGATGAGAACTCTCTTTGAGGCGGAGCCTGGGGGTAATAGGGTTCCTATTGCAGAGGCAGAGGTTGAGGGTGGTAGTAGGGTCCCTATTGCGGAGGCCGTAGGTAGTACGATGACAACGGTCCCTATGCTGGAGGAGGAGGGTAATACATATGCTGCGTTGAAGGAGGGTAATATGGCGGCTGCGACGGCCATAAACCCTGTGCTGGCTATGGTTGCGAAGGAGGACCGTATTATTGCGAGTATTGATCCCTCCACGCCTCCATACTAGCTCTCCATTCCTCTTCTTCTTCTGCCTTCTTCACGCATTCTCTTGACCTCCTCCTATAGCTCGTTGATCTGCTGTGCATCAGTAGCTTGTTGGTGGGAGCGAGTGGTCAACATAGTTGAAGTTTCTCTGACGGAACTCGACTGCATAAGACCAACGGGACCACCTAAAATGGGATAACGGTCGTGTTTCCTTGACTGAGGGAAAAACTGATCTAATATAGATATCTCGGCCTCCTTAAGAAGAGGATCGTCGGCCGGAAAATCGGGATTTGATTCCCGATAACTCTTCTCCGCCATGTCAAAATCTGCCTTCGACAAATGAAATAGTAATTACATCTCTTTACAAAGTTAACAATTAAATGTAATTACTTAAAAAAATTTATAAATGCCATTTCACCATATGCTGAGTGGCTATCTCCATTTTGTCTTCTGGCATGTCTTCTTTAGTGTGAAATGCTTCTCAAGTCTCAGCAAGGCTCGGTTTTTTCCCAGCCTTCTCCTGTAACGGATATATAATTTATGTATACATGAGAATATGCAACGATAAACTTAAAAATTCGAACTTGAAAGTAATTAAAGATAAAATCACTAAAGTAGACCTATACTGATCAGTAGGAATCAATCCACCGTAATAGTCATTTGTAGCTCACCCTCGATTCCTCTTATTTCTCTCTGATTCTGCCTACTCATTCAGAAGATAACATATATCAATGTAAACGAATCTAAATTTGATGTTCAAAACAATTAAATATATTTTTAATTACTTTTGCCTTAGGTGTTTCCCAATACAATAGGAGAAAGGCAAATTGTTCCCTAGGGATGCAGAGAGAAGAGCAACAAACCGTTCCCAATCCTCCATAAATTTACTGTGGTCTTTGAAAGTTTTTTTCAATTTTGTTCGCAATCTCTTGAATATTCTTGACATCTCACTTCGGACATACGTCCAATGCCCGTCTATATTATCCTCTAGATAGAAATATCTCTGTAATACAGATTAATAAATATATTAGTTAATAAATTAATGCTATATAAAAAGTATGCATGTAATGTTGAAATATTGTTAATTGAGTTATGTATTACCAAGAGGGAGCACCAAGACCATACATAGGTCTCCCATGAGTTATCTGCAAACCTAAATCCCACATTCCAGAAGTTCGTGTTGCGGACGAGAATACCAATATACCTATTGAAATGTGTAGCCCACATACCCGGATCTACGGGCTTCCCACCTACTCATTGCAGAATTTCCATTTTTCCTTTCGTATTGTATTTGGTAACCTCGTTGGCAACACCTCTTCCATGGTGGGCAAACCGGGCCAAATCATCCCCCGCAGCCCGAGCCTTGGCGATATTCACTAATGCTGCATCTATCATCTTCTCCATCTGAAAATGAAAAGTAGCCCACCTCGCCATTGCCTTTTCATTGTCCCTATTTCGATAAGGTTTCTCATTTTTTAAATCCCGAGGAAGAAGCAATGAATCAACGAACTCATCTGTACTGGAATCCGAGAACGTCCCAGATTCTCTACTTAGATCTGTGTATTGATCATCTATATGTGCATACGGATCCTCCAGTATGGATGCACCTGCATCGTCTTGATCAGATGTACCTACACTTTTTAATTTATTATAATTAATGCATACTTATATGAACAAAATAATTTGAACAAGTTTATTTAAAACACCTAATATAGTACCTCTATTCTCATGCTAAGACTGTGTAGAAGATGAACCATTTCGATCTCTTTTCTTCGAAGATAATGCATTGGCAAATTTGCTGAATATTCTTTTTCGCGGCATCTGTTTCATGCAAGTTATGATGATAAAAAATATATAAAATGCATAAATCATTAAACTAACATATCAATTGATTAAATGTGATTAGAACTACAAAGTTTTTCATATAGCTATCGATTGTAAGTGTTTGCAACTGCAAAGTTTATAATATGTTTACATATAAATGATTATAACCGCAATTTTTTTTATATGTCAATCAGATTTACGTCCTTAATGTCACCATCGTCGATAGAACTATTGAATAAGGATTTAGGCGGTGCCCGCAATGCAATCCAAGTATCTTCACGGTTAGAATCTTCGATATAGAAGGTATTCAACTTATGAAGCTAACATGAACTTTTCGTCTCGGTAAACTTCTTTATTGAGATTGAAAAGATGAAAACTGTACTCATCTTTCTGGATGCAAGCGCACCAATGAACTTTGAACATAACAAATCGTTCTTGCTCATTACTCCCGTAAAATATCTTTATTATATCCTCCACCTGACTGTAGTATTCTTTTTTTCCATCCTACGGTCTTTGATCATGCAAACTTGAGAAGCACGTTTGTTCAAATGGACAAAAAATGCCGTTATTTTGGGTAGTCAATCTTTCGGCCGTAAAAAATTTTAGGTTATTAATGCAATATGAACTGTATCGATTCACTTTTGTACTAGGACTTTTAGATAGTCGCACGAGTACATCTAGAAATTGCATCCCTTTTGCTATGTCATCATCAATTTACAATGCAATTACCCGTAAAATATATAAGATATATATGTGATATATGCGTGTGATACGTGAAATCTATAAGAGATACGTACATGTTTACAGAACCACCATGAAAAGTGTTTCTTATGTTATTGATTAGTTTTCCAATTAGCGCCCTTTCCGGTAATCGCGGACGTAAGTTCTTGAGTATGTCGGCTAAAAAATATCAATATTATCTATTTAAGCGCACGCGCGCGCGCGCGCGCGCACACACACACACATATATATATAGACACAAAAAATATTTACGAGATTAAAAGTTTTAATTTATATACCTTCTGTGATCGGCAGTAATTTCAAGCTTAGTAAGGATATACATATGCGCTTGGTCGAGCCACTCCCTCCGGTAGGATCGATCCTTCCATTGTTCAAGAGACAGTTGGTCCTCATTAATTCAAGAATGACGATTTAATCTTTGTTTCAACTCCACGCAAGTAACACGAAGTGAAGTTGAGACATTCGTTGGCACAATAAATCTCGGCTATTGATCCTTCCGGTCGAGCTTGATTGCGCACTTTCTGTTTCAAGAATCCTAAGTATCTAAAACGTTAACGAATAATTTAGACAAATGTGGATGTTATAATGAATTAAATATCAAATTTGACTTAAAAAATTAATTATCTTTCTGCTGGATACATCCACCTATATAAGACTGGTCCAGCAATCAATGCCTATGTAGCTAGATGCACTGTAAGAGGAACCATAACTGTGAAAAAAGGTGGTGGAAATATCATCTCCAACTTGTAGAGGGTTTCAACAGCACTGATCTGCAACTCCTCGAATTTGGCTACATATATCACTTTAGAACAAAGTTTATTAAAAAATTCATAATACTCTATAAAAGCCTTGGCGACATTGGACGATAAATTATGTCGAAAAGCCACTGGAAGCAATTGATGCAGAAGAATATAGCAATCATGAGTTTTAAGGTTTAATAGATTCTGCATATTCTTTGATATGTTGGAGGAGTAACCATCTGGCATTTTAATGCTCTTTAGCACCCCACAAAATATTTTCATGGCCAATTTTGACATTGTACGGCTCAAAACTGGTAATTCATAGACACCATCAACACGAAGTACCGGATGAAGTTCTTGTCGAATTACAAGCTCCTCCAAGCACTCACGAGCATCCATCTTATCCTTGGACTTAGAATCGAACAATGTGCCAGAAATATTATCGAACATATTCTTTTCTACGTATGACATCAATATTGTGTCGAATCAACAGATGTTTCTAGTAAGGAAGATTCCATAATATACTTTTTTTCTTCCACAATTCAACAATTCATTATTTTTGGATCGTTTTCTTTTTTTGTTTATTCAAAGAACCATCTGAGTTAAAACGATTAGATCTTTGCTGGAACTGACACGCTGATATCTGCTCAAAACTTTCTATTCCTGACAACTGTGTTGGTGCTTCGCCCTTCTCCACTATTCCATCAAACTTATTTGCCATCTTTCTGTACGAATGACTCGCCGGTAGCCACCTACGATAAAACCAATAGCAAAACTTACCATGTGTTTTAAACTGTGTGGCACTGTAATCAGGACAACATGATGGACATGCATGCTTCATGTAAGTAGACCATCCAGATAACATGTCGTATGCTGGAAAATCGTTGATTTTCCAAATAACAGTCGCTCGCATTCTAAACTTCTACTCGGCATACACATCATATGTCTCTACTCCATTTTTCCAGAGTTTTATCAGCTCTTCAATTAAAGGTTCTATGTAGACGTTGATGTTCTGGCCAAGTAAATATTTTTCAGGGATTAATAAAGAAAGAATTATATACGGTTGCTTTATACACATCTAAGGAGGTAGATTGTAAGGCATAAGTAAGACTGGTCACATGGACCAACTAGAGCTTATGAGTCTGTAAGACATGAATTCGTTGGTTGGAAAAGCTAAACATACATTTCTCGGCACATCCCCAAAACAATCAACACTGTCCAATCGCTTCCATACTTCTACATCAGCCGGGTGCCCCAACTTCCCGTCTTTGATACGATGATCGGAATGCCATTGCATGCACTTTTCTATGTCCTTTGAAATATATAAATTTTGCAAACTTTTAGCTATGGGGAAATAACGAAGGACTTTAGCTGCAGTTTTCTTGCTCTTTTTGCTGATGTTAGACGTTTCTGCGATTGAATTTCTCTTAACACTTTTCCACATTGACAAGTTGCAAGTGGGGCACTCATTGAGAGACATATAATTTTTACAATACAACACACAGTCGTTGGGACATGCATAGATCTTCTCATACAAGAAACCAAGTATCTTAACAATCTATTTTGCCTAGTTATGATTCTCTGGAATACTTTCCATTCCTTCCGGAATTACCTTGCGTAGGAGATTAAGAATCACGTCAAAATGCTCGTTAGCCATCCCGCTAATCATCTTCAGATGGAGGAGCGTTATTACGAAAGAAAACCTACTAAATTCCGTATACCTGTTGTATAGATCTTTTTCGTTTTAATCCAGAAGTTTCTTCAATTTCTCTACTCCACCAGTGTCTTCATACGGTTTGATGTCATTCATTTCCTCGCTAGCTAATAAATCTTCCAATATCTCATGCGTGTCATCTATCTTGTCACCCGTCGGCAACTCAGATTGCGAAGCTACGGTCTCATTATCCGTCCTCACTTTCTTGTCACGTATTCCCTCGTCATGATAATTCCAATGTGTGTAACCTTCTTCAAAACTATTTACAAACACATGTTCTTCTATTTCTACACGTCGAAGACATTATCTATTATTAGATTTCTTACAAGGACAGAACATGAGTCCATATTTACTCCGCTTTGGGTTCAGCTCCGTGTAATCTAAAAAGACTTTAAGTCCATCCTTAAATCAGGTGTCTCTCAAACTATACCTATCTTTTTCCCCTTGGGCATAAACGATTTATCCGGAAGAATTCTAATCTGTTATCATACAGATAATAATATGAGTTTAACATATCTTAGGAGTTTATTACAAGATCATCATTAAATAAATTTTCAAGACATAAATTAAATTTAATTGTGTGGACGCATCAAAGCATCTAATGTCATTTAAGGTTGGCATAAGTCATGGCAAAAGATTGGGACGGATAATTAGTTTCACGGCTGTCAGGAATAAAGGTCCTAATTCCCATTACGAATGCAATACCCACATCTCACTTCCTCATTTTTTCATCCATTTCGAGAAAATTTCGGCAGCGCTTTCCCCATGTTCCCCGTATTCGTACATAAATCTGTACACGGGAACAAGTGGAAAACACCATCGAAACATCTCAAAATAGATGAAAATACAGGAGGATGTGTAATGTGAGTCTTACTGCATTCGTAACATGTCCAAACTGTAGAAATCCAACAATTACTGTATGTCAAATACCCTCATCGAATACTATACATATATTTGAAAAAATTGAACAGGACGTTCAACACTCACAAACATTTGTGATCGTATTAGACAGTTAAAAGATTTGATATACACCGATTGTTAGACGGGAAACTATAGGTCGATCTTAAAAAAATTTAAGACCTTTCGATTTAAAATTACTAATTAAATGAAAAATAAAACCCTACTTAATTTTCTAATCATAATTTTAGGGGTTCTCTTAAATTTCTATTTAATCATTTTTTAATTAGGGTCTCTATATTTTGTCTAAATTAAAGTCTCATAATTAATTAATGTTATATACCAGTTAGTGTTAACATTGGATTTTTTAATAATTAGTTTCGATTTTAATAGTTTGTATTAATTACGATTTTCTTAGTTTATTAATTAGGGTTTATAATTTGTCATTAGGTTTTTTAGGATTTGTTAATTAGGGTTATAAGTTTACATTGGTTTTTTTTAGGGTTTATTAATTTGGGTTCATAATTTTTTTAGGGTTTGTTAATTAGATTTTATAAGTTTTCATTAGGTTATTTTAGGGTTAGTTAATTAAGGTTGATAAGTTTTTTAGGGATTCTAATTTACAATTTTCACATCCATAAACTAAACCCATCATATTACAACCAATTCAATTCATTATTATCCATATTTAAAATCTCAAAACCAAAAAAAAAATAAAAAATTATAATCACCTAATTTCAAAATTGAATAATCTAACTGAAAAAATTAGGATTATGTGGAGAAAACACTAATCTTGGACCAGATTTGGAAAAGAGAAAAGTGATTGCAAGCTCCAACAGCACTGTTCCCCTCCGAAAGACGCGGCGGAGACGCGATGTACGTCTAGCCTGAATTTCGGGGCAGAGGCTAATTGGTGCTATCCGTCCACCTCTCCGAAAATACCAAGTTGATTTATGGCACAATGTATCGAAGGTTTAAACGGATGCGGCCGATATAGCAGATTTCGTCAGATTCCCCCTCGTTGATAAGGGGTTTTTGATTGTGGGGACGCTCTTCCCTGCAGGCGCAAGCCCCTGCAGTTAATTACGCTACCGTATCGCGGTAACAACTTTTTCCTTCTCCAGATGGTCACTTCGTGTCGTGGATGTTTGTTTTGTATTTGGTTGCCCGTGGATTGTATACGGAGACTAAATTATGTTGTCGCCCGGAGGGCGTGGATTAGTCCAAATCCGTATCTTTCTTAGATTTGGGTTTGGGGAGGTTTGGGTTTAAGGATACGTTAGCCTCATTTGAGACTAAGATCAACTTAAACGTTTGTTAAGGATACGTTAGTCTAATTTTAGACAAAGATCAACTTAACGGGACCATTTAGATCCGACAAGAGAGCAATTGGGCTCTATTGTTTAGTTTAGTGATATTGCGGTCAATAATTAGTTTAAGAACATTACGGTCCATTGTTAGTTTAGGGACATCTCGGTCCAATGTTAGTTTTAAGACACCGCGGTCGAGATTAAGGACATCATAGTCCGTGAGTTTAAGGACCTCACAGTCCAATGTTAGTTTAAAGACATCACGGTCGAGGTTAAGGACATCATAGTCCGTTGTTAGTTTTAAGACATCACGGTCGAGGTTAAGGACATCATAGTCCATGAGTTTAAGGACCCTACAGTCCGTGAAATGTGTGGTTGTCGGGACCCGTCACCTCTCTGAAGACGTTGAGAAATTACAACGACAAATATCAAAGGAGTGAAGAGATATGCCCTTGAACCAGGGTGGATTAAGTGATCTGTAGTCCAATTTGGAACTAAGATCAATTAATTATATTATGAGCACATTGGCTCAGTTGAGACTGAATTGAGGACTTATGGCCTACTTAGGCTAAGTCCAATTAAGTTTGAGGTGTTGGCCCTCTGTTGGACCATTAGACAGTTGTCTAGATTCGAGTCCATATTATTTAGCAATGCTCAACGAGAGTTGGAGGGCTTTGGCAACATTTTTATCTTTGACTTCCTCAATTTTGAGATTCATTTAAAGGGGGAACTTTTGCCTCTGGAAAATTAGTCAATTTGGCTAAAAGTGGTATTAAACACTAGAGAACAACAGTGTTAAACACTGGAAATATAATCTTCAATTTAGTGTTAAATACTAGAAAGCAATCAGTGTTAAACACTGGAAATATAATCCCCAAATTAGTTTTAAACACTAAGGAAAGATGGGTCACGTGTGGACACGTGAGGGCGCCCAAAGGTGGGACCAGATCCCTTCACTTCGTTCTGCAATTAAGTGTTAAACACTTTTTATTTTTTATTTTTGAGCATCACGTGTTGACACGTGATGGGGATTCATACGCTGACTGTTAAAGTGTTTGCCAAGGGGTCATGTGGTAACACGTGAGAGCGCCCAAAGCCTTCATTTCCTTTACTTTTTCTTTCTGCGTTTTGGAAGTCACGTGGGGGCACGTGAGGCATCGCCTCGAAGCTTCTTTTCTTCAGGGATCTTTTCAAGGGTCACATGAGGACACGTGACCTTGGTTCTTTGCATGCATGGAGATCTTTTGAGTCTTCTTATTTTTCTTTTAAGAATTGAATTCTCTGTAGGGTCAAACCCTGATTATGACTTTGGAGGAATTGAATTCCCATTTGAAAAGAATTAAATTCTTATGTAGGGTTATACCCTAGTTTTCTTTAAAGAAATTAAATTCCCATATATGTAAAAGAGTCAAATTCTTGTATAGGGTGAAACCATAATTTCATATTAAGAGGAGTTAAATCCCTGTGAATTTAAGAGAATTAAATTCTTAATTAGGGTTAAACCCTAGTTCTGTCCATCTTGAAGGAATTAAATTCCTTCAATTTTAGGAGAATTGAATTCTCATATAGGGTTAAACCCTAGTTTTATTTTGAGAGAATTAAATTCTCAACCTATGGGGAGATGTGCTTCTGCAGATCTTCAACTAGAGGAAGAACTAATTTCTTATTCAGAAAAGTTAAACTCTTATATTTTGAGAATTAAATTCTCTGTTTGAAGTTTTGATTCCCTTTTTTTCTCACCTAGGGTTTTCTTTTGTTAAGAATTGAATTCTCCTTTCTTTTCTTTCTGCTTTTTCAAGATGCCGAAACTCTATCTCTCCAAAAAAATATCCTTTTTTCTTTTATTCTTGGCTCCTATTTATAGGAGAAGGAAAAGAATCAATTTGTTAAATGAATTTTTCATTGAAAGATTTTGTTTTTTTCATAATTAATATGAGCCTTTAGATCATTCAGTGAATTTTATTCACCGTTGGATTTTCAATCCAAAAATATTTTGTTTGTTATTTCGGTGAGATTTGGGGAGATCTTTCCTTGTTTAGGATTTTTCCATAAATTGGTGATTTTTTAATCACCCTAGGACTTTTAATCCAACGGTTCCCTCTAACCTTTTCCATTTGGAAAGATTTAGAAGAAATTTAGAATTTTAATTCTATTAAACTGTAAGACTTTCAAAGCCTGTCACGTGCTGGTACGTGACCCTTGGTCACGTGTGAGCACGTGACCCCTGGCTCCTCCTTCAGCCGTTTGTTTTCATTTCTGTTTGATGAGAATTTAACCATCGCGTGTCAACACGTGACCATTGGTCACGTGTGAGCATGTGATACCTCATTGAGGTAATTCCCGATTTTTAGAATTAAATTCTATTAAGTTATAAGGCTTTCAGAGCCTGTTACGTGCTGGCACGTGACCCTTGGTCACGTGTGAGCACGTGACCCCCGATTGGGTCCTCCTTCAGCCGTTTGTTTGTGCTTTTGTTTTAACCATCACGTGTTGACACGTGACCATTGGTCACGTGTGAGCACGTGACCCCCAGTTGGGTCTTCCTTCAGCCGCTTGTTTATGATTCTGTTTGCTTAGATTTTAACCTTGTACATAGATCACGTGTTAACACGTGATGCCTCTTTGAGGAAAACCCTGATTTTTAATCAGGGAACAAATGCCTCTACAGCGTCGCTCTCACGTGTCTGCGCGTGAGTGCAACGCTGTCACTTTTGTGACCGTTGGATCCATCTAGGGTATTCCCCTCCGAAAGACGGCGCGACGCAGGGACGTCTTGCCTGAGATTCGTGGCAGATGCTAATTGGTGCTATCCGTCCACCTCTCCGAAGATGCCAAGTTGATTTATGGCACCATGTATCGAAGGTTTAAACGGATGCGTCTGATGTAGCAGACTTCGTCAGATTCCCCCTCGCTTGAGGGGTTTTTGATTGTAGGGACGCTCTTCCCTGTAGGCGCAAGCCCCTGCAGTTAATTACGCTACCGCATTACGGTAACAACTTTCTCCTTCTCCAAAATTTCACTTCGTGTCGTGGATGTTTATTTTGTTTTTGGTTGCCCGTAGATTGTATACAGAGAATAATTTATGTCGTCGCCCGTAGGGCGTGGATTATTCCAAATCCGTATTTTCTTAGATTTGGGTTTGGGGGTTTGGGTTTAAGGATACGTTAGCCTCATTTGAGACTAAGATGAACTTAAACGTTTGTTAAGGATACGTTAGTCTCATTTCAGACTAAGATCTACTTAACCGTTTGTTAAGGATACGTTAGTCTCATTTCAGACTAAGATCATCTTAACGGGATCGTTTAGATCCAACAAAAGAGCATTTGGACTCTATTGTTCTAGTTTAGGGACATAGTGGTCCATTGAATGTATGGCCGTCGGGACCCGTCACCTCTCTGACGACGTTGAAGGATTACAACGACAAATATCAGAGGAGTTCAGAGATGTACCCTTGAACCAAAGTTGGTTGGGAGATCTATAGTCCAATTTGGGACTAAAGTCTGTTTTGAAAGTTTTGGTTTAAGGATGCGTTAGCCATATTTGAGGCTAAGATCAACTTAAACGTTTGTTAAGGATACGTTAGCCTAATTTGAAACTAAGATCGACTTAACAGGATCATTTAGATCCGACAAAAGAGCATTTGGGCTCTATTGTTCCAGTTTAGGGATATAGTGGTCCATTGCCAGTTTAGGGACGTGGTGGTCCATTGCCAGTTTTGGGACATGGTGGTCCATTTCCAGTTTTAGGGACATGGTGGTCCAACATTACCGTTTCGGGGACGAATGTTGGTTTAAGGACGCATGAGTCCATGAGTTTAAGGACCCCACAGTCCGTATTGTTGGTTTAAGGATGCATAAGTCCATGAGTTTAAGGACCCCACAGTCCGTATTGATGTGTGGTTGTCGGGACCCGTCACCTCTCTGACGACGTTGAAGGATTACAACGACAAATATCAGAGGAGTTCAGAGATGTACCCTTGAACCAATGTGGATTAAGTGATCTGTAGCCCAATTTGGAAACTAAGATCAATTAATTAGGTTATGAGCATATTGGCGTAGTTGAGTCTGAATTGAGGACTTATGGCCAATTTGAGCTAAGTCCACTTAAGTTTGAAATATTGGTCCTTTGGTTGGACCGTTGAACATTTGCCTGGGTTCAGCCCCTCATCATTCAGCAGTGCTAAACAGAGGTTTGGGGGCTCTGACAACATTTTGTCTTTGATTTCCTCAATTTTGAGATTCATTTGGAGGAGAGACTTTTGCCTCTGGAAAATTAGCCAATTTGGCTAAAAGTAGTGTTAAACACTAGAAAACAACAGTGTTAAACACTGGAGATAGAACTCTCAAATTAGTGTTAAAAACTAAAAGACAATCAGTGTTAAACACTGGAAATATAATCTTCAATTTAGTGTTAAACACTAGAAAACAATCAGTGTTAAACACTGGAAATATAATCCCCAAATTAGTGTTAAACACTAAAGAAAGAGGGGTCACGTGTGGACACGTGAGGGCGCCCAAAGGTGGGACCAGATCCCTTTACTTCGTTCTGCAATTAAGTGTTAAACACTTTTTATTTTTATTTTGGAGCATCACGTGCTGGCACGTGAGGAGGATTCATGCACTGATCATTAAAGCGTCCGCCAAGGGGTCACGTGGGAGCATGTGAGAGCGCCCAAGGCCTTTATTTCTTTTACTTTTTCTTTCTGTATTTCGGGGGTCACGTGGAGCACGTGAGGCGTTGCCTCAAAGCTTCTTTTCTTCAGGGATCTTTTTCAAGGGTTACGTGGGGACACGTGACCTCAGCTCTTTTCATGCACAGAGATCTTTTAAGTTTTCTTATTTTAAGAATTGAATTCTCTGTAGGGTTAAACCCTAATTATGATTTTAGAGGAATTAAATTCCTATTGTGCAAGAATTAAATTCTTATATAGGGTTAAACCCTAATTTCCTTTTAGGGGAATTAAATTCCCATACATGTAAAAGAATTAAATTCTTGATTAGGGTTAAACCCTAGTTCTGTCTTGAAGGAATTAAATTCCTATGATTTTGGAAGAATTGAATTCTTATGTAGGGTTAAACCCTAATTTGTTTTGGGAGAATTAAATTCTCTAAACTCAATTCCCCCTCTAAGTTTTAGATCTGCATGGCAGGATCTCGACCCGATAAGAATTAAATTCTCAACTTATGGGGAGATGTGCTCTGTGCAGACCTTCAACAAGAGGAAGAACTAAGTTCTTTGCAAAAGAGTTAAACTCTTAGATTTTTGAGAATTAAATTCTCTGTTTGAAGTTTTGATCCCCTTTCTTTTCTCACCAAGGGTTTTTCTTTGTTGAGAATTAAATTCTCCTCTCTCTGTTCTTCTATCCAAAAAGGTAGATCCCTTCTCTTCTCTTCTTGGCTCCTGTTTATAGGAGAAGGAAAAGAATCAATTTGTTTAGCAAATCTCTCATTGAAAGATTTTAATTGATTTCATGATTAATATGATCGTTTAGATCATTCAGTGAATTTTTATTCACCGTTGGATTTTAAATCCAAAGATATTCTGTTTGTTATTTCTGGTGAGATTTTCAGGGAAATCTTTCCTTGTCTAAAATCTTTCCATAAATTGGTGATTTTTAATCACCCTTTGATCTTTAATCCAACGGTCCCCATAATCCTTTTCCATTTGGAAAGATTTAGAAGCTTTTAGAATTTTAATTCTATTAACTGTGAGGCTTTCGGAGCCAGTCACGTGCTGACACGTGACCCCCAATTGAGTCCTTTTCTCAGTGTTTATTTACGATTCAATTTTAACCATCACGTGTCAACACGTGACCATTGGTCACGTGTCAACACGTGATACCTCATTGAGGTATTTCCTTTAGCCATTTGTTTTTATTTCTGTTTTAACTACCACGTGTCAACACGTGACCATTGGTCACGTGTGAGCATGTGACCCCCAATTGGGCCCTTCTTCAGCCATTTTTTTTATTTCTGTTTTAACTATCACGTGTCAATACGTGACCATTGGTCACGTGTGAGCACGCGACCCCCAATTGGGCCCTTCTTCAGCCGTTTTTTTATTTCTGTTTTAACTATCACGTGTCAACACGTGACCATTGGTCACGTGTGAGCACGTGACACCTCATTGAGATAATTCCTGATTTTTAATCAGGGAACAGTGCATAACATATTTGCTCATAACTTTTGATCCCGGATGAGTTATGAAGCCCATAATATATCAAATCGAAGGGTTTTTCGAGATGCTTCCAATACCATAAGAATTTAATAGTTTCTCCTTCGGGAGTTTATCAAAATATAGGCCGGAAGATACTGGTTCGCAATTCCTTAAGCGTATCGCTGCCATTTGATACCTTGGACTCTTCTGCGCAGAAATTCTTGGCGGGAACATAGGGAATATGGGAGATGAAACGTTTCCATCACACCCTATAAATGTAGGGGTCTTTTCAGAAGCGCCTCCACTCTTTCATCTTCTTCCTTGCAAACTTTTCGCTTTGAGAATTTAATTCTCCTTTTCAGAGCTTAGTTCTCTGCTTCAAGAATTTTCCAGAGTTTAACTCTGTTGACAGATTCCTTTTCCTTAGGTAATAATCTTGAACGAACGAAGAACTTTCACAGAAATCTCCACTGGATTTTAAATCCACACCAAGGGTTTTCCCTTTTAATCAAGAATCCATCCTTTTGAAGCTCTTTAAAAAAACAGAAACCGTTTAATCTTCAAATAATAGATCTCTTAGGGTTTCCTTGATCTTTAGGGATCGGTGGTGGTGCTTGTCCTTTCCATGGAATTTAATTCCATCTCAAAAAGCTTTGGCTCTGAAAAAAGAAGTTTCTGGGAATTTAATTCCCTTTTTCAAAAGGAATTTAATTCCTATGAAGAACTCAGTTCTTCCCATAGAACTCCTTGGGTTTTCTTGCCCCGAGTTGTCTTCTTCACAACCAAGAAGAAGAAGTTTACAATGTTGCTTTATGGGAATTTAATTCCCTTAATTCTGTTTGATTTGTCACAGAGTCCAAGATGGATTTCTTTTTAGGGGAATGTGTAGGATCATTTAAAATCCACTGTTCATCTAGACAAGTATTCATCTTGATTGGCTTATTCATTAAATTCTCTTGATCTTTATTTCAGATACTATGGATGCCCATTTGTATGATCTTGATGAAATCATTTCTTACGGAGACATTCGTGCATTGGACCGCAGCCAGAACTAGGAGTTCACCACGCTCAGTGTGCCGAGATCATGAGCCGCTTCGACGAGTATGACGGTCGACTACTCCCTCGTCGCTCTCTTCTTTTGAAACTCATCGTGAGGGCGATCTGGGAGGCGCTCCCTCTATTCTGTACCGGCGTACCGCTTAGGGCATTGGATGCCGCCGAGGATAAAGTGCATTCGGTGTATCTGATGAGCCTAATCTCGAAGAGAAGGCGAGACAATCTTATTGATCTCCTGCATCAGGCTTTTCAACAGTAGGCTATACTTGCTACCTATTGGAGGGTGGAGGACATCCGTGAGGATCCCGACGCTTGTGATCGCGAAAAAAAGCATACTAGGATGGTTCGAAATGCCTGGAAGATTCTGGACAAAGTCACTTTTGAGTTCCTCAATTCATGCCCTGGATCTGAGGTCTTGCCATTGTAATTGTTTTCTCTTATTTTTTGTATGAATTTTGAAAACATGAATGCTAAGTCTTTGCTTCCCCTTTTGTGTTTGCATGCCTCCTTTATGAAATTTTGTCGTATTGTTGTTGTTGCTCACATGTTTTGCATGTGAGGCACTATTGGGGATTTTGATTTCACATCGGCATCCACTCACACGTTATTCACGCATGACATGATTTCAATTCTCAGTATATGCCAAGGTGTGTGATCACGTGCCCTGCGCGTGGTGTTCTATTGATGGGATTGTTTGGTTTTTCATACCATATTTTCTGTGCACAACATTAGATGCAAAAAAGGAGCCTTGGAAATAGTTCCATCTCTTTGATTTCCAATTCCTTCCCTTTTTCTGGGCCTTAGAAATAGTTTCATCATGCAGTATCTTCTGTGTACAGCATTTAATGCTTCCCTTTATAACTTGAAGCCATAGTTTTCCTTCTCTCTTTACAGAGAACTCCAATTACAACTTTAGGGTAATTTATCTTGAGGAGACAATTGAGTGCTATGGCTTGCAACCGTCCCCATGCTCGTCGACAACCATGGGAAGTACCCATTGAGGAGATGATTCCTCGCTTTGCTACCCGACTGGTGGATCCCCTTCTCACCGACGACGAATGTGACTCGGCAACATATGAACTCCTGATCCATAGGGGGTCCCCTCTTCCAATAGGATCCATTTGGCTCCGGATGATTCTCGCTGCCATGCTCACTGACATCCCTCCTTACCCAGCAGAGATGACCCTGGCGATCCTTGATACGGCTGAAGACAAGCTCGAGTGTGTTTACGAAGCGTGCCTGATTACTCAGGCTCTGAAAGACTGCTCGGTCCATCTGTTGAGCCAGATAAGAGCTCGACGGGCTATTATGTCTGCTTTTGCGGATGAACACGGCGCTAATCGGTGGGGAGCCACTCCTCGTGAGAATCGTCATTTCGATGTGTTGGAGAAGGCAGAGAGGGAGCTAGAAAATTTTGCGTTTTGTTTTGTTAACCCTTGTGCTACTGACCCTTTGTTTGGTGACCTTTTCCCGGTAGTGTAGTATGCTTAAATCGATATACTCTTTTTATCATTGGCTGTTGTATGCTTCTCTGTTGAATTTTCATGTCTGTCGGGTACTCATATGTGCATCTTACTTGAGTAAATGAGCTTCATATTTTTCCATAGAAATTCTCTTTAATTGCGAGCATCATCGTTATGTTGCAAGTGCATTTTTTTGATCTCATTTCTGTTCATACAGTTTCATATGTATGCTTGATGGGATATATATCCTGGGCTCTCCTTGTTGCTTCCCGTATCAAGTGGTTTGTGTTTACTCTTAAGTGTCATCATTGAAACAGAGTTTTGCTTGCATATTTTTGAATCTACACGCCTTCCCTCAGAGGTTGTAGCTCCAAAGGCGAGCTTGTGGGAGCTGATTGAGCGGTGTGCAGCGAACATGGTGTCGTGCAAGAAGAGGCTCGGTCGCAAATTCTCGGAGAGGGAGCTGGCTTCTAAGGCGATGAACGAGCACCAAGCCAACCTTACAGCCAAAGCCAACAAAGCGTATGAACTCTGGCGAGTACTTCAAGAGGCCATCAAGGAGGTAGTGGCCATCGACAAAGCCGCCGTGTTCACTCGTGGAATGGTTGAGGCCCACAAGGCTACCGAGAAGGAGCTCGAAGGTCGGCTTGCCTCATATCAGGCCCAGCAGGATCAGGCGGAGGCCCATCTTTTAGCGATATTGAATCATGAAGGCGAGGCGCAACAAAAGAGGGATGACCTGGCAAATCTGCTAAACCGCCCGCCTACTTGAAGAATTGTAGATGCGTGTTTTTGTTTCCTTTGTACATAATCCTGAATAAGAGTATATTTTTTGTTTCTTCCACGAATTGTACTTTGTATTCATTTTGGTTCATGAATAAAAGACATATTTCTTTTTCACGATGGTGTATCTCTTTGACTGAATTTATTCTATGGATAGTCTATCTCAATTTCTCTGCAGGACAACGATAGCTTAGGATTCAGGGTTAAGGTCTGCCTCCTTAAGACTTTTCAACTTTATGAGCCGTGAGGGTCTCATAAAGAATTTTCTCCCTACCGGTCGAGAGGATCCCGTAGGTGTGGTTTCTCCATAAGAATCGGGAGGATTCCTAAGTGCATGTTTTCTCTTGAAAGTCATAAGGATCTCATAAGAGAATTTACTCCCTTACGAGTCATGAGGACCCGCAAGTGATGGGTGAAGTTGCTCTTATCCGCATTTTACGGAGTTAGGGGTTGCCCTAGATGCTTCCCACGGGTTAATTGCCGTATTCTGCGAGGACCAGGCTTCGCTCTGGACGTTTTCCAGGATACCATAGTTTAAAGACATCGCGGCCGAGGTTAAGGACATCATAGTCCGTGGATTTAAGGACTCCACAGTCCGTTGTTAGTTTTAAGACATCACGGTCGAGGTTATGGACATCATAGTTCATGAGTTTAAGGACCTCACAGTCTAATGTTAGTTTTAAGACATCACAGTCGAGGTTAAGGACATCATAGTCTATGAGTTTAAGGACCTCACAGTCCAATGTTTGTTCTGGATACTTCCCACGGGTTCACTGCCGTGTTCTGCGAGGACCAGGCTCTGCTATGGATGCTTCACACGGGTTCACTGCCGTGCTCTGCGAGGACCAGGATCCGCTCTGGACGTTTTCTACGGGGTCAGAAGTGACATAATCCGCGTTCCACGTAGCCAGGAATTTAGCTATGGATGCTTCCCATGGGTTCACTGCCGTGTTCGGCGAGGACCAGGCTCCGCTCTGGATGCTTCACACGGGTTCACTGCCGTGCTCTGCGAGGACCAGGATCCGCTCTGGACGTTTTCCATGGGGTCAGAAGTGACATAATCCGCATTCCACGTAGCCAGGAATTTTTCTCTGGATGCTTCCCACGGGTTCACTGCCGTGTTCGGCGAGGACTAGGCTCTGCTATGGATGCTTCACACGGGTTCACTGCCGTGCTCTGCGAGGACCAGGATCCGTTCTGGACGTTTTCCATGGGGTCAGAAGTGACATAATCCGCGTTCCACGTAGCCAGGAATTTTGCTCTGGATGCTTCCCATGGGTTCACTGCCGTGTTCGGCGAGGACTAGGCTCCGCTCTGGATGCTTCACACGGGTTCACTGCCGTGCTCTGCGAGGACCAGGATCCACTCTGGATGTTTTCCACAGGGTCAGAAGTGACATAATCCGCGTTCCACGTAGCCAGGAATTTTGCTCTGGATGCTTCCCACGGTTCACTACCGTGTTCGGCAAGGACCAAGCTCCGCTCTGGATACTTCACACGGGTTCACTGCCGTGCTCTGCGAGGACCAGGATCCGCTCTGGACGTTTTCCACGGGGTCAGAAGTGACATAATCCGCGTTCCACGTAGCCAGGAATTTTTCTCTTTATCCGTATTTCACGGAGTCGGGGTTTGACTCTCGGTCATCTGTGCACCGCCGAGCCATGGAACCGGGAGTTGCCGCTGTTCCGCTTTGCTTGATGTTGTGTCTGTTGTTATGAGATGAATATTGAAGTGGTCTCTAGGTTGTCTTGCGAACCGTTGAGATTTGGCTTCTTCTTCTGATGGAGCCTGGGGAGGGAAGGTGTGATTCCTTCTTTGTTTGCGCCCCTGGATTGTATACAGGGATTGATGTGATATCACCTGTAGGGCATAAATTTCATTTTTCTTTAATTTTTTTCCGCGATGCTCTATCATTTCAGCTTTTATATCGCGAAGGTCGCGATTGCCCAATCATTTCGGCTATTTTTCACGGCGCCCAATCATTTCGGCTATTTATTTTATTTTTACTCGCTGCTTTTTATTGCGAGTTGCCCAATCATTTCGGTTATTTATTTTATTTTTACTCGCTGCTTTTTATGCGAGTTGCCCAATCATTTCGGTTATTTTGCATGCATACATTTTTACTTGCTGACTTTTTATTTGCAAGTTACCTCATCATTTCGGCTATTTCGTATGCATGTGTGGCTTGCTGGCTTTTCGCTGTAAATTTAGGATTAGACACCGATTTCGGCATCAGCACCGCTACAACTGGGATATTGCAAGGAGCGAATCATCATTTGCCTTTGTCGATGTCGAACAAAGATGGCTTAGCGAACAGGGTTAGGATCCTGTCGACTAAGGCTTTTGACTTCATGAGCCGTAAGGGTCTCATAAAGGTATTTCTCCCTATAAGTCATGAAGATCTTGTAGGTGCATTTTCTCCTTAGGCATCGTAAGGATTCCTAAGTGTATGGTCTCTTATAAGTCGTAAGGATCTTACAAGAGTATTTTCTCCTTATAAGTCGAGAGGACTTACAAGGGCTGTTCACCGTATAGACATATCCCTAGCCACGGATGGGACTTCGTTAGGGAAATGTTTATTTGCGCCCGTGGATTGTATACAAGGGTCGGCATTGAGCCGCTTGTAGGGCAGTATTGAAGGTTGTGGGGGATGCTTAAGAACAGGTTCAAATCCTTGTATCTTAAGACTTTCAAATCTTATGAGCTGTGAGGGTCTCATAAGAGGGTCCTCCTTACGAGTCGTGAGGATCTCGCAAGTGTAATTTCTCCTTAGGGATCGTGGGGATCCCTAAGTGTGCTGCTCCCTTGTGAGTCATAAGGATCTCACGTAGGTGGATTCTCCTTACAAAGTCGAGAGGACCTTGCAAATTTCTTTTAACGAGATTGTGCCCTTTCGGGTTTTCGCAAAACTCGCCAGTAGCCCTGCTGTTTTTACTCACGGAGCCCTTTCGGGTTTTCATCCGTGCCCATTTTGCTTATGGACATACCGTTTTCTTTTTTTTCTTTTTTTATATTCTTTTTTTTGTATCAGCATTGGGATGCTGCAATTCACCATAGTTTATCGACATCTCAGTCAACGGCTAGTTTTAGGAAATAGTGGCCCGTCGTTAGTTTTAAGGACGTTTTGGTCCGTCGATAGTTTAAGGACGTTTCGGTCCGTTGTTAGTTTAAGAATGTTTCGGTCCGTCGTTAGTTTAAAGATGTTTCAGTCCGTTAGCCGGCTATTACTTATAGAGTTTGGGCTTAGGAAGATAGCGAGCGGACATAGACGTCGTCATCTATCATTGATCTAGGCCGTGACTCGTCAAGCGTAATACTTCTTCAGGAAGCGACCGTTTATTGGCCTAAAGGGCCTTTCACCATGCATGTCTATGAGTAGATAGGCTCCACCCTGGTAGACCTTGTCTATGATATATGGGCCTTCATAGTTCGGATCGAATTTCCTCCGCTTGACATGATTGGGGATCATAGGTCTTTTGACCACTAGCACAAGTTCGCCTTGGCGGAATATTCTCGGCCTAGCCAATCTTTCATATGAGCGCGTCATCTTTGCTTTGTAAACTTCCAGATTTTGTTGCGCTATGAGCCGGGTTTCATCAAGGGCGTCGAGCTCCTCAAGCCGAAAGTGAGCATTCTCTTCGTCCGTTAGCTCGTAATGAACTGCCACTCGTAGAGAGGGTAGCTCTATCTCGAGGGGGTACCGCTTCTATACCGAATACCAATGCGTACGGCGTTGTGTTCGTGGCCGTTTTGAACGTAGTTCGATATGCCCAGAGAGCTTCATGCAGTGTCTCATGCCGGTCCTTCTTATTTCGAGACACCTTTTTTTCACAATCTTTGTCAAGGTCTTGTTGAAAGCCTCAGCTAGACCGTTAGCTCGGGGATTATAGACTGAGGAATATCTCCAGTCTATGTTATGCTGTTGTGCGAAGCGGCTGATCTTGTGGCTTCTGTAGGCTGGCCCGTTATCGGAGATAATCCGTCGCGGAGTGCCAAACCGATAAATGACGTGTGTCTTGAAGAAACGGAGGATATTCTCCGTCTTCACTTCCCTCAGCGGTATTGCTTCTGCCCATTTGGAGAAGTAATCAGTTGTCGCCAAAATGAACCGATGTTCTCTGGACGATGCTGGTTCGATGGGGCTGATTATGTCAGTCCCCCACATTTCGAACGGCCAGCTAGCCACTGTCGGATGTAGCGGATTCGAATGTTGATGGATGAAGTCCCCGTGAATCTGGCATGAGTGGCACTGCTTCGCGTATTCGAGACAGTCTTGGATCATCGTGTGCCAATAATAACCCATCCGTTTGATCTTCAGCTTCATCTTCGGCCCGGTTTGGTGAGAACCACAGAGTCCGTCGTGAGTTTCTTGGACGACTCTCTTTGCCTCTTCAGGTCCCAGGCATCTTAGCCATAAAGAGTCAAATGATCTCTTATACAGGGTATCATTGACGAAGGCGAAAGATAGGGCTCGCTTCATGAGCTGATGTTTTGAGGACACATCTTCAGGCGTTCGACGGGATTTGAAGTAGTCTATAAAGACTTCTCTCCAATCCTCAACCTTTTCTTGGTCTTTTATTTGTAGAGCCGCTAGCTTGGTCATTCCCTTTTCCTCGGACGTCTCTGGAAATATTTCTGCCGGTGCGAGGACTCGACGGCTTTGAACAATGATCCTCACGCCATCGAGGTTTTCGTCAGCCAGTTCTTTAGCGAGCTTGGCTAATGCATCCGCCTTGCTATTTTCTGCACGTGGTATGCTTTCCAAGGTGTAGGAAGGTATTTGGGTCAGCAGTTGCTGTACCCTCTCGCCGTACTTTACCAGTTCTGGTTTGCACGTTTGATAATCGCCGTTTACTTGATTAACGACCAGTTGGGAATCTCCGTATATGAAGAGGTTTTCAATCCCCATGTCAATGGTGATCTCGAGACTTGCCATCAAAGTTTCGTATTCGGCTTCATTGTTTGTCCTCGGCTCTGTTAAGGAGAAGGCAAAGCGCATTATCCCTCCTTGTGGAGTTACGAAGATGAAGCCTACCCCTGATTTGATTATGGGGGTATTTTGTTTGCGCTTCTTCATGGAGGATGCTCTATCGAAGTAAAGTTCCCACCAGGTATCATCCCCACCGATTGTGTCAAACGCATGCTCGTCTGGCAGTTCGCAATTCAGAGGAAAATCGGCAGGTATCGGATGTTCAGCGAGGAAGTCGGCGATGGCCTGGCCTTTTACTGCCTTAAGAGGCTGATAGGTTATCGAGAACTCCATCAAGAGTAAGGCCCATTTAGCGAGCCGCCCCGTCAATATGGCCTTTGACATCAAATACTTGAGAGGATCCACCTTCGATATGAGACGGACTTCATGCGCCAACGCATAGTGCCTGAGCTTCGTTATCGCGAAGATTAATGCCAGGCAATGTTTTTCGATGGGAGAATAATTGCTTTCTGCCCCCAGTAGAACTCGACTCAAATAGTAGAGGGCTCTCTCCTTCCCTTGGTCGTTCTCTTGTGCCTATAATGCGCCTAAGGAACCTTCTAGGGTGGTTGTATACAGAATAAGAGGCTTTCCCTTGACCGGAGTAGCCAGCACTGGCGGATTCTGCAGGTATTGCTTGATTTCGTCCCACGTGCTTTAGCATTTGTGATCCCAGACGAACGGGGTTCCCTTCTTCATCAAGTGGCTATAAGGACGGCACTTGCCTGAGAGATTGTCTATGAATCGCCGGATATACGTGAGCTTCCTTTGGAGAGACCGTAATTTCTTGAGCGTCCTTGGTGGGGGCTTCTCCATAATTGCCTTGATTTTTGACGGATCTATCTCGATGCCTTGGTGTCGGACAGTCAATCCTAGGAACTTACCTGAGGAAACCCCGAACGCGCATTTGAGAGGGTTCATCTTCAAGTTATATTGCCAAAGGGGTTGAAACACGATCTTTAGATGCTCTAGATGTTCCTCGTATAATTTGCTTTTCACCACGAGGTCATCGGTATAGCATTCGACGACTTCATGTATGAGGTCATCGAAGATCTTCGTCATGGCCCTCTGATAGGTGGCTGTTCATATCATAATATTGCATTATTATATTCCCCACTCCTAGTCATTTTACAAATAAACAGGTGCTTTTGACGCATGTCTGCTACTTAGTTGCAGGTTACAGGTTCTCGGAATAAAAACGGTGAAGTTGATGAAAAAGATGATACAAAGTGAGACCACGAATGCTAAATGGTGAAATTTTGATCGTGCCTACATTTTGAGGGACAATGAAGAACAATGAACAACAGTTCATAAAGCATAAAGGCAGCGACATGAAGAAACTATAAAAAGTCTACTACAATGTTCACTGGAAAGATCTGGAGGAAAACCAGAAGACATTTTGAAGAAAGAACTGAAGAAAACAGAGGACAACTGCAAGTAGACCCAGCCTAGGAAAATTGAGCCCAAACCAGCATCCTTTGGCCGCGGAACCGCGGCCAAACAGAACCTATGGCTGCGGTTTCGCCGCCGTCTATTGCCCGTGTCGGTTGAGATCTTGTGACGGTGCATGGATCATTGACTAGGTCTTTTTCTTAGGGGGTATTTTTGTAAAAGCAGATATGACGCGATTGTAACCTAGGGTTTCTATGAATCTATAAATAGAACCCTAAAAACCTTTTCTAGGTTATGCCTCTTTTCATTTCATAAATTCAGATCTGTACTGTGTTGATGTTTGGAGAGAGCCATCAATGAAAATTAGTAAGTTCCTTTATTTTCATTGCCTAGTTTACTTTTAATTTAGAATGTCATTAAATTCCCTAATGAGCGAGTAGTCTCCTCGCTTGTTATGGTTAGCTTTAGGGAAAGGTTTGAGAGATGAACTCTCTCACCCCTTGCTTGCCCCATCACACATAATAATTAGAACTCCATGCATACACGCACACACCGCTCCCTGCGGCACATTACCCCTCGAGGTAATGGTGATACCGTAGTATAAAGGACCGGTTGTGTATGTTTTCCATGGAGGTTAGGGTAAAGATCGATAAAGGAAGAACAAGAACCTAGAGAAAGAAACACCGTTTCTTCCCGATAGTACTAATCCCTTTTATTGATAATTACAATAACACCTAATAGATCTAAAATAGGGCATTGAAAGCGGTGAGGAAACCTTCAATCTTCCAACTTACCCTAGACCTAACCCTAGCAAGACTTAGATCTAGATAATCTTAGTATAAATCAATTTAGTTTTTAGATTAAAACAATCCGACATCCATCGGAATTAACTCGTTAGAGCGATTAGGAAAACACAAAATCCCTGTGGACCGACCCGTACTCACCGGCTAGCTACCAAGCGACGCCGTTCTTGATTGCGGTTATAAATATTTTTGACATACAAATCAAATGGCGCCGTTGCCGGGGATGGCGTAGTATTTCCTTTTCGCAATTTCGGGTTAATCTAAATTAAAAAAAATCATAAAAACAGAAAATTAAAAAAATATATATAAAAATTTTATCATTCTTTTATTTGTTTGAAGGGTTTCTTGTGTGAATCTCTGCAGGATCGACGGATCTGGAAAAATCCAGAGTGCGAAACAGAAAACGGGAGATCCGAACAGAAGGGGATTTCAATAACAGAACAGCAGAAAAATTCTCGGGATCTAAACCAGTACCCTGACCGCGGAACCGCCGCCGCACACCCCTCCCGACCGCGGAACCGCCGCGGGTTGGAAGCTTTGGCGCGTGAAATTTTCACTGTATGATCTTTTCTCTCTCCTCTGTAAATCCCGATATATCTTTTGTCAAATCTCTTGCAGGATTCTTTGCGCTTAAAAAAATCTTCCCCCTTCCAGTAACAAATCTTGTGCAGGATTCTTTGCGCCGCGCTTAAAATAAAAAATTGATTGCAAGTGATTTTTTCTGTTTTGCATATCTTTAATCGGACATTAAGGGGCTTGAGACCAATTCAGATTGGGTGGGGATTTCATCACCCTTCCCAGGACCCCAGAAATCACATAAGGCATTTGCATTGACCATTCTTAATTAAAAAATACTAGACTCAGCCCTAAGGACGTCGCGCTCAATAGGACAGAGGACTAGTTGTAGGCATCGGCCATTAATCCTAACCTGACTTTGCGGTGTCTAGGCAATTGTGTCTAAGGCGAGTGGTTACTTAATTAGGGCCACTACTTGTAGTGGAGAGCCTCCCACTCACCTGGCACTTATCTGGCCGCAATTGGCAGTGAAGAGACAGTTTGAAGTCCTATTTCTATCCCTTTGGAACAGTTAGGAGCTGTCTAGCTGACCTAGGTGACTCTAGATCTAGGCCTGATTGTGCATTTTTGTTTGATCGAAAGTGTGTCTAAGACCTTTATCGAAAATCTTTTTTGCAAAAAAAAGTTCCAAATAAAAAAAAAGAAGGAAAAAGAAAAAAAATTATAAAAACTTGCAACTTGTCGCTTAAAATCCGTGCACCCCATTACCACCCACTTTCTTCTCATTGACATTTTCTTACCCCCACATTCTGTTTTTCACCTTTTTGACTACACCACCTCTTTAGTCTATGTCACTTTGGACTAGGGACACTAGCGCCCGATTAGTCCATGTTTCGTTGGTACCGACCGATGAAGCTTTCGACTCCGAAGTCGAAATTCCTTCCACTTCCTTACCTCCACCTTCAAATTCTTCTTCCGAAGGTATGTCGGGATATAATCCCAACAACACCTTACCCACGGGACTGATTCCACTTCCGTTAGGTGCGAATAACCCGAATCACCCGCCTGTTGTAGCGCCCTAACGAATCACGCTCCATGATCTCTTCTATCCTGTCCGCACCTCCTTACCTACCTGTCTTTCACCCCCACCGCCAAATGGGGACAATTTTGAGATAAAACCCCACTTCATCAATATGCTGCCAAAATTTCACGGATTGGAATCTCGAAGATGCCTACATCTTCATCAACAAATTCCAAAACGTTTGCGCCATGATGAAAATAACCCAATTATCAGATGATGCTATAAGGCTAAGGGTCATTCCTTTCACCTTATGTGATTTAGCCGAGAAGTGGTTATACAGCACAGCATCACATTCAATTAAAAATTGGGACGAGTTTGTTAAAACTTTTCTTAAAAAGTTTTATCCTTATCACAAGACCGCGAGAATTCGCAATGAGATTATACAATTTTCCCAGCTTCCTTCCGAACCATTTTGGAAGTGTTTTGAAAGATTCAAAGACCTACTTGTTCAATGCCCTCACCATGGGATTGAAAATTGGCAATTTTGCCAAACATTATACGAGGGATTGAACTTGGCAACGAAGCAGTTGCTAGAAACCATTTGTCAAGGTCACTTTCTAACCAAATCTAGTGAGGAAGCGTGGCAGTTTCTCGAGGATCTTGCTGAACAAACACTTCAGTGGGAAAGCACCAAGACCACCTCATCTTCTTCTATTGGTCAGTCTAAGGAAGGCATAAATCAATTAGATATGTCGATTGCTATGAAGGCCGAGATGGCCTCACTTACGAAAAAGCTAGAAGCGATTGAGACTAAAATCTCATCGCCTTCTCCTGCCCCTGTTGTGCCCCCACAAACTATTTATGCTTGTTGTTCAGATTCATCACACCTTACCGAAAAGTGTCCTTACAATCCACCTGTTCAGGGACAAGATCAAGTCAATGCTGCCTTTCAGCAACGACAAAGAAATGATCCTTACTCTTCGACTTATAATCCGGGTTGGAGGAGTTACCCAAATTTTGCTTGGAATCAAAATCAACAATTCCAAGTAAACAACAACTTTCAAAGGCCTCCTCCTCCACAACAACAAGCACCCCAACAAACTCAATACCAGCAACCTTTCCAACCACAACCTTATCCAAATCAAACGAACAATTTTGTTCAACCAAATGATGATAAGGTTATCTCGCTAGAAAAAAGTCTAGATGTGTTTCTCAAACAATCTACAGAATCCGCAGCAAAGTTGGAAAATTCCATCCAGTCTTTGGTGCACAACAATGTTTCATACGATCAAAGTATCAAATCTATTGAGGCACAAATTGTACAACTAACTGCTGCGTTGAGCGAGAGAGAAAAGGGAAAGCTTCCATCTCAACCATTGCCAAATTCCGGTCACACACACAACGCACATGTCGCATATGAATATCAAAATCATAATGTAAATGCAGTGACTACGTTGAGATCTGGAAAAATGTAGCAAAATAACGTGGGTATTTGTGATGACACCCCAGCCGGTGGTTCTTCTTCTTCTTCTTCTTCTCCATCCTCTTTTTCTTCACCGTCATCTTCTCCGCTAGAGCCTATTCCCCTCCGAATGGCGGCCCGACGTAGAGACGTCTTGCCTGAGATTCGGGGCAGATACTATTTGGTTTTATCCGTCTACCTCTCCGAAGATGCCAAGTTAATTTATGGCACCGTGTATTGAAGGTTTAGACGGATGCGGCCGATGTAGCAGACTTCGTCCGATTCCCCCTCGTTTGAAGGGTTTTTGATTGTGGGGACGCTCTTCCCTGCAGGCGCAAGCCCCTGCAGTTAATTACGCTACCGCATCGCGGCAACAACTTTCTCCTTCTCCAGCTGGTCACTTCGTGTCGTGGGTTTTTGTTTTGTTTGTGGTTGCTCGTGGATTGTATACGGAGACTAATTTATGTCGTCGCCCATAGGACGTGGATTAGTCCAAATCCGTATTTTCTTAGATTTGGGTTTGGGGTTTTGGTTTAAGGATACGTTAGCCATATTTGAGGCCAAGATCAACTTAAACGTTTGTTAAGGATACGTTAGTCCAATTTGAGACTAAGATCAACTTAACGGGATCGTTTAGATCCGACAAGAGAGCATTTGGGGGCTCTATTGTTCTAGTTTAGGGATATAGTGGTCCATTGCCAGTTTAGGGACATAGTGGTCCAACATTCCCATTTTGGGGACGAATATTGGTTTAAGGACGCATTAGTCCATGTGTTTAAGGACCCCACAGTCCGTATTACCAGTTTAGGGACATGGTGGTCCAACATTCCCATTTTGGGGACGAATATTGGTTTAAGGATGCATTAGTCCATGAGTTTAAGGAACCCACAGTCCATATTACCAGTTTAGGGACATGGTGGTCCAACATTCCTATTTTGGGGACGAATATTGGTTTAAGGACGCATTAGTCCATGAGTTTAAGGACCCGTCACCTCTCTGACGACATTGAAGGATTACAACGACAAATATCAGAGGAGTTCGGAGATGTACCCTCGAACCGGATGTAAATTGATTTGAAAGAGCAGTTGTGCTCGGTTCAATTTAGTTTGAGAACTTACGGCCAGAATTGGGTTAAGTCCATTTGAAAATGTTTAACATTTTGTTCATGATTGGCCTGTTTAAGCCTTTGATTGGGCTCTGCCCTTTTTAAACAATGCATAGCATTGGGCTTTTTAATTAAATGCATAGCATTTATTTTGGCCTGTCTGGGCTTTTTAATTGGGCTCTGTCCTTTTTCTTTAATAATGCAGAGCATTTGTTTTGATTTGTTAGACCTTTTAATTGGGCTCTGCCCCTTTATAATAATGCAGAGTATTTAATGGCCTGACAGCGCGCCACGTGGCCTGTCAGGCGCTCTGCGCCAATTAAAGAGCGCAAAGAGCTAGCGCATGTGGAGGTGACACGTGTCACGCTCTGGTGAGCGCAAGTCTGTTAACGCAGTGCGCTGCGCCAGTACGCTGCTGACACGTGTCACGTTCTGCTGAGCGCAAATCTGTTTGCGCAGTGCGCTGCGCTAGTGCGCTGCTGACACGTGGCGCACTCTGGTGACTTGTGCCAATCCAAGAGCGCAACAACGCAAATCCGTAGTGCAAGGCACTGTACAGTAGCGCAGAGCGCATCTTGATCTAATTTAGATCAAAGAAAGGAATCTTTTTAGAGGTTCTACCTCAAGATTCAAGAACCAATGGTTCATCAAAAGGCAATGCCTTTATATAGATCAAAAGATCTAATCATGAAGTAGATTACTTCTTTATTATTATTTTTATTGAAGATCTTGATCTTGTTCTTAAATCTTTGATCTTTTTTTTAGAAGAAATTCTTCTTTTATTCAAAGGTTTACCTTTTTTTCTTTCTCTTTGAATTCTTCTCAAAGTTTTTAGAAGAGCTCTCTGTATCTCTCTCTGTGTGTCTTTTAGACTTGGAGTCTAGGAGCCTTTATATAGGGCCAATTAGTTTGTTAGGTTAGTTACAGAGATCTTTCTCTGATTGATCTGGGGATATTTCCCCACCGTCGGATCTTTGATCCAAAGGCTCTGTTTCACAGAAGATAATCTTCTTTTTTTAAAAAGATCTTTCTAGAATTTAATTCTGATTTAGTGCTGGCACAGTTAGCGCAAGCGCCCCTGTGCTTGACACGTGTCGCACAGCGCAACTGCACGGACACGTGTCGCGCAGCGCAGAGCGCAAGTCATCTGAAGCGTTGCTTCCTTTATTATTTGAATTTTCAACACAAAGCTTTGCTCTGATTGGGGGAAACAGAAGCGTTGCTTCATTTCCCGCCTTGGAATTTGAACAGAGGTTTGCTCTGAAAGGGAGATTTTCTCCTTTATTATTATTATTATTTATTTAATTATTTATTTTTTTATTTTTTATTTTATTGTTATTATTTTGTACGGAGCGGGTTTTGAGCAAAAATTTTGGTGGGAACAAATGCCCCCCATTATTTTGCCCACGTTAGTATGTACGTGGGTGAAGTAGTGCAAAGTTATGCATGGTCACCGAATTGAGGTTTTAGGAGACAAGTTTAGGGTCCTTGTAGCCTAAGACTTTCCAACTTTATGAACCGTGAGGGTTTCATAAAGACTTTTCTCCCTACGGATCGAGAGGATCTCGTAGGTGTACTTTCTCCTTAGGAATCGTGAGGATTCCTAAGTGCGTTTTCTCTTATAAGTCGTAAGGGTCTTTTAAGAGAATTTTCCCTCTTACGAGTCGAGAGGACCCGTAAGTGGTTGTTTCTCTCCTTATCGAGATTCGACTTTGGAGAGTGTGGCCCGTGAATAGTATGCAAGAGTCTGTTTTGGGACGACTTGCAGGGCCCCAATGCTTAGGAAACATGTTTTTTAATCCCCGCTGCCTAAGGCTTTTCCTCACGAGTCGAGAAGAATCGAGAATTTCCTGCAAGAATATCCTAACGTCACATTCAACCTCTGCTCTTTACAACAGAGGTCCGTTAGGGTCTGTGGTACTTAGGGTTTTGTCCGTCGTACCATCGCGTTGGCTGATGTATTCCTCGATAGGCAATCTTGCTGTTCGAGTAACCTTGCGACTGTCGTGTCTCTGATCCCTTCGGGGGTTGGACAAGACGTCTTCAAGTAATCTTCCAGGTAATATTACCATCGAAAGAGCAAGCGTAGGGATATTCCATGTCACTTTTTACTCGAGGTTAGGCTCATTTTGGAGAGCCCCGATGAGTCATAACCAGTCCGTGCTGGTGTGGGATGATCTCCGATGGTCTTTCAGGTTTTATATGAGTTACCGTCAAGACCCTGAAGCTAGGAATTTGGCCTTCGCTTCGTTTGCTTTGGTGTGTCCGAGTCCTGTTGGAGGAAGGATGCTGTAGTGACATTTCGTCTGTTGTGTCGAGACGAACGTCGAGGTTGTCTCTAGGTTGCCAGTGAACCGTCGAGATTTGGAGCTAGGGATTTTGCCGTGGCTCCGTTGTTGTTGTCGCGTCTGATCCCTGCTGGACTATGAAGGAACGCCGTTGTTGGTCTCTGGGTTGTTGGTGAACCGTTGGGACCTGAAACTAGGGACTTTGCCATGGCTCCGTTTGTTGACGTCGTATATTCCTGCAGAGACACTGATTTCTCTGCGGGTCGGCGCGGATCGAGATGTTCTCATCAAGGACGCTGATTTCCCTGAATCGAGGTATTGCCAAGGACACTGATTTCCTCAGAGTTGAGAAGAATCGAGGTATTCCTGCAAAGATGCTGATTTCTCTGCGGGTCGACGCGAATCGAGATTTTGCCAAGGACACTGATTTCCCTGGGTTGAAACGAATCGAGATATTCCTGCAAAGACACTGCTTTCCTTGCGGGTCAACACGAATCGAGGTGCTCTCGTTAAAGACGCTGAGTTCCCTGAATCGAGAATTTTGCCAAGGACACTGATTTCCCTGGGGTTGAGACGAATCGAGGTATTCATGAAAAGACACTGATTTCCTTGCAGGTCGACGCGAATCGAGATGCTCTCGTCAAGGATGCTGATTTCCCTGAATCGAGGTTTTTGCTAAGGACACTGATTTCCCTGGGGTTGAGACGAATCGAGGTATTCTTACAAAGACACTGATTTCCTTGCGGGTCGACGCGAATCGAGATGCACTCGTCAAGGACGCTGATTTGCCTGAATCGAGGTTTTTGCCAAGGACACTGATTTCCCTGGGGTTGAGACAAATCGAGATATTCCTGCAAAGGCACTGATTTCCTTGCGGGTCGACGCGAATCGAGATGCTCTCGTCAAGGACGCTGATTTCCCTGAATCGAGCTTTTTGCCAAGGACACTGATTTCCCTGGGGTTGAGACAAATCGAGGTATTCCTGCAAAGACACTGATTTCCTTGCGGGTTGACGCGAATCGAGATGCTCTCGTCAAGATCGCTGATTTCCCTGAATCGAGGTTTTTGCCAAGGACACTGATTTCCCTGGGGTTGAGACGAATCAAGGTATTCCTGCAAAGACACTGATTTCCTTGCGGGTCGACGCGAATCGAGATGCTCTCGTCAAGGACACTGATTTCCCTGAATCGAGGTTGTTTCCAAGGACGCTAATTTCCTCGGAGTTGAGATGAATCGATGTATTCCTGCAAAGACGCTGATTTCTCTGCAGGTCGACGCGAATCGAGGTGCTCTCGTCAAGGACGCTGATTTCCCTGAATCGAGGAGGTTGCCAAGGACACTGATTTCCTTGGGGTTGAGACGAATCGAGGTATTCCTGCAAAGATGCTGATTTCTCTGCGGGTCGATGCGAATCGAGATGCTCTCGTCAAGGACACTGATTTCTCTGAATCAAGGTTGTTGCTAAGGACACTGATTTCCTTGGAGTTGAGACAAATCGATGTATTCCTGCAAAGACGCTGATTTCTTTGCGGGTCGACACGAATCGAGATGCTCTCCTCAAGGACACTGATTTCCCTGAATCGAGGTTGTTGCCAAGGACACTTATTTCCTTGGAGTTGAGACGAATCGATGTATTCCTGCAAAGACGCTGATTTCTCTGCAGGTCGACGCGAATCGAGGTGCTCTCGTCAAGGACGCTGATTTCCCTGAATCGAGGTTGTCTCTAGGTTGTCTATGAACCGTCGCGACTTGGAGCTAGGGATTTTGTCGTGGCTCCGTTGTTGTTGTCGCGTCTGAACCCTGCTGGAGGAAGAACGCTGTGGTGACATGTCGTCTGCTATATCGAGACGAATGCCGAGGTGGTGACCACTCCACGCTGGTGCAAGATGATCTCCGATTGTCTTTCAAGCTTCATATAAGTTGCCGCCAAGACCCTGAAGCTAGGAATTTGGCCTTCGCTTCGTTTGTTTTGTCATGTCCGAATCCTGTTGGAGGAAGAATGCTGTCGTGATATCTCGTCTGCTGTATTGAGACAAACATTGAGGTGGTGACCACTCCGTGCTGGTGCGAGATGATCTCTGATTATCTTTCAGGCTTTATATGACTTGCCGTTAAGACCCTGAAGCTAGGAATTTGGGCTTCGCTTCGTTTGCTTTGTCATGTCCGAATCCTGTTGGAGGAAGAACGCTGTCATGAAATCTCGTCTGCTGTTTTGAGACAAACGTCAAGGTGGTGACCACTCCACGCTGGTGCGAGGTGATCTCCGATTGTCTTTCAGGCTTTATATGACTTGCCGTCAAGACACTGAAGCTAGGAATTTGGCCTTCACTTCGTTTTCTTTGGCGTGTACGAATCATGTTGGAAGAAGGATGCTGTAGTGACATCTCGTCTGCTGTATCGAGACGAAGGTCGAGGTGGTGACCACTCCGCGCTGGTGCGAGATGATCTCCGATTGTCTTTCAGGCTTTATATGACTTGCCGTTAAGACCCTGAAGCTGGGAATTTGGCCTTCGCTTCGTTTGTTTTGTCATGTCCGAATCCCGTTGGAGGAAGGACACTGTTGTTGACATCTTGTTTGCTGTAACGAGACGAATGCTGAGGTGGAGCTGGGATTTTTCCGTCACTCCACTTTACTGACCATGGGGTCTTTTGTCGGCGTAGTATCTGCATCCTGCTGGACTGCGAAGGAACGTCGTTGTTGACATCTCGCCTGTTGTATCGAGACGAATGCTGAGGTGGAGCTGGGATTTTGCCGTCACTCCGCTTTACTGACCATGGGGTCTTTTGTCGGCGTAGTATCTGCATCCTGCTGGAATGCGAAGGAACGTCGTTATTGACATCTCGCCTGCTGTATCGAGACGAATGTTGAGGTGAAGCTGGGATTTTGCCGTCGCTTCGCTTTGTTTCGACCGTGAGGTCCTTTGTCGGCGTAGTATCTGCATCCTGCTGGACTGCGAAAGAATGCCGTTGTTGACATCTCGCCTGCTGTATCGAGACGAATGTTAAGGTGAAGCTGGGATTTTGCCGTCGCTTCGCTTTATTTCGACCGTAAGGTCTTTTGTCGGCGTTGTATCCGTATCCTGCTGGACTGCGAAGGAACGCCGTTGCTGATTCTTAGGCTGTAGATATTGCCGTTAAGATTTGGAACTAGGGACTATGCCGTGGCTCCGTTTCGTTGCGACTCCGAGGTCGGTTGTTGACGTCATGTCTGCGTCTGATTGGAGTGAGGAGAAACACCGTTGGTGATCTCTAAGTTGTCAATATTGACGTCGAGACCCTGAAGCTAGGGATCTTCCTTCGCTTCGTTTGTTGACATTATGTCTGCAATATTGCAACAAATGTCGAAGTTGTCTCCAGGTTGTCTATGAACCGTCGAGATTTGGCTTCGCTTTTTGGTGGAGCCTGTTGGGAAGGTATGGTTCCCTCTTTGTTTGTGCCCCTGGATTGTATACAGGGATCGATGTGATCTCACCTGTAGGGCAAAAGTTTCATTCATTTTTTTATATTATTATTTTATTTCCGCGATGCTCTATCATTTCAGCTTTTATATCGTGAAGGTCGCGATTGCCCAATCATTTTGGCTATTTCTCGCGGTGCCCAATTATTTCGGCTATTTTTCCTTTTACTCGCTACTTTTTATTGCGAGCTGCCCAATCATTTTGGCTGTTTTTTTTATTTTACTCGCTGCTTTTTATTGCGAGTTGCCCAATCATTTCGGCTGTTTTGCATGTATACATTTTTACTTGCTGATTTTGTTGCAAGTTGCCCTATCATTTCGGCTATTTCGTATGCATGTGTGGCTCACTGTCTTTTCCCCGCAAGCTTGGGATTAGACACCGATTTCGGCATCAGCACCGCTACAACCGGGATGTTGCCAGGAGCGAATCATCATTTGCCTCTGTCGATATTGAACAAAGGTGGCTTAGCGAACAGGGTTAGGATCCTGTCGACTAAGGCTTTTGACTTCATGAGCCGTAAGGGTCTCACAAAGGTATTTCTCCCTACGAGTCGTGAGGATCTCGTAGGTGTGTTTTCTCCTTAGGAATCGTGGGGATTCCTAAGTGTATGTTCTTTTATAAGTCGTAAGGATCCTACAAGAGTGTTTTCTCCCTATAAGTCGAGAGGACTTACAAGGGTTGTTCACCATATGGACATATCCCTAGTCACGGATGGGACTTTGCTGGGGAAATGTTTATTCGCGCCCGTGGATTGTATACAAAGGTCAGTATTGAGCCACTTGTAGGGAAATATCGAAGGTTGTGGGGTTTGCTTAAGAACAGGTTCAGGTCTCTGTAATTTAAGACTTTCAAATCTTATGAGCCGTGAGGGTCCCATAAGAGAGTTCTCCTTTCGAGTCGTGAGGATCTCGCAAGTGTAATTTCTCCTTAGGAATCGTGAGGATCCCTAAGTGTGTTGCTCCCTTGTGAGTCGTAAGGATCTCACGCGGGTGGTTTCTCCTTACAAGGTCGAGAGGAACTTGTAAGTGTTCTTTAACGAGGTTGCGCCCTTTCGGGTTTTCACAAACACTCGCCGGCAGCCCTGCTGTTTTTACTTACGGAGCTCTTTCGGGTTTTCATCCGTGCCCATTTTGCTTATGGACATACCGTTTTTTTTATCACGTCAGCCTGAGGATGCTGCGGTAGTAGTTTAAAGACATTTCGGTCATAGGTCAACGTACGATTACGCAGCTAGATTTTGCCGCAAATATTCGCATGTTCTGTGCCGGAGGTGGATTCCTTGAAGTCCCTTACCGAGAGCGATTTCTTCGTCAGAGTCGCTTCCAAAGGTGATAACTTGTGATCCTTTGGTGTCGTTTATGTGACAGTTGCCAGCAGCTCTTTCGCGCTCATTTGTCGTGATTTTCCATTCCCGACGATCCTTGCGCTTCACTCGTTGAACGTGTCGTCGATGGCCAACATATCCCTGCCACCAATTTTTAAAGGCTATGCACTCCTCGGTAGGGTGTGCAATCCTCTGATGGTATAAGCAGAAGTTAGGATGTATTTCCGTTTCATCAAGACGTATATTGCCAGGGGAATTTTCTTTGAAAGAGGGCAACTTCATTCCTATTGCCAGGGCCCTAGCGAATCGTTTTCTTACTTTAAGCTTGCTTTTGCTGGTGATAAGGATGCTTTGTTCCATTCAGGATGTCTCGACCTTTTCCTCCAGTCGTTGGCGTTTGGCCTTTTCAAATATAGCCAGTTCACGCTCTCGATTGGCTTTGCTTTTCTGACGGACCTCGTTTAGGAATGCATCAATCAATTCGTCTGATGGTCCTAGAAGTTCTGGTTCGGGACCTGTCCCCAGTTTCTCTGTGCAAGAAGCCTTTTCATCGTCTGCAAATGAGCGAGAGATCACATGACAACTTGCCACATAACCCTCAGATTCATCCGACGAGCTTTCTCCATCATCTTTCTCCTGAAGGACGTGACTGAGGAACTCTTGGAGCGTGATGGGAGTCCGCGCTTTCTGGTTATACTCTTCCAGAGCGTCGATTTGTTTCTGCAGGTCCGTGCGCTTGTCGCCAGGCTTCACGGGCTTTTTGGATTTCTTCTTCTTTTTCGAAGATTTCGACGGCTGGGTGTGCGAGCTTTGGCTATCACCACTGATCTTTGGAGTTGGGTGCAGCTTTAGCATCCCTTCTACGACCTCGGGTTCCAGTAGATTTTTCCACCTGATTGCCGGGCACGTTTGGAGATCCTTCAGCATTCTTTTAGTTTTAGCCGAAAGAGCGATCTCCCATGGAGTTTCTTTTATAAGAGAGCACGATTCCCCCAGCGTGTCCACCTTTTTAGGAGCATGAGGTTGTGGAGGGCTCACCTTCCAACTTTCGGATTATGCGAACTTGCCTTGTTGGTATTGGTCCTCAATCCAGCCTTTGAAAACGAAGCAATCTTCGATTGGATGGCTTACCGCTTGGTGGTAAGGGCAATAATTAAGATTGTTGACATCGTCTGGCTGTAACGGACGTTTTGGACTCGGAAGATTGATGAGTCTGTTGCGCACTGTCAGCTCGAACAGTTTCCTTGTTTTATTCCGAGGAAACGAGTAAGGACGTCCCAGTCTCTCCTCAAGGGATGGGCGTGGACGCACGTTGTTTTGGCGAACAACCGGCTTTGAGTTGCTCGGCTGTTGTTGAGTATTGGCGACGACGATCGCTTTCCCTTTTCCTTTCTCATTTCGAGAGTCTGGCTTTGGAGGGGATGATTTATGTCCCATCTGAACCATTTGGTCCAACTTGTCGATCAAGGCCTGGAAAGTAGTTGGCTTGAAGAACATTATGAATTGTGAGATGGTCGCTTCCGGATCAAGAGTGCCCGTGACCATGCTCACCGCCGACGCTTCTTCAATCCGCTGTTCGCATTTCGACCACAGATTCCGCCATTGTGTTGCGTATTGAACCCACCTTTCGCCTGGCCTTACCCTGGCGTTGATCAATGCGGTGATCGGGATGTGTTCACTAGCACTCGCGAATCTTTGTGTAAACAATAGCTCCATCTCCGCAAATGTTTTGACAGAGTCGCTAGGTAGCCCCGAATACCATTCAAACGCCGTCTCTGCTAAGCTGCTGACGAATTGGCGAAGCAACAGTTTTTCATCGCCTCCAGTGTTGCCGCATAAGGCCTTGAATTGAGCAACATGCTGATGTGGATTCCCTGCCCCTTGTACACATGGAATTTAGGGACCGTATGTCCTGGCGGGTAACTGATTTGGTCATACCAGCCCGGGTAGGGTCGTCCGGTTCTAACAATTTGCCCAGCCGTCTCATTCTCCTGATGAACTCATATCTGCTGAGCAGTATAGTCATCCATTGCAGCTTTGGAAATGGTTTCCTCCTTAGCTGCTGAAAGGGCCGGAGGAGGATTAGATGTCTCCCCTCCGTCGTCTCCAATAAAGATTGGAGGGTCTTCAGCTGGAGGGTCCGGCTGTAACATCTTCCCTACCATATCTTGGAAGAGGATCGCCATTTGTTTTATGTTAGTCGCTTGCTCTACGGCTTCTTTGTCTTTCTTTTCGAGGATTCTACGTAAGAAGTCAGCATCGGTTTCTTTCTCGTGACGCTGTTCTGATGATGCCTCCGAGCTTTCTTTTGTTCCGGTGAGTGCGGCCATTGCAGTCATCATTTCTTGGAGCTTCTGCTGCTGCTCTTGAGCTTTAGTCACCGATCGCGTAAGCGGTCTATGACCTGTGGAGATACGGCTATCCACTTTTCCGGATGCTATATAGACGGTATGTATCATCATGCCCCCAGACTTGGGGCGTTTAGATTCAGTGGTCTTGCGATTCGCCAAAGACATAGGGATCTTCTCCGACCTCCTTCTTTTGTGGGCGATCGAAGTTGAGGGGGCCGTTGTAGTGTGCACACAAGTAGCTGTTGCTTTTCCTGGCTTGACAAAGTAGTCATTCTCCTGCCTAACCTTCATCTTTTTCTGTCGGCGGAGATAGTCTTGATCCATTACGGAGTTTTGGACTTGACTCCAGACCTTGTAAATTTTAGAGGACAACCGTTGAGGGGGCTGCTCCGGCTTCGCCTTTGGGGATTTCTCCATCGGTGGAGGAGATCTTTTCAGCACAGCAGTTGGCGAATTCCTGCGCACCTTGTTAAGTAGTTCAAAGCTGTTCCCGGTTGGAACAGCAGCATCAACTTCCACCGTTGGAGCTGGCGGAGTCAGTCCAGAAGGGGAATTGCCCCCAGCTTTCCTCACTCAGCGCCAGTGGCGACGTCGTGCATGTCGTGCGGATGAGATCAACTCCATTGTTGGATAAGCTTCTTCATGCCCTCTGCTTTAAGGAGAGACTGTTATTGGTGCTAGCCTGTCGAAGACTGACACCCCTTGAGAGGGGGTAGTCAGTCTTGTGAAGGTCGACTTTCGAACAGGGGAAACAGCCTTCATGACTTCATATGGAGTAGGAGCTGAAACGGCCAGTCTTGTGAAGGCCGACCCTTTAGCAAGAGAAGCCGCCTTGGGGACTTCAGGAGTAGGAATGGCTATCCGTTTTGGGATAACCTCTTCAGGTATTGCAGGCTTCTTCATGGGCCCGTTGGAGCTCTGGCCTAGTCTGTTAAAAACTGAGGCAGTGGAGTTGGGCGACCCGTTGAGAGGGGCCGCGGTAGTTGTAAGCCGATCAAAGACCGACTTCTTTGGAGCTTCTTGCGACGTCATTGGTGCATTGAAGCTCATTAGCGGGAGCATGGTCCTGAAGAATATTCCAGTGGTGGCTTGAGTTACCTGCTCTACTGATATCTTGAAAAAAGAGGTCGCTTGGGGCCCGTAAGTCACTCCTCCAGCAGGGACAGAGCGAGAGTTGCAGTTGCAGGTAGTGCAGTTTGAAGCCATTGATCTTCTGTTTTCTGCAAGGAGCAAGACACCGAATCTTAGTACCTCGAATCCACAGGCAACCACAGCAAACCGCGATTTGTTCGCGAACACGACACACGAAGTGTGGAGTGGTAAGAGGAAAAGGTCTCACCGGGCGTGCCAGAATCTGTTCCCCTCCGAATGGCGGCACGACGTAGAGACGTCTTGCCTGAGATTCGAGGCGGATGCTATTTGGTTTTATCCGTCTACCTCTCCAAAGATACCAAGTTGATTTATGGCACCGTGTATCGAAGGTTTAGACGGATGCGGCCGATGTAGCAGACTTCGTCAGATTCCCCCTCGTTTGAGGGGTTTTTGATTGTGAGGACGCTCTTCCCTGCAGGCGCAAGCCCTTGCAGTTAATTACGCTACCGCATCGCGGTAACAACTTTCTCCTTCTCCAGCTGGTCACTTCGTGCCGTGGGTGTTTGTTTTGTTTATGGTTGCCCGTGGATTGTATACGGAGACTAATCTACGTCGTCGCCCGTAGGACGTGGATTACTCCAAATCCGTATTTTCTTAGATTTGGATTTGGGGTTTTGGTTTAAGGATACGTTAGCCATATTTGAGGCCAAGATCAACTTAAACGTTTGTTAAGGATACGTTAGTCCCATTTGAGACTAAGATCAACTTAACGGGATCGTTTAGATCCGACAAGAGAGCATTTGGGGGCTCTATTGTTCTAGTTTAGGGTCATAGTGGTCCATTGCCAATTTAGGGACATGGTGGTCCAACATTCCCATTTTGGGGACGAATATTGGTTTAAGGACGCATTAGTCCATGAGTTTAAGGACACCACAGTCCGTATTACCAGTTTAGGGACATGGTGGTCCAACATTCCCATTTTGGGGAAGAATATTGGTTTAACGACGCATTAGTCCATGAGTTTAAGGACCCCACAGTCCATATTACCAGTTTAGGGATATGGTGGTCCAATATTCCTATTTTGGGGATGAATATTGGTTTAAGGACGCATTAGTCCATGAGTTTAAGGACCCCACGGTCCGTATTAATGTGTGGTTGTCGGGACCCGTTACCTCTTTGACGACGTTGAAGGATTACAACGATAAATATCAGAGGAGTATGGAGATGTACCCTCGAACCGGATGTAAATTGATTTGAAAGAGCAGTTGTGCTCGGTTCAATTTAGTTTGAGGACTTACGGCCAGAATTGGGTTAAGTCAATTTGAAAATGTTTAACATTTTGTTCATGATTGGCCTGTTTAAGCCTTTGATTGGGCTCTGCCCTTTTTAAACAATGCATAGCATTGGGCTTTTTAATTAAATGCATAACATTTATTTTGGCCTGTCTGGCCTTTTTAATTGGGCTCTGTCCCTTTTCTTTAATAATGCAGATCATTTGTTTTGGTCTGTTAGACCTTTTAATTGGGCTCTGCCCCTTTATAATAATGCAGAGTATTTAATGGCCTGACAGCGCTCCACGTGGCCTGTCAGGCGCTCTGCGCCAATTAAAGAGCGCAAGACGCTAGCGCATGTGGAGGTGACACGTGTCACGCTCTGGTGAGCGCAAGTCTGTTAGCGCAGTGCGCTGCGCCAGTGCGCTGCGCAAGTGCGCTGCTGACACGTGTCGCGCTCTGCTGAGCGCAAGTCTGTTAGTGCAGTGCACTGCACCAGTGCACTGCGCTAGTGCGCTGCTGAAACGTGGCGCGCTCTGGTGACTTGCGCCAATCCAAGAGCGCAACAGTGGAAATCGGGAGTGCAAGGCACTGTACAGTAGCGTAGAGCGCATCTTAATCTAATTTAGATCAAAGAAAAGAATCTTTTTAGAGGTTCTACCTCAAGATTCAAGAACCAATGGTTCATCAAATGGCAATACCTTTATATAGATCAAAAGATCTAATCATGAAGTAGATTACTTCTTTATTATTATTTTTATTGAAGATCTTGATCTTGTTCTTAGATCTTTGATCTTTTTTCTTTAGAAGAAATTCTTCTTTTATTCAAAGGTTTACCTTTTTTTCTTTCTCTTTGAATTCTTCTCAAAATTTTTAGAAGAGCTCTCTCTATCTCTCTCTCTCTCTGTGTCTTTTAGACTTGGAGTCTAGGGGCCTTTATATAGGGCCAATTAGTTTGTTTGGTTAGTTACAGAGATCTTTCTCTGATTGATCTGCGGATATTTCCCCACCGTCAGATCTTTGATCCAAGGGCTCTGTTTCACAAAAAATAATCTTCTTGTTTTGAAAAGATCTTTCTAGAATTTAATTCTGATTTAGTGCTGGCACAGTTAGCACAAGCGCACCTGCGCTTGACACGTGTCGCGCAGCGCAGAGCGCGGCGCAACTGCGCTGACACGTGTCGCGCAGCGCAGAGCGCAAGTCATCTGAAGCGTTACTTCCTTTATTATTTGAATTTTCAACACAGAGCTTTGCTCTGATTGGGGGAAACAGAAGCGTTGCTTCATTTCCTGCCTTGGAATTTAAACAGAGCTTTGCTCTGAAAGGGAGATTTTCTCCTTTATTATTATTATTATTTATTTAATTATTTAATTTTTTATTTTTTATTTTATTGTTATTATTTAGTACGGAGCGGGTTTTGAGCCAAAATTGTGGCGGGAACAGAGCCTATTCTTCATTCTTCAAAAGGCTCTTCTTCTTCTAATCCGAACGGACCCACTTCTCACTTCACGAGCACACCCATATTGGGACCAGTTCCAACTCCACATTCTACTCCACAGACATTGGACTCAACAGATTTTCAAAATGCTCCATTACCAAACAGGTTGAGTCCCAATAAACCAACTCCAAAAATGGAGAAGATTGTGGAGTTATTTAAACAGGTTAGCATAAATATACCTCTCTTGGATGCAATCCAACAAGTCCCTTCATTCGCGAAAATCTTAAAGGGCTTATGCACCTCAAAGAGAAAGTCTCAAATAACCAAGAAAGTGCTAGTGGCTAGTGCAGTGAGCAATGCTATTAACCAACCTCAACCCTTACCCTAAAAACGAAAGGACCCCGGCTGTCCTACGATTTCAATAACAATTGGGGATAAGAAAATCAATCGAGCACTTTTAGATCTTGGGTTTAGTGTTAACCTGCTTCCCTACTCCGTGTACGAGCAATTAGGGGTTGGAGAGTTGAAACCCACTCGTTGTACTCTCCAAATGGCTGATCGATCAATCACCCATCCTAAGGGTGAGCTAGAGGATGTGTTGATCAAAGTTGGGGATTTTATATTCCCTGTTGATTTTATTGTTATGGACACACAACCTGTTGCTAATTCACGGAACAAAATTCCGGTGATCCTCGGTCGACCATTTTTGGCCACTTCCAATGCCATAATAAATTGTCGCAATGGCTCTATGACTCTATCCTTCGGGAAGACGTCTAGTGAGTTCAATATTTACAAGTTAGGAAGTCTGCCCCCCGTGCCTAAAACTAGTACACGAGAAGTTTGCTCTATTCACGAAATCACGCAGGAGGATTGCAAGCTTGAAAGATTTCTGTTTGATGAAAACAGTTTTGACGCCACTAGTGCGTCCCTCCTTGAATCTACCACAGTTGACACAACCGATATTGATTATGAATATTTCACTTTTTTGAATGATTTTGATGACTCACCGCTTTTATATGAGTCTTTTGAATTTTTGGATGAGTTAGTTGAACCATCCGAATCGGTTGTTTGCAGTGATTTCGAACCTGTGTTGGAGTCCTTTGAGTTCGAGGTAAATTTCCCAATTTTGCCTATGATTGTTTCGCCTCCGAAACTCGAACTCACGCCCTTGCCGTCTCACCTTAAATATGCTTACATAGGTGAGAATGAGACATTTCCCGTTATCATATCGGCCTCTCTAGCCCTCGAGCAAGAGAAAGCCCTTTTAATGGTCTTACAAGATAGGCGGCAAGCTTTCGGCTGGACTATGGCAGACATCGAGGAGATTAGTTCCCTCATAATTGAATATCATATGCATATGATGGATGATGCCAAGTCGATAAAAGATCCACAGAAATATCTTGGGGATAGTGTGGATAGTCAACCTCCTCCTTTAGAAGTTGAACCACCCCCTTTTCTTTTAATAAGCTACGAGAATGCCAATATTCCACTGATTGCTGATCATTCACATTCTCGTTTTGATTCATCACCACCTCCTATCTATTCACTTCCACACTTTCCATACCACCACTTCTATCTTCCCCAATTCTTTTTGGATCGGTACAACATGTTCTTCCACCAACCGATATTCTATACAGATAAATTTTTCGACTGGTTGGTGTTGACGTTTGGTCATTGCAAAGTTTGACAATGACGTTTAACATTGTTTCAATAAAGTTTGGGGGGCCTTTTTGTACATATATTTTTGTTTTTCTTTTAACAATAAATTTTTTTATAAATAAATAAATAGGGGAGTGCCGACATTCTCAACCCTCTTGGTATAGCATGATAATGAGGACACTGTCAAAGTTAAGTTTGGGGGTATGCTCGGTAAGCCTTCTTCCTTCGCATTCATGTGTATATTTTTGCATTTGCATACTTATTTTTAAAACCCATAAAAAATTGAAAAAAATTCAAAAATTATAAAAATTAAAGTATTCATTTTTGGCCATAATTGACTTGAGTTTGACAAAAAGGTTAACTAGCTAAGAACAACTAGATCTTATACTTAGTAAATTAAAAACCCTAAAACTAACTTTTCTTAAAGTTTAACGGTAGAAAGTACATGTCTTTGTAGTTTATTTAGAAATAGGCAAATTTTGAGTTGACTTCTTGGGCTAAGTTAAAACAAGGGAAGAGTATTGATATTTTTATTAAAGTATAAGTTTAAAAAATAATTCCTAGTTTAAGTCTAAGTTCTGAAAATGTATACCCTACAAATTGCACAAACACGAACCTTGAAACTTGGAATAGTAGAAGAGACCTTGAAATGCTCTTGTCTAAAGTCCTTAGTACGATGAAAAATAAAAAAAATACAAGTGTGAAAAAAGAATAAAGAAAAAAATGAACACTGATTTTTGTAATTACTTAAGGCTGCAAAAATAGAAAAATATTTAGCGAGGGTGCTTCATCACCTAGGGCCTTAGACCAACTGGTTTGGGAGTCACTGCTAAAACCTTAGGTGTTACAAGACTAGGAATTACGCTTTAAAGTGCAAACGCATTTTGTAATCGGTCGTTGGTATCTCAAGAAGGATTAACGGTCGCATGAAGGATGTGTAAGCAAAATTCATTTAAAAATTCACCAATTAAGAAGTGCTTTGGACAACGGACAAGAGTATGATTGCTTGATTTGAATTTCCAAGTGTAGGGGTGATTTATACACACACGTAGGGGTATGTGATTGGGATTTAGATAAGAGATAGGAATGAAGAATAGAACTTGTATCTTTAGTAGAGATGATAAAAATTCCTAAGTTGAGATAGAACCCTAGAAGGAAAGCTTAAAAGATGCCGAAAGCTAAGTAAGTCTACAGAACATATATAATCTTAAGTTAAATGATAAGGAAGTGTGAAGAATACGGGTGGATAATTTATGAGTCGAAGATAATAGACTTCTTTGTTGGAAAGCCTAATTGGAGAACAAAAGTCAATGGGCCGAATTGATAGGATTTTGTGGGTAGTATCCGCTGAAAACCCTCAGGAGACAACACTCCTCCTACTAGGGATACTTAGAGGTTTAACGGCTTGTTGCACGAGCTCAGTGCAATCGCGTTTCCCTGCGAAAGTGAGGTTAAGTTTTTGTCGAGAATAAAACTAGGTTTGCTCGAGGACGAGCAAAAGATAAGTTTGGGGGTATTTGTTCATATCATAATATTGCATTATTATATTCCCCACTCCTAATGATTTTACAAATAAACAAGTGCTTTTGACGCATGTCTGCTACTTAGTTGCAGGTTACAAGTTCTCGGAATAAAAACGGTAAAGTTGACGAAAAAGATGATACAAAGTGAGACTACGAATGCTAAATGGTGAAATCTTGATCGTGCCTACATTTTGAGGGACAATGAAAAACAATGAACAACAGTTCACAAAGCATAAAGGCAGCGACATGAAGAAACTATAAAAAGTCCACTACAATGTTCACTGGAAAGATCTGGAGGAAAACCAGAAGACATTTTGAAAAAAGAACTGAAGAAAACAGAGGCCAACTGCAAGTAGACCCAGCCTAGGAAAATTGAGCCCAAACCAGCATCCTTTGGCCGCGGAACCGCGGCCAAATAGGCCCTATGGCCGCGGTTCCGCCGCCGTCTATTGCCCGTGTCGGTAGAGATCTTGTGGCGGTGCGCGGATCGTTGACTCGGTCTTTTTCTTAGGGGGTATTTTTGTAAAAGCAGATATGACGCGATTGTAACCTAGGGTTTCTATGAATCTATAAATAGAACCTTAAAAACCTTTTCTAGGTTATGCCTATTTTCATTTCATAAATTTAGATCTGTACTGTGTTGATGTTTGGAGAGAGCCATCAATAAAAATTAGTAAGTTCCTTTATTTTCATTACCTTAGTTTACTTTTAATTTAGAATGCCATTAAATTCCTTAATGAGCGAGTAGTCTCCTCGCTTGTTAGGGTTAGGTTTAGGGAAAGGTTTGAGAGATGAACTCTCTCACCCCTTTCTTGCCCCATCACACATAATAATTAGAACTCTATGCATACACGCACACACCGCTCCCTGCGGCACCTTACCCCTCGAGGTAACGGTGATACCGTAGTATAAAGGACCGGTTGTGTATGTTTTCCATGGAGGTTAGGGTAAGGATCGATAAAGGAAGGATAAGAACCTAGAGAAAGAAATACCGTTTCTTCCCGATGGTACTAATCCTTTTTATTGATAATTACAATAACACATAATAGATCTAAAATAGGGCATTGAAAGCGGTGAGGAAACCTTCAATCTCCCAGCTTACCCTAGACCTAACCCTAGCAAGACTTAGATCTAGATAATCTTAGTATAAATCAATTTAGTTTTTAGATTAAAACAATCCGACACCCATCGGAATTAACTCGTTAGAGCGATTAGGAAAACACAAAATCCCTGTGGACCGACCCGTACTCACCGGCTAGCTACCAAGCGACGCCGTTCTTGATTGCGGTTTAGAAATATTTTTGACATACAAATCAGTGGCATCAGCGTTCTTTAGACCGAAAGGCATCACCTTATAGCAGAATATGCCTAAAGGGGTCCGGAAAGCGGTATGCTTCTGGTCCTCGGGATGCATTTTTATCTGATTGTATCCCGACGAGTCGTCCATGAAGGAGAAGACTTCGTGGGTAAACGTATTGTCTATCATTAGCTCAGTGACCGGTACTGGAAAGTCGTCTTTCGGGAAGGCTTTATTGAGATCCCGAAAGTCCACGCATATGCGCACTGTTCCATTTTTCTTCATCACCGGGACGATGTTGGCGATCCAGTCAGGATACTGCACCTCTTGGATGAAGCCAGAGTCGATTAGCTTCTTGACCTCTGCGTTGATGCTCATCTTAAGCTTGAGCCGCATTCTTCTCGTCACTTATTTGATTGGATTGACATCTGGGGATATTGCCAATTTGTGGACAGCAATTTCTGGATCTGGTCCTGGCATCTCAGAATAATTCCATGCGAAGCAATCTTTATGCTACATGAGCCCGTCCTTTAGTGTAGCCACCCTTTCTTCAGACAGCAATTCGCTGACGAACGTCGGCCGTGGGTCACTTGCCGTCCCCAAATCAATTTTCTTGAAGTTATCTACAGTGGTATGTATTCCATCTTCCAACTCTTTCGGCGCCGGTGGAAACTCTGAGATCACCTCGTCATTATTGTTTTCGAAGCACCAGGGGAGATTATCCATACCGTCGGGGTCTTCTTCTGATTGCGTTATCACGTGGCAGGTACGAGCTCGCTTCCAAGACCAATGTTGATCTGGTTCTACCCTCGTGGATTTGGGTTCATGCTTCTGCGGCGGGGTTACCCTCCAGCTGCTGGATAGAGCGAATCTGCCTTGTCGATATTGATCTTCGGCCCAGTTCTTGAAGGTGAAGCAGTCTTCAATAGGATATCCTATTGCCCTATGATAGGAGCAATAGTCCGGATGAGAGACTCCGCCTGCTTGCTCGGGGTGCTTGGACTCCGGGAGTATAATCATTTGATGTCTTATGGAGAGATCAAGTATTTTCCGTGTTTTGTTCTGAGGAAAAGAGTATGCTCGATCCATCTTCTTTATAAGAGATGAGTCCGGCTCGCTCGATTCCCGATCGCGTCGCTTCTTGGTCCCGCTTTGTTGTTCTTGGACGCTTTTCCCGTTCTTTGATTTGCTTCCGCCTCTGCGTCGGGCCTTTCGTACAACGGATTGACAGGGAGGAGCATTTTCATCTTTCGCAGCCTGTTGAAGAAGGCGTTGCGTCCTGGCTTTGCAAAAGATGGCCATTTCTTCAAGTGCGTCGAGATCTTTGTAGTACTTCCGCGGAATCATGATGATTTTCAAACTCTGATTATCACCAACGAATGCATGTATTGGTGGCCAAGCGGAGAATACAGCATTAGCCTCGTCTTCTGAGTTGCTGCCGAAGATCAACATGGGGGCGGACGGTCCTGGTTTGTTGTACTGGGGCGGACCTGAGTAAACAATCTCATCTTCCTCCTCGGTATCACTCCCGAAGACTGGAATAGTGGCGATAGCTTTGTCCTTCGGTTTGTGACACCTCTCCGTATCCTCGAAATCTGGTAAGAAGTATTTCGCATCCTCGTACTCCCAAACTTCGTTCACGGAGAATGGGTTCAGTTCTCCCGTCACCATGTATTCGAGACTATCCTTGAAGTATTTCATACACTGATGTTGTGTAGAAGCGACGATGTTGTATTCGTGTAACCAGGGCCTGCCGAGCAAAGCATTGCAGCATGTCTTGGCATCGATGACGTGAAATTTAATATCTGTGACGAGTAGTCCGAAACACAGCGTCAGTATCACAGACCCGAGAGTCCGTGATGACTAGGAATCGAAGCCGGAGATGGTGATTTTATCACGAGCGAGGTGTTGAACGCTCATGCAGATTTCCTTCAACACTCGCACGTTGAGAAGATTGACGGAAGACCCATTGTCGACCAGGATTTTGCCTATCTCGATATCGTGACAATATCCGGAGACATATAGGGGACGGTTGTGCTCGCACGTCCCAAGGAGGAGATCTTCATCGCCGAAGGTAATATCGGCCGTGTGTACTTCTTCTAGCTTGTCCTTCATCCTTTCTTCGGCGAGAAAAGCTTAGAATTGCTCCGGCTCTTGTAGCGCCTTGATCAATGAGTCCCTTACTTCTTTAGATAGTAAAAGAGCATCAAGAATGCTGAGCTGCGAGGGTAACTTCCTTAAGTGTGCCAGAATGTTGTAGTCCACCTTACTTTTCCTTGGCGGGTCCTTGGCGGTCAGCTCTTTCATGACTTGGTCATCTAAGGCGATATCCTCAGAGACCTTTTCTTTTCCCTTATCTTTTCTATTTGTAGGCCCGAGATTCTTTTCAGGCAGCGTACGATTGCGTAGCTGAATATTTTCACAGGCCTTCGGTTCTTCCTCTTTCTCTAGGGTGGATTCTTTAAAGAGAGGACCAATAGCTATTTCTTCGTCGGAGTCGCTCCCGAAGGTAAGAACGTGAGATCCGCCAGTGCTGACCGTGCGACAGTTGCCGGTAATTCTTCCAAGCTCCTCGGTCGTATTTCTTCGCTCTCGACGAGTCTTGCATTTCATCCGCTTGAAATGCTGCCGGTGAACGACATACCCTTGCCACCATCTTTTAAAAGCGTCCCACTCTTCAATGGGGTGCGCAATCTTTCGATGATATAAGCAGTAGCTAGGATGCATCTCGGCTTCACAAAGAGTACTTCCTTCGGAGGGTGGTAGCTTCATTCCTACTGATATGGCTTTCGCAAACTTTTTTCTCATCTTGAACTTGTTTTTATCTGCGACAGATATCCTTTGATTTGGTAGGAGTATCTCGACTCTTTCGTCCAGTCGCCGGCGTTTGGCCTTTTCAAATATAGCCATCTCACGCTCCCGATCAGCTTTACTTTTTAGATGAATTTCACTCAGGTAGGCGTCGATCATTTCGTCTGACAGCCATAGCAGTTCCGGCTCAGGACTTGCCCCCAGCTTCTTGGTGCAAGGAGCCTCTTCATCGTCTATCAATGAGTGAGAGATCGCATGACAACTTGCTGCATAATCCTTAGATCCATCTGAAGAGTCTTCTCCATCATCTCCGTCTTCAAGGACATGGCCGAGGAACTCTTGGAGCATGATCGGGGTCCGCACCTTCTGGTTATACTCTTCCAGCGCGTTGATCTGTCTCTGCAGGTCCATGCGCTTATCGCCAGGCTTCATGGGCTTTCTGGATTTCTTCTTTTTCTTCGAAGATTTCGACGGTTGGGTGTGGGAGCTTTGGCTATCACCACTGATCTTTGGAGTTGGGCGCGGCTTCAGCATCCCTTCGATGATCTGGGGTTCCAGCGGATTCTTCCACCTGATTGCCGGGCATGTCTGGAGATCATTCATCATCCTTTTGGTTTTGGCCGAAAGAGCCACCTCCCATAGAGCTTCCTCAACAAAAGAGCACGTTGCCCCCGGTGTGTCCGTCTTCTTGGGAGTGTGCGGTTGTGGTGGGTTTACTTTCCACTTCTCAGACAGCGCAAACTTGCCTTGTAGGTACTGATCCTCGATCCATCCCTTAAAGACGAAGCAATCTTCGATCGGATGGCTTACCGTTTGGTGGTAAGGGCAATAATTGGGATTATTCATTTCGCTGGGTTGCGATGGTCGCCTTGGATTCGGCAAATTGATAAGCCTGTTGCGCATCGCCAGCTTGAATAACCTCTTCGTTTTATCCCGCGGGATTGAGTAAGGGCGCTTCATTTTCTTATTAAAATAGCGTTGTCTCTCTTCCTGTTGATCCGCTAGCTTTGGGGCACTGGGCTGCTGTTGGGTGTTCGCAACGAAGATCGCCTTCCCTTTACCCTTTTCGTTCCGCGGTTCCGGCTTCGGGGGAGATGGTCTATGACCCATCTGGCCCATCTGGGCCAGCTTGTCGATTAGAGCCTGGAACGTGGTCGGTTTGAAGAATATCATGAACTGTGAAATAGTTGCATGAGGGTCTAGGGTGCCCACGAACATGCCCACCGTTGGTGTTTCTTCGATGCGCTGTTCGCACTTGACCACAGGTTCCGCCATCGGATTGCGTACTGAACCCATGTTTCGCCCGGCTTCACCCTGGCATTGATCAATGCCGTTATTGGGGTGCGTTCACTAGCACTTGTGAATCGTTGGGTGAACAACAACTCCATTTCCATGAAAGTTTTGACGGAATCATTTGGAAGTTCGGAGTACCAGTCGAATGCCGTCTCTGATAAGCTGTCGACGAATTGGCGGAGCAAGAGCTTATTATCACCACCAGTATTGCCGTAGAGGGCCCTGAACTGAGCGACATGTTGATGGGGATTGCCTGTCCCCTTGTATACATGGAATTTCGGGATCGTGTAGCCCGGTGGGTACTTTATCTGATCATACCAGCCTGGATACGGTCGCTCAGTTCTAACAATTTGCCCAGCCGCTTCATTCGCCTGGTGAACTCGTATCTGTTGAGCGATATAATCGTCCAGGGCGACCTTGGAAATTGTTTCCTCCTTGGTTGTTGACAGAGCCGGCAGAGGGTTTGATGTTTCTCCTCTATCATCTTCAATTATCACTGGAGGATCTTCGGCTGGAGGGTCCGGCTGGATAATCTTGCCCACCATATCCTGGAATAGAAGGGCCATTTGCTTTATATTGGCCGCTTGTTCCATAGCCTCCTTGTCCTTCTTTTCGAGCATTCTCCGAAAGAATTCAGCATCAGTCTCGTGTTCGTGACGTTGTTCCGATGATGCCTCCGGGCTTTCTTTTGGCCCGGTAAGTGCGGCCATTGCAGTCAGCATCTCTTAAAGCTTCTGCTGCTGTTGTTCCTGAGCCCTTGTTATTGTTCGGGTGAGCGGTCGGTGGCCCGTCAAAATGAGGCTTTTCTCTTTTCCGGAAGCCATGTAAACAATATGTACCACCATGCCCCCAGACTTAGGGCGTTTGGGCTCGGTGTTTTTGTGGTCTGCCACGTTTACAGGGGCTTTCTCTGGCCTCCTTTTCTTTTGAGTAGTCGACGTTGAGGAGGCCGCTGCCGTGGGCACCCAAGTAGCCGTCGTCCTTTGTAGCTTAACAGGACGGTTTTCTTCCTGTCGGACCTTCAGCTTCTTCTGCCGGCGGGGATAGTCTTGATCAACCACCGACTCTCGGACTTGTTGCCAGATTTTGTAAACTTTAGAAGACAGCCGTTGAGGGGTCTGTTCCGGCTTCATTTCTGTGACAGTCTCCACTGGCGGAGGAGATCTTTTCAGTATGGCGGTAGGTGAGTTCCTGCGCACCTTGTTCAGCAATTCAAACATGTTCCCGGTTGAAACAGCAGCATTGACTTCCACCGTTGGGGCTGGTGGAGTTAGTCCAGAGGGAGAGTTGCCCCTAGCCTTCCTTACTCGGCGCCAGTGGCGACGTCGAGCGTGTCGAGCTGACGGTGTTGGTTCGGCGATGGGGATGGCTTTGACTTGCCCCCTGTCCAGATGAGGCGCCGCTGGTGCCAGCCTCTTGAAGACTAATGTCTTTTGAGTAGTAGTATCCAATCTGTCAAAGACAGACCTTCGAGCAGGAACGGGAGCCGGAATAGTCAATCTTGTAAAGACCGACTCTTTGGTAGGAGAAGCCGCCTTGACGACTTCAGGAGCAGAGATGGCTGTCTTCTTTGAGATGGCCACTTCAGGTGTCATGGGCTTCTTTGTAGGCCCATCGGAGTTCAGGCTCAGTCTGGCGAAGACCGAGGAGTTGGAGCTGGGCGACCCATTGAAAGGGGCCGCAGTAGTTGTAAGTCGATCAAAGACTGACTTCTTGGGAGCTTCCGGCGTTGGCACAGGAACGGTGAAGCTCGTTGGCGGAAGCATGGTCCCGAAGAACAACCCGGTGGTGGCCTGAGTCACCTGGTCCACCGGCATTGTGAACAGCGAAGCCGCTTGAGGCCCGTAAGCTATACCTCCAGATGAGGCGGGGCGTACGTTGCAGTTGCAGCTGGAACATTTTGCACAAGTGAACGCCATTGATCCTTCACTTTCTGCACCCAGCAAAACGCCAAATCTTAGTACCTCGAACTCAAGGGCAACTATTAGCAAACCGCGATTCGTTCGCGAACACGACACACGAAGTGTGGAGTGGAAAGAGGAAAAGGTCCCACCGGGCGTGCCAGAATCTGTTCCCCTCCGGAAGACGCGGCAGAGACACGATGTACGTCTAGCCTGAATTTCGGGGCAGATGCTAATTGGTGCTATCCGTCCACCTCTCCGAAGATACCAAGTTGATTTATAGCACCATATATCGAAGGTTTAAACGGATGCGGCCAATGTAGCAGACTTCGTCAGATTCCCCCTCGTTGATGAGGGGTTTTTGATTGTGGGGACGCTCTTCCCTGCAGGCGTAAGCCCCTGCAGTTAATTACGCTACCGCATCGCGGTAACAACTTTCTCCTTCTCCAGATGGCCAGTTCGTGTCGCGGGTGTTTGTTTTGTATTTGGTTGCCCGTGGATTGTATACGGAGACTAAGTTATGTTGTCGCCCGAAGGGCGTGGATTAGTCCAAATCCGTATCTTTCTTAGATTTGGGTTTGGGTAGTTTGGGTTTAAGGATACGTTAGCCTCATTTGAGACTAAGATCAACTTAAACGTTTGTTAAGGATACATTAGTCTAATTTTAGACTAAGATCAACTTAACGGGACCATTTAGATCCGACAAGAGAGCAATTGGGCTCTATTGTTTAGTTTAGTGACATTACGGTCAATAATTAGTTTAAGGACATTACGGTCCATTTTTAGTGTAGGGACATTTCGGTCCAATGTTAATTTTAAGACATCGCGGTCGAGCTTAAGGACATTATAGTCCGTGAGTTTAAGGACCTCACAGTTCAATGTTAGATTAAAAACATCACGGTCGAGGTTAAGGACTTCCTAGTCCGTTGTTAGTTTTAAGACATCACGGTCAAGGTTAAGGACATCATAGTCCATGAGTTTAAGGAGCCTATAGTCCGTGAAATATGTGGTTGTCGGGACCCGTCACCTCTCTGAAGACGTTGAGGAATTACAACGACAAATATCAAAGGAGTGAAAAGATGTGCCCTTGAACCAGGGTGGATTAAGTGATCTGTAGTCTAATTTGGAACTAAGATCAATTAATTATATTATGAGCGCATTGGCTCAGTTGAGACTGAATTGAGGACTTATGGCCTACTTAGGCTAAGTCCAATTAAGTTTGAGGTGTTGGCCCTCTGTTGGACCATTAGACAGTTGTCTAGATTCGAGTCCATATTATTTAGCAATGCTAAATAAGAGTTGGAGGGCTTTGGCAACATTTTTATTTTTGACTTTCTCAATTTTGAGATTCATTTAAGGGGGGACTTTTGCCTCTGGAAAATTAGCCAATTTGGTTAAAAGTAGTATTAAACACTAGAGAACAACAGTGTTAAACACTGTAAATATAATCTTCAATTTAGTGTTAAACACTAGAAAGCAATCAGTGTTAAACACTGGAAATATAATCCCCAGATTATTGTTAAACACTAAAGAAAGAGGGGTCACGTGTGGACACGTGAGGGCGCCCAAAGGTGGGACCAGATCCCTTCACTTCGTTCTGTAATTAAGTGTTAAACACTTTTTATTTTTTATTTTTGAGCATCACGTGTTGACACGTGATGGGGATTCATACACTGATTGTTAAAGCGTTTGCCAAGGGGTCACATGGTAACTCGTGAGAGCGTCCAAAGCCTTCGTTTCCTTTACTTTTTCTTTCTGCGTTTTGGAAGTCACGTGGGAGCACGTGAGGCATCGCCTCAAAGCTTCTTTTCTTCAGGGATCTTTTTAAGGGTCACGTGGGGACACGCGACCTTGGTTCTTTGCATGCATGGAGATCTTTTGAGTCTCCTTATTTTTCTTTTAAGAATTGAATTCTCTGTAGGGTCAAACCCTGATTATGACTTTGGAGGAATTGAATTCTCATTTGGAAAGAATTAAATTCTTATGTAGGGTTAAACCCTAGTTTTCTTTAAAGGAATTAAATTCCCATATATGTAAAAGAGTCAAATTCTTGTATAGGGTGAAACCCTAATTTCATTTTAAGAGGAGTTAAATCCCTGTGAATTTGAGAGAATTAAATTCTCAATTAGGGTTAGACCCTAGTTCTGTCCATCTTGAAAGAATTAAATTCCTGTAATTTTAGGAGAATTGAATTCTCATATAGGGTTAAATCCTAGTTTTATTTTAAGAGAATTAAATTCTCTAAACTCAATTCCCCCTCCAAGTTTTGGATCTGCATTCTCTAAACTCAATTCCCCCTCCAAGTTTTGGATCTGCATGGTAGGATCTCAACCCGATGAGAATTAAGATCTCAACCCGATGAGAATTAAATTCTCAACCTATGGGGAGATGTGTTTCTGCAGATTTTCAACTAGAGGAAGAACTAAGTTCTTATTCAGAAGAGTTAAACTCTTATATTTTGAGAATTAAATTCTCTGTTTGAAGTTTTGATTCCCTTTCTTTTCTCACCGAGGGTTTTCTTTTGTTGAGAATTGAATTCTGCTTTCTTTTCTCTCTGCTTTTTTAAGATGCCGAAATTCTATCTCTCCAAAAAAAATCCTTTTTTTGTTTTATTCTTGGCTCCTATTTATAGGAGAAGGAAAAGAATCAATTTGTTTAATGAATCTTTCATTGAAAGATTTTCTTTGTTTTCATAATTAATATGAGCCTTTAGATCATTCAGTGAATTTTATTCACCGTTGGATTTTCAATCCAAAGATATTCTATTTGTTATTTCGGTGAGATTTGGGGAGATCTTTCCTTGTTTAGGATTTTTACATAAATTGGTGATTTTTTAATCACCCTTGGACTTTTAATCCAACGGTTCCCTCTAACCTTTTCCATTTGGAAAGATTTAAAAGAAATTTAGAATTTTAATTCTATTAAACTGTAAGGCTTTCGAAGCCTGTCACGTGCTGGCACGTGACCCTTGGTCACGTGTGAGCACGTGACCCCTGGCTCCTCCTTCAGCCGTTTATTTTCATTTCTGTTTGATGAGAATTTAACTATCGCGTGTCAACACGTGACCATTGGTCACGTGTGAGCACGTGATACCTCATTGAGGTAATTCCCGATTTTTAGAATTAAATTCTATTATGTTATAAGGCTTTCAGAGCCTGTTACGTGCTGGCACGTGACCCTTGGTCACGTGTGAGCACTTGACCCCCGATTGGGTCCTCCTTCAGCCGTTTGTTTGTGCTTTTGTTTTAACCATCACGTGTTAACACGTGACCATTGGTCACGTGTGAGCACGTGACCCCCAGTTGGGTCCTCCTTCAGCCGCTTGTTTATAATGCTGTTTGCTTAGATTTTAACCTTGTAAATAGATCACGTGTTAACACGTGATGCCTCTTTGAGGAAAACCCAGATTTTTAATCAGGGAACAAGCACCAACTGCACCAATAACACCTATAAAAAACTTTTGAGTTAGAATTGAAAATTTTTAAGAAAATTTTGATGAAGGCGGGATTCGGGAATTTACCCTCGGGTTGGAATTGGGAGAATGAGGAAGAAGAAGGGTTGTTCGCGGCAATTGTCTGATCATGTCATTAGCGACCATTCACAAATGGAAGCTAATGATTTCTTAACGGTCGCCAATTCATTGGCGACCGTTCATTTGAGATCGTATAAGATATACGGTCGCTAATAATTTATTAGGGACCGTATATATTTATACGGTCTCTAATAAATGGTCCTTAATGCGTACAGTTTCAACTAGTGATAAGCTGAAGTCAGATTGCTTTGGCTTATGGCTAACGACCCCTAAGGTGGAGAGAAAGGCTCTCCTATAGTCTCCAGCTTTTAGCAAAGTCGATTTAGAGACATGGCCTCTCATGTGCCAGTATTGGACTTCTGAGCGCAAGCAGGTTTGTAATTTAAATGTAATTCAATATTTAGTATATAATATTTTTTGCTGAATTAGAAAACTAAATCTGATTGTGTTGTACAGAAGCAGGCCAAACAGAATAAGGAGAATCAGAAGTCCTAGAAGAGGGCTTGAGCTACCTACACGGGTGGCTTGAAGAACATAATTCGTGCCATGGAGGCAGTGGTAAATTATAATATATTTCTTTTGATATAATGTAATATGAAAAGTTATGTTAATATGTGTGATTTTGGTGAATTGCAGAGAGCTCGGAGATAGGCTAAGGGTGGCACACCGAGCGTGTTGCAGGATTATTTTTCCGTCCACGCCACGTCGACAAATCCGGTGACGGGCACGCTTAGATATCCCGACACTACTAGAGTGGAGTATTGCGTAAGTGTTAATAATTGTTCTAATTTGAATGAAATTTTGTTTTCATAAGTTTAAATTTAAATGTTTTACTTATATTTGAATACTTTCCATGAGTGTAGGCGCGGGTGGTGGAGCAAACGAACGTATTAGGGGATGATTTCAGCGGAGAGACCGATCCGGTCATGCTGAACCCTATCCTCGATGCCGTACATGGAGGGTACCATGGTGACTACGAGAGAGGACGGGGACTTGGTCCCAGCAGGGCCTATCTGAGGTTGTCCTCCACTCCGGCGGTTACTTCTGCTACCCTCCGTGAGTGACGTCTGGAGAAGGAGATGGTCACATTGATGTCCACCGTCGAGGAGTTGAAGGAGATGTTGGTACGCATGTTACTTTTATTTGTGTATACGTATATCTTGATAGTTCTAATCTACGTAGCACATATTCGAATACGGATACGAGTAGGATTCACGGATATGCAAGAATCCGATATTGATACGAATCCGATACGAATCCTATAGATTAATAACACTTAATTTCAATTCGCAAGACTTGATTTATGGACTTAGGATTTCACAAAAAGACATATAAACTAAATCTAGTACACCGTTTCTTATTGTTTTATTACACAAACTTAAAGAATTTACAATTTAGGCAGGCCACTTCTTCAGCTGCGGCTCCGCAGGTAATTCCGTATGCTGCGATGTTTATATCAGATTATTTCATTTTGATACCACTCATTCTTAATCACATTTGCATATAGATAGGTGCTTTTGATTCGTGTTTGCTACATGATTATAGATTACAGGTTCTCAGTCCAGAACGATACAAATCACGCACATTCTCTATAGTTATGATGATTTCAGGACGATCTGCCGACAGACAGATAAAATTCAAGTTTCGGCTATTCAAATCCGTCAGTTGCCGCTTGCCAGCATAAGGGATAAGATAGAATGATGGTCATTCGTGTCTTAGACAGCACAGGACACTAGGGAGGCAGCGCGAAGCAAGAGAGAGGCATGCACAATGTCTAATAAGATTTGAAGAGATGTGTATTCATAAGAAGACGAGAAGAGCCTTCCTTTTGGACTTCTATTCATCCAAGATCAAATATAAAAGATTTTGCAAACGTAACCTTGAAAAGGAGAAGAGTGTAGCATAAGAAGAATACTGAAGCAAGATAGGCCTACTTGTCCGCTATTTGTCCACCCATTTAATCCATCTGGCCACAACTGGTGGCCCTACTAGCTCCAAATCACCTCGTTCTTCTTCTGTGGGGCCCATGTTGACTCATTAGTCCATTTTATCATTTCTTTTTGCAGTTGAAATGCCTATAAATAGCAGATCACAGAGCAACCCAAGGAGTCCAAGTTTAGACCAAGTTTTTAGTTTAGATGATATTTTGTAATTTCCATTTTTTTAATCTTGAGTTCTTTACTTCTTCTTGATTTTGCTACCTCGGTTCTTGAGCTTGCAGAGTTAAGGAGAGTTTATTTAGCTCATTATTTTGTATTCCAATTCACAAATCAATACATGTTTCATTTGCACATTTTCATACCATATTTGCCATAGTCGTGATTTCATTGATCTTGCAATCTCTTAAGTGAGCTTGCAAATTTAAAGTTTAGTATTTGAGTTCATACTTGTACTTGGACATCAAGAACCATTAAGACTTTCACTACATTGCACATTGTGGTTCTTAGTATATTTTTTAACTCTTTATTTTTCTTTGCAATGTTCTTGATGTTTTCTTCTCTCTTTTGTTTTCTTTTAATTTTTGAAATGATGTGGCAGTAATACGCTCACTTGTTAGGGTAGGAAAGGGTTAGTTTGAGATATGGAGAAGTGCATTTCTCCTTTATTTGTCCAACACCTTGTAAATTGAACTCCGACCAAAGACTCGCAATCCGCTCCTTTAGGCACCTTATCCTACATGATAGTGGTGATTCCTAATTGAGACCAGTTGTGTTTGTTTGGTTAGAGACTATGGATAAGAGCCAAGAACGAAAGGAAAATGGACAGTAAGTAGGGATTTAACGCACAATTGCAGATACCCTACTTAAGAGCTCTAATCTACATTGTTGCCGATTACCTTAGCATCAACATCAAGTGATGCACAAATGATGAAGTAATTATTATCCTAACTCAAACTAATCTAACCCTAACCCAAAAAAGTCCTTCATTAACTTAAACACAACAATTAGGATAGCAAACTCTCCGACTTTTGAACTTAACTCTTTAAAACAAGATGAAAAACATACCTTTACTTTATGGACGACCCGTACTAATCGTAGCTAGCTTCAAGAGACACCGTCTTGATTGCAGTAAATCGAACTTCATAGAACAAGCAAAAACGTAACCAATCAAATGGCGCCATTTCCGGGAAGACGTAACGTATTTCTTCTTGTGATTTCGGGTTAACTTGTGTATAAAACTAACAAATTTTCTTGAAATCAAAACAAAAATTGAAAATTTTCAAAAACCAAAACAAAAATCTAACGCTTTTTGACATTTTGTTCTCTGTATTTTTGATTTGCTATCACAGAGATTCAACGAAAAAATTAATGTATAAAATGGGACACTCATAGAACACAAAAAAGACTACAAAAATTGGAGCCCCATTTTCTTCGCTTGACCGCCCATTTATTCTATCTGGCCGCAAATAGCGGCCCCACTTGTCCAGATTGCCCCAATATTTTGGTTGATGTTTTATTGTTCTGTTATTGCTCTATTTTGATACTTAAATTTCACAATTGTGTGTAGCATATTTTCTATATATATCGCTTTTTTGCTAAAAATATATGTTTTCCGACATTTTCAGATTTTGACGGATTTGCGAACAACGATCGTGCAAAGCAAAGTAAACATTCAAGAATAAGGCGATAGTAAAGTACCGTACCAAAGATCCGGATAGTTTGACCCGCGTAAGCGAATATTCAAAGTTATTCAGGATCGATCCAACAGGGGTCTCTTAACCTGAAAAATTTTGATACGTATTTTCTAACTCCTTCTCACTCAAATCTGACGCTGCAATATTTTATTTTTTACAGGATTCTTTGCAAGTTCGCTACTAAAAAAGCCAAAAGAGAACTAACCCGTATTTGTTGCAGCGCCGCCGCTTAATGTAAAAAACGATTGTTTGATATTTTGAACAACCCGTTTATTGAGTTGCGTATTGTATCTTTAATACGGACATTAAGATGTACAAACCCAAATTCAGATTAGGTAGGGAGTTCATCACTTTTCTTAATCCCCAAAAATCACTAAAAGCATAAGCATTACCTTAAGTTAATTAAAAAAGATCCAGACCAAGCCTTTAAGGGCTTATTACGCTCATTTAGAACAAGTGAACGTTGCGGGGAATCTACTGTTTATCTAAACTTGATCGTGTGGTGTCTAAGGAAAGTGTTAGGGATGAGAGTCCCGCAAAGTGAGGAGGTTCTTAAATTAAGGGACTTGAAGAAAGCCTTGGACAACCTCCCTTACCGCACTTGCACATACCTAGCCATTATTAATCAGTGAAGATGCAGCTAGATAGTTTATCCTACAACTTGTCGCTTGGAAGTCTAGTAGCGGTCTAGTTTGGACTTTGAAGACTAGCTCTAGGTATTGATTGTGCATTTTTGATAGTGATTGATTGTGTCGAGTCTGTTATTTGTGCATTTTTGCAAAACAAAACAAAAATCCAAAAATTTTAAAAAATTATCGTTTTCACAACATTTTTACCTCCACCTACATTTTCTTCATCGACGTTTTATTACCCTCACCTTCTACAAATAAGCTTTGACACCACTAAACTTGTATAGTGTATGTCTGTTTGGGCTCGGGACCCTAGTGCCCGTTTAATCCGTGTTTTGTTAGTCGCTACCGACTATGCGATCGATTTCGAAGTCAATATTTCTTCCATGCACCCTTTGCCTTTGCCGGTCAACTCCAATATTGACCGTGATTCTGTTCGCACATCTTCACCTTCACTTTTGCGTACCTCTTCTTTCGAAATGTCAGGACTTCCATCGAACATCACTTTGCCACTGCCGGGTATTGTTCCACCACCTCCAGGAGAGCCACCGCGAATTGTGTTTCAAGACAGTTTCTATCCAACCTGCACAGCACTTTCCACTTGTTTTTCTCTTCCACTAGTCAATGAGGGCAATTTTGAAATTAAGCCCTACTTCATCAACATGTTGCCCAAATTTCATAGGCTTGAATCCGAAGATGCCTATATCTTCATTAACAAATTCCAAAACGTTTGTACGATAATGAAAATAACCCAATTATCCGACAATGCTATTCGGCTGCGTGTTATTCCTTTCATTCTTTATGATCTTGCAGAAAAATGGCTATATAGTACCGCATCTCATTCCATAATCAGTTAGGATGAATTCGTAAAAGCGTTTTTAAAGAAATTCTACCCCAATCATAAAACCACGAGAATTTGAAATGAAATAAATCAATTCACCCAGCTTCCAAATAAACTTTTTTGGAAGTGCTTTGGCCGGTACAAGGATCTCCTTGTTCAATGTTCTCACCATGGTTTTGAGAAATGAAAACTTTGCCAAACTTTGTATGAGGGCCTAAATCCAGCAACTAGACAGTTGATAGAAACCATATGTCAAGATCATTTCCTATCCAAATCCGACGAGGAGGTGTCATGTCCCGCTTCCCAAAAGAAAGTGAAGTGGTAACGTGGTATGGTCCGCAACCTAACTATATTAAAGGTGATATATTTTAATATTGTTACGTTAAGCAATGAATATATAACATGCATGATATGTACCAAAACGAAATAATAAAAGTGGAAGGCATTTATTTCCATTAACAAAACTTTATTACATCCCAACAGAAATGAGTACAATAAACTAAATAATGTGATTACATCAAAGGAATGGAGAAAAGCCCTAAACATGTGGGCATCAAGAATAAAATAAACATATAACTAGCTAATCTTCTGTCGTCAAGTCCGCATAATCTTTATCAGTAGACTCCACGTCCTTTTCTTCATCAAAAAATTCGTCCTCATCTAACGGACATCCCAGGGAAAGGAAAAGAACTGAAAGGAAGTCCGTCAGCGAGTTACTCTCGAGTAGGATTACCTTAAAAAACTAGTAAGGGTACAAAAAAAAACAAGTGTATATAGGCATGATATGTGTATAAAAGTATGATGTATATGTGTATATGGGTATGATGTATGAGGTATCTACTAGGTAATACATTCACATTAGGTTGTTAAATAAGGGTCCGGATACTCGCGATTATTCCATTGTGGGCCATGGAACAACAACCGGGGAAGTGAAATGTATAGTTTCACTTCTCGGGATCAATATCGAGTAGTAGAGGAATCCGAGTTCTGCATAATCTTGCTTAATCAAACTACCTATCCCCGTTATTTTTTGTAAAGGTTTTACGAATTAGAGTTAGTGCGTATATCATCTAGGCATGTAATTTCCACATTTCTACGTCATCCATATGTTGGATTATTCGTCCGAATATCGGGTTAGTAATAGTATTCCATACCTAGATTTATGCATTCTAATCCTAACTGTATCATATGTCATGTCATCATAAGTTTGTATTCAATGAGGTTCCATAAGAATTTGAACTTCCATAATCATCCCCCTTATTTTTATGGTCCATATAAATGTAAGGTAATTAAAGTCTATCATTCTTTGTAAAAGGTATGGTATATATAAAAGTATAATTTATGGTATTTTTATGAGAACAACTCCCTATAAAAATATTAATGTATTTTTATAAAAAAATTCTTTTTATAAGTGGTTATGGGTTTTTTTATTGTTATTATATATTTTATAAAAGTTTCAGATATATTTATGAAAGTATCCTTTATGGAAGATTAAGGCATTTTTTTGAAAATATCTTTCTATAAAAGGTTTTGGGGTTTTGTTCAAAGTAGCATTTTTAGTAAATGTCAAGCTATTTAAATTAAATTATATCCTTTTAAGAAGGATTAAGGTATTTTATTGTACATAATATTTTATAAAGTTATGGTATTTATTTGGAGGGAACATTTTAGAAATACGTTCGTGTTGGCAACCGCCGCACATGGACAGTCAGTATTTGTATCCTTTTAAAAAATGATTGCCTCACTAGTAAAATAAGGGGTTGCCCCTACGGATAATAACATCCGTAGGGGCAGTTAAAGTTTGGCCCTACGGATTAATCCGTAGGGCAAAACGGTTGCCCCTACGGTCCTTCAATATTTATTTAAAATTTATTAAATCTTAAAGTGTTGTTTGCCCCTACGGAGCCGCAAACCAAGCACCTACGGGTATATCCGTAGGGGCATATAAATAGGGATTTAAGAGATCGATCCCTACGCTGATTATTTCTTTTTCTTATTCTCGCGCGAAACCAAATTTTCCCAAATCGAGATCGTCGTCGCCGCCGCGCTGCAGTGATCTCATCGTCGCCGAATCCAAGCCGAATCGTCGTCGCCACGCCTGCACAGTGATCTCGTGGTCGCCACCGTGCTCCGTTCTCGTTGTCGCCACCGCCCTCGTCGTCGCCGATTGGGTCTCCGTCGTCGCCTACAGGTAATTAGTTAAACATTATTATAATGATGTTAGGGTAGCGATCGATGAGGGTTAGGATTAGGTATCGGTTGTGGTTAGGGTTAGGATTAGGGTTAGGGTACGGATTCGATCGGCGGTTGGGGTTCGACGACTGGTGTTGGGGTTAGGGTTAGGGTTAGGGTTCGGTTGGGGTTTGGTGTTGGGGTTGGGGTTCGGCTGGGGCTGGGTTAGGGTTAGGGTTAGGCCGGGTTAGGGTTTGGTGTTGGGTTAGGGTTCGGCTGGGGCTGGGTTGGGGTTAGGATGAGTTGGAGAGATTGAAGGCGAGCTGGGTTTTGGGAGAAGAGAAGGAAATGGCACTGCTTGCTGCTTCAATTTTTTGATATAGATAGATAAGGTTCTTTTGGGATTTTGGAGGGGTTTTGGGGGAAATAAATAGCTTTGGAGATGAAATGGGGCATTTCGGTAATTTGATTCTCTGTTGCAAATATTATTTATCAATATATTTAATTATAAATATTAAATAAAATAAAGTAAACTATAAATAATATGAAACCAATATATGATACTCGATGATAATATGAAACCTTCATATTCCCATCGATACTCATATATAAAACTAAAAGCGCCACTTAGTCCCCGTATGTCGGTTAACATACGTGCGATGCTCGTCGTGACCTAGAACTATACGAAGGTTGTTAAATATCGGACAGTATAGCTCGATACTAACAACCGTCGTATAGTCTACGCGACGAGAAAATTCAATCGTATGGTAACCCATAGATTTGTCCCGTGTGGACAAGTTAAGAATGTATAAAGCAAACGCCTTCATTCACTTGTGTTTTCATCCGTTTCGAGATATTTCGTCGGTACCTTTCCGCTGGTTCTCCGTGTACAAAGATAGATTAGATGTTCATTTCAACGTTATTTCACAGCTTTGAAATGATTATCTATTCTATTACAGTGTACTCGGAGAACAGCGGGGAGGTGCTGCCGAAATTTACTCGAAACGGTTGAAAGCACAAGTGATGGGCGTTCGCTCTATACATTCTTAATGGGATAGAAGCCTACCCCCGACAGCCGGAACACACACATACAACAAGAATACACAACAATCGCATAATTAGAGAGCGATTCGAGATGTTCGGGTTAAAACCAATATATGATACTCGATGATAATATGAAACCTTCATATTCCCATCGATACTCATATATGAAACTAAAAGCGCCACTTAGTCCCCGTCTATCGGTTAACATACGTGCGATACTCGTCGTGACCTAGAACTATACGAAGGTTGTTAAATATCGGACAGTATAGCTCGATACTAACAACCGTCGTATAGTCTACGCGACGAGAAAATTCAATCGTATGGTAACCCATAGATTTGTCCCGTGTGGACAAGTTAAGAATGTATAAAGCAAACGCCTTCATTCACTTGTGTTTTCATCCGTTTCGAGATATTTCGTCGATACCTTTCCGCTAGTTCTCCGTGTACAAAGATAGATTAGATGTTCATTTCAACGTTGTTTCACAGCTTTGAAATGATTATCTATTCTATTACAGTGTACTCGGAGAACAGCGGGGAGGTGCTGCCGAAATTTACTCGAAACGGTTGAAAGCACAAGTGATGGGCGTTCGCTCTATACATTCTTAATGGGATAGAAGCCTACCCCCGACAGCCGGAACACACACATACAAACGCATAATTATAGAGCGATTCGAGATGTTCGGGTTAAAACCAATATATGATAATATGAAACCTTCATATTCCCATCGATACTCATATATGAAACTAAAAGCGCCACTTAGTCCCCGTCTATCGGTTAACATACGTGCGATAATTTATTCTTTTCAACGACAAACGCACACACAAAGCATATACACGGATTTTCTCCTTTGTCAGTAACTATCCCGTTCTTATATTTCTCAATATAGTCAGCATAACCTACAATTTATATATTATTCAGTCTAACATGGCCCATGAGTACGTCAGAGTTAAGGACTGGATGTATGTGGATTGGAAACAACGTATGCAACCTAAGTTTGTCGCAGGAGTTGCTGCTTTCCTTGAATTTGCACGCGCACATAATAAGATCATAATAGAGAAGATTCTCTGTCCGTGCGATAGATGTGGCAATAAGTACTGGCAGAAGGTAGAATTGGCAGAGCTTCATATTGTAAAACATAGGTTTACTAGACTTTATTCAACTTAGAAATATCACGGGGAAGGAGAAGAATGCAGTACTGCGGTAGAAGAAGAAGGAGAACACGATAATGCGGCAGGAGAAGAAGAAGAATTTGGTAATACGGCAGGAGACGGAAATTTATTTCCATCAGAAGAAATGGAGGATATGGTAGAGCCTGCCCTAGGTGAATCTATTCGTACCGAAGATGACATTCCTTCCGGTCAAGGACCGCGTGCGGATAAATATGAAAATTTCATGAATGATGCTAGGAAACCAATTTATGAGAATGCGAAGTATTCCACCCTCTCATGGTTCGTCCAACTTTTCCAGATTAAGTGCCTAAATGGATGGAGCAACAAGTCATTCACAATGCTTCTTTCGTTCTTGAAAGATTCTATGCCTCCGGGAAATAATGTGCCCGAAAGCTGGTACGAAGCCCAGAAGTTGATGTCTGATTTGGGTCTAAAGTACGAGAAGATTCAAGCATGTCCTAAAAATTGCGTGTTGTACCGGAAAGAGAATTCAGATTTGAAAGAGTGTCCAACATGCGGAGAGGCCAGGTATAAGCCGAAAGATTCTGATAAGAAGCCTGATATACCTGTGAAGATAGCACGATACTTTTCCATAACACAGAGGCTACAGAGGCTATTCAGGTGCAAGAAAACAGCCGAGGCAATAATTTGGCATCACCGTGCTCCTCCAAGCGAAAATGGAAAAATGAGCCATCCAAGAGATTCACCGGCATGGAAGGATTTCGATAGGAGGCACGCAATATTCAGTAGCGATCCTCACAATGTCCGGCTCGGACTGGCTACCGATGGCTTCTGCCCATTCAACTATATGGCTGGAAGTCACAGTACATGGCCCGTTGTAATGATAATTTATAATCTGTCGCCTTGGTTGGCTATGGACCAATCATACTTTATGATGCCTCTTCTTATCGACGGACCAAACTCACCGGGGAACAATATCGACGTCTATCTCCGACCTCTAATCGAGGAGCTGAAAACTTTGTTCATTGATGGTGTAGAGACATATGATTCAAACACAAATACAACCTTCATACTGCGTGCGGCTTTAATGTAGACAATTAATAACTTTCCTGCGTATGGAATGCTATCAGGTTGGTCCGTATATGGTCACAAAGCATGTCCTCATTGCCATGAACACACAACATCAAAATTTTTGAATTTTAGCAGGAAGGTTTGTTATTGCGGCCATCGACGTTTTCTGCCTCCAGACCACCCTTATAGGTTAGACACGGTTCACTTTGATGGTCATCAGGAGCTTCTTGGACCTCCATCCCCATTGTCCGGAGAGGACGTGACTGCTAAATGGGATAGTTACAATAACGTGACCTTCGGGATGGATCCGACGAAACAGGTCAAACCACAATATTGGAACAAGTTAAGCATTTTCTTCGAGCTTCCGTACTGGTCTACAAATTCAGTGCGTCATTGTCTGGACGTCATGCATATAGAGAAGAGAGTATCAGAGCACATACTTAACTTGCTTCTGTGTAAAGACGGGAAATCGAAAGACAACATGAATGCTCGGATGGATCTACAAGAGTAGGGAATAAGAAGTGAACTGCACCCTAAACCGTTAGCGGGTAAACCGGGCAAGTTTGTACTTCCCAATGCCGCTTATCATATGTCACAATCAGAGAAGAAAAGATTCCTGCAGGTGTTGCATGATTTGAAAGTCCCCACAGGTTTCTCAGGATCATTCAGTAAGAAAATAAAAATTGTGAAGGGCAAGATTGATGGGCTGAAAAGTCATGATCACCATGTTATCGTGGAGCACCTTCTTCCATTAGCCCTCTGGACTTCTCTCCCCGACTCGGTTGGTCTAGTAATCAACGACCTATGTTGTTTTTTCAGGGAGTTGTGTGCTAAAACACTGGAGGTTGCGACACTGGATAAACTAGAAAATTCTATTGCGTTGATACTTTGCAAGTTTGAGCGTATTTTCCCACCGTCATTCTTCGATATCATAATACACTTGACGGTTCATCTTGCAACTGAGGCGAAGCTAGCCGGACCGGTACAATATCGATGGATGTATCCCGTCGAGAGGTACGTGTAATTTTTCGTTTCGCGCAATTTATAAATTTATTGTTGTCATGTATGCCCGTATTTATTTATTCAACATATTCTCATTAGGTACCTTTACACTCTTAAGAAGTATATACGCAATAAAAATCGACCAGAGGGTTCTATCATGCAAGGTTATATTCTTGATGAAGTAACCACATTTTGTTCCCGCTATCTGGACGAGAATATTGAGACAAGGCTTAACCGACCACGAAGAATTCAAGACGGGCCATATGGTAAAGCCGAGTATAAGAGGGTAGACACTATATTTATCAACAAGATATACCGGTTTATCTTGCTTAATTGCGCATGTCTTGAACAAATTAGTGAGTAAGTTCTTTTGGATTAATTGTTATATCTGCGTTTGTGTGTGTATGAAATGACATAATATTAATGTCACAATTATTTGTCGAAAACAGAACTCATTTTAACGAGGTACGTGAGGGACATCCTGATTGGAACGAAGAACGTTTGGAAAAATACCTTCAGGATAATTTTTGTGATTGGGTCACAGAGCATGTAAGTTATTCGAATTACATTTTATTGCTATCAGTTTTAATCTAAACTTGTATCGTTATGTATTTGTCGTAAAATTTGTTTTGTTAGATCCACGATCCGAACTTGTCAGCATCATTTGAGAGTGATTCAAGATGTTTAGCTCAATTTCCTAGTATGGAGGTTGCATATTACAAAGGATTTGGTGTCCTTGGATAAAAATTCGAAGTTAAGGACATAGAAACATCTAGAACCACTCAGAATAGTGGGATTGCGACGGTAGGATCGGACGGTGTGATTTGCTATGGGTACTTAAATTGTATACTCGGCATCCACTATCCCGGACGATCAGAAGCCTTTTATATATTCCAGTGTACTTGGTACGATCCGCGAACCGATACGGACAAGTGGAGAAGCAGTCTTGGGACTTGGAAAGATGAATATAGATTGACCAGTGTGAACACACTTCGATTTTACGGTCAGGACGATCCGTTTATCTTTCCGAACCAAGCGTTCCAAGTATACTATTCACAGTGTTTGAAGCATCCGGGGTGGAGTGTTGTATGCCGATGGAAACCCAGAGATGTCTACGATGTCCCAGAATATGAGGACAGCGATGAGGACGAAGAAGAGAGAAGGCTTAAAGTGCTCCGACCGTCTGTTTCGAAGGACGGGTTGTCTTCGACCGATCATGAAGTTACGTGGGTTAGAAATGACATCGACGATGAAATCCAAGTAGATATGTATGATGCGCCCACGAAACGAAAAAGGTTATCAGTAATGTTATATTATTACTTCACATTTTACGCTCTATACATATATAATCAATACTTTTAATGATTGTCTAATGCGTCCACGAACCGTTTATCTAGATTTGATGACGATGTCGGGAGCAGCGAGGGGCGGCAGGAGCTCCAGCCGCGGCAGAGGCAGAGGCAGAGCGGTTCTGCCACCCGGAGAGCTCCGTAGGGAGTTTCAGAGGGCCGGTCTTGCACCCAGATCGGAGACCCCTTCGGATGCCTCCTTCCGTGTGGATTTTGCCACATCTCCAGGTATATTGCACGCATATCCATTTTGAATGTAATATTACAGATATTCATGCCTGTTTATGTCAAAATTACTTATATTGTCAATGTTTGATTGTCTAGTTGTTGGTGATGCGTCCACATCTGGGACAGAGGCCACTCCCGCTCCTCCAGGTATGTTTATATATCATATAGTGTATGTATATTGATTTAGAATGCTATATCATAAATACACACATTCCTTTTGCTCTTACTTAGCAATTTTTATTATTGTCTAGCTGTAGGTGGTGACACCACCGCACCTGCGGGTATGTTTATATATCCTATAGTGCATGCATATTGATTTAGAACGTTGTATTATTGATCTACACATTCTTTTTGCAATTACTTATATAATCTATTTTTAATTGTCTAATTATAGGTGGTGCGTCCACACCTTCCGCAGGGGCCACTCCTGCCGCTTCCATACCCTCCGCATCGTCTGCAGGTTAGTATGAATAAATTTAAAATATTTACTCATTTTACATATGCTCTATAGAATAATATGAACTTCATGGAAATTTAGCGTCGATGTTTATTTTCTAGTTGGAGGGGATGCGTCCGCATCCGGGACCCCGGTTGTTCCTCACCGGAGGAACTATCGTCCCGCTCGTGCTGCTGCCCGGGCCCAGGCTCGTGCGATAATCACCGGAGGTATATATCACACTTGAATTTTCGTTTAACCTTGATTTCTTAATACAAATTTGTCTTATTATTGATTGTCTTGATTTTTCGTGCAGACGCAGGGCCTCCCCATCCCCAGAGGGGGACTCAAGGCCCGAATCAGTCCCATAGGCTGAGGCCTGACAGAGCTAGGGGGGAGGCAGCATTCCCCCTTTTTTTTACCCTTGACTATCGCTATACCGGTCCTCATGCCGAGAGATTCGGCCGGTATTTGGGGAACGAGAGCCGGCTCGTGAAGAACTATCCACTTCACGTTGAGTGGGGCGAGCAGCACCAGCGCTCATTCGCCCTCTTCTTTGATCAGGCTCGGGTATGTATTAATATATATTTTCATTTGATCTATCCAATATATTTATTATTAACACTTGCAATCTAATAACAATGTTTTTTTGTATTTTCAGTTGGATTACGATTTTCAGCCTGTAGCCGACCCTGATCACCCGGGGAGGGTGCTCGACCTTCATGCTCTGTACAATGGCCTGATGAAGAACATGCAGGCCAAGATCCGATACAACAGGAATGAGCTGAAGGCCGACTGCTACTCCCTGTGGATGGCGACCCCCGAGGCAGAGAGAGCGGCCCTCCTATCTACTCCGGCGTTTGCGAGAGTCGACGTAGAGACATAGCCTCTATTGTGCGCTTATTTCGACTCCCAACGCAAACAGGTATGTATTTTAAATGTAATTCATTATTTATGATATAATTTATTTCTTTGTGTTTCTTAATTAGAAAACTAAATGTTAATGCGTTGTGCAGAAACAGGCCGCTCAGAATACAGAGAACAGGAAGTCGGCGAAGAGGGGTCGCCCCACTTACACAGGTGGCTCGAGGAACATTACTCGAGCCATGGAGTTATCGGTAAATTACAATAGACCGACGTTTGTGATATTCTGCAATATTAAGAGTTATCTTCTAATATTTCTAATATTAAGAGTTACTTTCTAATATTGCAGACATCTCAGACCGTGGCGTCAGGTGGTACACCGAGCGTGCTGTCCGCATATCTTGCCGTCCACGGCACCTCGACAGATCCCACCACGGGCGAGGTTCGATATCCCGACGTCGCTACCCAGGAGTACTGCGTAAGTGTTAATATTTTTTCTACCCAAATTTAAAATTTTAGTTTTGGAAGGTTCAAGTTTAAATCTTATACTTATACTTTACTGCTTAATATGGGTGTAGGAGCGGGAGGTTGAGCAGGCCCAGGCCTCGGGGATCGATTTTACCGGATAGAGCGATCCGAGGCTGCTGACCCCAGTTCTGGACGCCGCACATGGAGGGCACCACGGAGGTTGGGAGAGAGGCCGGGAACTGGGCCCTAGCAGGGCCCATATGAGGTTGGACTCCACCCCGGCGGTTACTTCCTCCGTCTCCGGTGACCGACGTGTCCATCAGGAACTGGAGAGCTTGAGGGCCACCGTTCAGGAGTTGAAGGAGATGCTGGTATGTATACTGCTTTATAGTAAAATATCATGTCATATTATATAGATATCAACATATCCATAATTAGTACGTAGCTTGAGCTTATTTGGTTTTATACTTAAGTTTGATTAATCATACATACAGATGTAATTAAAATAAACAACAAACTAGATATCCAAACGGGGTTTCGAAATAACTTAATAATGATACGAATTCGAATAATACACAGTTCTTACACGCTTATTACACACGTTAGGTCCAGACGCGACAGGGTACATTGGCCGATCCTCCACATGCATCTCCTTCGGCTGCGGCTCCGCAAGCCACTACATCGGCTGCGCTTCCGTAGACAACTCCTGTAGCTCCACCGCCCACTCAGACTCCCACAGCCGCGGCTCCGCAAGCGACTACCTCGACGGCGGCTGCGCAGACCACATCGCCAGCTCCACAGGCCGCTCAGACTCCCGCTCGTGCCGAATTGCAGAGTTTATTGACCGAGGAGCAGACGCGCGTTATTCTATCGTTATTCAGAGGTGGAGCTGGACCGAACTAGGGTAGCTTTTTGGTTCTTATTTTTTGAAACATGTATTTATTTATATCATACACATTGTACTACATTTTGAAACGATATCGATATTGGTTTATATTTATATCATATTCAGTTTTTGGATTTCTTTTGTATATTATATGCGTGAGATGTGATTATGAATACTGCGATATATGTTATCTGATGATTATTTTTATATTTGATTGATGTATATATTATTGTGCACAGGGCGGGAAAAAATCAGGCAGCACTTTTTTTTAAAAAAAATACAGACAATATGTACCTACAGATTAATCCGTAGGCACACATGTTGCCCCTACGGATATATCCGTAGGGGCAAAATGTCAGCAGTAACTGACATTTGCCCCCTGATCTCAGTACCAGGGGTTGGAAGTGCCCCTACGGACATGTCCGTAGAGGCTACAGCCTCTCCCCTACGAAGATATCCGTAGGGGCAAAATATCAGGATTCCTGATATTTTGCCCCTACGGATAGGTACCTACGCAGTTATCCGTAGGGTATATAACTTGGACCTATGGATATATCCGTAGGTACACTTAAAATATTTTTAAAAAACGTAAATAATATAAATTTTTTTACCCTACGGCTTCGTCCGTAGGGACACTAGGACCTACACAGAAATCCGTAGGGGCAAGAATTTGCCCGTAGGGGCAAGAATTTGCCCGTAGGGGCAAGTTCAGGGCCTCAACTTGCACCTGCGGCCTTTGCACCTACGGGGTATTTTTTCGTCGCTACGCATATATCCGTAGGGGCAGTGGTTTGCCTCTACGGATAAGTCCGTAGGGGCAACCCTTATTTGTAGTAGGATCAACTATGGAGTATTTACGTAAAATATTACTCTATTTAGATTAGGGTGGTTTATTAAATCTTAGGGGTCATAGACTAACAATATTAATATAAAAATATTTTCTTTAAGTGAAAGAGAATTAATGTGAAAAACTATAATATAAATATTTAGATATATGAAATGATTAGTAATACCTCTTATCAGAAGGTAAAGGAATTTTAATGTAAATAGATGTTATTGACTATAATATTAACCAAAAACATTATCTTTAGTAATTAAGTATTTTATTTAATACCTAACCTATACAGGGTATTTTCCCTTATTAAAAGATCAACTAGTAAGGTTTTTAATAGATTTAGATTAAACTAATGATATATAGATAATAATAGCATGAAAACATTAAATTGTGGGATCAATATATTATGGACATAATAACGGAGAACGTATGATTTGTAAACTAAAAGTAATAGATCATATCCTTACGAATTATCAACATCAAGTTAAGATTCTTCCATTAAAATAATACCGTAACATGATATGCACGAGGGTTTTAACATCCTATTAAATCGTGTTGCAATATTATCATGATGTCAAAGAAATGCTAATAGAAGAATGTGATAGATAAAAAGGGAGAGGCGGATCCTACCGTTGTTTGGTTATCGAAAAGTCAACGGAGTCTTTCTTTTCGTGCTTTTTCTCCTTCCTCTAATTTTTCCAGAACATGTGGTCTGCACCGTTATGTAGCTCTTCGAATTCTGGCCGCACAACAATTTTCTGTGAATTTTTCGGAGTAGAAATGATGTAGAAAAGCATAAGGGAAGAGTTCTATTTATTGGGTTTCACCCAACAAATAAATCTCCAAACCCGGTTAAAATCACCAACAAATCCAATAGAAAATGCGTCCCCAAAATGGTCGCCATCAGTCTCAATCATTGCCAAACGACCCGCAATGATTAATCGCCACCGTCAACAAATATCGACCGTTGGATTCGCATCCAACAGCCGAGGCGTGCCTGGCCACATGGCGCGTGCTGGCACATGCGCGTGGACCCCACCGCTCATGGCAACCGTGAAGATCTTAGGCCGTTGGATCTTGAATCCAACGGTGTAGGTTTCACCCTTTAATATATTATGTTTTCTTTAAATTTTAATTTTTAAAATAGATTTTAAAATACGTTTTATGTTTTGGAAATTTGTTAAAAGTAGTTAAAAATATGGGAAAATTATGGAAAAATTCCAGAAAATGTATTTTATTTTTATTTTCAGTATAAAAATATTTTTTGGTTAAAACTAATTTGTTTCCTCGTATTCTATAATATTTGTTTGCTACTATATTTATTTCAATTTATTTTAACTTTAAAAATTATTTTAATTAAGAAATATTTATTTTAATATATACAAATTATTTTAAGACATTATAGAATTTTATGAAAACATTTTAAACACGAGAAAATATAAATAGCTGTTAGAAAAAACCCAATAATTATATTAATTACTAAAATTACTTTCAAAAAATAAAATCATCTTTTAAAAATATTTTTCATAAACTAAGTATGCAAATAAATACTTCATACTAGATAAATAAATAAAAACCTTTTATTAGGTATTAGAAAACATGGTCGTTACAGGAGGCTTGGCAATTTTTTGATGATCACGCGGAACAAATGCTGCAGTGGGAGAGTACCTGGCCGAACGCTTCCTCTTCTTCATCCTCTTCTTATGGTTAATCTAAAGCAGGAGTTCATCAACTTGATATCTCAATTATAATGAAAGCCAAGATAGCTGCAATAATGCGAAAGCTCGAAGAAATTGAAAGCAAATTTTCAGCTCCTTTCTCTATCCTTGTTGCTCCTCTTCGAACCGTTTCTGTTTATTGTTCCGATCCACCACATCTGACGGAAGAGTGTCCTTTGAATCCACCATTTCAGGATCAAGATCAAGCCAATGCTTCCTTCCAGCAACGACCCAAAAATGACACTTACTCTTCCACGTATAATCCTGGATGGAGGAATCACCTTAATTTCGCCTGGAACCAAAACCAAACCCAGTTATAAGGCCAAAACAACTTTCAAAGGTATCCTCCTTCTCAATAAAAACAAACTCAACCACAATTTCAGTAACCCTTCTAACCCCAACAATACCAAAACCCAATGAACAATTTTTCTCCATATAACAATTCGTTCCCTCAAAACAACAACTTTATTCCGTCCAGTAATGATAAAGTCTCATCTCTTGAATAGAGTATTGTTGCTTTTGTGAAGCAATCTACTCAATCCATCACCAACATCAAATTTTCGATTCAATCTCTTGTGCAACGTACCGCTTTACACGGCCAAAGAATAAAAACCATCGAAGCCCAGATTGCATAGTTGAATATAGCAACAAGCGAGAGAGAGAAGGGAAATCTTCCACCTCAATCACTACCAAATCCTGATCACCCACATAATGCACATGTTGTTCTCGAACAACAGAATCATAATGTGAGTGTAGTTACTATGTTGAGATCGGGAAAATTGCTGAACAACAATGTTGGCGCACAAAATGACGACGACGATGACACCCCGGCAGCCTCTTCTTCTTCTTCTATTCCAACTTCTTCTTCTAAACCCGTTCTCCATTCTCCACCGGGTTTTCCTTCCAATTCTGCTGTTTCAAACGGACCCACATCTTGCTCCACTCAAACTCCAGTTTTGGGTTCTGTTCTGTCTCTACAACCACCTCCACAAGTATTAGACTCAACCCATTTAAATAATGCTCTATTTACAAACCGGTTGAGGCCTAATAAACAAAGTCCACAAATGGAGAAAGTTGTGGAGTTATTTAAACAAGTTAACATAAACATTCCCCTCTTAGATGCAATCCAACAAGTCCCCTCTTATGTAAAAATCTTAAAAGACTTATACACTAAGAAGAGGAAAATCATAGGTACCGATGAAGGTTTTCTTAGCAAGTAACGTGAGTGATGCTCTTATCCAAGATTTACCTCAAGAATGGAAGGACCCTGGTTATCCTACGATTTCAATCACTATCTGGGATAAGAACATCAACCACGCTTTTCTAGATCTTGATGCTAACGTTAACTTACTTCCGTATTCAGTCTTTGAGTAACTCGGTGTAGGAGAACTGAAACTTACACATTATACCCTTCAAATGGCCGACCGATCTATCACCCATCCTAGGGGTGAGTTAGAGGACATTTTAATTAAAGTAGGGGACTACATATTCCACGTGGACTTCATAGTCTTGGATACACAGCCTATAGCTAGCTAACCCCCGGAATCAAATTCCGATGATTCTTGGTTGCCCATTTTTAGAAACCTCAAATGCTGTGATCAATTGTCGTAATGGTTCCATGTACATATCTTTTGGTAAAATGACAATTGAATTCAACATTTTCAGGTTAGGAAATCAGCCATCTGAATCGAGTGCTCATATACCGGATATTTGATCCATCCAGGAGATTGCCCCCAAGGAATGCAATTTTGAGGAGTTTATTTTTTATCATGACGATCTAGACACCACTAGTGCGTTCATTTTTGATCCAGCTACTTCTGACACCGACCGAGAGTATGAGTGCTTCACTTTTCTGGACGATCTTGATGAGTCACCCCCTAAGTTAGAATTTTTAAAATTTTTGGATGAGTTAATTGAACCATCCAATTCCGTTGCTTACACTCACTTCGAGCCCCTCATGGAGTTTTTCGAGTTTGAGACTCGCTCCCCGATCTTACCTTCAATTATTTCTCCACCGACACTTGAGCTCAAGCTTTTACTGTCTTACCTCAAGTATGCTTACTTAGGTGAGAACGAGACACTTCCAGTGATCATCTTGGCTTACCTATCTTTAGAGCAAGAGAAAGCCCGTCTTTCTGTCTTGCGATCAAATCGGTAAGTTTTCGGCTGGACTATGGCTGATATTAAGGGGATTAGTCCCTTGATCATTAAACATCATATTTACCTAACGGATGATGCCAAGCCATCTAAGGATCCACAGAGACGGTTAAATTCCGTTATGAAAGAGGCGGTGAAGAAAGAAATCATCAAATGTTTGGATAGCAGTATCATTTACTCGATATCCGACAACCAGTGGGTGGGTAAGTCCTATACACATTGTCCCTAAGAAATTGGGTATAATGGTCATCACTAATGAGGCGAACGAGTTAATTCCGACTCACCCAAACCGGATGACGAGTGTGTATTGATTACCGGAAACTCAATGCTGCAACGTAGAAGGATCACTTCCCGTTTCTTTTATTGACCAAATCCTTGAATGATTAACTGGGCATGAGTATTACTATTTTCTGGACGGTTACTCAGATTACAACCAGGTTCTTATCGCCGAAAAAGACCAGGACAAAACCACTTTCACTTGTCCTTTCGGCACTTTCGCATACCGTTGCATGCCCTTTGGGTTATGCAATGCTCCTGCTACATTTCAGCGGTGTATGATGGGGTTACTCTCCGACATGGTCGAGAATTTTCTTGAAATCTTCATGGACAATTTCTCCATTTTTGGAGACTCTTTCGACGAGTGCTTGCAACATCTTAACTCTGTCCTTACCCGATGTAAGAAAAGATTCTAACTCTGAACTGGGAGAAATGCCACTTCGTGGTTCGTGAAGGAATTGTCTTAGGATACGTCATCTCACAAAGTGGAATAGAGATTGATAAGGAAAAAATCGACGTCGTTTCTAACCTGCCTTCTCCTAAATGCATCAAAGACATCTGTTCTTTCCTTAGCCATGCCGGTTTCTACAGACGGTTTATCAAGGACTTTAGCAAAATTGCTAGGCCCTGACTCTTCTCTTGACCAAGGATGCTACATTTCATTTCAATTCGGAATGTTTGGCCACTTTTGAATCTCTGAAATGCTTTCTCACAACTGCTCCCTTTTCGTCGTCCCCCGACTGGAATCATCCGTTTAAAATTATATATGATGCCTCCAAATTTGCCATCGGTGCGGTCTTAGGAGAGCATATCGACAAGAAGCTACACGTAATTTACTATGCGATTCGAACCCTGAATGATGGTCAATTGAATTATATAACAACCGAAAAAGAGTTCTTAACTGTTGTATTTGCTTTAGAAAAATTCAGGCCGTACCTTATCGGCTCCCCATTCGTTTGTTACACTGATCACTCTGCTTTGAGGCACCTTTTTGGTAAAAAGGATGCTAAATCCCGGTTAATCCGTTGGATCCTTTTTCTCCAAGAATTCGATCTTCTAATCAGAGATATGAGTGAATGTGAAAACGTAGTAGCTGGTTATCTTTCTCAACTCCCTTCTGCGCCAATGCTTCTCGTGCCAATCAGCGAAACGTTTTCTAACGAACATCTCTTAACGATATCATGTGAACCATAGTTCGCAGATATTGTGAACTACGTTGCAACTGGACTTGCACTCAACGAATGGTCAAGATAGGAAAAATATCGATTTCTTTCCCAAGTAAAACATATTTACTGGGACGAACCTTATCTGTTCAAAAATTGTCCTGATCAAATCATTCATCGGTGTGTATCCAACAACGAGTTCTAGAGTGTTATGTCTTTCTTCCATGATCAAGAGTCTAGCGGTCATTTCAGCCCTAAAAAAACTGCTGAAAATGTCTTACAAAACGACTTTTACTGGCCGACGCTATTCAAGGATGCACATGAATATTACAAGACATGATCCCGATGCCAACACTTAAGCTGAATTTCCGGGAGAAATCAGATGCCGTTCCAACCAATTTTGGTTGTTGAGATTTTTGATGTGTGGGGTATATATTTCATGGGCATGTTCCCTAACTCCTTTAGAAACCTGTATATTCTACTAGCTGTTGATTACGTCTCAAAATGGGTTGAGGTCACGCAGGAAGATATTAGGCCCTCAACCCCTCCTTCCGACATCTCATTCGAGATGGGATGGCTTATCCGTGAATCTCTCAATCCCTCCCCTAGTGAGCCCGGTGAGCTCGCCGAACTAATGATAACAAGGTTGTTGTTAAATTTCTCAAAGAAAATATCTTTTCTCGGTTTGGGCACACTCGTGCGATCATAAGCGATAATGAGACACACTCCTGCAATCGATCTTTTAAGGCCTTGATGCGGAAGTACGCAATCAACCATAAGCTGTCAATGCCCTATCACCTCCAAACATGTGGACAAGCTGAGGTTTCGAATAGACAAATCAAGCATATATTGGAAAAACAGTTTCCAAGAACCGTAAAGATTGGTCTTCTAAATTTTGGGCATTTTGAACGGCTTATAAGACCGACCTTGATATGTCACCAGGTAAAGCTTGTCATCTCCCTGTCGAGACTGATTATCGAGTGATGTGAGGGCATCAAGGAATTGAACTTTGACCTATACCAAGCGGGCAGCTATCGGAAGCTGCAACTGAATGAATTAAACGAGCTTCGAGATGAAGCGTACGATTATGCGGTTATCGTAAAGAATAGGACGAAGTTGTTTCACGACAAACACCTTGTATGAAAAACGTTCACACAAGGACAACAAGTCCTTCTGTACGATACCCGACTGCATTTTCATACGGGTAAATTGTGATCTCGCTGGACGGGACCATTTTTGGTGCGATGTGTATACTCGCACGGTGTAGTGGATTTGGAGAATCCAAAGGACGATTCACTATTCAATGTGAACAGACGCAGATTGAAACCGTTCTTTTTCATAGAACCATCAGAAGAGCTCATGCTACTTCAGGAACCGGTTTATCATGAGTAATGTTTCTCTGTCTATCCTTCACACTTTGCTTTTCCAGCCATAAACAGTGGAAACACTATTTCAATTAAGTGTGGGGGTATGTATATACTGATTTCTTGTAAATATTTATTCTTGTCTAGTGAATGTTCATTTTCTTTTTTGGGAAATTTCTTGTCTGCTGAAATTCCGTTAAAAAAAATTAGAAAATAATGGAAAAATTGACCCATCCCAATTTTTCCCATCCCATCTGCTCTTTTCTTCCCCAACCAAACAGGAAGTTCACGGAAATGACGGCAGCAGTAAGGACACTGCTGCAAATAAGTTTGGGGGAGGTTTGTAAATAGTTATCCATGCATCATGCATTTTCATTAAAACAATAAGAAATATTTTTCTTTCTTTTCATGTTTAATTTCTGCATGGCATCATGTTTAATCTCCGCACTGCATTGTTATGAAAAATCCAAAAAATTTGCAAAATCTTAAAACCTAAAAAAAATTGAAAATTTTCAAAAATATAAAAACTTTGGCGTCAAGTTAGCTAGTATGAAAAATTAGATTCAAATTCTGACGGTTAGGTTAAGAGGTTAGAATTAACTAAATCTTAGGAGTAGAAATTAAAACCCCGAAAAATAACCTTCCTTTGAGTTTAACCGAAGTTAATATAGGCCTTTGCATTACACTACATGTGTCGTGAGTTTTTGGAAATAAAATGATATATTTGTAATGTCTTAAAACTTTTTAAATTGATAAACTTCTTTAGAATCAAATAGATTTGTTCTGAAACAAATAATATCAAGAATAGTTCATAAACTGAAGTGGATATGAAAGAGTATTATTGAAAAGTTTAAGGGAGGCTAAGTCTGAAAGATAACCTATCTGGAACTTATTTGGAGTGATTACACACCTGATCTACATAAACACGTCTTTAATAATAAAAATAATATAAACAACTGGTAATATCTCCGTTCGTATTGAATTTTTATGATTTTCACGCATAAAATTAGTCTTTTTGTTTTAGAACCTAGGCGATTTGGGCAATTAAGTCCGCTGGGGTGTTTTTATAGCTAATGCCCTAAAACTATCTGATTTGGGTGCATTGGCCCAAAACTCGCTAAGAAACCTAGAAATTCCGATATAAACAAAGTTAAGCAAGTGTTCTCTCTGAGTTAAAATTCTTCACGGTTCTTTGTGTAAGAATAATTTTGGATAAAGACGAGTTTTTTATAATAATATTTTTAATGGAGATATGAAAGTGTTACATGATGATAGAGACTGTTGGACGTTCACGAACGTATGTATGAAAAAAAAAAGTAAAATGTGGAGTGAAGAACAAGGCTTAGTTTTCTATTAAACATGATAGAAATCCTGGATTTGAGGCTTGGCTGGAGAATAAAACTTAAGAAAATCTTAATTCTTTACAAACTCGCGTGATACATTTGAAGTTTTGTTCGTCCGTATTTGTGGCATGAAAACTCTAATCGATGTTTTTGAAACGTAACGATACTATTTGCACGAGCACGTAAAGACGTATATAATTTTAAGTTAAATAAGAAGTGAGACGTGAAAAATAAGGGTTCTAAGTTTCTAATTTAGGGTGATAGAATTTTTAGCTTAGATATTGAAGCTTAGGATTAGAATCGACTGTTATCTCACAAAACTAATTTGACGAGATTTTGTAGGTGTAATCCGCTGAAAACCCTCATAAGACAAAACTCTTCCTACTAAGGCACCCTAGAGGTTGAATGGCTTATTGCGCGCGCTCAGTGCAATCGCGTTCTCTGCGAAAGTGAGATTAGGATTTTGAAAATAAGATGGTTTTGCTCAGGAAAAGCAAAAGATAAGTTTGGAGGTATTTGTTTATATCAGATTATTGTATTTCGATACCACTCATTCTTAATCACATTTGCATATAGATAGGTTCTTTGGATCCATGTTTGGTACATGATTACAGGTTACAGGTTCTCAGCCTAGAATAATTCAAATCACACGCATTCTCTACATTTATGACGATTTCAGGATGACCTGCCGACAAACAGATAAAATACGGGTTTCCTCTATTCAAATCCGTCAGGTGTCTTTTGCCAGTACAATGGACAAGATAAAATGATGGTCATTCGTGTCTTGGATAGTATGGGACAAGAGGGAGGCAGCGCGAAGCATGAGGGAGGGATGCACGATGTTCAACAAGATTTGAAGAGATGTGTATTCATAAAAAAACAAAAAGAGCCATCCTTTTGGACTTCTATTCATCCGAGATCAAATATAGGAGATTTTTCAAATGTAATCTTGAAAAGAAGAAAAGTGTTCTCGCCAAAATTTTTGGCTCGGAGCTTGTTGTTCCTTTATAAAAATAGTGAGAAGCTCTCACGTGTTAAATACGTGAGTGTCTCACGTGATATCCACGTGAGCGCACTCGCCAGTCTCTTGGCAGCGCTTCATGTGATATCCACGTATGCGCTATAGGCCAATACCTCACGTGAAATGCACGTGAGTGTTTTTTTTTATAGAATTAAATTTTATTTAGAATTAAATTCTATGTGGTAAATATTTCCATGATCTTTCTCAAACTAGAAAGATCTTCTCTGTTAAAAAGAGAATCCTTGGATCAAAGATCTAACGGTGATTATAAAATCACCAATCGGTCATCTGATAGAATTAAATTTTATCTTAAGAAAATATTTTCCTAATCTTGTTAAACAAAAAAGAATAATATTCTCCGTAAAACAGAGAGCCGTTGGATTAAAAATCCAACGGTGAATATAATTCACCGGTTGATCTTTATGATCATTTCGATTGATTATGAAATCAATCATGATCTCTCAATGAGAGATTTCCTCCAACAGATTGATCTTTTCCTTCTCCTATTAATAGGAGCAAAGAGAATAAATCTAAGAGAGAGGAGACCCCCCAAAACTTTCTGTAAAAAAATACAGAAGGCTCTCCAAAGGGCTCCACAAAAAAATAGGGAATTTAATTCTCAATAAAGAAGAAAAATTGTCTTCCTCCTCTCAAAGTCTAGGTAAAGAAAAAAGCAGAGATCAAAACATCTCCGTTACCTATCACATCATATCCAAGGGTTTAACCCTTTAAAAGAACTTAGTTCTTTCTCTGGATCTGAGATTCATAAGACAAGTCTCCCATAAGTTGAGAATTTAATTCTCATTGGAAAGATCTTGTTCTTGAGAATCAAAGATTCAGGGAAGAATAATGTAGAAAAGGACATGAGAGAAGAACATGAAGAAGATGAAGTCCATAATACTCCAGAAACTTAGTTCCTTCATAATCAAGAACTTAGTTCTTAAAGAACCTGATCCCAGATCCTCAAAACAGCGGTCTTGGTGATCGTTAATGGTCAAAATACTATTAACAGGGTTGTAATTTCTCTAAAAATATCAATAGAGATTAAATCTCTAAGTACATAGTGCTTCACGTGAAACATACGTAAGCATCCAAAACATAACGCCTCACGTGAAACACATGCGAGCATCCAAAACTTAGCACCTCACGTGATAGCATGTGAGCGCCAGAAGGCAGAACAGATTAGTGCTTAGCACTATTCCAGCGCCTTACGTGATAGCACGTGAGCGCCAAGAAATATAGCGCGTCATATGATAACACGTGATCGGGAAAAAAGGGTAGCGCCGCACGTGAATCACACGTGAGCGTTACACAACTAAGTGCTTAGCACTATATATATTCAAAGTGCTTAGCATTGATCAGGCAACGCCCAAGTCTAGCTGCCTCACGTGACACTCACGTGAGTGCCAGGGAAAAATTTGGATATCATATCCGTAGTTAAAAGACTGAGTGCTTAGCACTGCTGAATGATGGAAAAAACCCAGAACTGAGCCCAAAATTGGCTAACTCTATGAAATTTCCTTGAACCTATTTTGTTCCCTACAGCCGAGTCGATATACTTTGTTGATGGATCTTAACAAAATTTAATGATCCTTAAATATATTTCTAAGTTGATCTTATTCTCATATAAGACTAACGATCCTTAGATTCGACATGCACTTTTCCCTCATATACATGATTTGGTTCAAGGGTACATCTTTCCAGACCTCTGATATATGTTATTGTAATTCCTCAACGTCTTCAGAGAGGTGGTGGGTCCCAACTGAAAATCTACCCTAGTACCGCCATTAGGTTTTAATGACATCAAGCATGCCAAATTCAACCTTTTATAGGTGCTAAGCTAGACTAAACAAGATCGTTAACTAGATGATTAGAGTTTTAGGTTTGATATCAACTAAACTATAAAGAAGTGAAGATGGCTATACCCTCGTAGATCGAGTCCTTCACTTCATATGCTCCGTGTAGAAGTCCCGCGACTCCACCAGGCTCCACTTGAGGGTTTGGACGAGCTTCCTCCGATGACCTTCGTGCCGAAGATGATCCACGAAGTCCCTCCAACTCAAGCTATCTCTACACTAAACTCTTTTAGTGTAGGAAACACGCTACACTTGATCGCTAGTCAAGTATAGGATGGTGAAGTAGGGGTTTTGAGGCTCACTAATAACTTGATCGTAATTTCCAGTATGAGTACTACGTCGAACATAAAACTTGTAATTTATGTGTTCAAGTTTCATGATTCATATCACATGTGAGGGTTGAAGTTTGAACCATGATGGCATGAAGAAGTGGAAGAAGATGAGAGCAAGAGAGCAACAATGGGAGCAACTCAAGAATGAGCTCAAGTGTTGAATGAATGTGAGAGTGAATGGAAATCCTTGACCCTCACTCATTCAAGCATGGAATTATTTGCAATATAAAATTGCAACAATGCTTGAATAGTGAGTCAAGATGAATAAACAAACAATAAAGTCCATGCCTTCATCCATGCTCTCAATTTCCACCTCATTTCTATTTTCAGTAAATAGAATTCATGCCATGCTACATTATATATATATATATATATGTATATATATATATATATATCATATATATATTAGTACATATAAGAAAATATTTAGTGAGCTAATGATATTAGTTAAGATATAATTATATCAAATACAATATATATATCACATTATTAAATCAACACTTGATTTAATAATTCGGTTATATCATATATGACTGACTAATATCATTTATCTGTATATCACATTATCAAATCAACACTTGATTTGATAATCTGGTTATATCACATATAGCCTAACTGATAACAGATAACTGCCAGATTACAATACGGTATCACATACACGTATTTAATCAGGCCTACACACATATCACATACGTGTCCTACTTTGTTTCGCTTGAACCAGGGAACTTTTGTGTGGGACTCTAAAGACTCGTCAATACGCCAGCAGTAGGTGATGATCACATCAGTCACCTATAAGCCGTCAGCGATACTAGCTAGACGTAACGGCTACCCGGGTATTGAGCGATATGAAGATCAACAAGCAAGTTTGTCCATACTTTCTATGAAGCCTATTAGTAACACTACCATACAGTCCGGTCTCTTCGTCTGATATATCGCATATCATGTCTAGGGATGGTAAACGTCAGACCCCAGTAACGTGATAAGTCATGCCGATGTCTGGCCTATAACAGTTCGAGAAATTACCGATAACTCTTATCAGTAAATCTCAGCAGCAGCCCTGGCCAGGGACTTCCAGTTATAGCCAATCGAGCATAGCGCAACATCAACCCCCAATACTGGGAGAGACGAAACCCCTCTCATCTCTCATTGCCTCTATGCGACTCGGGACTCTACCTAAAATCTACCTGTTTGCACAACTCCTCTTGAGCGTGGTAGGGAGGAAATCAAAGCACAGTGGGAGCTATACAAGACTCTATGACGATCTCAGGTTTACAGACTGACCTGTACCAGTGTCACCAGAAGACTGCTATCTGACGATAGGTATAATACCAATTAGGAGTCCTCGGTGAGTCTGTTCGGTGTACCTATTCTCTAATGAGCACCTGTGTACAATCTTTGATGTCACACACCAATGGTTGCGGGATCAACCATCGCCCTCCAAGAGACAAGAAACTTACACACTAGTCTACTCTGGAATATCGATGCCCTAGTCTTGATATCCCCTCGACTAGGAACAGTTAAAGGATGTACTTTTGGACCACCCTGGCCCCACTAGTATGATCTCATCATAATCTTGGTAGTCAAGTACATATCATAAGGGCTTTATCAACATGTAAGAGACAGACAGTATAAAGATACTAGTCTACATGTTAAGATAAATGTAACCAGATAGCGTACTATCATGTCGAGTAAGAAAGTACTCTATATATATGTCCAAGCATCCACTATATCAACAATAATGGCCTATAGAGCATACATATTCCTAAAAATCTCCCACTTGCACTAAGGTCAGTTATTATAGTATCTCATACCCAACGTTCCAAAAGTCTCTTGAATAGCATCTGGGGGAGGCCTCAGTGAATGGATCCACTGTGTTATCCTCCGTGTCAATTCTCCTGACCTCGATCTCTCTTGATCATACAAATGTTTCCTCTCTCATGCAAACTGGTTATGAAGCATGGAGTATCAAAGAAGATCACAAAGTATAAACCATCATGACAAACACAATTACATGTGAGAATAAAACGAATACTTCTAGGAAGCGGCTTAGTGTTAAACTTGTTAAGTGTGTGGATAAAAGTATAGGATATATGCTTAAGGAAGGGTGTCAACCAATCATCAAACTACATACCCCATCAAAACACCTAGCAAGTTTAATACTAATTATTGATTCTAATTTTAATATTTCTTGATGAAGGTATTGAGAGAATAAGGCATATGCTAAAGGTTACTATGTAACCATCAAAAGCTACATACTCTATCAAACAATAAATACCTAGCAAGCTTAATACTAATTATTGATTCTAATTTTAATATTGCTTGATGAAGGTATTGAGACAATAAGGCATATGCTAAAGGTTACCATGTAACCATCAAAAGCTACATACTCTATCAAACAATAAATATCTTGCAATCTTAAAGTTACAATCAAATTAAGCAACATACATAATCAAAAGAGAATGAAAGAAGGCTTAGCCATTCATCATCATTCCTTACCTTCACCTTAGCCAAGAATACTACTCAAACATAATGCAACATAATATAAAGAACAATGGAAAATAAAGAACAAAGAAAAAATGATCAAGTATAATAAAGAAAAAAAAATTGAAGTGTTATTAACTATTGGATGAGATGGCTATAAGATTAGATTACAACTTGAACAACTTTAATGGAGCTATTAAATGAGAGATTCAAGAGGAATGAAGAAGTGGCAATCTTATTATTACAAACTCAAAACTCCACTCCCTAATGCTATCCAGAGTTCTACTATTTATAGAAATTCCAATAGGCAAATGTCAACATCCCAAAGGACTAGTTGGATAGTGATGGAGACATGGCAAAAGAACGAGCACAAATTACCAAGGTAAAGCCGCCCCGGTGGTTTTTGGGAAAGTTCGGGCGGTCCAATTTTGGAGTTTGGGCTCCAGCTTCCTGCAGTGCTCTAATAACACCATTTTAGGATTTTTGGTATACTTTGTTTTGGCCAATTCACTCTGGGATGCTCTTGGATTTTTGGAGTCAAGAATTACGACTTTTTCGTCTTTTTCTCACATCACTTTCTCTTTTCACCATTTCGATCTTCATGCACCATTTTGAGCTTTGTGATGCTCCTTGACTAACCATTGCATCCGTGTATTGCACATAATTGTTGTTTTGGTTGCGGAAACCCATATCTTGGTCATTTTGTCTGTTTGTTTGCACTTTTGGCCTGAAAATTGATGCAAATGTACAGAATGTACTTGTTTTTCGTTGCTCTTGACTTTATTCCCTTGAATACCTGAAACCTATACATATATAGAAACCTATACTTATGTAACAGTCATGGATTAATAGCACTTGTTTATTAACAAACTGATACAGAATGGGCGATATTAAATGCAATTAATTATGATGAACAAATACTCCCAAACTTATTTTTTGCTCGTCCTCGAACAAATTTTATTCGAAACAACTAAAGCCTAACTCACTTTTGTAGGAATCACGATTGCACTTAGCATGTGCAACAAACCGTTAAAACTCTAGGTTACCATAGAGGACGAGTTTTTCTCGTGATGGTTTTTAGCGGATTGCATCCACAATATTAGTAATTGCATCTTTATGTAAATCTAAGTTATAACAGTGCTACGGAACATGTGATGGACCTGAAATGTCAGAATGAAGCTCACTACACAATATAAACATATCTCTCAAAAGACCAGAATAGAATGCATGCTCTACTCTTAATATAATCAACATAGTGATCAAACGCACATATCAGGTACTTTAACTCACTAACCCTGGATAGCATATCACTGCATATACTCACTCCATATCTCATACTATTAACAAACCAAGTTAATCTCAAGCAAAATCAAGTACCAGGATTTCTATTCTTGAATTTATGATACACCAGTCATGTCAAATTAGAACAAGTATCAAAGATTCCCGCATAAAAACAAAAGGGATGACCAAACAAAAACCATATAGAGAACTGTGCTTGAGGCCAAAATTGCAACGCTATAAAGATGGTTTCATTATATATATATATATATATATATATATATATATATTCATTCTTGAATCAACTGGCTCGTTAACGACAGATGAATTATCTTCATACAAAAAACCGTGAGGACTTTTAACTCGGTGATGACACTTGCTTGGCGGAGGTGGAGAAAAGAGACACATATTTACACGCAGATACACCCTAGCTAGTGATTTATTTCATTTTTCTTTTTGTTTGACCCAATTTTTTTCCATTACAGGCACACAAGTTTTAGAATCAAATACAATATCTAACTGGGTAAAGCTGGTATACAAATAAAAGACCTATTATGCGTAGAAATCATCTGTACCATCATGATGATGTAGACTGGTAACTATTGCAAACCAAAGAATACAATATCCTAGTATATAAAGAAGCAAGAGGGCCATGGTCAAATACCCACAGGAGAACGGAATTTTCTAGTGTAACAATAATCATGTAGAAGTAATAAGTAAAGTGTGCGTGTCAGCCTAAGTGAGTAAAACTACTATGTTCATTTTAAGCTTAAAAGAATAGATATCAATAAAGTAAGCTTTTTCGAGATATATTTATGTTAAGTATAGTCCAAGTTCCTAAACACTGTTTCCCTTAGAATTTCAATTCCTATCTTGATCAGAAAATTTTATATTTTTCCGGCGTTTTCTTTTTTCGTGTTTTTTTATATTTTCTATTTTATAATTTTTATTTTTAAAATGGTTTTTCAAAAGGGAATATGAAATGCAACTATATGCTAAAGAAAGGAAAAATAAAGAATGAACAATGCTGAAATGCAATAAATATGCAAATGTGACTATATGATGCAAAAAAGTAAACAGAGTGCCAACCCCCAATCCTGAGATTGATGATGTCCTCATCGTTGCCCCCGTCTCCGGCTGGTAGACTAAAACAGACAGGGCAAGCTTTTTATTCACCCTTTAATTTTTTTTATTTCTTTTGGTTTTGCTTTTTGTTTTTTTTTGTTTTTGTGTTTTTTTACAATTCTTCAAAAAGAACCTAAAAAACCAAGAAGGTAAAAGATATTTACAAATGTAAACGAATCATACTAGTCGACTGTTAGGGGTTGTGTGTTCCAAGAATTAGTACCAGTCATTCAAAAAATTTGTCTCTGTACGACTAAGGCTGGTAAAACAAATAGAATCTGTCAAAGAAAAAGAAAATGTTAGTGTTATGGTTAGATATTAGTATCGGGCATAGGGGTGTGAATGTAAGGATCAGAAAACGTTGACGAAGAAGATGAAATTTTGAAGGAGTCAAATGAGTGTTTCTCGGATGAATTTTTTCTACAAGAATCGTGTGATGGGTTGGTGAGTCAAGTTCATCCAAAAATTGGAGTTCATCCTCAAAAAGTTCATCAACGGTGAGGTTCCTAGGATGCTCCCAAAATAAACGTGACTCAAACTCATCAATAATATCAAGCTCATCCGCATAAATCTCCTCAAAACTCGATGTGAAAGAATATTCGTCAATGTTAGCTTTCTCTCTATACTCCTCTACAATCGTATTCTCATCAATATCACCATAGCTCTTATCTCTCAAATCAAGCTCTTCCTCATCACATTCACTTATGGGTGGGTCTATGTCAACTAAGAATATAGGATCCCACTCTGAGGTTTCGTCAAAAACTATATCAATCGGTAAAACTAGAGTTGTGAGTACCATATCATTAATTTCTTTGAATAGTATATCAAAACCATACTCATCAAATTCATAAGTTTCCTTCTCAAAAGTTTCCGTGATATAACCAGTCTTGTCACAAATCATGCTTTCAGATAAATCATCAACTAAATCATCTGCTAGAGAACGAGTTATTGGAGGACCAATTGGTATCTACAAATCAGTATCAGACTGGCTCAGAGGATTTTCTTGCTCATCCTTATAGATTAATAGCACTTGTTTATTAACAAACTGATACAGAATGGATGGTGTTAAATGCAATTAATCATGATGAACAGTGCGCGGAAAAGAGAGATTCGAAAGGTAGTAAGAAGAAGTTAAGGTCGAAGTCCAAACATAAGAACTTGACCCGCAACTATTGTAAGAAGAAGGGGCAATTCAAAGTCGATTATTTCAAATTTAAGAACAAGTAGAAGCATGAAGACAATCAGAAGAATGAGTCTTCAGCTGAAGCTAATATTGCGGAAGAAGAAGGAGATCTACTTGTGGTTCTTGAAAACATACATCGATCCAAGGACGAATGTATTATGGATTCGGGTTGTTCCTACCATATGTGTCCCAATAGGGATTTGTTCACCATTTATTAGTCTATTGATGGTGGAGTGGTTTTGATGGAAAACAATAGTTCGTGTTGAGCTATTGGAAATAAGACGATCTAAATCAAGATATTTGACGACGTTGTGAGAACATTAACGAAAATTTAGCATGTACCTGATTTGAAGAAGAATCTCATCTTATTGGGTACACTCGACGTTAAAGGTTATAAATTCTCTGCTGAATGTGGAGTTTTGAAAGTAACTAAAGATGCACTTGTTGTGATGAAGGGCTTGAAAATTGGATCCTTATATGAGTTGCAGAGTTCGACAACTACCGGGTCGGCAAAAGTTTCATCATCTAAATCTATGTCAGATTCAGATATTACCAGATTATAGCACATGAGGCTCGGGCATATGAGTGAGAGAGGTATGGCCAAGTTATTGAAACAAGGTCTACTTTTTGGTCAAAGTATATCGAAGATGGAATTTTGTGAGCATTGCATTTTTTAGAAGCAGAAACGATTTAGCTTTAGTTCAGCGATATACAACACAAAAGACTACATCCATTCAGATATTTGGGGACCCTCTCAAGTTGCTTCCAAAAGAAGCGGTGTAAAATACCTGCTTACTTTCATCGACGATTTTTTGAGAAAGGTTTAGGTCTACTTCTTGAAGTACAAGAGTGATTTGTTTCTTACGTTAAAGAAATGGAAGACATTGATCGGAAATAGACAAGTCAAAAGATTAAGAAGGTAAGGACGGATGAAGAATTAGAATTTTGTAGTGGAGATTTCAATGAATTCCGCAAAAACAAAGGTATCGTTCGGTATCGTACTGGTATCCACACACCACAGCAAAATAGAGTCACGGAGCGCATGAATTGGACTCTTTTGGAGAAAGCTCGGTGCATGTTATCTAATGTAGGCCCGACACAGAGTTTTGGGTAGAGGTGGTGAATAAGACATGTTACGTGGTGAATCGATCATCTCATACAACGCTTGGTAGTAAAACACCGGAGCATGTATGGTATAGGAAGCATGCCAATTATTCTACACTTAATGTCATGACCCGGAATTGGCACGTGACCGACACTTAGATCACTTGAAGTTTATAGGACCCTACCGTGACCCAAGTAATCCGAAAGCCCAGAAATCTAAACCTTTTAGGAAAAAAATAATGAAAGTGAAGTTTTGAAATAAAGGTATAATGAAATCAGGTTCTTTTCTTTTAAAGTATATGCAAAGTTCATTTGAAATGCAAGTGAATTATATACTATAAATTGAAAACGTTTTTGTCATTTGAAATTTGGGCAACACCTCCTTTGTAAACTTTGATAAAAACAAGTACATAATCAATAATAATATGGCATCCCCAAATGGGTGCTAGCCCTTCGTCAACTGGCAGAAACACAACTACGCAATATGAAATATACGACACCTAAGGCGAAGATCAACACAGAAAGAAAAAAAGAAAACCAAAACATTATCAAATCCAATATAAGAATATATACAAGTCTCTACTCGAAATACAAAAAACATACAAACTGGTCTCTAGGTCTGCCAAATATACATAGTCTGGATGATGGAGATTTTAACTAGATACAAATGAATAATGAATATACAACGGTGGTTACACTCTGTAATGTAACCCACCTACCAATGCAAATCATCCAGAAAGGAGCACTGTACCAGCAAGCCGCTACTGAATCCGAGCGGTCAATCCTGTAAGAAAACTGTGGCACAACGGGAGTGAGTTGCCAACTCGTGAGTAGAAGACATCATCAGGTAGAAATCGAATGTGTGACGACTCCTAGGTCATACAGTAATATAATAATATAATACCGTGTGGTAATAAGGGTGATTGTGTATACATAAGTACAATAATAATAATAATATCATGCCTGTGGTAATATATGATACTATGTCATCTGTGTCATATAAGTACATATATGTATCATCCAACGTGTGTCCATTAACGACACCCCAAATCATCATAAAATCTGAGTACCAAGCATTGACACTCGAAATCATCATAAAACCCATGTCCAGCATCGACATGTAAATCCTTATATCTCAGGCGCCGTCTCATCGGATCGGCCCTCATATCCATCTGTCTTATATCATTCTGGTCGGTATCCTCCGGATATTCGCCAAGTTCAATACTGTTACTGGTAAGTTGTGTTTTCCTACCAGGCTCAACGTCTCTCTATACGATCTTCTTGCCCCGGAGTACCGTACTGGGTCCACCATGTACCTGCAGACGGTGCCTCCTCTCTCCTCGAATCGAGTATACACATAACTCAGAACCGAGAAAACTCATGGTGGACACCAAACATCATATCAAGAGAAAACTGCGTATTTTTAAATAAATCATAAGTTTTTAAAATATATCTGCGGTTTCTCAAATCCAGAAATCTTATGAAAACAGAATCTCATAAGCATGTAGCAATAATGAAATAATATGTACTGGCACAGAACAAATCTGTAATGCATAATTAGTGTGTTTATATGAACGTGGCATTTAACTAGGTAAGGAAATGCAATAACTGAACTAGTAAGTGTGGTACGGGGTATTAAACAATAACTAAAATGGTATAGGTTATAAGGGGATACGGTGACATAACGATTTCTAATGTGTACGTGGTATGGTAATTACCGATGATGAATGTGTGAGCCGGTGAGTATGTGTACGTGCAACATGCGCACCATCGGTAATAGTGTGTGTGTCATAGCAGATGAAATCATATAAAGATAAGTACAAGGAACGTAGTATGCATGTCGCAAATGGAAATAATACGAGCGTATGCAGAAATAAGAAATCGTAGTGCGAGCATAAACAGAATAAGGAAAACGTAAACGCGAATAGTATAAAATACGTAAATACATATGAGCCATACTATTATAGTTTAAAATAGTACGAATTGTTGTTTTTGAAAATGGGAGCTATGATGTTTTTGAGAAAAAGATACCATTTGAAAATCCGTAGCGTCTCTTGAGGTTGTCATTTAAAAGTGCATAACGATTCGTTAGTTTTGAAAATAAACATGACTTTAAATATATCCTAATATCCACTTAAGTGATTTAAAAACATTATTTCTCGAGTCGATATATATATATATATATATAAGTTGGCGATCCATCCTCATCATAACATATACGGTATAATTCATCGTACGATATCATCAAATCAGTAGTACGGATCTATAGTCGCGTACATCATCTCAAATCATCATGTGTCATATCATATCATGTCATGCCATTTCATATCATATCATATAATATCGCCTCATGTCATCATATCCAATCATATCGACTCATCTCATCATAACATATCATATCCTCATCTCGTTATGTTGTATCATAATATCCTCAAATTTAAATATATGTATGTATGTATGTATGTATATGTATGTATATATATATATATATGTATATGTATATGTATGTGTCTGTGTGTGTGTGTGTATGTATGTAAGTATGTATAAGCGTATATACATATAGGTCAAGGCTAAGAAAGCTAAAATTAAGGACATACCTTCCTTCAAGTATACTACTATTGCTTATAGTACCCTAGAACCCTATTAGCTAGATATACATATCTAATATCTACGTAATATACGAATAACTATATATCCTAATTCTACGGTTGCAGGGGTGCTATATGCCATCCACCCGACTTCCCCCGTAGATATACATCTACTCACCTACTGCGTCTTGCTTTAGTCGATCCCGACGGATATCTTGCCCTCCTTCTTCGTCCCGGAAGTCCACGCACTTGTACCTACAAATCAAGTCCATTACCAAAATCTAATGAAAACCCGAATCGAATTCCATAGAAATCCATATTCAAAACCGATACGATAAGCGAAAGGCACATAGGTTAGAACTTATGGTCAACGCGTGCTAAAACAACAAAACAACCTCCGACATTGACGTACGAACGTCAAACGACCAAGTCAAAACTCTAATATAAAAAACAAAGTTTCAAAAGTTGGAAAATATCGACAGAAAATAAGTATAATGACTCCAGATTCTACCTAAGGAGAAATTAAACTTTTTTGCATATAGGGTAGTGTTCACCGCCGAAAGACAGGTACCGAGACGTTGGGACGTTTAGCCTGAATTTTGGGGACAGATTATTTGGACTTCTCCATCCACCTCTCCGAAGATACCAAGTTGATTTATGGAACTATATATTAGAGGTTTGGACAGATGCGACCGTTGTAGCAGACTATATCAGATCCCCCCCTCATTTTATGAGGGATTTTTGATTATGGGGACGCTCTTCCCTACAGACGCAAGCCCCTGCAGTTAATTACGTTACCGCATTGCGATAACCACTTTCTCCTGCTCCAGTAGTTCACTTCGTGTCGTGTTAATTTTGTTTTATTTTGGGTTGCCCGTGGATTGTATACGGAAACTATTTTAAGTAGTCGTCTGTAGGGCAAGAATTAGTCAAAATCCGTATATTTTAGATTTGGGGTTTAGGTCAAGGATTTGCTTGAAGGGGTTTTGAACTTAGGTTATATATTCCTTTGGTTCAACAATATTTTGTTTTATTTAAGGATCGTTAATCTAGTTTGAGATTAAGATCAATATAAATGTTTGAGCATTTGGGCTCAATCTATTTTAAACTAAGGATACTTTAGTCCTGTTTGATTCTAAGATCAACTTAGAAATATTTTTAAGGACCATTAAATTTATTAAGATTCAGAGCATTTAGGCTCAGTTGCAAGAGACACTTAGCCAATTTGGGCTTACTCAGTCTTTTTTTGTTCTGTTTAGAAGTGCTAAGCACTTGTTTGGGCTCTGTTTGTTCATCCCCCTTTTTATGCAAAAGTGCTAAGCACTTATTTAACGTTCTGACATTTAGATGGATATCATGTGAAGCATTCAATTATGGGCGCTAGCCAATCAGTGCTAAGCACTCAGCCGTTTTGGCTGTATGTGAAATGTTAAACACTTTTTATATGGCACCCATGTGAAGAGCACGTGCGACGCTGCCCAATCAGTGCTAAGCACTTAGCCGTTTTGGCTGTATACGAAGTGCTAAGCACTTTTTATGTAGCGCCCATATGAGGAGCACGTGAGGCGCTGGACGCTGCCCAATCAGTGCTAAGCATTTAGCCGTTTTGGTTATATATGAAGTGCTAAGCACTTTTTATTCAGCGCCCACATATGTTTCACGTGAGGCGCTGGCCTTCTGCTTTGGGCGCCTATGTGTTTTTCACGTGAGGCGCTGTTAAAAGGGCGCCCATGTAGGAAACACGTGAGGCACTAGTATTTTTTTTCTTTTTTAGAGATTAAATCTCTGTTAATGGCATTTTGACCATTAATGATCACCAAGGTCTTTGTTTTTGAAGATCTAGGATCGGGTTTTTCTTTAAGAACTAAGTTCTTTATAGGTTCTTTTTCCTTTTGTTTTTCTTTTGGACCTAATTCTTTTCTGAATATTTGATTCTTAAGAACAAGATCTTCTCGATGAGAATTAAATTCTCAACCTGTGGGAGACTTGTCTTGTGGATCTCCGATCTAGAGAAAGAATTAAGTTCTTTAAGAATGATTAAATCCTTAGAATAGGTAAAAGAGATATTTTGATCTCTGTGTTTTCTTTACCAAGGTTTTTTTTTTGAAAGGGGAGTCTTCTACTTTGAGAATTAAATTCTCTATTGTTTTGAAAGCTCTATGTATTTTTTTAGAAGCTTATGGGGGGTTCCTCTTCTGTCTCTGTGGTGTCTTTCTATGTCTGTGGTGTCTCTCTGTGGTGTCTGTGGTGTGTGAAACTTGAAGTCTCGGGGCCTTTATATAGTGGAGGTAAATTGTTAATTAATTTTGAGAAAATCTCGTATTGAGAGATTCCAATTGATTTAATTATACTCAAAATTTATTTAGGGAATTTTACCCACCATTGGATATTTGATCCAAGAGTTTCTGTTTTACAGAAAGTAATCTTTTTTTTTAGAAATATTGAGAGAATATATTCTCAAAATAGAATTTTATTCTACTATTGGATAATTGATCCAACCGAGAGTATCTTTCTTATTTAGAAAGATTTAGGAGATATTTTCTCCTAATAGAATTTAATTCTATATTTTGATAATTTATCATCTCCATTGGATTTTTGATCCAACGGCTCTGTTTAACAGAGAGTATCCTAAATTCTATTGATCTTAACTTGGGTGCTGTTGCTCACATGTTGTGCACGTGGGCGCCACTTAAGAATTTAATTCTTATGATGGGTACTCCTGTTCTTTGCACATTGGCGCCCGTGTGATGAGCACGTGCGGTGCCATATAAGAATTTAATTCTTATTCAGAAAGCGTTTCTGTGCTTTGCACATTGGCGTTGGCGTGAGGAGCACGTGCGGGGCCACCAAAAAATTGGTGCTGGCGCCCTCGTGTGGGGCACGTGAGGCGCCGCCTTAACAAAATTTAACAGAGCTTATCTCTTTTTATTATGATTAATTATTAGGGAACAAATTCCCCCCACCGTTGTTCTCACGTGGCTTACACGTGAGTGCAACGGTGTCACTTTTTCCACCGTTTGATCTTCTAGAGAGTTGAACCGTCCCTTCACATCTTATAAATAGGGACTTTGGCCCTTGAGATGACTCCCATCTCTTCATATTCTCTCTTGAACCTTCCTTTCTTTGGAGAATTTAATTCTCGTTTCCCAGAGCTTAGAACTCTGTCTCCCAGAACTCTTTTGAACAAAGTATACTCTGCCAGATTTTTTGGTAAGAACTATGAACAAAGCTTAGCTCTTAACTCCTTTTGAGAATATATATTTTCTTAGTTTTGGATTTTAAGTCCATTATCAGTTTCAATAGAGCTTTTTTTTAATCGATCTCTTGGAGATCTAAAAGAAACTTTCTTTTTACAGATCATGGATCTTGATGTTCTCATCCAAGACTTGAGAATCTTTAATTCTCTTATCTAGGGTTTTACCCTACTGTCAATCTTGACACTTGTTCTGGAATTTGATTCCATCAATTAACCCATGAATTCTTTTAGCATGGGGATTGTTCTGGGATTTGATCCCACTATTTAGGGGAATTTAATTCCATTTCTTTTACTGAGCTTGGCTCTGATTTGGATCTTAAGAACTTTGGGAATTTTATTCCCTTTTTCGTTCTTGTAAGTTATTATTATTATTATTATTATTTTTAGGGTTTTAATCCCTTCTTTTTTTCACAGATTTTAATATGTTGTTTGTTTTAAAGAGCCTGCTTTTTGGGGAATATTGTGAGTTTTTAACTCCACTGTTTAATGGGCACTATTTATTTAATGAAAATTCTTTCGGATTCTCACGATGGGCACATGCCTCATCATTGATGAGCCATCACCTTGATTTTATAGGGTCCACTGTAGTGATTTTAATATGCTAATTGCTAACTCTCCACTTTTTTAGGTACCATGGCTGGTCATCTGTACGATCTTGAAGAGATTATCTCTTACGAGGAGATTCGCATACAAGGTCGCTGCCAAGGCCAGGAGTTCACTAACGCCCAATGCGATGCAGCGATGCGTCGCTTCGATGATTACAACGGTCGATTGCTTCTCCGCCATTCTGCTCTTTTGAAGATTGTCGTTGGGTCGATCTGGGAAGTTATGCCCGGGCGCCTTGAGGTTATGCCGCTTCAAGAGCTCGATAATGCTGAGGATAAGGTACATTCAGTGTACTTGATGGGGTTGATCTCAAAGAAACAGAGAGATAATCTCATCGCCATCTTACACCGCGTCTTTCAGCAGAAAGAAATAGTATCGGGATATCAGAGGGTGGAGGACATCAGTGGTGACCATGACGTTTGCATCCGAGAGAAGATGCACAAAAAGATTGTCGATGAAGCTAATGGTGCACTGCTCAAACTTGCTTTTGAGTTTGAGTATTCGTGTCCGGAGTTTAGCGTCTTGCCATTATAGACCTCAGATGATGTAGTAGCATTTTTTAGTCATTCTTATCATCACTATGTAATCATTTCTGAAGTATGAATGATAAGCCCTTTTTTATTTCATATCTGCACTTCTCTTTTCTTGATTGTCTTGATTCGGTGCAAAATAGTTTATGTACTCATTTCAGATTTTGTAGTTTATTCACTCATTTCAGAGTCTATAGTTTATTCACTCGTTTCGGAGTCTCTAGTTTATGCACTCGTTTCGGAGTCACTAGTTTATTCACTTATTTCGGTGTCACTAGTTTATGTACTCATTTCGGAGTTTCTAGTTTATTCACTCATTTCGGAGTCTCAAGTTTATGTACTTATTTCGGAGTTTTTAGTTTATTCACTCGTTTCGGAGTCTCTAGTTTATGTACTCGTTTCAGAGTTTTTACTTTATTCACTCGTTTCGGAGTTTCTAGTTTATGTACTCATTTCGGAGTCTGTAGTTTATTCACTCGTTTCGGAGTCTCTAGTTTATGTACTCATTTCGGAGTTTGTAGTTTATTCACTCGTTTCGGAGTCTCTTTAGTTTACCTCCCTTAGGTTTACAGGCAAACTTGTCCTAACGTTGTATGTAGATAACCCCCATTCCTTTTACGACAGAGGTCTGTTAGGTTTGTGGTACTAGGTTTTAGTTCGTGGTACCGTCGCGTTGGCTGATGTATTCTTTGATATGCAATCTTTAGGCTGTTGTTCGAGTAGCCCCGTGACTTAGTGTCTCTGATCCCTTTGGGGGCTGGAGAAGACGTCTTCAAGTAATATCTTTAGATCAAATTACCGTCAGAAGAGTAGGCGTTACGAATTTGCCATGACGCTTTTTAACTTGAGGTTAGGCACAATTTGGAGCCCCGATGAGCCGTAACCGCACCCTTCTGGGGTGGGACGATCTCCAATGGTCTTTAGGCTTTATATGAGTTGCCGTCAAGACCCGAAATTAGGAATATGTCGTCACTTCGTTTTTTTTCTTTGATGATGTCGCGCCGATTCTTTGCTGAAGTAAGGTAGACATCTAAAGGACCTCTGTGCTGTTTATATTGCAATTGAATTCCGGAGCTAGGAATATGCTATCGCTCTAATTTCATTTGATAGTTGTATCCGCACCTTGCTGAAATGAGGAGGGGGGACGCCGGTATAGTCTCTAGGCTGTATATATGCTGTCAAGACTTCGAGCTAGGACTTTGCCATGGCTTCATTTTTTTTGATTTTGACCCTTGGGTCTTTTTTGTTTGATGGTGACATTGCGTCTGCATCCTGTTGGAATGAGAAGGAACAGCGGGATAGTCTCTAGGTTGTATATGTACCGTCAAGACTTGGAGCTAGGATTTTGCCATAGCTCCATTTTTATTCGATCCTTGGGTTTTTGTTGACGTCGTGTCTGCACCCTGCTGGCATGAGAAGTACGTCGAGTCAATCTTTAGGCTGTAGATGTTGCCATCAAGATCTGGCTCTTTCTTTGACGGGGCTTGGTGGGAAAATATGGTTCCTTTTCTTTCATTTATGCCCATGAATTGTATACAGGAGTCGTTGTGAACCTACCTGCAGGGCAGAAAAGTTTCATTTTCATTTTTTTCTTTCCGCGATGCTTTATCTTTTTAGCTTTTATGTCGCGAAAGTCGCAATTGCCTAATCATTTCGGCTATTTATCGCGGTGCTCAATCATTTCGGCTGTTTTTGTTTTTACTCGCTTCTTTTTATTGCGAGTTACCCTATCATTTCTGCTTTTTTTAAGGGATTTGAAATACGATACCAATCCTGGCATCAGCATCGCTACCACTGGAATATTGCCAGGAGCGAATCATCATTTTCCTTAAGAGGACTTGGGGTTTGACACCTATTTAGGCATCGGCATCGCTACAACTGGAATGCTTCCAGGAGCGAATCATCAGTTTCCTTTGTTGGTTTGAAAAAAGATGGCTTAGCAAACAGGGTTAGGATCATGTCGACCAAGGCCTTTTGACTTTATGGGTCGTAAGGGTTTCATAAAGGTCCTTACAAGTCGTAAGGATCTCGTAGGTGTGTTTTCTCCTTAGGAATCGTAGGGATTCCTAAGTGATATTTTCTCTTATAAATCGTAAGGATCTTCCAAGAGTGTTTTCTCTTTATAAGTCGAGAGGACTTACAAGTGTCGTTCACCATATGGGGACATTTCTCGTTATTGGTGGAACTTGGTGGGGGATATATTTATTTATGTCCATAGATTGTATACAAGGGTCAATATAAGACCCCTGTAGGGCAATATCAGGGGAATATGACGGCTTAAGAATAGGTTCAGATTCTTGTAACTTAAGGTTTTTGAATCTTATGAGCTGTGAGGGTCTCATAGGGGGAAATTCTCCTTACGAGTCATGAGGATCATAAGTGTAATTTCTCCTTAGGGATCGTGGGGACTCCTAAGCGTGTTGCTCCTTTATGAGTCGTAAGGATCTCACACAGGTTATTTTTTACGAGATTTCGCCCTTTCGGGTTTTCGTGAAGCTCGCCGACTGTCCTTCTGTTTTTACTCACGGCGCCCTTTCGGGTTTTCATCCGCGCCCATTTCGCTTGTGGAAATACCGTTTTTTTAATGATGGAATACCCGAGAGTGGTTTCGCCGCAGGTGCCCATCTATTTGCTGGTGGGACTTAAGCTGCAACCCTCGCTGTTGAGACTTCGATTGCAATATAGATCTCAAGGGAGGACATCGCCGTATTTGGGCCGGTGCGCTAGTTTAGGGACATTCCGGTCCATTATCGCCATGTTTGAGGCAAAATTTTAGTTTAGAGACATCTCGATTCGTTGTTAGTTTAAGGACATTTCGTTTCGTTGTTAGTTTAGGGACATCTCGGTCCGTTGTCGCCATGTTTGAGGTGAATAGTTAGTTTAAGGACTTCTCGGTCCGTTGTTGCCGTTTTTGAGGTGAAGGAGCTTTTTGCATACTACTCTCAGAGTCCTGACTCAAGAAGATAGCGAGCGGACATAAGCGTCGTCATCTATCATTGACCTAAGTCGTGACTCGTCAAGCGTAGTATTTTTTGAGGAATCGACCGTTTATTGGCCGAAAGGGTCTTTCGCCATGCATATCCATGAGCAAGTAGGCTCCACCATGGTAGACTTTGTTTATAATATACGGGCTTTCATAGTTCGGTTCGAACTTCTCCCGTTTTGCACGATTGGGAATCATTGGTCTTTTGATGACTAGCACGAGTTCGCCTTGGAGGAATATTCTCGGTCCGGTCAGTCTTTGGATGACCGTGTCATCCTTGCCTTATAAGCCTCCAGGTTTTGCTGTTCTATAAAGCGAGTTTCGTCGAGGGCGTCGAGCCTAAGATGAGCATTTTCTTCATCTGTCAGCTCATATCGAACCGCTACTCGTAAAGAGGGGAGTTCTATTTCCAGTGGGAGCACTGCTTCCGTGCCGAACACCAATGCGTACAGTGTCGTATTCGTGGCCATCTTGAACGTTGTTCTGTATGCCCAGAGAGCTTCGCGCAACCTTTCGTGCTAATCTTATTTTGTTTCTGGACACCATTTTCTTAATAATCTTTATCAAGGTCTTGTTGAAAGCTTCAGCTAGACCGTTGACCCGAGAATTATAGACTGAATAGTATCTCCAATATATTTTATGCTGTTTTGTGAAGCGACTGATTTTATGACTTCTATAAGCTGGCCCATTATCCGAGATAATTCGTCGCAGAGTGCCGAACCAATATATGACATGGGTTATGAAGAAATGGAGGATATTCTCCATCTTCACCTACCTTAGTGGTACTACTTTTACCCACTTGGAGAAGTAGTCGGTCGTTGCCAGTATGAACCGATGCTCTTTGGACGATGCTGGTTCAATGGGGCCAATTATATCGGTTCCCCACGTTTCGAACGGCCAGCTAGCTACTGTTGGGTGTAGCGGATTTAGATGTTGGTTTATGAAGTCCCCATGAATTTGGCACGAGTGATACTGCTTCACATATTTGAGGCAGTCCTGAATCATTGTGGGCCAATAGTAACCCATTCTTTTTTATCTTCAGCTTCATCTTTGGCCCAGCTTGATGAGAACCGCAGAGTCCGTCATGAGTTTCTTGGACGACTCTCTTCGCTTCTTCTGGTCCCAGGCATCTCAGCCATAGTTAGTCGAACGATCTCTTATATAGAGTATCATTGACGAAGGCAAAAGACAAATCTCGTTTCATGAGCTGATGTCTGAACGACGCATTTTTGGGCGTTCGTTGGGATTTGAAATAGTCTATGAAAACTTCCGTTCAGCCCTTGACCTTTTCTTCATCCTCTATTTGAAGGGCTACTTGTTCGGTCGTTTTTTTTCTTTCAGATGACTCTATCAGGTCTTCCGAAGATATATTTTTTTGTGCGAGAATTCTGCGGCTTTGCATAATGATCCTGACGTCATCGAGGTCTTCATCGGCCAGTTCCTTAGCCAATTTGGCCAACGCGTCCGCCTTTCTTTTTTCTGCACGCGGTATACTCTCCACGCTGTAGGAAGGGATTTGTGTAAGCAGTTGCTGCACTCTTTCTCTATACTTTATCAGCTCTGGTTTGCATGTCTGATAGTCTCCATTTACTTGGCTGACGATCAGCTGGGAGTCTCCATATATGAGGAGGCCTTTGATTCCCATGTCGATAACGATCTTGAGACCTGCTATCAAAGCTTTATATTCAGCTTCGTTATTAGTCCTTGGCTCTGTTAAGGAGAGGGCATAACGCAATATCCCTCTTTGCGGAGTCACGAAGATAAGGCCCACCCCGACTTTGATTATAGGGGTGTTTCGCTTTCGTTGCTTCATGGAAGATGCTCAATCGAAGTAGAGTTCCCATTGGGAATCATTTTCTTCTTTCTTTTCTTCGATTGTATCAAATAGATGTTCCTCTGGCAATTTGCAATTTAATGTGGAGTCAGGTGGTATCGGATGCTCCGCAGGAAAGTTGGCAATGGCTTGCCCTTTCATTGTTTTGAAGGGACGATACGTTATCGAGAACTCCATCAGGAGGAGGGCCTATTTGGCAAGCCTTCCTGTTAGTATGGCTCTTGACATAAGATATTTGAGAGGATCCACCTTTGATATGAGATGAACCTCATGTGCTAAGGCGTAAGTTCTGAGCTTTGTAATCGCGAAGACCAGTGCCAGGCAATGCTTTTCGATGGGAGAGTAGTTGTTTTCTTCCCCTAAGAGAACTCGACTCAAATAGTACAGAACTCTCTCCTTTCCCTGATCATTCTCTTGTGCCCACAGCGCGCCTAGAGACCCCTCAAGGGATGTTGTAAATAGGATAAGGAGTTTTCTCTTAACCAGAGCGGTCAATACCAGCGGATTTTGCAGGTATTGCTTGATTTTGTCTAGTGCATTTTGGAACTTTTGATTCCAAACGAACGGGGTCCCCTTCTTCATCAAATGACTGTAGGGACGGTATTCTCCGGAGAGGTTGGTTATGAATCACCGGATATATGCAAGCTTTCCTTGAAAAGATCGCAACTGTTTGAGAGTTCTTGGCATGGGCATTTCCATAATCGCCTTGATCTTTGAGAGATCAATTTCGATACCCCGTCGCCTTATGATGAATCCTAGGAATTTGTCTGAGGAGACTCCAAATGCGCATTTTAGAGGATTCATCTTCAGATTATACTTCTGAAGACGTCGAAACACTATTTTTAGATGTTCCCAATGTTCCTCGTGAGATCTGCTCTTTACCACAAGGTAGTCAATGTAGCATTCGACGGCCTCGTGTATGAGGTCATCAAAGATCTTTGTCATGGACCTTTGGTAGGCAGCACCAGCGTTCTTTATACCGAAAGGCATCACCTTATAGCAGAATATGCCCAACGGAGTCCGGAAGGCGGTATGCCTTTGGACTTCAGGATGCATTTTTATTTGATTGTATCCTGAAGATCCATCCATGAAAGAAAAGATCTCATGGGTAGACGTGTTATCGATCATCAGCTCGGTAACAGATACTGGGAAATCATCCTTCGGGCAAGCTTTGTTGAGGTCCCGAAAGTCCACGCAGATGCGCACTGTCCCATTTTTCTTAATCACTGGAACGATGTTAGCGATTTAGTAAGGATATTGAACTTCTTGGATGAAGCAGGAGTCGATTAGTTTCTTGACTTCAGTGTTAATACTCATCTCAAGTTCGAGCCGCGTTCTTCTTAGCGCTTGTTTGACTGGCTTTATGTCCGGCGATATGGCAAGTTTTTATACCGCTACTTTTGGATCTAGACCTGGCATCTTGAAATAGTTCCATGCGAAGCATTCTTTATATTGTATGAGCACGTCCTTTAACATGGCTACCTGTTTTTTAGATATTATCTCACTGACGAATGTTGGCCTCGGATCATTTTCTGTCCCTAAGTCAATTTTTCTTAGGCTGTCCGCCATGGTGTATATCCCATCTTCTACCTCTTTTGGTGCTGGTGCAAACTCGGAGATCACCTCGTCCTCTTCTTCATTTGCAAAGTACATGTGGAGGTCATCCATAGTCTTGTGCCCTCCCTCTTTTGAGAGTGTTATCATATGGTAGGTACGAGTTTTCTTCCATTCCTGATGTTGAGTTGGTCCCATCCTCACGATATAGGTCCTCTTTAGCTCATGCTTTTGCGGCGGGATTACCCTCCAGCTGTCGGATAAAGCGAACCTGCCTTATTGATATCGGTCTTCTACCCAGTCTTTAAAAGTAAAGCAGTCTTTAAGGGGATGATCTATTGCTCGGTGGTAGGAGCAATAATTCGGATGATGGACCTCGTTTATTTGTTCGGGATGCCGAGACTCCGGAAGCGTCATCATTTGATACTTCATGATAAGGTTGAATATTTTCCTTGTCTTGTTTTGGGGGAAAGAGTATTCCCAACCCATCTTCTTTATAAAAGACGGGCTCCAACCGAGTTTTTCTCGATTGCATGGTGTCTTGGATCCGCTTTGCTGTTTTCGAACGTTGTTTGCGTTCTTTGCCTTATTTTTGCCTCTACTTCGGGATTTTCTCCTTTCACGAGAACATACAGTAGGCCGGGGATGAAGAGCATTATAGTCTTTCTTCTCCGTAGATTTCTGATTGAGGCGCTGCGTCCTAGCCTTTTCATAGATGGCCATTTCGCGGCTGTGATTGTCTTGGTTCTTTTGACAAGCTTCTTTTATTATCTTGTCTATTTGTTCTTTGAGTGATGGGCTTAACATTATTAGAGCGGGATTTCTCTCTGTTTCAACGTCACGGGCATTTGGAAGAACATTTTCCCCTTCACTAGAGATTTTTATGACGTGGTAACTATGGAACCGCTCCCGTTTCTTGGACTGAACGTATCCGAGCCCGGTTGTCTCCATCTTCCCGTTGGGCATTTTTCGCTGAGTCCCGGGAATATTCCAAATCTTTTTGTAGAATTGGGCATGTCGAACAATTTGTTCGAGGGGTACACCTTAGTATCTTAACAACCTTTTCAATCCCTCCGCGTATTATTTTGACAGACGGATTGGTTGAAGCTTGTCGAGTGCAAAATCAGAAACATGCCAGACTTCTTTTTCTACTTTATTTTCCGTAGATTGGTAGAAGAGGATTGCCTTTTCACCCCTTCGCTTTGGAGGCACGTAGAGAGTTTGCAGTTCTTGTAAGCTGTATATATGGAGCACAGCAAGTTCCTTATAATGCCGATGTGGAGCCATTGTAATTTTTAGACTCTGATATGTTCTGGCAAAGGTCTGCACTGACGGGCGGATGGAGAAAACTATGTTGGCCTCGTCCTCTGAGTCGCTGCCAAAGACCAAAATAGGAGTAGATGGTCCGGGCCTATTGTTTTCTTTTTGGGGTTGCCCCGAGTAGACTATTTCTTCATCTTCTTCGGAATTACTCCCAAAGATTGGGATAGTGGCGACGGACTTCAGTTTATCCTCCGGCTTATGAAACCTTTCCGTATCCTCGAAGTCTGGTAGGAAGTACTTTGCCTCTTCATATTTTCAGACCTCGTTTACGGAGAATGGTTTTAGCTCCCCTGTGACGGTGTATTTCAATGACATGAAATTTTATGTCAGTGACGAGCAGCTCGAAGCGCAACGTTAGTATAACGGACCCAAGCGTCCGTGAAAACTGTGAGTCGAATCTGGAGATGGTAATTTTATCTCGGGCAAGGTGCTGAACGTTTATGAAAATTTCCTTCAGCACCCTCACGTTGAGAAGGTTGACGGAGGATTCGTTGTCGAATAAGGATTTTCCCCATCTTGATGTCGTGGCAGTACCCGGTGACGTATAACGGGCGATTATGTTCGCATGTATCGAGGAAGAGATCTTTATTGCTGAATGTAATGTCAGCCACGTAGACCTCTGCCAGTTCATCTTTCGTCTTCTCTTCCGCGAAGAAAGTTTGGAACTGATCGGGCTCTTGTAATGCCTTGATCAGAGAATCTCGTGCCTCTTTGGACAGGAGGAGAGCATCCAATATACTCAGTTGTGAGGGTATTTTGCTCAAATGTGTTAGAGTATTGTAATCCACCTTATTTTTCTTAGGCGGGTCCTTTGCGGTGAGCTCTTTGACCGCTATTTCATCAAGGGAAATTTCCTCGGGGATTTTCCCCTTCCCTTTGTCTTTTTTGCTCGGACCTTTGTCCGCAGGTCTGAGATTCTTCTCAGGTAGTGTACAGTTACGCAGCTGAATGTTTTCGCATTTCTTCTCCTCCTCTTCTTTTTCTGAGGTGAAGTCTTCAAAGAGAGAGCCGGGGGGTATTTCGTCCTCAGAATCGCTCCCGAAGGTAAGAAGTTGTGGTTTTTCCCTTTCCGACTTAGTATCAACCATATGACAGTTGCCAGTAATTTCTTCATGCGCGTTTGTCGCACTATTTTGTTGTCGACGAGCACGAGCTTCTCTCTTCATCTTCTTGAAGTGTTTTTGATAGGCAACGTATCCTTACCACCACTTCTTGAAGGCACTGCATTCCTCGGTTGGGTTGGTAACCCACCGATGATATAGGCAGTAGTTTGGATGTGAATCCTCTCCGTCGAGGCATATGAGCCCAGGAGTGTTTCCTATGAGAGGTGGCAGCTTCATTCCCATTGACAGGGCTTTGGCGAACAGCTTCTTTATTTTGATCCTGCTCTTATTTGTCGCAGGTATGCTTTGGTTTTGGTAGAGTACTTTACAACTCATCCTTTCCGCAGTTTCTTCTTCCTGACGCTGACGCTTAGCCTTTTCGTATATGGCTGTTTCGCGTTCTCGGTCAACTTTTCTTTTTTGAAAGGCTTCGTTTAACAGCCTATCGATCGGGTTTTCTGGCAGTTCCGAGGACTTTAGCACCTATTCTGCACCTAGTTCCTCCGCGTTGTTTTTTGACTCTGAGGGAGTTTCTTTGTCATTTAACAACGAATGAGAGATCATGTGGCAACTTGCTACACGGTCAGCAGTATCTCCTAATGAGTCATTTTCCTCATCGTTGTCACTATCTTCGTTCTTAAGAATATGCTTGAGGAACTCTTCGAGTGTGACCAGTGTTCGTGTCTTCTGGTTGTACTCCTCCAGCGCGTCAATGTACTTTTGTAGGTCTGTGCGGTTGTTGTCATACTCGGCAGGCTGCACAGGCTTCTTGGTCTTCTTCTTCTTCTACGAAGACATTGAAGGCTCGACTTGGTGGTTTTTCCCTTTGTTAACAACTTTCGGTGCGGGACGTGGTTTCAGCATCCCTTCGATAATTTCGTGTCCAAGTGGGCTTTTCCATCTGACCGCTGGACATGCCTGTAGATCGTTTAGCATTCTTTTGGTTTTTGCTGAAAGAACGGCTTCCTATGGATCTTCTTCCACGAATGAGCATAATGCTCCCGGCGCATCCACCTTTTTGGGAGTGTTCTTCTGTGGTGGGTTTGCCCTCCAGTTATTAGACAGCGCGAATTTCCCCTGTTGATACTGGTCCTCGACCCAATTCTTGAAAACGTAGCAATCTTTAATTGGGTAGCTCACCATTCTGTGATAAGAGTAGTAGTTAGGGTTGTTGATGTCGCCGGGTTGCGGTGGATGCCGTGGGTTTGGCGATATGATAAGTTTATTATGCACTGCCAATTCAAACCGTCTCCTTGTCTTGTTGCGGGAAAACAAATAAGCGCGTCCTAGTCTTTCCTCCAAGGATGGACGTGGACGCGCGTTGTTTTGGCTAGCAGCCAGTTTTGGGCCACTCGGATGTTGTTGCGTATTTGCAATGAAGGCCGCTTTCCCTTTACCCTTGCCATTTTTAGTGTCCTTATTTGAGGAGGAAGGTCAGTGGCCTATGTGGTCTTTTTAGGCCAGTTTATCGATCAGAGCCTGGAAGTCGTTGGTTTGAAAAATTTATGCCACGCCTCACTTCCCAGAGTGTGCTAAGATAGGCACGTGACAGAGCCAACCATGCTACCTATACATAGGAAACATCCCTCCACAGTCACATTACGGCTGTCTAGAGATATCAAGAACAGGAAAAAATAAACTATCTAGTACATGTCAATGAGCCAGAATAAACGAGTCAAGAAATAATATGCGGAAGCAATAAATCCAAAGAGCAAAAACATCTGGAAAGTAAAACATAACTAAACTGGATACTAACTGGATCATCACTGCTCGGCCTAACGGCGGAAGTACTCCTGATCAGCCTGCGACAAGGATAGAGGATCTGGGCCATACAAAACCCAGACGTCAGTGCGTCATAATATCAACAATAACATAATCAGAGGGTAGCAAGACATGCAGGCATGAGTATGAACAGTAATAAAAGTATAACAGTAACACGAATAAGAAACAGTGAAGGGTATAAGCACATGTGACGTGCGGTGAGTAATCTGAACTAAACTACTGGGTTAACTACTCTCAAGTCTTTGAAATCAATTTAATGAATCGTCGATATAACTCAATAGTATCCCGTGCATGCCCGGGACCACGGTCAAGACTCTCGGGCTGAATCCGAGACGTGCCGCTAGGCAGTAAACAGGTAACATGTACAGACGAATGATGTCAGCAGCATCATCCCGGGGCTAGCCTAGCCCGTAAAACTGATCAGTATAAGTATCGAACTGTCGAGTTACAATTCAGGTTTCATCATTGATTTTCCCATACCCCCAAGTTATGTGTTCAAGTCAGGTATTGATAAATCTGAAGATAATGCCAACACAGGATCAAACAGGAACATGTTTGTCTATACAAATAACAGGATATGTCCATCGGGACAACATGTCAGGATTGTCGGCATTAGAAACAGGATCAGGTAACAAGTCAAGTAGTGATATATCAGGTCATGTCAGGTAGTGTACATGTATCAGGTCATGTCAGGTAGTGGTGTATCAGGTCATGTTAAGTAGTGCACAGGTGTCAAACGTGTGCTCATAATCAAACTGTAGAAAGTATTGAATCAAGGTGAAAGTACGGATGTACAATAAAAGCATGGATGCACAAATATCGATCAGGGGTCACATCATGACTAATTAGGATGCACAATTATCATGCATGGTGCACTAATACAACAGTAACATGAAATAATATGGTCTCGGCGTGCAACTAGATATGTAATAAACCGTACGGATACAGACGGATACTATAAAACTGTAAATCAGTAAAATTTGCTGAATATTAAAACACAAGCACTATTATTTATTAAATAGATATTGATATAATAATATTAACATGGATAATATATTCAAACCGATTAATAACTATAAAAGTGGTATTGAATAACCATGCATAAGAAAGTTCCGTTCAGAAATTCAGCGTCACCCTGATTTGTAAAATAGCTTAAAAATAACAAACGACCTCCAAAAGGGACGTGTCTTATACCAAAACAAAGATAATTTAATAAGGTTTTCATTTTTATAAGTTTAACTATCTCAGGTTATTCCTACAAAAATCTATGAACATTCGAAGTTCAAAGTTTGCTGCTGGAATTTCCCTGGACAGCAGTTTAGAGATATTTTCATTTGCATTTTACGCTATTTAAAAAATTTATTTTGCAAGTAAATATTTCATAGAGTTATAGTATTATGAGTTAGCTTCGTAACAAAATAAAGAACGTATACTAATAATTTTTCTATGATTTATAATGAATTTTATAAGGTAAGGTGTAGAGTAAATTTCAGATTTGTAGTATCCGCTTTGCAACGACGTTTCATGTGTAAACTATAATATTTTAAAACTATATTTTGTATAACATTATAAAATGCAGATTATAAACTAATTAAAGATAATAATAATAAATGTTACGACGATATATATTTTAAATGATATGGATGCAAACGGGTATCCGAAAATGGTAAAACTTTAATATGGATGTACAGTGCAATCAACATGTGATATTTTTATTCATATGGATGCAAAATAAGATACATAGCATGTAGCAAGATGAATTAGCATGCGACTAGATATGTAAATATTGATATGGATGCATACGGATGTCCGAAAACAGCAAAACTTTAAAATGGTAATGTCGGATGCATAACTAAACATTATGTGATGTTATTATGCAAATGGGTGCAATAAATTGTAGTCTAGCATGTAACAAGATAAATTTGCATGCACTAGATAAGAAATAAATTATACGGATGCAAACGGACGTCGTAAAACTGTAAAATGATAACAGGGGATATACAATACACTAAACATGAAATATTATTATTAATATGGATGTAGTATATATCATAACATGTAGCAAGATAAACTTACCTCGATCGAATCACGCGACGGATACGCATGGCACGTCCGACGTCGGTAAATCGTTACAACGCATACGCGGCACGCGAGACGGGTCCAGGAAAGGCAAGAGGGTGATCAGACAGGCAAGGTACGTTCACTGGATCACTCGGATCGTCAGCGACGAGCACGGCTCTGGCGGTGATCACCGGAATCAAGAAACAAGATCAAGAAAAAGAAAGAAGAAAGAAGAAGAAGAAGTAAGAAGAAGAGGATGTGTATTAAATAAGGAAGAAAATAAATAAATAAATAAAATATATATAAATATATAAATATATGCAGAGGAGAGAGAGAGAAAGGGGTTGTTAATTTGTTAGGAAATTAGTTTAGATTTAAATTTAAAAAAAATCTTTTATTAGTTAACTAAATTTTAATTTGTATCAGTTTATAAAATTAATATTATATAAATAAAACTTGATATTCTGGTAAATACAAACATAGTCCAAAACATGCCCGAGTCGGGTCTAAAATTCAGTTTTAAAATACGAAAAATATATATGTCGACCAAAATTAAAGTTGGATATCCGGGTAACGAAAAAATGCATACCCCTAAGAATGGATGCACGCACGTGCACGCAGTCATCCAAACAAGTCCGTTTCACTGAACGGGACGAGAACAAGATGCGCGGATGCTACCACAGGGTTAGGGGTATCATGCAGGCTATGCAATGTATTTTTAAAATATTTTATGTGACTTAAAATGTTATAATAAAATGCAGATGCTATATAAAATGCGAGTATGCAATGTACAAATAAATGAAAGTGCACGAGTCCATGTAACAGGTCAGGATAAATCATAAACATGAATCAAGACTGGTTTCAAGCATGCGGGTCGGGTCGGATGCAAATACAAATGTCAAATACACTATTCGCACCCAAAACACAATAAATCAAGAAAATACCATAAATAAAGAATACTAGAATTGGTATAAATGAACTAGGGTGTTATAATTTAATGAATCGGGACACAGTCGTTTGAGGATCAAGAGTCCCGATGAACATGCCCACGGCGGGAGATTCTTCAATGCACTGTTCGCACTTAGACCATAGGTTTTGCCACCGGATCACATATTGGACCTAGGTTTCTCCTGGCCTAAACCTGGCATTGATTAATGCCGTGATTGGAGTGCGCTCGCTCGCGCTGGCGAACTGCTGTGTGAACAACAGTTCCATCTCTGTGAATGTCTTTACGGAATCATTTGGGAGCTTCAAGTACCATTCAAAGGCCGTTTCTGACAAGCTGCTAACGAATTGGCAAAGCAAAAGTTTGTCGTCGCCTCTGGTGTTGCTGCACAGAGCTCTGAACTGCGCGATGTGCTGATGGGGGTCGCCTGTCCCTTTATATATATGGAACTTGGGGATCGTATATCCCGGCGGGTATATGATTTGATCATACCGGCCTGGATACGGTCGTCCAGTTCTGACGATTTGGCCAGCCGCTTCATTAGCTTGATGAGCTCTTATTTTTTGAGCAATATAATCATTAAGAGCAGCCTTGGAGATCATTTCCTCCTTGGCTATTGATAAGGCCGGAAGAGGGCTCGATGTTTCCCCTCTATCATCCTCGATGATTATCGATGGATCCTCGGCTGGGGGTTCTAGATGATCATCATTCCAACCATATCTTGAAACAAGAGAGCCATCTGCTTTATGTTAGCAGCTTGTTCAGCGGCTTCTTTGTCTTTTCTTTCGAGCACCCTTCACAGGAACTCTGTATTGGTTTCCTATTCCTGGCGCTGTTCGGCTGTTGTATCCGGATTTTCTTTCTGCCCGGTAAGTGCTGCCATTTTGGTCAGCATTGCCTGGAGCTTTTGTTGTTGCTCCTGAGCCTTAGTCAGCGACCGAGTTTGCGGTCGATGGCCTACAGAGGCACGACTTTCCTCTTCCCTGAAGCCATGTAGACCGTATGTACAATCATGCCCCCAGACTTGGGGCGTTTGGGTCCATCGCCTTTGGAATTTTCCGCCGGCGGTGGGATTTTCTCCAGCTTCGTCCTTTTGTGGGAGGTTGAAGCTGAAGAAGCCGTTGTAACATGCTCCCATATAGAAGGAGTCCCCCTTTGTATGGCAGAGGAGCGATCTTTTTCTTGCCGAATCTTCAATTTCTTCGGTCGACGAGAGTAGTTCTGGTCAATCACAGAGTCTTGGACTTTTCGCCAGACCTTATGAATTTAGGAGGAGAGCCACTGATAAGGCTGCTTCGGCTTTGCCTGCACTATGACTTCTGCAGGCGGGGGCGATTTCTTCGTTGGAGAGTTCTTGTGCACCCTCCTGAGCAGATCAAAGTTGTTTTCGGTTGAAATATCAGCGTCAACTTCCACCATTGGAGCTGGTGGAGTAAGTCTAGAGGGGGAGTTCCCCCCAGCTTTTCTCACTCGGCGCCAGTGGCGACGTCAAGCGTGCCTTACAGAAGGGACCGCCTCAGTTTTGGAAGAGGCTTCTACATGCCCCCGGCTTTGCTGAGGGGCATCTGTTGGCGTCAACCTGTTGAAGACCGACCTCCTTGTTAATGTTTAAGGAGGGCCGTCTAATCTTTCAAAGACTGACTTTCTGGTGGGGGAAGAACTTTTGACGGTTTCGCCCGTAGCAGGAGTTGGGAGGGCTATCCGTTTTGGGGTAGCCCCTTCAGGTATCACGAGCTTTTTTACGAGCTCGTTTGTGCTTTGGCTCAGCCTGTTGAAGAATGAGACGCCAGATTTGGATGGCCCATTGAGAGGGGCCGTTGTGGTTGCCAGTCGATCGAAGACCGACCTTTTAGGAGCTTCCTCTTGCGGCGCTGGGGCACTGAAACTCACCGATGGGAGCATGGTCCCAAAGAACAATCCAATAGTGTCTTGCGTAACTTGCCTCACTGGCATTGAGAAAATAGAGGCCGCATTGGGCCTGTAGATCACTCCTCCAGTTGGGGTGGAGCGAGAGTTGCTGCTATATGAAGTGCATTGGGAAGCCATCGATTTTCTCTTCCCAGGAGCAAGACACCAAGTTTTAGTATCTCGAATCCAACGGCAACCATAGAGAACCGCGATTTTGTTCACGAAACACGAAACATGAAGTGTGGAGTGGAAAGAGGAAAAGGTCCCACAGGGTTTGCCAGAATCTGTTCATCACCGAAAGACGGGGACTAAGAAGTTAGGACGTCTGGCCTGAATTTTGGGGGTAGATGCTATTAGGACTTCTCCATCCACCTCTCCGAAAATACCAAGTTAATTTATTGCACCATATATCGGAGGTTTGGATAGATACGACCATTGTAGTAGACTATATTAGATTCCCTATCATTTTATGAGGGTTTTTTTATTGTCGGGACACTCTTCCCTACAGGCGCAAGCCCCTGCAGTTAATTACGTTACCGCATTGTGATAACCACTTTCTCCTGGTCCAGCAGTTCACTTCGTGTCGTGTTATTTTTGTTTTATTTTAGGTTGCCCATGGATTGTATACGGAGACTATTTTATGTTGTCGCCCGTAGGGCGCAGATTAGTCCAAATCCGTATATTTTAGATTTGGGGTTTAGGTTAAGGATTTTCTTGACGGGGTTTTGAACTTAGGTTATATATTCCTTTGGTTCAAAAATATTTTGTTTTATTTAAGGACCGTTAATCTAGTTTGAGATTAAGATCAACTTAAATGTATGGGCATTTGGGCTCAATCTATTTTAAACTAAGGATACATTAGTCCTGTTTGAGACTAAGATCAACTTAGCAATATTTTTTAGAATCATTAAATTTATTAAGATCCAGAGTATTTAAGCTCAGTTGCAAGAGAAACTTAGCCAATTTGGGCTTACTCAGTCTTTTTTTGTTCTGTTCAGAAGTTCTAAGTTCTTGTTTGGGCTCTGTTTGTTCAGCCCCCTTTTTATGCAAAAGTGCTAAGCACTTATTTGACGTTCTGACATTCACATGGATATCATGTGAAGCATTCAATTACGGGCACTGTCCAATCAGTGCTAAGCACTCAGTCGTTTTGGCTGTATATGAAGTGCTAAGCACTTTTTATATGGCGCCCACATGAGGAGCACGTGTGGCGCTGCCCAATCAGTGCTAAGCACTCTGCTGTTTTGGCTGTATACGAAGTGCTAAGCACTTTTTGTGTGGCGCCCACATGAGGAGCACGTGAGGCACTGGGCGCTACCCAATCAGTGCTAAGCACTTAGCCTTTTTGGCTATATATGAAGTGCTAAGCACTTTTTATTCAGCGCCCACGTGTGTTTCATGTGAGGTGCTGGCCTTCTGCTTTGAGCGCCCATGTGTTTTCACGTGAGGTGCTAGGCGCTGTTAAAAGGGTGCCCACATGGGAAACACGTGAGGCGCTGGTCTTTTTTTCTTGTTTAGAGATTAAATCTCTGTTAATGGCATTTTGACCATTAATGATCACCAAGATCTTTGTTTTTGAAGACCTGAGATCAGGTTTTTTTAAGAACTAAGTTCTTTTTCCTTTTGTTTTTCTTTTGGACCTAATTCTTTTCTGAATATTTGATTCTCAAAAACAAGATCTTCTCGATGAGAATTAAATTCTTAACTTATGGGAGACTTGTCTTTTGGATCTCTGATCCAGAGAAAGAACGCAGTTTTTTGAGAAGGGTTAAACCCTTAGAATAGGTAAAAGAGATATTTTGATCTCTGTGTTTTCTTTACCTAGGTCTTTTTTGGAAGGGAAGTCTTCCTTTTTGAGAATTAAATTCTCTGTTGTTTTAAAAGCTCTCTGTATTTTTTTAGAAGCTTATGGAGAGGGGGTTTTCTTCTCCGTCTTTGTGGTCTTTCTTTGTGTGTGTGGTGTCTCTTTGTGTCTGTGGTGTGTGAGACTTGAAGTCTCGGGGTCTTTGTATAGTGGAGGCAAATTGTTAATTAGTTTTGAGAAAATCTCTCATTGAGAGATTCCAATTGATTTAATTGGACTCAAAATTGATTTGGAGAATTTTACCCACCGTTGGATCTTTGATCCAAAGGTTTCTGTTTTACAGAAAGCAATCTTTTTTTGTTTAGAAAGATCGAGGGAATATATTCCCAAAATAGAATTTTATTCTATTATTGAATCATTAATCCAACCGAGAGTATCTTTCTTATTTAGAAAGATTTGGGAGATATTTTCTCCTAATAGAAATTAATTCTATATTTTGATGATTTATCATCTTCATTGGATCTTTGATCTAACGGCTCTGTTTAACATAGAGTATCCCAAATTCTCATGTAGAATTTAATTCTATTGACCTTGACTTGGGCGCTGGCGCTCACGTGTTGTGCACGTAGATGCCGGCTTAAGAATTTAATTCTTATGATAGGTACTCCTATTCTTTGCACATTGGTGCCCGCGTGATGAGCACGTGTGGTGCTATATAAGAATTTAATTCTTATTCAGAAAGCGTTTATGTACTTTTCACATCGGCGCCGGCGTGCGGAGCACGTGCGGCGCCACCATAAAATTGGTGCTGGCTGAAGAGCACGTGAGGCTCTGTCTCAACAAAATTTAACAGAGCTTAGTTTTTTTTATTATGTTTAAATATTGGGGGAACGGGCAGGTCTAGTTATCTAATGAGTGAGCTACAGACCAAGTTTCAGACCCTAACTCCAAAATTGGACGGAAAATTGCGGCCAAATTGAATAAAACGGCGGCCTCAACATGGGGGTTTGGGCTCGGGTTTCTAGGATGGCTTCTTATGTGTCTGCATATCTCACTGTATCTGCTAATAAATTTTCAGAGTTCTAGAGTCATCACAAATTCCATTTGAACATCAAAAGTCAATGAAAAATCGATATCGGAAAATTCTAAGTTCGACTTTGAATATTATAAACTCATTTTAATCAAGACTACCATCACTACTAGGACACTTGTCACTCTCTATATTCTCTACTACATCTCCATTACAAGTTTTATCCATTAAAGGCCACCCAAGGAAATTCTAAGTTCATAAAACATGTTTATATTAACTCTAAACTAGTTGTGAAAGTAAGGAAACTTAAAAACTTAATAAAGGGTGAGTGTTTTACCTTGAATGACAACTCAAGAAAATTCCTAAATGGTCCAAGTGCTCAAAACAAGAACTTGATCACCCCATGGTGTGTAGGATGAGGTGAGAATTTTTTTTTTGAATGTTTAGTGGTGTTTTGAGGTGGTTTTGGTGGTGTTTGTGGGGGTGGCAGTGAGCGGTGGAGGAGGAGATGAATGATGAAGAAGGAGGAGAAGATGAAGGAATACAAACAAGAGGTTGAGATTGTAACTATAGCACTTCTTCTCTCTCTTTCTCACTCTTCCTTATTAAATGCACCAGACTCCCTTGTCTCCTCATAATTATTTCTTTTTCTTTTCTCTTTTCTAAAACAAAAGAAACCATCATAAAAAACGAACAAAATGTTAACCCTCATGTAAATATGTGTCATGCCACTTAACATGATTTTAACAAAATAACTTGGTTATTGCATAATTAGGAAACACTAATTAAGTTTAGCATTAATCTTGTATGTATGTAAATAATTACATATTAATTTATAAAAAGCCTAATTTAAATAAATGCTTCATAATTAATAATTTATTTTAAATTCCAATTATTTTCCAAAATTATAGGTATATAACTATACCATTCTATGAAAACTCAAATTCATACTTCTATAATATTCGTGAAATTTATTATTTTATTATTTAAATTCCAAAAATAATATTTTATATTTTCTAAAATGTTACACTTAAGGTGTTTGGTTGTCCTGTATATGCGCATTGCCGTGAAGGCAAGTTAGATCCTTGAGTGAAGAAATGAATTTTTCTTGGTTATGCTACTAGGGTCAAGGGTTATAGTTGTGGTGTCCAGATCCTAAGTCGCCAAAATTTATGATTAGCAGAGATGTCACTTTTTCCGAGTCTACTATGTTGACGTTAAAGAATGTGGAATCTCCAAATCATGATGATACAAGGAAGGACTAACCGGGCGTTGAATTTAAGGTCGGTGAAAGCTCGGGTTTGCAGGAGCTTGCTCGGTACGTCTTCTTCCTTCGCATTCATTTGTACATATTTTTGCATTTGCATACTTATTTGAAAACCCATAAAAAATTGAAAAATTTCAAAAATTATAAAAATTAATGTATTCAATTTTGGCCAATTGACTTGAGTTTGACAAATAGGTTAACTGGCTAGGAACAACTAGATTTTAGACTTAGTAAATTAAAAACCCAAAAAATAACCTTCCTTAAAGTTTAACGGTAGAAAGTATATGCCTTGTAGTTTATTTAGAAATAGGCAAATTTTGGGTTCACTTCTTGGGTTAAGTCGAAACAAGGGAAGAGTATTGATGTTCTTATTAGAGTATAAGTTTGAAAAATAGTTCCTGCCTTAAGTCTAGATTCTGAAAATGTATACCCTACAATTTGCACAATCACGCACCTTGAAACTTGGAATAGTAGAAGAGACTTTGAAATGCTCTTGTCTAAAGTCCTTAGTACGAAGAAATAAAAGAAAAAAAGAGTGAATAAAGGAAAAAAAAATGAACAATGGTTTTTGTGATTACTTAAGGCTGTAAAAAATAGACAAATATTTAGCGAGGGTGCTTCATCACCTAGTGCCTTAGACCAACTGGTTTGGGAGTCACTGCTAAAAAGCCTTAGGTGTTGCAAAACTAGGAATTACGCTTAAATGTGTTAACGCATCTTGTAATCGGTTGTTGGTACCTCAAGAAGTATTAACGGTCGCATGAAGGATGTGTAAGCGAAATTCAATTAAAAATTCACTAATTAATAAGTGCTTTGGACAATGGACGAGAGTACGATTGCTTGATTTGAATTTCCAAGTGTAGGGGTGATATTTACACACACGTGGGGATATGTGATTGGAGTTTAGATGAGAGAAATGAGTGAAGAATAGAACTTATATCTTTAGTAGAGTTGATAGAAATTCCTAAGTGGAGATGAAACCCTAGAAGGAAAATTAAAAGATGCCGAAATCTTAGTAGGTCTACATAACATATATAATCTTAAGTTAGATGACGAGGAAGTGTGAAGAATAAGGGTGGATAATTTACGGGTAAAAGATAATAGAATTCTTTGTTAGAAAACCTTATTGGAGAACAAAAGTCAATAGGCCGAGTTGATAGGATTTTGTGGGTAGTATCCGCTGAAAACCCTCAGGAGACAACACTCCTCCTACTAGAGACACCTAGATGTTTAACGGCTTGTTGCACGTGCTCAGTGCAATCGTGTTTCCCTGCGAAAGTGTGGTTAGGATTTTAGTGAATAAAAATAAGTTTGCTCGAGGACGAGCAAAAGATAAGTTTGGGGGTATTTGTTCACACCATAATATTGCATTATTATATTCCCCATTCTTATTCTTTTTATAAATAAACGGGTGCTTTTGACTCATGTCTGCTACATATTACAGGTTACAGATTCTTAGACAGAAAGCAGTGCAAACGATGTAAAGACGCTGAAAATATGGACTTTAACCAACAAACAGAGGACTCTTGATCAAGCCTACATCAAAGATAAAATTCACAAAGTACAAGGCAACGCAAGGTCCAAGATTACAAGCGAACGGTTAAAAAGCCATTGCAAATTGTTCACTGGAGATCTGGAACCAACCTAGAAGCCCAAATGGAAAAGAACATATTGAAACAGGAAGAAAATAAAGCCCAAAAGCAGCCCAAGAAATTTGACAAGCTAAGTCCACTATTGGGCCGTGGAACCGCGGCCCAACCCCAGCTTAAGCCGTGGTTCCGTGGCCATGTAAAAGAATTTAAAGACAGAAATTTTGCCATATCTTGGGCGGCGCTGAATAGGTCTTCCTTAGGGCTATATTTGTAATTATAGACATGCGGATCAATTGTAAACCTAGGGTTTCTATCTCTTATAAATAGAACCCAAATCATTGTAAATTGTTATGCCTCCTTTTAATAAAAATTCAGAAATCCTTTTTGGAGAGTATCGGTGTTTCCTTTCCATTCAGAAATTCAGATCTGACAACCCTGCATGGATGATTGGAGGGATGCATCTATAAGTAGATTTAATTTCTCGTCCTATTTTAGATTTCAATTCTTTGCCCTAAGTAGATTTAATTTCATGCCTTAGGAACTTGTTTAGGGTTTAGCTTTGGGGAAGGATTTTGAGAGATGAGATCTCTCATCCCTTTCTTACCCACCAAATATTTACAATAGGACTCCATGCATACACCCACATACCGCGCCCTACGGCATCCTATCCCTCGAGGTAACGATGACACCGTAGTATAAAAGCCCGGTTGCGCGCGTTTTCCATGGAGGTTAGGGTAAGGATCTCTAAAGGAAGGACAAGAACCTAGAGGAAGGAACACCTTCCCGAATGGATCTAATCCCTTTTATTGATAATTACCATAACTCCTCATAAATCTTCATTCGGGTATAAAAGCGTTGAGATTTACTTGCATTTCCAAACCATCCCTAAACCTAACCCTAGCAAGAATAGATCTAGATAATCGTAGATAGAATAATTTAAGTTTTTAGATTTAATAACCAATCCGAACACCTTTCGGAATTAACTCGTTAGCGCGAATAGGAGATTCACAACATCCCTGTGGACCGACCCGTACTCACCGGCTAGCTTCATGCGACGTCGTTCTTGATTGCGGTTACTAAATAGTTTTTGAGACAAATCAAATGGCGCCGTTGCCGGGGATGGCGTGCTATTTCCTTTTTGCGATTTCGGGTTAATCAAAATTAAAAAAAAAATCATAAAAATTAGAAAAATCAAAAAATAAATAAATATATATATATATATATATATATATATTGTTATTTTTGGAAGGGATACTTTGTTTTTCTGTGAATCTTTGCAGGATCAAATTCGGATCTAGAAATCTACAGAGATCAAAACAGGAAAAAATAGATCGGAACAACAGAAGATCACAACAACCGAGGAACAGAAGAAATTTGGAGGACCGAGTCTACAAGTTAACCGTGGTGATCTGTTCCAGCAAAAAAAAAAACTTGCCGAACAGACCAACGCGCGGCGGAACCGCCGCGGCCCGGTCGATTCATGGCTTGGAAAAAAGGAAGAAGCGCGATAAAAAAAAACAGTTCTGCCACTGCAAATTTCTGTGAGTTTTCTCTCTCCTCCTCTGCAAATCTTGATATATCTTCTGTAAATTTGCCTGCAGGATTTCTTTACGTTCAAAATTTTTTTCCCTTCCAAATAACGATCTTGTGCAGGATTTTTGTGCCTTGCATGAAATGAAATTAGATTGCAAGTAATATTTTGCTGTTGCATATCTTTTCTATAAAATATTTTGCTGATGCATATCTTTTCTCTAAAATCTTTTTGCAACAAATTTTTTCCAAATAAAGAGAAAAAGAATGAAAATAAAAAGGGCAAATATTTTATAGAAACTTGCAAAATTTTTAGCCGCAAATAAATCCTTGCACCACAACCAACCTTCTTTCTTTTCCCCTTTTTCTAACATGGGTACCCCACATAATAAATCACTTGCCGAACTTTGGTATCCCGAACCTAATTTTGCGTCGTACGTCAATTTGTTCGGTCAATTTAAAGACGATCCTTCCTTGCCTAAAAAATCTTTGAAAGATCAAATAGAGGCGTCTAGGAGAAACAGTTTGACTTTTCAACCCACTTTGTGTCAACCAAGTCAACCTTCACCACCTTCGTATGTTGACACCACTTTTTCAAGTCCTGCTGTAACTCCTAAACCGATGTCCATTGCTGAGCACATTGCTCAATCTCGCAGTCGATCTTTCACCCCTCTCCACTTATCTAGCTCTAGGGATCAACAAGACTATTCACCTTTTTATCCATATGTTGACCCTACCCCTGTCCAATCACCCACTTCCTACCAGTCATACCCGACTTTCCCACCTTCACTAGACACTGTTTCTACACAGTCTGTTGGGAGTTTTGCATATCCACACAATTTCGAATCTTTTACCGAAACCCCCTCACCACCTAAGTCTAGTTTGGAAGAGTCGTTGGAAGCTTATATTGCAGCAACAAATAAAATGACTAGGAATGTGGAAGCGTCCGTGGCCGCTCTTATGCAACCTAGTGAAACGGTAGCTAGTTTCCCGCTAGCTTCAAATTTTTTAATGTATAAGGAGGCGGTTGGACAGAGTGAGAATGAGAGAGGATTTCCAAATCAAACCTACCCTTACCCAATTGAAGCCCACAACTCCAGTTTTCCATCGAATGTCCTAAATGATTCACAAGTTCAAAATAAAAATGAGTTGTGTGATTTTGTAGTGCTTGATTTGCCAAATTGTGAAGAACCCCTTTCGAGTGAAACCGCACTTAATCCTTTCGATCTTTACACCTCCCATCTAGAACCTAAATCGATAGATATCCATGCTTTTGATGAGGTGTCTAAAGAAATTGATTTTCACTTGATTGAGGATATAGACGCTGGGAATATTTCGGATGATGAACCTATCGATTTAATTGAAATTTTATGTTCAAATCATTATCCTGAGTTATTAAATGTTTCTCCCGAATCTCATATGCGTCTAGATTTTGATGATAATGTCATGGATGAGTTAAATATTGAGGATGGTATTGAGGAGAGTCTTGAGGATAATATTGAGGTTGAATCATTTTTGTTTGATGTGTCTGATTTTCCAATTCATCCTCCTGAACCTTTGACTGCTATATCACCCTCCCTCCTTCCCATTGTTCCGACCCCGCTTGAAGACTGTGAGCTTGAAACCTTTTCCTTTGAATCTGACACAAGTCTCACAGACGATAACACCTACGAGTGTTTCACTTTTTCGGACGATGTTGATGACTCACCGCCCGAGTTTGAGTATTTTACATTTTCAGATGAGCCATCAGACTCGGTTGATTATAATAGTTTCGAACCATTAATGGAATCTTTCAAGTTCGAAACAGTTTACTACGGTAAGAAAGATACTATCCCTAATTCCCACCCTTTCGTCTTTCCCATTGTTCCGACCGAACAAGAGACCGTTACGCTTTCATCTCCAATACCAAGTTCGGTGTACCCATGTTTTCTTGCGAATCTTGAGGGATTTGATCCCATTTCTCGACGGGTTGATAGGTTAGCGCAATCGCTTTTAACACATCGATCATCACATATTGAGCTAATTTATTCACTCGATTTACACCCTCAAGATCGCGCGACCCTTCTTTCTCCTTTCCACCATTCTTCTCCTCCACCGAGACCGTATTCTACCCTTCTTTCCACACGGTCTCGTGTGCTTCTCATCTCTTTTCTTTCCACCCCATTCTTGCACCGACTATACCTTTACCATGATAAGATTTTTGAATGGTTGGTGCTAACCTTTCGCTTGTGTAAGGCCAAGCTTAAGTTTGGGGGAAATCTTGTTGTATATATGTATATATATTTTTGTTTTCTTTTTCTATAAAAAAATAAAAAAAATTTAAAAAAAAATTAAAAAAAAAATTATAAATAAATAAACAGGGGAGTGCCGGTATTTTGACCCTCTTGGTTTAGCATGATAGTGAGGACACTGTCAAGTTCAAGTTTGGGGGTATGCTCGGTACGTCTTCTTCCTTCGCATTCATTTGTACATATTTTTGCATTTGCATACTTATTTGAAAACCCATAAAAAATTGAAAAATTTCAAAAATTATAAAAATTAATGTATTCAATTTTGGCCAATTGACTTGAGTTTGACAAATAGGTTAACTGGCTAGGAACAACTAGATCTTAGATTTAGTAAATTAAAAACCCAAAAAATAACCTTCCTTAAAGTTTAACGGTAGAAAGTATATGCCTTGTAGTTTATTTAGAAATAGGCAAATTTTGGGTTCACTTCTTGGGCTAAGTCGAAACAAGGGAAGAGTATTGATGTTCTTATTAGAGTATAAGTTTGAAAAATAGTTCCTGCCTTAAGTCTAGATTCTGAAAATGTATACCCTACAATTTGCACAATCACGCACCTTGAAACTTGGAATAGTAGAAGAGACCTTGAAATGCTCTTGTCTAAAGTCCTTAGTACGAAGAAATAAAAGAAAAAAAAGAGTGAATAAAGGAAAGAAAAAAAATGAACACTGGTTTTTGTGATTACTTAAGGCTGTAAAAAATAGACAAATATTTAGCGAGGGTGCTTCATCACCTAGTGCCTTAGACCAACTGGTTTGGGAGTCACTGCTAAAAAGCCTTAGGTGTTGCAAAACTAGGAATTACGCTTAAATGTGTTAACGCATCTTGTAATCGGTTGTTGGTACCTCAAGAAGTATTAACGGTCGCATGAAGGATGTGTAAGCGAAATTCAATTAAAAATTCACTAATTAATAAGTGCTTTGGACAATGGACGAGAGTACGATTCCTTGATTTGAATTTCCAAGTGTAGGGGTGATATTTACACATACGTGGGGATATGTGATTGGAGTTTAGATGAGAGAAATGAGTGAAGAATAGAACTTATATCTTTAGTAGAGTTGATAGAAATTCCTAAGTGGAGATGAAACCCTAGAAGGAAAATTAAGAGATGCCGAAAGCTAAGTAGGTCTACATAACATATATAATCTTAAGTTAGATGATGAGGAAGTGTGAAGAATAAGGGTGGATAATTTACGGGTAAAAGATAATAGAATTCTTTGTTAGAAAACCTTATTGGAGAACAAAAGTCAATAGGCCGAATTGATAGGATTTTGTGGGTAGTATCCGCTGAAAACCCTCAGGAGACAACACTCCTCCTACTAGGGACACCTAGAGGTTTAACGGCTTGTTACACGTGCTCAGTGCAATCGTGTTTCCCTGCGAAAGTGTGGTTAGGATTTTAGTGAATAAAAATAAGTTTGCTCGAGGACGAGCAAAAGATAAGTTTGGGGGTATTTGTTCACACCTAATATTGCATTATTATATTCCCCATTCTTATTCTTTTTATAAATAAACGGGTGCTTTTGACTCATGTCTGCTACATATTACAGGTTACAGGTTCTTAGACAGAAAGCAGTGCAAACGATGTAAAGACGCTGAAAATATGGACTTTAACCAACAAACAGAGGACTCTTGATCAAGCCTACATCAAAGATAAAATTCACAAAGTACAAGGCAACGCAAGGTCCAAGATTACAAGCGAACGGTTAAAAAGCCATTGCAAATTGTTCACTGGAGATCTGGAACCAACCTAGAAGCCCAAATGGAAAAGAACATATTGAAACAGGAAGAACAAGTCAATAAGAGCAAGCCCAAGAAAAATGATATTCCAAAGCTACTATTGGGCCGCGGAACCGCGGCCAAACAGGGCCTTGGGCCGCGGTTCCGCGGCCAGATTAAGGAATTAAAAAAATTATTTTTTTCCATATTGTGTTGGTGGTGTTGACTAGTCAGCCTAGGGCTATTTTTGTAAATTTAGACATGCGGTTCAAGATGTAACCTAGGGTTTCCTATTCTTTAGAAATAGGAACCCAAAACATTGTATTTTCTTTTTGCCTCCCTCATGCCTCTTTTTATGAATAAAATTTAGAAATCTTTTGGAGAGTATCGATGTCTCTTTTCATTTCAGAAATTCAGATCTGACAAGTCTTGTGTTGATGTTTGGAGAGAGCCATCTGTAAAGTAAGTAGATTTATTTAATTGCCCTAGTTTAGATTTCAATTCTTGCCCTAGGTAATTTTTCATTCTCTGTTCTAAATTAAATTTAATTCCTTACCTTAGTTAGATCTTTAATTCTTTGCCCTAGTTAAATTTAATTTTTTGCCCTAGATAAATGATAGATTTAGTTTTTAGATTTAATAAGAAATCCGAACACCCATCGGAATTAACTCGTTTGAGCGATCAGGAAATTCACAACATCCCTGTGGTTCCGCCGCGCGTTGGTCTGTTCGGCAAGTTTTTTTTTTTGCTGGAACAGATCACCACGGTTAACTTGTAGACTCGGTCCTCCAAATTTCTTCTGTTCCTCGGTTGTTGTGATCTTCTGTTGTTCCGATCTGTTTTTTCCTGTTTTGATCTCTGTAGATTTCTAGATCCGAATTTGATCCTGCAAAGATTCACAGAAAAACAAAGTATCCCTTCCAAAAATAACAATATATATATATATATATATTTTTTTTTTTTGATTTTTCTGATTTTAATGATTTTTTTTTAAAATTTTGATTAACCCGAAATCGCAAAAAGGAAATAGCACGCCATCCCCGGCAACGGCGCCATTTGATTTTGTCTCAAAAACTATCTAGTAACCGCACTCAAGAACGGCGTCGCTTTGCAGCTAGCCGGTGAGTAAGGGTCGGTCCACAGGGATGTTGTGAATTTCCTAATCGCACAAACGAGTTAATTCCGATGGGTGTTCGGATTTCTTATTAAATCTAAAAACTAAATCTATCATTTATCTAGGGCAAAAAATTAAATTTAACTAGGGCAAAGAATTAAAGATCTAACTAAGGTAAGGAATTAAATTTAATTTAGAGCAGAGAATGAAAAATTACCTAGGGCAAGAATTGAAATCTAAACTAGGGCAATTAAATAAATCTACTTACTTTACAGATGGCTCTCTCCAAACATCAACACAAGACTTGTCAGATCTGAATTTCTGAAATGAAAAGAGGCATCGATACTCTCCAAAAGATTTCTAAATTTTATTCATAAAAAGAGGCATGAGGGAGGCATAAAGAAAATACAATGTTTTGGGTTCCTATTTATAAAGAATAGGAAACCCTAGGTTACATCTTGAACCGCATGTCTAAATTTACAAAAATAGCCCTAGGCTGACTAGTCAACGCCGCCAACACAATATGGAAAAAAATAATTTTTTAATTCCTTAATCTGGCCGCGGAACCGCGGCCCAAGGCCCTGTTTGGCCGCGGTTCCGCGGCCCAATAGTAGCTTTGGAATATCATTTTTCTTGGGCTTGCTCTTATTGACTTGTTCTTCCTGTTTCAATATGTTCTTTTCCATTTGGGCTTCTAGGTTGGTTCCAGATCTCCAGTGAACAATTTGCAATGGCTTTTTAACCGTTCGCTTGTAATCTTGGACCTTGCGTTGCCTTGTACTTTGTGAATTTTATCTTTGATGTAGGCTTGATCAAGAGTCCTCTGTTTGTTGGTTAAAGTCCATATTTTCAGCGTCTTTACATCGTTTGCACTGTTTTCTGTAAGAACCTGTAACCTATAATATGTAGTAGACATGAGTCAAAAGCACCCGTTTATTTATAAAAAGAATAAGAATGGGGAATATAATAATGCAATATTATGGTGTGAACAGAGCTCTCTCCTTCATCATCGTCTGATGAAGCTCGGTTCTAAGATGAGAAGTATCTACTCGCTCGAGACCGATAACGAAGGGACATTATACTACCATAGAGATATGGCTACGATGATCTAGTGGCGTATATGCTGTCCATTCCAGAGACAGTTGGTAGTAGCGAGCCTACGAGTTATCAAGAAGTTATCCCATCCGATAAGTCAGCTCGTTGGCTAGTCGCTATGAATGGAGAGATTGAGTCTCTTCACAAGAACCAAACATGGAAGCTCGTTAAGTTGAAGGAGGAAAGAAAGTAGTTGGCTGCAAGTAGGTTTTCAAAAAGAATAAAGGAGATCAAGGGGTGGTAAACACTCAATATGAGGTACGGTTGGTAGCTAAAAACTATTCACGGGTTCGAGGAGTGGACTTCAATGAAGTATTTTCTCCGGTTGTAAAAATCATCTCTATTCATTTCTTGCTTGGTTTGGTAGCTATGTAAGATTTGGAGCTCGAGCAGCTCAATATTAAGACCGCTTTCTTGTAAGGTGATTTGGTAGAGAATATCTATATGCAACAACCTAAAGGTTTCGAAATTGAAGGAAAGAAAAACTACGTTCGTTTGTTAGAAAAGTCTCTCTATGGTTTGAAATAGCCGCATAGACGTTGGTACAAGAAATTTGATTCCTTCATATGGAATATTGGTTTTACGAGAAGTAAGGGCAACAATTGGGTTTATTGCAAGAAGTTCGCCGATAATTCTTTCATATACTTGTTACTTTATATTGATGATATGTTGATAGCAGTAAAGTATATGGTTGATATCCAGAAGCTTGAGGAACAATTGAATGGAAAGTTCGAGACCAAATATTTAGGAGCAGCTAAGAAAATTCTCGGTATGGAAATTAGATGCGATCGCAAGGTAGGTAGATTTTACTTGTCTCAACAGCGATACGTTGAGAAAGTTTTAGAGCGTTTTGGCTTGGCGGACGCTAAATCAGTAAGTACCGATTTGGCAGCTCATTTCAAACTTTCAACTTGTTTATCACAGAAAACTGAGGAAAAAATTAAGAATATTTCGTATGTTCCTTATTCGAGTGCGGTGGGTAGCATTATATATGCCATAGTTTATACCCGACCCAACATTTCACATCTCCTAGTAAAGGCCATTGGCAAGCAGTAAAATGGATTTTACGATACCGACGAGGTACGTCTAATGTAGGGTTGGAGTTTGGAAGGAACAGTGACAATTTGGTTGGTTTCAGCGATTCGGACTATGCAGGTGATCTCGACAGGCGAAGTTCGATCACCGGCTATGTATTCTCTTTAAGAGGATATGCCATTATTTGGCGTGCTTTCTTACAGCCTATGGTAGCATTGTCTACAACAGAGGCAGAGTATACGGTTGTTGTTGAGGCTGTTAAGTAAGCAATCTGGTTGAAGAGATTATTTTAGAAACATGGTATCCAAAAGGATATCATAATAGTCTATTGTGATAGCCAAAGCACGATTCATTTGACAAAGGACCAGATGAATCATGACAGAACGAAGCACATCGATATTCGGTATTGGTTTGTTTAGGATGTCGTTGAAGAGGAAGAGTTAATCGTAAAGAAGGTTGGCACAATAGATAATCTGACCGACATGTTGATAAAGCATCTTTCGTTTATTAAGTTTGAGAATTGCTTGAACTTAATTAGAGTGCGTTGTACTCATTGAGCCCTTTAGGGGTTTTATGGAGAAGGTGAAACTACTATTAATATTATGGACGAGTTTTGTGGCGAATGTGCAGGAAGGTGGAGATTTTTGAGTTTTCCCCATATTCTTGAACCCTATAAGTTCCCAATAGAATTTGGCATTTCATGAAGAACATCACAGCTTCAGAATCAGCACCAGCAAGACGACAGACGTCTGAAGCTTAAGCTTCAGACATATGTCGATGCTCTATATGTTGGGATATTTTGGGCAGACGTCTGGAGTTTCTTCTCCAGACGTATGGCTCTACGAAGGTGCTCTTCAGATGTCTGCGCGTGTCTTGGCCGAATATTTAGAAATCCTAGTTCTACTCTGATTTTCATATACTATATATTTTAGTTTGTAACCCTAATTGGGTTAACCGTTTGTAATCAGAATTAAGAGAGAGGAGGCTAGGGTTCTTTGTGAGAGTTTATCCACCGTTGTAATCCTCAATATTTGATCAATTAGTAAAACTTCTCCTTTGCTCATGGTTTTTCCCATAAGGGTTTTCCACGTAAATATTATGTTTTTTGGTTTGTGCTCTATTTTTATTGTCTGTGGTTATTTGTTTGCTTCTTTTTATCATTTATTTATTTCTTCATGATCGTATTTATCGCAACATCCTCCAAGCGCAGGTAAACCTCGCTTTCTCTCTCACTCATCACTGTCTGCGGCCATCGTCACCCTCTTCACTATCTCTCCCACTCACTCACTTACACTGTCTTTCTCTTGCAGCATCGTTTGGGAGTGCAAGGTGTTGGGGTCAAAAATTACACCCCGGTTGACCAAGTCAAAGTCAAAGTCAACCCCAACTAAGCGGGCCCAAGCCCAGATCAGGTGGGTTCATGCCCAAGTCAAGCTCCGAGGCCGGCCTCCCCCATGCCAAAATGAAATCATGTAATAAATAATTTTGATGTAATTTTTATGAATGAATGTAAGAAAAATGTGCATAAAGCCAAATTTTTGTAAAGCCCATGCTCATGTGCAAAACAAATGAGCACATGAGGTATGGGTTGGGCAAAATGCCATTTTGTAAAGCCCAAGGGGCTATGTGTAATTTTGTAAGCCTATAAAAGGCAACATGATGAAGAAATAAAAGAACCTTTTCATTCTCTCAAACTCTAGGGTTTTTGTGCCTTCTTCTCCTTCCTCAAGGTTCTAAACCTTCTTCCCCTTTTCTGAATTAAATCAAGAGTTTTACTCTTCCTTTTCCAAAAAGAAA